>OU383781.1:7432544-8737390 GCA_910950805.1 Acrocephalus scirpaceus scirpaceus | reverse complement strand
AACATCCTTCCCACCCAGCCCCACGGTGCTGATAGACACCCAGGGCAGGGGGCAGGTCCCAGGGGATCAGCCCTCACCCTAAGTGGAAGGGATGCTGGGGCACCCTTGAAAGGAGACCTCCTGGTGGGGATGGCTGTGCCTGGGGGAGATGTCCCACGCTGGGGTTGCCCGTTTCTTCTCTTCCAAGGGGCAGAAAGAACTCCCTGATCTCTCTTAGGAAGGCAAAGGGACCCGGTTAACTGGGGCACAAGAAGTGAAAGGGAACACACCAGCTGCCAATCCCATCAGCGATGTGGGATTTTAACAAGTATGGCTTGTATTTGTCAGTGTTAATGAAGCCTTTGTGCTGTACCAATATTAACTCTGAAGCAGAGGCGGGTCCTATGGCTGCTGAGCCCCAGCGTGGCCCGGGGACCATCTTCACGCTGGGCCAGACTCATACATTTCCCCACCCTAGCTGGCCTCCCACTGCTGCTCCCTGTCTTGGATGCCGAGGGGTCCCACGCCACAGGGACTCCTCGGTGCCATACATCCCTGACCTGGAGATGCGTCCTTTTGTGCCCCTTCCCTAAATTTATCGCCATAGTCAATGTGTTGGCACAACTCGCTTGCAGCACTTTCCTCCCATGCTTCTTTGCCGGAGCCCCGAGCTCTGCACGTCCCTGTCCCCATCTCTGTCCCAGCCTGCCTGTTCCGGAGGGGGAAGCACAGCCCTGTACAGCTCTGACTTCTAAGGACCCGAGATAAAAGCAGAGCTCCGCGCCTTTGTTCGAACTCCGGCCGGCGTGGGCTGGGGAGGGGGAACCGCCAGAAAGAAACCAGCAGCTTAACACATTCACTTCGCCCCTAATTTGCCGGTTCTGCCACAAAATCCCATTACAAAGGGCTTAGCGCTGCGCCCAGGAAGAGGTCACCGCCGGGGGCCCCCGAGGAGATTTTCCAGTCACAAAAAGCACGAGAAAAGAGCAACCCCATCTCCCTTGGGCACGCTGAGGGATGGGCACTGTGTCCCGGAGTCCCCTGTCCCTGCCCTTCTCCTCCACCCTGCACCTGGCAGCAGAGAAGAGCAGTTGCAGAGGTGCAGCTGGGTCAATTCACCTTTATGACTCCAAAACCAAATAAAATGCGGATTGGCATTGATCCGCAGGTGTTGAGTAGGACCATAAAACACCGGTTCCAGCAAACGGGCACTGCTGGAGACTGCACTGGGCTGGGTCCCCGGGGTCTGCTGGGGGATGTGGCTGTGGTGGTGATGGGGTGACCCCTCAGCTGGGTGTGCAGGGAGGATGCTGGGAGCTGTGGGGAGCCCCAGGCACCCTGCTCAGCTGGGATGGGGGGATTTGGGGGACCCTGAGGGTTGGGGGTGTGAAAGCAGCAGAGTGGGTACACAGAGCTGGAGCTGGCCGCAGGTGGGTGGGCAGGTGTGCACCAGTGGGTGCAGCTGTGCATGGGGGAAGCACACACACCCCTCTGATTGTGGCACCCCGAGCTAGAGTGGACACACCCCTGTGCGGGTGTGCACAGACCCTCAGTGGGACAAGGACAGAGCAGCTCAGCAGCCACCGCATGGGGTAGTGGCACTCACAACAGCTCAGCACACCGGGATCGGGCACGAACCCCCGGGATGGGGACAGAGCTGGGCTGGGGCACAGCTGTGTGCTTGGCACTGCTGCTGCAGGCTCGGGTACGCTGGTGGAGCAGGGAGCAAGGCCTGCAGGCACTGAAAGGAACGAGGCAAACGCCCGGGCGGGATGGAAATGAGCCCCCGGGGGTCCGCACAGCACAAAGGCGCCCGCTGGGGTGGGCCGAGACCTTCCCAGCCCCTCGCCACAATGTTTGCAAATACCAAAGGCCACTTATGGCGGGGCCGCCAGCGGGGAGGGCGAGGGGGCCTCCCAGCATCCCCCTCTGACTGGGGGCTCCTCAAGCTCCGCGGTGCCCCGTGGATACCCCATGGCACCCCAGATGGCGGGGCGAGGTGGGCAGGGGCTGCCCAATGCCTTTGTCGGTGTCTCGGTGCTGGAGCCAGGGGAGCAGGGAGTGTCGGGGAGGAATGTCCCCGCTCAATGCCCACCATGCTGGGGCTGACAGCCCTGAAATCGGGTTGTCACATCCCGTCTGGGCAGCCCTTCACCTCCATTTGTGGGGCGCTTGTTCGGCTCCCGCCTCATTCAGCCAACACAAACATCACTTAACCCTCTGGCTCCCGCCGGCCCCGGGCGGGGACTGCCGGCCCCAAGCAGAGAATTGGGCACCAGGATGTGCTGCTGCCATCCTGCTGCAACATCTGAAGGGATGATGTGAGATACCCCAGGGAGCCAGGCTCTTTGGAAGGGAAGTTTAGGGTCCCCAGGACCCCTCACCTCAGAGCCCCCAGTAGACAGCCTGAGCCAGGACTTGCTGCCTGCCCCAGGACTGGGGGGCTCACGCCAACCCCTCTGACACCCTACACCCTTCCACCACTGCCTCCCTCCAGCCCCTACGACCACCCTGAGACCCCTTCCCACCCCCCCGTGGGGACACCCACCCCACAGCAGCCCCGCCTGCCAATGAAAGCAGGAGCAGGAGCCTTTCCTTTGACACAATTAAGCAGCCCGGGGTCCCAGCGCCTCGGCTCGCCGCAGTGTGTTAAATTAATGTAGCAGAAAAAATCATTATGCGGGGACACAGATGGAAGTGACCAAGCAGAAAATGCGATGTGCAGAGGCAGAGGACCCCTCTTACCCGTGTAAACACCACGGGGAAGAACAGGTTTCCCAGCTCCCAGGCGAGGAGGTGACCACAGCATGCCGGGGGGTTTCCTCTCTGCACTACCACAGGGGCAAGTCCCGGATGGAGTCAGACATGGGGGTCCCATGGGCAGGTGAGGGGGCAGAGGTGGGACCCCCCGGGGCAGCAGCTACCCCAGGTTTGGGAGGGCTGGCCAGTGAGCTGGGCAGTGCGTGTGGCCGGGCCTCTGCTCACAATTACCATGTCATTATGTGCCGGCACAGCCGTGGCTAACGGAGCAGAAAAGTGGCCCCTGCTCAGCACCCGCGGGGAACGGGGTGAGGGGGGCCCCAGGGAGCACCCAGCTACACGTGTACATGTACCCAAACATGTACCCAGCACGTGACCTCAGGGGTGGGGGCTTATTCCCCCAGTACCACCACCCAGGACACCTCTCCCTGAGTGCATGCCCCAGTCTCACCTGCCTTTGTGGTCCCAACTTAAGGCGTCAAAGGGACCTGCACTCACCCTGGGGACCCTCTCAGTCCACAAGGGAGTTGCCCTGGAGAGGGCTTCTGCCCCCCAGGGAGGTGAATCCAGGGCAGACACAGTCCTGGGGCTCGCCTCAGCAAACACTGAGGGCCACAGGCTGCTCCCAGAGACCTTGCTGGTCAGTAACCCCAAACACTGGGCAAAGGGTCCCCAAATACTGGGCAAAGGGTCTCCACACCAGGACCAAGCATGGGGCACAGCAGGATGCAGAGGGAATGGAGGGGTGCTGAGCACGTGGGAAACATAGGGTTGGATGTCACCAAGGCAAGCTGTCCTCTTCCTCTCTCATGGGTCCTACCTGATGCTTGGGCAGAAGCTGGAGCCTCCCAGTTTGAATCCACAGGTGTTTTAGTGGTCTGAGTCTGGCCCTGGATGTGTGGGAGGCTCCCACCATCACTGGGGGTCCCCAGACAGCCCAGCTCCCCTCCTGGCTGGCTTTATACCCTACGGCCTCCTGCAGCCTGGATTATCCCCAGCTGGCCAACCTGTGGCAAACAAGGACTAGTTTACACACTTGCCCTTGTTTGCCAGGAGCTCCCAAGTGCCAGTGTTGGGGCACTTCCTGTGCACAACCTCCCTCTGGAGCTTGCCATGGTGGGACATGAGGATGGACACGGGGTCAAGGGGGGTGGCTGGACGCTGGAGCAGGGTTATCACACTGGGGTGGCGTGGGATGATAACCAGAGCTCCCTCCTGTCAGCACTCTGCAGTGTGAAAGTAGGATGGGGACAGGGACAGTCCTCAAGCCCCTGTCCCCACCTTGGGGACGCCTGGGGATGGCGGGTGCCTGCTCCCTGCTGCCTCCCTGTCTGGCTTTGTTCCCACTGGGCTGTGTTCCCACCCGCCCAATATTCATGTGGGCCCCTTCCCTCCCCGGGGGGCTGCTAATCCCCCCCGAAACGGGCCAGGGATTGTTGACCGAGCTGCCATATCCCTTGAACAAGCAAGCCTGGGCCCCGCAGCTGCCGCCGGATTAAGAGTCACCCTTTCGCTGCCACAGCCCCCGCGCCAAAGCCCCTGCCCCCCCAGTGTGCTCGGCCCCCCATCCATGAGGGAGGGCAGCCAACAGGACGCCAAGGAGATGGTTATTTGGGGCACTCCTGCTGTCAAAACTGACAGGTTTAGCGTGGCTCTGCCAGCACCCGAAATGCCTGATCTGCCGGGTCTGGCTTGTGTTGGCAGTGCCTGGGGAGTTGGGGCCAGGAGCGTGCCAGCCTGCAGGAAGGAGCCCTGGGAGGGCGTTGGTAGCGTGACACTGGCACTGGCATCGGTGGCTGCCTGCTTGGTCCCCTTCCTGCTGCCACCAGTCATGGCAGGGGCACAGCTGTTCACAGCAATGGCACAGGGTGAGGAGCAGCTCTCACGCTCCAGAATTGTGGGTCATTGGAATTACATTAATTAGCGTGTGCTAATGGTATCTAATTAACACCCAGCTGTGCTGATGCAGAGCTTGCTAAGCCAGGCACCTGACCCCTGCCCTGCTGCCTCAGTTTACCCACCTGCAGCAGGGTGAGCCTGGCACCTGGTGCTCCATGGAGCCAAGAGACATCAAACCAACAGGGAAATGTTGCAGGGAGAGAGGACCAGCTGCCGGCTTGTTATCAGGGCCAGCCCTGCCAAGTGCCCCATCCGGGGCAGCCTCTGGCTATCTTGCTATCTCAAGAGCTCGCTCTGGGTCAGGGTGGACATGTCTGCACACCAAGAGGGTGTTGCTGGATGCCCAAGCCAGGGTGGCTGGGGGGTACCCAGGGATGTCTCGGGGTGAATAAATAGAGGTGGGAAGAGCTGAGTACCATGGTTCTGTCTGCCCCTGCTGCAGAGTGGAACGGTGGGGGCTTCCCTTTGTTGGGGAAGTTAGGGACCCATGGGTGCTATTCATACCTGGAGAGATTAAAAAACATCTTTCGACTCCACTAACAAGCTCCCAGAGCCCTGTAGAAGCTTTCATCCTGGTTAAGTGCACAGAGCAGATAAAGGGTCCTCAAGAGTCCCCAAGGAGCTGGCTGAGATGCCTGCTGTCCTCAGAGTGCATTTTTGATGGCAAGCAACCCGTCCCTCCCTCACAGGGACCCCCTGAGCCCTGCAGAAGCCTCAGCAGTGGTGCTGGGCACTACTGTCATGGGCTGTAAAGAGGAAAAGCTCTTTACTCATGCTGTGCCCCTCCCTGCCTCTCCTAGAGAGTCTCTACCTCCAGGTAACTTGTGACAAGCAGCTGGTGTAATGGGTGCCATGCCCCAGCAGGTGGGCTTGACCCCCCAAATACTGCAGGGATATCTGGAGGCTGTGGCTCCACGGGACATAGAGGATTCCCCAACATCAGCATTTAGGGGCATTTTGGGGTCAACCCCATCTGGGCAAGGGGTTGGTGCAGGGGGAAAGGGTACTCCAGAAATTGCAAACCCTGGCACAAGCTGTTCTGCCTTCAATGCGAGCAGTGAGTGTGAAGTTAAGAGATAAAGAGGGAATTAGGAGATAAAGTCTGCGTAATCCCAGTTGCTCTATGCAATTAAAATGAGCTTCACCCCGCTGTAATTGGATGGAAGCTGCCTGCCAGCGTCAGCGCAACCGGGAGCGTTGGGCGAGCAGGCGCGGAGGATTCATCGCACCGAGCACGGAGACTTATCTCCCCGCCAGAAAAACTGAGAGGGCAGCGGCACAGAGAGCGGGAGTTAATGAGATGAAAATGGAAAGCCTGGCACAAAGGATTAGCTCCCGGCCGGCTCTGCTGCTGAAATCCCAAGGTTCCCTGGAAAGGCTTTCCTTGCATCATGGATGCATCCTGCCTGGGCCTGCTTTGCAAAGGAGGCATGTGCTTGGAGCAGGAATATTTATCTCCACCACTTTGACCTCTCAGTTGGAGCTGGGCTGTCCCAGCCTCCAGCTCCCCCTGCTCCATTGTATCCGTGCCCCAGTGCCCAGTCTCCCCCTGGAGGGTCCCTGCACAAGATGATTCCTAACAGCACTTACAGCTGCTGGTATTAAGCAGAAATAAAAAACCCCCAAGTGCAGATTAAAAGGACACTGATGGAATGCCAGGAGAAGAATTACAGCCCTAATAAACTGCTGCCTTCTGCTGGGGGTGGGTGACAAGGGGGTTTACGAGGCCGTTTAAACTTCACTGTCAGAAAGGTGTATTAAAGCTATAAAGGTCTCGTTGCCTCTCCTGTCCCCTGGATGCCGGAGCATGGCTGTGGTCATAAATCCACCTGCTCACAGCCTGGGGCGAGGGGCCCAAAGCCCCTTGTCCCTGGGAAAAGCCAGGAAGAGCAGTGAGGCCTCCTTGGCTGGGGTCTTGGAGGGTGACGTCAGCCCTGGCGCTAGATAAATGCCGAGCGCGGGCCGGCAGGGACAGGATTATCTCGGCGCGGAGGCCGGGACGTGCCTCGTCCATCACCCACTGCCCACCCGCCGGGAGCGTGTGAACGGGAGCCCACAGCCCTGCTGCCAGCGCACCCTGTCCCCCGCCTGCCGCCCGGACCCAAGGGGCGACAGGACAATGGCTGGGAACGCAGCACGGCTGCTGTCACACTGTCAGGGACAGCTCCTGCCTCACACCGGCCCCCAGATGGGCTGTGCCACGGCTCCATCACCTGGGTCCTTGTCCCTATGAGCCCCAGAGCTGAGTGTGTTGCGGGACGGGCCCTCCCCGTCCCTCTGCCTGGCTCTCCCCCATCCCTGCAGTCCCGTGTGTTTGTTTGCACAGTCTGATGACGCTGGCTCACACACCTCGGCACTCCTGCTCAGTGTCCCTGCCCCAGGCTTGGCTCATCCTCCTGCTTCCTGCAAGGCTGGGCTGTGGACAGAAACATCCACCACCTCCACGGAGCTTTTACCTTCCTCCTCTCTATCAGTGCCTCCCGTTGGGAGGGAGGTCCTTCCATTGCGGATGGGGTCAGGCACAGGGACAGGAACTGGGACAGGAATGGGGATGGTACTGAAAGGTGCTTTCCAGCAGAAATCACCTGGCACAGCCTGACTCACCGCCCTGGGGATGGGTCATGGTTTCAGCTTCATCCTCCCGGGGTGCAGTCCTGGTTCCCCGCCTGGGTGACAATGGGGACAGTGGGATGGAGGGAAACTACACCAGGGAGGTGGCAGAAGCTGAGCCACCCTGTAAGGTGGTGACATGAGACACCTTTCTTTCCAGGCACCAGTGTGGGGCTGCTGGGGTGGCAGGGATGTGCTGGGGGTCAGTGGGGCTGGCTGGGGAGCACCAAGTGCAAGCAGGACTCAATGCGGGGAGTTAAGGGTGGATGATGGCTGCCTCTCCCCCCAGTATGCTCTGCTAGGAGCCACTCGTTCCTTCCACTGCCCCAGTTTGGAGGCCCTCGGTCCCTACTGCTTCCCACGCAGGCTCATTAGCGAGTTCAGAGAGAGAAAACCCGTTAATGGCACTAAATGACTTCAGGCTGTGACACGGGAGTGGGGATCCAAGCCCAAACCCTCACACACAGCGGGTACTTCTGCTTTTCCTCTTCCCTTTGAACTTCCCCAGCTGCCCCGAGCTGTGGTTCCCCGAGCACGGACCCGGGCAGCTGGGACGGTGGGGCACAGCGGGATGTGGCAGCCGAACTCCTCACCCGCTGCTGCACCGACCCCCTTCCCAGGCTCAGCCCATCCATCCCGGCTTCAGGGCAGCGCCCGGGTTCAGGGCATCACCCTGGAGCGTTTGGCTCTCGCAACATCGGAGTTTTGGTTTTGCCAGGCTCCTGGTCACGCCATCCTCAGGGGAGGGCAGGGGGAGAGGGCGCTGCTAGGGCCTGGCAAGCACCGTGCCGGTGGGTGAAGCCAGCGTGCGGGAGGTGGCCCGGGGCCCCCCCTGACTCAGGCTGCCGTGGCGGAGGCAGAGGTGGGGTAGCGATACCGGAGCTAAAAAAAAACCTGGCCGAGTGCCGGGGAGAGGAAATTTCTCATTAGCCAGAAATGTGTGGCTGAACCAGTCTGACACCCGGGGCGGCCCCCGGCCCCGCCGGCGATACTGGCCCCGGCTCCGAGGGAGATCAAAGCGGGAGAGGGGCAACAAGAGGGCTCAGCAGCAGCTGGGCTGTGGTTGTTGGGGGACTGGGGCAGGGTGAAGGGTCTCCTCATCTGAAGATGTCAGATTTAGGTGGCAGGAAGGGCTGGGTGGGCAGTGGCATGGGTAATGCAGCCATGTGGGGCACAGGCATCAGTATCTGTGATACTCCAGGACTGGGCAGGGGTGTTGGCCAGCGAAACTTGGGTAACGCAAGTTAGCAGGGATGGGGGCATCTCTACCTCTTGCTTCCAGGCATGCAGCAGTCCTTTGCTCCCCTCATTCCCAAAGCAGCCAGCATTTCCAGGCAGGGCAGCATTTGGTGGGAGCAATGCAGCCCCTGGCACCAGCCCCAGCCCTACCAGCAAGGCCACCATTACTTTCCATCTGATTTCCTCTGAAGATCCAGCCTTTCCCAGACTGCACTGGGTCAAGGCATTGCCCTGGTCTTGTTTAATAACCCAAAGCTGCTTTTTGAGTCCTGGACCAGTGTTGGGTGAGATTCTGCTCCCCAAACACGGCAGACAGGCGTGGGGTGATGGATGCACATGCATTTGCTTGCTGGCTGTGCTGCCAAAGACGATGTCAGCTCCCAGGCATCTGCGAGAGAGCTGCCTCCTGCTCCCCAAGGCAGCCCCCGGCCCTCAGATCCCCTTTTCCAGAACATCCCAGGCTGGCTGGCAATTTCTGGGGGTCTTGTCCCCCATGGCCCCCCTGTGGGGACACTCAGCCCTTATGAAGGATGAGGCTGCAGCCCCAGCAGCAGTGGGCAGGGAGGATGGGCTGTGGTAATGGCAGATGAGGACGGATGCTGCACCATGTGCAATTCCTCTGCTAGCAACCAAAGGAGACTGGAAGGAAGGAATGGAAAGAAAATGATTAAAACAATTCTTTTTTTTTTTTTTTTAATAATTAAAAAAAAAGCCCTGGGAAAAAGCCGTGTAGGGTCCTGGCACGTGAACAGAGTCTGTAAGTGGTCTTAAAAATTACCAATAAATAATCTTAACGGGAAACAGAAGGAGCAGAACTGGGGTGTTCGTGGATGTTTCATGGCTTCTTGTGAGCATGGGAAAATGTGCTGGGTCCTGTCCCTTGTGCTGTGGGGACAGCCCCTTCCTGGGTTGTGGTGTGTCCTTGGCTCCAGCCATGAGGCAATGACCCGCCTGGCCGGCGTCCGGCCCATCCTTGGCTGAGTGGGTTCAGCATGTGGCCCCCAGCACGGCTGGGCTTGGCCATTCCCTTGGGCACAGGGTGGCACTGGCGACAGGGCATGGTGGAGGTTGTGGAGAAAGCCTGTGCCTTTACTGTCCCGTGCCTCGTGCTGGCCTGCCGGGTCACAGATGTGCTGTGCCAAGCTGTGCCGAGCCATGCCGACCCGTGATCCCTTCCAGCTGTGCCGGCCCCAGGCGGCTGACGGGGCTGCGGGATCCTCTCCCTGCCAAGTTGTTGAGGTGTCAGCCAAGAGTTAGCAGGGAAAACGCCAAGGAGCCGGCGAGCCGGCCAATCCATCCTCCTCAGCCTTCCTCTGCTGCAGATAGCCTCCCACCCTCCTGCTGGAGCCCTGAGCCCCCGGGCCACCCCAGCAAGGTTCCCCCTTAACACCCAGCGTGCTTTCATCCCAGCTGTGCCCCTGGGACCCCCCACTGCCGCTCCCAGGGTGTTCCCCCCATCCCGGCCCCTCCACCTGGGGTGCATGTCCCCCTCCTCTGGGTCTGTCTGGAAAGGGACGATCCCCCCTCCCCGAACTTTCCAGCTCTCTGCGGAGCGGGAACAATCGTAGCCTTTGTCTTCCCTTAATCTCCTGGTTAGGAATTAAAAGGGGGGAAAAAACCCAGCAGCACAAAAGGCTCTTTTGCATGGGCTGGGAGGGGGGAAGCGCAGGGCGCAGGCAGAGCACAGGCAGGGGTGCAGGCAGGGCTTGCCTTCCTCCCAGCCCAGCCTGGCCACCAGGCTCCCCAAGGGCCACCCCACGCTGTTCCCATCCCCATAGTCCCAGGATGTTCCTGCAGTGGCACCTGAGGGCCGACAGCCCTGGGAGCATCATCGGGTTCACTCAGCCCCTCAAAATGTCCTCACCCACTGGGTGTTCCAGAAAGAGGCAGGGAGCATCTTTTGGGGGGTATTGGACTGGGCTTGCACCCACGTGGAGTCACATGCCTCCTGCTCACTGCCATGGACCCACTTTTACACACACAGTGCCCAAACACACCCTCACCTGCCCAGCACAGGGCTCCCTGCCACCCAGAGCCCCCCAAGAACCACACAGGCACCACAGACCTCCATAAAATTCCTTAAATAATTTAATTGAAAAAAAGTCTTTCCGTTAAAAAAATATTTTTACAAATGCACGCTCGCATTGATTTCCCTGGCTGCTATTTTTCGCTGTTGCTTTTCTTTCACCCTGGAACACAGCTTTCCCCCAGATCTGTATGGAAAGGGAGGAGGCAGGTACAGGATGTGGAGAGCTGCTGGGTGCACCCCTGGGTGCACCCCTGTGGCTGGGGTGAGACCCAGGGCTGGCTGCAGGGATGGTGTGTCCTGCCCCATGAGAGCAGGGTGTGCATAGAGAAGGGTGGGAGAAGGGGTTCATTGTTTAAAATGAGTAGAACCCCTCCTCAAAGTAAAGCCAGGCCAGGATGGAGGGCTGAGATGGGGATGTCTGAGATGCACCAGGGGTCAAAGTTTGGTGGGACCCCAAACTTTGCAGCAGCAGGGGCTGGGGGGGAAGAGAGCCAGGCCCCTGTGCCTCATTGTGCTTCTGCATGGGGGGGCTGTGGGGGGTTAGCAGGCCCCAAACAGGCTATCATATCTCTTCAGCCGCTTGCTCTTAAAAGCCTCCCAATGCCAGGTTTCTCCTCCTGATCTGTGAGAGGGGTGAGATCTGTCCAGCGCTGCTGTTTGGGGTCCCACCATGGCAGGGCTGGGGAGCAGCCAGGGTAGGGAGCAAGCCAGGATGGGAAACCCCAGCAAAATGGGGTTTTGGTGTCCCAGAGGAGATGGTGGGATGTGGGGAGACCATTCCTGCTTCAAGACCTGCTGCCACCTGCCCTCCTGGACTTGTTTACCCTGTGGAGTAGGACAGGGTTAATGAGAAACCCAAGGGCAGGCCTGTTCCAAGGAAAGGGGAAAAACAGCACCTGCCCTATCAGCCCAGGGAGGAGGGGATCAGGGCCAAGCACTGGAGAGCACATGGGTACACCCCCTCATTTTGAGGAGAGACCACTTTCCCCTCTGGACTGCCAGCAAAGCACCCCAAAAGCCAGTTAGCAAGGTGTATTGCAGCCGAGGGGGACCTGAGAAACCCAGGACGAGCAACTGGGGTTCCACTTGGTACTTTGGACAAATCTGCCTGGACTGAGGGCATGGGTCCCACCAGATCTGCTCTCCAAGAGGGTTACCTTGCCACCTGCAGCTGGTCTGTTCATCCTGGTGAGCTCCCCCCTGCTCAAGAGCCATTTTGTAGAGGAGGAGTGAGGCCAGTAATCCAGAAATGCCAGAGGCTGCTGCAACCCTCCTGCTGAGGGCCACACTGCCCAGAGGGAGCAGGAGGGGAGCAGTGCCCTATGGAGAAGCCCCAGAGCTCTTGGGACCCTCTGGCAATTGGATGAGCAGTGTGCACGGCTGTTCCCTGCTTGGCTTTCACATTCCCTGTTTGGTTCCCACAGTTCCAGCCTGACTTGAGGGAGGGTATGGGGGAAGAAAATGCTGAGTATATCTAGTACATTAGAGTTTCCTGACTGGCTCTGACCTGGGACTCAGAGCCTCCACCCTATATCCCCACGGGGAGCTTGCTGAGTCTCCCAGCACCACAGGGTTGGTACAGCATCACTGCCTGGTCCCTGTCAGACAACCTGAAAATGTGACAGCAAGAGAAGGGGAGAGCAGAAAGGGGCACTCAGCCAGCTTGGGGTCGGCCAGGAGGAGGAAGATGACCCTGGTGGGCAGCGAAGCTGCAGGCAGCCGGGCCCATCCAATGAGAGCGCGATCGAGCAAAGGAAACTCGGGTAAAATTCTTATTGCCTTTATTCTGCCCATTGCCTCCCACAGTCCTGCGGCCAGCACACACCCACGCACGCATGCACACACTCACGCACACTCAGGCACGCTGGGAGTCTCTCCCTCGGCTCGGAGGAACCGGGCTGCAGTGAATCCTCAGGGAAAGGTGAGTGAGTCTTTTGGCAGCAATCACAGCGTGTGTCAGGAGTGGGCAGCCGCGCTGGCGGCCCCTGCTCCTTCTGCATAAAAGAGGAGGCTGGGGGAGCCGCGGCCCCCGGCGCAGCCCCCACCCCAGCCCCGCTCTCCGGCCCCTGGGGGGGCGCGGCTGCCGTCGGTCCGGGGGCGGAGGGTCCCTGTGCAAACGTGCTGACGGCCTGGCTCTGCAGTCCAGAGCCGGCCAGGAGAACCAAGAGGGTAAGAGATGAGGAGCCGGGCACCTGGTCCCCCTCCCTCCCCTTTCTGCTCCCTCTTACCTTTTTTTAATATATCTCTTTTTTTTTTCTTTTTTTTCTTTTTTTTTGCCTAACTCCCTGCATAGTAAATCGGGTTCGGGTTCTGGCGTGCAAAGCCAAGAAAGGGAGCGAAGCCTTCCCTTCGGACATGTTCCAGTGCAGACCCTTGGGTGGAGGGCTTGCCAGGGCTGGAGGAGAGGAGTGATTGTCTGGGGCTGGTGGCCCCAGCCCTGTTGTTGGCTCAGCCTCCCCCGGCTGCTTCCATGTGGGGAACAGAGTTAGGGAAGGCTTCGGACGTGTCTGACGGACTCAGCGGACGGGTCAACAGTCTGTGGCCTCGGGGAGGTGAGGGAAGTGAAGACTGGGAGGAAAACAGGGTGAAAAGAAATCCAAGAAGCAGAACAACTCTTCAAACCGATGAGCACCAAGACAGGGTGGGAAGTGGGATGTGCCATCTCTGTCCCATAATCCATCTTCAATATGAAGATGTGTTGCTGCCTCGCCACTCCAGGACACGGGACGAAAAGCTGGGCTCCCTCTCAGCATGAGTGCCTTCGATCCAGGGAAGGGCGTCCCATCCCATCCCGTCCCAGGCGACCGTCCGAGGCAGAGGAGCGCCATGTGGAGGGGAAAACAGGAAGCTGGGCTGCACCGCAAACTGAACCTTTTTGGCAGGTTCCCTTGGTCCGTTCCAATGCAGAGTCCCCTGTGGTCAAACCTGCACTGGGAGCGTCTGGTTCATCTGCAGCCTCATGTCCTGAATGCTGCTCAGGATCTTCTTCTGGTGCCCTGCTAGCGTCACCCCTATCCTCAGCAGGTCCCTGAAAGGAAAAGGTGAAGACTCAGCCCCCAGCCATCAGCAACATCAACATGTGGCCCTGCCCCACTGGGGCAAGGGACCTATCCATCATTACAGCTCTCTGCCAAGCTCCAGTGCTCCCTCTAATACCAGAGGGGACTGGATGCTGAATCCTAAACCTGAATTCCGTTGGGATTGGATGCTGAATCTCAGTCCTTAATTCAGCCCACCATGCACCCAGGTGGGAGGAGGTGGCTGTCAGATAGGCAAAGGACAGTGTGTAGCAGCCCCAGTCCCAGCCTTCTCCCTCTTCCCCCCCGCCAAGCAGGGACTTACTCTGCAGTCATCTGTGCCACCAGGTCAAAGGAGGCAAACCCAGCATTGACAAAGTTCTCCTTGTACCGTCCCATTTTGATGGCATCCAGCCAGTCTCCCACGGTGGTGAAGGTGGTGTAATCTGGGACAGTGCGGTCCAGGAGCGGCTGGGAGATGCTAAAGGGCAAGAGAGCCACAGGTCACAGGGAGCAGGGGATGGAGAGGCGTAACTGGAAGCAAGGAACATTTTTTATCCCTGCCCTCCCACAGCTCTATTCCCAACCACTCCAGTGTTCCCTGGAATTGGGGTAAGTGCTGGCTGGAAACAAGGATGTCACTGACCCAGACTGGACACTGGCGATGACCTTCAGGCTGGCAGCATTGCGGATGAGCTTGTCCAGCGTGTTGACAATCTGTGCAAATTTGGGCCTTAAGTTGCGGTCCCGCACCCAGCAGTCCAGCATCAGCTGGTGCAGTGCAGTGGGGCAGTCCATGGGGGGTGGCAGGCGATAATCCTGCTCCACAGCATTGATCACCTGTAGAGAGATAGGCAGAGGCAGGTTGTGAGCCACCTGGGCTCCCACAGGCAGCCTACAGCTCCTGGTTCCCTACTCCCCAGAGGGCACTTACGTCCTGGTTGGACATGTCCCAGTAGGGTCGCTCCCCATAGGACATCACTTCCCACATGACGATGCCGTAGCTCCACACGTCGCTGGCTGAAGTGAATTTGCGGTAGGCGATGGCCTCAGGGGCTGTCCATCTGATTGGGATCTTGCCGCCCTGCACGGATACACAGCTCCACGATTTAGTGCATAACTGAGGTGTCTCCCCCCACCCCCAGATCAGTGGATCCCTCGTGAGTGTCCCATACCAGGGAGCTGGTGTAGGTGGGGTCAGCTGGGTCATCCTCCAGAAAGCGAGAGAGCCCGAAGTCAGACACTTTGCAGACCAGGTTGCTGTTGACCAGGATGTTGCGGGCAGCCAGATCCCGATGCACATAGTTCATCTCCGAAAGGTACTTCATGCCAGCGGCGATGCCTCGCATCATTCCCACCAGCTGGATGACTGTGAACTGCCCATCGTTCAGCTGCCAGAGGAGAGATCAGAGGGGTTTGCAACACCCTGAACAGATAGAGGAAGGATCCCAGTGTGCTACCATCACCTTTCTCCTTCCTGGAGCCACCCCTCTTCTCCCACTCATGATGTCTGTGAAGAGCTTAACCCTGGGGACACCAGCATGACAACATGGAGAGATGGAGAAGGGCTCAGAGCTGCTGCCCCTCCATGTACTGCAGCCCCCAGCCCAGGGCAGGAGGGGATGGATGCTCACCCGAAGGAAGGAGTCAAGCGCACAGTTCTCCATGAATTCTGTGATGATCATGACGGGGCGGCTCTTGGTCACCACCCCCTCCAGGTGGATGATATTGGGGTGGTCGAACTGGCCCATGATGCTGGCCTCGCTCAGGAAGTCACGCCGCTGCCGCTCCGTGTAGCCCACCTTCAGTGTCTTGATGGCCACAAAGATCTCGCGGCGGCCAGGTAGCTTCAGGCGCCCACGGCACACCTCACCAAACTCCCCTGTAGTTGGAAGGAGAGAGGAGAGCAGCAAGGTGAGCCACAGGACAGGGTGAGAGGCAGCAGTCTCAGCACCTGCTGTGCCCAGCCCCAGGACTTGCCTGCTCCAATGACCTCCTCAATTTTCACACAGGAGATGTCAATCTCTTTGGCGAATTCCCGGACAGCTTCATTTGGGTCCTCGTAGGTGAAGGGGTCAATGTACACCTTCATCCCAGGGGTAACTGCAAGGGCAGAAGTCATCACCAGGAGGGACGCAGCAAGGGTGACAAATGTCAAGCCACTTGGCTGGCTGTCAGCCTACTCCTTGTTAGCAAAGGCTGCCCCTTTGCATGGGACAGGAATTGGGAGAGGGCAGGTAGAGTCCATTTGCTGGACTCTCACACTCACCATATTGCTGCAGCTTCTCCGTGTACTCAGGGTCGGTGTTGTTTCGCTGCTTCCTGCCCAAAGGAGACGAGAGGAGGTGTTCAGTAACCATCCCTTTCCTGATGGGGCAAAGACATTCACTGCCAACTTCCAAATCCCAGAACAGACAGCCTATGCCAGAGAGCCTTCCCTCTGGCAGCCTGTGTGCAGAGCCATCCCTCCACCCGAGGCGCGATGGGAGGAGATGGCCTAGTTGTGCTGAGTGCATGGCAGGAGACTGGGCAGAGCCCAGCTCGTGCTGGGGAAGCAGAGGCACAGTCCTCCCACAGGACCCCTGCTCTGGGACCCATGTGTGGTAGGTCCAGTCCTTCACTCTGTGACTGGAGCTGTCAGAGCTCTGCCCACAGGTAAGGGGGAAAGCTCTGTGGCAGACATGAGCAACCCCCAAACCCAGATTTGAAGCCCTCTTCCCTGAAAAGCCAGTACCTGAAGCAGACGATCGCAATCACCACCACCACGATGACGAACACCAGCCCTGCAGTGGCCGAACCCACGATCAGAGGCAGCTCCTGGAAAGTCTTGCTGGTGGAACCTGACGGAGGGACAGGCAGAATCAAAGTCAAGCTGGGAAAGGAGCACGTATGGGAGGGCTGGGTGATGGAGGCAGCCCAGTGCTGGTACCTACCGCCCTCAGCAGTTGTCTGGAACTCCGTGGGGAGGCTGTAGCGGCCGTACCCCGCCACGGTGCGCGCCCGGACCTGCACCATGTACCGAGCATTGGCCTTCAGCCCGTCCAGCCTCACTGAGTTCTTCTGGCTGGTGACTGTGTTGGCGATGCCATCACTCTGGCCCTGCTGTAGGGGAGACATGGGGGTATCACCTCTGAGAAGCCACCCTCCATTTGCTGGCTCCCACATCCCCCAGGAACCATGTCCACAGGGACCCCCTTTGCCATGGTGCAACTAGATGGGCTGGAGGAGGGAAAAGGCTGCTCGCGCTTTACCTTCTCTGAGTACTTGATCTCATAGTCCAGAATGATGCCATTGGGTCTCTCTGGGGGAGTCCATGAAAGCGTCATGCTGTTCCCAGTGCTGCTGTGCAGGTGCATCGTTGGCACGGCAGATGGGGCTAGGAAGGAGGGCAGGGAAGGAATGAGCCACTTGTGCCAGGTTTCCCTCTCCACCATCCTACACAGTGCAAGGGATGCTCTGCCTGTGACCTGCTTGGATAATCTTGGTGGAAAGGCATGGAAAATCTTTAAGACTGGCTTCCCCCAAGTCTCCATACGGAGGTGTGACCTCAACACCAAGGGGAGCCTCAGAAATAGCACTGAGGTCATGTTTCACCCCATGCCTAGCTGCAGACTGGTCTGGGAAAGGGCCCTGCCAGCCCAAACTGGGGCTCCCTCTCCTCCTCCACTTGCCAGGAGCTCTGTGCTCCACCCCAGCAGCAAGACCCGTGAAATCAGATCAGTGCGCAGTGGCTGGAGATTACCAGCACGCTGGAGTGGGGCCAGAGTGGGAGGAAGGAAGGAATGGCAGAGCACTTGGCTGCCTGCAAAGGCTTGGGCTGGTGCTGAGCCTTCCCAGGCACACAGGAGAGAAATCTCATTTCCTTCCTCCTCCCCTCACAGCAGGAACAGCATCTCTGGGGTAGGTCTAGGAGATCCAGAGCTCTCTGAAGCATCTGCCAGCCCTAGTCTTCTCCACTTGCATGCATTCTGATCTTATCTCCTCTAGAGACACGCTTTAAACAGAGAGGACAGTTTACCCAGGGGATTAGATGCAGGCCCAGAGAGCCAGTTATGCGGCCAACACAAAGGACTGCAGCCCCCAGGCTGTCAGAAAGAAATCTCTGCTCCACTCCGCTCTGTGGAGGAGATACAACCCCCGCTCCCTTGTGGCTCCACTGACCTGCCTGGTTGGTGGTGATGTTGACAGAGGCAAAATGGGGAGGGTAGGGACTCTTGTTGGAGATGCCATTCACGGCCTGGATCTCGAAGGTGTACTGGGTGTGGGCCATCAGGTTGCTGATGTAGATGCGTCGCTCGGTGAGGCCGAGCTGGCGCGGCACGAACTCCACGTTGTCGTCGCAGCGGGTGCACAGGCGCCGCTCCACGCTGCACTTCTTGCAGATGACGTTGTAGAGCAGGTCATCCCGCCCGCCCGTGTCCTGCGGCTCGCTCCACTCCAGCACCAGCGACGTCTCGTTCACGTTGGAGATGACGTTGCGAGGGGCTGAGGGGACACCTGCAGGGGAATGTGAGGGGCAGGGGTGGTGTGTATTCATGTCCAGCTCACCCCTGGCATGGGCACAGCACATACCTCCATCCCAGACTCAGATCCCCATCACCTCCACAGCTCCCCTTGCCTCCCCCCTCCTCGCCCAGAGCAGGACTCACTGGTGCAGGCGCTGTCTGCAGGGTCCGTGTCTGCCCGGAAAAAGCCGTTCCGACAAGTGCAGACCATTGCTGCTCCAGAGGTGGTCCGGCTGTTGGGAGGGCAGGGAGAGCAGGGACCTTCCCCCTGCTTAGACTTGAAGGTTCCTGGGCCGCATGCTGGAGGAAAGAAAAACAGACCTGTTTTTAAGACTGAGTTATAAAGTGAACCCAGAAAACATTCATTGCTCCCACCATAGCTGGGTAGAACCTTCCTCACTGCCCTGCCAAATCTTTGATCCATGGCTTGAAGACCTCAGGTCTCCTACCAGCCTTTCCACCACCATTAGCCATGCCCAGGGACACATGGCTGGGAAGGGTGAGAAAAGTGGGCTGCTGGAAGCACCAGACGGCTCAGGCACAGCTCTGCCAGGAAATGCTCTGCTCCAGCAGCAGGCCCGAGGTAACTGGAGGTGGGAAGAGTTGGTCACCACCAGCAGTACAAGGGGACAGGGCAGGTCCATCCAGCAACTCCATTCCTCAGTTTTGTTTCTTCACTGCCCTTCCCAAGGGTATTACCATGCTCCCTTCCATGGAGGAAGGCCATGCTGGCTTCCAGGCCTGGTAACCTTCACAGTGCCAGGTCCATCCTCTGGGGAAATAAGGCTGGGAAGGAAAGAATTCCTCATCCCTGTCTGCAGCAGCCCCTGTAAGAGGCCTCCACCACCCAAAATCAGCCACTCAGCCCCAAACCTTCCGCCTCAGGCTCTTGAGCCACTTCTCAGTCCCGGGGCGGTGGCACCTCACGAGGTCGGCTCAAGTGGAGTGCTGAGCGAGATGAAAACATTCCTGCAGGTCCTTGGCTGAAGAGCTGCTTCAGCATCACTGCCACCTCCCTCCTCCACTTCCGATCAGAGTCCTTCAAGGAGCCACAAGTCCTGGGATACAGCCCCATTGGCACCGCAAGGTGTTCATTTGTAATGAGGGGCACGTGAAAGGATTAACAGCACTTGAGCCGAGGAGCAGAGCAGCCTCAGGAACCTGACCCACACCTCAAAATAGCCCAATTTATCACATTGCTGCCCAAGGAAGAGGATTCTGTGCTCTGTGTTTGCAGCTGGATGAGGTGAGAGACCCACTGGCGCCAGCTCTGCTTCAGCATCACCCGGTTTGCCACAGCCAGGGCAGCATCAGCACCGATGGCCCCCAAGGAGGGCAGGTCCTCCTCGCTCCACCACGTTAGGGAAGCTCCCAGGGTACATAACCCTCCCACCTCCCACGCCTGTCACACATCATCCTGAAAACAGGGGGATGTTTCCTGGTGCTTCACCAGGCTGTGGCAAGTGGAAGTTTCCTGCTATGAGGCATCTCCTGACACCCTCTGTGGAAGTTTTCCGACTGGTTGCAGCCCCACATGGGGCGTGGAGTGCTGTGAGTCACACGCTGCCGGGCCGGCCCCGCAGGGACCCGCACACAGCTCCAGGTGCTGTCTTATGTCCCCGGTTTGTCCAGGCACCAGGCAGCAGCCCTGCTGCTGTGCAGTGCTGCTGGCCAGGGGGATGTGAGAGCAGCCCCTCATAGAGACAACTGCCTGCTGTCCAGCCCCTGTGCCTGGATGGGTGTCAGGAGCTGCTTCCTGCTCCCAGGGTGCGAGCCTTCCGGCAGTGAGACTCTTCTTTGGTCAAAACAGGACCGACTACATGGCTCAACTGACTCCAGCTCCTTGACCTGAGTTCACCCAGCCTCTGGGCCTTCCCTATGGAAATTAAAGCTTTGCCCATCCCGACTGTGCAGGCTGGAAGGAAAAGGAGTGCACAGATCTGCTCCTTGGCAAGCAATGGGAAGCAGGTCCAGGGCTTCTGTCTCTTCAGCCTTGGACAAACAGGCCACAAGAAAATGTGTCTTTATGTGGACAGCAGAGGCCCAGAGTTCGCAGAGCAGCCTTGGCATAGGCAGACCCAGCCCAGCTGGAGTCCCAGGCAGTTCAAACTGGGTGGATGCAGATTCACACATAAGGAACCAGATTATTGAGGAATGAGAGATGACTGAAACCTCTTGGACAGGAATGCGCTGGGCTCAGAAAGCTGCCAAACATGCTTTGGTTATGGAGAGAAGCCCGGATCCATCAGGGACAAAACCCCCTAAATAGGCTTGTTGGGGGGAGAGCAAAGCTGGAGCAACCAGAGCTTGTGTGAAGCTGACAGCCCAATCATGGCATGGCAGCCAAGGACAGCCAGGCGCTTGCAAAGGATGCAGGAGGGATGAGGGCACTTGGTCTCCTGCACAAGAAGTGCCAGCCGGTGCCCAGTGGGCTATGGGCATGGAAGTGATAGTGGCCTCCCAAACACAGGAGGAAGGGACAGGAAGAGCTGTCCTTCAGCAGCTGCTTGCCACCCCTCAGTAGGGCCCAGTGCAGGCACAAGGGATGAAGGCTTTTTCTTTGCATCCTCAGACATCCTAGCAGGAGGGGGATGAGCCATGAACCAGCCCTGTTAAGAAGAGGAAGAGCAGCAGAGGGACTGAGGCCCAGATGCACTCCAGTGTTTAAGTTTCCAACCCTGCTTAATAAATCAGAGCATAAAGACCTCGGTGGCAGCGTGACAGCTCTCAGCCGCCACATTTGAAGGCTGTAACTGAGCTGAAAGCTGATCCCAGGTCCCTGGTGGATAAGCCGCTGTGTCATCTCTTCTCTGCAAGAAACTGCCTGTACAACAACCACTGTCTTGGCCGGCACGCTGCGGAACGAGCCTGGGAGCTCTGGAGTGGGAACGTGACTCCATCCAGCCAGAGCTGGGAAGCCAGGCTCCCTTCTCCCTACCGAGAGCTTTGCATAAGCACTTTTCCTGCTGAAGTGTCCTCAAATAAAATAACAACTCTGAACCTCTGCACACAGATCACATCTCCTGGTGCTGTGCTGCGGTCACTTCTGGGGAGAACATGACAGTCAGTGACAGCCACAGGATAACAGGTCAGGGAACCGAAGCGGAGCTTCCCGGTCTAAAGAGGAGCTGCTGGTTTGATGGGAGGGAGAGGCAGTCTGGCCTGACAGCGGGGATCAGCCACAGAGGGGATTTGTGTGGGGTGTGGGAGGGAGGGGGACAGTAACAGAGCCCTGCTGTAAAGCTGCCCCTGCACCCCCTATGAGGCATTGCATACCCAGCATGGCAAACCCAGCCATGCAGCTGCCTCTGGCAGCCCCTCCAGGATTTTCTTCAGCCACCCACCTCCAGGGCCTGATCCTGTCTCAAAGAGCTGCAGCACAGAGCTGGGGGAAGAGGAGGGTACTATTCCCAAATACAATCCCCACCCTGGTGAATAAAGTTCAAGGAAGGGAGCTGAAAAAAACACCGAAATAAAACCCTTCTGGCAGCAGCAGAGAGCAATGACTCATCCCGTAGGCAGCCTCCATTATTGCATGGGATGCAGGCAAGCAGCAATGAACCACGCATGCATCCCCAAAACTTTGGGGTCCCCTCCCTTGGGGAAGGCAGGGATAGCCATGACACATTGGGAAAAACCAGCCCCAAACTACCATGTTTCATGTTTTAACTGCTTCCCATTCACACTACAGTATTTCAGCATCCTTCCAGCTATTTCCCTCCCTGTAGGATTGAAGCAGGATGCCTCGCCTGAGCCTAGATAAATTAAACTGATCATATCCCCTTGCCCATCAACCCTGTAATTTCTTTAGAGGCAGCAGTCAGGTTTGTTCGGGACGATCTGTGCTTTATGAACCTGCACATCTCGCTCCCTTCTCGCTGTCGTAAGTGGCTACAGATGGAGCAGAGCTGAGGAAGCAACAGCCTGGCTACAGCCGAGGCGGTAACTCTGTTTTTAAGTCTCTCCTAAAAGGCAGTTATTTAAAAAAAGTAAAATAATCACCCTTTGGGTGAAAATATTTCACACTAGCGCAGTCCAAAAGTGAATGGAGTAAATCTGAAGGGAGAGAAGGGAAAGAGCCCTTGGGGGTTTGAAGTGGCATCCAAGGAACAGGCAGGAAAACAATTTTTTTTTTTTTTTTCAGAAAAGAAAAAAAAATTCAATAAGCAAAGCTGCCTCTTGAGCCGCAGCGGGTCACAGGCAGGACGGCAGGGGCAGATTTCCTCGACTGTGTTACAAGTAACCCATTGTGGAGCTGCCTGGCTGTAAACCGGCAGCTCTCCTTGCCTTCCCTGCTGCTGCCTTTGATCTGGAATCCCGGGCAATTAATCCCAGGCAGTTTCACTTCCTGGGTTTCATGCAGCAAGCCCATGTTGCAATGCAAAGCTGCAAACAGTTGGCAAGTGCAATGCTTGCTTGGCAATTTTTTTTTTATTTAATTCAGGGTGATGTTTTCATTAGTCACTGATTGCAAGGGAAATTTATTTTTGCAAAAATCCTGATTTTGGCCCCAGCCTGACCTGCACTCACCTACTGATGGTGCCCTAATGTTAAGTGCCTGGTGCCACAAGAAAAGAAACATCAAGAAGACTGACAAATGGGTCTCGGGAAGGTGTGGTGTCATGCTGGACACTGTCACCTCCAGTGCTCCTACGGTTTGGGTATCCACAGACTGTACCATAAAGACTCAGCTCCCCTCCCAAGTAGGGTGCAGGCTCTGGGGGCACTGTGGTCCTTGTCCAGGGTTCTCCCATGAGCAGAGGGGACATGCAAAGAGGGGGCTCACTGCTCACCCCAGCACAGCAGCCTTTCTGTGAAATCAGCAACACAACGGGTGCAAAACCCAACAAATCCATCATGGAGCACATGCCCAGGAGCATTTTTGGGGAGTCCCTTGACACCAAATCCCCTGAACTGTCTGGGTTCCTAATCAAAAGGAGAAGGGATGGAGCTGGGGAAAAGGCTAAACCCCAGGGGCTGCAGGGCTTGGGGTGTGAACGCAGTGCACCCCAGACCACAGAAGCATGTGGGAGCCTTTGCTCCCCTCCCTGGCCAGCAGCTCCTCCTTGTCCTCCAAGAGCTGCCTCTGCAGCTCTGCGTGGTAGGGAGTGTGTGGGAAGCAGCACAACCCCCAGAAGGGCCGTGTGCTAATTAAATAAAGATAATGAGGCTGAGAATGAGATGCCAAATCAATGCTGTGGCAACTCAGGAGTAGAGCGCCAGGTACCAGCCTGGCGTATCGCCTTACAAAGCATGCCAAAGAAACTGTCTTCAGTCGGGCAGGATGAGCCCTCTGCTCCCAAGGGACCAGGATACAAGCTGCATTGTAACAGGTCTGAATGCGAGCTCTAATCTTGGCTCTGGATGGAGATAAAGAGGAGGAGGAGGAGGAGGAGGTCTTCAAAGGCCACTGAAAGTCTGGGAAAAGGGGGAGATTTACAACAGGGCTTATCCCATCTAAGCAGTTACTGGGTATTGTTATTTATTAAAATGCCATCTGGCACTCTGGAGCGCTGCTCACCCGCACGTTGAAGCCCCTGTGAGCTCCCTGGGGAGGGAGTGATGAAACCCCAGTTTTGGGGGGCTGCATCCACACTGCTGCCCATGACACGGGCTCGGGGACTTATTGGTGGTGCTGGACTGTGGAAATGGGGTAAGGGAATATCCAGCCAAGTGGTGCTGGACTGTGGAAATCGGGTAAGGAACACCCAGCCAAGAGAAGAAAAGGAGCTGCAACTCCGGCTTCTCCCAGCCCTTCTTCAGCTGTTTCCACTTAAAACACACGATCATATGGCGGAAAATCTGATCCTACAAGCGCAGCGCAACTTTCCCAGAGAAACGTGAGGACACCGCCGCTTCTGCCCAGTGAGAAGGCAGGCTGCCGGATGGAGACGTGCCCATGGCCCAGCATGGCTTCCCTGCCTGCTGCAGCAGAAGCTGGGGCTTGGTGGGAAATCAAAGGCGCTGGGAAAGCTGCCACAAGGGAGTCTGTCCAGCTTGGGGATGTGGAGACAGGACCTTGCCCCAGGCTTGGTCTGAGCCCTGAGCCTAATCTGAGGACCTCTGTCCTGCCTTGGGATGCCCCCTCTCAGCACAGCCCTGGTACTGGCTGGAAACTGTGTCACCTTGTGCCTAAACCCCACTCTCTGCTGGGAAAGAGTCAACATCATGTATGGTATAAGAACTCCCAGTCCAAGCAAGAAGGAGAGCAGCTCCCCAGGAGCACGGACCTCAGTGCAGTTCAAAGTGCAGATGGATGCCTGGCACTGGTGTCCATCTGCTCAGGAGGAGCCAGATTGGCTGCTCACAAGACTGATGCAGGGGGCTATGGAACTGAAGTCAGAGCTGTGCTGGCGCTCATGGTGCTGGAGGCTTTGGCAGAGCTGCGGCCCGTGGAGACTGACCTCTCCCTAACTAGCCACAGCAGCATGGCTGTCAGCTACGCTGCTCCCAAAGCCAGTGGGGAGGCCAGCCTGGCCCGAGCCTCACGTCACAGGCCATCCCAAATCACATGGCCCCTGCCAAGAGCAAAGGGCCGGAGCCAAGCATCCCGTCATCGGTGAGAACAAGGCATCCAGTGCTGGGGGCCCAGCCAGCATCCCACTCCCTGTACAATGCCTGCAGCCAAGGGGAACGGCAACCTTTCTGCCCTAAACCCCAGCCACCCCAGGGCAGGGTCCTGCCTGCCAGAGACAGCTGCCAAGAAAAAAATCACCCCAAGGGAGTGCAACATTAATCCAGACAGATTTTTCCTTATCAACACACCCAAACTGGGGTTAAAGAGCAACACCAAAACTATCGTGGGAGAGCATGGCAGCTGCAGGACCCACACAGAGCTATCCTGCTGCTAGGGTGGCTCTCCATACCCAACATCGCCATGTGCAGGATGTTTCCTTCCCTTCCAGCAAGAACAAGGAGCTTCAGATCCCCTGCCTTTGTGCTGGTCCCTACCATCCCTGCTGCTAGCTTTCAGCACTGGCAGGGGGAGCATGCATCAGCATGGCTTCTCCCACAGCGGAGCCCTGCTCACCACCAGGGCTTCCGAGTGCCTCCGCACAAGCAGCATGAAATCACACTTGCCAAGAACAATCACTCGCCCCAGCCCCGAGCACTGCAGGAGGGAGAGAGGGAAGATGCTGGATACGGCAGCAGCGATGGGAGAGAGATTTCGGTAATGCTCAAGGGCTTAAATGTGCTGGATTCCTGCTGAGCACCATGCCTTGAGCTGCAGCTCTGTGCAAGGAGATGCATCCCACAGAGGGTAGCACTGGTGGTTGCACACCAGTGTGTCCCGGGAGACACCGCACGACTCCAGACCACGAAGGTTTTAAGGCTTCAGAGTCAAACTGCAGACCAGTCCTCTGAGATACCACCCGGCTCACTCATCAGGGAAAAGCCTCCAAAACCAGACTGAGCTCAATGCAAAACCACCTCCTTCACATCAATGCACCCATAGGGACAACAGCCATGATCACTCTGCCATGCACATACCTTGGCACTGGGTATCCTTCATGGTGGGCTCATATCCAGCAGCACACGTACATGCTCCCACGGGTACCATCCACTCGCCGTCGCCATTGCAGTACAGCTTCAGGGGCACAGACACCTCCACTGCATTGGGGATGCAGGTGCCCGGTGCAATGACCAGGGAAGTGGGCTCAGCCCCTGTTAAAGTCTCCGGGAAGATAGCAAAGCCAGCAATGGTGTTGGAGCATTTCTTGTAGAAAGCCCGGACGGAGATGAGGGACATGCAGGCCCCCAGGTCTTGGAAGGCAAGGTAAAAACCATTCTTGGAGAGAGGGCCAAAGCTGCGCACCTTGGTGTTCACGCGGCCAGACTCCAGCTTGGAGAAGCTCTCATCTGGGGCAATTGTATCCACTTTGATATAGGGGTTCTCCATCCAGAAAGGGCTGTTTGCAGAGGCAGAATCCGTATCTGACTCATAATAGAAGAGGTTGAAGGTCTCTTTGCAGGAGCCAGGGATGTTGGGGATGCTGTTGCAGTCCCGCACAGTGAACTTCAGCTCCACATAGACGCGCTGGACATCCTGGCGCTGGATGAATTTGGTACGCAGCCAGTTGTTCTGGTTGGCCTCCCGTACATTGCAGACCTGGTACGTGCGGATAGGGTTCATGGCCTCATCATAACCACTGACTTCTTCCCACTGTGATTGAGAGGGAAAGGGTTAGACCCCCAGACAGGGACATCAGTGCCACAGACATATAGTGAACAGCACAGGGTGGAGGGAACGGGCAACAGTCAACAGGGAAGAGTGGCAGCTGCACCTCCACCCGTCACAACCCTCCTGGTCATCAAGGTGACTAAGAGCAATCCAGGCCAGGGACCATGGCACTCCCACTCTGCTGGCACAGAGTCAAGAGGAGATGGTCTCATGAGGTGAGGATATGCACAGGAGGGAAGGAGAAAGATGCAGCCAGCTTCACAAAGGCGCTGGTGAGCAACCATGATTCCCATGGGGCCAGGGCCAGCTCTGCCCTTTGGAGGTCAGGACCAGGGCTGGTTCCAAACTTACCCCTGTCTCCGGATGAGTTGTCCATGCCAACTCAGAGGTCACCCACTTCGTGTCCATCAGGGTCTCTGGAGAGAAAGGAAAGAAAGGAATAATTGGAGATGAAGGCCAAGATTAGAGGGGAAAAAAACCAGGAGGAGTGGGGGAGAGGAGAGCTGAGCCTGACATTTCTGTGGAAAACAGCAACTTGGGGGGTGAGACATGGTGGGAGGAGGGGGGAGCGGCGCAGACAGACTCCAGATTTCTCTTCTCCTGTCAAGAGAACAGGAAGAGCGAGGCGTCCCCAGAGAGCTGTGCTGGAGCAGGCAAGTGGCAGGATGAGGAGCTGGCCAGGTGGCAAGGGGGAGATGGGGACAGGCTGCCATCCCCAGCCACTAGCACAGCCAAACGTGCCCCCCAGGCAGTGCAGGGGGTGCCAAAGGACGAAGACTGGGCGCCCCTGTCCGCACCCTCCCCCTCTGCTTTGGCAGGGTGCGTATTTAATGTGGCTGGGGTTGAAAGGGCCTGTTCCCATGACAGGGCGGTGCGGGCCAGGCAGGTTTATCCAGAGGAGGAGGGACTGGCAGGCTGCTCTCCCAGAGACGCCCCACATCACTCATTTTACAAGAGGGGAGAAGAATTTGACCGTCTGGCCAACATTCCTGGAGCAGACTACAAGACAAACCACCCCGGCAGCATTCCCCAAACAGCCCCAGCCCCAGCCTTGGGGGAGCGAGACGCTTGTCTGGGAAGAGCTGCAATTGCAGGCAGCTGTCGCTAATCCCAGGCAGAGCCGCGTGGCTCCGCACGAGCACCACGCGCAAAAACCAGGAGTGAAACAAGGATGAGAGCACACTGACACGCTCAGGGGCCAATGCCCCCTCTGTGAGCTGCTGGCCCTGTAAGCCCTGCTCTGAGATGGCCCTTAGGCTGTTTGGAGGGGTGCAGGCAACCTGGCACCCCAGGGTTCTCTGGACCTTCTTCTGCCTACAGGGTTTTGGCAGAAGAGGGGTGGAAATGCCTGATGTGCTCAAGGGGGCTTTGCTGCATGCACTGAGCAGGACCCAGGACCAGCACCAAAATACTTCCCTGATAAGGGCTTCCCCCTCCCCAGCTGCAAGTACGGCCCCATCCCAAACCCCATGCAGCTCCCCAAGGGCTGCCCATCCATCCATCCACTTCTCAGCCCACCCGGGCTCAAGATGAAAGGCAGGGAGCCATGACTCTCCTAGTCCCAGCAGCAGGCTGGGAACTGCTCACTATCGCCAGCTGGGGCACAAGGACATGCCAGGGCAGCTCAGTTGTGCCAGCACCATGGTTCAGCCCCACAGCAAGAGGCAATGTCAGCTTCTTTCCTTTCACCCCAGGAAAACCTCAGGCTGACCCAGCCAGGGAGGAAGTGTGGAGGAGGAAGGAAGCATTCACGCATCGCAGGGTTTCGGATGAAGCCCTACTGGAGGTAAACACCTTCTTCCCATGTCCCACCCCAGGGAGACCCGCCAGCAGCGCCCAAGCCAGCGCCCACAAACAGGCTGGGAGCACAGGCTGTGGGTGCCACCGCAGCACAGATAAACAAGTACATTTGGGGACACGTGGGCTCTCTGACCTGCCTCGTGGCTTGCCAGGTTCCCAGCTGGGCCAGCAAGCCTGCTTCTTGCCCAGGCTGTTCACCTGGAGCAAACATACAGTCCCATTGTGGGCTGGTGGCACTAGCAGTGGACATAGCACTGGGGACAGAGGGAGGAAAACCTCTCATGGTGCCAGCTCCCCATCAGGAGAGGTGCAGAGGGGCAGCATGTACAACTGACACCAGTGCAGAGATGGTTACTGGGCAGCAGTTATTTGCTGTTTCTCAAGAACACAAACTAGGGGCATCTGGCAAAAACAGAGAGAAGGAAGAAACCCTCTGTCAAGCAGGCAGTACAGGAGGGCTGGGAAACAGGATGGGCACTGGGCACCCATAAGGCAGCCTCTGCTCAGTCCCATGGCATTACCTGCCTGGCAAGCTGCTCTCTCTCTCTCCCTTCCCATTTCCCACACCCTCACTTACTGAACTCCAGCAGGATCCCAAGTGTGGCTCTGCACGGCCACAAAACCATTGGAGACGCTGCTGTGCTTCCCAGACCCCTGTATGGGGTGGCTGCCAGAGCGGGTGGGCAGTGCCAGATGATGGGGGAGCAGGTTCCAGATGGGGGCTGCCCACACCTCTGTGAGGGACAGGCCCCGCGCTGGCTGCCCTAATAAGGGCACAGCGGTGCTGTGAGGGCCCAGGCACGCCATGCTAGCGGTGAGCAGAGCCAAGCGTGCGCTCAGCGCTCACAGTGCTCAGCCAACTCCCAGTGCAGATACTCTGTGCAGGTCCAGCCAGTGCAGGGCCCTGCCGCCGGCATGGCCAGCTGGGGGGTGTTTCTGCAGGAGGAGCGGGGGAAGGATGGCCTGCGTCCTCAGGGCTGGGGCTGCTGATGGATGAGCGGCTGTGGCAGTGAGTCAGGCTGGTGAGATGGGGATCTGGGTGGCAGGGTGTGCCCGCAAATAGAGCGACACAAGGATGCTGTGGCAAGCCACACCATAGCTTTGACTGACCAGACCACGGTGGGTGTTTGCTTCCCAAACCTGTCCAGGGCATGCGGGAACTCTCCTGTACAGCAGCAGGCCTCATGTAGGAAGCCCTTGCCATGGCAGTTGTCCCCTCTGGCAGTGTCCTTCCCCTCAAGTGTTGGCCGTGGGCAGAACCTTAGCTTGGACAGGAGGCTCACTGCCTGCATCCTAATTTGGCAGCATCTGCCATCTGACCAGCAGAGAGAAAAAACTGACAGAGCCAAGCTGGCTGTTGGCGTGAGAGCCACGTAAACCACACAGAGAGAGTGGGGAGGGGAAATAATAATAAAAAAATCACTGAGCAACTCAGCTAAAGGAAACAGGCTGAGCACAGAGGCCAGAGGGGGTTTCCTGCAGCCACAGGAGTGACCCAGGTGGGGTCAGTGGAGCCTCCCAGACCCTTCCAGCATGCCACTGTGAAGGTCGTGGGTGGAAGGCCCTGTGGGCTTCTGTGCTGCGTGGTCCAGGGGCTGGTGGCACATGCTGAGCCGAGTTGCAGAAACTGCTCTCAGCCCTTAAAGTTGCTGCAGAGCTCTCACCGTGGCCTGGCCCTGAACCTGGTCCTCTCTCCCAACACCACTGGGGCACCAAGCACTGCCCTCCCATGAAAGTGCATGTGAGAGTGTCCAGGGCTGGGGAGCCCAAGCACCGGGCTTCAGTGGTTCAGCATCAACCAGCTGCTCTCTCCCTCCAGCCCATGGTGCCAGAGAAGGGTTGAGAAGTGTCACCGGTGATTTCCCGGTGCGGTTCAGGTTTACAGGTGCTGTGGAGGGACGTGAACGGTGTCAGGGCTGGCTGAACAGTGAGTCAAAGCCACTTCAATCCCGCACACCACAGCAAGAGCCTGGTCCCATTAGTCAACGGGAAATTGGCTCCCAATTTCGCCAGGTGGGGAAGTCACCCTAAGGCTTGCTTTATCACTGTCTGCAGCGCTGGGAGTTGTCCTCTCCTTACCTTCAGCTGGGCAAAAGCAAGGGATGGAGCTGGAGCCTCGCTGTGCTCAGCATGTGCAGCTGGACAGGGTTAACTCCACATAAAAGCAGAAGTTCCATGGCAGAGTGGGATCCCAGGACAGGGAAAGACTCTTACTCCTTGGACAGGGCTGTGAGCATCATTCTGGCTGCCTCCTCCCTGCCCTGCACTTCTCCTCCCAAGCACACCCTGAGCTGCAAAGATGAGCAGTCTCCTACCAGCAGCCCTCCCATCACCTCCACAGAGTCCCCAGCATTTCTTTAGGTGTTTGAAGCCCTGGCAAGGACCCATCTGGAGCCAGGGACCTCTTTCTCCTGGTGCTGAGGCTCAGGAATGCAGCATGCATGGTCTGAGGCCAGCGAAAATGTTTGAACTCCCCCTTAAGAGGCCCAGAGAGCCCGTCTCGCGCTGTTGAGCGGCAGACGTGCGCGGCAGCGATGGCTGAGCCAGAAAAGGGGGGGAAATATCAAAATTCTTTCAAGATGAAGCCACTGGGGAAGACTCAATCGTCTCCACCAATAAGCTCCACTTTGAACGCTCTCTCCTTTGAATACATGGACTGATGGCTTTTATCAGGATACACTGGCAATATAGATGCCAACTCTTTGCCCCGATGAAAAGGCAGCTCATGCAAGTCCAGAGCATCCTGGAAGAAGGCAAGGGAGAAAAGTTAGTACAGACACCCACACAGCCTCACTGCAAACAGAGGAACCTGTTCTGCAATGTGCCCATGCTCTCTGTGATCTATGCACACCATGGCACCATATCTGCAGGAGCTCAGTGGCCCGGACTGGCCTTATGTGGCCACTTTTCCCATGCTGAGCTCCTGCAGATGCCATCACTGGCTGGCTTTTTGCTCCAGGATATGGCTTGGCTTCCACCACGGTGGCTGCTAACAGTGGTGCCAGATGCCTCCTCCCCTCACTGCCATGCTTTTCTCCTCTGGAAGGAAGGCTAGCTTGTTTAGAGATGCACATTTTATCTTGGAGACTGCCTGCTAGTCAAAAAGCCACCAAAAGGGGCATCTCTGCATATTTTAATTTCTTTCTCAGTTTTGAAGATAATTACACCAGGAGTGAGTGGCCTTGTGTGCTCCCCATTCAAGCACCTATCGGTACAATTAATCCCAGCACTGTTCTGAGCAGCGGCACAAAGGGCCTTTGGTGTACGGTCCTTTATCTGGGAACAAAGAGCTGCCTGTGGGAGAGAACCTGAGGTTGCACTTTTCCCGCTGACAAGCGTTCCGTACACAAAAGCTGAGCCACAGGAGCGCCCTGTGAACGCGTCAGGTCTGGGAGACCCCGCAACACGTTTTCTTGAAGCATGTGGCTCACCCCGATCCCTCCTCCTCCTCCAGGAGGGTTCTTCCCCCTCTGACCCCAGCTAAACCCTGTAGCCATGCTCTTCCCAGGCAGGGGATGTCCCTGCTCCAAGGCTAGGGGACTCCACATGCTGCCTGCATTTAGGAAGCTCTCCTATCCTGCTTGGCCCACATGCTCCATGGATGGAGCACACCACAGACAGCAGCTTTGGAGAAAAGGAGGTGGCGTGCTGGGAGGTTTCAGCACTTGGCAGCCCCTTGTGCTGGAGCTGCACTGCAGGAAGGAGAGGCTCTTGCTGATGCAGTCAAGAGCCAGGAGAGCAGGGAGAAAGGCTGCAGCCAGCGTGGGAGGCATCAGGCTGGGCACCAGCAGGTGGTCAGGGGGTACCCATGGTGGAGGTTCCAGGCATGGGGTTTGGGAGCCTGGGGAAGGTTCCAGCAGGCACTGTCTGCTAGTGCTGGCAGCACTGCCAGCGTGCTGTGCAACTCACACACTCTCATCTTCCCCCAGGAATCCCATCTCTTCCGGGGACCCCCTGCACACCCATCTACCTTAGTGCCCAGCACAGGGCCAGGGGGCTGTGCTGGTCCCACCCTTTCCCTCCCTGACTGTCAGGCCGGGCAGGCCAGGCAGTGTGGTTCAGCCCAAGGGAAGGGCTGGAGCACTCCCTATCACCGCCCACGCTGGGAACCTGTCCTTATGACGAGCAGGGCGCCTGCTGCTCCCCAGCGCCAAGGGGGGAGACGCGAGGCTGCCGTGGGAGCTGGCCCCCCACCCCAGCCCTCTCCAGGGAGGCACAGGGGCTCTGACCGCCCATGCCCACCAATGTCCACTTGTCCTGGCTCCGAGGCAAGCCAGCAACTTGTCAATGAACTGGGAACAAAGGGAAGAGAGGAGGGGAAGAAAGAAAAAAAAGGGGCCTGTATCACAGCTGTGGCCCTTCATGCCAAGGGCGTTTGGCCCATCATCAAAGGGGATCGGATTTGCTGAGGCAAATGATGACACATCCACTTCAAGCGGGGCAGGTTCTGCCTGCTGCTGGAGGCGAGCCACCGGAGTGAAGAAGTACTGTGGGCACTTAATAATAGACTCATTATTTCTGCATTATGGCAGGGCCCAGAGGCCCCAACTGAGATTAAGGCTCCTCTGCATACACAGGGCGCATGCACACACCAAGCCAGGCAGTCCCTGCCCAGAGAGCCCAGCCAGGGGTGGGCAGCACTGCCAGTCCTGGCATCATTCACCACTGCCAGTTCCAGCCCTGCCAGTACCGTGGTAAGCTCACAGCAGGGCCCAAAACTCCAATTCCAAAGATGCTCCAAGGATGCATCCTTCATTTCCCAATCCCACACCTACACTGGGGTATTAACCTCAAGCCAAGACATGGTCTCATGGCTCTGAGCCACCGGCCTACTTCATCTCTCTCACAGTCCTCCCCATCCGATCCCAATGTCCTGCACCTTCTGCATTGGCCAGATCCAGATCCCAGATGACTGGGAGCTGCCTGGCATGTGGGACAGAGGGGGACAGGAATGCTCCTGTCCTGCCCTGTCACCAACCCACCACCCGCTAACTAGCTGAAGAGGGTTTTCCGGCCACGTGCTCCTCACCAGGAGCTGTTTCCTGACGGCTGAGATACAGACTGAAGCATGTGAGAGAGGACAGGTGCCAGTTCTGCAAAAGGCAGATTAAGTGGCAGTGATGGGATGCAGGGAGGGATGGGTGCTCCTTTCTGCCTGGTCACGCACTGGATCAAGACAGGAAGGGCGGATTTCTGTCATTCTATGAACAGAGCCATGCCAGGCTGGGCTCCAGCACCCACCAGCATCACACTGTGTGCACCCCCTTCTAAAGCATGGCACCTGAGGCCTCGGACTTTTGCAGGACAGCAGCTTCTGCCCTCCAGCTGCACACCAAGGACACGTGCAGAGGGCTGCCCAAAGCCTGCCAGGTCCCGCTGCCAGGCCCCGGTCCTGCAGAAAGGCCGTACCGACATTGGGAGAGGACAGGAGCCAGCTGCCTGAGCCCAGCCCCGCACTGCAATTACTGTTCTATTAATACCACGGGGATTTCGGATGTCAGAGCCCAGTGTGCTACGCCAGGGTCAGCTTGGCCAAGGAAGAGCTGCCATCCCTGCCCACGTGCTGGATGTGCCCTGGTACTTGCTGCTTCAGTTTGTCCAGGGGGAAAAGATGCTTTTGCTGTGCCAGGCTGTGTGCAAAGGGGAATGGACAGATCCCACAGACAGCCTCTCATCCTTGCCTGCTGCCAGACTGCCCACTTGGGACAGGAATGTCCCTGCCTGGCCCAGGGGAAGGGGCTGCCCGCTGCAGCTCTCTGCCATATGGACAATGTGACCAGCCGTGCCAGGCAGGCAAGAGCTCCACGGCCAGCAGGCAGGACAGATTTATAGGTCGCCATCCCCAGCAGGAATGGACATGCCACTGTCCTCTGCTGCCACAGAAATAACTCATCTGATCAAGAGACGCCAGACCTGCTCGACACAAATGCCATTGACTAGGACATAGGCAGCAAATCAGCCTGCGAAGCCACCCTTGTTTCCAGGACATGTTATGATGCTGACACTCCTGCCACCTCTCTCTGTGACCCCACTGCCCTGTGGCCACGGTTTCATGGGGCAGGTGTCCCCATGTGGCCACCAAGCTGAGCTGGGCTGGTGCGGGTAGATGAAGAGCCCCCAAGTCCCCAGGGGAAGGAAGAAAAGGTGGTCAGTACTGCAGACCTGCCTCCGCAGGGCAACTGTTTGTGTCAGGCTGAGATCCAAAAGGCCCCTCTTCCCCTCTAGCTCCTTTTTTTTCCAGGTTGTACTTTTGGAAAGTGCCCAGAGAAGGAGTAATGATATTTAAAAGAAAAAAAACCAACCCCTTCCCCAAAAAAGGTTACTCCGTGCACATCCAAAGGCTCGCCCCACAGACGGGTAGCTTCGTTGCCAAGCTCCATCCCATCCCAGCAGCGCAGAGTGGGAGTTTCTGCCAAGATCTCCCTCCTCTCTACTGCCTGGGGCAGTTACCCAAATCTCCACGCTGCTCTCTGCTCGCTTCCTCAGCTCTCCGAGAGCACCAAGCCCATCTGGAACTGCTTAAACCCAAATATTGCCCCCCCCTCCCTCCTCCACCTCCCCCACCCCCAAAGTCAGATTCTTCCAAAGTTAAAACAAGCACAGAGTCAGGAGGGGGTGCCGGGCCGGGCTGACTCGCTCCTTCATTTCGGTTTAATTTCTGGGGAACTAGAATAAATCTGTTCCTGGCGATCGTTCAAGCCCTGCACATTTTTCTCATTAATAAAAAAAGGCCTTGGATAGCACGCCGCGTGTGCGTGCCCCCCCTCCCTGCGGGGTCCCCCTGCGCCCCAGCCCTTGCTGGGCAGGCACCGAGTACCCGAGAGATGCAGGACTGGGTGCAGGGGACATGGGGACAGCAGTGTCCCTTCCCTGGGACAGGGATATATTTCAGCAGCCCTGTGCAACAGCCACACCGCACAGAGGAACAGGGAGGCTCAAATCCCCCCCGCAGCTGCTGCTGGGCAGGAGAATCCTGGGGGAGGGTTCCCCTGGGAGGGGACATCCCTGCTGCCCACCCCTGCGGCACTGCAGCCCCTGCAGGGCCCCCGGGGCATTCCTGGGGAGGGGGCTGAGAAACAGGTGTTTGTCAACAGCTCCTGCCATATGCATGAGAAACGCCAGGCCCTGCAGTGCAGCAGGGCTTAGCAATGGGCAAAAATAAAATAAAGAGAACCCCCCAGCAAAATCCTCCCCCCTGTCCCAGCCTGGGACCCTCAGCCAGCACACGCTGGCACGTGCACGGAGAGCGGCCATGGGGCCTGTGCTCGGCCCTGCTGCTGCGCTCCAGCCTCTTCTCAAGATGGCTCCCGTTCCTCTTCAGCGGGGCGGCCATGCGAAGACAGCACTGGCCTCGCTACCTCCCGACTCAGGGAGCAAAGCTGGAGGGCTGAGCTGCGGCGAGGGGAAAGTGGGCACCAGGGGTGGGATGCAGCCCCTCTGGGAATGGTGGCACTGTGGGAAAGGGATGCGGCCCTGCAGAAAGGGGATGCTGCCCCACTCCCAAGCTCAGCTCCATGACTCCTCCATGGCCTTGCTGAGGGCGGGTGATAATGGTCCCCAAGCGCAGGAGGTTGAGGCTTCAGCAACAGTGCCAAGCCAGTCCCTTCACAGGCAGGATGCCCACTTGCCCTCCCTACAAAATGGCTCCCACTTAGGCTCAGCTCTGCGAGGGAATGGCCCATGTTCCACTGCCAGCACCGCCCAGCAGAGTACAGGGCTGGGTTTGGAGTAACAACAACAACAACAAAAATGCAATAAAAAAACCAAAACATGACTTCAAATGGGACGGTCCTAGTCGGGTGGGAGTGTCACTGCAACAGGCCGCCTGGCCTTCAAGATGGCAGCCCATCCCCTGGGGCATGCGGCTCTGCAAGGAGATTCCTGCCCATGGAGGGGCTCCCCCATCCCCACCATCCCCCAAACGCTTCATGGGAACATGCTGGACCCAGAAACAACAGCAGCTCATTATGGTTTCAACCGCTGAGAAGCCTGTGGCAACGGCAACCACCAGCTCCACCGCAGCCCTTGGGTATAGTCCCCCTTTCCCAGGGTTCTCCTCCGGGGGAGGCTGACACCCACCCTGTGGTCTGCACCAGCTGGGAATGGGGATTCTGACCCCGGGGCCGCCCCAGCACCCTTCCCCCAGCGCAGCTCCCAGGCGGAGACGCTTAATCCCGACAAACCAGTTTGACTCAGCACAACAGGAACAGCTACAATTTTAAAAACATGCAAGTCTGTGATTCAGATTGCTGGGGCTGTTTTAATTAAACGCCAAGCTCCCCTGCTCCAGCGGCAGCAGCAAACGGCTCACGGAAAGAAAATGCAACAAACTGGTTTCCCCAAATATCTCTTGCAGTAAGTCATCATAACAAAACAAGGAGTTTCGGTTCATTCCTTAAAAACCAGAGGCCGCTATTCCCAATTGCAAGGGCTGGGCAGGCATGGCCTGGCAGCCACAGCCTTGCTGTACACTGAGGGAGAAATGTGGGGCTGCAAACGGACCCCGGCGCTCCAAGTTTTCCCTCTCCCCGGCTCTCCGCATGCTCCGCTTGACACAAAGGAAAGCACTTCTCCTCCCCTCCTCAGGAGCACGGACGGGAAGGCTTCCTCCAGCGCAGCTTTTACCGAGGAATGGGAGATTTAATGAATCCAGCGAGTATTGCGGAGCCCCACGATCCACTTTCCCTCACAGCCCTACCCCAAGCATCCATAAAACAGCAGGGCCAACCTCACCCATTGCCCCGCCAAGAAACATGCAATTTCTGTGAAAAGTAATTAAACAGAAAGATCTCTCTGCCAAGAAAATACCTGGTAGTTCCAGCACAAGGGTCAATTAAGCAGCAGTATGCCGATGCAGAGAGGAGCATGGTTAATCTGTGTAAGACCCAGCTGGGGTCTGGGAGGTGCCACTGGGCAGAGCTCAGATAAAGAAAAACCCCCCCTAGAAATCTTGCTGTGTTGTGGGGTTTGGCTATTTCACTAGAGCCCAAGTCTGCTCAGGACTATGTGCAGCAAACTACAGTGCTTCTCCATGAGAGTTCATGGGGAAGCACGTGGGAAACTCCAACTTTAAATGGAGTCCTGAATCCAGAGAGGTTGCTCAGGACAGGAACAGCTTGGGAAAATGGTTCCTAGGGAAAGCAGGTCCCTGTCCCAGTCTACCTGCACCCCCAGGATGACAGGCAGATCCAGTCTGTGGCTGTCCATGCTCCCTTGGGCCAGGGTGTTTTGAAGCCTGGGATTTTACCCCCAGATGGTCGGCAAGGGCCTGGAACGCAGCACATTCCCCATGCTGTTCCACCACGTCCACTCCCCACAGGGCCTCTGTTCCCACAGCCCCGCTGGGACAAACGTCTCGGCTCAAACCCCTGTGCTGGAGAAAGGATCCGCTGTTGCCCCCGGATAGAGCATTCCTTCTGCAGCCGGCCCGGGGACTGCTGAACCGGAGAAGAAAAACACATTGTGACTTCAAACAGACCCAGCGCACTTACAGGATCTGGAGAGAAACCATTTTCTCCTCGGCAGCACAAAGCCCTCACTGAGCTGCTGCCGAGCACGGCTTTTCTCCTCCACCCCCGTGAGGCCTTGTAAAGAAACCCAACTCCCCGCCATCCCCTCGGGAATGGGGAGCGCCATCCAGCCCCAAAGCCCCCTGCCCCTCCAGCCCGGCACCAGCCGCAAGCCCAGCCCGTTGCACCTCGGAGGGGACGGTAAAGTGGCTGGGTCTGGGGACAGCTCGCTGCCGTTGTCTGCAGGACGTGCATACAGATTTATGGCCATGCCAGATTTATGATCAGCACTAAAATATCCAAACAAACGTGCACACGAGATTTACAGTAACCTCTGGAACGCGCCAGTCCCCATCAGGAAGCAGCGTTGAGCGCGGACAGAAATGCCAAACGTAGCAGAAGAGTGGGAGCTTGCTGACCCTGATGCGAGCAGCGGCTTCCCTAAGCTGGGCAAGGCAGAAGGCTCTCCAGGCCAGCTGCAACTTTCCCTCCAGCTCGAACAAGAGGAAACAAAAAAAAAAAAAAAAAAAAAAAAAAAAGAGAGAATCCCACGGGTAATCGGGGCCAGCCCAAAAACTGCTGGGCAGCTGCCAGCCAGCCCCAAAGTGGTCCCACTGGGCTGGTACCCAGCTGAGCCCTGACCTCTGAGACGGCGTGTTCAGCCCCTGACCCCTCCACACACTGGGGAAGCTGAAAAAACCCAGTGACTCCTCAACAGGGGCTGTTTATTTTCTCTGCATCCGACTCTCTGCGCTGCTCCATCCCTGGACGGCAATGGGGGAGAGGCTGGGGGTCCCTTTCTCCCCGAGGACTGGAGGGACTGTCCCCAGGTGATACACACTGGTGGTGCCAGCCCCCACGCCAGCTATCCTTCCCAAATTCCTAAACCGCTGATGGGAAGCAAGTTGCAAGGGGCTACCCGCAAGCGTGGGGCCCCGCCGGGCTCCCTGCCCACAACTTCATCCTCCGGCACCTCTCCAGAAGGCAGGGATCCCCGGGCGGGTGCTCGGGAACCTCCATCCTGCGAGGGCTGAGCGCCGGTGGCTTCTCCCTATCCCCTCCTGCCGCGGGATTCCCGCTTAGCCAGGAGCTCACGGACCCGGCAGGCCCACAGCCCTACCAAAGACGAGGGCTTTTAAATTTTTTTTTTCCTTTAAAGAAAAAACAAAAAAAAAAAATCGCACGGAGGGAGGATGAAAAGGAACGCGGACAACAAGCACCCCCCAAACTTTCTACAAAGCCCAAAGCTAGAGGAAAGACGTCCCCCAACCACCGCAACGGGGGAGGGCTCCTGCCCACGACCACCCCCGGCGCCGCGGCCCGAACCTCGCAACGCGGGGCGACGGCAGCGGGAGCCCGAAGCACGACACCGCCTCCGAGCAGCCCTCGCCGGCTCCTGCCCGGGCGGGGGCACCCACAGCTCCGCTACGACCGGGGGATCTCCCTTCCGTCCCTCCCTTCCCAGTCCCCTCCGCCGCTCGGGCAGCGGCTTCGGTTACCGGACACCGGAACGCCGCCGCCCCTGGCACTCCGGCTGGAGGGAGCCCCGCACACTTTGTGCCGAGACAAAAACCCGTCCGGGCGCTCTTCTTCTCTCCGGTGCGACCCGCCTCGTCCTCCCGGGAAACCCCAGTACCCCAGCGGGGCCAAAAACCTCTTTCCTCGCTCAAAGCTGGGGGTGCTACGGCGCTGCCCCGCGGACCTGGGTTCGCTCTCCAAGGAGGAGAGAATTACTCCCCGTTCTATTCCGAACTCCATCGGAGCTCGAGGGTGGACGAGCCGCGGAGCGCAGACCCGGTCGGGGGTAGATGCGGCACGCGTGGCCACTCGCCCCGGAGGTCCCACGCTGGAGGTTCGGGGGTTAAGGCAGCGGGCGCGGCGAGCCCTGCCGGGGAAGGGATGGAGCCGGACACGGCACACGGACACTCCTTCCGCGGCCCCACCAGTTTTGGCACGCCGCGAGCTTCCACTGAAAGAAATATTAATTTTCCAGCCCTCTCGGTCGTGGCGAAAAGCCTCGAAACGTGAACCGAGTATCCAAAGAGGCGCCGCTCCCTGCCAGCAGCCGCCGGCCGCGGATGCCGCGGCTCTGCCGCGCCGGGCTCGGTTCCACGGGGCGTTGACTCCGAAACCTACTGAAGGCGGCTAAGCGCTGCGAGCGGGGCTGCGGCGAGCTCTCCGCGGGTACAACCGGGAATCCACGGCGCGACGACGAGTCGCGCTGAGCCACGACGGGCCTGGGACATCCTGGAGGATGCGTGCACCCGTGCGCGGTCGCCCGGGCCCCGGTGCGGCGGACGGGCACGCCCGCCCGGTACTCACCTTCCAGAGCGCGGCGGCCACCGGGGAGCAGAAGGAGCAGCAGGAGGGGGAGCAGCGGCGGCGGCGGCGGGGGGGCCCCCGGGCGGGCCGCGGCCATGGCGGGGGCGGTGCGGGCGGCCCCGCCGGGCAGTCCCGAGCTCGGCGCCACGCGCGGCTCCTCTCGCCGCCGCGCCACGCTCGCGCTCTGGCGCCGCCGCCGCCGCCGCCGCTGCTGAGCCGGGCGGGGCGGGGCCTCTCCGCCAATCACCCCGCCCCTGGCAACCCGGCGCCCCTGGCGACGGCGAGCGCGGCGCCGATTGGGCGGTGCAGCGGCGAGGGGCGGAGCCTCCGCGGAAAGATGAATTGGAGGGGGCGGGCACTGCCCGGCGCGCCCCCCGTGGCCCCGCCCCCTGGCGCGGGAGGCGCAGGGCGGGGAACGCGCCCCACCCAGCGGCCGCCCGCGGAACTGGGCTCTTAAAGGGGCCGCGCTCCCGGCCTGCCCCACCGACCCTCGGCCCGCGCTGCCCTCTCCCCTGCCCCTCAGGGTGCGGGTGAGTGCGTGAGCCTGGTAGCGTGTGTGGTGACGGGACCATAGTCTGTGCCACACTACTGGCAGCCTGGTTTACCTGTGCCACCCATTGTCATCCCATTCTCCACAGTCCCATCCCATCTCTCATGTAATTCCCACCTTTTGCCCACCCATCTCAGCCCATTCTCCCCCAGCTCATCCCATACATCCCATCCTATCTCACTCACCCCCATCTCACTGTATCATAAGCCTCCCCATCCTATCTGCACCACAATTCCCTCCACACAGACAGGAATGAATGCTGTGATCCTGGCCAAGATGAAACCATACAGAGCACCCTGAAGTGACCTCTGCCAGGACCCCTACACCCACCCAACCCACAAGGTGCCTCCCCCGTTACATTCCTCGTGGGAGAAGATGCTGGCTACCGTGCATGCAGCCACAGCTTGCAAGCCTGTGGGTGCCTCAGTCCTCCTTCCCTTCTGTCTTGACTTTGCTATGGGAAGCTTTTGGGGCCCTGTCTAGGACAGACTCTGCTCCCTCAGGATGGTGTATCCACACACACTGTCCTAGTTGTTGGAGCTGGCACTTCCACATCCTTCAGGACAGACATATCTGCCATGGTGGCTGTGGGACATGGGCTGTGACCTGTCCCGGCCCTCTGTGCTGCATCTGCCCCATAGATACCTGGGGAGGCTTCACTTGGGCTTAGCAAAATCCCCCAATGTTGGGGAATGCTCGTGCCCCTGGTCCCTGGGAGTGGCTGGAACTCCAGTAGGTCCAGGGGCAGTGGGGTGCCTGGCTGGTTGCTTCACCCTGGGCAGCCTTGTCTCCCTGGCAGAACCATCTGGGCTGTCCCCATAGACACCTGCCATCTGCAAGTGGCACCTCCTCACAGTGCTCCTGCCCCAGAAACCTGTCCCAGAAACTCCCTTCCCGTGCAGCCCCAGCCCTGGCCCCGCACTGGTGCAGCAGGGAGGCCACAAGACCACACTCCTGGCCACCTTCCCTGCAGCTGCTGGCAGGAGCAGGAGTTTGGGAGGTTATCAGGGCTGGCTGTGGTTGACCTCTCCTCTGTGAGGACAGACGCAGAGCACATCCATATCCCCTCTGCCTTCTGCTGTACACTCCCACCAGGGCTGTGGATGGGCATTTTCCTTCCATGTCCTGGAAGGATTTGGCTCCTCAAGTCCTGGCCGGAGAGGCTGGCATAGACCTGAGCTCTGCCTAGGCAGCTGAAAATTTGGAGATTACCAATTCCTACTGCAGGAATGTTGGCATTCACTGGGAACTGCAGCGAGTCTCACCAGAATGCTGTGCCCTGAGGACTGCCATAGTGCCCCAGCACCACTGGGCATGGTTCCTGAAGGAAAAGTCATGTCCAAGAGAGCCAGGGTGCTCATTTCAGATAGGACATATGACATATGGCTGTGATAAGTCTCTGTGAGGGACAGGAGATGCAGCAAATGGGGCACTGCACTCTCCAGGTAAAGGGAAGTGGCTGGGGAGCAAAGCAGCAGTAAGGGGATTGCACTCATGGAAAATGCCAAAGTTTGAACAAAGAAGCAGAAGTTGTTGGTTTGGACATGCTGTCACCCAAGAAGATAACCAGCAGAGAAGTGAGTGATGAAACTGACATTATTAACACATGCACAGGAGTATAATGGAGCATCAGTGGGGAAGGAGAGGGCTAGGGACTGATGGAGATGCTGAGAATCTTAACCAAAGGCCAGGCTCAGGGTGGGAAGATTTGCTGTCTCCCTGTGAAGTCACTCCTGGGAAATCCCTCCCTGCTGGCTCTTAGTGAGATGCAGAAACCTCGTTTATTCTGCAATTCCAGAGGTCTGAGTTACCCAAGCACAAAATTTCTGAACGGAGCACATGGGGAAATTGCTTATTCACACTTGAATAACTCAAAAATGGCTGAACCAATTTTACTTAAACTTTCTCCAAGAATTCCCCTTGGAGCCAAGCCATGCCTGGCAAATTTCAGCCCGAAAGGAATTTATTTCAGAATACGATGAGAAATTGGAGCAGGCAGCGGGGGTGCGCGGACCGGGGGAGGATGCTCCATACAATCGCGTCGCTCCCCACGTGCTGTAATTAATGAGCCCCCGCTCGCTCCCCCTGGGCTGGTGCTGCCAGCCGGCCTCTCCCCGGGGCCTCAGGCTCCCCGGTGCCGGCGGCTGCAGCGCCGCGGTCCCGGCTGGGGGCTGAGCATTTCAGGGCAGCTCGCTGGCCAGAGAGCCCTGGTGCTGCCTGTGTGTTGCAGCTGGTGGGTAGCCTGGGGAGCAGCGCTGGCAGGGCTCCGACGCCTGCACAATACCAAATAACTGTGGTAACCGCGTGGTATTTGCTGGGTCTCCAATGCCAACCCGCCTGCTTGGGCACGGACTCGGTGCTGAGGATGGCGCTGCCGTGGCCGCCCGAGGGACGGGGTGATGGCGTGGCTGGGGGATAGGCATGTCGGTGTAAACACGGACAGCTCCCAGCCACGCAATGTCCCTGCACGTACACTCAGCCCTGATTCCCTCCCTGGCACCTTGGGGTGACGGCTGGAGCGGAATAGGGCTGCAACGAGCACTGTGTAGGCAAGACATGGACAGGGATGGGCTGATGAAACGTGGGGCTGTGGGACAGACAGGGGAGTTTGTCGGCAGCACTGGCCTGAGTTAGTGATGCTCATAGCCTCCAGCCTGCACGGCAAAGCTGCGGTGCTCACGGTGTCCCTGGGAGGCATTCCTGTGCAGACAGGGAGTGGCAGACATGAAAGGAAAACCTCGAAAAGCAGCAACGGCCATGGAAGGTTGAGAGGACAAACCTCCCAGCCCAGCCCTCTCTCTGTAAGAAATTTCTCACCCAGAGACTCCATCCTGCTGGAGCAAGCCTGACTTTCACTGCCCGTTTCCAGACACAGCCTGATGTGCTCCGGTGACGGGTTCACGCCGCACGGGCACACGCACAGTGTGTGTCAGACCATGGCCCCGCACACGGGTGCACCCACGCACCCTGCCCGCTGCGCCAGCCACCGCCCCTCTTCTCCTTTGCATGCGGCAACCTAAGCTGCAATTTCATAAGGAAAGGTGATTAGGGAACAATTATTCCTATTTTCTCAGAAGATCTAAGGGGCGTCAAATGAAATTACCCAGCAAGAGTCTAAAAACAAACAGAAGGGAGTACATTCCTCGCCAGGCAGCCAGTCCCAGGAGTGCATTGCCACAAGGTAAGTATGGGACATGTGTTTGAAGGGTGGAACTGGATGAATGCAAGGAAAAGCCCTGCGAGAGGCCTCCATTGTCTGCTCACCTGGAGCGCAGCTGTGCTGGGGATGTGCGAAGCTGGGTGGGGATTTCCCCATGTTTCTGGGCTGGATACCATTGTAGTAGGGACCATCATGACATCAAGTGACATCTCCAAGTCCTCTGTCCAAAGGGCTGCACTCGGAGGGGCGACATCTGAGCAGGCACCTGGGTCAGCCATGCGGCTGCTGGGGGGTCCCTTGTGCCATCCCCAGTGTTTGAGGAGCCCCGTGGGGCCCCGTTCTCAGGGCAGGGAGCACGGCCGGGTGCCAGCTCGCCCAGCCGGTGTGTTCCTCGCCAGACCAGCGCCGGCTCCAGCCTGTCTCCTTCCCAGGCTTCCTGGGCGCTTGCCCCTCCGGGAGCTCCTCCCTGTGCTGCAGGAGTTTGGCGCTGCCAGCGGGTAGGGGCGGCCGGCAGCACCCGTGCCAGCCCGGTTGGGCCCAGCAAGGAAGCCACCTTCTGCTGCTCGTGGTCCCTGCTTCAAAACCTTCTCCCCTCCCACCCACATCCACCACCCCTCACCTCTGGCAGCTTCAGGATGCAGTTAAACACTTCAGCACTTAAAATTTCAGGTGCTAATTGCTTAGTAATGAAAACTTTAATCACAGGGCAATTAAAACCTTAAGTAGCTGTGGGAGATCCATTCCACGTCAACAAAAAAAAAGAGTGCCGTCACTACTCCGGCACCGCCCTGGCACGGCGAGGCATGGCAGGGCCGGGAGAGCCCATCCTGCAGCCCCCACTGCCCCTTGCTCCGGGAATCTGGGGAGCCCCCCCTTCCCACGCCAAGAGGGAGGTGGCCGAGGAATGATCAGCTACTGCTGTAAAACTTAAAACCCAGCTAATTTCGGATTAAGTGCCATATGAAAGGGTTTTGTTATTTTAAATCTCCTACTTTCCAAATTCCCAGGATTAAAATTCTCTGCATTTATTTTAACCACATAACATTTGCAGACAAATCACTTCTCCCAGTGCAAAGTTTGAAGCAGGCTTAGCAGATCTAAAGCCCAGCCACAAGCTCCAGGGTGGAATCGCTGGAAGCGGCTGCCAGCGGCCGCCAGCCCCTTTCGCTGGCGTGTGCTTGCAGCAGAGCTCAGCCACTATTTCTGCAGGGGGAAAGGGCCTGCTGAGTGCTGGAGCCCTGGAAGGCAGCAGGAGAAGGAAGGGTGGCTGTCATCCTGGCTTCTGGGTTCATTCCTGCACTGGGGATGTGCCCTTGGGAAAATCTGATGAAGCTTGTGTGTTTGCAGAGCAAGCCCTGTCCGTATGCTGCAGGGTGCATGTTGCAACCATGCTGATGCTGTCCAGGTGACACTGTCCAGTTCAGCCCTTTGTCATCAGGTGCTGACAAATGCCACACAAAAAAATAAATAAAAATCAGGATTTTTGCCTTTTCCCCCCTGCTCTGCAGTCCATTGGGGCTGAAAGGGAAAGGAAGGCATCCAGCCTCGCGTGACTCCGGCTCTGTGGGAGGCAAAGGCTCCAGAGCTGGGGGACGAGGTTTGTCCCCCAGCTGCTGGGAGGTGTGGGAAACATGGGTGCCTGTGGGCAGCAAACTGCCCCCTGCTCTTTATCAAAAGCAGCATCAGTGTCTGGCAAATGTCACTCTCCCGTGTGCTTCCCAGCTGGGAGGTCCATTTCCTCCTCCCATCGCCCCCTTCCCCTCACTGCCTCCCAGCCCTGCGGCAGGATGGGGCCGGCAGCATGGGGACGCGCTGGTGAGCGGGTGGCCGTGGGACTGGGGGGACTAGGCAGGGTCGTCAACTGGTGATGCAACACTTTCACCGAGCCCACGGCTCTCTCAGGCACTTTTGCTAACGGGGCAATTAGCAGCCTGGCCCCATTTGGGACATTTTAGGGGGCTGCAGCTGTTATGTCAGTGCAGAGGCCCTTTGCGTGCGCAGTGCTGAGCTGGGGTCAGCTGGGTGCCCGCCTTAGTCACAGGAAGCAGATAATCTCCAAACCCAGAGATTTAGGGGCTGAAACCTGCTTTGTGCCACAGCCTGACCCCAGAGAGACATTCCCAGGTGGAGGGCAGTGACCCCCAAATGAAGTGACAAGATATTTGGGGTTCATGCTCATAGTAAGAGATGCTGGCTGACCTCCTGGCTGCAAAAATCCAAGAGGCCGCTCCTGACCCTGCATGCCTTGCAAAGATGGTTGCTCCTCTGGACTGAACAGGAACCAGCACTGCTGGAGCTGCCTGGGAACAGCCAGAGATGATGGTGGCAGTGGGCACAATGGGATCACTGCAGGGCCAAGCACAGAGCCTGAACCCCAGCAGCCTCCACCTGCCCACCCCCACCAGGCACTGTGGGCCAGGGGCAGCCCTCAGAGCAGAGCAGCTTTCCCGTACTCTAAGGTAAGGCTTTGGCCTTCCCTGACCTTGGGGCAGTGTCCTGGTCCTGCTTCCCATCCCACCTGGAGCATCCCATGCCCAAAGCCAGCTCCGCATGCTGTGCCTCTCATTGCCATGGCAACCCCCATCCTTGTCGGGTTGCCATGGCTCCCTGGCCCCCAGCCGCATCCTCAGCTTGATTCCCAGTGATTTGGGTCCTTGGGGGCTGTCACCATGGGAGATGCTACACAGGGCCTAGGAGGGAGGAGGGCTGATGGTTTGCTGGCATTTCCGCACCACTCTGAAGTTCGGGCTCTGGGTCCACATGGGACCTTGGGAGGCTGGTGGGGACAGGGTCCTCAAGGAGCATCACTGATGGCATGGAGATGGCATCACTTTGCAGACCATTCTCGTACTTTCCAAACCTGCTTCCTTCCAGCCTAGAGTTTCTCTGCTTGGCCCAGCTGCCACAGCCCCACTGGCTTGTGTTGGTGGGCAGGCAGGCAGGTGCTGGAGCTCTTTGGTGTGGCTGCATGCCGGCAGCATCAACAGTGGCAAGCACATGTGACCATGCTCTTACCCACTGCCCACTGTCCCCTCGAAACACTGTCCCACCAATCACAAACACTCCACCAGGCCCTCGGGAGAAACCTCAGCATGGGGTTGCTGTCGTGGCACTTGCTGCGCCCAGGTTACGGCTGTGCTCGGCAGCAGCACGAGCCCGGCGGGCTCCAGGCCTGGCGTGCTAAATAAACACAGCCACCGTGAGAAAAAAGCAGCCAGGAATAAATAGTCAAATAAAATAATAAGTCAAAGGAATAAACAAAGTGGGGACGTGCCCAGGCATGGCACAAGGCTCCGACGTAGCACTTCCAAGCCGGGCTCTGGCCCAGCCCCGGTGCCTGCAGGTGGTGGAGCCCGGCCTGCTGGCAGTGCTCTGGCCGGCCGCACCCCCACCCCAGTTTTCCCCCTGGCTGCAGGAATCCCCTCTCCCCGTCACACCACATTCCTAGGGTGCCCGAGGATGAAGGTGCAAACACCCTGGGAGAGGTGCCAGGCAATTCCTGGCCTGCCTGGGATTTGCATCCGCTGCCCTGGCGCTTGGCTTGGGAGGGATAAGCCCAGGCTTAGCTGTTGCTTCCCCTGGGGCTTGCTGCCAGTTCCTAACCAGTTTTGCCATAGCCCTTTCCCACACTAACTGGGGTCAAGGGAGCTGTGTGGCCTCCATCCCACCTCTTCCCTCCAGCGCTCGGGAGCTTTCATGGTTTAAACAATTTGCTGCGAAGCAGACGGTGCGAGGGTGGGAAAGCGGCAGTCCTGAGGACAGGGGTCTGAAGCTGGGTGGCACTGTGAGGAGTCCACAGGGAATGTCTGCAGGCTGCAGAGCTGGGGTGCAGACCCACAGCTGCCCCCTTAGAGCGTGGATGAAGTTTGGGTGGTGGCAGAGAGGGGACTAGCTGAGAACCTGCAAACTCAGTGCTTCCCTGGGAAATCCCACAACACAGGGGCCTGCTGGTAACAAGGGAGAGAGCAGCTCGGAGGACTCGGGGTGTAACACACTGTCCCCATCACCACAAACCTCCTTTGAAACTCTCTGCAGGGCCCTGACACTTCACCTCCCTCTCTCTCCAGCTGGCAGCCAGCGGTGCTCAGCCAGGGAACAAAGGAGCATGGTTTAAAGTAGCCAGTTATTTTAAGAGCCTGCACTGGCAGTGACAAGCGGAAAATAGAAAGAAAACCAGAAAAAGCAACAAAAGAGCGTTCCCCGATACATACTTTCTCAGCAGTGCTTCCATGCTTTCGGTGTAAAATTTATTGTGGGCAAAAAAATTGGAACAAAAGGAAAATTGCCTCAAAGCCCATCCACAAAACAGCACCTGGGTGTCCCAGCGGGGCAGGACGCCAGCGACGTGGCACTGTGAACAGCCAGGCACTCATCTGACAGGATTTTGCACATAAACTTCACATCTTCAGGTTTCCCTTGGCTTTCCAGCCTGAAAGGTTGAGTACAAAACAAATTGCTGGCATGCCATGCTTCGCTCCACCAGCCAGGCAGATGGACCTGCTGGGGCCCCAGCACAGCCTGGCTCACCCTGGGAGCCAGCAATGGCAGATCTGCAGCTTTGGCATGACCCGGACATCCTTTGTGTCCTCTGGCACAATTCTGCTGAGGTTTCCAAGTGAGCCTTGTTTGATCTTTGCCTCCACATGTCTGGAGGAGCAGCCTGACTTCTCCCTGTTGGGATGCTTTCCCATGCTACTCAGCAGTGAGGCTCCAAGGATTCAGCTGGTTGTAAAGAGATCAGTGACATAAGATTCATTGCCCTAAGAGTGCAAAATTCCTGAAAAGAGCCTGTCCCAGCACAGCCCTCTCTGCAGCACATTGACTAGGATGCTATACTGGCCATCCTGGCTCCCCTGACATGGGAAATGGCCCTCAAAGCCTGCAGCAGTGTGGGCTTTTCCTAAAAGCATTAGTGTGCACCATTATACTGAGGAAAACCCGGTGAGGAGGTGTAGAGGAATGTGAGATGTGTTGCTCCAGCAGCCCGTGGGTGACAGGGCCGGTTCAGCAGGCCTGTGGCTGGGTGACCCTGGTGTGCCCCTACCCACCATCTCTGTGTGAGCCTGATGGGATGGGGAGGAGAACAGCGGTGAGGGAGGATCTGCCCACCCCACATCAGTGTGGAGGAGAAGGCAGGGAAGGCTGACAGGCAGAAAGGTGCACCTGGGACTATGCTGAGTCCCAAAATACCCCCAGGCTGAGAGCTGGTGGTCCTGGCACAGGAGGGGAGCTGCTGTCCTTTGGCAGGAGGGGGCCAGGTGTGGTCCCCAAATCAGCTGCACCACATGAGAAAGCAGCAGTTCCTGACCCAGCCAGGTACTGCTTTGTCCCCTGCAATGGCTGCCCATGATGCTGTGGCACATCTCTGCAATCCACAGGGCAGTATGTTTTTTTTCCTTCTAACTGCTTACTAATGCCAGAACACCATGGGAAACCACCCCAGTGAAGCTGCTGGGATGCCAGGTGGAACATCCCTGCTTACTCCTTGCTGGAGTCCCAAACTGCTCCCACATTGTGCCCAGCACCACTTCCACTTGCAGCAGGTATGGCAGCACATGGGGTGGACTAATGGGGAATGGAGCCAGGGAGAGGACACTGACTCCAGCCCTCCCCCGTGGCACCCACACAGACCTGCAGATTATGCCCTAAAGCATGGTCATACTGCAGGGGTGCTGAATGCAGCCCCTAGGACAAGCAGTGTCAGGGACCCTGCGCTGCCAGGACCCCTCAGCCAGGAGCTGGGCAGGTGCAGCCATGGGTGCTCCATATCCTCCCGGGTTCCTGGCCTCCAGCAGAGCATTTTGGGGGGAGGTCAAGCAGTTTCTTCATTCTCTCCCCCCTCCCTTTCCAAGATGAAGAATTTAATTTTAGTTTTTACAGCTCCTCCTAGGTGGATAAATCCCTTCCTGGCGAGTCCAAGCCCTGGAAAATCTTGTGAATCTAATGTTGGCCCTTCTGGCAGTCACTGCAGCAATTCCTGTTTCTCTCCAGCCGCACTCTGTAAAGTTTTATAGTTTCCTGGTTGTAGCTGCAAGGCCCCAGCCGTGCCGAGGAGGGTGGCGGGGGGAGAGCCCAGCACTCAGGAACTCCAGGCCAGGGAGGCGAAGCAGGGAACTGTGGCCTGGTGGGATGTGCCAGGGAGCTGCCAGGTCCCTTTGTGGGCTGAACCAGGCAGGAATGTTCTGTGCTGAGGGTGGTACAGTCCTGCATGTGGGGATGAGGTCCATCAGAAATCTCATCCCATCCTAGTGAGGGTCTGGGCCAGCCCTGTCTGTGCTGTGGGGTGGTGGTGGGAAGATGCCACTGTCACCCAGCATGGGGAATGTGCCCAGGGAGTGGGCAGAGCTGCTGGCATCAGAGCTCTGCTGGGTGCAAGCAGGGCCCCACCATGAAACCTGGTGCTCCTCCCTAATGGAAATCAGATTTATATCTGCTTTATATCAGCACAACACTGCTCCAGCCCTGGGGGGATGAAGAACCTGGAGAGCAAGCAGTGCCATGGTACAGCCCATCACCTTGTTCATCCCCATTGGCCACATTCATGTCCTTAGAGGGTAATTTGGCACCTTCACAGGCACGAAACCAAGGCACAGAGGTGCTGCTTTGGCTGGGACCAGCTTCATCCTAGTGCAGGATGTGGAACTTCACTGACCAAGTGACCATAGAGGCCTCTCTGATTGTTCCCTGTACCACCAGCTTTGCAGTGACAGCAGCGCTCCCCAGGTGATCCACTCCCCATGGTGATCCACTCCCCTGGGAGCCTTGGGCACCCATGTAAGGAATGGATAAAGCCTCCTATCTGCAAATCTCTATTTTCTTTCTGATCCTTACCTGTATTTGGCAACCTCTGATGGAAAATTTGACCCCCAGAAATGTTAACAATGAGAGGATGGGTCTGGCTGCTGTGGGAGTCTGAGACAAATCCCTGCTAAATGCCCCATCGTGGCTAAAAGTCCTGGCTGATGTTCAGCTTTATTAGGGAAGCTGTGAGAGAGTGAGTGCCAGCACTGTAATGCCATCACCTCTGTTAATACTTACGCTCTGCCTCTGAGCGCCAAAGTCACCATGCTCAGCTCTGTCTGCTCTGTTGCCAAAAGGATACATTTAAAAAAGCCCGGAGAGAGGCAGGGAGTGTGACAGGCAGGAAGATGATTTCTGGGAAAAAAAGAAAGAGAGGAAATAGAGGAATGAAAGGGATGTGACAGTGGTACGCAGCCTCCTGCACCAGCCCAGTGCTCTGCACTGGGTCCCATGGGACTGCAAGGCATCTCAGGAACCAGGAGATTGCAGCAGGGATGAAGATGGATGGGTGGGACACAGCGTTTCCACTGCTGACCCTGCAGTGGATCTTTCCCACATATTCCCGAGTCACCCAGCAGCCAGGGAGAAGAGAATGCCTGCAGATGCAGGGCACCCATGGTTGCTGGGGTAGGTTGTAGCATAAGTGGGACCTAGGGGATGGGGGTGCTCTTGAGTGAGTGCCACACAGGCAAATCTCTCCTTGTCTTCTTCCTTGTCCCAGCAGCCAGGCTGGGACGTCCCCATCCCCTCTGCCAGTGCCATATTGCTGGAGGGACATCACGGGTCACCGAGCAGCAGAGAGACCTGTCTAACCCTTCACACCCTTCCCAGAAACAAGGGGTCAGGGGGAGGCGCTGAGGGGGGCTGTAAACTCTGCATTACCACTAATTAAGCACTTGGCTGTCACCGAGGCTTCCCAACACGCCTCTTTCCCTGACACTTTTACTGTTTGGGGAAATGGTGTCTCGGGCCTTTGATGAACTCGCTATGAAGTTGAAAGGAGCTTGTGGCGCGGTGCCAGGGCCCATCGCAATTGTCTCTCGGGTTGGGGATGGGAAATGACCCATTTATAAAAAGTGAGGTGATAAATTAGACCTGGGAAATGCGAGCCACCGACTGTGGATAAAAGGCAGGATGGGCCCGCCTGGCCGTCGGCTGCCCCAGCCTGTCCCCAGCCCCGGTGCAGGTACAGCCAGGATGGGGCGAGCCCAAGGGGTGACAAACCTTGTCCTGCTGGTCATGGTCCCTGCTGCAGTGGGAGCATGAACTCGTGGAAAAGGGAACTGGTGCTGGGCAGGACACTGTGCAGAGGACTCTTGGGGGTTTATTTATAATAGGGAATTTTTGGGGTGAAGCAAATTCAAAAGCTGGAAATCCACGGCAGGGACAAAGAGGAAAGCACCCAGGTCCCAGGCTGTCAGGGGGAGCAAGTGCAGTCTGTGTCCCACCATGAAGCCAGCTCATGGCTGGGGATGAGGCATGGCCCCACATGCCTTGCCTGGGGAATATGCAGTCAAGAGGGCTATGGAGTCCCCTTATCCATTGCTCCAAGTGCCACCAGGACACAGGGCCTGTCTGGGGTGCAGGTGACAATAAATGTGTGGCCATGCATCCCTGCTGTCCTTGTGTGGGGACCCCACACTCCCTGCCAGCACAGACCCTCCTGTTACAAGGGGCCAAGTCCTTGGGTCAGGGTAGGCCATGAGGGCCAACTCCTGGGATGCAGAGGCCCTACAAATCTATTTCGTGCAACACGGGCCAGGGCTGTGGAGGTCTCCCAAGCACTCCATGTCCTGGGCAAATGAAGGTGTGACCATGCTGACTGACTGTGTTCAGGAACCATCACCCACAGCTACATCATCATCCAGCTTCTGAGTTCTCTCTGTCCCCTGTGTCTGCCCCTTGCCCCACCTCCATTGTTCCATGGCTCAGATCCGAGCTGGAGTAGCAGCCAAGGAGCTGCACCACAGGATCATTCCAGGTTAGCTCAGAGAAGCTTCATGGAAGGCATAGTTTTCCATGCCCCTGGTGCCTAACCCCAGAGAGCTGGGGCGAAGGGAAAGACATCCCTTTCCCTGTCCCCATCCCCCAGACTGGGGTGAGGCTGGGGGATTCTCCCCTCCTCAGGGCAGCCTCCAGCAGTCCGTGTGGGGCAAGGGGACACCAGCTCTCTTCTTGCATCAGCAGGTTGCAATGGGCTCTGTCGGCAAGTCCACAGGGTGAGAGCCCGCCGGAAGGCTAATTAATGACCGCCAATTAGCGCTAGTCAGGCCTGGCTGGCGGCTGGGAGCCGGATGCAGCAGGTGATGGGATTTTCTGTGCAGTTGAAAGGAGAGTCTCTGGGTTTCACACATACAATTCAGCTGCCTGTTTGCTGGCTGTGGATGGCAAGAGGCTCAACTGCACACAAACACAGCAACGGCTGCACGGGCTTGGATGGCTGCCGAGAGGCTGTGGAGGGTGGTTTGGTCAGGGATGCAAAATCCCAGCTCCCAGAGATGCTGCTTCTCAGCCTTCCTCGGGCTTTGCCTCCCACTGCAACACGGGCACCCAACAGGATCTCAACCCTTCCCCAGGGCAGTGCAGGAGTAGCCCTTGGCATTGCCCTCCCTTCGGCATTGCACAGCCCTGCACAACTCTGGGGAAGAGCTGGGAGAGATGACTCTGCTATGATGAGCTCCTGGGCTGTTTGGGAAGGCTGGAGATTCCTGCTGCCATAGGAGACAGCACCTGTATCCCATCCTCTACACCCCTCAAACCCTTCCATCTGCCGTTTGTGACTCTCTGTTGTGCTCCTGCTCTTTACCCCACATTTTCATGGCTGCTGTACCACAACATTCCCCATATATTTGAGCCTTGATTCTTTCTAACACTATATATGCATGTGTATGAGTATATGTATACATATATATATTCATCTTATCCTCCCTGCATTGTGTTTCTCATTAATTATTCACATCTCATGAAATAGGAATGAAAAGAGATTGCATGATGCTGGCTGAGTCTCGCAGGAGGGAAATCAGCCCAAAGATTTCCCACAGCCACTGCTGGGCTCAGGCATGAAACCCTTTGCTTCAGGGCACAGGGCACCTGGTGTCAGGGTTCTCTGATGAGAATCCAGGGAAAGGGAGCCTGACTTGAAGTGGGGCTGCAGGAAGCCTCTCAGCTGCATGGAATGGGTGACAGGGAGGTCTCCCAGCCCCAGTGTGTTCCTGCCATGTGCAAGACCTGCACCATTCCTGGTCACTGAGTTTCATTATGTGTTCTTGACTGAAAGAAATCCCTTCCCTTCAGCATGTGCTGACTGCAGTGAAGTCACATTCTAATCTCCACTGTGATAGAGAAATAGGCAGGGGCCTGCCTCAACCTCCCGCTCAAAAGTAGTTTCCCATATTCCTGAGCCCTCTCCAACTTTTCTACATCATTTATCAAGTCAGGATGCAGCACTCAGTCCTTGTCTCATCCACTGTACACAGAGCTGGACTCATCTTTCTCCTCTTTCCACCTTTTCTCCTTTGACAGTCCCACCCTGGCCAGCACACGGACACTGAGTCCTGGGGTCACTGCTCTGCACAAACGGGAACATCTGCTCCTGCTCCACCCAAACAGCACTTGTTTCCTAAAATAGCTCTTTTCTTCCCATCCCTCTCTCTTGCTATTTAAAAATCTGCTTCATATACTTGATCTATTCTGTTTTTAAGAGGTTATCAGGAAGAGAGGGCTGAAGAAGGTCCCTTGTTGTCCCCTTTTAGCCTCTCTCCACACTGCCCTGTGCCCATCAGCCTCACCCTCTGCTCCCTCATGTTCTGGCAAAGCCGTTTATTTAAGCAGTGGTACTGCAATATTTCCAGTGCTTTGCTCCATGCTCTCTGAGCATTGTAATCTTTTCTTTGCTCTTTTGACCATCAGCATATATTGAATAAGAGCTGTTAATTGAGCTGTCTGCATTGACATGTTGGGCTTGTACTTAGTGGCTATAATTAATTTAGGACAATATATGTGAATTATCTTGATTAGTCTATCCAAGATGCATCATCTCACACAGGCCCATGGTGAATGTCATATATCTTCGTGCAATCCTTTCCCACAGCAGCAAAGTCCTTCAGCCTTAACTAACCTAAATATGTCACGTTTTTGCTAACACGCTGCCTTCTCCACATCATTAATGAGCGTAATAAACCACACTGATGCTAACACTCAGCAGCCTGCCTGGCCCTCTGCTAACCTCCTGCCACAGGGAGTAGTGGCTGTTCACACAGCCTGGAGGTAAAAACCAGGACCTGGTGAGGTGGAGGTGCCTGGATTTCTGGACACGTGCTGGGGTGGGGGGTGGTTTTGTGCAGTGGGTGCTGCCAAGGGCTTTCCCTCCTCTTCACTGGGCTGGACAACTGGGCTGAAAATCAGCCCATGAGAGGTCCAGCCAGGTCTCCTCTGAGGACTGTGCTCTAGCTGGCACACAGGTCTTGGGATGTATGGTCATGTTTGCATTTCTTTGGTGTCTTTTTCTAGGGGGGAAGGAAGAGTCTGTCAGCTTTCCACAACTGAGGAAATACAATGGTGATCTCCTCAACCCTGCTCCTGTCAACTTCCCTGCTCCCTCTGCCTCTTCACAGCCGCATTTTGGCAATATCCTTTCTCACCCATTGCTTGGCCCCTGCGGAGAGCCCTTCTCAGGGCTCTCCTGGAAGTGCTCAGTGATGTTGGAACCTGTTTTCAGGCATGGCAGGCAATCCCCCACTCCTACAGGAATGCTGTATGCCTCTGGAGCCGCCACTGGTAGGACGGGTTATGCTTATGGGGACATGTAGTGGCTCGACCTGGAGAAGGGCTGGTGCTGGCTCCGGGGCAGGCCCTTTTTTAGAAGCAGCGTTCATCACCGCTGAGACCTCCTTTGATAGTTGCACTACAAACAAACACGCAAACAAACCAGCCAGCCCTTCAGATATCACTGGGGCAGAACAATACAATTACAGGGCTCAGGTTTCCAGCATCAGGCTCATCCCGGCGCTTTGGAGACCTCTGAAACCGGCAAATGCTTAACTCTGCATCCATTTGCAGGTCGCTCTGAATTTCCCAAGCACTGCAGAGGTGTTTACCCAATGCAACAGCGCACCGAGATGGAGGAAATTCAGTGGCCCTGGTGATGTCTGATCCCAAGGCAGCAGGGAGATGTGGCACACACACCTCGCTTGCCAGCAGCCTGACCTTGCCCAAACAACCACACGCTGCAGGATCCTGTTTGGGACAGACTGAGCAAGATGGGAGAGATGTTTAGGCTAAGTCCTCGGTATTTAGCCATCGGAATTTAACCCCTCTGGTTCTGATTATGGCTCTAGAAGTTCAGTTTCCATCACAGACCACCAGTTTTGGCCACTTAAGAGCAGTCGGTATCACCTCTGACCCCCCGGCAAGCTTTATTGCTGCAGCTCGCAAGGAAGCAGCCGCATCGGCTGCCTCGTAAAGCCCAGGGCCGCCCAGGGCTGGTCCCAGCAAATAAACCCCTCACAGATCCCTTCCCCCCTGCACTCCCTGGGGTCCCCCAGGGCCACCCAGCATCACTGGCCCCTTTGCAGGATTCCCTGGGGGTTTGTGGGACAGGGCAGGGGCAGCCAGATCGGTGCCACTCTGATCTGCTGGCTGCTCCCTGGGCAAGGCTCCCACAGAGACAAGGTGGGACACCCCTCACTTGGCATTTTCTCAGACCAGCTTTGGTTCAGCCATGAGTTGGTACAGTGCCATTCCTGCCCCACAAGTGCTTCAACTGCAGCCAAGGGCAACCTCTCCTATGTTTCCTAAGCAATCACTGCGTGAGGAGTTTGCAGCTCTCCTGTTTTCCCTAGCCTTGGTTGAATTACTGACGCCCAACAGAGTCAGGAGGGAGCTCAGAGGTATCACAACCCTTCCCTGCTTCGGGAGATCTCCTTGCAGTCTTGCTGGGGACATGTGGATGATAGAGGGGAACAGCTCCATTGCATTGAGAACCTGTCCCCATTGCATGGCAGGCTGGGGAACAGGAAGGTGGCCCCAAGGGGTCCCTATCCCCCCTGGGGTCTCTCCTCCTCATCGTGAGCCACTCACTTGCCACCATCCCAGCTCCTTCTCTCCTTGGAGCTCCTCCCAGGCACACACGGTCCTGTGGGCTGCCTGTGCTCACCAAGGCCCTCAGCTCAGGGATTTCTCCTGCTGGCCTGGGAATTTTAGAGTGTATCACAGCCAGAGCCCACCCTGCTCTGAGCACATGAGCCTCCTCTGCACCCTGATGCTCCCAGCTGTGTCTGCTCCTCCTGCCCTGAGTGTCAGGGACTGGCACTGGTGGCACCTTGGGTCCCATGTCCCCTGCCCTGGCTGCAATGCTGTTGGGGATTCTAATCCAGACAGGCTGAAGGAAAACCTTCAGGAGGTTTCCTGCTTTTGTGTGGTGAGCCAAGGCTTGGGATTTGTTTTGGAAACTCTCCCAGGGGAGGCTTTTTGGCTTGAATTTTTTTTCCCTTAGAAGGATGAAGTGTGCCCAGTTGGGTTCCCTGGCCCTGCCTGAAGAAGCTTTGGGTTTCTGCTGGGATGGTGAGTGAAGTTTGTGGGAACAAAACTTCATGTCCAGGCTGGCATGCAGGTCCCCTCCAAGTGACACAATGGCATACACGGCCAGCAACCTCAGGAGAGCTTAATCCCACACTGCTGACACGCACAGCAAGCAAACCCATGGGTGTTTAAATTTAAAAAGTTAGTCTTTTGGACTTTCCCATGCCTCATAAAACACCACAGAAGGGGCACCTACGCCCCTGGAGATGGTGCCCAGTGTCAAACCACCACGTGCTCCCCAGGACCAATGGTGCACTAAATAGGGTGTGAGAGCCCTAACTTGCTGCATCAGCCACTCCCACCGTGCTTAAGCAAGGAAGCTACACCTCTGCCCTCATGAGAGCCAGGGGATGGAGGCACCCCAGGGTGCTTGTGGAAGGAGGCAGACCTGGCAGCTGCTACCCCAGTGGGGCTCAGGGTCTGTCAGTGCCAGGGCTGCATCCTCCCTCCTCATCTCATGGCTTGCTAGGAGGAAGGATATTTTTGGCAGGATGGGCGGCTTTTCAGGGGGGAAAAGGGACTATTTGGGCTGAGATGGATCTTCCCACCTCCTAACTGCGGAGTGTATGCAACAGGGAAGTGCGGGGGCACTGCTGGCCCCGGGGATGCTCTCCCCAGGGACACAACGCTGACGCTGATACTTGAGACACTTCAAACGGTACCAGGCAAAGCCCCCGAGAGCAGACTGACAGCAGAGCTGCTGGCGCCGTCCCCAGACGGGCTCCTCGGGTCCGAGGAGGGCTGCGAGCGCTCGCCTCTCTATTTACATTACCAGGAATGCACAAAACAGGGGGGCGCAGGCTGGGGAGGGGGGTATTGGCTGATTGTTCCCAGGATCCCCTTGTCAGAAACCCTCCCTGCTCTGTTAGTGTCTCTTGATATATGGCTTGCATTAGGGGATGAAAGTGAGGCATAGCTTGGGGTTTTGGCACGACAAACCCCATTAAACTCTCTCTGGGAAAATGAGTCCAAGAAGTGTTTTGGGGGGTTGAGTCACTAACAGAGCTGTGAGTAGCATTTATCCGCACCTCCGGCAGCCTGGCCGGGGCAGGAGAGGGGCGGGTGCTGCCGGGGGCTGGCAAGCAGCTACAGCGCCCCTCTTCACCCGCCCCCTCCCGCTGTCCTGCCGGGGATCTGGGAGTGCTCACACACAGGGCAACGGGCCCCAGCCCTTCCATGGTATTGATCCCAAGTCTAGGCATCCCTCTGCCACCTGGAAGTTTTGGTGGAGGAGTCACAGAGTTGGGAGTCTTTTCTGCTCTCCCAAGGCCGTTTTCGGGGAGGAGATGGAGACAGGATCCTTCCCCACCATGGCAGCCTGACTCGGAGGTGACCCCATTCCCTCCTATCCGGCGTGCTCGATTGGCAGTGGGATGCACCTTCCTTGCACCAGACATCCCTGGCTGCTTTTCATTTCCCCAGAGACAGCAGGACCAACCGGGAGCACCCAGCTCAGCCCCTCTCAGGTGTGCCACTGGCTTTGTCCTCCTCTGCTTGGAGGTCAGGCAGAGCACGAGAGAGCCGTGCTGGAAGAACACAAAGGGAGCTCTTTGGGCCTGAACTGCTGGGTAAACTCTCTTCTCCCTCCCCGGCATCAGGGAATCAAAGACAGGCAGGGGGAGGGAGGGTCAGTGCAGCCGTGAGTCCCCAGCCCCTCTGTCTGTAGTTCCCAGCCAGAGGGGGCCAGGCAGAACAGCCACCTGCCTGCACCCCCAGCCCCACAAAGGCCACTCTGCAGGTGATCTGCTCCAGGGCAAGGAGAGAGGGCTGCCGAAAACTTTCCATCACCCCATGAGGGAGCAGGGAAATACCTGCAGAGGCTGAGGCAGGAGTCAAAGAACCAGCGGGGATGACTAAACACAGGTGAAAGGAAAATTGCTCCTGGTCAGAGAAGGCAATCATCTCCAAACCCAGCCCAAATTGCCCTCTCTTTCCTGTTTGCACTGTGTTTCCTGCTCTTTGTGATGGGAGGCCACATGAATCCCCAAGTGTCAGTTGTGCAGCAGCAAGAACATGTCAGATGCCAAGAGCTATGCAATAAAAAGGGTGAGAAGGGGGACAGTGTGGGCATTGTTTGCCTGCCTGGCCCCTTCCTCCCACCAGCCACTCTCTCACTGTACTGTACTTGCCCCTTGTTTCCCTGTAAAGGAATCAGGAATTTGCTGGGGACCAGAGGCAACGAGCAAATGCAGAGCATCAGAAACACCTCTGGCTGCTACTCGTGTTGGCTTCCTGAGGCCCCTACCTGGGAAAAAGAGCAGCCCCAGCACCTGCCATGCGCTGTAGCTCCAGGAACAGCATCCCAGGACAGATGGCACAAAGGCACCTGGGAACTCCAAGTGACACTTAGGTCACCATCATACAGGACATCCAGCCTGGCTTCCCTGGCCTGTCAACCCTGCCCAATGCCCCCTCAGCATCCCTCAGTGGGGTAATGCTGATGGGTGCTTGTGGCACACTCTGCCCATGCCTTGGAGGGGAGGGGGATGGCCATCAGGAATGAGAAGCAAGGCCCTGGAAGATGTCCAGCTCTCTTTTAATTAACCTGAACAAGCCAGAGCTTAAGTTTCCGAGCCAAGCCGAAGTCTCCCTGTTAGGAAAAACCTGCAGTACCTGGCAGTAATTTAATAACTCTCATTTCGAGCTTTCTAATAGCAGTGCTGTGGAACGGCTCCAAACCCGCTGGTCTCCTTGCCTTTCCGCAATCAAGTTACCTTTATTGCTTTATGGCAATATTCACAGAGATACCAGTGTTAATGCCTCACCTCAAACTCAGCTGGCAGGAGCCTGGCACGGCCGAGAGGAAACCCGGTGGTGCGTGGTGGGGCCGGGATGGCTGCTCCCGGCTCCGCTCCAGCTCCCACCCCTGCCCAGGGAACAGTCCCGGTGCTCCAGGCGCCAGTGCCAGGCACGTGGCAGGGTGAACTGTCCCCCCGGGATGGGCTCTGGCACAGGGGTGCCCCAGGATGAAGGATGCCCATTCTCAGAAATAGTACACACCATCACCCTGGGATCCAGCCCTTTTTGGGGAGGTGTTTGCATTGCTGCAGGGGTACAGGATTAAGTCCTTTCCCAGCCGCCAGAGGAGCTGCCAGGACCCATGGGGAATGTGTCACCAGCCCCAGACACCTCTGGGCTCGCAGACTTGTCCCTTTCAGCGTAGCAGGAGTTAGGGCGTCCTGTGTGGCAGGGACTGCCTGCCTGCCCCCTGCAGAGCTGCACTTAGCTCAGTTGCACTAACCTAGAGGAGGGGCTCCATGGCTTGAGGTGCTTCAGAAATACTCCTCCCTCCCAGAGAGGGCAGAATGACTTTCATCTTTGAATCCACAAGCAGAAGAGGGACAGGAAGAGCACATAGGAGTCAAACCTCTCATTAATTTCAAGCCCAAATAATTTTGTTCTACAAGGAACACCCTTGGCCATGTGACCTGTTTATAGGAGCTCCAGCCATCCATCACTCACAGGTGTCCCACTATGGGACTTTCCCTGGCTCTGATCTCCCCCAGCTGAACCCTGCCCCAGCAGCTGATGCTTTAGAGGGGCTCCCTCAGAACTCCTGGCTCTGCTGCAGGTTTGTGATACAACTGTGGTGCTTCGAGAGTAGGTTTGAAGAATGTGATTCCTCCTTGCTGGCCGGGCATTGTAGGGAAAACTTGTCTTGAGGCACAGCCTGACCAGAGGTACCACAGAGGGGTGTGAGGGATGTGGCCACCTTGCCCTCCCTGGACTCCCCTAGCTGGCCTGGGTGGCAAGGGGCAGACTTGTTACTGCCATGAGCACCAAGTGGCAGTGAGGAAGAGGAAGGGCTGAAGAAGCACTTGGTGTATGACACGGGGAGGGCATGAATGCCCCAGCCCCAGCCCCGCTGTGGTGGTGGCAGCACCACATCCCAGGGCAGAGCAGGACTGTATAAAAGCCCCTGGCCGTGGCTGGCTGCTGGTGTGGGAGCTGACAAAGCAGCACTGTTCCAGTTTATGGGATTGGAAACAGCTGCTGGTGGGGCACAGATAACCTGACATGGCAGGGACATGATGGGCTGCTGGAGGGGACAGACTGACACAGAGAATGCCCTGCTGGGGTTTGCCCAGACCTTGCTGGTCCCCACTGGTTTCAGCTGGGAGCAGGGCTGGGGCAGTGGACTCTGCAGGGACTGCTGTGCTTTCCATGAGCATCTCCCACTTGGATGGGAGGTTTCTCCCCAAGCTGGGAAGCGGAGCCGAGTGTCAGTTTGTGTGTGGAGCCACTGCTAATACCTTCTTTGCTATTTTTAGCTCAGCAGCCTTGTGCTGTTGGTTTCAGCATATTTTTTTTTTTCCTCCCAGTAAAAATCCAAATCTTTTCCCTCTTTCACCTTCTATTCCGGGATGCTGCCTGTACCATTCGGCTTTGATCTGCACTGATGCCAAGTGTGTTTTGAAACTCTAAGTATAGCACATCCCTTGAATTTCTCTTATCTAGCAAAGCAGTAATATCCTCAAAGAGCTCCAGCAAGCTGGTTAAAAACCTGACATCGCACGGCTCAGTCCACACCAGCTACTCCTCAGCCTGGTTCCCAGGCATCCTCCCCTCCGGAGTGCTCTGCAGGCTTGTGACCCGGGCTGTGCTTTGCTGCTGGTGTCTCGAAGTCACTGTCAATCTTATTTTACAGCTCAGAGACTGAAAAGGGCAGCTAGGAGCAAAGATGGCCAATAATTCTTTTTATTTTTTTATTTTTTCCCCCAAAGATGCCTGAATGCAGCTTTGAATTTTGCATCTGTAAATTGATTGTAGATGTAATAATAATATTTTAGACTTCAAAATAGCCAATTTTCCAATGTAGGCAGGTAACCAGGAGGCCAAACGCAGTCATTTGTGACTGGCAGTGGATTGCAAGGGCAAAGATCTGAAGGCTGCTCTTAAATCCGTCCCCAAAATGTCTGGTGCTCTATACACACACACTGTAACAAATTAATGTCAGATGCTGCACTTGGTATAATTAGACAGGATTTAGAGTGGCAGAGCCAGCAAATTGCTGCGATTTATGTGAAGCCCCTACCCAGGGTCTGCACCCACTGCTGCTTTGTCGTCACTGAAAATTCCTTCATCAGTTGAAGGACGCAGGCCCTGGATTGGTTTGCATAATTTGGTCCCCAGTTTGGCCCCTGGATGAATCCCTGATGTCCCCTCCTTGGGATGCCCTTTGGGGTATCAGTAGGAGCCCACAGAGCTGATAAACTACATAAACCACAAAGGACACCCACCAGAAGGACACCAGAGCCAGAGTTTTAGGAAGCACCAATCTGCTTAGTAAATCCTTTTCTGCCTTTCCCCAACACGGAGTATGAATTAATAAAAAAAACGTTAGAAAAAAGAAAAAGCGCTTTCATTCCCTAGCTCTTATTAAGAGATAAACTCAGTCTGGTTTAACTAACTAAGCCAAGCTCTGGCAGTGGCGGCGCGTGAGCGGCGCGGGTCTGCTCCAAAGTGGAACCAGCTCCCAGCCCCACACTTCAGGAAACATCTCATCCAGCGAACCTCGTATTTTTCCCACAAACTCCCCTCGAGCTGTAAAGCACATCTGGATAATTTTAGGCAGAAAGGGATTTTCCCAGAAAGTTGCAGGGAGAGGGTGGGGGTAGGCAAGGGGCTGGTTATATTTGGAAACCTCTTTCAAGCATGGAGACCCCGTTGTGGCGGCAGCATCGTGGGGTGATGCTGAGCGGCGCGGCGGAGAGGGCGGCTGTTGCACCAGCATGGAGAAATATCTGGCAGCAATTTGTGGCCGCAGGTGGGTTTTTCTCCTCGCAGCAGAGTTTTGGAGTGTGCAGGGACCTGCTGAAATCCTCCGGAGATTTGGTCCAGCGGCTCCAGGGCAGCTCCGGACATGGCACCGCTCAAAAGCAACAGAAAGGCAACAAAAAAAGGGCATTTTGAATAGACAAAGTGCCCCAACTGCCTCAGGGCCCAGCCAAGCGTTGCTCGTTGCTCGGAGGGGCCGGTGATGAGGGTATGAGGAGGCAGCTCATCAAGCCCTTATTAGCACAGGAACTGCCGAGTGCAAATTAACGCGCCAGACTCTGTCCCAGCCGTACGGAGAGCGCCACGTGCACAGCCACGCTGAGCAGTTTAATCAACTCAGAAAGCAATTTGTTCTCTCTCTCTTTATAACCTTGACAAGCTAGCGGGTTATTTTTAAGCACACCAGCAAAGGCAAAGGTGATTCCCGGCTGGTTGGAAGCTGGCTGGCAAACCACCACGCTGAGCAGGTGAGCAGCCCCTGCCAGCTCTGCTTCAGGGCAGGGAAAACCTTTCCCCAGGCTTCAGCACTTTCACCCACACATGCCCAGGCCAGGGCCACTCTGCCATGGGCACAGTCCATCACTTTGGGACAAAGCAATGCCCCAATACTGTTGACCTGGGGACCTGTTTGCTGTGTGCTGTGCTGTGGAGAAGGTTGGAGAAGCCAAGATGGGTGCAGGGGTTAGGAACTAAGAACAAGCCAGGATTAATGATTCCCCAGAGGATGGATGGGTAACTGAGAGGAACTGTGTTGTAGTGGCATTGCTTCCTCTGCTCTTCCAGTTCTTCCCCTGGAGAGGGCTGTCCCCAGGAAGGGAGGACGGAGGAGATGAGGTGTTGGGATGGCAGACCCACTGCCACATGCACCCTGACACCCAGCCTGCTCCTGCACCTCTTACATCTGATCTCCCAGTGAAGGAAGGCAGATGTTTTGGCAGCACAGTGCCCGCTGTGCAGCACACCCAAGGTCACTCTGGGCACCAGCCCAAATTTGACCAGGGCAGCTCCCACCCTCCCTGCTGCAGCATCCCTCCTGCCCACTGCAGTACTGGCTGGGTCTGTCCTGTGGAGCCTCCTTCCTTCCAGAGGCCAACTGGACCTCTGCAGTGGGAGATATGGGACCTGGAAACCAGAGAGTAGGCACAGCTGCCTCTGACTGCTCCGTGTCCTCAGGGCACTGGGCCGTGTTTGCTTTGGCCTGTGCTGCCCCAGCAGCTGCTCAGATGTGCTGGTGATAACACGATTAGCAGTAAATTGGTTAATGCTTTCCCAGCCAGCAGGACGCACAGGGTGCAGAGGCCACCTCCCTGCCACGACCACCACAGTCCTCTCAGACCCAGAGGTGCTGGGCTCTCTTGGGGACAATGCTGCCATGCTGGTCCCCCTCACCTGGGAACTGGGGAGGGCCTGGGGAGCAAGATTCCTGCCCCCAGCAATGATATGGTTCAGCGCCTGCACTTCCAGCTGATTTAAAGCAATGTCCAAGTTTATAGAGAATTAGAGAGACTAAGGAACATTATTTTTCTTTATTAGGTTAAAGGGTAAGCAAATACAATCAATCTTGTCATGTATCACAAGATGTCAGCAACTTCCCACCTCAGCCAGAAAATTACCCGCTCCTCAGTGGATTGTGGAATTACATTCATAACCGCAGAAAACAAATATATACATGTATATTTTAATGAAAACATTCAAGGTCGCTACCTCACATCATCATCACAAATAGGTTACTGCTGAGCTAATTTAATCAACAACAAAATCCAGGCTGCAGAGGAACCCCCACTTGGAGGAAGATGCAGCCTATGTAGGGAGATGGAGGTGTTGATGAAGGGATCTGCATGGGATGGAGCTGGCAAACATGACCCCAGGCCCCAGACTGGGCTAGTGTGCACAGGGACTTGCTTCCCCAGCCCCATATGAGTGCAACCACAGTGCTGTGTTCTGCCCTGTGTTTTAATGAGGCTCTACCCCATGTTTTAGCCATGGGGACATTTTGCAACGGCCGTGCTCTGGCTCAGTTTGGCGTCTTCATTTAACAGCTTCCTAATTCAATTGCACTCATCCTCATCCTTCCCTCGCCATTCCTGGTTCAGATAACCTTGCTGAACTCCTCTTGGAGATTAACCAGTGGGAGGGAGCCCATTAGCTGGTCCGAGCTTCAGAGTTGCTAATCAAAGCTAATGAATTAACCAAAAGGGTGTTGATTTCCAATCTGAGCATTCAAGAGGAGGGACAAGGTCTGTCCTTCCCTCTGCCCCATCTCCTGCATCCCACTGCAGTTCCCTGCTCTGACAGTGCAGGATGCTGCCCTCTCCCCTTTCTCCGTCCACAGTCCCACCTGGCTTGAGGCCAGCCAGGGGTGAGGTAAGAGGAAAGCCCTTTTGAGCTGGGAAGACACAAATAATCATTGTAATGATGACTGATAGGACTCTGAGCTGCCTGCCAAGATCACGAGCTGCTCAGACAGCCTGAAGAGCAGTGAGGCTGGAAGTCATCTGGCAAGCACGGGGCTGTCCACAGCGGTGGCAGGGCAGAGGGCAGGGGATGTGGAGAGGCGAGGAGGAGCGTGGGGCCGGAGCCTTTCCTGCCTGGCAGGATGAGGGATGTGGCCCAGCAGGGCCAGTCTCACGTCGCGGGCACTGTGCCATGAAGGAAGCTGTGTGTGCTGGCCGGCACTGCCAAGGGCTGCTTCTGCCCCGTGTGTGACCCCGCCTTAACCCTGTTGTCCCCACGCAAGGGCGGCTGGGTGACAGTTTATCCAGTGCCAGAGTGACTGTGTTGCTAAACATAAAGTGGTGCCCTCCTCACTCTGCAAAGGGCAGCACTGAATCATCCCCTTTTGCAGCTCCAAGCCCCCAGCTCTGATGTGTCCACAAGCCATTCCAAAGCAAAAATATTTGGTGGCACTCAGCAAGGTCCCCCAGCCTGGAGGCAGTAGGAGGAGAGGGGTGGCCCAGGCAAGTTCAGCTGTTCTCTTGGTGGGAAGGGATATGGTGGTATCTTACTACTCCAGAACAGTGTACTCTCCGAGATCTGACATGCAGGGTAGGTGATGGTGGCAATGCTGTCCCCTGTCACTGTGGCATCATCACTTCACAGTGGACCAGGATCAACCCTTGCCCCTGAGATGCTCATGGGCAGGCAGTCTTGGATGTGAATCATTCTTGGAGATAATCTGCACACAAAGCTGGTAAGGCTCTCATACCCAGACAAGTCACAGTCTGTCCCTCTCCTGCCCGGCTGCCCACAGAGCCACGCTGCGAGGTCTCTGTCACCCCTGTCACCCAGCAGGCAGAGACCTGGTTTCTACAGCATTTGTTCTCCAAACCTGCCAAGGGAGCCCAGCTGTCCATGCCAAGGATAACACAGACAGCCTGAGCCTTGCCTGCCAGAGTCACCACTGCACTCCAGATCCCGGAGAGTGCCCAGCCCGTGGTGACAGGGACCATAAAACACTTGCACGAGCAGATGCATGGCAGTGCTGAGGGCTGGCTGGCTGGCTGGCTGCCTCCTGTGGAGTGTCCCCAATTTAGAAGTGCCCAGGGTTGCCCAGGTTGCTCAAGACTCCTCTGGGAGCTCTGGTTCAGCTCCTGTGCATTGCAGGGAAGCTGTGGCAGCTCAGACCTGCAGAATTACTGAGGTTGCACCACTTGTTGCTTGCCCAGCTGATGTTGGCTGACAGCTGCTGTGCACACACTGATACTCAACAGAACCAGCAGCAGGATGCTGTGTTCCTGCCTGGAGTTTGCCTGCACCACCTCCTGCCCATTGGACCATGATGGCAGAGCCCAGGTGCAGGTGTGTAAGCCAGTGGCAAGTGGCACAGCCACCATGCTCAACAGCATGCCCGGGGAAGCTGAAACATGTACAGGCAAAAACACACAAAGTGCAGCCCCCTGCACCTTTTGGCACATGCAGACCCTCACCCTCAAGCTGGACTCCTCCACCTGAGCCCAATGCTTTCAGATGAACCCAAATACCTTTAAAAGGGTTTTGCAGCGGGACATGTGCAGGAGGACCGTGGTGAGCTGGCTGCCCTGGCGCTGCAGGCGCCCTGCATCCGCAGCCACGGCGTGCTGCCGCTGTGCAGCCCCAGCCCGCCCTCATTTATCTCCCCTCCAAATTGTGAATGAACGAACTTTCTCCCAGAATAAATAACCATCGCTCAAAAGTTATTTTAGGGCCGGTCTCGGTCGCTGGAGTTTCCGCGCCTGCCGAGGCCCATCACATTGTTTTCTGCTGCTTTCCTTGGCACGGCCCCAGTCCAGGGTTCAGAAGTTATTACTATAAAAGTCAAATTGCTTTGAGGGGGGGGAGGCTGGGGGAGGCAGGGTCGGTGGAGGGAGAAGGGATGGGATTCCTGGAAAGTCTCCAGCCAGGGATAATTGGAGCTGTGCGGGGTTGGACCAGTCCCCGCCGTGCTCGGGGGAGCGTTTCACCTGGCCTGTGGCCAGCGGAGCTGAGGCAAGGAAGAGGAGGAGGGCTGGATTATTGCAGGCACAGCCCCCCTTGAAATACGGTGCTGCTGGGGCTTGGTGTGCTGGGGGGGATTCCTGGGGGCCTCCAGGCTCATTCCTTGCCATCTCCTGGAGTGCCTTTGCCCATCCTCCCCCTTGCGGCCCCTTGAACCTGCGCTCCCCCACTTCCATTTAATGCTGGTTATTTCCCCATCTACATCACTAATTACTTTCCTGCCTTTGCGCTGAGGATTTCCTTAAGCTCTGAAATATTAATGTTTTATTTCCCTTCTAAAACTTCCTCTTTCAGTGTTTGCCACCACAACTTGGTAAATTTTGGCCATCCATAAAAGCAAATATTCTGCCCCTTCACACCAGGCACTGCACCCAGTTGCAGTAAAGCTGGTGATCAGATACCAGTCCCTGTCCTGAATGAAGCAGCATCTCCCTCAGTCCTTTGGGCTCTTTTCCCACATCCTCTTTAGTCAAGGGCACAACAGAGCAGGGGCAGCTCATGAGTGTGGGATCTCAGTGGGGATGTCCTCTCCCAGGGTGTCCTTGTGGGGTTGTGTCCTGGCTGCTGTGTCCTAAGTCCTTTGACCTAAACTTGATGCTTTTTTTTCCTTTTAAAAATTATTTCCATGAAATGGTCATGCTGATGTGTTCATGCAACCTCATTAGGATTCAGTTTGCTCTCTCCTTTCCTCCAGGCAGCCTTATTTTTATTATTCCCATTATTTAAGGTTGACCTTACAGCAATGACCAACATCCTCCGGGCAGATAGGGCTGCATCTGTGCTGCCCGTTCCAACCTGCACCCCAGAGACCTGCCTCAGGGTGCCCCTCACCCTGGAGCTGGCATCCCAAATCCACCACAACCCACAGTGCTGGGGGAGCACTGCAAACACCCCGCAGCCAGGATTTGTAGGCTGGGAGCACGCAGGAACAGCCAGGAGGTGAGACGTGGCTCAGCTTTGATATGTGCAGCTCGTACACCTGGAGCAAAATCAGACGTGGGTATCCACTCAGCGAGGTGACTGCAGGGCAGCAAGGCTTCCAGGGACAGGGAGCAGGCACAGGAGGTTACCTGGCAGCAGGATGTGGCAGCAGAAGATGTGACCTGTGGAGGCACTTCAGAGAGGACATCTTCATGGAATCACTGATGGGATGAACCCAGCGTTGTTCTCATCCCACAGGCACTCCAGCCCAACTCAGCCACCCTGGCATGGCACAGGGCACATTCCCAACCCCTTCCCTGCCCCATCTCCTGCCAGGGTGATGAAATCCAGCACCTGTGATGCTCAGAGTGAGCAAATCTAAGAGCATTAAGTGAGTATAAAGAAGAAAAATGTGAGGACACGAGGGTAAGCAGGGTGAATCTCAGCTCCATGGCAGCTGGGAGACAGGCAGGGCACTCTGCTCCATGCACCTGGGACTTCACTGCCTGAGGACATGTGGAAAACCCCTGTCTCAGGGCTGCAGAATTGCCATTCCACACCTACCATGACCCAGCACAACCCTCCAGGCCCAGCTGGTGGGGCAAGTCTCTGCTTCTTGCAGGTAAAAGCCAGCAGAAATGATCCCTGGGGCCACATCCAGGTGGGCTGGTGGGTGAGGTGGGCTTCTGGCTCCTCTGTACACTTTTTCCACCTAACCTTTCCTTTCGTAGAATCATAGAATGGTTTGGGTTGGACCTTTAAATGCCATCTAGTCCAACCCCATTGCCATGGGCAGGGAGATCTTCAGCCAATTCAGGTAGGCAGAGCCCCATCCAGCCAGACCTTCCAGGGATGGGGCACTCAGCACCTCACTGGGCAGCCTGTGCCAGTGTTTTACCATTCCCAGTGTAAAAAACCCTCACTCCTTATATTTAATCTAAATTGACCCTCTTTCAGTCTAAACCCACTGCCCCTTATTCTGTCCCTTTTTAGCCCCTTCTGTGAACCCCTGCCACCCCACCGCCCCTCTCCTGCAATCACCATCCACCAGGCATAGCTGGTTCCCTCTCTATCCCTTCCCTAATGGATCTGACAGCTGCTCCCTGCACTGGGCCGGGTTTCAGTTTCCCCACGCTGAGGTTTTCTTGCACAGTCTGTTGCAAACCCAGAGCCAGGGCTGTCTGGGCCGGGTGGCAGCGATGCTCCCCGGCCGTGGCACAGCTGCCAGGTGGGTCACCCTGCCGGCCCCCTCGTGGGAACTCACCGGCACGCTGGGGACAGGAAGGAAGGAATAGAGCCACAGGAATCAGATTATGAACTGAGCAATCTCACGTGCGGAAGAGCCTGTGGGGAAGGGGCTTCCAGGGCTATTTTCGCCCAACGAAAGTTGCAGTTAATTTGCGGAGGAAGTCGCTCGGCATTAAGAAACCCTCCAGGCAGAGTCCGGACCCAGGGACACACATCCCATTATTTTCTCGTTTAAAAACCATCTCGGTGGTGAAGGGGGCTGCTCCCCCCGGGCTGGCGCTAACGGGGAGCCGGGGGGGAGCTGGGGAAGGGGGGAGCTGGCTCTGGAGGGGCAGGCGTGTTTGGAGAGGGAGAGGGAGCTGAAATTAACCTTGGAAAGCATTCAAATTAGACTGTGTAATAAGAGACCCACTTCTCTGGGTAAATTTGTTAGGATTAGGGCTCACTGAGCTGTTGAGGAGAATTCAGCATGGCTCAGAGCCAGGACGAAATGAAGCTCCTGGCTTGGTCGGCTGCGGGAAAGTCCAGGCTAATGGGCTTTGGTTCAAACTTTGATAGGAAAAAAATCCAGGAACAAAGGCACTAATTCTTCCAAAAGCCCCAAAATCTCAGTTTATACATTTCTGTTTATGTTCATTCATAATAGATATACACAGCTGTTCTTATCATTCATATTCAAATTCCATATGCATCCTTAACAGTTAGTACTCCTGCCTCAAAATGAAAAAAAAAAAAAAAAAAGCCATGTGGAAGATTAAAGAAAACTGAAAAACAACCTGTCTTGGGGTGTGAATTCTCCCAGCATCTGTGTCTGAGATCAGGTCCTTGCACTGGGGTCCAACCTCGAGACAGAGGAGGAGCCTACTACCAGCATTGGCTGGACATTTTAGGGACTTATTTGAGTCTCTTTGTCACCTGCCACAGACCACCCATCTGCTGAGCTTCCTCTGCCTGGGGTAGGGAGGTGGCTGGCTGGGGTTCACCCTGTGTCTCCAGTCCTGGCTCCCACCAGCATGCCCATGGCTTCCCCAGTGAAATTCTGTAACCGGAGAGGAGTGGCCGAGCCCGACCTGCTCCCCAGGGCAGGGGCATCTGTGCTTACACTACCCTGTGTGAACAGAAAAGAACTTTTCCAAATTCCATGCTTATGAGCTAAAAAACCCCCAAACCAACCAAAACCGTGATTTTATGTTATTTGGTCTTTTCTTTAATTTTTTTTCTCTGTCTCACATTCCAGAGGATGTCTCCTTGCTTCCTTTAAAAATTATCCCTGGAGTAAGGAACAAAAAACCCCCAAACATTTAAATCTGGATATCTCACAGAATATTTGCATCTTAAACCTTGTTTTTTGATCCCTGGAATTTTCTCTTACAGACAGATCTAGTGCTGTTGAGTAAAGCTCATTAGTAAGAACTATCTGCTAGAATGAGCAGCGGGGACAGAGATAGCACAGATACTTAAAGTGTTGTCACTAGGTTTCAGAGTTAATCCTGCTGAGAAGTTCCCCTCTCAACTCGGAGCTGTTGTTCTGCACATCCATGACACTGCTATTGATTCTTAGGATTATTAGGGAAGGCTGAGACTCGGTCCCTCTGCAGTGGATGTGTAACCTGTGGTACCTCAACGCAGACAGCAGGAACAGCAGCAGTGGCGCTGGGCTGCTGCAACAGCCCCTGACCCTCCTCCTCCTCCTCACCTCTGCCCAGGTGAGATGCAGGTTCTGGCACGGCAGGGACGCGCCCTGAGCTGTCCTGGGCAGCTCTAACCCGTGTTCCGGAGCTGGGAGGGGAGTGACACGTCCTGCGGAGCAGCGTGCTGCTGCTGTATTTACATTCCAGCGTAAATTAGCTTCTCCTCTGGTCTCTCGCGCGTCCTGTCCCCGTCCCCTCCCGCTGCGCGTTCCCCCGGCTGCCGCAGCCCCTGCGTCTGGTTGGAATATCCTTTAATCGGGAGCTCATGTCTTCCGGCCGCAGCAGAAGGGGAGCGGCAGCCTGGGGACAGGGGACACACCGAGCACACCCAGAGAGGGCCCCGTGTCCCCCCGGTGCTGTACCCCAGCCCGGGCTGCAGTGCCTGGGACTGCACGGTGTTGTACCAGCGCCTTCCCCCGTGTCATCCTTGACACCCAGGGCACAGCTTTAATATCTGCCCGGGACGTCACCCCCCACGGATGTGTCCCCCACTCGGGCAGTGTTTGGGTGCCTGTGAGACGTGAAGGGAGGCATCACCCCGGGACTTCTGACCCCTGTGGGCTGCAGAAGGCAGGCCAGAGGAGTAGAAAGCAGGCTCACCCAGCCGTCTTTCATTTCATGAACAAACACATGAAGACCTGGAAGCAATAAATCCAGAGCTTGGACTACAAAACCAAACACGGCTGCAGCTCCCCCTTGGAACAGGAAAGTGGGAGGAAGAGGGCAGCCACAAAGCCAGCTGAGGAGCACAGGCACAGTGTCCCCTCTGGAAAGCACCAGGGTGCTTTAAAGGGGCTGCTTCAGGGTGCTCTGGCCAAAAATGAGTCCCCCAAAAGCCGTATGTGCTGGTTCTTTTGTGCTGTCAGTCACTGTGCCCCAGTCACTGTGCTGTCAGTCACTGTGCCCCAGGGATGCACAGAGCATTCTTGGAAGCAGCCTGGACTGACAGGTCCCAGGGCGAGCAGCTGTCCCTCACCCAGCTGGGAGCAGAGCCCAGGGGTGCAGAGGGTGCACTGGGAGCACATGCACCCTCCAGGTGTACAGCACCACCCACACACCACACTGGAGGTGCCAGCTCGTGCAGCAGCCGGAGCCCCCTCGGGGGCCGTGGGTCACGCGTGCTGTGCCAGCGGGTGCTGTCCTGGCTGCTGCCCCCATGTGGGGCTGTCCTGGGGGTGCTGCAGTGGCAGGGGGCTGCCCTGAGCTGCTCTGTGGGCAGGGCTCTGCCTGTGCAGGGCACCCAGTCAGGCATTTCCCAGCCTGGGTGCTTCCTGCCCATGGGTGCAGTGTGGCACCCAGTGGCCGGGATGACTCCCACCTCCCGGTGCTCCCTGGAATAACAGCTGGGAGCCACCAGACCCTGTTGCTGTCAGGTCTCCCCAGTCCAGCTGTCTCACTCCTGCTGCCAAGCCCCCCACTTTCCCCCTCCCATCTTGCACCAGGAGCTGAGCATTTGTGTTGCTGGCCCTGCCAAGACCCTTGGGCTCACTGCCACCTGCCCATGCAGAGGGAAGGACAGGTGTGTGCCCAGGCTGTCAGCATTGCCCCCAAATCAACAGAGCTCACCTTAGGAATCCCTGATTCCCATGTAGCTGGGGACATCCCACCACGGAGACTTGGGGAATCCTGCTCCCATTGGGCTGGAGTCCCAGCGAGGAAGAGGAGAAGAGGATGGAGAAGGGACAGCACAACCAATGGGCAATACAAGCCATTAGTGGGATCCCTGGCCATGTCTGCACTTCCCCATGGTCAACCTGCAGTAATCCCAGTTTTTCCACATCCCTGCCAGCTACGAGGGCAGACTGGGTGCCCACCAGCTCCCTCCCCAGGACCCCACTCACCTGACTCGATGGTCTTACAGGTGATCTTTTCCAACCCAGATGATTCTAAGATTCTATTACTTCCCCTGGCAGCCAGGGAAGCTGCAGCAGCATCGGAGCTGCCTTCTCCTTCCAGCATTCGGGCAAACTGCTATTTGTAAAACAAAGGTGAAAACATCAAATCAAATGGATGAGTCAGAGGAGAAGTTCAAAAAACGGGGAGCTCGGGGAAGGGGAGAAGCAGGATCTCCATCTCCCCTCCCACCTGCCAGCAGGCAGTGAAGCAGGCAAGGAAACAGGCAGCACCTCGCCTGCTGGCAGCCCATCACGGCTTCAAAGCGGGCGCAGATCGGATCTAGCAGCAGCCGGGGATGCACCGAGCAAGCGCTTAGCGGGGAAAGGAGATGGCTCCGATAAGCCAACGTGTGAACTCCCAGGTTTAAATTAACTAATGACTTCAGATGCTGCCGATAGTCTGCAGGGGATGGGGAGGAGTGATTTATGGGAGAAGATTAAACAGACTAATTAGGCCAGCTTTACCACTTAGGAGTTACCCAGCCAGGCTGGGGGCTGTGCCAAGGAGGACCCACTGTGTCCCAGCCCTGTGATAAAGGACGGGGGGCAACTCCAGCCCCACCCCCCGAGGCCACAGGCACTCTGGCAGCCTCCTGACCCAGAAGCATCCCTGCACGAGTGCAGGAGATTCTGCCATGCAGCCCAGCACTCACCCACAGCTGCCTGCTCACAGGTGCAGACATGGGAGACTTGTGGACTCTCTTCTGCTGCATGACCTGAACCTCCCCAGTGCTTCCCAGCCAGCACAGAGGGTCCAGGGTCTGCTCGACCCCACTGCTTTATGGCCACAGGACCAGGCACTAACATGGACCAGGCACCACAGCTGCCAGGTCTCCGGGGTGAAGTGCAAGGTCAACAGGACTCATACCAAGGTTCTTTCAAATCCCAGTTAAAGAATCAGTGATTCTGATTCATGCCAAGAATCAGTGATTTCCAGTGGCTGGGCAAGCACTGAGCTCAGCCTCATGCTGCACTGACTCACTGCTCTCACGTGTAAGAAGTTGCCGTGGTCTCAGCCAGGAGAGCTTTTTATCACGTTATGGGAAAGCACTTGGAGTTTCCTTTTCCAGGAGCCCTGGATACAATAAAAAGGCCTCCTCAGGCTTCAAAGCAGGAGGATTTTCATTGCTTCCTGGGCCAAGAACAAAGCACCATTGAGCACAGCCAACAGTTGTTGTCTCTGTCCCTTGATGTGCATCAAGCATCCCGTTCTCAGGCTTGGAGGGCTCAGTTCACAGGGATGGAGACAGGTTCATCCACAGCCATTGCTCTGGACCAGGAACACTCTGAGCCATGTTTGCCCCCTTGAATCATCCTAGTTTCACCATGAACTGCCAGGGTGGCCATGGGCAAGGCATGAGGAGTGCTGGTGGCCTGACCCGGGGCTGGCATCACTTCCCCATCCTCCCACTCAGTACCTGTGAGACAACGGGGCGCTGCTGGAGTGCACAACGTGGTTTTTAGCAGGGATTGAATGCATGACTGTGTAAATAACACAGAGGTACCATGAAAATAGCTGTTCCCACGTTAAAATGGAAATTTAACAGAGTGACAAGCAGGAGCTGCAGGGGATGCAGCGTGGGCTTCCTCCAGGAACCCACACAAGTCGCAGCTTAGTGCTGGGGCACGAAATTCCCACCATGTCCAAAGCCCAGCCCTGGGGTGATGCTTGCCCAGAGCAGTTCAGGAACTTCCTGCCCCTTGCCCCAGGGCACCCACAGAGAGCCAGAGCCCTGCTTTCAGCCTCCTGGCTCCAGCACTGTGACATGCCAGGGACAGACAGTTGGGGACATTTCCCAGATGCCTTTGGAGAAACAGGAGTTCCTTGTCACTGCTATCGGCATGAAGCTCTTGGGCCCTTCCCCTGCCCACGCTGGGTCTGGGAAAGGTTTCCTAGAGCTCTTTGTCATCAGTGCATGGGGACTGCCTGGGGAGGGCTCTGCCTGGTTTGGTGCCAGCAGTCCCTTTGCTGGAAATGAGGTTCTGGGAGAAGAAATTTCTGATGTCCCCATGGCTCCTGTGTGCAATGCAAAGAGCCAGGCCAAGCAAGGCTGTGGTGGCCTCATGAGCCCCTGCCTGCTCCCCACATCCCCTGCTGCCAGCCCACGCTCCGTTTCAACCACCTCACCTCACTTCCCTGAGAAACAATAAACCTTCATGTTTGTGCAGAGACAGAGTCAGGACAGTTCACATGGGAAAAAGAAAAAAGGAATAAAAAGTCAGAGGAAAAAGCCTGGGCCCATGATGTCCCACAAACACCACTCTGTTGTGGCTGCCTGTGAGCTGCTTCAGCTGTACACAACATCACTGGCAAGAAATTACTCACTGCACAATATTTTTGTTTCCCCAAACCATTAATGAATTATTTAGGCATCTCTAGCAGTTACATGGAGAACGATCAACCGCTGCTCAGTGTGGGCTGCCTCAGTGTCTGCCAGGGAGCAGCTTCTGGGGAAAGCAGTCCCATTGTCGTGATGCTCCACGTGCCTGAGCAGAGCCATGGCACTGCAGAGCTCACTGCGGTGCTGCCAGCAGGGCAAAGAACGTCATCTCTCCCTACAAAGGCTCCAGCCAGGAATAGGAGCTTTGTTCCAGAGCTGGAAGAGTGAAGTTCACCTGCTCCGCCTCCCTCAGCCTTTTCCTCCCTGCGACGTGCTCCAGGCACCTGCCCAGTGCCAAAACCGTGGAGAAACTCGGCACTGATTTGTAATGTGTGAAGGTAATCCAGTGCTGGAGCAAACTGCTGCACTGAGTCACAGCAAACCTTGGCTACCTGCTAACGAACATGGGCCTGGGATGGCTGGAACCTGCAGAGAAAGCCCTGGCTGGGCAGACTGCAGAGCTCTGGCTGCTGCTGACTGCAGCCATGAAACTTCATGAGGGGGACGCCAGTCCCTGACAAAACAGCCACACGTGCTCAGTGTCTCCTCGACTCAGTGCAGCCTCCTGGAGCAAGGTATCACTTGACATCCTGCACTAGCACTACCAGGCACAAGCTGGAGGCTCCTGAACCCGGGCAAGTATCAGGCAAGGAGATATTCCCAACTACTCCAAAAAATACCTTTAATCCTGCAGATAAATGCACCTAACATGGAGAAATGAGGGAATAAAAGCACTCTCTAAGAAAACTTCAGAAGGACAAAAGTCCTTTCGTAAAATGCTCTTCCTTGTTGGAAAGGCACAGGGTGAGGATGGACGACTGCTGCTCTGAAGGTGAGCACTGGCTTGCCTGGTGCCTCACTGCTGAAGGATGTGGGAGCTAATGGGAGAACTAGGGAGCTGGAGCTGCCCTGCAGCACAGGGAGGCAGTAGGACTCTCTGCCCTGTAGCTAAGGAAGAAGGTTATGTTTTAAAGCACAAATCCCCAGGAAGGGATGGGAAGCCCTGCTCCTGGCTGTCTCTTTCCTGTCAGTGTAGTCAACAGGTTACTGATGCCAGGGCAGGCACTGGTCCTCAGGAATCACAAAGAAGCTTTCAGGGCTTTCAGCTCAGCTGTAGAGCCTCTTCATCCCTTCCCTCTCTCACTCTCACACCAGGTTTACAACCTCTGCCACAAACCCATCTTTAGGCTTACCCTGGACAGGCTGGAGGCTGCATGGGTGTCTGGGTGGGGGTCACCAGCCACCATGGATCTTGCCCCCAGTAGGGCTTGCATCCCTTTAAGCAGCCTCAGCCATGCATCTCTCCCAAAGCTTTGTCTTCTCCCCCTTCTTCAGCTAAGCCCCCTGCATGGCCTCAATTACTGGCAAAGGTTCCCACAGACCCTGGCTGCTTATGCCCTTTTCAGACCCAGGGACCATCACCTGCTTCGAGCTCCTGAATGATGTCCAGATTCTCTTGCTCATGGTTTCACAGCTGCCTGATGTTTCAGACATCCCAGCCTGCCTAGTTCATGGCATCCCCAGCACTCCATGAGCTTGGCATTCTCCTGGCTCAAGGTCTCCAGGCGGTCTTTTATCTTCTGAATTACTTCCCCTGTGCTGAAGGATGGGACAGAAAGAGCTAGGTCTGCAGGTGACGATGGATCTGGAATCCATGCAAGCCTGAGTCTGAGTATCAGTGCCTGGGTGCTCAGCCACTGCAATTTCCAGAGGAGAGTCCCCTCCCCAGGGAATCACTCAGCCCACTTTGGCTGCTTCTAAATTTGGCGGAGCACCTCACCTGAGTTTGATGGTTTGGGCAGTTAGACCTTTTCCATAACCCACAACTCCCCGGCCACTGGTTCCTCTGATGTCTCAGCACTGAAAGCTGAGACCTGGAGGGAGGGACCTCCTGTGAATGAGAGGGAGTTTGCAGACATCACCGCAGCCCCAGCTTCCCCTCCCTCATCCCCAGCCCCACTGAGCATCACATGGCTCTCGCCTGCAGCAGGGCCCCAGACCAGAGAAACACACGCTTTTTGTCAGGGCTGGTCTCCTCATGTTTATTTCCCTTTGCCGTGGGAGCAATTTCCCCTTCCCACACAGGCAGCGACGGCCGTGGCTGTATCAAACGCGGCCGTGGGGATGGGGCCAGCCCTACCCCTGGCAGAGCCAGGCAGGGACGCGGGGCCGTATCTCATCCGCTGGCATGCAGCACGCAGCGCCTGCAGGAAACATATGTCACTGCTTAAACAGATCGTGAAAGCTTCAATCACTTCCTTATGGCGGAGCCGGGCTGCATTCATACCCACAGCCAGCATCTCCTGCTCTCTTTCCTGTGAGTGAGACCAGCCCTGGGTCCTGCAGGGTGCTCCCCTGCCTCGGTGCTGCCCTGTCCCCATGGACACCTCCACAGGGAGCTGTGAAACACCATCCGGGAAAACAAACGGTTTCTTGTCAGCACCTTGTTACCTCCCTAAGATGCTTTCCTCTGCCTGCAAGGCTGTCCTGCAGGAAACTCAGGGATGGAGCCCTCCCCAAATTCACAGTCCACCCCCAGGCTCCCTCCAGCGTGTTTGCTGGGTGCACAGCTGCTATGTTTAGGGCACTCTGCGCTTGCTGGCAGCACATGAACAGTCTCACTGGTCCCCAACCCCTTACTGACCCTTGGAGCAGCCTTGGAGGAGTTCAGTGCACTTCATGGGCATCAGCTCTGCATGAAGTATGGGATCCCCCAACTCTGCCTGTCCCCACGGATCTTCATACAAAGCTTTCTTGGGGTGATCGTTGGAGCCATCTCCCTTGGAGGGATGTCAATCACACTCTCTCCTGCCCCACTGATGGGATTCTGAAAGCTCCCAGTGTCAATAAACCAGATGGCCACAGCTGCCCCCCGTGCCCCATCCCCTGCAGCGGGTGCAGGGCTGCCCAGGCGGGTCCCTGCTCCTGCAGACGTGGGTGGGTGTCGGTGAGATGATGCATCATCACAGCGTCTCTACCATTACGCTCGGCTTTCTCCCGTGGGCTGGAAGTTGCTTTTTTTGGAAGAGATGCAGGCAGGAAATCTCACGTGGGCCTTGGTGATGAGACTGGCAGCTGCAGTCATCCGAGCCCGGCTGAAGGAGATGTTGGCGGCCAGGCCAGCCTGGCCATGGGTGCTGTTGTGATGGCAGACTACCTGCCAAAGAGCTTCCCCGGATTCTCTGCTGCCACCCTGCCTTGCCCAGGGGTTCCCCTGTCTCCCTGCAGCCTCCAGCCACCTCTGCAACATCTCTTGCCTGGATGGAGGGGAGTACTTGACAATAACATCTTCCTTATGTGCCTGCAACAACAGCCAAAATCCTTGGCCTTTCCTGGGATTGCATTTCAGTCAAATACCCACACCCTCACAAAAGGAAAGAGCAAGACAAGAGTATTATTTCTGCAAACACAAACACCCACAGAGCTCCTTGCCTGCTGGAGATGAGGGCACGCAGGCTGGTTCCATGTCTGTGCAGCTCCCACCTCCCCAACCTCTGCTCACCAAGACTTCACCTGAAACAGCCAGTTTGCTTGGGACAGTCCTCCTGCCTCCCTGCTTGGAAGCAGCACCATTCCTGGAGCACTGCCAGCTGATCAGCTCCAGCTCCTTGCCGCGGGATCATGTTTGCTTACCCAAAGCACCTCCTTGCTTGTGAAGGACAAGAACCAAATCCCAGCTTGATCTCACCAGTGTGATCCCCTGGATGCCTCTGCTCCAGGACCATGCGCTGTGTTAGCAGCCCTGGTTCTGTCAGTATTGGCAAATCCAATCCCAGCCAGAGAGGTGCCTCCCGCTCATTAAGGAAGGGAGTTGTACCTGACAGAACCCTCCCTACCCACCTCTGCAAGCCACCCTTGGGACGCTGTCCTCACTCAACCGCTGCGTAACACGTGGCAGCAAACCCGTCCCCTGTGTGGCCACAGTCTTGCCTGGGAATTGGAGCCACCACAGCTCTGCCAGATCCTGTGCCTGCCCCAGGCAAGAGGTGGGGTGGCTGCAGCCCCATTCCACTGCTGCACACCCATCCCCTACCCAACAATCCTCAGGGTCGGGTTTGCCTCCCACCCATACCCACCGCTTTAATGGGGCAGCAGGAGTGGAGCAGCCACCTTCCCAGCAGAAAGGAGTTGGTGGAGGATTGTTTGAAGGCACAAGACAGTTCACATGGCCAGTTCCTGCCATGCTGATTGATGTTCCTGGGGAACACAACTTCAGTCTGGTTCATCTGCTCCCTTTTATTTCCAGCACCTGGGAACCATCTCCCTTGCCACAGAAATTCTTGTATATCAGTCTCAAGTGCTTGGCTACACAGCTAATTTGTACAAATTAAACCAATTTTAAGGGGAAGAGGAGGTGCAGATTCACTCCCCATAAACATTTTGCTATGTGGTCTACAACCTGCTCAAACCACATAGCTCCTCGTGGTTGTAAACAACTCCCAATCACTGGTTCCCAGCCTGTGTCTCCAAAAACATTTTCCGACTGGACCCTCCATCCCTCCCCATCCGCCCACAGCTCCAGCCCCTGGAATTTACCAACACTTAAAAATATTTTACACATCCCTGTAAAATCACACACATTTAAAGCCAGTTAAGGCCTGAATTATGTTTTAAGATGTTGTCCAATTTGTAAGCATCATAAAAACCTGAAATAAGTTATCGCAGAAATAACCACAGGGAAATTACTGTCCCAACTCACAGCTGAGGAGGCCATGACCCTGGAGCAGGAGCAAGCAGCTCTTGCTGTGGCTACTGGAACCAGTGCGTGGGAGGGCTGCCTGCACTTTTGGGGGTTCTATTTTTACCATCAGGTTTGCTGTAACCCTGGGCAGCTTTAGAGCTTTAGTCATTATACAGCTCACCTTCTGCTACAAGAGTTTCATTTTAATCTGGGCACAAATTTGTCAACAGCACAGGAGAGCCCAGTCACACTTCACCAGGGAACCCCATGGGTGCTTGAGGGAGGGAGGGATGGGAAGTTCAAGGAGGTGGATGTAAGGACAATCCACTGATCTGAACCTGTTTGGAAGCATGGAAGGAAGCACAATTTTGCTGACAGTTTTTTTTCCCCAAAAGTATTACCCAGTGCAGGAGGCAATTTTGCCCTTGCAAAAAACTTTCCTGCCAAACCAGGGACCAATCTTGTGTTTTGTATTTGATCAACCTGGTGGGGGCTGGCGAAGGAGGCTGCAGACCCTCAGCAGCACTAAGCACCCGCAGGCACACAAAATGGCTTCTGCCTCCCAAGTCTCCAGTTCATCTCTGCAAGGGGCCATTGCCCTCTGCTACATGACCATTTTCTCTCTCTTGTTTCCTTTCCAGTCATCATCCTGCTACTTCTTGATTTTTCTCTGAAATCCTCTTGGTTTTGCTGCCAATTTCCAGAGAGGGAAGGCCACCACAGAGCAGGATACACAGCATTCCTTGGCACAGAAAGGCCTCACTGGGTTCCCAGTCACCCTGAGGGTCTCCAGTGACACATCTGGGCCATTGCCTTCCCACCACCTCCGTGCTGGCTTTGAACATTATGGATGTGCACAAAAGGTGGACCATGGAATTAAACTGGCCAGAGAAAGACAAGGAGCAGGACCCATGCCTGAGAGCTGGTCCCCTGCATGGCAGGAGCAGCCAGACGCCTTCCCCATGTTTTGCACTCTCCATCTGTCTCCAATGGAAGGCAGGAGCCCAGCCTGGAAACGCGCTGATTCTTTCCAGAGCTGCAAAACGAAGCTTTTTCATCCCAAGGACGCAGGCTGCTCTGCAAGCTGCCCTTCTGCCTCCCTAAACTCCGACCAGATTTCACACTGAGCCTTCAAAGGGAAGGAGCTGGAGCAGCATCCCTGGCAGGCAGCACAGTGGGGACTGGCCAGCTGAGCCCCCCAGGGAATGCATGGGGCCACTGGTCCCCAGGGCAGGGCAACAAGGTCTCATGGCAGAAAGGTGTTAACGAAGGCCAAGCAAGCAGGCTGCGGCTCAGCTGCTGGCAGGGAATCAGAGAGCCCAGGTCTGTTTTGCTGCCAGGTTATCAGTGGATCCATCAAGGGATGCCTTCAAGACGCCAAATCTATCAGCTCTCCCATATGGATGCCATCCACACTGAGCCATTTCCTGCCTAATCGGTATCAGCCCTGCTCCTCCCTCCCTAAAAATTGCTCTTTACAGCCTGCTGCAACTCTACAAATATTTTTACAACAGGTAAAAAAGGCACGGAACGCATCCCCCCCCCGACCCAAGCCTCCCTAGAGGCATTTGCTGTGCACCACCACAACAACAGGGATGCAGGTGCAGGAAGAAATCTCTGGGGTCTAACATTACTTTGCACTCTGAATTTTCAGTGTGGGTCTGTAAATGCCCCAGTGGGTGCTGAAGGTGTTGCAGGTACCCAGGAAGAGTGATGCAGGTGACAGGAGCTGGACAGGACCTCCCTGGGTGCCAGGGCAGAGCCCCAGCCAGGGTGTGCCTTATTTACCAGCAGAGAGGAGTTTACCTTGCAAAGGTTTCTGTGCCTGATAGCCTGGGATTATTTTGTCTTTCATGTGGTCTCTAATGAAAGGGAGTCTGGAACAGATGCAGATTTGAAAGAAAAGAGGAGGAGGAAATTTCTTAGCATAGGGTTTCGGTTCCCCTGCCTATAAACAGTGCTGACAGCGAGAGGCGGCAGTGATAAACACGTCGATAAGAGCCCAGCTAGACAGGTAATCTGGCACAAAAGGTCTGTCTGGAGAAGTTTAGGCAAAAGTCGCCACACGCTGTTTAAAAAACACAAAACCTCAAGCCCTGGCCAGTGCGAGTGGTTGCACCAGGGAATTCCGCCGGCTGCTTGGGCACAGGGTACCCCCAGGTGGGAGGGGGGTTACCCCATTGCTAAGCATGGTTGGTTTTCCTGCCTGGCAGCTGTGGGAATTCCCAGCAGAGGGGTTGTTCCCAGCAAAGGCACTTGGTGTTCCCTCCACAGCCCTCAAACCATCTCGTTTCCTTGTCTGATGAGCTGTCACATATTCTTAGAGTTAAATGTCTTCAATGCGCAGTATTCGGGGAAATAATTCCTCCTGTTTAAAGATTCATGGGCATAGGTGTTGGAGAGAAAAACAGCAGTTTTCCCTTCCTCGTGGCCAGGAATTTCTGCAGAGCAGGATTGTTTTTGATAACAATAAACAGTGCCTCGGCCCAAGGATCATCCCACCGGTGATACCATTCCCAGGGTCCCAGGTAAAGGGACCATAAATCCTAAAGCCTTGAGTAAAGAGTGTAAATGTTTTAAGGCAGAAGCAGCATGTATAAATTGTGCAGAACTTTATAAAAGCCACAGAAAATACAGCCCTGCCACACGAGCGGCATAAGCCTTACACAACAGCCGGGATGATTCACGGGAGTGGAGAGGCATGAATCACCCGAGGCGGGTGAAACAGGTTTTTACCCTGTACCTGTAATGCAGAGCCAGCCCAGCTTCGGCAGGGATCTTATCAGCCCCATCCTGCTCCCTCGGCACTGCTGCTGCGTGACTCGACTTGCCAGCATCATCATCACCGGGGTGTGATGGGAAGAGCCAGGGCAGGCTAAGGTGTTGTAGGAGAGCCAAGGAGGGTTTTCTTTTAAACCAGCTGATGCCTAGCAGGGATAGCAGAGAAATGCCCATTATTTTCAGGTGATAACAACGAAATCTTTCTACAAAGAGCCATGCCAAAGGAGCAGAAATTGTATGAGTCTGGCCAACACAAAGCTGCTGAAGTTGAAAGCGAAATACCCGAAGGCTCTGATGGTTCTCACTTGCCAAGTGACCTGGCTGCTAACAAAAGAGCCAGTGAGGGAAATAGCCTGCTCTCTGGCAGGCATGGAGACACGACTCTCTTTAGGGCTGTGAGAACTGAATTGGTGGTTAGAGATGAAGGTGCTCATAAGAAGCTGAATTTTAAAACCTGTAAATTAACTAAGTAAGAAAGTAGCAAGCAGTCCTGGCTTCCTGAAAGGGGTTCATGCCTCTATCAGCTGGGATGCTTTCTTCCATTGTCAGGAAGGCAAACTAAGGAGAACTACTTGACATCATATGTTTGGGGTTTCAAAGCTCTTTGACACGGGTCCCTTACGAGAGACTATTAAGGGAATTAAATGCTTGCAAAGCAAATGGAAAAAGTAACACTAATGGTTGGAAGCAAAGAGGCAAAACAGCCTATATTAACGAGGGCTACCTTCCAGAAGGCTATGGTACCCATGGGGAGGCTCCCCAAATTTTTGTGTCAATACCACGGGTGTTAAAGAGATGCCTTAATGATCTGGAAAAGGAGAATGAAAAATGTCATAAGAAAAACCTGGCAGAGGACCCAAACTGCACATAGTGTTCAGAACAAGCGAAGGCTACAGGGAACTTCAAAAGGCCTGAAAAGAGCTTGATGGATGGGCCAGTCAATGGCGGATGAAATCCAAAGTAGACAAATGCATAGTCATGCACGCTGCGAGGAACAGGCCCCACTAATTCAAACAGAATGTTAAAGCACAAAGGAACAGGAGAGATAGCAGGGGAAACGCTCTGGTGCCAATACCTCCATCGATAGCACCCCCTCACGGAAATCCCTCCTGCAGTGGGATTAGAGGGTGCCATGCTCAGCCCTGGATGCTTCACTTTGGTAGAGGCACTTTTCAGCCTCCCTTTCCCCTGAAGGAGCCCAGGGGCTGCACAGGCACAGAGGAACCCTGCCCATGGTTAGGCACGGGGATCAGTACAGATGAACGAGGTCTGTCAGGTGAGGCTAAGCATCTCCTCTGTCAGGAATGCTGAGCAAGAGCCTGATTTTGCAGGCTGGGATTGCCTCCCAGGGGAAGAGCCCAATGAGGACTGCCAGGCGTTATCCAGCTGAATAACCGGGCAGCAAGGTAAGGTGAAATACCACGTCGCTGCCCCCCGCAGGGATCAGCTGTCCCTGAGGAGAGCTGCTCTGGAGCAGATTGGGAAGGTGGGAAGTCCCACGCCGAGCCCAGGTTCAACGGGATCAGCCGGTCTGGTGAGGTCGACATGGAGCCTGACCCTGATGCTCTCTCTCTCCTGGGACAGGGTGAGCTGCTTCTTTGCTCAGCTGGGGATGGCCCCAGCTCCTCGCTTCTCCCCTCTCTCTGATGCTGCCCAAACCAGCAAAGAGGAACTGTGGAGCTGGGGCTGGACTTCATCAGTATTAACAGGTCCCATCAGCGGGTGCTTGGAAGTGAAAAAGATCTAAGGTGCCTTTGAAGGAGATGCAGATGTTGAGAGGCATCAGTCACTGCACAGGGGAGCGCTGTGGGGGCAGGGGGTGGCCCAGGGCTGGGGGACTGATGCCAGCAGGGTCCTAACAAGTGGCCTTGACACTTGAGAGACACCAGGCTTTGGTGGGAGCTTTGCTTTGAGAGCTGGGCACTCCAGCCCCAGCACTGGCTTTGGGGAGCTTCCCATCTCAGGCTGGGGAGGGGAGAAAGCAATAAATACACCAAACCGGACCCCACTGGGCAGTCTGGGGTGAGCAAGGACTTTGTGAGGAGCAGATGGGAAAGACCAAGTGGCAACAGTGCCAAGGAAGCAATGTACACACAGCCAGGAGCAGGGAGGGAGCACTCATCCTCACAGGGGAAGGTAAACAGAGACCCAAAGAGCCTCGCCGGGTTTTTCCCATCCATTCACAGCTTTGTCAATGGTTACTTTTCCGCAAATAAATTCAATATTTATTTCCAACAAGTGGCTGGTGGGAGGTAAAGGAAGGAAAGACACTTATTGAATAATTGCACAACCCTCAAGAAAAGCCATAAATTACCCAGCTCTGTCACTATAATTTCCAGCCAAAGTCCTAATGAATCTTTCCCAACAATAGTGTAAGGACAGGTCTGAAAATGTATTGAACCATCTAAGCACTTGGGTAAGCAAAGCAGAGGCATTAATAACCACCAGGAGACAGCCCACACAGCAGCGGGGACAGAGCATCGTGGGCTGCCTTCACCTCACAGCCTCTGCCACAGCTTTTGCTGCCCTTTAACGAGGTGAGGGCGGCTCTGGGGGGTCACCAGCCCAAAAGAGCAATTGGAGGCTTAAATAGTTCAAAGGTTTTGATAATTATAGGCGAGAAAACTCAACAGCAGGAAGGCATCACTAACAGAGGACAGTGCCTGAGGTATGTCTATGGGTAGGAGAGCAGCGACAGTTTTGCTGGTTTACCCTGTAGTTTTGGTCCACAAAGCAATAGAAGATGAGAGGTTTGTCCACACAATGAGTCGTGTTTCACCTACAGCCTTCAGCCTAGTACATTAATGTAAGAGCAGATAAAAAATACTGGCAATTTTTTTTTGCCAGACAATAGCAAAATACAATAAAAGCTGCTTCTGTGAATTGCTTTTCCAGGAAGTGTTTCTTAATTCAAACACATCTTTCTGCTTTTTCTCCTCAAACTCTTCCTGCCGAAGGTAAGGTTAAAAAAAAGAATAAAAATGAAGTACTCAGGTGGTGATGGGTGGCATGGGCAAACCCCAGCTCACACCAGGATTACAGCCACCCCCACAACTGGAGCACACCAGCATCCTGATGGCCATGGGATGCTGGTGGCCAGGGCTCCTGAACTCCCTTCTCCCAGACAAGCCAAGTCCTGAGCTGCGAGTCCAGCCATGCTCCTAAGTAAGTCCCCACTACACCGTGTGCTTTCACTTCACGTTTCACTCCTGCACTTCAAATTCTGCTCCCACAGTGAGGATTTAGTGCTGCTGGGCTTGCAGCCACCCTCCACGGTGTATCACGTAATGCCATCTCCAAACCACCAGCACAGCTCTCTGCAGTGCTCACAGGATCCCCATTACTGACATCCGAGCACTTCACCAACTGTAATGGATTTAAGCCGGCAACCCCCAGCTGAAGCAGGGAAGAGTTATTACTCCAATTTACAGGGGGGAAACCACGACACAGCAGGGTTGGCTTGCCCAAATCCAGGGTGAAATCTGTATTGAAGCAGGTGAGAGGGATGTGGTTTTCTGTCTCTCGGATTAGCATCTTAATACCAAATAGGCTGTTTCCTTCCCATCCCCCGTGGAGGGCCTTCCTCCACCAAGGTTTTGGATGTTATTGCCTGCCCAGCCACACTGGACCTTTCAATCCAGAGGGACATACCCTAGCTCTGCTCTGCTGGAGGGCACAGACAGCTCCTGGGACCCTGGGGGGGCAGCTGGGAAGGGGGTCCCATGGGAGATCACAGCCTCCCATGAGCAGACAGATTAATGTTTCAGCTTGTCTCGGTGTGACATTTCCATCTGGTTTGACAAACTAAACATTTGAGTTTGCAAATGTCAAAGTATTTCCATCAAAAATGTCGACGGTGAAATCTGACATTTCCTAATCTCTTTTTTGTTCCCATTCTACGAACATTTTTGATATTTCAACTTCTTCTTGATTTGAGAAGGAAAACAGACTGCACTTTTTAACCAGTTTAAGCAATTACATATTTTTAACCTAAGCCATTAGCTAGGTCCTGTGGGCTATTCCTGCCAGGAATAGACATTGATGGTGGCACTGGACAGTCCCTCCATGAACCCTCCATTTACAAAGGGGGTTCAAAGTCACAGCCCACAGCATGCTGGGAAGCAAGCATACGAAGTTTCCTCACTCCAGGCTCCAAGCCACATCCAACCTGCCCTTCACCTCCAACTTCTTGCTCAGCTTTTTCATGGGATCATGCTGAGCTCCATCTCCAGGGGCCTGGGCAAGGGGCTTCTCACCCCCTCCTGGTGCGTTAGTGGAAGAAGGAGCAGGAGTCAATGCAGAAGAGCACGTTCCGTACAGAAATCTATAGTCAGCTGCATTTTGATACAGTTCCCAAAGTACCTAATTATGCAGCTCAGATTTCTTCCTGCTCCTCATTCCAGCGATAGCTCACCCTGAATCTTTATCAGGCCTTCGGGCTGCGCAGACTGAAAGGAGACATTCGGCTCTCCCCTCTTCCCAGCAGGATGAGAGGGCAAAGGTAGAAGGGCAACATACTGCTCTTGTCAGATTTGCAGAATGCGGTGTCAGGGAGCAGGCGTCTAAGTGCACATAACACCTAAATAAATGCCTGCCTTCCCCACGGTGCTCGGGCTCTGCCGGGGAAGGCTGGTGTGGAGCCAAGGAGGCAGCTGCAGCAGCACAGGAACACGCTCCGAGGGGGTCTTAGAGGGATTTGGGAGAGGGACAGCATGCATGAAAATTGCATCAGAGCAACAGCTAATTGCCAAGATTAACAGGCTCCAACAAGTGAAGGGTGAGCACTTGAAGCATGAAGTGTTGACTGAGATGCGAGTGTTACCCACAGAGCCAAGTGGGGATGATGTGGAGAGGGGCAGAGTTATTTTTGAGTGGTGAAGGGGCTACACAGCCCCAGAGGGACTGAATGGCCTACTGCCTCTTACCCATAGCAGGGAGCGTGGCTTTGGTGGGCAGACGTGAGGAAGCACAGAAAAGGAAACCGTGTTCCTCCACCCAGGGGTTTGCATACTGGAGTTTTCTCAAAGGTGGGGTCGAGGACAGGCAGCAGCACTGCCAAGGTGCCACTGGCTGTTGTCCTCACCATCACATCCCATGAAAGGCATAGGAATGATATTTGCAATTAGAAACTTGTGACCTAACTGGAGAGGCCTGAGCCACCAGGAGGAAGCAGACAGTGGGGCGCAGGTGGATGCCTGAAACCAGAGCCAGCTGCAAGAAAAATAAATACAGCCAGCCAGCTCCAATGCTCAGCCAACCCAGGGACATATTAAGTGCACAGTCAGGGAGAGCTGTGGGGTGGCTGCAGGAACTGGACAGCTTATGAGATAAATGAACACCATGGCCAGGAGAATTTGTCTGTGTTTAAATTAAATGAGGTACTCTGAGGTACGCAGAGGTACTCTGGCTTTGGCAGAAACACCTGGGACTGCAACCCTAGCACAAGGCAGAGGCTGATGATGGTGTGTGCTGCAAGAGGAGAGGAAATGCCTACAAGAGCACCACCATTGTCTCTGTGCATGAGGAGAGGGAAGGACAGCTGGGGCAAGGGCTGCAGCCCAAATCTAAAAGCAGCTTTGCAGCAAGATACTGCCATGAGGAGAGAGGAGATGGATGGGAAGTGCCTGGGAGCACTGGGCAGGTTGCAGAGCACACACCAGCCTTGCAATGGCAAAGCTGGAAGCTTTGAAAATCCTAGTAAAGGAGTCAAGGGAAAAGCTGAGAAGGAAATACAGAAGGAAAACCCAAAGGAAAAGCTAAAAGGATTGTCTTCCACCCCAAACACCAGTAATGGGAATGAGCAAAGTGCCTGGCTCCATGCTGAGCTCCCAAGGATCATTTTAAGACAGGGGCTCAGCTGGCATGTGCTGTAAGTGGCTGATACTGCAGCAGGATCAGGAGAGCTGGACATTAGTGACCTGTAGAAGAGTGGTGCCAATTTGTGCCTTCAGGCCCCAGAGATGCACTGCAGAGAGCCATGCCAGTCTGTGGCTCTCCTGCTAAAAAACCCAAAGAAAAAGGGAATGGGAGACATCTGTGTTTGGCTTGAAAAGGCAGGAGTGCTGTGGAGGAAGATGATGATGATGATGAGATTCGCACCAAGTCCTGGAGGAAATCGATGTGGGAACTGGGAGCAACCCTTGTTTTCCCCAGCTGGCTGGTGGCAGCTTAGAAGCACTTCCCCTGAAACCAGGTTTGGGGCACGCATGATTCACAAACTAGAGAGAGATAAACTTCTAACAAACATTATTTGCAAACCCATCATTCAGCCAGCCCTGTTTCTAGGTTACACAGCTGACAATTTTGCAATGCAGAAAGAGTAAAAAGATCAAAACCAGCCAACATGTCAAGGAACATAAGCCACAGAAGACAAAACACAGGGGAAAGGAAAAAAAAAAAAAGAAAAATACCAGTTTTCAAAGAGAAAAGAGAAAGAAAACATTAAACCATGGGGTGCCTGGAGATCTCCACCAGAACCAGGCTAGTCTTCCTCTTTACCCGGGCTGGGAAGTCAGAGTTAAAGCCATGAAAACTTGCAAACTTTTTGGGGTGGGTTTATGTGGGTGCAGGGCACAATGTGGCCCCTGTCACAGCTGGGTCCTGCTGCAGGGGACAGCGCTGCTTTCCCAGTGCCTGGCATGGGGATGTCCTGGACCATTCATGTGCACAGCAAATAGTTTGAACACAGCTGAGGTGGAAAACAAAATACCTGAATATCACTGCAGCTATTCCCCCAAATGCATCTATGCATAATGCAGCAGCATTCAAAACCCAAATAAAACATTATCAAATATATAAAGGGTGGGATAGAAAATAATATTATATAAAGCTGTTGTCACATCCAGACTGGGGGCCTTTCCAAAAAGATACATTTCAGCCAAACAAATGATGGAGCTCGGTACAGGGATAACCGGATGAGGTTTAATGGCCTGGAATAGGCAGGAGGTTGGGCTAAGTGAGCTAAGAGTTTCTCCTGGCCTTAAAGCCTATGAATGTACAAATAAATCAGGCAAAGACTTGTTTAGTTCCAGTCCCCCAGCCTGCAAAATTATGGTGCAGCAGGAGGGGAGGGAAATTAGAGACGGGCAGTGGGCACAGCACATGAGGAAGGGGATGAGGGAGGTTCAGAGAGCGCAGCACTGGAAAAACCCAAAAGCCACAGATAAGGATGCTGGGTTTTGCACAATGTGTGACTGACCTTGGAGCTGGTGGACAGAAGGATTTGCTGCAGTGAATTACAGAAGTGGGAGGACAGCTGGGAAAGAGCAGCAGTTGCTGGAGCAGGAGGGAATATATGCCTTGGGCCAGGATCAGCCCCGTGGCCAGTGGGACCAGGAGGAGATGCAAGATGGGAGCACGGGACACTGGAAGAGGTGGCACCAATCCTCATTCCCTAATGCCCATAGACAGAGTAAGAAATCCCTCTGCCAAACACCTCATTCTGGGGCAGGTTGGGGCTAAGAAATCCCAGAATAAACATGGTAAGTGAGGAGTTGGGAAGCACCAAAAGCCCGGGCATGACATGAGTGAAGCCACAGAGATAGCAGCTGATCAGTAGAATAAGTTACATAGTTAATAAGAACTTACAAAATGTTCCAAGGAATATGAAGGGCTTTTAAAGACATTGGGGAAAAGAAGCACTAGAGAGACAGAAGGATAATAATGAGAAAGGGACTGGAAGGAGTGAAGAGCTTTAAAATGGCTGTTGTCGAATTGCTTTTTTAAATTGCTCTTTAAGGTGATAACTAAAGAGAAGAGGCATGGTCAATTAGGAACTAATGAAGACCTTGTAAATACACTTACTGATAAAAAGCACGTAAGGGAAGCCCTGACAAGCCTAATGTGCACAAATCAGCTGGGTTGAACCACTTGCATTCTGAATTATTAAGGGAATTCACTAACAGACTTAGTGAGCCTCCACCACTTTAAAACCCACCACCAGCACTGAAAATAAAATTGCAGCTGGCCAAATTCCGAGCTGGCGTAACAAATCAGTGAAGGACCTGGGGGGGATGGTGGGAACTGCCAGAGAAGGAAATAAACACAAACAAAATTTAAAAGAAAAATAAAAGGAAGAGACTGGAAAAGGAGACTGACAATCAGTAGCCAGGAAATTTGTTTCATCTGCCAGACAAGGAATGCCAAAAAAATTGGGGATTAAGGAAAAGGCATTTGATGCTCTCAAAGGAGAGCAAAGCCACAAGCAATTCCAAGGATGAATTTATTAAAGGACAAACCAGGGCAGTCAAAGCCGGTTGGTATTTTACAGGGCTTTGCACCCTCTCTGGAGGCAGGCACTGGTGGATAAAGCCTGGCAGGACACACAGCATTTCTTCCTGTGTCTCCTAGACAATTCCTGGAGGAATTAACTGGTTCCAAAGCAAGGCTGGCTTAGGAGCCCACTTGGCACAGTGGGCAGTGGAGGAACCAGCACAAGGTTTGGTCTTGTTTGGGATGAACATTAACGATTGAGAAGATAAATGGCAAAGTAATTGCATTTGCAGATGATGCTTAATTAGGTCACGCTGTGAACAGCAATAACACAACAGGAACTGGGAAGGTTTGAAACACAGGTGGAACCGGGCGAGTGATGAGCCTGGAAGGATGCAGGGACCTCAGGGAGAAGGTGTCCTCAATGTAGGTGGAGGGGAAGATCTGGGAGACAACCCTGGAGCAGGAGGAGGCTGGAAACAGGAGATTAGGTGGGATTTCTCAATGAATCTGTCCTGCTCTCTCAGCACTCTGAAAGTTGTTGAGATCCCTCAAAATCATGAGTGGCGTGGCAGGGTTTAGCCAGGCCCTTTGCAGCACAAGGAGGACACTGATTACTGCTTTGCCCAGAGGTTTTGGGGCAGAAAGGGTGGTTCTGGGGGCCAGGAGGAAGATACTCCCTTGGCTTGAGGGAGTTGGGATGGCAACTCTCCCCTGTGGCATGGCCAGGGCTAAATGGGCACACAAGAGAGATGACATCTCCACTCTGGGAAAGGGCACAAAGACTTCCCCAGCGTGGGAGGAAACTCCTTCCTGCCATCACCCTGAACAGGGCAGGGCAAATAAAAGGAGTCCCAGCAGAGTGGGTGTTATTTGGGAGAGCTGTCAGAGTGCTCGCTCCCGGGGCACCTCTGCTTCTCATCCGCCTGATGGAAGCTGACGTTGCATGAACCTTTCCGAGCAAACTCAAATTATTTTAATTTCTAAATCCAAACAGCTCCAATTATATCATTTCCCCTGCGTGAAGCTGGGTAATGCTCTCCCTCTGCTTCCCTGGCAGGGCTACGGCAGCCCTGAGTGCTGGCAGTGCTGGGGGCTGGTTTGGGGGTGCCAGGAACTCACACCCCTCCTGTTCAGGGACAGCTCAGGGGGCACATTGGAACAGACCCGAGCACGAAAAGGGAGGTGGGGTGATGGTGAGGTGCTTTAAATACACAGGAGTCTCCAAGGTTCTGTATCAGAAAAAACAAATTTAAAAATCAGGCTTTTCAAAGAAATTAAAAATCTTTTGCATGAATATTCCTACCCACAGCAGAACTCTTTGATTTTCTTCCTTTTGCTCCACACAGAGCAGCCTCCCTTGGCAGGCTCAGGGAAGATTTCACTATAAGGATGAGCAACAAACCATTTGGTAGTTACAGAAATATAGGGGTGAAAAAGCAATTGAGGAAACACTTCCTAAAGAGCTCTGCTTAACTAATTAACTGAGTTTCTTCCTACACTAGCCTGTTCCTCACAGTTTCAGTGCCATCCCTTTGCAGAGGGTATATTGCACTTGCACATATATATATCATAATTGTAATTATACACCTGCAGCTGCCTTTGGTAATTTTTTTTCTCCCAGAAGGAGCTGTCCCCCTTTTCTCCAAAATTGCTACTGCCTCAGCACCCTTTTCTCACCATTGTTGGACCCACAGCCCATACAAAGCAAGCAGAGCAACCCCTGGGTGCAGTTCCTGCCTCTCCCTCCCAGGCCCCCAAGGATTTTTCCACCTCCACCCCCAAAAGCCCCATCGCCTCCAGCATCCCCTCTTTCTCCTCCCTTCCTCTTGCTGCCTTCTCTTCTATCCCTCCCTGTGCTATTTTTACCAGGGTGCCGAGGTCTCTCCTTCCAGCAGCTCACAGAGGCTCTTCTCCAGCTCAGCCAAGTCAAATTCCAGGCACATTCCTTGCACCCACACTCAACTCCCCAAGCCATTGAGGGGTTTCTGCCGAGCCGCCCCAGCCCAGCCACAAACCTGGTCTCACACAGACCAGCCACGTCGGCTCCGTCACACAGAGGAAACGCTGACACTGCTGCCACCACCTCTAGCATCCCTCCCTCAGTGTTGCCCTCACTGCCCTTTAGCACCTTCGCTCCTGCTCCAGCATCACCCGGCTGCCGGCAGCCCCTGAGCCCCGCAGCCTCAGCACCCCGCCTGCAGCAGCTGGGGGCAAGGCAGGGGCTGAACTGCTCTTGCTCCCACCTGGAACCCCTCCGCTCCAGGAACCGCAGCTCTTCGGCAATGTCTCCCCTCCAGGCTCCACTAGTTTGCCGGAGCACCCGCAACCCCCTCCCCCTCAGCCCCTCCATTTCTGGTTTAAATTCCCAGCCCCTTATCACATTACAAAGTAACCGGGGCGCCTCTGCACTCCTCTAAACTTAAACACCTTTTATTCTCATTAAAGGGGGCTGTGCTTCTCTCCCGCTTCTCTATCTCCCAGTTAAAAGCCGATTAATTACTGTTGACTTTCCCAGCAGATGTTCTCGCTTCGGCACTGGTCGGAAACTCGGTGATTTGTGAACCGCAGGGCTCCGGTGTGGAGGAGTGAGGACCGGGACATGCAGGCCGGCAGGGAAAGGAGCCCTTCCCAGCCAGCCTGGCTTTTGAAAAGGGAGAGAGCACGGCTGTTTATGAGAAAGTCACTGGCTGTTTTTCTTGGAAAGAAGCAAAATCCTCAGATAGGGGTAAAATCCTGATTCCACAGAAAATGAAGCAGTGTGGATTTCAGTTGGGTCTGGTCAGAGGTTTATTTCCCCTTGTACAAGAAACCTCTCATAAATCACCGCTCTCTCCAAGGGCTTTTCAAAGCAGTGATGCAAAACAGAACTGCACTGTCCGCCAAAGACTGGCTGGCCCCAAAGAGCACAGGGAAGTGGGAAGGAAGGGGAGGCCATCTCCACTGTCCCACTGCCCTGCCCCTGCCGTGTCCTTCCACCCCTGCAGCTCACAGCACTCCAGCCAAGGGAAGCGGGGATGAGGAACAAATGGGTGCTGGGGGAATGAGATGGGTGACAGCGATGGATCAGAGGGAGGATGACCTGGCTGTGTGCTCCAAGGGAAGGGGCAGCAGTGCTTGGTGATGGAGATATCATTGCCATGGTGTGTACAAGTGCACTGGTGGGCACGGGTATCCCATGGGCATGGGCATCCTGCTGGGCATCCCAGCAGAATTTAGGGGGCAAGGATGTCCCAGTGTGAATGGGCACCCTGGTGAGCATGTGCAGCTCCTGGTGAGGGTTGGCATCTTCACCACTGCCGGTGACAGGAGTGCAGCACACCAGTGCAGAGTGGGACACAGGGGTGTGGAGCCTCCACCAACCGGGTGCATGTCAAAGGCACCTTTTTCTGCAAAAATGCTGCTGAAAATACTTGCAAACAGTGAAGCTCCTGGGCTAACAGCCATGCAAATCCCCCTGATGATTACAGTGACTTTCTAATATCGACAGAAACCTCTGTGCTAATGAAATGCACTGAAGTTAAGCAGCCGTGGAAATGCCAGTGTAAAGGAGAAAGGCCACCAAACAGGCACTAATGGAAACCCAAATCCCCAGAACTAACGGGCTGTGATTGGAGAAGAGGGAAGGGAACAGAAGTCTCCTGTGTCATTGTCCCTGGACAGTGGTGTGACCTTCTCTGGCTTTGACTGCATGGTGCCTTTGTCCTCAGAAGAGGGGGGAGTCATGGGTGGGGGTACCGGTGGATGGAAGAGAACACTGGGATGGAATCTGGGAAGATATGGAGCAGTTTATCCCTTTGCCTCTCAGCTGTGGCACTCTGAGGTGCTTGTCCTTCCTGGGGAGCCTCCAGTGGGAGCCTCCAGTATGGCTGGGAAGTGCTGTCTTGAGGAACACAGCTACTCGCAACCCTGGCCCTGACAGGCTGTTTCCCACTGAGCTGCGGGAAGAAAATGGGATTTCAGCTTTTCTTTTCATGGTAAATGTTTCTGATTCTGCCAGCCGATGTGTTCACCTCTCAAGTTAATAGGCAATAAGCAAAGCGGTGCCATTCCTGTTAAGGAGACAGAAAAGGTTCCATTTAAATGCAATGTGCAAGTGACATAAGCTGGGATGGGAGAATACCCCGGGCCTCCTGGCAGTTGTTTGGGGAGCTGGGAAGGGTGGTTTGCATTTTCTTTGACAGCTGAGGCAGGCTGTGGGCATGGTTGGAATATACCAGCACCGAAAATAGGGATTTTTGTCGTTTTGCTGTCAGCTCTGCCAGGTGTTTGAATTGAAAGTGACCTCAGACATGGGTCGTCCAAGCTGCTCCCTCCTGGTTATCAGGACAGACCAGGCACCCTCTCCCAGCCACACTCTGCCCTGCATGCTGCCAATCTTTGCAAGTGCTGGAGCAGCACAACCCAGCACTGTGCTGATGCTGTGAACCTCATCTTGGTGGAGAGAGGCAAGAAATAGGGACTGAACCCCTTCAGTCATCATCCCTCTTCCTGTGTGGGCTGCAAGGTGCAGGCAGTGCAGCAAACCAGGGGGCCCTGTGCTGCAAGTACATTTTCTGTTGAACACTTTCCACTAATTGCACTAAAAGTCTCACACTGAGATGAGGGTAAAGGCACCCAGGCAGTCAGCAAGAACATGCTCAAATCGACTCATTACCAAATCCCCATTACTGATAGGGCCCTCTTTTTAAATAATAAGTGTGGGATTCTTCTTGCTTTATAAAATTCCATTTAAAGGAGAAATTGCAAAAGCTTTCTGGCTCCTTTGATCATTTTTAAGGGTCCTTTCCAGTGTGGGAGAGAGACATTGACTTGAAGAAAAAGGGAACGGTGCTGAGCTGAGGGAAGTGTTCGGTGAGGGTGGCTGCCCTGGGCTCTCCTCACATCTCCAAGGAGAAATCCCTCGGCCATGCACAGAGCACTGCCTGTCATCACAGATGTTCTCAGAGCCCAGCATTGCTGGTGCAACTGGTCAGGTTTGGTTGGCCCTGATCCCTGGGACTAGCTGGTCCAAGGAAAGGAGATAAACAGGGGCACCACGGGACTGCTGTGTTTACATGTGATATCTGTGTCACCTTGGAGGAGCCTGTGCAATTTGCTCCATAAAGTCGAAAAGTGTTAAAATTTGGGTCCCAGCCTTGACTGAAGCCACGGGTGATGGGAATGGGACAGCACAGATGGAGGCTGGGTTTTCACTGCCCAAGGCAATCCCCACATCTCCAAATCGCTGGACATCACCCCAGGGAGCCCCCACAGCCAGGAGCAGCCCTGGGCTGTGCCAGGCTCAGCACTGCTGAGGACATACAAGGTCACCACCAAAAGCCTTCTCATTGCTGTGGCATGTGAGGGATCAGTTTCCCTACAGCCACACACGTCCTTTGGCTTAAACACCAAAGCCCTGGCAGGTAAAACTCTTTTTGTCTTTTGTCTTTTTATTGAAGGGCAGAATGCGCAGGGGAGGGAACGGCAGCCGGGTGTGTTCTAATGAACCCTGATTTTTAGCAAAGCCTTTAATAGTATCTCGGTCTTGTGGTATCTTGCTTGAAAAATTAATTTAAATTGGTTTGGATATAAGCCTTTTCACAGGGCTGAGAACAAGCAGAAGGATCTGAAACAAAAGGGAACAATAATATCTTGAGCTAGAAGGTGCTGTTCAGACCCAGCAAGGATTGGTGTTAGGCCTGGTTTTATCTAACACCTTCAATTAATTATCTGGGAGAGGGAACAAACAGCACCTTAATTAAATCTTCAAATGACATTACAGTGAAAAGGTGTTAGACACTTACAGGGACGTGCAAAGAAAAGGGAGGTGGAGAGAGCCTGGCTGACTCAGCGCTGCCGTTTGGGAGGAGGACCTGGGGCAAGCTGCATTCTCCAGGCACCCCTTTTCCCCTTTTCCTCATGCTGCATCCACAGAGATGAACGTGGGAGAGATCTCAGCCTGCCAGCTCTGTCCCCGGCATCCTTTGACCCCCAGATTCCTGTCTGAGCAGGTTTTTGTGCTGCCAAAATCATCACCATGGAATGGCACCTCCTCCTCCTGCCCCCATGGCTATGGTAACTCCAATCACACCGGACCACTGAGGACTTGCACCTCCTGTGGCTGCTTGAGCATTTTTGAAGCTGTACCTGGGCTGGGTCTGCTCAGAGGAAAGCCAAAATCCTTCAAGCAATCTGTTTGAGCTGGTGGAAATCAAGGGAACTTAGCAGAGGCGCACCTATGGTCTTAACTGGAAATGCCAGGTTTATTAATAAAGAAACCAAGCTAAGGAATTTCTGGACAAAAAAGTTACTTAACTAAAAATTGAGCTTCCAGAGGAAGTTACATAAACATATTGGGCAAAAAAAAATAAACACGCAGAATATTTTCGAGAGAATTAAGAAGAGCTATAAGCATTTCAGTCTAGAAATGAGAAACTAATATTGTGAGCATAAAAATTTCAGTTCCTTTGCAGTTCATACATTTTATAACAGAAATCCAGACATCTAAAAACCAAAATAAAACACTCCAATAACAATCATAACTCTGACTCTTTCTTTTTCTTCTTTCCTGGCATCCAGACAACAGCTCAGAAATGCATCTCATAACTCGAGCTTGGCGCCGGAAGTGACTTCTATAAAGTGGGATAATTAAGCAAGAGCAACGTGTTATTTTAGAAATTACATCCTCGCCATAACACGCCGGAGGAGGATGCTGGGCGGCCGCAGGCTGCGACCGCTGCTGGATCCATGCTGGCACCCTCAGCACTGAAGCCCTGGGTCAGCATTGGCAGGGGGGCATTGCCAGAGGCTCAGGATGGTTGCAGTTAGCCCAGGCTGTGCATTTGGGAAGGGGTAGTGCTTAAATTGTGTTTAACTCCCAGATTCTCGGCTGCTGGGGAGGGCAGAGGGGAGGCCGGAGGTCAAAGCAAGGCTGCTCCTGGCAGACTGATTAATTCAGGCTGCGAGGAGCAGGGTTGCAGCGCTCAGGGATGACAAGCATTGACATCTCCCCGTGCCTTATCCTGCTGCACCGGGGCTGTGTTTTGCATCTTGTATCATGCATCAGATGTTTTTGGTGTGGTGTGGCTAATAAACCAGCCGCTGGCAATTCCCACTCTCCTTTTCCACTCCAGCTTTTTTTATTGCTGGGGCTGTTGTCCATCTTTTACATCCTGGTGTTTATTTTTCTCTATTGTTTAGATTAGCTTTAACTTCAGGTGGACGCCAGGCTTTTGTTCAGGAAAAAAACCACAATCCCTTGAGCAGCCAGATCTAACAACATCTTGCAAGAACCTCTAAATATTTCAGGGAGAGAGTCTGTCAGGGTTGCAGGGAACGTCTCCGATCTGCTCTCATTCATAGTTTAGCACATCCCTCGCCGCCTCCCACCTCCACAAGTGATTGCGCCTGAGCTCAAACACACACGGACCTTCCTCATGCTGCAAACATGTCAGCAGCTCCCCGCGAGGAGCTGGGCCAGCCCGGGCTGCCAGCTCGGCTGCCCCGGCCCTGTAGGGGGGAGAGGAGCAGGAGGAGAACCGCTGCCTCCAATTAATCCTGAGCAAAGTCTCAGTGCAGCCAGAGAGAGCTCAGATTTATCTCCCGACTGCCTGACTTGGCTCTTCTCCCCCAAACATTTGGCAGCGGCGGCTCAGGCGCGGTGGCTGGTGGAAACCCACAAGGGTCCGCCGGCGCTGGAGCCGCTCCAAGGAACCTGCTGAGGGTCCCTGCGGAGGGGTGGGACCCTCGGGGCACCCCAGGAGAGGGGTGCCCGCCCTGCTATGCTCTGCTCCCGTGGTGTGCCGCCGCCGCCTCCTCGCCCTGAGCCTCCCGCTGGCAGCTCCGCCGGTCACCGCGGGCGCACGGGAGCCCAGCCTCGGCTGGGACCCACGCCAGGCAGGAATGCCGCGGGGAAGGCAACCCGCAGCCAGTGCCTAGCAGAAAAGGATGAGCCGGATGGTTAAAGAGGTGTGAAAATAACATTTTGTTTCAGTTGGGTTTGTTTTTTTTCCCCTAGTCCTATTAAAAGAAAAGATTGGTGAAATCCCTGCAGCCGGGGCAGAGCCAGCCACGCTGGCAGATCTTCCAACCTCAGAGCGAGGATGGAGGCAAGTGGTGCCTGGGAGCGACGCCGAGATGCTGCTTAACCTTGGAGATGACCCATCTGCCCAGGCAGCTTCCTCCAGCCCCGCTGCGTGGGCACGGAGGGATAAAAGGATTCATGCTGCCAGCACAGAGCAGTAAGTCACACTGAAAAAAAGAAAAGCAGAAGCAGCAAGGGCAGAGGAAGATCCAAAAAAAGGGTAGAATAAGTCCTGAGAAGAAGAAAAGGTGAAGGAGCATTTGGGTTCGGTGCTGCCTGGGAAGGCCTGGCAGGCTGAGCAAACCCACAGCCTCCGCAGCTCAATTCCCACCGCGCCAGGAGGAACAGGATATCGCACGTCATTTGTAAATAATCCCGCGGCATCAGAGGAGCCCTGGTCTCCCTGAGCACCCATCCCAGCCCGCCACCCCGGGGAGAGCACACCAGTGCTCCCAGGGATGAAGCTCAGGGGAGCATTAGGGCTTTCGGAGGCCTTTTTGCCTTCTGCACAAGCTGGTGACGTGCCAAGAGGGGCTATCCAGGTGTCTGGAAAAGGGACCCATTTGAGGAGTGGGTGCATTTCCGCAGCCCTGGGGAGGGGTCAAAAGCCGCCCCGCTGGGGAGCCAAACCATGCGGTGATGGCTTCGGGAGGTGCTCGCAGGATGAGGACCCAGGAAAGAAGAAACTCGCGGGTGCCACACGACTTCCCCGGGGCCCTCCTGCCACCGCCTCCGCCCCGGCGCGGGGTCCGCCAGGGAATCGGAGCTGCCTCGGCTCTCCGACTTCAAAGCTGTGAGGGGAGCATAATGATGTGCGAAACGCCGAGCTGCCAGCTCCCCGCGGCCGGCCCCACGCTTCCTTTGGAGTAAATAATGCCGTCTAACGAGATGCTTTATTAGTGTCACGCTAATTCCACGAAAAAGGAGACAAGATTGAGGATGTGCGCAGTCACGGTGGGTGCAGAACCCCCGCCTGCAATGTCCCCCTCCCCACGATGGCCCGGTCACAGCGGGGCTGCCTCACGATGCTCAGCCCGGGTGTGAGTGGCAGGGACTGCTCCAGAGATAAGGGAGCGACCGGCAGAGCTGTCCTGTGCAGGAATTTCCGCGGCTCCAGGGCACCCTGGGATGCCCATGGGTGGGTGGCGGAGAGATGCCGTGTGCTGGGCAGCACAAAGGGGTGAGGGAAGATGCTACCCCACGCTGCAACCATCGGTGCATTCCATGAGGGTCCGTGTGAGGGGCGGGAATGCTGGGAGCACTGCCAGCTTGGGGGGCTGTAGAGTTCTGGCAGTGTGAAGGGATAGCCCGTGGCTTGAGTTTGTCTGGGCTCCGGGAGCATTCCCGGTACAAAGATACAGCGTCGTCCTTGATCTCAGCGCCTCAGGGAAGGATGCTGTTGAGCCTTGCCTACCACTGAAGCCCCGTGCCGGTACCTCAAGGCCGACCTATGGGATGGCTGCAGGCAAACAGCAGCTGGGAAAACCCCAGCAGCAGGACATGCTGTGCCCGGGGCACAGTCGTGTCCCCAGTGATGGGCACGGATGCTCACAGACTGAGCGGGAACATGAGCATCTTCCAGCTCCCACCGCACATCCAACCTCATTCTCCCAAATCTGTTTCTTAAATGAGATTAGGACAAAGAGCGTGAAGAGCAGAAATGTGTACAAGGGCTAAACCAAGCCTGGGAAAATCTTCCAGCGAGCATGAGCCTCCTGGAGGAATGTTTTGAAGTGACAGTCCCCAGTTTCCATCTCCACAGCATCATTGGTTGATCTGGTGGTGCTCCCTGTCCCCCTGCACAGAAGTGCACAGCACCACGATGCTTCTGGGTGGTTTGTGGCCACTGTTATTCCTGTGGATTAGCATTTTGTTATTGTCTGCAGGCAGCCTGACCCCAGTCTCCACACTGGTCTCCCAGCTGGGGCTCTTGGACCCCGAAGCCCCCGGGTGTGACTTCAGCCTTTGGCCACATGTGACGAGGTGCTGAGAAGCCAACACCTGTGCTTACAAGCACCCAGTCACCCTGGCCACTGTAAGCTCTTTCCTGGACATAAACCCTTGGTTTTCAAGGCTGTTTTCTCACCAGATGAATGAAATAAACCAATGATTAAAAGGAAAAGTAGGAAAATAAATTGCACCATGTGCAGTCGTTTGGACACCCCAGATGGCTTGTCAGCAGGGTTTGACTTTCAGGTCTACAGCACAGATGGCTCTGAAGCCAGGAGAAGAGCTGCTACCCATCGTGTGCGGCAGCCCCCAGCCCTCAGGGCGCTTCTCCTCGGAGGTCAGGGACCGTGGTTCAGCTCCAGGGTCTCGTAAGTCCCACCATGGTGTGTTCAGAAGAGGCCCCACTCATGTGGCTGTGGCACTGGATGGGTGACGCTGTGACAATGCCCTGGTGTTCTGTCTCTTGTGCTGCTCTGTTTGTACCAGGCGATGCCAAAACATTTTGAGAGCAATTCAGCCAGGCACCACGCCAAGAGCAGGATGTGAGGGCTGACTTTGGGCAGGGACCACAGTGTTGCTGAGGGGACATTGTGCCAGGAGACGGCTGGAGCAGGTTGGGGAACCTCAGTGGCCGTGGTTGCCCTTTGCTCCATGCAGCAGTGATGGTGACAGCTGTCCTCTCCTCTGTGAACCTGTGGCCCTCAGAGCTCCCTTCCTCCTTTTCCTCACAGATATATGGTCTAATTTGGAACAGCAACTCCTTTGAGTGGAGGCTGCATCAGTCTCTGCCTGGAACTGCCAGACACATCAGTGTGGTGGCATCAGCACGAGACAGTAGCAATAATCATTAGCACTGGGACTGAGGACTCTGTGCTGGCAGTGATGTAGCATTTCCATTAGGAGCCTCATACCACTCTATTACTATGGCATTAGCAGGAACAACGCCACTGCGCAGCCCCGGGAATGGGAGAGGATGTTGGCTGTGGTGGGGCAGCAGCTTCTCACCAAACTTTCCTGCTCTGTTCCCAGGCAGGATGCAGTGGCAATGCTCATGTCATCACCTGGGGGGAAATCTGTCCCCCATCACTGGTGGGTCACTCTGTCACACAGAGGATCTGTCCCAGTGTTTTGGCACTTGGTTTTGTTTCCTTTTTCCCTCTCCCCATCTCTGGTTTTCATTGTAAAGCTCCAAACTTTCCCCTCCACTTCTCTGCGTGCAACAACATTTCCAACTCTCTCCTCCTTGGAGACTCACGAAGGCTCCAGGAAGAGGGAGGTTTGTGATAAACAGATGGGAAATAGGGAAAATAGTCAAACAAAGAGAGGAATGAGAAGGAGAAGAGAACAAGGTGCAGATTCCTGGCCACTGGGGTAGGAGGGGGAAGCGGGTGGATTATTACGTTAGGAGCAGCTTCAAACTCCCAATTCTCAGGGCACGAAACCTGCACAATTTAAAGTAGTCAAAACAAACCCTTTGCCGCTATTTATACTTGGGCTGCCTGCAGGCGGCAAAACCTTGACTCCATATTCCAGGCCTAATAGATTCCAGGTGTTTTCCAATAAACTCCCCTCCTCCAGTGAGAAGACTGAGTAAGCTCCAGGCACCTTTCGTTCCCTCATCCCCCTCGGAGCAGCCAGAGGGAAGGGGCTGGCCCCCAGGGTGACCAACCCAGTGGGGCGTCCCCTGCTCCCAGCCTTCACTGCTGAGGCTGGAAATACAGGCTGGGAGCCAGGGCTGATGCTCCAAGAGGGGGCTTTGCTGATTGAGGGGTGCAGGGCAGCTCTGGGGGTTACCTCTCTGCAGCCTGGCTGGCTCCCAGGGTGATGGGAGGGGGTATTCCATGGAACAAGTTTTGAGTTGGGAGATGAGCCTTGCAGAGGGGATGCAGTTTATGCCTGTTACATCCCCTTCTCCCCATCCCATCATTCTGGATGGCCACGGGATGTCTGCTGCCTCTGGAGGAGGTTCAGCCCCCTGGCCAGGCTGCACAGTGCTGCCCTCGAGGGTTCTCCCACACCTTCAGCTGCCAGGTCTGGGGCAAAGGCTCTGTCCTGGCAATGCCTCACCCTGGTGCTGAACACGGGGAACACCCTGGGGAGCACCACGGCTCCTAGAGGGAGAGTGCTCACCCACATCCCTGCCTGCTGCCCTGCTCCTGAAGGATGCTTAGATCTTGCAGAGCAGAAAACTGCTTTTTAAAGCAGCTGAGGAGAAGCAGTGCTAAGCCATGCTCAGCATCAGGCAATTAAGCTGGTGACAAGGGCCCAGAACTGGCTGCACATTCCCTCTGCTTTCCTGCCGCTCTCCCGGGATGCTGGGCACAGCCAGGCTTTCTCCCTGGTGTGACCCCTGCACCCTCCCAGCCCACCAGAGCGCTCCTGGTAACGTTTGACAGATCAGCACCTATTCCCGGTAAGCCAAGGGAGGTTCATTTGCAGCTCCCCAGGGAAAGGTGCAGGTCTGGCTAAAAATGTCAGGTTTCAGAAGTTAATCAAGTGGAATAAAGCCTAACCCTGGTGCTTATCAGATTTACCCAGTTCTCTGGCAGGAGGGTGCTGGGATGAGGACACAATGAGCCACGGAAACGCTCTGCAAACCCTGCTCCTGCCCCCTCCATCTCCAAAGAGGTGAGCGTGAAGGAGCTGGGAACTGCTTTTGTTTTATTCATGTCTCAGAGCCAGCAGAGGCCACAGGCATTAGCACTGCATTGCACGTGGCAAAGGAAACACCCCATCGGTTCCTTTAGTGTGTGGAGGAAATGAGACCTCAGCATTTGAGTGACACCCACAGATTTAAGGACCCCGTACCTGAAGGACCTGCAGCATTCCCTTGCTTGCAAGCAGATAATTCCTCTCCCAAAAAATAAAAAGATTTGTGCCTGAATTCAATTTTTTCCCCCTCTCCTTTGAAACCTCCAGCTGCGGCATCCTGCTTTACCTGCTAAGCTGGAGAAGCCTCTGCTATCAGATATCTTCCCCTGGTGCAGCTCAGGTCTCCTCTCCTTTGATCAACTGATTGGGATCCTTAAATTTCTCACGGTAAGCAGCTCTTGGGGCTCAGCCCTGCCACGTATCTCAGCCTGTTTCTGATCTTGTTACTCTATTCCAATATCCTTTGCAGGAATGAGGTCACCAAAATTGGACCCCTGCTGCTCTCCCTCTTGCCTCCGAGGCAGCACCCACCATGTGTGCCCAGCATCCCAGCCCAGCCGGCACTGCCATCATCTCTGTAGGTGGGAGGGAACCCCACAGACTCCAGGCTGTGCAGCATCCCCCCCCACTTGGAGACTGCCAGAGCAGAGCTGAGGTGCTGGAGCAGGAGCCTTGGCACCCTCTGGCAGCTCTTGTACCAGCAAGGTGTGTGCCTGCTTCCGAAACAGCCCCTGCTCGTTGCATTTAAGATCAGGATTGACTTTCCTCCTTTTATGTGCCAAATTAGCTAATCTGCAGGGAAACAGAGCCAGAGCATCCAAGGCTGTATGTAAAGGACAGGAGAGGGTCAGGACGTGGGGCTGGCGCTTGCGACAAGGAAGCTGCTCCCTCTCCTGAGAAGGAAAAGGGGAAGAGCTCAGCCCTTTGGAGTTATTTAAAATGAAAGAAATAAAAAGAAAGCCCGGCAGGAAAGACAAATAGTTTTCAGGCACTGTGTTGGCATTTTGGCCTAATGACTGATTAATCTAAAGCAGAGTCTCGTTACGGATTCCTGGATGTCGATTGGATCAGATCATTAATTCCAGCATGCACTGACCGTGATTAGAAATCCAAACTGGCAGAGCCTGTGAGGGAAGGATTAAAGACTTGGGCCAGGAGGAGGGAGTGAGGTAGTGGGAAATGGGAAGGCATGGTCATCCCTATGATGAGGGGAACACGGTGCTGTCACTGAAATAGCTGCTGCTATGGTCCCAGGACTGATTTGCTTTGCAGCAGGGGGAAAGCATCTTTCTATTGGGAATGAAGACTGTCAGACACAATTCCAGGAAATCTTGGTTGTATCCCCCAGAACTGGGGCCAGAGACGCCCAGACGGGTCCAGTGCTGCTGCTCAGAGGAGGCACAGCCCCAGAGTGGTTGCCATCCGCTCTTCAGCTGTCGGATGTCAACTGATTAATTTTGCCTGGGATTAATTAAGGATCAGCCAGCGACCACTGTGCTGGTGGGGGGGGGCTGTGGTGACCTCTTCACCACAGGCAGTATTTGGGAAGCTGGGGTCAGTGACCTCCTCCACGGACACAGCCACCACTGGGCCGGGCTCTGACCCCGGGATGTTAACCCGATGACTGCCTGGGTCACATTTCATCCTGTGGAGACCTGATGCCAGGGCGGTGTGCAGGAGCACGGCAGTGCATCACCCCCATATTTCACCTGGACACTTCTTTCGGGTTTCCCTCCACCTCAGAGCTGGGTTTATGGTAAGTATTTTGCAAGGCTCTGTGTTAGCAGGCTCTGCTGCTTGGCCAGGGTGGCTGCAAGGACAGGGGGCAGGTTGTGCTGGTTGAGCTGAGCTTGCCACGGGTGGGCACTGCCAGCTGTTAGGCAGGTGCAGGTCTGTCTCACTGACAGATCCATTGCCAAATCATCACCTGGTTCAGGAACTGAGAGTACTGAATCGAAATGCTTTGGGAATAAAAACACTGAGGCTTAGGCAGAGTCAGTGGAAGCCTGAAGGAGGTGGAAGGCAGCTGTTTGAGCAAAAGCTGTAGGAAGATGTGCTACACTGGTATAAGATCCCCATGGAAGAAGCACAGGTGAAATCCCGCTTGCTCAGGGTTTCCACACTGCCTTGCCATGCCCTGTCATTCCCCTCTTGGTCCCAGTGGGAGGACGCATCCCCTCCGTGAGGAGCGGTGGATCCTGGCGGGACGGGGGCGGATGCTGCTGCTGCTGCGAGGGGTGGGGATGGCCACGGCAGCCGACCCCGGGGCCACGCTGCACTTCATGGCTGGAGCTGCTCTCACCGTGGGTGAAGCCATCCCAGCCAGGAGCTCGCCCAGCCTGCTCCTCCGCCTCGGTGCTCCGGGGGCGGATAATGACAGCCCTCAGTTTCATGTGGATGTGAACGCCTGGGAGCTGCTGCGGGACGGCAGCTGGAAGGTGAATCATTACAAAAGCCGGTCCTGCTGTCCCCAGGAAGAGCTGAACACCTGGGCGGTGCTTCATAGGCACGGGAGGTTCGAGTGATCATTAGGCACGAACGCGAGATGCACCTTCACTGCAGTCCCAGCAAAACATCCTTGCACCTACAGACAGCTCACACCCCCTCCTGCTGTGGCAGCAACACAAGGGGCTCTGCTCTGCCCGGAGCAAAGTGCTGGAGGCAGCAGCAGCAAGCACGGGCTGCTTGAGCCCGACCTGCTGCAGCTCCTAGGACCCTGCATTCCCGTTCCCCTCCCATACCCGACCTGCAGAGCAGCCTGCCTCACTGCTCCCAGCCATCCCAGGTGAGATCTATCTCCCACAGGGAAAACTTCCCAGCAGAACAACTCGAAGCCAAGGCAGAGGAAGAGGGACTCAGGTCTCTGTCTCTCAGGTCCCTGGCACTTGGTCTCAAGAGGTGTGCATTAAAAATGCTTGCAATGAAATGAATTTCATGGCATTAGCCAAGCCATGGATGCTCAGGGACCCCTCTGACAGCACCACACACGTGGGTCTGATTTAGTGAAGCCTCTCAGATTCAACAGGAGCAAACTGCAATGCTTCTGCAGTGCCTCCAGCACCAGAGACAGGATCCAATCCTCTTTTCCCCCTCGAGTACCCTGTGCCCAGCTGCAAGGGGACAACAGACACTCTGCATGGATCCCCAGGCTGTTTCCTGAAGCAGGTGAGGGGGTGGAGGGCCCACACTGCCGGTGGTCCCCAGGCTGGCAGGGAGACCCTGCATGGGGCAGCAGGGAGGGGTATCACTTACAGGAGGCAGGCACACAGGGTGGCTTGGGGTTCTCTGCTCCTCCGCAGAGCAACCTTCATATGGAGGGAAAATATGAAAAGAAGGGAAAGAAAAGAAAAAAAATTCCACACCATAGGGAAGATTTGCTTGGACTCCCCAGCTGGGACTTTACCACTGCTATTGCAAGAGATCCCTGTCAGAGTTTTACAAAGAAAAACTACCAGGAGAAATACATAACCTTTTCTTAACATCGGCAGCTCAATTAACTAATGACAGCAAAGCATTCTCCAGTGTCACCAGCCCCACTGACTGTGAGGAGGTGGTGGGTGAGGGGGGCCACCTCATATTTGTACAGCTGCACTCGGCCTTTGGCTGGGGGTGGCTACTTGGGTTTTATCTCTGGCGGGATCTCTCCTGCCTCCCGCACGCGTGCGCGCACACATGCTTTTGAGAAGTGAGTTCCACTCTGCACAAGAAGGTTAACAAATACCAGACTGCCTCTAAAAATACCTCCTCAATCGATGCCGAGCATAAGCCAGCCCAGAGTGCCAAAAGCTGCGAGAAAGGGCATTTGTTCCCCACAGGATCACCCCTTTCTGTCTCCCCTCTATGCAGCCAGAGGCTCTGGATCCATCCCTGATGCCCATCCCATTTGGGTGCCTCTAAAAGGTTGGTCCCTCTCTTCCTCTCCGGCAAAAACCTCGGTATTAAATCATTTGTCTGTGTCGATTGATTCAATATTGAGACGCGACTTGTAGCCACTTGTATCTAAATAGAATCTAAATTGTTATTACGGCTCCATAGTCGCAGCTTCTCCAGCGTTGTCCCTCGTCTTGCCAGCTCCGCTCCGCTCTAATTGCCTTCAGCACGCTGAAAACATGAGCGCCTACAATTTGCAGGGAAGAAATTATCATCACATCTCCTTTCAGATCTCACTAAATGCTGTTGTGTTTATTCATTCACCCTGTGATTGCTCCCGGGGCAGAGAGCAGCAGGCAGGCTAATGGCAGGCAGATAGCGCGCACTTCTGATCAGAGGCCAAGAGGAACATGAAAGAAGAGGGAATCCCATCTCCGCACGTGCCGCAGGGGCAGCCCCCAGCTCCCGGTGGCTGCGGTGTCCCGGAGCGCTGCCTGTCCTCCATCCCACCTGCTGCACACTGGGGACACCTGCTCTGGTGACACAGAGCCCTCCCTCACACTTGGGAGTGCATTGCACAGGGTGTGATGGGCATCGGGTCCTGCGAGGTTGGAGAGGCTGTGACTCTTCCAACGATGGGGAAACTGAGGCAGGGAGGGCAGTGGAGGTGGCTGGGGTGTGAGCTTTGTCATGGAGAGCTGCTCCTTAGGCGTCTCTGCAAGGTGAGTTATTGCCAGGGCTGAGCCAGGGTGGGAGCAGCACTGGCCAGAGCCAGAGCAGCTCGCTGGGCCCCTGGCCCTCCTGCCAGGCTTGGCAAGTGCCCACCGTGCTGGGCAGCTCTGGCAGCAGCCCCAAGAAGGGGCACGGGCCCAGGCTGCCCATAAATCACCAGCCGCATGTGTGTCCCTGGGCTGTGACCTCGGCGGCCGAGATTAATGGACTATCCGTTTAACCCCACTAGCCCTTAACCAGCCGTGAAGCACAGGAACAGCTCACCAACAGCACCGGTGGGAACAGCCCCGCTCCGTGGGTGGCTGGGGCGGAGGGGATGAAGAGCCCCGCTTTTTTGGAGAAAAGCTGCCTGGGAAAGTAATTCTCTCCAAGCAGGGGGGAGCAGCTCTGCCACTTCTCCCCTGTGCAGGACATTTTTCATAATTACAAGGAAGAGCTCAGTCACAACAGCTCGACACAGCTGCAGTTAATACCTTGCCTGCTGGCTTTGCAGCCGGTCCCTGCTGCACCTTCCGTCAGAGAGATGAGTGGAGGAGAGGGCATCTCCCCTCACAGTGTTTCCCATTCTAGCAGTGCCACAGTGGGCAGAGGGGTGCTGCCAGCCCCTGCAGTGGGGTCCCACACGGCAGGGAGGAAGGCATGCAGCCTTCGAGGGGCAATAGAAGGGAAATTCACACGGCTCCATCCCCAAGCCCCAGCAAGAAGGGACAGCTCAGCCTCCCACCTCTCCATCCTCTCTGGTGAGAGCCAGCTCATCTGCTGCTGCATCAGGGTGAGTGTGTTTGGGGTTTCCTACTGGCTCCCCTCCTGGCTGCTTCTGCAGCCTGGTCCCAGCAGCACCCCAAAGACACAGGGTGTCTTTGCACAACAGGAGGAGGCTGTGCAGCAGAATAAAGCCCCCGAGGCAGAGCCAGGACACCTTCGCCATCTCTGGTGGTGACAGTGGTGGGTCAGAGCCTTGGCTGCAGTGCTGGTGTTCAGAACCTCCCCACCAAACTTGCCACCGTGCATTTTACAGCAGAAAAGGGGATGGGAGATCAGCCTGGTGTGTCCTCAGCCTCCCTCACCTGCCCTGTGTAAGGTCACACTGTAAGGCCCAGGGTAGGGGACTTGTGATTCTGTGCTGCAGCATAATCCCCTTAAAGAATGAACTGTTCTGCCTTCCCAGCCCATCTCCTATCTCCTTCCACCATCAATCCACCTTGCACACCCAGCCATCTATAGCATTACCCCACACCATGAGGGATACCTGGGGCAGGGTACTGAGACATTTTCCCCATTTTCAGCTCACAGCCCTCTAACACCATTTTGGGTTTTTAAGGCAACTGCTTCTTGGGTGCAAATGCATCATCCTCATCAGGACCAGGGTCCTGCTCCTGAGGGGAGGAAGGCTGAGGTACTGTGCTTCCTACTCTGCTCCAGCTTCTTCCTCAGCCTTGGGAAGAGGGGTGATGGCCAGGCAGCATCACAGCCTCAGCAGGACCTGCAGATGCTGGCTCCCTTCTGTGGAAGCAGAGCTGGCCAGCTGAGAGCAGGAGTCAGATGTCCCCAAAACCGCAGTGCTCACTCTTTCAATATTGTTATACAGGAAAATGGAGAGTAAATATGAATGAATTCAATATTACCCGTGTGAGATAGGATGTCGTATATTCACACGGTTAAGTAAAAGAAAGTAAATGGAAATCTTTATCACTATAGACTGCTGAATATTAATAGTTATTGTTTGAGTTGCTGCAGCATGGAAAAGTCAATTATAACCTAAGTGTAAAAACGTCCTGAATTATAGATAAACTAGGCAAGGATAGAGACGAATCTTCACCACACAATACAAAAACTGTGATAAAAGGAAAAAAATAACTATGATAAGAACTTTAAAACAGTGGCTGTCAAAACGCACTGGACGATTCTTTATGTCAGTTAATGCTATGAATAAACTGGAATCCTGAAAGGGTTAAATGACTGCATGTTAAACACTTGCTTTATTTCTGCAGCCTACACAGAGACATGGGCAATGGAGGGGAACTAACATGTTTGCATCTTCAGCACAAAGCCTGAATTTTCCAAACAACTCAACCCCCACACTAAGGCTGGGGTTTTCCAGCACTCTTTGGAGGACCAAAATGGTCAGGTTTTCCTGAGTTTTCAAGAACTGAGAGTTAAAAATGCAAGGACGTATGCCTTGGCAATGGCTGCTGGGCCCTGGGTTTGTGGGGAGACCTTGCCCTGGGTCCCTCCCCAGGAGCAGAGCATCATCCCTCTGCTCTTGGTAAGACAGGAGCTGCCTTTGGGATACAGGAGGTCACTGACTCTGAGCCTGGGAGGTGAAACAGAGCTGCTGCATCCCCAGTCCCTCCTCATGATCACACTTGCGAGATCACACCATGAGGTCTTCCCAAAGATACACTGTGGAGGCTGGATGGGGCTTGGTACACCACACGTTCCTTTTTGACTAGGAATCAGCCCATATTTCCTGCATTTATATTCAGAAGAGACATATGGATATCTTTGGGAGGTGACTTTGCTCCCCCTGGGGACAGCTTAGAGCTGGGTGAGGTCTGGCAAGGGGACAGTGTGACAGGAAGCTCTGCAGAGCACACTGGGGAAGAGGGGCTGCCATTCCCCACCCACCCTGACACCACTGCAGAGACGGAGACCGGTCCTTTGCAAGATGTCACCATCATTTCCCATGGCTGTTCCTGGCAGTGTGCAGGCACAGGAGGAGGTCACACCTTCTTCAAGTCCCTCTGGATCTCCCATCATCCCAGCCTGCCCCGTTGATGGCAGAGGTTTTGGCTGGTGTCCTCCAGCCCTGCAGCTATGCTAATCAACCACTCATCCCACCTGAATTTCCCCAGCCACAAGGAAGCCTTTTGCCCCCTCAGATGCCTTTGTGGCAGGAGAGGAGTGAACCAGGCGATCCCTGCTCCCTTGAAGGGCCAGCATCCATTGATCACCCAAACCAGAGGTTTCTAAATCACGGTAGCTGCACACGTCACTGCTCGCAAGTGACCCGTTAGAGCAGGGGTAATAACAGCAGATTTACAGAGCGAGGAGGTTTGACCCACACCAAAGGTGATGTGCTTCCTCTTCAGTAATTAACCTGTTCTGCTCCCACCCCTCGCAAATGCTGTGTCATTATTTTGCAATCTGGATCCTTCAAACCAGTATCTCTGCTCTCATCGGCATCATTTATCCCTGCAGGACAGTGCTGGAGTTCATTGTAAACTCATTCACATTGTAAATTCATTCTCAGCATTCAGAGCTGAGAATCGCTTTCCTGGAGGAGCTGAGAAGGGCAGGCAGTCACCTCGCTTGCCCCTGCCCCGGGGGGAGCGGAGCAGGACGAGCCGTGCTGCCCCTGTGCTGGCACTTGCTGCGCCGATCCCAGCAGGGAATTACGGGCTCTCTCCTCCCTCCTCTATCCGGGGCGCTAGGCTAGGTGCTGCCTGGACATTCTGCTGGCACTGCTGAGGGACTTGAGGCTGCCTCCATCCTTGTCTGAAGCAGAAATGGGGCAAAGCCTTAGCTCTGGATGGAGCGATCCAAAAGCTGCGGCTGGTGGAAGTGAGGAACATTTCCCTCACCAGCCTCAGCCCAGCTCTCCAAGAGCCTCCCATGAGCAAGAAGCCAAAGGCTGCAGAGCCTTCGTTGTCCTCCCATCACCATCCTCGGCTCAGATCTGCTGCACATACCAAACCCCACTGCTGAGGTTGCACAACTATTTCCATTAGAAGCCATAATTAAGGTCAAAAACTATTTCTATTATAACCCTGCTTTGCTCACTCAGAGCTTCTTGAAAAATTCTTCTTTTGCTCTAATTTTTTCCATGCCCTGAGCCCAGAGGCAAATTGGGAGTTAATGTTTAAATTAAGCCTATTGAGGATCATCTGAGAGATGCGAGAAGCACGCTGTCCTGCTCCGGAAAGAGCCTGCATCCCCAAACCAGCTCCATGTCCGGGTCTGGAGGGAGAGCGTTGCTAAATCTGAGTGGAGGAGAAAGCTGATTAATATTAAGCTTGATTAATATGAGTCCATTGTTTAGACATACCCCATAGAGCATTTATATTAATTCCACACTAGCACTGCGCTGTGACCCCATGCACCGTGCCCATGTGAGTATATTTGTGTAGTCTGAATATTAAAATAATTTCAAAATAAGGAAATCTTGGCCGCAGCCAAGATCAAAGTGGCAGTGGACAGCAGACCCTGCCCATGTGGAGAGCTGACACCTCTGCTCAGCCCTGAGTACCGTTTATAGACAAAAGATGAACCAGCTCAGGAGCAATTTAGCCTCAAAGCAGCCGTAAATGTTTGGGTCTGGCAGATCACCTGCCGCAGGTCCTTCCGTGCTGCAGGGTGGGAGAAGGGCTGTTAGGAAGGTTACAGGCTTCAGGAGCAGACATTTGGGGAGATCCTATCGCTTCTGTTTGCTGCAGGCACATGGGGGTTGTTGCAATTAGTGTAATTTCCTCTAGGAATCTAAGAAAACACCAGTTCTCCAAATCTGCTGAAATTCCTACCCTTCCAGAAAGGCAGGATAGCAGCAGCCAGCCGGCACCTCCAAACTACCTCTACTCACAGACAGAATTTGTGACTCATTAAGGCAACAAATATGAACAAGATCAATATCACCGTTTTGAACAACTCCAGGTACGATTGGCACGAAAAAAAATCACCTGATCCGAGCTCTGGGAGAGAAGAAACACTCTGGGGCAAGACCCTGCAGGTATTCTGCTGGTATCAGGCAGAGAGGGGGAGATGAGCCGGTGTAAAGGCGTAAGGGTGTGTGTTTTGGAAGAGGTCTCCATTTCAAGGGTAGTTTCTCCTCCCAGAGCGGCTGCTCAGAGGTCTCGGGTTGTGTGCAGGGACCAGGAGCCGGGCAGACTGTTCCTGTGTGCATTAATCCCCTCCGTCTGCTCGCCATACGGGCTGCTGCGGCCGGCCCCGGCGGGGAGAGGAATGCTTTTGTTAGCCCAGCGCACTTGGCAGCCGGGAGGGATCGCTGGAAAGCAAAGCGGGCACTTAACGAGCCGCGTCCTTCCATTATAATTAAAGTGAGACCCAGAAATCAAAGCTGTTATCTGCCGGCCTGCCTGCCAGGCGAGACGCTGCCCTCGGTTGCTGCCAAGCCGGGGTCCAAGCCGAACCCGAGGCTTTCTGCCCTAAGGAATGGCTGTGGACGTGCGCCAGGGCTGCCAGCGAGCCACCGGCACCAGCTGGTTTAATTCACAGGTAACCCATCCCAGCGCCCGAGAGTGGCCGCAGGGTGGAGAGAGACCTCCGGCTGTCAGGGATCAACAGGGACAAGCTCCCCCCAGCTTCCTCCCAAGATTTCAGGTGCTGGGTCACCTTCAGAAGGGAGGAAAGCCGTGGGTTTTGGCAGTGCTTCCCAGAATAGAGGTGCAAGCCTGGCTGTTCACATGCTGTCTTGTCATTCTCCACAGCAGGGCGGTGGGGTGAGTAGGGGGGATGCAGCTGAGCTTTACTCTGCTCAGCTCTGTCAGGGGGAGCCTGACAGCAAGTTTTCACCTCAATTGCCCTAGAACTTATGCACATAGGATGAGGAAAGGCGGGTTTTAGCAAGGAGGATCATCTCTGCCCAGCATCCCAGGGCATCCCATGGGTGTCAGCACAGCATCCTACTCCCCACCAGGCCAGGACTGTTCCTTGCACTGGGCTGGCGTCTCTGTGGCCACTGCAGACACCAGACTCGGTGGGACCCTTCTGGTTGGATCAACATCTAATGGCCACAGCTGGGGGGAACAGCCGAGCTGGGGACGGAGGGGTGAAAGGGCAACGACTGATCCACAAACCACCCAGTCACCAGAACAAAATTCCCCTTCTAACAAGGCATGGAGCAAACAAATTATCTTTGTTGTTAGGAAATCTGTAAGCACTTATGGTTATAATTACCATCCGTGGTTTTGCCATTCAGGTAAAGTAGCAGCAGCAGCACTGATACGAGTTAGGCTCAACCCCGCGAGCTGCTAATCAAAACCAACCCCTTTGCCTTCAGGTTGAAGATGATGTCAAACTTGATTGAACGTCCACCTTTGATGGCTTTACCTGAGACCTAACAACATCTGTGTCCTACTCACAGTAGCTCTGAAAGGTAATATGTGTGGAAGAGAGAAGCTGCCTGCCATCCAAGCAGTGAGCTCTGACTGAAACATCACAGCTTCAGGAATCAATAAAACATAATTCAAAAAAAAAAAAAAGAAAAAAAAAAAGAAAGAAAAAAAAAGTGTAAACAGCAGAGACCAAAGCCCAAAGAACTGGTCAGAAGATTTATATGCAGCTTAGTTCAAATTTCTGTAATCTATTTAAATTAATAGCCACGTCCCATGCTAAATTGCTTCCAGAGGCCAACAGCTTCCAGGTTATTTCATTCTTTGCAAGGAAGGCACAGAGGGGGACCTCGCTGTGGGCTTAACAACACGGTGCAACTCATCCTTTGAGGGCTCAAGTCCGGATATAGAAGGAGCTTGGACATGGCAGTGAGCTGGAGAGGTCCCACTGAGCCTCTGCCCAGCACCTCCCTGCAGAGAAATGCAGTGGGAAGCAGGTTTGGTGTTGCTGTACCCTGGTATTTGCTGCACTCCTTTGGAATGGGGGCAGGAGCATCCTCCCACGCTCAGAGCCCATCCGTGCTCAGTCTAGCTGAGCACAGCAGCCAGCAGCACCAGGGACCCAGTCTCCCCACCAAGGAGGTTCCCCTCACCATGCTGTATGCTGCAAAACTATTCAGGCTTGCCCAACATTTTCCATTTTAAGATCTTCCCACAATTCCTTATAACCGTGCCAGCATTTAGTTTTCAAAAATAAGAAAAGCCCCTGGAGCTGGGGGCATAACCCAGGCCAGGAAGATTTCAGCCAATGTGCCAAATGAGATTCTGGAAAACAAAGATGGCCAAATTGAGAAATTCTTGCAGCCGCTTCAAGGAGAAGCTTGAATTCCTCTGCATTTGTGGTGGAGCTCTGAATTTCCCTGGGGTGCTACAGCAGTTTTCCCAGTGATAATTCTTCCAAGTTGTGCAATATTTTAAGCTTCTGAAGCTCCTGGGTCACCCGTGCCAAATTAAGAGCTCGCCTTTGCTGACTGACAACTCAGAGGATTTATCCAAGCCCCAAACTGTGAATGCAGGGAGAGCAGAGCTCTCTCTCTGCTCTTGCACCTTGCAGAGACTGAGGTGACTCCCATTTCATGGTGAAACTCTTCAAATCTTAAGCAGGGAGAGAAGGGAGAGGAAAACTGCACATGTGCCAAGGGAAAGGGAGGAATGTGCCAGAACCTGGTTGAGGAGGGCTGGGACTTGGCAGGGGTAAGAAGAGTACCCCAGAAGTGCCACAGAAATACTCAGGTTGGATCATGAGATCCTCAGCCTCCTGCAGTGGGAAGGCAAGGCCATTTGTCAAATATGACCTCTTATTTGTGCTGGGAAGAAATATTCAATTCCCTGTGGGTGAAATTCCTGGTGTCAGGGCCTACAATTTTCATGAAACTGAGCAGCATCAGACCACCAAGAGGGGAAGCTGCACCCAGCCCTTCACCCCATATCTGTAAGCTCTTTAGAAGAAAGAAAAAACAATCCAGAAAGGTCTCCTCCCTCTCTCCATCACACACTTGGTATCTCAACACAAAACCCCACCTAAAGAGAGTTTGATTTTAACTCATTCTCTCTACCACAACCCATCTCTGGCAGAAACTAAGCCCTGGGAATGAGAGCTCCAAAAACTGAAAGCAGGAAAATCTCCTGGAAACCATTACACAACCCAGGACTGTTGCGACACGTCTGAGGTATAAAAAACAAGGTGCTCGACATACCAGCAATACCAATGCTCTGCCCTGCGTCACTGCCACCCACTTGCAGGAGACTTTTGTCTGTCCCCAAACCTCTTCTGAGCCTCAAGAGATCCTGCTGAGATCTCCAGGCTGAGATCCTGCTCCAGTGTTATCCTGGTCACCCAGCCCCAAGCAGCCACCATCCTGGAGGGAGGTAGCAGTCCTGGGAACACGGTGTTGCATGGATTTGATGTTGCTGGTTTTCTGGGTGGGACTTCTGCTGAGGTTTCACTGATACCATTTCTATCTGCAAGCACAGTAACCACTCTTACTGTGAATGGTAAAGGACCCTTCCCTGCACCTTGCCTGCTTTGGGGAGTGCAGAGCCACATACAGGGACTGCAAACCCCTACATCCGACAGCATCCCTCTCCCTGAGCCCCGATCCAGCACCACGGTGCAAAAACTTCTCACCAAGGACAGAGAGGTTACCCCTGCTCCCAGTGCAGCTGTTCTGTATAAACCATGTCCCACAGATTACCATCTGAGGGCAATATTTTAACCACAAACTATTATTGTTTATCCGTTATGGAGGCAGGCAGGTGCAGGAGGCACTTTACACTGACTCATGAGTGTGTAAGTTATGGCCGGGGGGATCAAAGCTCTCAGTGGCACCAAGAGCTGCCATTACTCTTCAGTGTTACCTGGAGATCTCCTGCAGACAACTCCTCCCGTTTGTCTGTGACTCTCCCCCGGCTTTTTAACAAGCTCTTATCCTAGGCACAGCTTCTCTTCTTGCTTCTCACTGGCAGTGCCCTGGAAGGAGCCCTCCAGCCCCAGCCATTGCCCAGATTCAGCAACCATCAGTGCCGTGCTGATCACAGGCATCCCCCAGGAGGGCTCAGCTCCCCGAGTCCCCAGGGAATGGGCAGCTCACAGGCAGGAGCCTGGCAGCTTTGCAGTCCTCATTTAGGCACCACAGTCCCTGAGGGTGGAGGATGCTGCAAATGCCCCAAATTGAATGTACACCGAGGGAGGGGGCCACTGGCTGGAGGGGGGAAGCAGGGCACACAGAGGCTTTGGCACCTTGGCTCATTGCTGTTACCAGGTCACTGGGGGAAGGGAGCTTTTGGGTTCAGACTGATGCATGGATAAAGAGTACAGTCTGGCAGCCAGCCCCATGCTGGTCATCTTCACGCTCCCTCTTCTGCAGCCCCAGCCACTGGCAAATTTCTTCCTGGAAATATTTGTAAAATGTAGGCAGCTCTTTTAATAACTGCCACATGGCATGCTTTTCAAAAAAACCAAAAAACCCCAATGGAGTGTCAATGTCTCCTTCAAGCTAATATCACGCTAATGCTGAGCACAGTGAGTGGTGCAAGAAGATGGGTTTACAGCAGAGGCACAAGGTGAAGCACTGAACCCCCTGGGTTTTTGTCCCAGCTTTTTGTCCCAGCTCTGCTGCAGCCCTGCCTGTGCTGGAGGAGATGCCTGTGCTCACATTCCTGCCACACTGTGCCTCAGTTTCCCCAATGAGCACGGGAGGAGTAGAGAGGCTGGGAAGCATGTCCATACCCACCAAGATCTTATGGAGAGAGGAGTGAGGAAAATACACATCATTGGTGAACTATTCTGGGACATCTGTTCCCCTTCTGGGAGAAAAGAGTCCTGGAGAGATTGGGACCGTGCTCCTTCAGAATCTGATGCCTGGTGGTGGAGACAGTGGAGACTGCAGGAAGCCATCTCAGGGGATGATTCCTCATGCCTGCTCTTGGCCAAGGAATGAGTGAGAAGAGATGCTTCAGTCTCCTTTATCAGACTGGAGAAAGGCACAATAAGCTGGGTCCCAGTCGTGGCTTCCTGGTCCCATTTCTGCTGCTTCTGCCCCAGGGGGATCAGCTCTGCCTGGCACTCACCCAAACCAAGCAGCATCCCTCCCTGCCCCGAAGGAGGGAGGTGAAGGGGCAGGGTGTCACTCTGGCTGGGTAACCCCCAGGGGCTTGGAGAATCGAATAGAACAGGATATCCTGAGCTGGAAAGGACCCACAAAGGATCATTGGGTACAGGCTCTGTCCCTGTCCAGGACAATCCCAAACCCTCTCCACAGAGCAACCCAAGGGATAAGGTTCAATCCCCAAACAAACCCCTCCAGGGAGCAATGAAAAAAAGGCTGATATACCCTGAATGACCCTCTCCATGCTAGAGAACTTCTCTCTGCTCTGCTCAGCCTCCAACACCAGGTGTCAAAAATCCCACAGTGCAAACACCTCCGTCCTGTTTCCCCGAAAGCTGTTCACACCACGGGCCTCCCTCCACGTTATCACACTGGCAGGAGCCTCTTCATCCCATGTTTGTTAAAAGCATCCAAGTGGGAGGTTGGTGCAGCTCACAGCTCCGGGATGGAGCAAGACAGACTCACATCTTCCCCACTTTTCACATGGTTAGGAGTGCACAGCTCCAGGACGACCGAGCCTCACCCTGCATTCACCAGCACAGGGAACATTTCCTGTGGGTGACACAGTGGCTCTGCTGGGCTTCCAGATCCCAAGATTTGCATGTTTGACAATTCACATTGGGGTATGCTCCTACATTGTTATTTCCAATATTTGGGTACTGTAAAGCAAGTGCAGCTGATGTGGAGTCATTAATATGTAATAAATGCAACTCCACCGTGGTGCTTTGACAGCCACAGTTTTTCATAAGAGAATGACTCTTCTGAACACATTTTAAACCCAAACAAGCTTTTTCCTGGCAGCTGACAGAAACTGGGTTTTTAGGAGGTTTCACTGGCGCACAAGGCTTCAGGTGTGCCTTTGTTGAGGAACCATTCACCTTTAAAGCTCTACACAGGCACGAGCAAGTCGGGCTCTAGGGGCACAACCAGGGGAGTGGCAGCATGGTGGGGGATGCAGGTGGGTGAGCTGGGATGGGGAGGGGTCACCCCACTGGCCCCAGGTGGGCTGGTGGTGTTTCAAAATGGGGTCCTGCAGCCCTAACCTGCACGGATGGCCCTGCCTACTGGCCTGGGATCCAGTGGGATTGTGCTTGGGATATTGTTGCAAGGGTGGATTTTTGTTCCTTGGTTGTTTTTCCTTTGATTCCAGAGCCCTGGTTTCAGTCTGTGGACTGACACTGGATTTCAGCACAGACATCAGGCAGCACAGCTCCTCCTGCATCAGCTCACACCTGCTTCACAAAGCTGCTCTCCATCCAACACACACAGCCTGTTTGCAAGCTCTGTGTATGTTTGCATAACCTCGGGTTTTTTTGGCCGGAAACCAGGCTTTTGGGAGGATTTCTCAGGCTTTCAAAACCCATCATGGTGCTGGGGCCGTGAGTACGTGTGCTCTAACCACACGTGACAGGCAGGAGGAAGGAGCAGCAGCCGCAGGAAGGAAAGATGGGTCTGTCCAAGCTGTGAAAGCAGACTTTTTGGGATCACACCTTGCTTTTTTTTCCTCTCCTCAGAGATATTTTCTTTCAAACATCATAAAAAGGTATTGGATATTCTTTCAAGGATGCCCAGGAGAGAGAGCAGAAGGAAAGCCAGCCTGCAGCGTGGCTCTGTGGATAACTGATTGCTTTGCTCATTTTGGTCTGACCCAGAACAAATATGTTTCATTTTTCCAATGAGCTGGTAAAAAAAATACAGTCCCCTTATTTCTAGTTTACTTAGAACTGTTTTTTTTCTTTTTCTTTTTTTTTTTTTATTCTCTTCTTAATGCAGGGCAATTTCAGAACAAAAAGCCAAAATCGAGACTTGAAAAATCACTTTTCAGGGTTTTCTTATTCTTGTCAATACGATTTTCCCCGTTCAGCCTGATTTCACAAACCACTTACAGTCACCTTGAAACACCTTTTTTTGGCCCTTTCACTGCTCACCGGCCACCCTGCTCGGCTGTGGTCCCAGTGCCCCCCAGGCAGGGCACCAGGGCACCCCAACACCAGCAGCTCCTGTTCAGGATGTGTCTGGCAGTGCTGTGCTCCCCTCCACGCCAGGATTGTGCCGGCAGCTCGGCTCGACGCCGTTTCCCCAGCGAAAGACGCTTCAGACTAAAGCTGAGATGTGGTTTGCCAAAATATTTGACAACATGAAATGCTGCTTGGAAGGGTGCCAGAAACCCCATTTGAAATGTGAAATTCGGCATGCTCCAGCCCCAGGAGCCATTCCCACATAGCCAGGGAGGGCAATGGCAGCATCTGGGCATGGGGATGGAGCAGAGGGTCCATTGCCTCCCATTTTGACCCTGGTGGTGCATGAGCATCCCCAGAGCTGTGGGAGGCAGTGTGCACCTCTCCTGCCCAGATGACAGGGTTGAGGTGATCCTACACTTAGGCACCCTCTGGAAGGGCAGAGGGAGTTTGCCCGAGATGGAGCATGGCCCTGGAGCAGCCTGCCCTCCTCCAGCATGGCTCCCAGCCTCAAACCCACCCTGACACAGCCTCTAGGTCCCACTGGCTCCAGCACAGCCTGCAGCTGAGGCGCCAGCCTGAGTGAATGAGCCCTTGCTGAATGCCAACGTTTTCCCCCACTCACAGGTGGCTCAGGGGGACTGTGCCAGGCTGTCAAATGGTCCTGGCACGGCACCATTCCCTGGTCCCTGTTTGGGAGCTGTGTGCCATATGCCCTCCTTGCTGCAGCTTTCATGGGACTCCCACCTGCCAAAAATGATGGCTTGGGCGAGAAACAGAGCACAGTGGGCAGCAGGGCTGCCATGGGGCAGAAATACCTCCCTCATGTCACTAAAAAATGTAGAAGGGGCTCAGAGCCCCTGTGGCAGCAGGACAGAATGAAGGCCAGGGCACAGACATGCTGCTTCTTTCCTTTGTAACTCAGTCAGGATTTAACGCTGGGTAAATCTGTCACATGGACCTCATCTTTTTCCCTGCACCGTAAAGTGCTGAGCACACATCAGGGTGCAGTAAAACTAACTCATAATAAGAAATAAGGTCTTCCAGGATGAAAAACTAATGCGTTATCCTTAGCACAGGGAGAGGTGTGATAGAGGTAAGCGATTTTTTTGGGAGGCATCCCTGTCTTATCTGCACTTTGCTCTCCAAACCTTGTTGGGGCACGCACTTCTGCCCAGGCTGTTGCCCCTCCATTACAGCCCTCACAGGATGCCCAGAGCTGCAGTGGCTGCATGAAAAGATGCTGCCCATTGCCCTCCCATTCCCTGCCAGCCTCCACTTGGAATAGCCAGGGTTGGTTTTTGTGCAAACCAAACACTCCAGCCTTCATTTGCATTGCTTCATGTCTGTGCCAGAAAGAGAACAACCAAATTAAAGAGCAAAGCACGGCAGTAAATACAAATCTAAAAGCAGAGAGCAGCATCCCCGGCAGCAGTAACACATGTCCAAGAACTCCAAATCCCAGCATAGAAAGATGGCGCTTCTGGAAAGGGGTAGCAGAAAAGAGGAAACTCTTCTCTGAGATCCCTGAAGCATAAATCCCCGATTTGAGCTATGAAGTAGAGCATTAAGATGGAAAAAAAAAAAGCCCAACCCTTTGCCAGTATGGTGATGTTCATGAAAAGAATAAATATCTGGAAGGAGAGTGGCTGTTATTGCTGGAATAACACAATCACAAAGGAACACACCGCAAAGAATTACACTGGAACTAAGAGGGATGGACTCTCGCTCTGTATGCAATTAGGCACAGCTCTGAGGCAGGGAAACACACATTTTTCTAGAAACACTGAGCTTCTCCATAGCACAGAAACCACCTCCTGCATGGCAGGATAAAGTATATATATAAAAAAAAGAATAAAGGGAACAGAAATCTGCAGTATCATAACAGAAATCACAGATCAATGTGTTTGCCCTAGGAAATGAACAGATACACATCAGGACTTGCAAGATAAAGGAGTCTCCCAAGCAAAGCAGAAACAGCTCAAAAAGGAAGGAACAAAACTGAGAAGGAAAAAAAGGGAAGAGGGAACGGGCTCTGGGGCAGACACCATCAATCTGCACATGTGGAGAAGGAGTCAGTGGCAGTACCTGCCTCCCGACCAGCAAAGGCTGTACATGCAAAGAGGGAGGACAAACAGCCCTGAGAAAATACAGATGATTCGCTTCCAAGGACTTTTTCTTGCCAAAATTTACAGGCCTGCAGTTCTCAGTTAATAGATGGAGCTCCCCTTAGAGCTTCTAATGGAAGAGGCTGAAATGAAAACCACCCGCTCCCCGAGGGAGGGGGGGGGGGTCAGATCCAACAGCCCGCACGAATGTGTTCTGCATCATCTCTGCCAGGACAGACCCCTGGACACCTCATCACACGCCCTGAGATAACGAGCTATGTGGAAGTGGGAATGTGGATTTTTAAATTAAAAAAGAAGAATAAACGGCCTAGCACAAAGAAATCATCAGAAGGAAATCCCAGTCTCCCGGCGCGCCTTCAGACATGCGGGGCTTTGCCTCTTCCCTCCAGGACACCTCCTGCCTGACTGCTGGTGAATCCCATGGGGTTTCTGTGCCTCATCTGCTTTCTGGGTGGAGAGGGTAAATCCATTAAAACCATGCAGATTTTGCCTTCCAGCTCCACTCCCCAGCAAAGAGCATTTTCACTTTGATTCCTGTTGATACAGGGTGGGGAGGGGAGGGCAGATCACCTCCCTCCAGGGCACCTTCCCTGCTGCAGCAGGTGGACAAGGGGACCTGGGGACAGTGACCAGCGAGTGCCGTGCCTGCTGCAGCTGTTTGGAAGAGGCACCCACTGCCAGCACCCAGCCAGCAGCGACTCCAAACGCGCCGCAATCAATAACTCTGCCCAGACAGAGACGCACTCCCGGACCTGCTCAGGCTGGCAGGCAGCAAATGACACAATGGTAAAAAGAGGGACCCCAACAGCTATTAAACACAATAGGCAGCAAACGCCTCCATCGATATTCTGGACACACAGCCTAACTCTGGCCATAAATCACTCGGATCGCACTGGGAACACAACCTTTGCGGAATTGGCGAGGTGTCGTTCAGCTCCACGGGCAGCGTTAAATGCAAACTGTTTAGTTAACGGCGTGACATATTTGCAGTTTGCCTGCATATGCCCCGAGTTGTCAGCCTGTTCCCAAACATACCAGGCAGTTGGAGTTCTGGCACCAGGCATGGCACTGATGGATCCGAAGGGTAATGGAAAAGTGAGGTGTCATGGAGGAGCGAGGAGCAGAGTAAAAACTGGCCCATTATCCAGGCTGCAACACCCGTTTAAAAAGTCTGCAAAATGAGTGTGAAGGGATTATTCTGTCCCATGTGTGCCCCCAGTTTGCAAATTCAAATCCCTCTGTCCCCTACAGCCCTTCTAACCCTTGTGGCCAGTTCTCTCCATCCAGACAACCCATGGGTAGCTGAGCAGGAGATGGGAAGGGGACCAGGACAGGGCAATCCCCACACTCAGCTCCCAAGGAACAAGGTGACCATAACAGTGAATTATCAGGCCAAAGGCAGGTGAGTGAGCTCCCACTGAGTTGGGACTGAGGAGTGAGCTGCCATCAGGAAAAACCGAGCGTAACCCAGGAGCAAAACTGACACGCAGGACCCAAGGGCACATCATGCAGGAGAAAGGCACATGCAACCATATATGTAGCATGGAACGTGCATATTTAATATATTTGCTTGGCAGATGGAATAACTTTGTTAACAGACTATTTAAATTCCTGAGGGGGTACCTGTAACTATTAGAAATTGATTTTATGAGCCTGTTATACAAACATTACACTTCAAGGTCTAAAGCATATTGAAATTCTTCCTGTTCTCTCTCAAACAGATGGTGCTAGGAATTTTTCTGAACCTACTCGTATCCATAAATACTACCCGCCAATCCCTCTTGCAAGACAGAAACGATCCTAATTAGAACGGTGAGCCCTCACCATCTTTTCCTCATCACACAGTTACTATAAAAATGCTCCAGAATAGGACAGTTTTGGCAAACCCCTCCCTGGGCAAGCGGCCGTGAGTACTCCCCTATGTTTGTCTTGATCAGACAGAATGAAAAGGGTTTCAGTGCCTGGAAACAAGGCAGGAGAGAATGAGTGGGATGGCGACAGGAGTAGTCAGTGTCTGTGGGTAACAGAGGCTTAGAGCTGGGTAAGGATGAGGACGCAATGCCAGCAGCATCACACCTCCAACCCCAGGCTCAGCAACACGCTCAGGGCTTCAGAGTACACCAAGAAATTGCAGAGAAATTAATGTGGGGGGTGATATTCCCCTACAACAGAAAAAAAGGGCTCGAGGGATTGGTTTCTAAGGAAAAATTAAAAGAGCTCAATTTGCCAAGCTTGACTAGGCACCAGCCAGGAGCAAGCACTGGGGTTGGGAGAGCCTGATGAGGAGCCACTGGTGCCCAGGGTATTTCCACACCACCAGGAGCTGCCTTCCAGGGCATTACAAACAGGAGTGGGGGGGGTCAGAAGCAGGTTTGCACTGTAAATACAGCCCTGAGCTCCTCTGGGACCCACCCACTTGTATCTGTGGCTTCCTCGGTGGGTGTTCAACCAGAAATGAAATTTTGCTCACTGAGATATCTTTCAGGGCCGGCAACAGATTCATTTAATCAAGCAGCCAGATTTGTTGCAGGATGAAATTAATTTTGTTCTGGGTAGGAGTGGAGGTAGTTGAGGGAGATGAGAGCTCCTATTCAGAGGAGAGAAACAATACTTGGTGTGATAAGGTGCCCGGCCTCGCAGCATGAATAGCAAACTGCAGCTCAGATAGGCCACCGGATATTTTTTTTTTTACTATACTGCCATTCATGAACAACCCTGAGCTCAAATACTGCCATAAAGAGCATTCACTGAATGGAAAAAAAATCATTAAAAACTGTGGTCTCTTCCTGGACAACTCAGCATCAGAAAGTGCCAGCTACATTTCTTGAATAAATTGCTTGCAGGGAATAGTTTTTACTAGGTCTAAATGGGATGAAATTAAGCGTAGGGGGATGAATGCCAAGTACCACAAAACTGTTCCTGGGTGTGAGAGGTACAAGGCAGGGAGCAGCCACTCCAGGCAGACCTTGACAAAAGCCCTGTGCAGACCCCTGGTACATCCCTCCCCCAGGCACCCCAGAGATCTGGGGCTGCTTGGTCTGAATTTGGCACTCCTGTGTCTCATTAGAGGGCAGAGGCTGGCCACTGGGTCGGAGACTGAGGCCACATGGTTGAGCAAGTGGGCATGAGACTCTGGGGGCTCCCTGCACGCCCTGCAACAGCCCAGCAGCAGATTTGTCCAGGTATCTCCCCACCAGTCCCAGCCCATTGTGGAGATTGCAGAGGATTGTTTGGATTTGGGAAGCTGAGAGGGCATCTCATGCACATGGGAGAGAGGCAGAGCTTGCAAGAATAAGTTCACCCTTCCCCTCCTCTGGTTCCCCTGCTCCTCAGCTGCAGCAGCCATCCCCAGGCTCCCAACCTCAGTCCATCCTCCATGTTTCCAGCCCATTCCCTGCCCTGACTCCCAGGCTCACCCCAAGGAAGCACCACGACCCCAAGACTGGAGGCAGGCTGGACATCAGCAACAGATGAAGCTTTTTAACCAGTTATTTTCTGGGACTTCAGAGAAGGTAAGAGAAAAAAAGTCTTATTAAAAAAGAGAAAAACAAAACAAAACAAAAAAATCCCCAGATTATTTGCTTATTCCACCTGCTGTCTTGTTTGGTCAACACAAAGCAGGGTTATGGCAGGCTGAGGGCTGGCAACCACAAAGGGAACATTATAAGGACATTTCACAAGCTCCATCTCCACAGAAGGGACAGCATTTTTGTCCCTTTAACAACCATTAAGGGACAGAGCAGCCCAGGGCAGGATGCTCACAGACCCCCAGCCCCCATGGGCAGGATCTCTCAGGCCTCAGCAAAGGTTCCAGCCTGGCCTTTGTGCCATTCACACCCCGGCCCCACCAACACCTCCAGGACAGGCACAGGTTGAGTGAATACCTGCAGGGTTTCCCTGGGCTTTGACCCGTGTGTGAAAGGCATCTGTGCGAGCAGCAGCTCCTGCCGTGCCCCGGGGCGATGGCGCGGCGCAAATTGCCACAGACAGGGGACTGTAATGCGACCCAGCAGCGGCAAAGTGAGCCAGCATCCTTCCGTCTGAACGCACAAACGCGTTGTGCCACGGAGCAGGGAGGTGACAAACCCTTGCCAGGCACAATGGAGAGACCACGGAGGTCCAGGCCTTCCCTGTAGGGAAGGGAGGCTCAAGGGGGATCAGGCTAATCAGCCTCAGGATGTGCTCAAGATTCACAGGGCAGGAGGAATGCGGCAGAGCTGTCCCAGTCCCACCCTGCTCTGCCCAGTTTACGAGCACAGGGACTGGGAGCTCCTTAGAAAGCAGCTGGAGGAGGATGGGTGCAGATAAAGGCCAGGGGGCCCTGGGAATAGCAGCTCACCTTGAGCTGTTTGGAGATTTTTGGCCAGACATAAAGAATCTGGTGAGTCTTGGTGGCCTCTTGGAGCCTTGGGGTATCTCTGGGGCCCCAGGGGCATGGTGCACCCACACAGCCCCACTGGCCACGGCAGGAATGGGTCAGGAGAGAGCTTCAAAGAGCATCAAAGGTGCCCTTGACCTAAGGACTGTAGTGACTTCACATCAAAGAAGCACTACCCTTTCCAAAAGCAATTCAGCACCAGCCACATCCTGCCCTGCTGCCACAGCCAGATAACAACTGAGCTGAAATTGGTGCCTCGCTGCCTATCCCCAAATTTTGCTTATTCCATGGATGGGATGAGACCCTGAAACAGAAGGTTTGTACTCGTGTCCTACTCCAGGTGCCCCCAAACCACTGCTGGGGGACATTGATGGGAGATGCTGGGCAAACCTGGAGTAACAGCACGGCTCTGATCCAAACACTCTTCCCAGGAAGCAGAACCAGTGGCTGGGGATATGCCATGGTCACAGAGCTGAGAAGAGTATCCAGACACTTCCTTGCCAGCCCCATGAGCATTTCCATCACAATGGTACTGCAATTACAGAATCAGCCAAACAGTTAAAGAGGCTGGAGGGTTTGATTTAAATAAATAATAATAATTTAGCTTCCAAATTGCTCCCACATTGAGGTGCTTCAGGCTTTGTGCAATGCAATAAAAACCCTCTCTAAAAACAACAAAACACGCTAAAATGTTATCAGAAAAACACTACTCATTAAATTTAACAATTAAAACAAATTAGAAAGGCTCTACTGACACGGAGGGCGAAGGAGAGCATCCAAATGAGGAAAAATGCCTGGTAATTTTTAGTCACTGATAAGTAAAATAATGGTCTCATTTAGTACTGATTACCTAGAATTATTTAATTTTACTTCAAATTATTCAATTTTTGGTTCAAGTTACCTAGTAATTTTTAATTACCGATACATAATGCAATGACGAATGGCTCTTATTTACCTCTGTCTGCACAGAAGCGTGCAAGAAATCAATAGGCATTTCTGGCAAATTATTAAGCGACTTGATGAAATGACAGGAATGCTTTTCCCATTAGCAGAGCTGCCGAGCCCCAGCCCAGGATGAGCTCCGGGGCTGGGCTCAGGCTGAGGGAGGAGAAGCCAGAGCAGCTCCAAGGCAGGGAGGCCCGGAACACGGAGCAGCTTTCGGGAAGCGAAGGGGTCAGAGCTGGGAAAAGGCAAACCCACCCCGCTGCACTCAGGAAAGAGGCATTTGCTCCATTTTTAGCAGAGAGCAGGCTCAGCCACAGACTCTTGGCTGCCTCATTGATTTTTCCCTCTTAATGGAAACAACCTGCAGGACTGAAAATATTTGCAAACTGCTCAGGACAAAAAAGGGAGCAGCAATAACAACAGGGGCAGAGGGGACGCTCTTCCAGGGCAGTGTCATGCTGTGCCCCTTTCCCAGCATCTCTAGGATGTTTGCCTTCCCCTGGGCATGCTGCCTATCTTTTTTTTTTTTCTTTTTAATCCTCAAACAAGAGCATTCCCTGGGTATTTGCTATACATGGCCCAGTCTTGTTAAAGATATGAGGGTGGAAAGAGTCAAAGGAAGAGGAACTGATTGTCCTTAACCTGTGCACGGCCAAAAATCACCTCTTGTCACCTGCTGGAGAACTCGTGCCTCCTTCCAGAGCCAGGAATGCTCAGGCAACTCATCTAGGCAGGATTAGAGCTCAGAATGATCTTCATAAATCAGGGACAGAGCCAGGAAAAACAGGAGGGTGTTCACCAAGACAAGTGCAAGGTTCAACTGAACAAATACAGGGCAGAGGGGAGGAAGCCTAAATAAATACAGGGAGAAGCTGGCAAGGCAACTGCTCTGCAGAAAAGACCTGGGGGATGTAATGGATTGCAGGCTGAACACAAGGCAGGAGTCTTGTACTGTGACAAAAAAAAAAAGATTAAAAGATTAGAAAAGGAGTATTGTTGGGAGATACAAAAAGAATATCTTGCCTCCACCACCCTCCCCAGCCCTGCCAGAGTCACCCCTGTGAATGTGTCCTATTTTAGGTGCCACCCTGTAATGGAGTGGGAAATGAACAGTGAAAGCTGGCCAAGGTCAGTGAGGTCTGCCAGAAGTCTGCAAAGCCTTGGAGTGGCTGCCTGGCTGGGGTCAGCCACCCCCTGGGGAAGGAGAGGGGATGTCCCTCAGCTGGAGGGATCCTGCAGGGAGGAAGGGGCTCTTCTGTGGCGAGTGAGAAACAAGGGGCTGAAGCTTCAGGGAGGACAAGCTCCTTTTGGCTGTAATACCCATCAGGAGTATCACCTCCATCCCAGAGGGGCTGAGAAACCTCCCACAAACCCAGCAGGGGTTGAGCTGCTCCTGCCTTGGTGCTGGGCTGAGGCTCTGGCAGCTGCTGCTCCCCCCTTGCCTTTCCAGGTCACATCCAGCCACGTCTTGCCCTGCCCAACACCACCACGACTGTTTGGCTGCTGAAGTGTTTTCAGCAGTCACTCCCATTATTTTTTTTAAATTAAAGAAATAGCTGTGAAACACATGATAAAAATCTATAGCTCTCCTCGCCAGCTTGCAGATAGAGTCCCATGACTGTTCATATTGGAAATTCAATTCCAATCAGTGTATTGGCAGGAAAGGATTAGGGTCAGTGCCAAACTCATTCATTCTGGCCAGCACTTACATGAGTCTCTGTGTGCTCCACCAGCTACTCCAGTACCTGCAGAGGGCCCATCTCAGGAGCTGGCTGCCTGTGGGGCTCTCATGCCAGCACCCCATAATGTGCCCCTTGGAGGGTGTGGGCACATTCCTTGGTGATGCCTCCACATGCCCAGGCTGTGCCTCCTTCCCTTCTTCCCAGCAAAGCTCCCATGCAGATCAGAGAGCCCTGAGGCATCTGCTGTGGTCTCTGCTGCACAAGCAATGGGGCCTGGTGAACAAAACCTTCAATGGTCCTTCCAACATTGTTCCCTCCACCTTTCCCCAAGGATCAGCCCCTATATCAGGATACATATGGACCGTCTAACACACAGTGACCAGGATTTTGCACACAGTAGGGCCCTCCAGGACCCCCTTCCATCATTTTTGGGGCTCTGTCCCATCAAGTCTCCCAGTCCAAGCTGCTCAAATAAATCACAACACAGAGCTTGATGTTCAGTAGAGATCAGGACACCAAACTGCCTTTGGGCATGTGAAGGCAGGGGGAGCTGTCCCAGGCTAAGGCAATACAACAATGAATGCCACATCAGGTTCAGGTGCCTCATAGTTAAGGAGATATTGGAAATAGAGTCAGCAGTGGAGAATTTCAAGCCATTGGAGTTTTTTTAGGAGCGTGGAGATAAATCTGAATAAAAATGAGTAAGGTAGAGGCATTACCCACGGGGTCTTATCTGATCTGGCATCCAAACCTGCTATTGCCTCCACTTCCCTATCTCGAGGAGCTTTTTAAATGTGCACAGCTACAAATCACACTCTTTCAGTTTAAGTGTCAAATTAAATCAAGACAAACGTTCCCCTGTTCCACATTTCCTTTGGTCCTTGGCTAAGCCCTGCAGCCCTTTCCCAAACCTCCACCTCCCACAACCTGGCACAACCCCAAGCCTTTGCCTTGGGAGACATCTTCAGCCTGAACTTCCCATCCCTCTGGCATGCAGAGCTGCTCCACTGCCAGCCCCTCTTTCCAGCAAGAAAGTTGCTGAAGACTTTTGGAAGAGGAGTTTTACTGTCAAACTCTTTCAGTCACCAGCTTTAAAAGCCCTTTACCAGAAAAAGTCAGGGAAAACCAGAGTTCATCTTGGCATCCAGCTCGCTCCGCATCAAGCGTCCATCCCTCACACAACAGTGAAAGCTCTGCTGGGACAGATGGTGAAATCCAAAGAGCAAAAGCTAAAAAATGATAAGAAACTCATTTTTACACCAGCACATGATTTATATGTGGAACTCACTGCCGTAAGATACAACAAGGCAGAGAGTTTTGTAAGATTTTGAAGAAGATCTGACATTTACGCAGCTAATAGAAGATTCTGTAGCTCCATGAGTCAAGGTAGATAAAAGGAAGATGCCTGGAGGGAAGATAAGGCCATGTGCTTCGGAGCATAAGCTAATGACTAATAGCAAAAGACAAAGAAGAAAGCACCCCTGGGAGGCTGGGTTTTTCCTGTGTACCAGGTGTTTGCTTGTACCTTCTCTGAAGGTCCTGGCACATGTTTCTGCAAGATCGGATATGCGACGAGCTGCATCCCAGGCTTGCCCCAGGACAGCAACTCCCCTGCTCCTAAAATTCTAAGTTTTGTTTTGGTTTTAAATTAGACCCAGATCTCAAAGCCCTGAGAAGCCTCTGTCATTAATCCTCCTGACACACAACCTGGCCGCATGCACTGGAAATCATTGCTCAGGGGTTGGCAGCGCTCCAGGCAGAGGGGACTGAGTGCTGACTCACAGGGGCCCCAGGGATGCTGACACCGAGGGCAGGCACCAAGGATGTCATCTTAGCTGTACCTGCACAGAAAGATCTTGTCTGAGCAAGAGCATGGTGCTGCCTGGAGGGACATGGGTGATGCTGGCAGGACAGATGGGTGCATTGCTGGCTGGGCCCCATCTCCACAGAGGGGACCTCAGACCCCTGTACACTCTCACTGTGGCACTTGCTGCAAAGCATGAGGCCAATGTGGCACAGCTCAGGAGGTGCAGTGACAACTCACAAGCCTCTCTTCTGTAGTAGGGTTAGCAAAGATATCACATATCCTGGGCTGGAGCTGAACCAGAGGCACAACTGCTCAAACCTACTGGGGCTGGGTGTGGTGGCACCGGGGCTTTGTGTTCACTTGCAGCCATGTATTCCCACATCCCATCTCCATGTTCTTCCACTGTATCAACGCTGCCACAAGCCCACCTCCCACCTCTGCCAGACGTGCTGCTTCACTGCCTTCTCCTTTGAAGCCCCTTGTGCCTGTGCTTTGACATCCGGAGCTGTCACTGGCCGCCTGCCGGCGCGTGCTCCGTGCCTTGGTCCAACATCTCTTACCTTCACAGTGTTTACATGATCTCAGCCTCCTCCTCCCCCAGCCTGTCTGCAGGCTCTGTCCTGCCTGTCGGCACACAGAGCTCTCTTTGTACAGCCACTGTCCTCCGAGATGTGGATGTTTAGGTCCCAGGACCCATCCCCTTCCCCTGCATCCAACCCCCACTCCATCAGCCAGCTCTAGGTCCATTAACACCACCCAGGGCCTTACCTGGAGATCTGTGGGCCCCAATGCTCCTTTGTCTCTGACCAGTGCTTCCACACAGAAGTGAACCCCATCTCTGGGGCCAGCCTGACACTCTCTGCCTGGCCCAGCTCTGCAGGAGGCAGGGCTGCTCTGTCTGCCCAGTATCTGAGTGTTTCTGGCCATGGGGAAGGTCCCTCAGCTGCAAGATGGAGACGAAGGTCAGAGCACTGGAGGATGATGATTTCAGCCCTACTGCTCAGACTCGCTGGCTTCATTGCCAGCTTCCCATGTCTGCTTTTCCACTGTGGTCCCATTGCCCTGCAACCCCACGGCTGAGGTTGGGTATTTTCCACATAGATGCTGCCACTCTCCTCCTGCCCAGCTCCACCCTGCCACAGTCCCCTCCCTCATCCCACCCTCCAGGGCTGCTGCTCCCCCTCACATCCCCATCCCTAGCAGGGCTGGTCTCTCCTGAGCTTCCTCACCTCGGGCAGGAGACAAGCTCAGCGGCAGCACTCCTAGTCTAAACAAAAACACGGGTACAGCACCCCGACTTCCTCCTCCTCTTTCCCGTCCCCGTATGTTTGTTTGTGCCTCTCCCAGCCACAGTCTGTCATTTACTGACGGTGCTTAAGCCTCCCTAATTTGAGATTGGGTAAACTCTGGGGAAAGATTACTTTTTCTTTTATTTACATATTTCCACAGCACCCAGCAGACCCAGTCAACACACCAGAACACACACAGCCCCGTCAGGAGCCAAATGGGTACTGGCTCCATCTCACATTTGCCTGCATGCAAATGTGGAAGAGCCTCAGACCAGTGATGAGCCCACATTCCAAGGGCTATCAACACAAGGAAAGGATGAAACCCTAAAATAACTCCGTCAGCCCGAAGCTGGCAGCACCCAGAGCTGTCGGGGAAAACCATCCCACCCTTCGTGCCTCGTTAAAGAGGCTCAGCTGCCACTCGGCGGGCAGGACCCAGCTGTGAGGGGCTGATGAGCCTTTTTAGCATTCGGGCAGATTGCAGCGAGCGGGTGTGATTTGCTCCATCCTGATGTAGCAGAAAGTTGCAGCTGCGGGAAGAGCTCCGGCATTTGTTACAAAACAGCTCCCCACCCTTTTTTTTTTTTTTTTTTTTAATTTTTTTTTCTCTCTTCTTAAAAGCAAAAATATTTGCTTCAAACAGCATTTAGCGGAGCGCTGTGGCTCCCGGCGGCTGTCCCCGCGCTGTCGCAGCCCCGGCTGCGTGGTGCCCATGGCCCTGCTGCCATCTTCAGGGCATCTCCCACCAGCTCCCGCTGGCCCGCGGCTGCGGCGGCTCTGCGGGAGGGCGTTCCTGGCCGCAGCTCCTCCGAGACCAAAGGCTAAGGGAAAAAAGCCAACAGGCAACTTCTGGAGGACTTTCCACAGCGCGATCCAAGAATTAAAAAAGCTAAACAGATTTTACATATTAAGACTACAACCCTTTAGTGCAACATTAAAGACTATTTACTTAAGAGGTTGTGGATGTTACGCTGGGAAGTTTTCCCTTCCACAGATGCTCCGAGCAGCGATGGGAGAAGCCTGCAACCAGCAGTTCGTGGTGTTTTATGGCGTTGTTGCTGCTGCAGCCAAAAATGCTCGTTTTCCTCCCAAAGTGGAGGTTTGCCAGTGCTGTGGTGATGGGCAGCTGCTCTCTCCGTGATGGCTGTGGGTGCTTTTCTTCTCCAAAATCACGTGTTGAGGACACCTGTGGATTGTTACAAGCAAGTCACTGCCCTTACAGTTATTTACAGAGTTGAGGATCTGGAAAAGCATCCATAAATCTTATCCTGTGCCATTTTCCCAACATGACATTGCCCAACCTTTCCTTCCTCCCCCCTCCAGCTTCTCTCCTCTGAATGACCCTTGGGAAATCTGAAGGAATTAGAAATTAACAGCGAAAAATATTTCACCTAATCAAAAAAAAAAAAGATATAATCAGGAGATTTCGTTGTGAGCCCAGAAACCTGATGGACTTTAAAGCTTCAAGTTTTCCTCCTGACCGCAGGGAGCTGTTCCCACTCCTCCGTTGGAGGCGAAAAGGAAGGTAACGCCTCCTGCTAAATCCAGATAACCCTGTTCATCTTCTGCCACGGATCTTTAACGTTTGTACTGGAGAGGAGCCAAACGCTGGGAAATCCAAGCCTCACCTCCAGCCCACTCTTGGGCCACCTGTGCTCGTGTCGGCACAGCTACGACGGCCCTGTGCCGCCTCCCGAGCCGTCCTGTGGTTTCCTCCCACCCCAGACGGCGCTGCTGGAGCTCTATCTCCAATTCATTATGCTAAATGAGAGGAACCAGAAAACCAGACTTTGGGTCAGCAGATTTTTGCTGGGGGGAAAAAAAACTAAAATAGAGCAGGTTTGGCTCTTTGTAGACACAGTTCCCGCTACAAGAAACTGTGGGAAACCCCAGTGGTGCTAAAGGAGCCATTTTGCCCCAGTTTTTTGATTTCTCTTCCCTATCCAGGTCTGTACCTGCCACAGACCCAGTGATGTCTCCATGGTTTTCAAAGTTACGACCACCTGAAATTGTGTTTAGATGAGAAAAGCAGCTTTCATTAATGTCTAACATGTCCCCTGTGTGCTCAAAATGCTCAGAAAGCTGAAGAAAAATTAAAAGTCATAATGTATTTTTTATTCTTATTGATTTTTAAGCCTATTTCATTTTGGGGAGCTGGCTTGTAATTTTGGAGCGCTTGTGGGATAATATAAGTACCCAAGGCCTCATGGCAGGATTGTACAAAGACTTTTGCTCATGTTTTATTTTTCAGTAACCTTGATAGCTAAATACAGTCTTGTGGAGAAGCGTTTTTAATATTCAGGCTGCCAAAAATAATTGCTTTTCAGTATTATGTGCTAAACCACCTGATGGGGCCACGGCACTGGAATTCACGTGGGCAAGATGGCCAGGACAGACCTCTAGTGAAATGTGGGGACCAGCCACCCCATCCCAGGCCTGCCCTGCTTTTCCATGTTTTTTATTGCCTGGACTTACCACTAGAAAACTGGAAGCCCCAGGATGTGGTGGCATGTCCTGGTGTTCATGGGGAGGCTCAGCTGGCTGTGCAGGGCACACTGCGAGCCCAGCAGCTCCACATGCACATCCTTGCTCAGGAAGCCGTGCTTTAATCAAGGCTCTGGGATCCTTCCTTTGCTTGCCTGGGGCGGGGGGATTTTAATTCTAAACACATTAGTGTGCGAGATTGAAAGGTAACGTGTCCTCCCGGGGCTGCCGAACAACGGAAAGGAGCCTGGGTTTCATTTGCACAGAGTGTGCAGTGGGAATTTCCCTAACCAAATAAAAAGAAAATGAAAAACTCACTCTCTCCAAAAGTTTAATTCTCTTAATTACATTAATTGGAGAAACACAGCAGCCTCCTTTGCACGCCTTTCTTCTCTGCAGAGGAGAAGGACTGCAGAAAGGGATTTCTCTTGCATGAGGGTGCAAGCTGGACTCGCATCTGCTGTCAGGATGGGATTGGGATGGAGGAGGCACAGCAGGGATGCTCTGCGGTCAACCTCGTCCCAAAAAAGAACCTGCATGACCCCTGCACTGTCACATGACCTATTAATCCCTGGAAAATGTAGTGGGGATTTTTTCTCCAGCCTTCACCTGCTCCAGATTCCCATCAGGTATCAGAAGAGATATGGGGAGCAGTGTGACTCATCTCACCCTTGGCTTCTCCAAGGCATTTCAGCAGCCAGGAGGTGGCATGTAGTCCTGGAGGGGGCTGTGCTGTGGGCTGAGATCCTCTGTCAGCTGCAGCCATGGGCACCCCCTGCCAGGTGCTGCCCACCTGCAGGGCCTGGCCCCACCGCCCCATTAGCACACGGGCTCGTTTAATGCTTCCTTGGGGAGAGCAGGGAGGTGACATCATGGCGAGCAGCAGCAGAGAGGGGGAGCGGCTTCCGCCCCGCTCTGCACAGCCATGGCCCCCCAACTGCCCCCTGGGATTCACCCTGTCAGCTTTAACCCCTTTGCTACCACAAGGAAGGGAGGAACTCGCTGAACTGCCACGGCATTGGATGTGTGTGCTGCCAAGTGGGGATGTCCACCACCTTCAGTGGTGGGGATCATCCCCCAGATCCTCAAAACAGAGAGATGACAGGGAGCAACAGCATAAATATGTCAGAAATACCTGCAAATGTATATTTCCCAGCCCTACTTGGAAATCAGTGCTTTTGGAAAATCTGAAAGGAAAAGGGGTTTTGAACTTGAACCCACACAAGGCTCCTGCTGAGAGCAGCCTGGCCCCCACCCGACCTGCCTCCAGCTTGCTGGAGGAAGACAAACACTGAAGTAGGAGCACGTATTGCTCTGCTCTTGGGCAAAATGTCTTCTTCAAGGGTCGTAATTCAGGTTTCCCGGGGCACACGAAGGGCTCTGGGGAGGGTGAGTGTTTGGGTGAGCAGAGGAAAGCTGAGCTGGGTTGGACAGCAGGATCCCCCTCCGCACGCCAGCTCCCCGGCGGTCGGCCAGAGGCCTGCTCCCCACTGACACCGCAGCAGGAAAGGTGACTCTATAACTATAATTTTAATACATAATGAGAAAAGTCTGTGTTTACTAAAAAAAAAAAAAAAAAAAAAGAAAATGGACATGGCCAGGCCATTTGGCTGAATGCTTTTCCTTGGTTTAAAAAAAAAAAAATAAAAAAAGAAAATAAAAGGAAAGGGCCACCTTTGTAGGGGAGATCACGTCTGGAAAATTCCAGCCCAAATGACATAAGTTATGAGCAATTGAAAATTTGGATTAGAAAGGAACTGAGCAAAAAACCTCAAGTATGAGCATCAGCATCCTGCTCACAGGTTCCTAATGCCTGAGGAGAGGTCAGCAGTGGGATGGCTCCCCGGGCACGGACACTCCAGAATGCTTTAGGGAGGGGAGAACGGGGAGCCCCTAAGTGACATCAGGGTGCTGGTAGAGCAGAGAGGATAGGGGGCAGCTCGGATTAATCCAGAGCCTCCCCCTTGGGCAGTCAGTATCAGCAAAGAGCTGCTCTAAGGTGACATAAATTACCCACAGCAAAACCCTTCACCCCAAACACCTCCTGTTCTCTCCTGCCATCTCAGGGCAGGGTTGTAGCTACAGCCCAAGTTTGGCTGGCACATAAGGCTGAACCCACTGAACTCCAGTTGTTTCATGCTGGCTTAGCTCAGCTGGGGCAGCTTTGTGCCAGAAATCTCCTAACTGAATTTACTTCTGGCTTGCTGCAGGTCGAGCTGTGCCAAGAAATGCACAGGTGCAAATTAAATCAATATACCTGGTGTGGGGAAGTGCTGGGGGTGTCTTTGTGGAAGGTTTGCATCGCTGTTACCAGACTGGCTTTAAAGCCAAGAGAAGCTGAAGCGCTTCATTGTCTTCCATTTCAAAGCAGCCGTGTGTCTGCAGGGCTTTGCCAGGCCACCACAGCCGTACCTGCCTCTAATGAGGGCTGGAAACATGACCAGCAGTAGCACCCTCAGTGTCCCTGCTCCCAGGGGACAGAGATGTGCCTGTCTCATCTGGCACAGCTGCAGGAGCACTGGCAGCTCTGTGGCTCTGCTGTTGTAATACATGAGGGTGGAAGCAGCAGGGACTTCATCTGGGCAAGGCCCCATGGGGTCAGGGTAACCCAGTGCAAACCAGGTCCTGTGAGGACAGCAAGTAGGTAATTGCTCCTTTTTCTGGGCAGGATAGGGCTCCTCTGCCCCAGCTCCATCCCATAAAGCTCCATCCCATGAAGCTCCTTCCCTGGCAGCGCTGGTGCTGGAGATCCTCCTTCCCCGGGCTGCCTTTCATGTCCCTCCCTTACTCCCTGTCCTAATCCTGCATTTCAGTGTCATCAAGAGGATGAAGGTGAGAGCTCACAGTCCACCTTGCAACCTCCCACGGTGGGAGGCCGCCTCACAAACCTCCATGCTATGAGATTACCTTGCAAGCCATGGTAGGAGAGTACATTGCAAGCCCCCGTGGTGGGAGGTTCCCCCATCCCAGGCTCCAGAGCTCCCTTGATGGGACAGAGATGGGCCCATGGTTTGATTCCCACTAATACAGAGGGTACAGCAGCCCCTGACAGGCAGTGACAACCCCAGGCTCAGCTCAGCTCTTTCAGGTCACTATGGTCATGCCCACAGTAATGAACAAAACAGTGCCAGGGAGTGGGAAATTGCTAGCACAGCTCTGCTAATGTGACTTGCTAAGCATGACTTAGGGTGGTGTGGGACAGGGACCCTTCCTGGGTGACAGGGTGGACATGGCCCCATCTGGGATGCTGCAAGGTTTGGATACCCTGGAAGTGATGCATTTCATGGCTTCAGCCTCTCTGGACAAGGTGTGACCAACAACCAGGCAACACCTTGGACTCTGATCCACCCAGGACTACACCTACTCCATGGTGCAGCTACAGAGGATGGGATTCAGCTACCCAAATAGAACAGTTCCCACCAAGGTGGGTGTCTGTGCTGCCTTCATGGCTCTGTCACAGGGATGATCCTGCCTGTACACTGTACCCTAAACAGGCTGATACCCACAGTGAGAGCCACCCAGCTCCCAGGCCCCAGCACGACAGGAGCTGGAGACGCCCTTTGTCAAGTGAGGGTGCAGGGACCTCACATGGGAGCTAGGCCTTGGCCTTGGAGTCAATGAACCCAGCCACAGCCTGTCCCCAATTTGTTTTATTTATCTGCATTGTTTATGGGCACCCAGACACGGCCCTGACAGCGTGAGAGGCATTGCACCCCTCTGGCAGGGCTGTGCACACCCTGCAGCAGCCCCAGAAGCCAGCACTGGACAGGATCCATGGACAGCATCACCCCCCTCAGCGAGGGCTGGGAGAAAGGCAGGATCAGTGGTGTTATTTTACTTAATTTATGATTAAATGCCCCCAGAAGAGTTTAGCCCTTATTACCGAGATATAATGGCCTATTAAGGGAGCAGCATTCCCTGGAAAGCAGCCCAGTGTCAGTGACTCCTTATTGCGATAAGAACTTAATAATCACACGTGGGGCGAGGACAGGAGGAAGCCACAGCCTGCCCATGGTGCAGGCCGGGGGCTCCTGCCCACGGGGGAAGGGGGGTGATGGGAAGCCCCTCTGGGAACTCTGCTGATTGAGAAGGAAATCCCCACGCTTGTAAATCTGTAATTCCTCACTAAATGCTTTGTAACGACAACAAATGTAAAGTAGTGTCAGAAACCTCTCATTTTCTTTTACGGTAAAGTCATGTCCTGAAGCCAAAGAAAGGAGCTAGAGAAAAACTAATTGCTCATTCACAGTTTAAAATGTGCTGGTCTTCAGCATCTTTGCAGTTTCTTCGACCTGTTTTCCATGTTGTCCTACGGGCGAGGTGGAGAGCTTGAGCCCTGAGTGTCTTCTACCCTTGTAATCAATTAATTTCAAATTTAGCTTTCAGGAGAAGGGACCCCCCTCCTCTATGCCCATTTCTCAGCACATCACCCCTAAGTGCGATGGTCTCACTTGCTTCTGGGTTTGTTATTGAACAGGGAACATTTTCTCAGCAAAATGTAAGGCTGGGCGATAAGGACTGGGCAGGAACTGATAGAGACTTTGCAGATCGAATATGATGTTGTTTATTTGACTATGATGTATATTTAAAGGTCTCAGTTACAATTGGCCCCAGGCACTCTCTAATGAGCTGCAGCTGCCTGGACTCTCATTAGCTTTAATGACATCTTCTCAGTACATTTTTCTTGGGGTAAGACCTTGTCCTCTCTATGGTTGTGCACACACTAAAACCAAGAGACATCTCACCCTAAAAGGGCAGCCAACTCAAAACAGTGGAGCAATGATAAATGATGCAAGTGCCCAGAAGAGACAAACCTTTCCTGGAAGAGTCATTGTTTATTTAAGGCAAACTAAATGTAATTTACTTTGGCACGCCTTAGAATTAGCCCGGGAGGTATTTGCGCCGAGGCTCAAAAAGCGGGTAACAAAGTCACCGTGTGTGTTCAGCAAAGATCAATTTGCAATTTCCCTGATTTTTGCCATTTGCCTTACTCAATGGGCAACCATCTGCCTTCCCAAGAGCCACTTTTGGAGGCAGAAAAGCGGTGAGAAAAAAGCCTGGATTAGGAAAGGAGGTGAGAGCAGCAAACACAAGCCCCAGTGTTAGGCAACACCTCCCCGCTCCCGCTGCAAGCCTGCGAGCTGCCGGCGCTCCGGCAGGCTGCTGCCTATTGATCCTGCCCCTCCATGCGGAGCCCCAGCCTCTTTTTTTCACTCTGGGTATGTCTTCTGGTGCTCTGCCCCTACCGCCAGCAGAGGCCTTATCCGACTTCCATCTCTTCTTCGGAGAATTGAGGGAGCAGTCATTAATCATCCGAGCTGTCCCCTCCGTGGGAGCACAATGGCCTTCTTTATCCTGCACTTCAACAGCCCTGACATGTACAATAACAATCAGCCTTGACGTATCTGTATTGCACCAAAGAGACTTACTCAAAAGGTTCTTTTGCAACATTTTGGGTTGTAGTTAAAATATATTGGTGCATTGTGAGGCGAGTGGTACAGATCATATCGGAGATGTATAAGGGTTCCTAGGCAGCGGGGCAGCATCTCGCAAACATTTTTCTGGCCGTGTTGCTAACCCTGGCAGAGGAGGTAGAGTTGGCTGGTGCAGGGAAGGTGATCCATGTTTTCATGGGGTGGCTTTCCATCCTGACTGTTTTCTTAGGGAATCTTTCTAACGGGGAAATTTGGCTGCTTCTGACTGAGACGTGCAGAGCTTAAGAAATGCCTGTCCCAAACGGAGTGCTGCTCTCATGACATGATGGATAGTAAAGCACCATCCCAGTAATCCTGGAAATATCAGATGAAACTTGTAACTCCCAACTGATGTCTTCAGACCAGTCCCACATTCAGGGATTTCTCCTCTACAGTGCAATATAGTGTAATTTTTTTCCCAAAACCCCATCAGAGATACAGAAGTCTGCAGAGCTGCTCATAGGATTTTCTGAGGGAATGTTTGGATCTCACTGCCACCACCACACGTGCACCAAATGTCCATGGACACGGGGCAGGAGAAGACAAGCGGGGTACCACAACTCCTGAGCATGAGGGGGACAAGGGAGAGGTCAGCAGAGGGGAAGGGGGACACAAAAGAAAAATGCTGATTGAAAAGCAGCAAGCTGCCTTCATCCTCATTTAGTCAGTTGAAAGTTGCGTTAGGAATTTCTAAGCCCTCCTTAAATTCCTGGGCTCCAAAATGCCACTGAACTAGCAGAGGTATTTCTGGACAAGTTGCAGGAGCTCCCAAACAACCAGGGAACACTAAAAAAATACAGAAAGATGGGGGTGGGGGAAATAAAAACAGGAAACAGGTGGGATTTACTTCTCCCTTTCCCCCCCTCGTCGTTTCACTGCTTTCTGCGGGGCAAGCTGCACCTCTGAAGCTCAGATTAAATAGTTTGCTACAAAATAAAAATGCATCTGAGTTAACAAGCTTTGAGATTTAGGGAGACACCACTGCGGGAGATACACTCGTAGGTCACCGGGGCATTTCTCAGCTCTCCAGACCCCGTGGGTAACTGCTTTGCCCCTTGCATCCTCAGTGAAACCTAAGCCTGTCGTTTGCTCACAGCCAGGCAAGCTGCACTCGCTCAACTGTCCCAGCAGCCCAGCCTCCATTTGGCTTCACCACTGCAGATCCAACACCCTCCTCTGCCTGAGAGCAGCTGGGGCTAAAAAAGCAGCAGTAACTGAACAAATATTGGGATTATTACAGTTCAACAGCCTTTCTTGAAAATACAAATTGCTTTCAGTGCTCTGTACTGGATAAATGGGTGGGCAAAGCAGCTCTTGGGGGGTTGCACGGGGGTGAAGCTGTCCTGGGACCCCTGTGCTCTCCCTGCAGAGCTGCTGGTCTGCTCCAGTGCAGGCAGACACGGCATCCCTGGCACCAAGCGAACTGTGCCAAGCAGAGCTGCACGTGCTGCCCTTTTGCTCTTATCCAGGAACCTATTTTTTTAAATACATATTTTCAGCTGGCTTCCTCCACGGACTATTTTTTTTTTTAATTATTTATTTATTTCCTTCTTTCTGAAGAAATGTGGGAATCAAAAAGCACATGGCTCACAGCACACAGTGGCCTGGCCAGCGCTGCAGGATCCAGCACAGCCAGAGCCAGGCTGTGGGCATGCTCTGAAAATACCATCCCCCTGGCAGCCCCAGAAGCAAAATCAGCTTTTCCTTCTGACACAAACTACACCCAGGTCCAATCTCCTGTTCTCACTCCTCAATTCTCTCCTGACCTCTCCATGATCACCCATGGAGCTCTTGCTGCTGAGTGCCACAGGTGGATGTGGGTGATGCCACTGACTGAGCCAGAGGCCAAACAGATGCTTCCTACTTGGCCATGTTTTGGTGCACTTGTTTGATGTGTAGTTAGAATTATAAATTTATTCCATCTTTCCTCCCACAGTCATGAATTATCCTCATCTCCTCACCAGGCTTTCATCATTTACAAATATTTGCAGGGATGACTGAATATGGTGTTGGGAGGGCTGCTCACCCCTGGCCATGTGCCAGCATCCCACCACCCCAACCAGGAAAGGCATTCCAAACTGGGAAAGACACACTGTGGGCAGCTGGGAGAGGAGAGGGAGATGGTTTGGGCAAAGCATCCCAGGAGCACCAGGTGAGGCTAAAAGGACTAATGAGCTCTGTCCTCCTCCTGCTGCGAGATGTGGACCCAAGCAGAGACATTTCAGCTGGTAGACACTTGCACATCAACATACCCATTCCTCCAGGTTTAGCTTTCCAGCCTTCCCCCAAATAAAGGCTCATGCTGCTCTGCAGCAGGCTCAAGCCCCAGGCTTTTTATTATTTCCAAGGTCATTTGCTCTGCAGCGGGGCTGGAAAACAGAATTGCCTTTCTTGTGCTGTTTATGTCTACCAGATACACACTACTTGCTTTTTCATTTGGATTCATTTTCTGTGCTGTCCTGAGAGAAAGGAGCAAAGCAATTTTCTATTTACTGCAAAATTCCAACTGAGCAATTTCGTGGATCTGGAGATTGTCAGGAAGAGGTTACTGGACTGTGTACACAGAGGAGGAGGAGAGCAGAAGTGATAGGAGAAGTGCACAAAGCATGAGAGGCGATAGCTAAAGCTGTTTCAATCCCATCCCTGCCTCAAGAAACCTTTGCCTAAACACCCAAGACTGGTAACTATTACTGGATGTGTGAGTAATTCCTAGATAATTTTTTAAGAATTTGGAAAAAAACAATGCATAATGAAAACATTACGTTATTGTCGTGCTGCTGACACTCTTGGCCAGATTCTCAGCTGCTGTGAATCATGATCTTGCCTTTGACTTGAGCAGAATTATGCCTTATTTTTCCCAGCTGAGGATCAAATCCATTGGCCAGTGCTTGTGCCACCTTTGCCTAGCAGGTTAGAGTGAAGTTATGCCTAAAAAACTGGTAAATTTGGTGATGCCTGCCCATGGCTTGGCTCTGAAATGCAGCCAAGGCTGCAAAGTGCCAGCTACAGCCGGCTGCTGTTGTGTCCAGCCCAAACCTGATGGGGTGAGCTTTGTGCAGGTGTGGTACTGGTGAGGGCAGGCAGAGGCTTTGCTGGATCCCAGGGATGGGAGCCCAACAGGACTGCAGCCAGGGAGCTGGAAAATGATGCCCTGTGAGATTACCTGGAACAGAAGCTAGAGAGTGTTAAGGGAATAAAGTAGGTATTTATTTAAAACACCTTCAAAGGATGCACCTTGGGCAGTACAAGAGCCCAGCTGTGGCTCCACCCAAGATGGATGCCTGGTCATGAGTTTTTGCCCTTTTTTATGTTTTGGTCCATTTACATATTGGGGTTAATTGTCCAATTACAGCTTCAGGTTATGAAGTCCCATCCTCCCAGACTGCTCTCCTCAATTCGCTGTTGTTTATGATTTTTGGGCCTGAAGCTGCAAGGGTGTCCTTGGTTCTCAGGCTGGAAAAGGATTGTTTTGTGTAACCAAACTGTGAAGAGAACTTGCTAACACTTAATATGAAGTTCAGAGTTATATACCAGTGCAATACAGAATCATGAAAAAGCTAAAACTTAAAGGCACCAGAAGCACCCGGCTGGCAGGAGGGAAGAGTAAACAAGAACTGGTTTGCACATATAGATTAATTCCTATATGTTTTTTATAACTTAGAATAATTTATTGTAATTACTGTTGACTGAGTTGTGTTTGAAGGAGGCAGCGCTGTTTAAAAGGATTTTTTGAAAGGTATTGAATTGGGAGGCAATTACTTTTTTTTTTAAGATATGTTTAAGGATTATAAAAGTAATTACTGCCCTCAAGCCAGGATGTCCAATTATGTTAAACTGTGGCTTAAGACAGCACAGCTTTCATTCTCTTCCTTGGGTGGCTCATGCAGGAGCAGAGCACACGTGGCATGGCTGGGGCAGGGTGTGGCACCATAGCAGTGCTGTGGCCCTGCAGGGACACGGGACAGACACCAGGGATGAATGTGGGACCACAAGAAAGCAGGGAAAAAAGGGTGGAAAAGGGAGAAAGGAAAAAAATTGGGAGGACAATGGGAATGAGGGACTGTGGGCACCAAGCTGGCACTCCTATCACCCCAGTCACTGGGCACAAGCCAGCCTGGTGCCTGTGGGGAAGAACTTGCCCTTGCTTTGGGGAATGGCACACTGACCCCTCCGGGGCCTCTTCCTGCCCTGCTTTTCTCTGTTTTCCTCTGGGAGCCCTTCATGAGCAGCAAGAGAGAAGTATGCGTTTATTTTTCAAGCTTGCCTTTTGACTCCAACTCCCCTCTGTTCTTCTGCCAACGTGTGAGAAACAAGTTCAGGTTTAAAAGGCAACCTGAAATGTGCATGCACGCACAAAACAGTTTTATTTTTATAATGCCGTGATTTATGGGCCAGCTTGGGGCAGGGGGGATTTCACTGGTGATTTCTGAGCGTTTGAAGGCTGCCCATAGCAGGAGAGACAGCCAACATCCTACGTGCCAGGGATGTGGCTGTCGCAGGCAGGGGCAGAGGGCAGCAGCAGGAAGGGCACAGAGGGTCTCAGCGAGGGCACTGCAGCTGCACAGGGGCAGGGCTGGGTGGAATTTGGGGATGCAAAAGTGGGAATGAGAGGTGGAGCTGCAGGAGTGATAGGAAAAGCTGTGCCTTAGGGATGTCTTAAGAGCTGCTGGGATTTGGGCTCAGCCTGGATGGAGGTGGGGGACCCAGGGGCAGGAGATTGCTCTCATAGCTGAGCAGGATGGAGGCTGGTGTGCCAAAATCAGGAGCTGTCCTTTGCCATCCCTCCCAGCACTCAGCTTTGGAGGTGTGCTCACATGGCTGATCACACACATCAATTTTGAGCACACATCACCCGGCTGATCCCTCTCACCCCACACCTCTTCACCCCCAGGCAGCAGCAAGCCAGGAGGCCATGGGCTGGTGGGGGGCACACACACACACTCCTCTTCCAGCGAGCCTCAAAACAAATTCACCCCATTTAACCCAAACTGTCAAGAGGCACTGACCCAGAAATGGCTGTTCCCGGGGGGCAGCAGCAGAGCAGGCTGGGGCAGGAGGGAGGGTCGTGTCCCACTCCGTGCTGCTGAGCGGGCTGGGTGCAGGAAGGGAGTGGTGACAGCATCCTTGGCCGTGGCACTGCAGCCCCAGGCACTTTGTGGTGCAGAGCTGCTGTCTCACAGGAGCTGGGGAGATACTGCAAGGAGGAGATGCAGCGAGAGGCGACAGATAATATCTGCTTTCTGGGAAGAGCAAGTGCTGTGCTGCCACGGAAAGCAACAGCTAGAAAGCAAACCAGGAGCTGCCAGAGCTGGGAGAGGAACAGCAGGGCAGCTTCCAGCATCCCACGAATCTGTCAAGTGTCAGCGCTGGGTTTATCTCTGGCTTGGCTGCATGAGATAGACTGTGGAAAATGCAGTCCTGACACAAGGTTTTTATAAATACAGAAAATAGTTTATTATTACTATTGTTGTTGCTGCTGTTATTATTACTAGTGTTATTATTATTTCTCAGTCTGGCTCCCCAGTGTCTTTGCGTGATTTTCACCCTTGGAGCCTGCCAGCTGAAGTAGTTGGTGTGTGTGTTTTTTTTTCCCAAAGCCACACGTGGAAGCAGTTCTTGGTGGTTTGGGTCCTTTGTATTCTGTGGATTATAAAAGGTCTCTCCTGTAAGTAGCCTGGAAAAGGAGAAGTACTAATTATTATTAACTCTGCCAAAGCCAATAATATCCTTGGGTAATTATCAGTTTACCCAATTTTCCTGTGAGCCTACTGTGTAAATACACTATTGTAAGAGGCTATTATTTCCTCCATGCTCCACCTCACCATAGCACCGATAGTTTTGGGCTCGTCAGGAGCCTGTTGTGTTCAGGGCTGTGAATTTTGGTGGACGGTCACCACCAATAATCAAATATAAGACAGGGAATGGCACGAGTTTATGTGCCCCTGCCAACCTCCAAGTCCAGCCCCTTCTCTCCTCTGCAACCTCACCAAATGCTGCTGAGCCCTCTTGCCCCAGCTGGGGCCATTTGCCCCCTTCGTGCAAAATCCAGCAGGATGCTCCCCAGGGATCATGGCCACCCCTCCAGGCCCTGGGCAAGTGTCATGGCAGGGCAGGGACTGTGCCATTGACCAGCCCGATGCTGATCCCGAGCATGACTTTCCCTGCCACGCTGAGGTGAAGCCGGGCAGGGAGCCGGCGGGGAGGAAGCGTGTCTCACGGCAGGAGACCCGAGCTGCTTTCCCTTTCATCGCCGCTCATTTATTTGGATTAGAGTCAGCTCTCTCCTGAATCCTTTGTTCGCTGTTTGTTATTCCACATGCACCCAGTGCCGCGTGTTCATCTTTATTAGCTTTAATTGCTTCCCCGTTCTAATGGGATCTCGCTATTCGCATACAATTGAAAGGAAATGTATTCATTAAAATAATTCTCCTCCTAACTGTTGTTTAGAGCTGGTGCTGTCAGTGCCGCTCGCCTGCCCACCGTCCACTGCCAGACAGGACCAGGACACAGGCAGAGCTTCACTGGTGATTTTCTGTTAATGTGTACCACGGGCTGCAGGCTCAGGTCAGCTTGGGTGATGTTTGCTGACAGAGGAAAGGTCACATAAAGCCACCTGGCTGCTCTTCCTGTGAAGCCTGAGGCACATGTGAAGGGGCAACACGTGTGTGCTCCCATCCCTGGGCACCCTTCCCTTCCCCCTGCTGCACCTTGGCCTCACTAACACCAGAGCTCTCAGCCTTCACCTCCAAGGGGAAGGAATTAAATGGGAAAGTGGAAGAGAGACAAAAAAAGCCAGGAATGCTTGAGGGCTGAGACCATGCTACAGAAAAGTCTCCAGCTGAAATTAGTGACAAGAGGCAGTTTCAGGCAGCAGACAAGCCATCTCCTGAACAGCTTGGCTTCCTCCCTGGCACTCAGACCAACTTTTCCTCCTTATTTATTTCCTCCAACCAGCACTAGTTAGGAGTCTTTAGGGAATAGTTTAATGACCCTTCTTCCTCCTGGCTGTTTACGCTGGGCTCTCCCTCCCCTACCTGGGGCTGCTGAGGCACCATTGCCACTGTAGCTAAGCAACCTCCCCATTAGCACACTGGTGGCTCAGACCAAGGCATCTCCTCACCAGGTTTACACAATTAGCCCCTCAGTTTTTGGCTGCAGTGCCCCTCTCCTCCCCTTCCAACACCTCTGAACAGTTTGTTTCTGCAGCACTGTCCATTCAAATGAGTAGATCTCCCTTTCGACGAAAAAAAAATCCCCTGTCTTATGACATCCCCAATCCTCTGTGAAAGCTGCCCTCCCTTGCCTGGCATATTTATGCCAGAGTTTGTTAAGAACATCATGTAAGGCCAGGGATTGGAAACTGGCAGTTTCAGGGCTTGCAGAGCTGTTTCAGTGGAGATGGGCAACATGTTCTCCTTGTAAGTGATGTAGACATGCAGGAGTTGTGCCTGAAAATGCAGTTGGCAGAGTCCTTCCCTGCTGGCCACCTCACGGGCTACATTGAAGTCACTAATGGGCCATGAGGGAGTATCAACCTAGACCAACACCACCATCCTTGAAAAAACCCTGGCAAAGGTGAGCGCTGCCAGCAGCCCCCATGTTCCTGTCCTGTGTCACCTCTGTAGGGTGGCTTTGCAATCAGCACAAAAGCTGAGCCCTTGCAATGTTTGTTTTCACTAGCAGGGTATTCCTGGACACCCCAAGGCTTTCAGGGTGCAGACACGGTCTTGCAGGTTTCCTGGAGCTAATCCTGGACTGGAGCTGGTCTGGGAGCTTCATTTAAAACGTAAATGACTTGGTCATTCATTGCCTAACAGCAATGGCATTAATGGGATGCGAGTTTGTGCAGCCAATAGCATCCTGCAGGACTTCTGAAGGGAGCGTCTGCTTTGTCTCTGCATTTGTCTGTCACAGAAGAACATTGCCCAGGCCCCAGCTCCCAATCTATTCATATATTTGCTTGATTACACTGTACAGAGCGAGTGCCAGGCTGGCAGACAGACTGCAGGAGCTGTGCTATCCCTGGAAGTGCTCCCCTGAAGAAGACAGTGGTGACATCACAGGCAGGTGACATCAGCCCTGTGACACTTCTGCTCTTCCAGCCAGCTCTGCAAACCCTTCTGACCTTGCCCTGCCAGCCTCAGGGTGAGTACAGATGGGGGCTATCAGGTTGGCCCCCGATAAGAGACACGTGCCGTGCTCCCCAACAACCTGCCCTGCACATCCTAACGCTGGCATTCAGCTGCCAAGCACTGCCCCTTCCCCCAGTGAGGGCTCCCATCTATCTGCATTTCAGAAGTGCCTATCAAGCCCCAAAAGACAGTGCTAGACAGACAGTAACCATCTGCCTGCAGGTCAAGTGGCTGTGACAGGCATCCTCTGGCCACTAAGACAGTGAGACAGTTTTGAGACTGTCTTCACAGAGACTCTGGCTGGCTGCAGAAATCACTACCTGTTCTGTCGCTTTTTATTCATCCTTGGGATGTACTTGAGAGCTGTCAGCTCCCTGAGTCACAGGGAGGCTGAATGTCTTGCCAAAATGTGTGCTTGGGTAGCAAGAGCATGATGAACACTTAGAGCAGCCCCAGGAGCCCTGCCCTAGGCTGGGGCATTGTCTCTGGCACAGGTTTCTCACTCACACACACAGCAAGGGGGGACCCCAGCCTTGATGGCCAGAAGCCCCCAGGCAGCACTGGCTGCTGTGGCTACCAGGCCCTTGCAGGTAATGCCAGAAATGCCCTGCACAGCACCCCTGTCAGTGGTGTGAGATGGTTGGTGAAGCATCGAGATGTGAACAGGGTGGGTGGCTGCTCTGCTGATGCTTTTTTGGGAGCCTTGCTGTTTTTCTGGCCAAGCAGTGGGACAGGATGTGTCCAGCTCAGGAAGGAGCTTTCATCTCTAACAGCCCTACTGAGCTGCAGCTGAGACCCAGGTCTCCTTTCCTTCCCTCCCTGCCTTCTTCCTCCTAACTGAGGTTTTTTCCTGGTGCCTTCTCTGCTTTGATGCTTCACTTCAATTCTTCACTTTAGACCCCTCGCCCTCCTCCATTCCTTCTTCAGCAGAACAAAATGGTAGATCCCACCTTGGCAGGAGGTGCTGGTGGTTGATCCAGGACAGTCTGATGGGTGGGAATTGGCAACAGGTCAAAACAGAGAAAAGTAATCACCCTTTTTCCAAAAAACACCCCAGAAAACCCAAACCCAGAAAGGAACAATTATGGTACCACAGAGCAGCAAAGACAGCAGCTGTGGGAGGGACCTCCTGCCCAGCCACCTCAGCAGCCAAAGAGGCTGAGCAGGGGTGACCAGGGGTGGTGTGGGAGTCCTTAGGCACAGCCACTGAGGGGAGGAGCTGAGCAAGGGCCAGAGCAGCCCCACCATGGGGTGAGAACCACTCCTGGGCCCTGGAGCTCTTGCAGTGACTTACTAGGACCAGTTCCTGAAAGATCCTGGAGTATCTGCAGATCCAAGGATGTGCCATGCTTACAGGGAATAACACCCCAGGCTCTGGAAATGCATACTGGCAGCAAGAGGAGCTTTTTCTCTCTTCCCAGCCATGGGGAGGGAGGGGAGTCAAGGGGAGAGAGGGGACAATTCTTGCTCCAAAGAGAGTAAAATGAGATTATTATTTTTTTTGCCTTGTTCTGCACATAAACCTAACACTTCCTTTGAGGCAGTCCCCCAGGACTTCCCAAATCCTAACTTCATCAAAAAGGAGAATATTTTAAAAAAACTAAGCTGCTCCACTAGAATTGGCCTCCTGAAGCTTATAAACATGAGTGAGATTAGAGGGGCAGAAGAGATGGGGAAACATGTGCCTGATCCTGCAAAGGGTGGTGGGCAGGGAAAGCAAGGAGTGCTGCTGGCAGGGAGATGGGGCAAGCAGGGAAAAAGCTGAGAAAACAGGGGCCATCCTTTGGGGAGGGAGACCTTGGTCCTGCAGACAGTGGGGGCACATCTCTGCAGGCATCATACAAACCCCTCCCTGCTCCTGGTGCCTTTGAGACAGCTCCTGAGGAAGGCACCAGGGCCACAGCAGGAGAGCCAGCAGCTGTGCCTCATCTTGTGCAGGGCTGGAAACTTTGGCTGCCCCAAAGCCTTGGGGTTTTGGGGTTTTTGGCTCCTAATCGATCTTCTTTCTAAGCTTTACTCCGGTTACAAACCTGCATGGTTTGTTGCTTTACTATTTTTTTTCTCTTTGCCATGTTTTTTTCATTTTCCTGCCTTGTCTGACAGTCCTGTTCCCTCACTGGGGTGTCCCCACTCCCCAGCAGCACATGTGCTCCCCACCCCTGGAACCAGCACTCGCTGCTGCCTTGGACAGATGTCTCCCACCAACCCGATGGTTCTGTGGCATCTCCCGCATTCCTGAGCTGAAATAATCCCCCAAGCTTTGTCAGGTTTCTGCACCAGTGGCCCCACTGCAGTTTAATTAAGGCAAAACCCCTCCTTGCTTTAGAGATTTTCGCTTACCAGTGGATTTCCCTAAGGCCTCATCAAGCGGAACGCTCCTCTCTGCCTGCTCCTCCTCTACCAGCAGTGCAGCAATCCCTGGCTGCCCAGGGGGAATGGGCAAAGCCTGGATTTAGGGTTCCTTCCTCTGAGGGTACCTGTGTGGGTGTCCTGACACCCAGGGAAGCACCTGGGTGCATCTGCTCGCTGAACTGAGACTGGCCTTGTCCTGGGAAATGATATTTTTGGTCTTAACCCCGGCTTTGCTTTAGGCTCAGCGCATTGCAATTTAGCTCCTGTATCTGCAAATGGCTTTGTGGCCATTGCACAGGCTGGAATTTGTGTTTATTCTCCAAAAATGTGTGGAGCTGGTGGCGGCTCTGCAGCTGGAACAGCAGACAGGATTACCCAATTACCAGGTTTTTTTTCTCCACTGAGCTCGACAACAAGATTTATGAAAAATTAAGAAAGGGCAATGCTCTTCCCTGCTTAGAGGAAGAATGAGAGCCTAACTGCCATAGGCTTCCAGATGTCATTTTATATTTTCTATAAAAATTTATAGGGAACCCAGCTGGCCCTAGAGACACAGTGAGAGGAGCAGACAGTGAATTGCCACTTGGCAGAGGTGACCATGCAGCACGTGCTGGGAGTGCTGCTGCCTTTCCCAGCCGGGGAGCCACGGCTAAAGCAATCCTGGCACCAGCCAAAGCCTCTGCCCTGTGCCAGGCCGATGGGGCTCAGCCTGGCCTAGGGTGGGCAGTGGGAGGGCAATGTTTTGAAAGCAAGGTAAGCTCCTCCTGTGATGGGTGGATGAGGCCCCCAGGCTGCTCCTGCTCTCCAGTTTTTCTCACTTCTTGCTGATGCTGGACCCGATATTCCTCTGGCAGTCCCCAGCAAGCAAAGTGCGCTGGAGCGGAGAGGGGAGCAGGATTGGCCCCTTCTCTGACTTTGTTTCACATTTTCAGGAACATGAATTGCCATGGTTACCAAAGCCTGGGCTCCTCATTAGCAACATTTGCTCTCGATGTCAGATTAACGAAGTTGTTCCCTCACAGCACTGGCGGGAGCTGCAGCTGTTCGGGCGCCGTTCGCCATCGCTTCACCTGCAGCCAGCACCCGGCTGCGGGACGGGAAACCAGCCTGGGAGCCCGGCAGCAGTGTGGGAAGGGAACCCAGCCACAGGAACCCGGCACCGCTGTGGGAAGGCAGCAGCACGACCAGGGCACAGGCTGCTCTCCAGCGCTCATTCTGCCGCTTTTCCCCAGATCCCAATTATTCCCTGTGTCATGTGGATGCCTCGCACCCCCCCATGAGCTGCAGGAACAGCCCGGCTTTCATTTTCCCTAACTCAGGCTGCCGGCAGAAGTGCCTTTGAAAGCACAAACCACATCTGCTGCTCGTATCATTACTCGGCGATGCCTACACAGAGCCACGGCCATTGTGCCTCTCTGACCCGCTCTCTCTCTCCAAAGAGGAGCTATTTAAAGCATCCTATTGAACCGTATCATGTGTCCACAGAGGAACTTTGAATGCTCCCACTATTGTACAGCTCTTGCTGGTGCCAGCTATGAAAATGCTGTTTGTGCACTCTTGTCAGCAAGGAGGGAGCGACTGCTGGGATCACACAGCCCCTGCCAGGGAGAGGAGAGGACCGATGGACGCAGCAGAGTGCTGGGGATGTGCCTCTCAGCTGGGCATTCCCGGGATGCTAATGGGGGGAAGAATCATCATCAGCTCATGCCAGAAACTCTGGACCTGACCAAACGCCTTCAGTGACATCAGCACGTCCATGGTTCCCCGGCGATGTCATGTCATCAGGCTAATCCCCAGCGGCGCGTAATCCCCTGTCACTAGGACAACACCGGCAGAAAGCAAACCTGGACCAATATCTCCTCATTTACCCAGACCTACCTAATCCCAGAGAAGCAAGTTAATAACATACATCAGCTCGGTATCTGCAGGTTTTTTATTAAACTCTTCGAATAAGTTTTATATTATTTTGACCCTTGCCAAGTCAAGCTGCCCAGCTTCAGAGCCAGCAAGGATGTGCTCGCAGGAGATGTTTTGTGAGCAGACCTCAGGCTAAAACTTATTTCCTCTCACTATCTGATGAACTCTTATTAATAATGAAAACATTTGCTTAAAAAATAAAAAAGTAGGTCAGATCCCAGGCATTTTATGAGTGGGACAGGCTGAGAACAATTGACTGAATGATGTTACAACAGGTTGTCCAAGCAGCTCCTTTGGCGAGCATCTCTTCCTGGCATCCAGTGACTCCCTGGTGCTCACGGGGCCCTTCCCACCGGCGCCTGGCGCCGTGGCCACGTAAGCCCTTACCCACAGCTTTATCATCCCAGTGTGGATGAACAGGCTTTTCCTTACCCAACTGTGGCTTAATAAGCTTCTCCAGTGAGCGCAGATCTGTAAACAGTGGTATCAGTTATTCTGTCTGACCTGCAGCACAAAATTGTTTTCCTGCTTGTGAAGGAAATCTTCAGAGCAGAGCTGGGGATACACAAAGGCAGCTCCGTGTAGACCATAAATAAATACATATCAGTGCACGTGCTCTTTTACTTTGCACGCCTGAAAGCTAGAAATAATGTCTGATGCTTAGAAGAAAGGAAATATTTAGTTAGGAGAAAAAGAGAGAGCTGTAAGAAAAAAAGAAAAACACTACATATTTATTTTTTATGGCGTAAGTGAAAAGCTTGCGCTTTCAGCTTTGTTGAATTATTTTACGCTGTATCTCTGGCAGAAATCGAAATAAGACCTGCTTGCATCCAGCCCCTCAATTATTGCACCTTGCTTTTCCGTGTGCCAAAATGACATCTGAAGAACTGGCAGGAAGATTTGCCTCCGCGCTCTCCCTTGCACGCAGGAAGGCAGCTCCGCCACGCTCAAAGGTGTTGGGAGATTTTGCAGCTTAGGTCAAAGGATGTTAATAAAACACTTGAGCCTCCATATGGTATTTTGGCACTAAAATGTCAGCTGCTTTTCAGACACTGTACTTTAATCATTTCAGACAGGCCCCTTTTAAATGGTTTGTTTAGTTTGCTTAGAGAATAATATTTGTTATTTGGTTTTTAGAATGACTAATAAATGAACTGTCTTTGCTCAGGGAGAATAATGCCACTTAAGCAAAACCTGGTACTGCAGTTCAGAGCTATTTAATAAGAAATACCTGTCAGTGTCAGAATATATTTAGTGTGCATTAGCTTTGAAGAATTGCAGAATAGGTTTTCCCCTCGCTAAGTTTACTTTATGTAAAATGTAACACATGAACTGTGAATATGTGGACAGCAAACAGACTGTATCAATGAATTCAGCCTCCCCCGGAAAACGCTGACAGCGGCAAGAGAAACACCTCCTCACAGACACAACTGACACCATCAAAAGCGGAACGTGTGACAGCTGCCAAGGAGCTGCAGCCTCCCGCCTCCCTCCCCGTGTTTAAAAAACAAAATCAAATCCAAAATAACACGCTGTAGTCTATTTATCCTCTTGTTTAATCCGCTGGGAAAGCATCAGCATAATTAAATGCTTTTAACCTTTCGGTTTTAACGTGCGAGCAGACAGCGGTGCACAGAGAAGCCGTGAGGAGCGGCAGCTCGGCACTGCCGGCGCTGCAGCACCCCGGCCATCCATGGGCATCCCCATCCTGAGCGCCACCGAGCACCGCCCACCCCTGCCGGACCCACACGGGAAGGGGCATTGTGACTTCCCAGCAGTTCTCCATCCCAGATCCGGAGCTGCAAACAGAGAATTTGCTGGATCAAGCCATAGCACCCTGTGTCTATTATTCATGCACTTCTTTCACAACCCAGGTACCGTCTCGGATGCTCCAGCCATCTGGGGCAGCTACTTGGGAGGCTGGCAGTGGGATGCATGGAGAAGCAAGTTATTTACTTAGAAACTGTCTCTGTGGCATCTTGACCATCTGGAAAGAATATGGAAATGAGACTTTTAGCGAGATGGAGCTTCTCGGTTGATAAATTAACCAGGCATTTCCAGAACTTGGTAGAGCTGATAAAAGTGAGCATTTCTGAGCACGTCCCAGCTCACACACACATTTATAGGTGTGAGCATTTGCAATTTCCCATCACCTACACATCAGGGGACCTAAGTCACTCTCCTGCAAACTGCCTGGGTTCCTGGGTAAACAAAGCCTGACTTCCAGCTGAAGAATTTTCGTGCAAAGAAAGGAAGGGCCAGGCAGGGCTGGGTTACACAGCTTTGTCACCAGAACTCTGCTTGCATCTCCAAACCTGCCCCAAGGGGACAAAACCCAGTCCTGCAGGGAGAGGAGGGCTGAGAGTGTCCTGCCGGATTGTCTGGCCAGCAGGAGCTCCTCACCCCATCACACGGAAGGTGAGGTGCAAGTGTGCACCCCAGCTTGGTCCTTACTCACTCCCCAAAGCTACAGCAGCGAGCAGGAGCCTGGTGCAGTGGGGGAATAACGCTCACAGCCTGTCACACACACAGGAACCTCTCAGCTCTTATGCCAGCCTCTTACTAATCAAAATATCATGCTAGGCTGGAGTGGATCTGGCTTCTTTGAACGTGAGTCACATCATTTGCTGATTGCCAGGAGAGTTCCCAGGAACTGGGGGCAGCAGGACAGAAATTGCAGCTGTCCTCAGAGCACTGTAATTTGTGCTGGAGCTGGATGGCTCTCCCAACCACCCTGAGACAGGGCAATTAAGGCTGGCTTCGAGCCAGATGCAGGTCGCTGGGATCAGAGCATGGAGCCCCAAATTAAGCACTGTGAGAACGGAACCAGGAGACTGTACAGGAGACTGTACAGAAGAAGTTAGTGAAGTAGGGAAGTCCCTGGAACAGCCATCGTGCCTTTCAAATGCAAATGCCATCTCAAGGAAACTGTTTTGTTCTGCAGCCTCGGAGTGCTGACTTCTAATCACCGAGCAGAGAAAATACACCCAGGAATACCAACATGGAGAAAAGGGTCTGGGGGTGGCTCAGAGCAGGTCAGTGGCACAGGGAAACACATTCCCAGCAGCTGAGTCAATCCAAGGGCACACACTGCTCTGAGCCCACTGAGGGTCACAGTTCACTCGAGTGCCCCTGTCATGCTGCATAAAATTACCTCCTGCTAATGCAGCCCTAACACTTTCCAAAATGCAGTCTAAACTTCCCAAAAGCAGTTGAGGTATCTGGTACCTGTTGTCCTCTCAATATCATGTACAAAAATTGATGTACAACAGCAGGCAGCTCCTCCATTGTCCACTTCCCAAATGTCCAATGAAATGGACAAAGCTGGATGGATACCCACAATCCAATCATAAACTGAAGTTAATAGATGTGAAACACCAACAGAGCTCTAGAAATAGGAACAGTTCTGTGATAACCTCTATCAGGAGTGAGGGTTTTGCTAAATTCCCAAACATTTTTTAGTTTCCCAAAGCTTCCCTTCATCTTATGGGATCAGAATCAGCCAGGGGTCCTTCTGCCCTGTGATGCCACCTTTGTCCCATCACCTGCAGCTTCTTACATGGGAGCTGTGGTGCAGTTGGAGGTTGTATCTGGCTGCACCTACGTGAGCCTGTTCTCCTACACCAGCATCAGGCAGGTGGCTGCCACTGGTCCCTGGAGCCTGAGGAGATGAGACCCACCACAAGTTCAGGAGCACCTGGACGGGGCTGGAGCTGCCTTGGTGGAGCACTGAACAGGGAACAATATTCCAGGGTGGCACATACTTAGCTCTACAGGGCAGAGGACCCTTTTGGAGAAGCCCTGCTGTGCCCAAGGCCTAATGATGGTCAGCAGACAAGCAAGTTCCTCATTTAAGGCTCAGCGTGGTCTGAAGGTCTCCTTCATACAGGTACTGGTAACTCTGATGAGGGCCAGTGGCAGAGCAGCAGCTGAGCATCTGTCCCCTGAGCCTGTGCTGCAGCTACAGTCATCCATCGATGTTTTTAACACTTTTCTCTAAAGAAATTTTTTTTTTTGCCTCTACACATAGGAATGCATCGAGCTTAGGTGTGCCCATATGGCTCAAGGAAACCCATGGGACCTCAGATTGGGTTTTACTGGCCATAATACTTTGTAAACATATATGTATTTTAAAATCCGTTATTCTATTTTGTTAACTGACTGAAAAAAGTGATGCATTAAAGCAAAACTAAGATCTGAGCAATGTCAGATGACCTTAGATACTCACTGTGCCAGCAGGGCTTGAAGCTGGACTTGGTGGAGGCTCAGCCCTCTGGCTACTGAGCTGAAGGCTCTCCAGGTGCAGTCATCCTCAAACTGCCCACTGCAGCAGCTAAACAACATGGGGGAACAAAAGCCCCTTCAGTGGGAAATTTCCCAAGAGGCTCCATCCCGGGTCCTTTGCTGTGTTCCTTTATGAGCAGTGACTTGGGCAGAGTGAGATTTTGCCATTGCTGGGGTTTCATGAGGCCCTTGGCCAGTGATGGGCTCTGCTCCCTCTACACCCATAAGTGCCCTGAATTTTCTAGGAGCAGAAAAAGTCTGAGAAGAGACTCTCTCCCCTTTCATCCCAGGATCACAGGCAGCAGTGCTCACTTTCTGAGGAGCAAGGGTCCTTTTTAAAAGCACTCCTTAGGCTTAACTCCCACGACATTCATAAACTCTTTAAAGGCAGGAATTAACCTGGCTTTCTAGAAAGAGTCTCAGATGCTTTTAAGCAGTGTTTCAGAGGCAGAAATGATCTTCAAAATCTTCTGACTTTCAGTTTTGAGAGAAACACTTTTTTTCTTTGAAATTAGTCTAATTAGAAGATCACAAAATTAATTAAAACGCAAAATGAAATGCAACACTTTGCATCAGGTCAAATTAAACATTTTCACAAGTTATGAAATGAAATCAGAGCTGATTTTCACTTTGATTAAAGAAACCTCCCTCTCCCTCCCCAAGTTCTGGAAAACATCGATCCAAAGAAAATCGTCCTCTCCCAAACCTGCCCATTCCAGCAGGCAGAGGGGTACAGCCCTCCCTGCCCTGAAATATCAGCGACCAGAGATTCCACTTCACACTCAACCCTCAGCTCTCACCACAGGCGCTTTGGCTGGATGATATTTTAAGTGCTCCTGCAGCAGCTCGTTTAAAATTAGCAGCACCCCTAATTGGGAAGGGGGAGCTCTGCCTGGCAGAAATGGCACTGCTGGCCCCCGGCACAGCGGGGGCAGCCCAGTGCCACTCTCAATAGCCATCACTGTCAGAGGTGGGTTCCTGGCCAGGGCTAAACTGTCCACCCGTTTAAATATAGCAAATCCCAAAATGTCAGGAGTTTTGTAGGCGGCCGCAGAGCAGTGGCAGGGGGGAGGCAGGGCTCAGTGCTGGGTGCTGGCTCAGAACCTGTCCCTGCCAGGGACTGGGTCACTCCCATGTGCTGGTGTAACACCTGAGCTTTAATTGCCTCTGCTGTGGCCCTGTCCTGCTCCCGGCGGAGCTGCTGACGCAGCCCACTGTAGCTCTTGGCACCAGAAAACACATTCTCCTCCAAGACCAAAAATATCAGTTCACTCTAAACATCAAGAGAGTGGCTTGTGATTAAGCAGTTGGGGTTTTACAGCATCCTGAGGATGTAAAGTGCTATTTAAGTGATAGCTATTTTTACTGTGGTTATTTATTATGTGGGGCTGGTCAGTGCTGAGGTCCAGCCCCCTCTGCACAGCAGGTATTCCCAGCACAAAATGCTGGTGTAAGGTGGGCCAGCCTCAGGCAAGCACCACAGCAGCAGGTGGTCACGGTCCTCCTACTCCTTGGGCAGGCTCCCAAAGGCAGGAATCACAGGGGAAAGACCCTTTTGGCCCTAAGGAGGGTGGTTAACCCCAGACCCTTGGAGGGATTCATGTTGCTAATCCCATGGGGGAACCATGGCTGCTTCCCCAGAGCCAAGCACTGTAATGTGGCTGTAACGGGTGCATCCCTTGGGTTTGGTTTGATGAACTTGGAGGTCTTTTCCAGCCTGAATTCTATGAATCTATGGTTCTGTCCCTACAGAGTGGGGTGAGACACACGCAGGCATTTCTTTTGAGAGAAATGCTCCATTTTTTTTCCCCCACCCTGTGATCTGGCCAAGCGCAGCCAGTTCTCCTTGTCCCACTGGGATGATAGCAGGACCACAATCCCCAGCTCAGGCTCACAGCAGCTGCAGGTTTGGGTTTTACAGCTCCCTTCTGGCTCCCCTACCCAGCTACCAGGCATGAGTTCCCTGAGCAGACTGATGGACACATCCCAGCAGGAGGGCAGCCAAAGGGGCTCTGCGTGGAGGAGCTGAAGAGCCAGGGCATGCATCACTCTCCCTGCAGCTATGGCACTTGTGGCACTTGCTTATTTGTGCCCTAACATTGCACAGTATCACCCGGGCTGCAGCCCTTGGGATCATTAGGCCTGGAGGAGCTGAGACTCTCCTCCACCAGGAACGGTGCCTCTGCAGATCTCACAGACATGGATACTCCAGCACCATGGCAGAGCCCTGTCCCTCACTGTAGCCATTCAACCTCCTCCCCAAAGGGTATGCTGTGCTGCAAAGGCCCAAGGATGAGCTAAGGCAAAGCAAACCCCCAGGCACCTTCCACGGGGTTAAGCACACCCACTCTCCCCTCTGCCTTTCCAACCTCCTCCTGCAAAGGCAAACAAAGAGGCTCTCCTATGAGTACCTCAGCCTGCCATAATGGCATTAGGGGAAGGGCGGAAAGAGATCCTAACTCTCAGCTCACATTTAAGCATACAAAAACAAACAACCAAAAAAAAGGGAAAAGTTAAAGCCATCTGAAAGTGCCTCGCTCTCTCCCAGAAGAGTGATAAAGGCTTTTTGGCAGAGTGAGGTGGTGTTTATTTTGGTTTGTGTTGTGTTGCTGCTCTGACCCCCTCAGCTGTTAGCCGGCAAACTTGACAGCCTGCTTGTTTTTACTGGACTGCTCCGGAGTTTTTCGCTCTGCGAAAGTGATCTGGGAGCAGTTTGCAGGGATTGCACAGAGGGCTCTGCCCAGGGCCCGCTGCCACGTCCTGCGCCCTGCCCCGCATCCCAGCCGGGACTGCAGCCCGGCTCGGCCCGCAGCTGGTTTAAATCATCACTTTCTTCCCATTTCACTGCACAAGGCAGTGCTTGAAGATTTTCCTTTCTATTCTGCTGAAATGTGACTCTAATTAGATGATAACAAGGCTCTGACATTTTCTAATCGTAATCCTATCCGTGCGAGGGGACATTATTAAAACGATTAAAATTATTGATAAAGGGGAGGAGGGGTGCACAGTCAGAGAACTTGGAATTTGGCCTATGGTGCAGAGGGGTGCACAAGGCTGGGTGTGTCCCCTGGGATAAAGGCACCACTGTCCCCAAGGACATGCCACTCTCTGAACACTTTCTTGAGTAAGACAACACTGCCCACCAAGCTGGAGCTTCCTGTCATGACCAGGACTTAAAGGAAAGGTGGCTTTGGAAACAAAAGGTGGCTTTGGAAACAAAAGGTGGCTTTCATGTAGACCTAAGGAAGCAGAGCTTTGCCAGACCTGAAGTTATCAAGGAGGTGTCTGGACCCAGTGTTTTCCACACCCATACGTGCTCATGTGGAAGACACAGTGCAAACATCGGCACTGCACGTGTGCCTTTTAGTCCCTCTTTTGGCAAGGTTTTTGCTCCATGGGATTGGCATGAGGGATGAGCAGTTGTGCTCTCAGCTGCTCAAGTGAAATCAGTGTCCCTGTCCACAAGGTGAGCACTGTTTTCTAAAGCTGGGCACCTCTCCACAGGCTAGAGTCAGAATCAGAGATGGAGAAGTCCTGAGGGCTGAGGTTTCCACAAAGTGAAGGTGAACAGGGCAAGATTTTACTTTTATTACCTTTAGACCCCTCAAGGCAATGCAACAAGCATCTTCTCTCTGACCCAGGGGACAGGCACGTGATGTCTTACACCCCCTGTCCCACATCAGCCACGGGCCCTACACACAGTGCCATGTGAGGGGCATGCCAGCTGTCCTGGGGAGCCTGCTGTGCCATACAAGGGATGTGGATCTCAGCTGGAGCCTGCTGAGCAGTCCACAAGCACAGGGCCAGGCCCTCCAGCACCTCTCTTGGTGGTCCCTGACTCTGCATGGCTCCTGCAGGATCCCATTGATTTGTCAATCAAACATCCTTCTCTGCGGGGCTCTGCGCCCAGCTCTACGTCATCCCTGCCTGGCATGGAGGCAGGCAGTTCTGAGCCAGTTTTCTGCTCTGGAAACCTCGGGAATCTCCCTCAGTGTTTCCCAGAATAGCCCCAAGGCTCCTCTAATTTCCTACAGCTGCTGCGTGGCAGCGAGCCGGCAGCTCCACCCGGAGCATCTCCCTCGGTGGTGGCAGGAATGTCGGTGGCACAGCCCCCGGAGCTCGGGGATTCCTCATCCCTGGGGAAGTCCCTACACCTGCAGAGAACAAGGATCAGTTTTTACCACCAGAACAAACACCAGCAACCCAAAGGGGACAGGGACACGCAGGCAGCTCAGCCTGTGCATTGACACTGCAGAGGTTTCCAAACTCCAACACCAGCCCTCCTCGCTGCCGAGGGCAGGGGAGACACAACACCACCCACCCCAATTAGCCCACACGTGATCGATAAAACAGAGCACGAATTTTTCCAGCAGCATCCATAGCCCAGCTCAACGTGGTGATCTCCAGCTGAGGGGGGAAAGTGCCCGGAGAGCAGGAGCCAGAGGCAGAGTGGGATGGGTCAGTACAGCCAGAACATGCCAAAGCTCGAGGTGTTTCAAAAGCCTCCCCCAGCACTGGTTTGCATGCAGGGTCAAACCCCCAGTCCACAGAAGACCAAAAAACCCCAGCGCTTCTCAAAGAGAAAAGCCCCCTGGAGCCATCAAACCGTTTGCAGAAAACAATTTATTAATCCAATTTACATCTTATTTCTCTTCACAAGCAGATCATAGTCTTCATGAAGTTGCCTATTGCTAGAAATTATGCAGCAAATATTTTAGGAGATGAGTCTCCTGCAAGCTGCCTGCTGCCAGTGCTATTTCCCTACCCAGGGATGGAAATCTGAGCTGTGTTGATGGGACGTGCAGCTCCCATAGCACGGTGCATTCCCCACAACAGCCAGGCACCAACAGGCAGCACTGCTCAGCTTATAAATAAAAAGCTACAACAGAATCAACCTTACAGTGCAAATATTCATGATTCTGAATTTGAAAATCACTTCCTATGAATAAGCCTGCATAGTTTGCATTAAAATATGCTGCTTCAGCACCATTCCTGACAGTGTACATGTTTGCTAGAACAGCCACATAGAGCAAACCTGAAAAGGTCAGGAAGGGAAAGGGAACAAATTTATTGAGGAATTGAAACATATGTTTGGTGCTGGTTTAAAAAAAAAAATCTGCTGCAAGTACATAGATGGTGTCTGTGTCAGGGAAAGTGCACCATGCAGAGCTCGCTACACAGGGACAGAGGTCTCAGCTAATTGAAAAACTGATTAATTTTTACACCTATGAACTTTGGTATTTGGAAAATTTTAATTTCTCTTTAAAACGCTGAAGATTCCTTTGAAAAAGATTTAGAATTCATATTAGAAACCCACAAAGGAGTTTTTAAGACTCTACCTTCTTATTTTAATAAAATGTAGTTTAGATTTTTTTTTCTTGGAAATATCTTCATTAAATAGAAGAAGAACTAAAGGGCATGGTAATATAATTCACAGATGATACTAAATTAGGATATATTGTACACGGCAGTGCGGACTGAGAAATAATACAAAGGGCCCCAGAGAGATTGGAAACCTGGGTAGAAAATAAATGAGATTCAATTTGGAAAAATGCTGTCGATGCCTCTGGGGAAAATAATTTGAAACACGCGGAAACCTGGGAAGCAGGAATGGCTAACATGGAGTTTAAAACAATAACAGAGAGAAAATTGTCTGCAAAGCATTACGGACCTCCTCGAACGCCCGCTGGTGTCAGCAAAGAGGTTCCTGCTCCCTGCAGTCATGCCCTGGGGACGGTCACTGCCACGGCAGGCACAGGCAGGGACAGAAGAGGCTCATCAGCACAGCCCCGGGCAGCGCCAAGGTGACAAAACCACACGGAGGTGACCGGGGACAGCAGCAGGGCAGGGGAATTCAGGTGTCTGGGGGGAACCACCAGGGCTGGGAGCTGGGATCAGCCCCTGATGGGCTGGAGTGGAGGCACAGGAGGGTGAGGATGCTCTATGGGACCCTGATAAAGGTGTGGGGGAGTGGGACAAGAGACACAAGCTAAATTTTGAACCACTGCCTCAGAGCATCTCCCAGCAGTAAAGACCAAAGGCACAAAGAGGTTTTGGGAGCACAAGACTCTGTAGACACACGTGTTCCTGCATGCCACCCTCTCCTGGGAAGGAGGTGGACTGGGATCCTGGTGGTCCCTTCCTACCTCAAGTGTTTCCTCTCCTCTTTTTCTTTCAAACTGGTATGTGTTTATCAGAGCTGGATAAAAGGGAGGAAGGAGGAGCACAGAACAAGTGCAATCATGGATCATGTGGATCCATCATGGGATGGATCACGACCTTGCTCAAATCCCCTTTGTCTCCCCTGCCCCCACAAACACTTCCCCATCTCTTGGGACCACAGTTTCCAGACAATAAAGCAGGGAGGATGAGGCTCCTCAGCTGCTCTTGCCCCTGCTCCAAGGGCTGTGAGAAAGGGCACAGGGGCAGCTCCATCACACACCCAGGTACACCCTGGCTGTGCCAGGGCTGCACCCACAGCCCCAACCCTTTCATTCACACAGAATGGCACCAGGTCAGTCCACTGCAGGATAACAACTACATATATATTTTTTTTTATTATTTTCTTTTTAAAGGGTTGGGCACTATTTCTCCAGGGCATTTAGAGCTCTGCTCACCTGTCTTCTGTATTTCAAGAAACCATCTAAGCCTATATATTCCAGATGATAAACTCCACCTAGCAATTTTCTCCTTTTCATTAAAATTATTTACACCAGAAGAACTTAAAACAAAAATCGATTTCAGGAGAAACAAGGAGGGACAGACCAAGGACTCTGGCTTTACACTGCTATTTTTTAGCTTCTGAAAGGCACACACTCGCTTATGAACTTGAGCATCACATATATATTTTAAAAGGTAACAGTAGAAACACTTGTTACTGTATCCATCATTTTTTCTTGACCTTACGAAAAACAGAGCTCATCAGGTAACAGCATTTCTGACATTTTGAAGTTGTTTTCTTTCACCTTTGGGATAGAAATAAAACCTTTAAGCATTCTGTTGAATGAGCTTTCAGAAGTGTGGCTTTGGAGACGTCTAACCAAAAATCAATGTTTTTGTTTAGATAAGGTTGAAAGTATCCAATCCTATCAAGTCTAAAAAATTTCTGATTTTAATTCTAATTCTAAAAAAAATTTATCATCTCCTAAGAGCATTTAAAATGAAATGCAACTGCTCTTTTCCTCCAGATGAAAACTGGCATGGGAGTGGGGCTGAGGATGGTTTTGATGATCCTCCCCAGAGACGTCATCTCAAATCAGAGGGAAGTTGTTTACTTTTCTCTAGGACTATTGATTTTTAAAGACATCTCTCAAACAGTTTGTATCTGGCTCTCACGAGAGGGGTACTTAGGAATGAAAGGTGTGGATATACAACTGGCTCTTGAATTCCCTGGGAAACAGCAGAGAGGAGGTTTGAAAAGGCATTTTCCTGCACACCAGGACTGACACATCACATCCTCTTTCCAGTCAAGACTGAGCTTGAGCCAGCAAATATTTAAACCTTTTGAGGGCAAGAGAGAAATGAGGAGGCCTCAGGACCCCAGCCTTGTATAGCACAGCCTTGACTGTCTGCTCTCACATCACCCACAAGAGGTATTTTAGAAAGGCCAGCTTCAGGTGATGGATGTGGGACTTTTAGCAGGTTACAAACTCAGAAAGGAGCATCCCTGCCTTCAGAAGACAGGCAACCCTTTGGTTACCCTTTGGTTACTTAAGTGCATTGGGTCCCACACTAGAATACCATGTCAGTCTTTAGAGTGAAACAAAGGATGGATTTATTTACTCAGTGTAAATATCTGCACTTTGTCACACAGAAAGCTCATCTCCTCAGGCCACCAGTTTCCAGTCCAGTTACTAAGTGTAGGGCAAGGTGGTCTTCACCCAGCCCAGCTCAGATGGAACTGGGAAAACAGGGAATCAATCTTCCCACCCTTGCTCACCCAGCAAATCTGAACCCACAATGGAAGGGTGAGAGCTAGAAATTCTAGAATTTCAGAGGAAAAAAGCCACACAAACCATTTCAAAAACTGTAGGTACTAAATCAGTAAATGTAAGCCCTTGCTCTCTCATAAATGGCTTCTGGGAATGCTTTCCATGGCTGCAGAGGCCCTGGATGATGAAAGGCATTGTCCTGTTGTGACCAGAATCTGTCACATTCATTATCTTCTACTCAATCACTGCAAAATGCAAAACATGATTTGACAAGTTTAATTTCTGTATATATCCAGTTTTAAAAGTATATTGTTTATTTTAATTGCATACCATTCTCCATTCAAGTGCAGTCCCACAAAATTCAAGCTAAAAACCATCTCAAGGTTATGTTCACTTTTTAAAAAGTGAAAAAGCTTAGGTTTTGAATACAAAAATTGAACTATGTAATTGTTTAAATGAGCATTCCTTTACCATATCATCCTCCCTAGTAAGAAGTAATGCCATTTTTAATGCAAGCAGCTATATTTGGTTACAAATCATGTTTTAGCAATTATACTACACAGCAAGAATGAACAACTCTGTAGTCTTTAATAAAATACATGAGAAACAGGATCTTCAATTTACATTTATTTTTATCTTGCTTATTCATTAAAAGTCTTGCTCAAAAACTACTTTGTCTTGTCCTTCCATGAGAGCAAAGCAAGGATGTTCTTGAGCCCAGTGTGGGACTCGCCTGTCCTGACCGGCTCAGGACAGAGCTGCTCCTGCAGCTCTCAACTCAGATGTGGCACCTCCAGGGTTTGCAAAGGGAAAGGGGCATCAATACTGCAGGCTGGGAAGCACTGCTGGAATTCAGGGCTGGAAGTGGCAGGACCCCCCCTCCCTGGAGGGGCAGCACCCTGCTCTCAGCTGCATCGGTTGCCTCCAGGGGGTTTGGTCATTCTCAGCCTCGCAGGTTCCCGTGATTTCACACACCCAGGACCTGACACTGACGGAGGTGAGAGCTGCACCTCACAGAGACCTCGCCACCTTGCCTGCCTGATGTGTCTCACGGACAAACCAAGTACTCCTGCTACTACAACGAGCCTGTAAAAGCAAAATTCATCTCATTTTAAAGCCTACAAAAGGCAGCAATTAATTCCCATTGGCCACAGACAGGATTCTTAAATCTACTATGTTTCAGCCCTTAATTAAAACTTGGGGTAAGGAAAGGAGGAAGACAAAGAGATGAACAAATCTCCCTCAAAACACCCAAGTGATGAGTAGCAGCTCACTATCCTCCAGAGCAGCTTGCTCTCCTGCTGCTCCTATAGTTGGTCTGATGTTAGAAAGGATTCCCACATCAACACACTTTATTCCCACTCAAGGACAGGCAAGGCTTCACCACCCCTGCTCCAGTAAGTACATAGACATTTTTTATTTAAGGTGATAATCCAGGTCAATAACTTGAGGAGAACGACTTTTGTGGACTTGGCACCACACAGCTGGCTACCAACAGCCAGGGCAGTACCTTCAGAGTGCTCCCAACAGGCTCACTCAAGTTTTCCAAGCCAAAGCCTTCCCTGGACCCAGAACTTCAACAACTGGGATGAGGATGCTGCAGGTCACTCAACACAAGAAATCCCATCAGCAAAGGAGAATAAAAAGGACACAAGAGTGAAGCCATGGCAGTGCAGTTCACTTTTAGTCCACCACGAGGATTAGCATAATTAATGAAGTATTTAGAAGCTTTTAGACTGGGAAGCAATGCCACCTAGTGAACAGGATGGCGTGTGACAGACAGGGGACACCTCTCTAAGGTTGGTCCCCGGGTGAGGTGTCGATGCAGCAAGTCCCACTGCTGCCGTGGGGTGAGCAGTGCACTGGATACAGCATCTGTGTAAGGACCATCCAGGAATCCCAACATCTGCCCCCGACTCACCAGCTACACAAACACAAGTTCAAAGACATTTTACCAATGAATAATTTAAAGAAAAATGCATTTTCAGTAGGCCATGAATTTAAATTTTCCTTCAACAAGACCTTTTAAAGCTGGAAAATATACAGCTCAGAAATGACAGATGGCTTTAAAATTAGAGATCAGATTATATGGGAATTTATAAAGGTATTGCAGAGAAAAGTGAGCTCTGAATGTTACTAAATTTAGGATAAAGCCTGAGCAGACACCAGCAATTAAATAAAAATTCAAGAAAATGCATGGCCCAGAGGCTGTCACAGTGTTTGGCAGTGGTTGACAGCCACAGCACAGACCCAGCTCAGTAACAGAGGGCAACCAGTTCCCATTCCTGTGCTGAACCATTTTCCATTAAAAGACCCAAATTGTGAGCAATTCAGACTCTTCACGCAAGATATTTGATGCAGCCTTTTTTTTTTCAGTTTGGGGTAGGGTTTTTTTCCCTCTCCCTAAACGAATTCCTGGTTTTGTTTAGTTATTTGCAAAACCATGTCAAGTTATAAGCATATGACCACAAATCAGACAGAAGTTGCTACTGATGTGGTTTCTCCCCCCTCCCAACATTTGCCACGGTAATAGAGAGTTATAAAAATAACAGTCATGATCTATGGTAGGGCAGCAGTTTGATCAGACTAAAGGCCTCTGGTATGCAAGGCTTCTCTACCAAAAAATGTTTCGGCCAATTTGTAAAATTGATGGGACTCTGGAGTAATCGCACTGGAGCCAAACACTTACATGTTTGATACAGAGGGATTTTCAGTGGATTTGGTGGGTGGAAGGTGGTGCTGGGGGGTTGGTTTAACACACACATTCTTTCTGCAAGTGCAGTGCAGACGTTGCTGAGGAACGTGTGAGAAGGCAACCACCGACGTGGCAGTGACACGCAACCAGGAGACACCATGGCCTGGTCAACCCATGAGCTGGGAGCTGGAGCACAGCAGCACACGCTGCTCTGGTGGTCCTTGCGTGACATCTGGTGGCCAAAGAGTACCCTGGGAAGATCCATCTGACTCAGGCTGCACCCAGGGAACCCCCACAGCCCCAGGAAAGGCCATGAGCTACAGCCCTGCTAAGAACTGCACCAAGACTTAAACGCTCTGTTTCTGATGTTTGTTCGAGTAAAATGATCAAAGGGTGAATTTGGGAGCTGGACCTTTATGCTCCCTGTTTTCCAAATAGCACTGATCCCCTCAAAATACTTCCCAGTCCCTTCTAGAGACTAGGATATCCCGTCTGGGGACAACCAATTGCTTACAAGAATCCTAAGTGGCCATTGATTCAAGGCATTACATTTCATTACTTAAGAATATTTTAGCTATATTCATGTTCTAAAGGAAAAAACCTCACCTGAAGAGCCATTCACCAGAGGACAAAACCCAAAACTCTGCCAAAAATTCTGCCCTGAAGACTCTTTTCTGCCCATTAATAGTGAAACAGAAGCATTTCAGTATGCAAAACTGAGAGCAGATCTCCTAAGCCAAGTTTCCTGAATGAATGAGGAATATACTAATTGAAGAATTACCCTAAAACTCTCTGTACTTCAGACTTCTTTAAAAACAAAACAAAGAACACCAACCCTGCCCCCAAACCTGAAACCCCAAAGAAGGCAGACCTGAAAGGTGAGCTGGAATCTATTGGATTTGTGAGCAGCTTCCCTTGGAGCAGCCCCGTGTTTGCCTGGAGCAGCAATGCCTGCCAGCTCTTCAATGGGCTGGAGCTGTCAAGAGATGCTGAGGATAAATTGTCAAGCCCCAACTGCCCTAAACAAACGTGATTTTCAGCCGAACACTGCAGAGGGAATTTCTTCCTTTGCTGCAGCTGCTGCCTGCATTAAGTTGATGTAAAATGCACGGCCTTGAAGCAGGACAGAGTGTCCCTTTGAGCAGAGCAATGATCCCTGCAGAAGGCATCTCCTTCCCTGCATTTCTCTCCCACTCATCTCAAAGGTTTCCATAAACAAGATGGCTCCTTGTCTGCATCAAGTTCTATACATACCATAAACATGACCTGACCCACATTATCCAGTTGAATATATCTTTTTTAAAGCTCAGTTTCTCCCCTGCCCTTCCTCCCACAAAACATTTATCACAAGGTGGTGCAAATAGATTCCCCAATGGATTTTTGATCCCTCGTCCTTTCAGCCACTTCTTAAAGTTGCCTGTGAAGAGTCCCAGGTAACTTTAGTGTTTAGGTAAGGTCTGGAATCTCAAAGTGCCAGGTTAGGGGAGATGAGTTACCAGCAATGCTGAAATTAAACACAAGAATTAAGAACTCATCAGAATTTCAGGCAGGAGCTGGAGCTGCTTCGCACATGTTCTGCTTACTTGTGTTGAGAGAAAACCAACCAGTTGATTTCTCAAGATATTTCACTCCGTTTACAACAGTTTTTAGCTCTATAGTTTGTAATATTACATACTCTGAAATGAAATTCAATCCCCAAATCCTTCTAGCTGGTTACTCATAAAACCCATTAAGTTCAGGCATAAGCAAACCAGACTCATCTTTTTCCCTCCCAGTGCCTATTACATATAAATAGTAATTATTGTTCCTGGCAAGGCTCTAGTGTCTCTTATGATTCTGTACTTTAATGATCTGATTTCTTAGTACTTTCCACTGAAGAATATATTTAACAAGCATCCATGTTTCCTCCTCCATGATAGGATTTTTAAATTATGAATGTAATAAAGACAATGATGTTGCCAGTCTCATGATTAATAGCTTAAAGAGTCATTTGCTAAGCCTTCATTCTCACCATTATCACAAATTCACAAGCTGTATAGCTTTGTAACATGTGGCAAAGACAAGATTTAACTCTATAGTTACACAGCTAAATCCACAAGCAGTACAAGAAGGGCATTAGTGTAGTTTCATCTAGAAAAGCAATTTAAGTCCTACGTGTTCTGTTGACAGATTTGTGTTTTTTAAATGCCACCTTAGAAGAAAGTGTCTAATGCAAGATTTCCACCCTTATTTATGCAATGGGTGACATCTCCCATCTTGTATGTTGTCAGAACTTAAACCACAGTAAGTTACACCACTGCGAGACAGAGAGCATCATTAATGTTCAGCTCAGAGTTATTGAACTAATCAACTGGAGAGGCTTCTCCTAATAACACAGAACCCAAAACAAGCTGCTACAAACATTCCTTCAAACATCACATCGGTTGCTTTTAAAATTAAAATGAAACCAAACCACTGAAAGAAAATAGGGTTTATGGTAAAACTCAATTTTATTACTTCACAGGAACATGGGCTTCATTCAATGCAAGAGCATACCCACAGCACACAGTCATTGCTCAGTGGAGTTAACTCTGCAGCACTTCCCAAGGTTTAAATTTTCACGTTGAATTGAGTAAATGCTACAGTAGATAACGCCAATCAAAACTCTGAGAAAGTAAAGGTAGGTTAAGCGTTATGCTGGAGATTCAACACAAGCCAGCAGCTCTGTGCAAGCCTATCAGGCTCGGTGATCAGTGCATGTGAAACATTCAAAATATCACCTTCACACTCAAGAGAGCCAGGTAAGAACAGAACAACTGCATATTAGACAGCACAGAGGTCCAGCCTCCATTCTGCAAGTACCAGCAGCTCAGCAATAGGCATCTCTCCACTCACCTTGCAGAATCAAGGCCACACTCTGCATTTATTGATTTGTATCAGGGGCACAGTCATTTAAAACTATAGATTAAAGCAAACGGAATGGAAACTGATAATTCATTTTCAGTTCTGTTTAAGGTTTATTACAACTCAGGTAGCTTAAATTTGTCACGCACAAGGCAGAGGCTTCACCAGTTCTGGGACTATTTGTATAAATCAGCACAGCGAGACAATCTCTTTGGAACAAGTCGTGAAATTTAAGCATCCGCCAAACCAGTTCAGAGTGATTTATGAAAATCTGAAGATCACATTAATGGAATTGCTAACAGCCATAACTACATCCACATAAATGTGCCTCTCATAATAAAAACACTCTACATAGTTCTGAAGGTTTTAAGAACTAGTAAAATGACTACAGATTATGAAGTCCATCTCCTTTAAGGCATCAAAGACATTCTCAAGGAGGAGTTAATTAGTCCAGTTTCACAGGATACACCATTACAGAGCTTGAGATTCCAACTGCCTGTGATTAATTTCAACACTGCACCAACATACTTTGCTTACATTAGATCTGTTTTCAATTTCCCCTCCTTTTTTTTTCGGAGGCCCCTCACTGGTGTGTTCACAGCTGGAGACTCAAGTGCAACTCCTCTGTGCTGCCCCATAACCAACTGGAACACTTGTCAGGAAACCTCTAGATGACAAGAAAGCACATAAGAAGTACTTTCCAACATGCATGTTTCCCCACCCTGTTCCCCAGTTCACAAGGCAGCAGATTCAAATGCAAACCCCCTCCCCTCAAATGATCTGGGACACACATGCACTTGCTTCAACGCACCCACGTTGAACATACAGCTCACAGAAATCCTGTGCTTTGGCTGATGCTGCTGATAAGGGGATTGTGATTAAAGACTCCTCACAATCTCTCATATAGAACAAGATGGATGCCTACCAATCTGTAAGTAGGCACCAAGCCTTAGGAAACAACTGTCTGTAGTGCAGTGTTCCAGCACATTCCCATGCAATGAAGAATATCCATCAACAAGGCAACTTGCACAAAAAAAATAAGGGTCTTTCTTTGAGGCACTGAGCCTCCCAGGCTGGTTAGTCTCACAGGACACCTTTCAAGTTTCCTTACCAAATTGCTCATGTTTTGAAAATAAAAGCAATTTTCTCATGCAGTTCTACTTTTTGTTCCACTCCCTTTCTGCCAGGAGTCATACTTGAAAAAAAAGCCTTACTTCCATACACCCAAAGTGGCACCACCTCCCCATCTCTTCCTGGCCACCCAATTCTGTGTATTCCTTCATATCAGGATATACATTTACATGTATATGTACATATAAATTTAGAGTACTTACATGAGGTAAGTACTGTCCTTGGGGTTAGTTGTGGCCTGGATCACTTGTCCCACTACATAAGCATCGGAACCATTGATGTGACACCAGTGCATAGAGAAGATGAGAATGGCAGCACTGGCTTATATGTGCTACCCCACAGGAGAAACTACATTCCAAGTTTCAATTTTCATGGAAGTCACCCTCCACTGCTCGCAAACACTCACCTCAAGACTGACTCACCTGTCAGTTACACCTCAGGGAAACACAAATAAACCATGTGCTGTGGGGTGCTCTGCACCATACAATGGGCAGATGTATCTTGCCTGTCTGGGTCTTAGGTTCTTTCTGATTCATTAAGTTCCTCATTTAAATTATCTAACCAAGTGCTTAAGGCTTTCCTTATCTTGCTAAATTAAGCCAGTCCTTGCCAGCTGCCAACAAGGGGAAGTGGGAACATGCAAGGATACTGCAGGAACTCCTCCAGCACAGCATAATGTGCACGTGCTTCCACTTCCTGGCCTGACTGTGCTTGGCACTCCCTCCCTTCTCCCTCCCGTCATCTAGGAGGGATTTGCACCTGGCTTAGCTCAAGTCTGAATTAATTTGCAAGACAGGGAAGTCAAAGTGGTTTTCCTCCATCAGAAGCCAGGGCTATGGACGGACACAAAGTGAAGCTGTGCAGCAGATGATGTTTAGCAATGAAAATACTTTTCCTCTGGGCTCATTCCTGTATCTGGCAGAAAAACACAGCAAAGACATTTGCTGGTGTAGGAGTGCCAGACAACAATCTCTTCAAACAGAAGTAGCTCTCTTCAGCAAGAAGCACATCACAGTTTATAGACCAAGGTGAAAGCCCAGCAGATCCACTGCTCTCACTCATCCTCTGCCCAGCACAAGAACCCTGCAGAGCTCAGGGCTGGGCTCGGGGGCTCCCATCCCTCTGGAGCAGGATGACATCACCTCGCTGTGTTTGCACTGCACCCACCACAAGGGCTGGAGCTCCCAACCAGACCCATCGGCACTACTGATCGCAGACAAAACCAGGGATGCTCGAGACCATCAAACAGCAGATGCAGCAGAAATGAATTAATTTACATTTGAACAAAAGCAAAAGCCAACGGGAGGTTAAAGACAACAAGCTTTGAAGACAGCTGAAGAGAGAAATGGTACATTTTCACTGCATATCGTGGATCTGAGAAATGACTCAAAGCCATCTGAGATGTAAACAGTTACAGCCAAGGAGTTTATCTTACTATCTAAGCTGTGACTCTTCAGGGCCAGCTTTATAATTCCCCTTTAATACACACATCATGGAGACTCTGCAGCATCTAAGAACTTACCATCCGACTGACTGAACACTTCTGTACTTTCTATTATACAGACAAGTGCTGAAGCTTTATTTGTGCAAAGGCTGCTTTTTATCTACAGGGACAGGCTGATAATGACAGCCAGAGAAATGCTAACAGAACAAACTTTATTAGCAACTTGAACTATTTGAAAAAGGGGTCTTCACAAATTAAAACTGTAGATGAGTTTAGCCACCCTAAAATGTGGTATTCAGTATTACACAGCCACAACAGGGACAATGGAACTATCAAATAGGTTCTAGCTGTTCTTTTTATGGCATTGATTTTTTTTTGATACATTCAAAGCATTATTGCATCAGAAAACATATCATGCATCTTTATTTTTCCAGACAAATTCACCTGTATTTGTCATTTCTAGCTACACCTCAAAGGTGCCCCAAATCTACTGTTTCATGGTTTTAGTTGCATGCTTTGCCTATATGCATGCTGAAATAATAAATATTAAATACAGGAAAGAACATAAGAGAACCAAACTGACATTAGGAATAGTCTACGGCAGCTCTGTTATGTTCTGCCAATTAAAGAACTTTGCAAAAGATTGAGGTAACAACAGTGGCCACACCACTCAGCTGAGAATCGCTCAAAATTCATGGAAGTTTTCAGAAATTCAAGTACACAAACACCAGCTGCAACTTGTCAGAAATGCCAGAGAAATTAGGTTGGCTGCATTTTATTAGTCTATTAGCTGGCGTTCACACAGCTCCTTGTAAATCCTTTTTCTCACTCGGGGCATATCTTCCTGGGAGAACTGAAAAGGCTGGTCTAAGGCGAGGCACTTGCAGTACTGGGGAAAAGGAAAAGGCTTGGTTGAAAAAAGGACATTTACCACATGAACAATACAGGCCACTGATTTTTAAAAAGGAATACTCTTACCTGGAGCACAAAAACCCCACAGTCACTGTCATTTTTCTGTTGTGGAATGCACTGAAAGGAAAAGAAACAACCAGAGACATGTCAGATCCTTATCCTCTTACTTATCCTTTTGTTCTCTAACTCCTGCTTTAAGTCCAAAAGGAGATTCAGCAGAAGGATCAGTTAGCTAGCTCAGAGCTAGCTGTTCTCCAGCACCAGAAAATGGAGTTAATTACTTGTTCTCACACAAACTTTGCAAGGTGACACTCAACACCTTGTTAGAATAACACCTAATATTTAGAAAAATATATAGTGTAGGACAGAAAATAAATTACAAGTCTTTCTTTCAAGTTTATTTTCTTTTAGTGACCTACACAGAACAGCTTCTCAGTTAGTTTAAATAAATGTTTGTACAGCATTATCTACTTTACACAGGACAAAACTATATCAGCAAAGTCACACAGGCCTAGAGGAAGATTACTCTCAGCATCCATGCTACCAGCAATGGCTTTCCTCCCCTAGTCACACCAAAGGGTTTCAGAGAACATGACAAATGGTTCATCACTAGGCAACAGGACTGAGGAAGGCAGTCTCAAATGATAACTTTCAACCTTCATTATTTCCTCAAACATGCTCAATTTTGATATGCAGAGCTAAAAAGTCCCAATCACTAGTGCTATTATGTCTCTGGCACTTGAAAAGGCAAAGTAATTGTTTTTTCTCAACTCCCAGATCTTCTGCCTCACAGAATGCAGGAGGATGAACTGACTGCACAGGTTGTACATGAGTATGGAGAGGAATAATTTCATCATTGTATCAGCATCTAAAAATAAACCTGTGCAAGGAGGGAGCTGTTGGAAGTATGTCTAGTGTGCAATGACCTGTTTTATATCTTTGGAGCCATTATGGGATGGCTACGCAAATTACATATTCCCTCATTTACACTACACACAAGTTATTGCCTTTTATTGTGGCCAGACTTTGTTTACTTGTGATCAAACGCGATGTGCCACAAACAGCCCTGGAGACCAAAGCCCTCTATCCACAGCAAACATAAAATATCAGCAGTAGCAACACCAGCCTGTTCCCTCTCTCACCAAAGCCCATCCATTCAGAACAGCCCTTTCAGGAGAAGGGGGGGCAGCTGAGTGTCCAGCTCATTCAGTCCTTGACCTTGTCTCAATATGGACACCAGCTGCAGGTTTTGCACACAGTCAATTGTCCAGAGAAAGGCTCAGATCACTTGCAGAAAGTGTTAAAGCCCTGGTGGGAGCTGAATGAGCAACAGAGATGGAAAACCCATGTGTAACTACCTGCATCTCTCTCAGCAACCTCCACGTGGGCAGCACAAACCCATTTAGTGCTTGTACAAATATATGAATTTAGAAGCACCTTCATGAAATCTCTCACAAAGTCAGACCCCAGGGCTCAAAGTGCTGTCATTTACCTTTGTCACAGCAGTCTGCCAACCCTGAAGGAACTCGGGGCGATTCTTCTCTTTTGCTTCAGTCAGCAAATACTTTCGAATGTTCTTTAAAGAAGAAAGGAAAAAAAAGAGCAACATTATTCACCCACTAAAGAACAGGAGAGAGACACTGACTGCTTAGTTGGTATCCTTTCGACAATAAGGACAAATTTCAGGTGAGCATTAGGAGCTGAGCTCAAATGTAGATTTAAAGAAATGAACTCTGGTGGGTACTGTGCATTCTACCATCAAGGCTCATTTTAGTCTATCAAGGGGAGCTCTAACACCCCTCAGGCACACTGTACACTGCTCTACTTCATACCAGACTAGCTGTGGCACCCAGGCACAAGGTCAGAGTGCTCCCAGACATCCAGAGAAAAACAGAGCAGCCTGGCATGTGTTCTCTCCTGGCTTACTGGCTGACACCAAGGTCCTTACATTAAATACGAGCGCATTTTCCTGCTGGAGTCTCAATACAAAATGCTCGAGTTCTGCAGCTAATCAACAAAGCTCCAGGGAGAGTTTTAGTGACATACAGGAAAAAAAATAGGCTGACACAAGCGAAGAGAGGGAAGCAAGATAAATGAGACTGTGGTCTTGGGTTAAGCAAATCCTACTTCTCTGTAAACAGGCTGGCCATTTACAGCACAATTTAAACACTGCAGCACACAAATATTCACCTTAGTGTGGATCACTGAATTTTGGGGTATTGCTCCCCTCCTACCCCTAGAACAGGCACAAATAAAAGTTCCTCATGTCTGTAAGACATTCAGGTGCAAATGCCTTGCCTGGAATGGGACGGGAGAGACCATATTGCAAGGCTGCAGGAGAGACCTTGGGGCTGCCAAGAGGGATGGCTGGTTCATGCTGCACATTCACAAGCCAGAGAGCATGAGATCTCTTGCTCCCAGGACAAACATTAGCTTCATCCTCAGCAAATGCCAGCAGGCATACTATCTTCATTCAGAAGTCCTACCTGGGAACTCTCCTGGGTACAGTAATTACTACTCTTCTCTAAGCCAACAACTACACACAGTTAAAAGTAGAGGGCTGCTGCATCAAGCAAGCAATTAAGTTGATAAAATTAGCTTTTGTAAGAGGGTCATTACAATTTGCTAAGCCCAGCAAAAATTTCCTGGCTGCTCTTTATCAAGAAGACTGATAATTTAACTCCAGTGTTCAGGTTGCAGCTCTGAAAGGTTGCTGGGTTATAACCAGAGGCAAACACCCAGTTTCAATGCAGGGCAAGGAAAAAGGCAACACGCTGCTAATAGCACAGTAACAAATAAACCCCACTGGGCAACACTATGGCATCTTCAGTCCTGTGCTCTCACCCAGGAAACCTAGCCCCTAAAGGGGATATTTATCATTAATCCTAAACACAAGTCCCTTAAGAGATGAAAGAAATGCCCTCACTCTTCTTGGGGTTCTTCTGCTTCCCCATGGCACTGGGCTTTGAGCTCCTGCTTTTTGTGGGAGTGCCAAGTCAGAGCTACGAAAGCTGTGCTGATTACATGGTCAGGCTAATTGGGCAATAGGCAATCTGACCTCAGGTCCTGGCTCTGGTGTGACCCTCGAGCTCTGTGCTTCAGCCTCCTCAGCAAGACAGGCTGATTCTCATTTCATACACAGCAAGGCAATGACAGACATATCACATTTAAAGCTTATGGCCGGACAGAAACAAAGGGGGAGTGTTTTGCTTAAGAAAACAGTGCAGACTTTGCAGATACAGCTGTCACTCTTACCTCTACACAAAACTTAAAATGAATGCCTTGGGAATCATAAAATGAAATAATTCGACTGGGGATGTTCACAGTAATGAGGGACCAGTGGACTTCCAGGTGAATAGGAATTAACAGGAGAGTCTTTTTAAACAAGTCCACCTGGCAAAAAGAACAACATATTAGAGAGAGTTCCACAGGCAGAATACAGCAAAGCAAGAGATTAATTGTATCCAAGTTTCCTCTCTGCCTCTCCATAACTGAAATCTTCTTTTGCTCTCTCCACTCTTTCACCACATTCTTCATGTTTACCTAATACACAACTTACCAGCAGGCACAAAAGTACAGTTACAGTCCAGAAAGAGGCTGAGGAACCCTGTACAGTATGAGAATTAATCACTACTGTATTTGTGACAAAATCCTGCTCATGTTGCATTGCAACATCTGTGCTGAATTGAATTTCTTAGGTAATGATGGCAATACAATCGAGCCTCAGTTTAGGTTAGCTACATCTCTTCAGTAATGACACTTGTCCAGTGTGAGCACCAGTCATTTCTATCAGAGCTGCTTTGTGAGTAAGGTGATAGACTTTGGGGTTGTTGATGAGAAGCTCAATACAATGCAGCAACGTGCATTCACAGCCCAGAAAGCCAACTGCATGCTGGAATGCATCACAAGCAGTGAGGCCAGCAAGTCAGGGAGGAGATTCTGCCCTTCTACTGCTCTCACAGGAGACCACACCTGCAGTCCTGTGCCCAGATCTGAGGTCCCCAGCGAAAGAAGGAGGCGGACCTGTTGGAGTAGGTCAGATATTCCAAAAAGATATTCAGAGGCCTGGGGTACCTCTGCTATGAAGACAGACTGAGGGAGTTGGGGCTGTCCAGTCTGGAGAAAAGAAGGCTCTGTAGAAACTTTACAGCACCTCCTAGTACCTAAAGGGCCACAACAAAGCTGGAGATGGACTTTGGACAAGGACATGGAACGATAGGACAAGAGGGAATGGCTTTAAACTGACAGAAGACAGGTTTAGATGAGATGTAAGAAAGAAATTCCTTCCTGTGAGAGTGGTGAGACATAGGCACAGGGTGCCCAGAGAAGCTGTGGCTGCCCCACCCCTGGAAGTGTTCAAAGCCAGGTTGGATGGGGCTTGGAGCAACCTGGGATAGTGGAAAGTGTCCCTGCCCATGGCAGTGGGGCAGAATGATCTGTACATCATCTTACAGGATGATCTGTAAGGTCCCTTCCAACCCAAACTATTCCATGGTTCTATGAAGAAGCTGTAATTACAAACACCCACCAAACTAGCAAGTTTGCAGTTTGACTCCTTCTCTAACACAGGCTCTGGAACTTGCCACAGGAAGGCAGGGGAGTGCAGGATGCTTTGGTGAGCAGAGGAAAGGAGGGGAAGAAGGTAGAGCAGATTCATCCTTTCTCAAAACTAACTTTGCAGCAGATGTACAGTGGTCACAGGCAAGCAAACAAGGGAAAAGGTCTTGAAGTACAGAACAAGTAGATGAGATGCAACTCCCCCAGTGTCTGTATGGCAGATGAGCCTTTATGCTTTTGGAAGCCAGCCAAGCCAGGGCCTTTCATGATCTTCCTTTTCCTAGCTCCTCTTGAAATGAGTGTCTAATTACTGGGGTTTTGGTGGCACAGTCCAGAAAATAAGCAAAAATAGAATAGTGAACTAAATGAACTCATCCTGTGGGAAGATTTCTAAGCTTTTTTCCTGTTTTTTTAAGCACTGTGCAATTTGAACAGTACATAATTGCAACACTACTGGCAAGGGCAGGTCTTTTGTAGGAAAGAAAAGTCTATTTCTTGAGTAACAATGGGAAGTTGAAGAGACAAAAAGGTCTGGGTATTCACAGCAGTTATCAGCCGAGCCTGGCTCACAACAGTCCTTTGATTGTGACAAGCATCGACCCAGCTCCCACCTGCAGAAACTGCTTCCTGCCTGGATTACAGCACACTCGTGCACACCGATCCATCATTCTTGGAGAGAAGCAGAGGGATGTCAGCCAGCAGTAAGCTGAGATCACAAAGGAAAACTGGAATAAGATAAATGAACTACATCTTCTGTGATGTCCAGCAACAGCAGAACCACACGGAACTCAAGGGTCCTCATGTGGCCCTAGTTGTGGGATTACTGCAGGTGTGCAATCCTGCAGCAGAAGAGTAGGAACAGGCAGCCAAAAGTGGGGTCTTTAGTTAAGAACTGATGTACAGGAAGAGTGGTGGCAACCCAGATTCACTTCACCAAGAGAGAAGAGTCAGCTCTGTGTCACGACAGTGGATCAGGAATGCCAGTGTGATGGGGGATCAGAAGGGACAGACAAGAGCTCTGAAATTACTGCAGCCAGAGCCAGCATAGGATATCCTGTATCCCAGGAGAAAACATTCATAAAACATGGTGCAATACTCTGATGTGTTTAAAGAGCAGAAACAAATTCCCCTTAATTGCACATTGCAGGATGAAGGAGTCTCCAGAATCCTTCCCATAGAAACTGCTTAGTTCTCATTCTTCCTTGAGAGATTCCTCAGGAATTTAAGTGTGAATGTCTAAAAATTGTCCTATCTCATCACGTACCTCTCAGCAGCAACAATACACATCCTGCTTCCAGAACCTGCCTTAATTTTGGGGGTTTTTACAAAACTTGGATTGCTGGAGGAAAAGAACGTTTAAAAAATAATATGTGGGAATATTAAGCACTAATATTCCATCTCTCTTTAAAGAGATTTTTAATAAATTATATGAATAGATTTTATATTTGGATAATGAGTTCATCTCTAGCATTTCACAGATGTGTGCTATTTAAGTACTTCTGCAGAAAGATCATACATTCAAACACGGCCTTTGATTAGTCTTGCCTCATCTCCCATATTAGAAAGGACAAATGTTCATAGAAAAAAAAAAGAAAAAAAGAGATTATTTCTTTTTGCCTTAGCTACCCCTGAAAATATCACACCCATGATCTGGTGTGGGTTCTGGAAAGCAAGGTGAATTCTGTTCTTGTCATGAGAGCAACAGTCTGCCTTATTAACCATGGATCTCTTTTCTGCTTTCTAGTACCTGGTATGTGTTACTTGGAGTAACAATTTGATTTTGTCAAAGAATGCCAGTTTGAGATAAAAGGAAAAAGCAGAATTAAGTCTGCTCTCTTGTAGATTAGTGTACCTGGCACTGTCAAGAGCAGTAAGAGACATTTCTTGCAGTTAAATTAACAACTTGCATGAACATACACAAAGAGATAACCTCCCACTGAAGATTTAGCTATTCCAAGTACAACATACCCGTACTAACCTGAATAGTGCCACACTACTGCTTTCAACAAGCCCTTCCTGCTTTGTACAGCTCCTTTGCTAAGCCATCCTTTGCAAATAACACACTGTAACCCAGCCTGAAGCTTGTGACTGAGCCCAGCCCAGCAGAACCCCAGCACTGATGACACCATGTTAAAGGTACCTTTTTAGTCCATCGTTTTACCCCATTATATCCTTTGGTTACGAGCTGTCTATGAAAAAAGCTGTTAAAGAAATGAACCTAAAAAGAGAGAGAGAGAGGAGGAATGAGCACAGAAATTTTCATGCATAGTCATTCCCCTTCCCAGGATAATTTATACAAAACAACTTGTAATGAGGCAATATTTAATGCAGGTTTAGAAACAGAACCCCAGTAGGGACAAACAAAGGCTTTGCCAAGCCTCAACTATTACTGTTCTTCAGTAAGCTAATAAAATAAGCCTTATTTTCCTATAATATATCATGTGAGCCACTGCAGCATTCATATTTACATTTTTGTATCTCCAGGCATATAATGTTTAATTGTTTTGTCGGGGACGGACATGGGAGAAAAACACCAGGACAAGGAGTTAGTTTTTGCTGTTCTTTACAGGGATCAAGGAAGAGAACACTGGACTGGAAAAGCTGGGGTGGTGGAGAAGGGAGTAACTTCTGGCTGTAGTTGCTGGAACTGGAGACTCAGAAAAAGAAAATTGATCAAAACAGTTACGAGATTGAGTCCAACAACACTGTCTTTGGTATTCAACTCTTATGACCAGCTCCCAACAAGAACAATATTTTGCTATTGAGAAGTATTTTTAAGGTATGACCGATCCATTTGGTAAGTGAAAACCGACATTTACAACAAAAAGATGTAGGCTTATGCAAAAAAACCCCCAAATTAGCTCCAGGTTAACACTATTATTCCCTATGCTTAGCTTCTTTCAATTATAGGAACAGATTATTACAAATAGAAATCTGCAACATCTGTTTTTAATAATTCTGCTAGTGTAGAGGTGGTAGGAGGCTTGAGTTGTTACTTAGAAAAAAAGTTATAAAATTCAGCATCTGAAAACACAGTCTAACACCCATTAGCTATGCCAACAGACTTCAAAACCACATTCTGAGGTACCAGCACAAAATCTCCCATGAGGATTTCAATTATGCACTAGGAAGAAAAAGCAGACACAAGCAAACAGATACAATCTCCAATACCCCAAGCCTAGCATACTCAGGAAATACTGAGAATACTAATGAAGAATCACCATCACCTCCAATCAAAGCAACAGCACTCTTTCCTCAGAGCTTGAAGATTTTAAGAGTTACATTGTGCAGAGCTCATCTAAGAATGGCTTTGTTTGGTTCTTCCTTTGTGGTCTCACCTGAAAACTGTTCTGCCCTATTAGTAAACAGATGGGGTTTTATAATTGTCACTGCTGCAAATTTAGTCACAAAATGGGAGGGGGGGGTGTTATCTTGATTACTTTTTCTTTGCTTTCTTTCTCTCAACTGCCACCAACAGTCAGGCACTGCAGCTGCAAAGCTGTAAGCATTCTGAGGAGGATGCACAAAACAAGAGTCCTGCAGAGTCAATACTGCCAAGGAACCAAGCAGCTCCACACAAATTCACATTCACCAGGCAGGCAGCTGACACAGCTTGAGCTGTTACAGCCCCCACAGCTACGAGGTGGGCGGGAGGGTGAGTGCAAGCAGCACATGTGCATGGTTCAGATGCTAACACTCATGGTTTGTCATCTCAGCAGAAATCCATCTTCATCAGAAATTCCAGCTGAAACACTAGGCTGGTGAGCAAAGGCATGAATACAGCACTTTAGAAGCAGATAAGCTGGAAACAGAAACCTCTAGGGAAGTAAGGAGAATGGGATGGGCCAAAACAGGGCACGTCTTCTACAGGTACATCAGTGACATTAGGCTACCACAGAGACCACCTGCAGAGCTAATACAGTCAGTTCCTGAAACAAGAGCAACAGCACTGAAAAGGGAAAAGGAAAGGTAGAAAATCTGAGCAGCACGTAGCAACAAATTATAACGGAACCACTCAAACCATCATTGAGTTGAATTCTGATTCTATATCTGAAGTATGCAAAGTTTTGCCCTCCCCTCTCCATCTTTCATTAGGTACATTTGTGTAATAACAAAACCACCTCACCTTTTCAGGGACCGCATCCATTACGAGTTCACCATACATGTTAATTATCTGGAAGAGTCAGTAAATAGTTAAATACATCACAATTTTTAAGACCCAAATTCACAAATGCCCACAAAACATAGGCCCCTACCCACTTAAACCTGCAATAGAGCTACATTGTCTGAAGGACAAGCAATCTGCAACTAATAGTGGACATCCTGGAGAGAGACTGTAACTGGCTTCTTGAAGCCTGCCTCAATCTTAAATGCAGTTTAATTCAATTTAAATCTAGTGGTGCATGCCCTGGGCTCTGCAGCCTTCCTGGTTTTTTGGCTGTGGGCCACAGTTTGCTGTTTCACTCTGTTATTCATGTGAACTGCTCAAGCTGGGAATGGGGAAAGTTACTAAAACCTATATGGGTAGCCACCATTTTACCAAAACAGTACAACACCATTTCTTCAAAAGGAAACAATCTAATTGTGACACCTCTCAGCTTCCAGACTTACTGCACATGTCACTGTAAAAGCTGCCCACCACTCCTTTTACTGGTGAAGTGTAAGGTAAGGATAGTCCACCTGTAATGTCAGCACAAGGTGTACAACTGGTACTCTAATATAAATGGGCTAAAAAAAGACTAGGGAAGCACATAAGCACCAAGCATCTCTGACCTGGTCATTCAGCCAGTTCTGGCCTTCCAGTGTAGCCAAATCATCCATATCTAGCATGTGCTTATTATAGAAGACTCGGAAATTGCAAGTGGAGGGTTTTGGATGCTTTTCCCGATACTTCATGATTTCCCTGGTGATAAAAGGTTTTCTAAAACAGGATTGAAAGGGTAGAGAAAAATCAAGTCAAGGTCATGTCAAATGGATCCTGTTCTGCTAGCTGTTAGATGTAGAGCATGCAGTAGCAATGCAAGTGATTTGCTCTTTACCAAGTGTACAATGTGATACTGCTACACACCTATGGGAGAAATCTTCATTAAAGACTTCTTTTAATCTTCCCATGACATCCTTTTCACAGAGTGGTACTAAACTGCCATATTTCTTCATAACTTCATCTAGGAATCCTTTAAATATACCAGAAAAATGAAAGTGCAAACACATAAAAACCTTCTGAGTTCACCAATCCAAAAAAGTTCTCAGTTCTTACAGGTACAAGCAGCAGTCATTTTGCACCCAACCAACATGCAGCACACATGGCAAGTCTATATTTAAGAAAACTAAGCTCAAATTGGCAACATTAAATAAAAGCGGGGGTAAGGGAAGAAGGACAAAAATAAAAATGCATTAATCTGATCACTCAGCTTCACAGGAAAAGATCAGCCCCTGTTCTTGCCATACACATTCATATCTACAGCAAACTAATTATACCAGTGCTAGAGAAGAATCCATCCCCTTCCCTACTTCAATTAGCATTTTAAATCATTTTACTGCAACGTGAAAAGCCATCAGTTCCTGCAACAGGTTTCACTGAAAAGCCAGTATCCTGTCCTTATGGCAGGCAGAATGACTCTCCTCAAATGCAGGCAGCTGGAGCTGGCAGTGTTTGCAGTCTGCTCAGTTCCGCTGCCGCACCACAGTGAACAGAAAAGACACCAGACAGACTCCCAGCAAGTTTAACTCCTTTACCCTGGTATCCTAGGGATGGCATTTAAGGTGACACAGACAGCCATGTCAGCCTGTCATTGCCCAGGGCAGCACTGAGCAACCACACCAGAGAAAGATATTAATTTGGAAATAATGAAGAGATGAATGGTGGAGGAATTGAAAAACCTAGGAAATAGACTTTTTTCTTTCTCAAACACAAGATTGGAACACTGGTGATATAAATTCCACACAAGCATCCAAAACCACTCTGAGAATGAAAGAGAATGGAGAACAGGATTTCAACACTTGCTAGTAAACAGGAGAAAAAAGACCAAGTTGTTCAGCCCTCAGATGCAGCAGAAAACATGTGTTCTGTGTAGAGAAAGCTGGTGTGCACTGAAAGCTGGATCTGAGATCAGAGTCCAGGAAAATTGCATTAATCCAAAGTCCAGGACTCTTCTGAGGCTGGAGTGTGATGGCAGAGCATCACTGGATAGGGCAGTGTGTGCTTACTAAGGCTTTAAAAACATTTCCCGGAAACTTTCAAGATCAGGATAGGAAAAAGCAAGATGAGAGAAACACTGGACAGAAAAAGTGTCAGAAGAACAGCAATAAGAATAAAAAAGAGATTAAAAAAAAGAATAAAAAAGAGAGACTAAGAAAAAAACCCCAACATAATGAGCTGAAAATAGCAGTGAAGATACAACAATAAATGTGACAGAAGGAAGGGAGGAAGGATTGAAGAGCAAGATCAAACTACAACGAAGCATTCTTCATGGGAAAAGAACCTTCCTTGCAATTCTGCCACACTTTTGCCTAACAACTTTTATGCCTTGCACCTCAGTGAACTGAGACAGGGAAGATGTTTCTCACTCTGGCTAGAAGTCTAGCTAGACAATGCATGGGGCTTATGAGTGTACCTTATTCTGTTTTAATATATAAAATTTTTAAATGCTTTTTATTAATACACAGAGGAAGAACTGTTCTTGTCATTACAGCTAAGAGCAGCAGAGCACCAGGCCTCCAGCTATACTGACCTCACTTGGGCTGCTGTAACTCAAGGAAGAGAATACAAAGTTCAGCCCTGGGGCAAAATCAGATACCCATCATGATCAGGAATTGCCATGGGGCTGTTTGATACCTAATAGCACTTCTAAATGCACTAAGCACTGCAGCCCATTAACGTCCCAGTTCAGCTGCTGCAGAGAAATTCAAAACCCACGAGCAGCCCTAACACTTGCACCTCCTTCATGTTTCTACCCCAGGAACTCTTGCCAGGTTTGCACTATCTTTTAGGGTGTAGTCAATTATTAACAACATTCCTAAACATTGGAGAGCTCCTGTTCACAGTTACACCACAACTAAAATTCTTCTTTACAGCTTTTCAGCTGAGAAAACTATACTATCAGACCATAAAACTTTAACCTTTGCCAACCTTGGCTCTTGCCTGTTATAGAAGGACTACATCTCTTTTTCTGATGGACAAACTTTAAAACTCCATTGCAGAAGTGATCTCTTCACTGGGTTACCACAGTTTCTCTCAATTTCTCACACAGCATCTGGTCCTTGCTGGATCACAAAAAGCCAGTCACAGAGATACACATCCCACACTAACTTACAGATACGGATGTGGAGAGCTAACTCCTCTCTTGAGGTTCACTGTCTCCTTCTTCACATTTTGCTTTAGAGCAATCAATTGCAAAATTGAAGGACAAACAGGTAGGCAGAAAAATCAGAGCACTGTCAAACTTCAAACAATTCCTTTAACACTCATTGACACCAGCTTAAACTTTATGGACTCTAAAAAGCCAATTTCTTCAAAGGAAGTTATCAGAACATCTCTCAAGTAACACTGATGGTACAAGATGGCACAACGTGTTAGCTTACTGCTCCTTACTCTGTGTGTAGAAAGCTGCTACACTTAAATAAGACACCAATTACTATTTTTATCATACCCCTCTTTAGAGAGACTATCATATACTGCATGCTCAGCATAGCATAAAAAAACTCCAAAGCCTTTTTGCTGAACCTTTGCTAAGACTGGTCTTTTTGAAAAATATTGTCTCATAGGATTCATTAAGCTTACTCTATGAACAATTGGAGAGAGAACTAAGGGACAATGAACAGTATTTGGATATTAAAACCAAGTTTAAGTGATTTAAGTGATTTAGTTGAAGACTAAGAGCAAGAGAAGAGAGTATAAGGGCAGAAGGAAGCATCACAATACCTAGGATTTTCAAAAACCAATTTAAGAATAACAATTGTCAACCGGTTAAAAACCTGAACCTTTTGATTCCACATGATAAGACATTTAAAATTTCTATCAACAATTTTCTGCAGATTCCAATTAAACTACATTGCATTCTCTAAAACAATCTTAAAATAGCTTGTAAGATAAACATTAATTTGTCTCTCCTTCATGCAGCTCTCCTCCATGCAGCTCTCCTCTTTGCAGCCTCATTAAATCAAATGCTATGCTAAGTGACCTTTACAATACAGAGTAAGAAACCATTTTTATAAAGGAATTAACACAATATGTAAACTCCACAGTACATGCAGCAGCTTTCAGGAACTCCTGGAGCCCTAAGATATTTAAAAGGTATACCACAAAGCCACGTTGCCAACTGCTCATCAGCCACTCGGGAAGTTTTCTGACTGTTCCTTTTGCCTCCCTTCCGAGTTCCTGATTTCAGTCCTGTGCTTTCTGGTGAAGGCTCCTCAAGAGGACTTTTACAGTAAGGGTGATCTAGTAATTTTGAACTAAAAATGTCCAAGTTTAAGGAGCCTTCTACTTCCATCTGGCTAGAGCTGTCCTCATTCTGTGTCAGCTCCATGGATAAAGGTCCATTTGCAAAATTATCACTGACATCAGAATCCTGCAAGGAGGATTGCAACAGTGTCATTCCATCTACACCCACAACCTCCTTGGATTCTGCACCATCTTGATCTGAAACAGCGATTTCTTTTCCTGTCACAGAGATGACAATGTCAGAGCAATGATCCTCTGCCAGAGCCCCGTTGGTCTCCACCTGGTGCAAGGTTTCTGCCTCTGGAGAAGCTCTAACATGCAGTTCTGGTGGGACAGCATCCACACTGCCATCCTGCCCTCTGGATTCGGGATCCTCAGAACACGGCTCAGCAGACACATCCTGCGTGTGGCAGATCTCAGGTGCACATATTTCATTCTCCGCTCCTAAAGATTTGGGTGTATTATTGTTCATATCTGATAAGCTGTACCGTTTCCAAAGACGCTTACTTTTAGATTTCCAGGAGGAAAACAAATTACACAGTCTACTTTCAAAATCCTGCTGAAGTGTTTCTTGATGGTCCCTTGTAACTTTCTGCACCCACCTTTGCTTGATTTTTCTTAATTTGCAAGTCTTGCCTCTTGCTCGAAGTTTCGGGAATTTTATGATTCTATACCGAAACCTAACCATAGAAAGTTTTTTATGCATCATAAATAAAAATCTCTTTTTTACAGAATGATGATTAAATTTGGACCTCTTTAGAGCTGTCAAGGGGCCACAAGTTCCATTCCACTCCCTTTGCAACAGCATTTCCTTTTAAAGTTGTTTAAAACTACCAGGACTGTGTTGCCCTCATCATTATTGCTCTCCCCACTGCTATATACAAAACCACCTTTCTTTACAGGTAAGGCAGCACCTTCCAGCGAGTCAGGTGAGACATAATGGATATGGCCAGAGATGCTATTGAGAACAGCAACAGTTTCAAATTCTTCATTCAAGGGAGCTCCACTCTGAAAGGATACATTGTTGAGTTTCCTTACTGCTTCTCCAGACCAGCTTTCAGCTTTGCGATAGGGACAGGATCTTTTTGCTCTCAGTAGTTTTTTAAGGAAAGCTGTATGACTCAACAGTAAGTTTTGGAGAAGTTTCTGCATTTAGAAGCACATCACGAGCCCACCTGCTTTGGAGCTCAAGTGTCTTCCTTCTGCACCACAGCCTTCAGTACAGTTTGTTGTGATTTAAGCTCACAAATAGCTGAGCACTCTGTCTTTTCTTCTAAGTTAGGAAAAATTGCTCTTGGAAGCAGTATTTCCCAAGCTTCCCAAAACCAGTGGTCCATCTTTCAGACTGGGCCAGCAGCTGACTTCTTTGCCAAAGCAAATGTCTTCTATGGCTTTTCATTTTTCTGCTGCATTATGATCTTCAAAAACAGCTGAAAGAATAAGGGAAATTAATTCACAGTTATCTGGACTGTAACATAATAGCAAACCACTAAGACACATCCCTCAGGCCACATGCCTATCTAAAATTCCATCCCTCCTCCAATCACAACCCCACATTCCCTAAGACATTTTCACTCGCACCAAGAGGAAAAACAAGCAATAGTTGCAATGTTTGGGGTGTGTAAAAAGGCTTTGCTCATTTAGCTTCCCTAGAGGTAGAGCAATAAACAGGTAATTCTTACCCATCCCATGCTCCCCATATGTAATTCATGACTCTCTAGCCTGAGGTTAAACCTCTCTCACTGCTTATGCCTTAAGGCAAGCAGAGTTAACCACCTTGCCTCAAAAGACTTTTGAAAAACAAAACTTTGAAGTCCTAGTTATCAACAAGTGTGTGCAGGTACCCCACCCCATCAGCACTGTACAAAGCAGCTCTTACTCTTGTGCAATAAACGTAAGCAGCCTCTGAAAACACTTCACAAGCTCACACCAAATTTTCCTTTAAAGGAACAGCAAAATACAAACACCCACAGAAATTTTGATTCTCTGACTAGATAAAGAATGGCACAGTTTACTCCTGAAGTAATTGCTCTATATTTACAGCAACACCTCACTCCGTATGACACCACCATTATCAGCTTCTATAATCAGTATTTATCTTTGCATTAACAAAGCAGTACCAACGCAGCTCAGCAGCTAATCATCTTAAAAATTCCTTTCCCCACTAAAAACTCTGCATTTCAAAGTGTTCAATAAGGATACATCTGAGACTACACAAGCATGTAAAGCCTGCATAGTAATATCTGTTTATCTTCACTATGTAGCTAAAAATTTTAATTAATAAGTTAGAAGAACCCAGAAACACAAGGGGAAGGCAAAAGCAGCACACACAACATGGGATGCTACGGGCAAATTGCCCCAGCCTCACTGTGTATCCCGTTTGTATTTTTCTCAAGTTCAGACAAGGACTTTGTCCTGCCCTTCTATCAGACTTATTCTAACTTACAGACCATTATAGCAAGTTTTGCCTTAGCCATGTCTGTCCTAATCATTACATATAGGCATGTGTAGCTCAAAATAAAGGAGTCTATAGAGTCTATAAATTAAAATAAAACATTAACAATTTGACTTTTAAGGCAAGTATGACAAAACCAGGTATTCAAAGTCTGACTTAAGAAGTTCTTCTGCATTTTTCACTCTACTCAGACACAAACAGCAGTTCATATTTTGGTTTTTTTTTGTTGTTGTTGTTTTGGTTTGGTTTTTTTTGGTTTTTTTTTTTTTGTGGAGGAGTGAGAGGGAAGTGGGAATGCAAAGAGGACAAAGAATATAATTTATCACTTGAGTAAGATATTCCCACCACACAGAAAACTGTCCTGAATTCACTGGACCCACAAGGTACAAAGAAACCTGGCTCTCCACTGATAGAGAGCACAGCTAAACAGTATAAAAGCACTGCAACAGGGCCTGGCTCTCTTGTAACCCTCTATTACTCACCACACAACTCAGTTATCAGAAAAATCAGGACATAACATCACACCAATTTTCTTGTACTTGCTCATCTAGCACTTCCATATTTCTCTGCCCTAGATGCAGTTTACGCCTGCTTTTCCACTACAAACTATGTGTCTGTCTATTGTGTGCAGCACCTACAGAACATTCCTTGAGTGGCCCCAGTAAACATCAGCCAAACCACAGGCTCGCTAGGACAGCTTATTCCAGACACATCTCATCCAGGTAAAACAAACAAACCCAGGCAAATCTCAACATTCCCAACAGAGTCCCATACACAAGGGGCTTCTGCCAACACAGCGAGTGTTGAGAACTCCGAGGAGAGCCCAGCAAGGGTTTAATCTTCTCAGGCTCTGCAATAGGTGCCACATACCTGCCAGTTTTTAAGAACACTCTTGAACAATTTGAAATCACCACCTTTCTCCTTGCTCTCCCACAGCCAAGCCAAACAGACACTGCCTCAGACATGGAAAAATGAATTTCTGAACGGCCATGGATTACGCAGGAGCTGAAATTCCTACAGCTGCCACTGTTCTACCCAACGGAGACTGAACTCATGATCACAGCGGGAAAAACACGGAATCAGATTCTAGCAAAGGTAAGTCCTGGTAACAAAAAGGACCCAAGACAAACCTGAATGGAGACAAGACTGATGCCACAGTTTCAACACAATTGCAACTGCAATGGAAATAGATCATTTGCTCATTAGTGTCATGAAATCCAGCGTCTTAAAACTGCAACAAAGGAAGATGTTAGGAAAGCTAATCTACCTACCTGTTGTTCTGTTTCATTTTTAACTTAGATCATTAAAGAATGCTTTAATTATAACTTACAGGATTAAAAAAAATTAATGTTTTTCTGTGATGCCCTCACCAATTTCTCCACATCATACGATTTTTCTGTACAAAAATGTTTCTCCTTGAAGTGTAAATAAAGTTTGAGTAAGCCATTTAATCCAAGCAAAGTTTTCTTGCCCTCCCCTCTCCCTTTTCAAACATGATCAGCTTTGAGTCTGGATCCCCTTAAAGTAAAGGCCTCCAAAGAGCAGTTAATCCCAGTCCCTAGGAGCTGAAACAGTTCACTTTTCTAACAACAGTGTTACTTAGAATGACAAAAGATAATCCATATGCAAATATTTAATTCAAGATGCTGCTTGAAGAACTTACTTTCCACCAGTGCTACAGGAGTATCACTGGGTTTACTTGGCACCATAAACCAGCAAGACAAAAGGACAGCTTAGAAGTGCACTGCTACAAAAGGAACTGAAGTGAGCAACATAAAACCAAAAATAAAGCAAGCACTGCCTAAGGTTTAAGAACCTGAAGAGAAAGTGAAATATTTGCCCCATTCATTAATAGAGATGAAAAACCTCTGAACTGAGGAACTTGCACTACTAACAGAGTTGTTTGGCTAGTCAGTGGAGGTAGCCAGGTTTCTGTGCTGTGTGACTGCACAGGGATGCTGCCAGTACTACATCAGCAAAACTCAAACTCAAAAAGGCCCAAGATGTACACATCCCAAAGACCAAAAGTGAAAGAAATTTACCATAACTCACCAGTTTAGCTGTGTTTGACACACCATCTGCAAATGGTTAAATGTTAAAAGGCACAATCACTTTTGCACTGGATGAAGACAACTCCAGACTGTTACATCTCTATATTAATGGCAGAATCTGATTACAAATTTGTTTTATACTCGAAGTTTTAAAAAATATGTTTGGGAACCACTCAGTTTTCAGAATACTTATCCCAAGAGCTCTGGTAAGCTACAAGCAAACATGACCGTAACAACTTGATATCAAACACTGCACACTTGAATGGGAATGGAGGAACATGAGGCCCTCGATCCTTTATGGGTAACAAATTCAGTGCACACACACTGTATTTTCCTTAGATCAATCAGCAGATCGCTCCATTTGCAACTTACACGGCTGCAACTTACATCACCTTCAGTGAAGTCGAGTACTGTAAAAGATACTTTACATTCATATCTTTCACCCATTATAAGCCTCTTAGTTTAACCACTCATTAGTCCTTGGCAGTCCTATTTATTTTTGACAGTTTCAGAGACCCCAGGTTTTAACTGAAAAGCACATAAAAAGCTGGGGAAAGCAGTCCCAGCAAATGCTGCTGACAGGGCCCTACCAAAGGTTTCTAGCTGACACCTGAACTGTCACACCACAGAAACCTTTTGTCCACACAAGTGCAGAACAGACCCACAGCATTGCAGAAGAGCTGATCCTTCATGCTTAGATCACCACAAGCCATCTAGGGCTGTGCCAGGGTGCCCAGTAGATCAAAAAAAGAGATACACGGAAATTCTTCTATTAAAGAAGCTTGTTTTTAAGAGCATCAATAACATAAATAAAGCAAACAGCTTTGGGAGTGTGGCCTTGTGCAGACAGGAGTAACTCATGCATCACCTGCTCCCGTGGGAGGCAGTTCTTACAACATCCAGAGTTCAGCCTTGCCCAGTGGAGGTTTGGGCAGCTCCCAAGGACAGGTAAGGAGGAAAAAGAAAGCCAGCCTGAGACTATGGTGTGCAGCTGAGATGTGCTCTGCAAGAAGATGCCCACCCTCCCCCAAGCAGGATGCAAAATTGGAAAGAGAGAGAGGAAGCTGCAGAAGGGTGTCTTTCTTCAAACCACCACGTGGCCAGAGCTAAGGTCAGGAAGTCTGAAATGATGCAATTAGTGCATGCAAAAGCAGACCCACAGCACTGGCAACTATCCCCTCTTCTCTTTCTTTTCTGACCAGCACAGCTCTGTGGACTGTTAAGCAAACATTTTGTCCCAGAGGTGAAGCAAGCCCCAGGGAAAGGCACTTTGACAAAACATAACTCATTAGCCCAAGACCATACAGAAATAGCCAAAGTCCGAAGTTACTGACTCAGAGGAACACAGCAGGACACGTAGCTGGTGACCTCACGGTCACATTGCAAGGCTTCAACTCCTACTGTTACCATGGGCTCTTCTCTCAACCAGCGTTTCTGGGAACTCACAGTCTCACCTAGTTGGCTACACAACTACTAGATTTATTTCTGGCAAGATGATAGAATTTACTTACAGAAACATCCTCCTTTAGCAACTAGAATAATGGAGACATGTATATTAGATAACAGAACTTTTAAGAGAAATACTGTCACAAATCAGAGAAATTTTCTAGATTAAAGAACCCAAAGATCCTTTGGTATAAACACAGCATAAGGATATTTTAAAATATTTTAAAATATTTTTTAATCTTCAGGTTTTAGATTGATTTTAATGAAATGTGACTCAAGTTTTGTCCCTTCCTTCCTGAATACCTCTGCAAGGCAGAAGCACGAAAGTAGCTGAAACAAAGTCCATCAAACTTTGCTGTCCAAGCTCTGTGAAGGGAACAGAAACTGACATTTTTTCTGAGGTCCTTGAATGTGTCTGAGGTCAAGAGTCTTCTTGATGTTTCTGTAGGCCTTCCTTAAGAGTGTATTTCTACAAGTATTACACACATTTTCCTGCAGTTTTTAAAAATTACTTCTCTTCTTGTGTTAGCCACATGAGAAGATAAGGTGATGGTATTACTAAAGGCATTCCATCTCTCTTCTGAGCTAGAAGTCTGGGCTAGAACAAGTGGAGTTTGGAAATAGTAGAGCATGTAAGTTAAATGTAGCCTTTACCTGAGGAACACATCTTTGCTGTGCCTGTCCCGTCCACGGCTCAGCACCCACAGCTGCTGCTGCTGAGCTCCCCGACCCTCCCGGCCAGCACAGCTTGGAAGGGCTGAGGGAGGGGAGAGCAAATAAGCACTGTGCTTACACTGCAGAGAGACTGGGAGTCTCAGGGAGAAGACAACTTGGGGGCAGAGGAGAGGGGTCGAGAGCCCAGTGATGGAGAAACAAAGCTCTTGCAACACCTGAAAATTCCCTTCTACAGCTTCCCAACCCCATCGACGCCCCAACTCTCACAGCACGTAGTCAGGGAGAGCCTCCCCGTGCTGCCCAGGGCACGGCGTGCCTGGATTCCCCCCGACTCCCGCTGGCGCGGTCACAGCCCCGCGGCAGCCCCCGGACAGCGCGGGGCGGGCAGGGCAGGAGGCCGGAGCGCAGGGAGGGCCGGAAGGCAGCGCAGCCACACGCGGCGCCCCGCGGCCTCCGCCCGCCCGCCCGCGGCCCCGCGCTGACAGCGCCCGGGCCCCGCCGCTCCGCGGCCGCGGGGCCGAGCTCCGGGCGGGCCGGGGCCGCCGCCGCCGCCCGCCGCCCCCCCGCTCACCTCTGCCCGCGGCGCCGCCCGGCTCAGCCCGGCCGCCGCCTGGGCCGCGCTCCGCCCCCGCCGCTCTCGGGCCGGAGCTGCGCCGGCGCCGCCGCGTCAGCCCTGCGACGGGCGGGGAGCGGCCGGGCGGCACCGCGGGCAGGCCCGCCCGGGCAGCCAGCGCAGCGCGGCGCGGCGCGGCGGGGCAGGGCCGGCGGCCCGCGGGGCAGGGCCGGGGCTCGGCCCCACCCGGCCCAGCCGTTCCTGCCCGCGGTCTCTGGGAAGCGCTCCCGGAGCGTGTGAGCTGCGGTGCCGAAGGTGACGCGGGCCGTCCCTGGTGCCCTGGTCCTGCCGGCACCTCGGGGCCGGCGCTGTGCCCGGGAACGGCCGCGGAAATGAGACACTTAAACATGCCAACCTGGCTTTTTAAAATAAACCGTTAATTAATATCTCGGTCTGTGGAAGTGCTTCTCAAAAACGCGATTTACAAAATAAGAAACTCAACAACCTGACCTTTTAAAACAAGCCATTAATTAATATCTCGATATATGGAAGTGCTGCTAAAAATCCTCAAATTAAAAAAATTCTGCTATTAACTCTGGTCCCAGCAGTCTGGCAAAGCTGCTTCTCCTACGAGGCAGGGCTTGTTTCCCCATGTGCTGCCATGTGTGGGTCACCCAGCATCTCTGTACCCCAGTTCCCCTGACTGCAGCCAGGGAGGAAGGTACAGGCCAGTTTAACTTCTGTGCTGCGTTGTACAGAGACATCATGGAAATGGGAAGTGCTCCAAAACCATTGCATTTTTGTTGCTGGGTGGAGAAAGGTTACACTTCCTCTCACTCCGTAGCCCTTGTGAGGAGAAGCTGAAAGAATTTCGCCAAATAAAAGAAACCAGTGAAGCAGGGACAATTGGGAAACAGCCATGTTGCATCGTTTTCTGCTATGGCTTTGCACAAGGCGAACTATTTTGTGATCATGCAGTATTCATTATGCTGTGCATTCCTTCAGGAATTACAGTATCCAGGCTGTGGGTTGTGAAATGCTGTAACAAAGAAATATTAAAAAAGAAGGGATAGAGAAGACAATGGGGTGATGCAACAAACAAAACGGCAAAGTCTATGCCAAGCTGAGAGTTGCTGGCTTTTATCTGTTTGTTTGAAAAAAAATCCAGCCTGGCTCTCTTGTTAAATACAGCACTTTCCTAAGCAACCGTTTGTTCTTCCTGAACAGTAAATCCAGCCAAAGATGGGCTAAACAGTTTCAGAGAAACAGGATGAGTCCTCTGGCCTTTATGAAACACACAGTAAACAGGGTGCACAGGGCAAGGCTCAGGCCATGAAGTTAAAACAGAAATATAATAAATGGAAAGAGGATTCCTCCCCCAGTCCATCGGAGTGCTGCAGAGCTCTCTGCATCTAACGGCACCTCTGCACTCACATCACGGCCTGACCCAGGCAATCATTAGTAGAGTCTACGCCAGGCACTTGAGACACATAAATGGGAGACCAAGTTCATGAGATCCTCTTAAAAAATCATATTTGACTTTTTAAACGTGGGGTTTTATGAGCCTCCTGGTTTTGCCTGTGAGGATCAGCCTTATCACACGTTCCTGCTTCCTCCCTGTCCATGAGGGCTAATAGCAGATCTTTAAAAACTGGAAGCTGAGATTCTCAGATGAGTAAGATGCCTGTAAACACCGAGGCTTTATGGAATGCCTGAAAAACATGAGACTTGTGAAAATGAATAAATAAATAAAAGCCAGACTTGGCAACGCTGACAGAAAGGACTGAATACCAACTGCATTACGGTAACATTTTTGTGGCCAAACTTGCAGCCTCAATGTTTTAATGATGGCAGCCTTTACTGCATTTAACAGAAGCCTGGATTTGATTCTTTCGGAATAAAAGGGCTTTTGAATGCTCTGTAAAGGCAGTTTCCTGACTTCATTGATCGCTGACACAAACACCAGAATTAAATCTCCTACATCTTGAGCTAAAGCAACAATCCCATTAATTTGGAGAGCAGTGGGCTTGTACAGGAAGCAGTTGCTGGAAGAGGACATGTAGCATGAGCTGAACCAGTTGGCTGCTCTCTGTGTCTCATGTCGCCAAGCAAGAACAGGGCCAAGGTAAATCTCCATATAACCATGTTTTATTTGGAGGCTGCTAACAGCCAGTCTGAATTCATGAAGGAATGTGAATAGCCACATCAGGAAACTCAGCAAGAGATTATTCGAACTGGCAGGGTTTGAGAAGGAAAATTAAATTTGCTCTTTGTTGTCCTTGCCTGTTTTTCCACTTCTGAATCAAAATAAAATGAAGGACCACTCCAGAGAACTTGCACATTCCTTCACATAACTTCAAGTTGTGATGTAAAGACTATACTGGCAGAAATATCTGTAGGTCTCAACACATACTTTCATTAAATACATGGAAAGGATTGTTGTTAAATTACAACAAAATAAAAAAGCTTGAAAAAAGGTACATTCACAGCAGGCGAACTCTAACCTGAACATAACTATGTACATAACGATGGAATGTGGCTACTCTTTGGCCCATGCTTTGGAAGTCTGAAGTTTTTTCAGGCCCTAAGAATTTTCATGAGGTTAATCCTTCTATGGCACAGGGGTGCAAGAGGTGGGAAGGAAGCAATAATACAGCAGAGGTAGCCCAAGCTCCCCTGAGAGGAAACAGCCCCACTACATAATCTTGCCTCAGTACTTCCAGCCCCTGCCTGGTTAATGAAGAGAATCTTGGTCAGTTGGAGCAGCTCTGCCCCTGCTAACCCTCCCTAGGGCCACCTCATGTGCTTGCACCCTACCCAGGATTCTGCTGCCTCTACCCCTGCTTGTTCACTTATTCCTCCCAGGACATGTGCACAGCAGCTTCTGAAAAGAAGATCACTTCAGCATGTCCCAGAAGTGAATCTTCTAGAATTTAAACATTGACTTCCATATCACAATAAAGTAAAACTGGCATTTCTTCTTCCCCCAAATTCAATGGACTTGATAAAGATTAAGCCTTATATCAATACAGCCATGTAGATCCACACAACCCCATTTAAGAGGTTGCCAATTCTCCAGCTGCATGTCTTAGTACGTGCAGGTTACCCCAAAGCAAGGACTGTCTGTATAATGTATGCAGCAAACTCCAAATTGGATTTGCAAAGTGACCTGGTTAAAAATCCCCAAACCCACAACATTTTAAAGGCAGACTGCTGATAGCTTGTTTAGGGCTACTCCATTGCCTGCACAATTCACCCCAGCAACTTCTGACAGAGGTGGGGGTGAGGGCACCTCTGACATTTTTACCACTGCAGGGTGAGACTTTCAGTTCCTCCTCTATGATTATATAAATACAGGCAGAGCTTTTAAAGCACAAAACCACCACAACTTGCACATTTACTCAACTGCATTTGAAATATCTGTACTTTCATAATTACAACATTGACAAGAATTTCAGAGGGAAGGCTAATTTTTATGAGGGAGAGAGGATGCTTATCCATTGAGAATGATGTGCATTGACATCAATATTCTGTTCCACTACAAACTCCTAGAGTGAACCCCCATATATCTGGCATTTCAGGACAGTGCTTCCCCCACAGGGGTCACCTCCTAGCTCAGGCTGCAGAGCACAAAATGCTCTTGCTCCCTGTCCACTTTGTGTGCAAGTCACAATAGCTTGAGCCACCCTCAAGCAGTGATGTGCAGATACCCAGCGTTGTGCTGAGGAATGAGGAACCACAGAACCCATCAGCTTTTCCTGTGGCACTGATGGCTGCCCTCACACAGGTGGAGTAGTAAAGTCCCAAGTGGCTCTTGCTGCTTTTGAATGTGTTCTCAGATCTCACCCAACAGGACACACACAGGGCTGCTTGCTTGCCCTGCAGGTATGTTTTGAAAATAAACAGGTTGAAGTCAACAGGCCTCAAATATAACTGCAAAAGGGACCATGGAAGTGAGTGAAAGGCAGCCCTAACATAATGTTTAGCTTTGGACTTGGAAAATCCATAATTATATCTTGCTGTATGTCTGTACAGACCAAAGCTCACGGAGACCATCTACAGGCTATGTTTAAATGAGCTATTCCAGGTACCACAGGCAGTGTCGTCATGGTACCAACACAGGCTGCAGAGTCCACTTCTGAAACCCAGAAAATATGCAGGTAACCACTGCTGTGCTCTGTAGCTCACCAGCTGCTCAGCAGGTAATATAAAGCTAGTTCTAGGTACAATTCCACATGTTTATTTAAGCAGTGAAGCCAGCGGAGGAATTTCTTGCTTCCTGTCACTCTTTTTACTCCTGCATCTCTGTTCCCTTCCACTGTCTCCTGTTATGCCACTGCAACCATCCATGAGGCTCAGTGGAAACTGAATGATTGAATTTATCCACCTAGTGAAAACCAAAGCAAAGCAAACAAACAAACAAAAACAAAAAGAGAAGAGAGAAACAATACCCAACAATTTTTCTCTAGAGTTGCATAGGGACCAGCAGAGTCAGGGGCTGAAATGGTCAAGGCTGGAAGCATAGGTGGGAATATCCCCTGAACATGTATAAATGGCACTAGTCCAAATGGTGTTACAGAAAGAATAAACACAGTTTTTTCTTTTCCAGTCAGCTGCCAATATTCTTCATTAAAACATGTTGGTTGTGTTCTCTCTAGCAGTAACACACCAGGGACAAGATCTGGAAGAAGGCTGCCTCCTGGAAGTACTGCTGCTGCACAGCATCCTACTGGTACATTTTGTCTTTTGCTTGGCAGCCAGACGTGGGACTTGCTTTTGACACTGTGCTGGCTTTCACTGATATCAGATTGTGAGGGGTTGTTTCATTAGAAACAAAAGAGTGAAATGGAATAAGGAATAAATTAGATGAAGGACCAAGCTGTTGTTGCAATTCTTGCAACTTGAAAGAAAAAGAGGTAAAAACCAGCAGAGATTTGATTATCAGCTTCCCCAAATGATACTAATATTGTAATTACCAAACTCCTTCTAAAGCAGGATATAGCTGCAGTTATTGCAGCACCAGAACTCTACATGGAGAAAGATACACAACAGGCACTGTAGGACAGAAATGAAGATGTTTCAGTTGGTGAAAATCTTTGTTCTCAGGAGAGGCTGGAGAAGCCAAGACCATCTTCAGAGAGAAATGAGAGTGCTGGAGGGCCTTCCTACATGTTTTCAGACAATTGAAAGGCAACTCTGTTTATGGATTTTTCTTAGCCTGGGAGAATCCACTAGGAGAAAGTAAGGTCAAATGGGGTGTTCAAAATGACGTAGGCAAGGATGTCAGCCTTTCCCAGTGTCCTATGAAGAAATATCTGGAGCTGGGCTGCCATACCTAAGGCTTTTGACACAGAATGAACTTTGCTTTTCAAATTAGAACTGACAAATAAAATAGATTATTCATCTCTACTCAAAAAAACCCCAAACAAACAAACAAAATTCCCCAAACATCTAGGCAGTATATTTGGAGCCCTGGCACTTACAGGAAATGTTTGTGATGACAAATTTGTTATTCAGACCTGTGCCCATTTTCTGAGTTGAAGTTAGAAGTGAAAGGAGAATGCCCCAACCCAAGCTAGGGGCCATTCCAATGCAGGAGCTCTCATCTTACAAACATAGGCATGGCCTGACTGAGGTATTTCAAGAGATGCAGCAGAAGATCAGCACCTACTGTCACTATCTGCCTCACAGACATCTGTTCATCCTGTGTCCTTGAACTTTTTAAAAGCCAAGCAGATAATACCCTGACAACACAGAGGGATCTGAAAGTGTTCAGACACAACCTCTGTTTCCATGCAGTCCCTGGAAGAGCTGTAGAAAAAGCCACGGTGCCACTGCCAAAAGAGCTGAATCTCTTTAATCTCTTCTGTATGTGTCTTTAAAACGAATGTAAACTGTCACATTAGAGTCCAGTGAAAGACTCTTGTTGTGGGCAGAGCCCCAGGTGAATAGGGAACCTTGGTTGTTTGCATTTGAAAGGTATCCAGTGTGGCTAGTGACTGTAAGCACTTGAACTTCACACTGATAAATGTTGATGGTTTAAGATAAGGGATTATTGTTAGTGGCTGAGTCTAAAAAGGGAAAACAGGTCTCATTAAAGGATTCCTTGTGCTCTTTGAGTATACAAAGAAGCCAAGCAAAAAACCAAACAAAAAATTTGCACAGAAATAAACCCCAACAACACAAAAACAAACCCCAAACAAAACCTGTTTACAGTTACAGTTTACTGTAACAGACAGTGTTACAGGAGTTGTTCTACTACAAGAAATATCAGGGATCCCTCTGTGCTGAAAAACAGTGATATTAACCAAAACTGACTGTGTGAAAGGAGACATCCAATCTGACCTTGCTGCCAGGACTTCTGCAATGAACAGCAAAAGTATATCCTCTCCCAGTGGCAAATCATCAAATCTAGATTAGATGATGAATCTTCAGGTAAAGAAACCATTCCTTCTCCATTCATTGTGGACACACCCAGACAGCTCCTACAAATTAAAGGTGAGGGAGATGAATTTACCTATAGTGAAAAACAGTATCTTCTTTTCTTCTCAAAGACAATGGAGAGACATCCCAGTTCAGACTCCAGAGCTTCCAGAACAGGGATGTGATAGGACACTTCAGGTGGTAACCTCTGGACCCAGAAGATACCATCTAAAGCAGATGTTTACCCTCACATACAGTGCAGTCACTGGCAAAGCCTAGCCAAACCCTGTAGCCAGATAATCCCCTTTTTAAAAACAGAAGTCATCTCTGCTGTACAATGAATATTTTCTTGAAATATGAAAACATTAGGCCTATTGTTTTGAACAAAATCCTGACTCATCCTTAGTTGACCTAGTTGACATTTTTAGTAGTTTCTCACACTTCTGCATTGCAGTGCAGTTAACATATATCTGCAAAAATGTTATAAAAATCAAGGGCTCAGTTGTTTCAAGGATACCTGTAAATAGTCCTACAGGTTTTTACAGATAGTGATCCAAATTCTGCACTCACTTTTCTCTGGATAGGAGTGAAAGCTGTTCATTTAAAGGCTGTTAGATAATTATTTTAACTTATATTTCTTGAGCACTTATTTGTGGTCCAGAAGATAATGTGATTTAGAATCTTATGAAATGTGTTAAGCTGGCTTAAGAAGAGCCACAACGATCCCATCTATATATTTTTAACATGTTAAATTGGAATAAAGTTGGATTAACTCACAAGAAGAAAAACCACAAAATACTTCAGATTCACCCCAGTGACCAGTGATTCACCCCAGGCTGAATTTCTGTTCAAGGAAGATTTTCAAAGTTACTGAAATTCTGGCTGTTGAGCAATTATTCATCTGCAGTTCTGAAGGACATTCTTCACATTCCCCACTTATACTAAGAGCTAGTAAGTATAAAAACATGAAAGAAATAAGCAAATGAAATATTTGAGCCTCTTACCTAAACACATTAACAGCTAATCATTATGCAGTCCAGGAAGGTGCTCTGCCATAATGTGTTAAAGTTCCCATTGCAGTCAAACAAAATCCATTGTGAGAGATTTCTAGATAGACTCCAATTAATATCACTTACAGGAGGTCTTTCTTGTCTCTGTGAGGCCAGACCAGCTGGGGCAGCCTGTTGACTAAGTGCAGGGATTTTCATCCAGCTGACAGTCAATGAGCAGCTGCTGCTTTTGGTTACTCTCTAAGCCTCACCCGTGGAATTTTCCTTGGATGGAGGCCTTGACCACCCAAAAGTGGCAGGCAGGTTCTTGGGCTTCTCTGCTGCTTTCTTGGCCAGGTGAATGCAGTTGGATTTAGAAGAATGGGTTAAATGGTGCAGACAACAGCGGGAACTGGGACACGTTTTTCCACAGTAGAGTTGCAGAACAAAATAATGCCACTGCTACAAATTCTAACTCCAGTCTTCTAATTCAGATGGTCTTTAAGCATAGTTGAAATGCTTTGTAGCATTCATTCTATGAGCAACCCATATTTGAATGTTTTTTTTCACAATATAGTGTTCCCTTTTAGAAAGAGGAAGTAATCTTAGCGTTTAGGACTGGGATTGCCTCATGTGGTAACATACTGTGATTTACTTTCCAGTTGGTAACAGGAATAATAATTCCCTAGCCAAGGGGGATACTGTGAAGATGAATATGCTTTAGGAGTACAGTTAGCAGAGATACCATGTCTGAATGCACAGCTATCAGAAATGCTGAGAGGATCTTGCAATGTTATGTTGTCTGTCCCCTTGTCCCAATATAGTGTCATGGTAGGTGACTTCTAACCCTCTCCTAAAATATATTTACATGTGCCCTATTTACACAGCCTTGTGTCATCTCTAGGTTTAATGCTTGATACTCCTTCTCAGGACTCACCTGCACAAACAAAAATACTTTGTTTTCACACCTTCCCTGTAGTTGCTTGAGATTCTTAAAGAGCAGGTTCCTTTCCCTTTTATCATTACCCAGAAGTTCTCAAACAATTTGCTCTCATTGATCTGTCAAGGCAAGCATACTCAGATGAGATACTTCAAACAATGTCTTCTTCCTTTTCCTCCTGCCTGTCCTCTCTGAGCAGCCTGTACATATAGACAAACTCTAACTAGCTGATGCCTTCAAAATGCATGTCCAAGTCTCTGTTAAAATCTGTCCCCCCTGCTCTGAAGCTGAATGAGTTGCAGAGCCTCTGAAAGGATAAGGCCTTGTCTGCTGGAGTTTTTAAAACTACACATTCCTTTGATCACTTTCCCACTATGCACAAAATACTAAAATTCTCTCCTGGATTTCATTACACATAAAAGGACATGAAAGTGCAGTTTGCTCCTTACTCATCAACAACTACCCATCAGCCTTAGCTCCAAGCTAGACCATTTTGGCCACTTCAAGAAATGGTTTTGAAATTTCCATTTCCAGATTGCCCTGGCAGGTATAACTGTGACTTTGCAAACAGCTACAGCTGTGTGTGTTAATTGCTTTCCTCTAAATTATTTACGAGACGTTTTTGACTGATGAGGTTTCTCACAACAGCATGTGCTAACCATTGGCAGTGGGCTCCTGAAGTGGTGGGAACTCCATCACCTGCCGAGCTGCAGAAAAGCCAGCTGTTAGCAGGCATTGCATGCCTGCTTTGCACTGAGCTGGGAGGGCGAGCTCTGCCTGCTTTCAGCTCCTTTTCCAATGGCTGCTCAATGGAAATGTATGTGTAAGCATTATATCTGCACATAACACACACCCGCTACTTTTGGGATCAGATCAGAGAATACTGGAGACTGGCTAATTTAGATAAGGCAGAATATAGGGTGTCAATGACCTGTGGAAGACAATCCATTTCACTAAACAGGACTTTTCAAGCTCTGGTCCCAGAGGCAGCAGGGGTTCTGTAAAATGCAATTAGGACTGCTACAAATCAGTAGGCTTAAATTCACCACATAGCAGGTAGCAGATTTACTGGAAAATTTTTACAAGATACATAAACTGAAAAAGAATGGAAAACACGACTACAGAGAAAACAAAATATTTATAATGACCCACCACTTTACCGCTGCTTTTTTCCTGGAGGGCTTATCTCTGTCATCCAGCTAAAAACTACTTTAAAAGCTATGTCTGAAGGTAACCATAAGCCCTGTCAGTTAAATAAAAAACTTGTATTCCAGGGTCCAGCAATTTATGTCAATATTTTTCCTTTCCCTTTCAGATTTCAGATATCAGTTATTCAGATATGAATAACTGATAGGGAGAAGCAGTTGGAACCATGTTGGGTAGAAGAAAATCTTCATGTCTGCAGTTGCAGGAGCTCAACTGCAAGGAGTTGCCAGAGGAATGAAGCAAAGCAGCCTATTAGAATTACTGTTCACTGTTGGTGCTGTGATTACCTTCCCAGGAGGCTCTCAAGGTTGTTGGGTGAGCTACTGATGTGACATCTTCATGAGTTTCACAGCTGTGTTTAAGAACTAAGTTTAAACAGGATTCTAATTCAAACTCTAGATGAAATTCTGCACTGGGTGTTTTCCTAAGCAGTAGTTTTATCTTGCCCATTCTGTAAGTTTTAAAAAATTTGAATTTACCTTGTTCTCATTTGTTCTATATATGCCAAAGGAGTCGATGTTTTCTGTAGAAAAGTGTACTGACCCCAGGTACAGGAGTTCAGACAAGAAAGAGACAGTGACAAAGGGGGCTCTGCTGTTTCTCAGAGGTGAGTTGGTATTTCAGAGCCAGGTCAGATATTCCTGAGCTGCTCTGCTCAGTGCAGCAAAGGTATAAACTGAATTGTTGTGGAAGGTGTGCAGAGGACAGCACACCATAATCCAGCTGCGCATAAGGTCAGGAGGAGGAAGGCAGGGCAGAATGTGCCATTGCTCTAAGAGCACCCAGAAGTTTCATTTCCTTACTCCTTTCTCCCATGCAGTGGAGTTGACTCCCTGGCTGTGTCCTGTTCAGTAGGTGGAACTTGGGAGTTGAAACAAATGTCCCAGCTTCCAGGCCTGCTCCCTCAGAGAGGTGAGCCACATGGACTCCTTGTACTTCCATGAAACAGCAGCCTGGGGATAAGGAGTTGGGTTCCCTACAGAAGAAGAGGAGGAAGCAGGGAATGGGGGAAAACTGATGCTCCCAGCCACCCATCACAGATGCAAAAGGAGACAGGACAGAAGGTATCTGTCTGGATCTGACACAGACTAACAGCATGGCACAGGTAAGGCTAGGAAGTCATTCATGCCTCATTTCTCCCACCTGTAAATTATTCCTCCCCCTTCATCCCCATTGGCACATCATTATGACTGCTCAATTAACGAACAGTTTAAAAGAGCTTTGAGACATTCAGATGAAAGAAAAGGAATTTTTTTTTTGTATTTCTGCTTTTCCAAAGTTGCACAATATAAACACTGAACTTTTTTAGTCCTTCACTGATGATGAAGATTGACTTCCTATTTATGGATGGGAAAGTTGAATCAGGGAAATATTAAAGCACACATTTTGAGAAACAGCCTCTAGTTCCAAGATCCTACTTTCTGCATGTTCAGCTACATACAAACACAGCTTGCCTTTCACTCCCAATCCTACCTGTGAGCAGCCATAAGAGAAGACATTTACCAGCTGGAGATCTTGTGTTCAGGATCCCAAATTAAGTATCTCAAAACTAAACCCTCTCTAGGAAACCTAAAAGACAACCCAAGTAAACCTGCCTGGAAGCAGCACACTCTGCCCACCACATCACACACAGCACCCTTGTGTTTGGCCAGAGCTTTGCAACAGCTTCATTGCCATTGGGGGGTCAGAACCTGGGATCAGGCTTTAGGAAGTGTCTGTCACATGGCTCTCCAGTGAGTGTAAATCAATGTATTACAGGAGTGAGAGTTTCCCTGACCAAGACAATTAAAACTCTCACATAAAAATAGAATGCTGGAAGGAAAATCTGTCAATTTTGCACTATTATTGTGTTTAACAGAAAACCCAAGTTCCTGTCAAAAACAAGAGAATAGAGAATCTCTAGCCAGCTTTAATAGCAAGATCTTTTGAAATACTCAGCCATCTGTCACAGCAGGAGTGCTTGTTGTTCAGCCTTTCTGAAAAATTTGGCCTTTCTTTGGGAACATGATGCTTTTGAAACTCAGCTCTCAGGCCCCTCCTAGGAATCACTTCTTCCATGAAGATCCTGCTCTTTTTGTGTCTACCACATAGAGCTGGACAGAGCTGTCCTCAGTGTGGTGCAACTTTCCAGTAAAGCAGGTAGAGGTGGGCTTGAAGTGCAAAACTGGAAGATTGCCCTGAGCTAGCCCTAAATCCAAGGAAAAATTTGTAGGTTAAGTCCAGTAGTAACTGTACTTTCATTTAATATTTCTTATGAAAAAAATTACAAACATATTTTAGCAAATTTCCAAATGCATGTATCTCATGAAAAGTGATTCTCCTTTCCCCCCTCCTCTGATTCTTCCAGTCCTTTCTCTTCCTTCTCTCTCTTCTGACATTTTGTCCCATGTGAAGAAGAGGTAACAAAGGACTCAGCAATGGAATGAACTGCTCCATGCTCATAAAAGATTGTTAATAGAAAGATCTCAGTTTGGGGTGGAAAAACAGCTTCCAGACCTTTCTGGGGGTTAATAAAATCTGCTATGCAGAAAGGAAAATCCAGGAGCAGGTGAATCATCTCATGCACTGGGAGCAGGCAAACAGAGACAGAATCATGCACAGCACTGCACTGAAACAAAATCTCCTTGTAAACACCTACATCTGGAACCTGCAGTGATTCTCCTCCACAGAACAAACATTTTAAAGCAATGATGTGAAAACAGAGCAAAGCAGAGCACTAACTTGGATATTTGCCCTTTTGTCTGCTACTGTTGTATTAAAAGAACATGTTGCTGGTCTCCATTTTAATAAATATAGATTGAGTTCCTTGTGGTTCTCTGGGACAGAGACAAAAATCATGTCACCTTCAATAAAGCAAGATCTCCAACAAGTCCATGGGATATATAAGAATATTCTTTATTTCTGAAGTGAGCCAAGAAGCTTTGAAGTGACATTAATACCTCCAGATAGAAGTCACACAATCCCTCCTGCTGCAAAGAAAACCTCAGTAAAATGGCTACATGAAAGTCAACAGCAAAATTCCCACCAGTTTGACTGTGAACAAGACTTCAGGCCATAAATCTGTTCTGTAAAGGGTTTCCTACCAAACGTTTGAAAATTATTTTTTCCAAAGAAAAAAAAAAGTTAATTGTTTCATTGTATTTTCTATAAAAAGCCATAACCCAACATTTCAATTTAGATTGGGGTCAATCCCAATTTAAAAATTTCCAGTTCCCACACACATCTTCATGAAGTAGTGGAACTCTGTTGGCTGACATGTTCTGTTGCTAAGCTGAACTGACACACAAGACAAGAGCTTGATAATGCCAGGCAAAATGTTTTGAACTTTCCAGTCCCATTAAAGAAAAAAAGTCAGCATATCAAAGTTCTTCTCCAACCCTCCCTCCCAAGTTTGCACAGTACAAATACATATGGTAATACTGCATTTTTGAAAGATATGTTAAAACTACAATTCACATCACAAATGGCTACCACCTGGCACAACCCTACCAAAGCTGAGAAGGTTCTCTGGAAAACAGAGCATAATTTGGAACAGAATTCAGCCTGAAGAGCTCCTTGTCCCAAAGAGCCCAACAAAACGTTCCCCTTGGCTCTGCTCATTCCTTTTCAGGAAGAGCCCAGCGGAAGGGAGGCAGTCAGTGTGACTGCCAGTTTTGCAGAGTCCGTGAAACTCTTTGGAGACGTGACCCCTGTTCTGGCTCTTGGATTTCCAACAGAGGACTCTATTAAAAATTATCCTCTCCAGGGCCCCAACATCTTCACCCTTAACCTTTCTGAGTCATTAAAGAGTATTCAGCCCATAATACAACAAATACAAACTTCCATCTGGTACGTACAGAGCAAACTTCCATTTGCTACAGCACAGCAACCTCAGAAGCTACTGAAACATAAAGTAACAGCCCAGACTTTGTTCTGCAAGGCTGAAGCCCCTGGAACTGAAAAGAACTTCAGCACTTGCTTGAGCTTAAGCACAAACTGAAATGCATGGCTGAATAGGAATGGCCTGAGGAATTATGCAAATGCTTAGCTGAATCCGGGTCCAAATATGAATTACTTTAAAAGATAGAGAAGCAAGCAGTGCAATTTAATCATTTTTATCTCCTTACCAAGAATGCACAAGTTCTTACAGCTAATATTACAGGCATCTTCTGCTGCTGCCAGAAGCCAAATGACCTATTCTTTAACAGTCAAGCTCTCCTCATTTTCAAACTGAAGATTAGTCCATTTATGCTGAACAGTGGCACAGAATGACAATTTCATAATACACAGATTGAGAGCTATTCCACTCACATGTTACATTACCTTGCCCTTTATCCACTGCACTACCACTTGCAATTGACTATCATCATAATAAGGTGGAGCTGCTTCTAATCTCCAATTTTGTATGTTCTGGGATGCTGGTAATTCATTATACTGCCACAGAGTGACCAACTGGATCTGACCTTGAATCTGACCACAGAATCTGAACTCCAGAAAAAATGGAGACATAACTTATTCATATGAACAGACTGCAGTAAAGTTACAATGTGAGCTGGGCACTTCCTTAAAATGCTGAATAAAATGAACCTCTAGCAATGGCACTGCCAAGGGCAGCCAGCACTTCCCAGCAGACTCTCAGCACTGTCCATAAGTGATCCATCCCACAAACATGAAGGCTGATTGTGAAAATTTTTCTACACGTGACTAGTCCTTACTTCTGCAAATATTCTCCCAGACATGAGCATTTTCAGGGTCAGATCCCACAGCTGTACTGCTAACAGACAATGCAGTAAGTGTCCAACACAGTTTCCAGTTTTCTCTCCTTGCAGGAATATCAGTGAATCCATAATATTATCTCTGATTATGTCAACATAGAAAACTAATGTGTTACAGTAGAATATTGTAACCCTTCCACACACTAAAGAAAGTCTTTATTTCACTGTGATCTGATCAGAAATGCATTGGAGAAAGTGGAAAGCAATTAATAAATTCTGTTGCCAGAAAGAGGATTGTGGTAATTACAGCACAATTGCCATAGAAGATATACAAAAGAGCTCACTGACAAAACATCCCCGTTTAGACTGCACAACTCCAGGGACTGCTTGCTAACAAAATACAGAGTATTTTACTTCTAGGTCACTGATTTCAATCTGGCCTCAAAGGAAAAAGTGACTGGAAGTTAATGCCAGCTGACAGTGGTGTGAAAGCTGCAGGGTGGATCTCAGCCCACTTCCTAGCAGATTGGAGGACACAACCCAAGTATTTGTGATTTGTGTAAGTAATACGGCTAAAAATTCAGGCTGTCATTCAATGATACTGCAAATCCAGCTGTAGGACTCTTAGGACAAGGAGCTGATACGACACACGCAATTCTGCTGATTCCAGCTTGTCTGAAACCTTTTGACAAGTTAACAGTGCACAAACAGGTGCTGGGGCAGATCAGATATCATTATGCTTTTTACAGCTGTAAGAAAAATCCAGGTTGTGTGTGCCAGCCAGTCCAACAGGAATGTAGGTAAATGCCCACAGCTTGCTGAGATCCAGACTGCCTGGTACCAAGGGTCACCGATCCATGGCCTCCAAGCTTCATCCTTCAGTGACAGCAGGTGCAGGCTGTGTAGGAGCAGGCACATCAGAACTGTACTGTTTTACTGCTGCTGGTCACTCTCTGAACCAGAGACAAGTGAAGGTGCTGTCTACACCTCCGTCTGTCCTGTGAAAGGGTGGAGGGTGCCAGATGGTTTGCAAGTCACCCAGGGCACATAAAGCCACACAGGCATTAAATAGCATAAATAGTGAGGCATTAAATGACACCATCCCTGCTGGCACCACATCCCAGCTCATCAGTGCTCCATTCATTTAAACACTTTAAAGAGAGCAGGGAAATAGGAGATTAGAGAGATGTGCTGCTGCCTTTGATAAGCCTGAAAATAGAAACAGTGTTTGTGTTAATCCTGTAGCAGTAATATAGAAAAGGCACGATTAACTGCAGTTGCAGGAACAGTCTAGTGCAATCTATTTTCCCAGTGCATTTCTCCACGGAAAGATGGGTCACAGGGCACACCTGCAAAATGCATCCAGGCATTTGTATCTGCATTGTGTCCATGGCCTCTGTTCCAACAGATGGTTGGCCGAAGGATTTCTTCTCCTTTTATTTTATTTTGGTTTTTTTCTGAACACACAGGAGCAGAGCAAGCCCTCCTGCCAAGAGCGCAGTGAATGCAGAGCATTCAGCAATGAAAGGGTGACCTTGATTAGTGTCTAATGTGTAAAAACCAGTTACTTTTCAGCACGTAATAAAGTAGAAGAATTCTGCTATGATCTGCCAGAGTTCTGCAAGCCACTCTGAGGAATACTGTTAGAGATGCTGTCTTTACAGTCTCTGCTTCAGGCAGCAGCTAATCCTTGGTCCATCCACCCAGGTGGTTTCTCCTGCTTCACTGCAAGATTGCTCCTAGAGAAGAGTATGTACTGCTTATTACATAACAGGCTATTCCTTAATCAGCAGCATAAATGTTAGGGCAGCTCTACCTGACTTGTACCTACAGATAGAAAATGCAGACAGCTTTTAGATTCCTTATTTTGTCTTATTTCTTTTAAAAATGATTATATTCTGTAAGCAGTATCTATCCCTCATAGCTGCTAGTAATGGAGAGGAGTGAGCAGCCCTGTAGGTCTAAGAAAAGAAGAAATTCTGGATCTGCTGATACTTAATGAAAATATCCTTGCTGAGTGTTCCCCTTAGAACTCTACACCTTTGGGAAAGAAGCCAAAAGAGGTTGGATTAGCTGGTGTGAAGGCTTGCAAGATCAACTGTAGCTTGGAAAGGCAATACCATCATAAAGGTGCTACTGAGAATAGAGAGGGATTTACACGGTGTTTGAATGGATCCACCAAGTCTTGGGATGAAGAAACATGAACAGTGTTGGCATTATGTGATTGTAATAAAATCAGGCTGATGATGGAGAGGGGGAAAAAGTGATACCTCTCCTCTACTAAATAACAAGAAAAGAATGCTGGCTAGAAGGCTGCAGTCCCTGTACACACAGCCACATTTCACTGGAACTGCAGAGGAAATCCCCATTCGGGACAGACTCTGCATTAGCAGAGGCCACAGAGGAACAGGATTCAGGAACTGGGGGTAGCAGTACAGAAACAGAATAAACCAAGGAGTTTCCACATTTTTTAAAAGCCTAGGGCACTCACAGGACAAAAGCTTCCCTGGTGAAGGGGTGGGGGGGGGTAAATCTGTGCTTTGAAAAGGAAAAAATTCACAGCTTATAAAAAGGAGGGTGGGAATCACAGATCTGGAAACCAAATGCATACAGGGGCTGCACTCTGCATGCAGGGGGAGGGGTGTTGCAAACGGGAGGAAATATTTTTGTGCTTTTCAGAGATTTCTAAATCCATAAACCTACAGCCTTCACTTCCATAAGGTATGCTGCTCTCTCTCTTCCATTTCAGAGCTTATCTGGAGACGAGAATGTTAAGCTGTTAGCATTAAAAAAGAAGGAAAAAAAGTTAAGGTGTTTTTAGGTTTAAAAAGAAGAAACTTCTTTATAGCTGCATAATTAGTTAAAAGTTGCCTACGGTGTAATGTCCACATGCTAAGTTTCCTTAGGGATCCACTTACATCTGCATAATCATCTATTTTAATTATATGATGCCATAGGGTATATGATACTGTATGGACAAGTAAAGAGACAAGGAGATGACAGTGGGACAGAAAATACAGCGACCACTTTTCCATCAGCAAAAATGACTGTTGCATGCAGTCATGAGCATGGGATAGAAGAGGAAAAGTCATGTGAAATGAGTTACTTCAATCCTTCAAGTCCCTAAAATAAAATTCCTTCAATCCCTTGTGAGGCAGATTTTCTCTCTCTTCTGTTCCACATCTCAAACCCAGTATGATTTCCTGCTCCAGACTGTGGCAATACACTTCAAGTCAAGGCATTCATCTTCTCCAGACTATGATCCCAAGTCTCTTCCATTTCAGAAGCCCTCACCCCACAGAAACCCCCCAATCACAAATCAAAATCCCACCATTTCTCCAAGCTCCCTGTTATCACTTATACATATATAAACATTGACATTATCTGTACAAAAAAGATCAGGAACTTCTGGTATCTGAAAAATCCCAGATCACTCTTTCCAACCCTGAAATGTTCCCATTTCCTAACCTCATCTGCAATGGAGGTGATACAAAGAATGAGACATGTTCACATCAACCACAGCAGAAGGATCTCCAAGTTGGAGAGAGATCAGGGAACATGGCCTGTGCACAGCCAGATCTCTGAACAGCACATGCTGTTTATCACACCAAGCCAGAGTCATAACTGCATCTCTTCCTGGCAGATGAATCCTTTTCTCTTCTCATGTTTTTCTCCACCAGTGGCTGTTGTGCTCTCCCAGCACCTCTCCAGAGACAGCAAAGACAGTGGTAGGTACAGTGGCAGCACACATGCATTACTCATTTCCCAGTGGTCTTTATTAGCTGCCTTTGCCCCCATAAGCTTATGCAGATTTTTGCAATGACAGATTCTTAGATCTCTTTTTGGAGGTAAATCCCAGCAAATTACAGCATTGATGAAGGCACCAGAACCAGTGATGAAGCTGTCCCACCTGAGATCCTTAGGCACACCAGGGGGTGAAGGGTCTACCTGAAAAACAGAGCAAGGCACAGGGAGGAGTTTTCAAAGATAAAATATTTCTAGTGGAAAGACAGACGGCGACATGAGTAGGCTAAAACAGCTGCCAGAGCTTGTCTTTCAAATGTTTGGTTCTAACTATGAGCACAGCACATCCTACCACTGAAAGTCAATTCAATAATATCTGGATTAGTAACTCTAGATGTTCTGTTACAGATTGAGAGATACTTGGGTGGAAAAGAGTTTCCAAACCTGGAACTGCAAGGGCTCAAACTTAGTTACAGATTGAGCTTTAAACTCCTGACCACGCTTGAACTTTGCTCTAACTATTAGACAAAAAATGCCCAGGACAGTACTAAGCAGCTTAAAAAAATGCTGTTGACATTCACAATTTCATAAATAATGGTATCACCTACCAAAGTGAAGAGATGATCATGCAAGTAGGTAAAATATATTAAACCAGAAAAACAGTGCTAGCATTCCCCATAAAGAAAATACTCTGCAATTACCAAGAGACAGGATATGGATAAGCAGTTTTCAAGAGGAAAGCCCCTCTATCTCATTAAACAGCTGCTTCACTCCTGCATTTTTTCCCTGTTCAACTCTTCACCTTTAATCTGCAATCCTCAGCTATGCTGCACACACCAAGAATGCAAAGCTGACAAGCACAGGAGGGCCTCCCTTATCAGCTTAGGATAAAAGCAAGAGATCGAAAGGATGGATTGTCTGTGATTTTTCATTGCAGACTGGTAGATATTTTATGCTGGTTTCAGACAGGCTAAAGACTTGGACATCAGAAGATTCATTTATCTTGAAAGATTTGGAGGAACATCGGTAGAAAATAACAGGTGAACTTCCACATGGGAAAGAAAGAAGTGCCATGGTGTGCACACCACCGAGCAGTGTGACTGAGCAGGGACGTGTGGCAGGAGCTGGGGACAGCAGGGCTGCCCTTCCTCCCCCTCACACAGGACTGAGCACTCCCAGCGCTGGCTGATGGAAAGAGGAAGATGCAAATCAGTGAGTCACTTCTTTCTCCCCACAGGGATGCAAGAAAGGGTACATGCAGCTATAAAGTCTGCAGTAATACGCCAGCAAAGGAAGTTTCTTCCTAATCCCAGTGACTGCCTTATGGCCTTTAGAAAGGAGGATTTCGATTTTTCCTGAGGACAGCAGGTAACCCCAGAACACTGCTGAGCCACTGCGGCAGGCAAGAGGAGCACACAGGCTCCCAGGCACTCTTCCTTGCTGTCTGAATAAAGCTCCTGAGTACAGAATAGACAGCTTGGTCGAGGCCTTCCTTATCCTCCCCTCCCTGCTGTGATCACAGGGAGCTCCCACTCCAGGCCTCTGATGTGTTGGCAGCCTCTATAATTTAGAGTAGCTGTGATTTATGGCTTGGACAGAGCCTGTACTTAGGGAGTACAAAGGTAGGGCTGGCCTGACCAGTATAACTGTGTCGTTGCCAGCCCTTTGTATTGATCCAATGAGTGATGGAAGTGAAGAATTCAATGGCATCTGCTGTCTGTAAGGAACAGCGAAGGGACTGGGAGCTGGGGTGGAGGCAGGGATTTAATGACCCCTCACACCCAGCACCAGCAGCCAAAAGTGTGATGGTGACACTCTGTATTGATGGGGGGGAATCACTCTGGGCGACCTCCCTCTGCACCTCCGCTCCGTGAGGAAGGAAACAGGAACAAGAATGAGAACATTTTTTGAATGCTTCATCCTGCATTAATCACGTACCGTATCCTTCTCCTCATCTAGTCTCAGGGGGAATGTCACAGGCACTGGAACAAGAGAAATGAGGGGAAGTTTACAGTTGCCTGAATCTAAGAGAGAGAGAGGTGTTTGTGGCACACAGCATGTTGTAGCTCCCACTATAAATTCATGGGCAGATTTCCAACAAGTAATAGGGAGCCAAATCCCAACTATTCAGTGAAAGGCTTGAGCAACCTTTAATCAGACTCCTAATTGGTCTTTTCCTCTGTTTCAACATTTGTTGTTTGAGGAAACCAACAAAAGTTCCCAAATGAGCTTTTTAAAGTGCCATTCAGGATATAATCAGGTCTCTTTGAAAAGGGACAGCTCTAAATTCAGTCATAAATATTTAATACTGTTGTCTGCCAAATTTAGCAAATGGTTTTAGTGGGGACCTGTATTTATCAAATTACCACCTTCAAGACAAATGCTTACGAGGAATGCTCAGTCTTCCTAGACCTTATTCTGCTAATGAGGGCATGCCCCATCTTTTCCAAAACACCACTTCTAAGACAATGCTCCAATTTTTACATTACAGCCACATCTGCCTTGTACTGGCTGAGGAGCTGTCATTTGGATTCCTCCTATCAACTCTGAATTCTCTTTCATCTAGGGTCTGTGTTATGTGATGGCAGCCCAGAGCAGTGACCTATGACTATGCTTGACTTCTTATCTCATGACATGTGGACTAACTTACAAATGCAGGTAATTAGTTAAAGACGTTTCATGACAAATTAGACTAATGGAATTGTAATGGTTAAATTAAGTCTTGAGGTCAGTTTTAAGGTCCCTTGTTAGGGGTGATAGTTAAAATGCAAGCTGTCAGACTCTGGGAAGTATCTTGTTTCTTCTAATAAAGTGCTTCTTTTGCATGTGAAAAGCCAAGGACATAACTGCTTCGATAGGGTCTGATCCAAGGGAAACAATCTGGCTGGCAGTTTTTGGATAAGTCCCCTAGTCCTGCCCCCAAACTGTGTCCTATAAGCAAGACACACGGTGGAGAAGAGCAGTAAGTGTGCAGAGGGATCAAAGCACACAACTTTGCACTGCTCTGAACATTAATCTCACACTCTCCCCTTGCACCTTTCAACTGAAAATTTCATCTGACGTCTTTCTTCAGGGAGGAAGTTAATTTTGCAAAATCAAACAGTCCAACATAAATTAAACAGATAAATCATGTCCTGTTATCCACATCCTTCCTCCAGAAGGAGTCTGTGAGGCTCTCCCTGTAGGCCCTTCTAACAACAGAGCGACTTGATAACTCACACACTGCTAAGGACAAATGGGAAAGGAAGAGGCAACAAAATGGAAAACATTATTCTGCAATTTTGTCATTCCCTGGTGTGCCCATATCTTGAGCACTGCCTGCAATTCTGTTTGTGCAATCTCAAAAAGGTAGATTAGAGTGAGGAGAAGCAACAAGAACATCAGAGGTACCAAATGGCTTCTGTAGTAGAATAGACTTCATACACAAGGACTTGTTTTCTTGACAAACAATAGCTGAACTTGGATGTGATTGAGGTATTTAGCATGGAGTGGGATGGAGAAAGCAAATGGAGTAATTGCTCTTCTTATAAGAAAAAGGAAATGCTTTATACACAGTTGGTAGTTGAATGTGGATGTTCACTGATGTAGAGTCCAAAGGAATAAGTGCATTCAAAAAATTAGATAAATTCATGGGAATCTAACAGCCACAACATACTGCAATTCAGATTCCTGGAGCCCAGGAAGTGCCTCCACATTGAGCACCAGAAGCTGGAAAGACATCAGAAAAAGGAGCCCTCTCCAGTACCATTTTACGCTCTTCTCTTACACTTTAACACGGCAGTCTGAGACAGGACACCAGGCTGGGCAGGGCCTTGTTCTGACTCAACAGGGCCACTATCATCACCTGGTCTTGGGTCTCTCCTCTCTGCAGACAACATATTCGTCACAGATAAGGTTAAGCCACTTCCCTTCAAAGGCAGCCCTGACCTCTGATGGCCATGGCAAGGAACAGCTCGATTCAGAGCTGCCTCCTGCCCCAGGAGGTGGCGGTGACGAGGGCAGGAGCATCTCACGTGTGTAAGTACATGTACGTGCACATGAGACGCAGAACGAGAGGAGGTCCCCAATTACACAGTCTCCATTTTTAACTGCAAGCACATGCTTTGATCTTTCCATTTCCAACATAAACACAGAGCAGAGTACAGATTTAGACAGACATCCCTTGCTGAAACACTGCTCCCTGCCCAGGCAGAGAATGAGACAGCGAGTGACACAAGGCAGCTGTTTGCTACATCCCTGCATCCACAGTCTTTGGATGTAATGGCAAAAAGCACAGTGCAAGGACTCCTAAGGAAGAGAGAGTAATATAGGTATCTGTGTTTGGATATCATTCCAGAACCAGTCCAGGCAGCTCTGGCAGGCACAGTACCCTTCACTATTCTTTGCCTCTTGAAACTAGGATCAGTCTATTGAATTCATCGTAAAAAAAGAAAATAAAAATCCAAGCCAGAAGAACAGAGCCCACTCTGATCTGGTGCTTCTGCTTTGTCTTCTGCCATTTAGGCAAATGTCCTCCCCAGTCCCACAATGACAGTTGGCTCTAGGAGATGGAGACCCCACAATGCAGTCACAGCGTGCTCTCCCCCTGACTCACTGCCCACATGTGCCCCTGGCTCATGCACCTCAGGGGAGCCCTGTAACAGACCTTTCTCATGGGCGAGTCTCATCTACGTCCTCAGAAAAGCACTTCCCTTCAGGACAGCAGAGCATGCACCTTTCCCTGTACTCCATGTGTTCTGCTGGTGGAGTGGTGAGGTCCCAGGGGCAGTGCATTACCAGGCAAAGTGTGGATGAAATGGATCAGCTCCAGTTCACCTTGGGAGCCATGAGGCTGGAGCTCCTGCTGGGGCAGCTTGCACAGCTCATCACTGCAGCTCCCAAAGTCCCAGCCAAAACAGTGCTGTCATTGCTTCTCTCCGTACCCTTTTCTCCCAGCATACACACACACTGAGTAACAAGCCAGACCTTTGTGCTTAAAAGGAACACTTAAATTATTAATGCACATCGAAGGAAAATAATTATTCTTTAGTACACTTACTACACTTTTTCTCGGGACAAAACCTGCAGGGATGGAGAATTTAGGTATTCAATATGCATGTGAGATGACAGGAGGAAATCAAAGCCAGCGTCCACTCTGTGCCTTGACTTTCTGCATCTTTCATTTCCCTAATTCCTGGCACATGTCATTCATACTTTTTTCATATATGCATAGGGACCGAGTGACAGTCAAATGCAACAATTCTCCTCCACCAAAAAACCAGGATTCAAAAGCCCATTAACACAACGATGCAGAATTCATTGCATTGTGCATCCTTGTAAATATGCATGCACACTCTTTTTATATCAGTTCATATGTGTGAAATAGTAATAAGTAGTAAACACAAAAATATAAAATGAGATCCTCATGTTGTTACTACACTACAGTTCTTCTTTATGTGAGAGCTTTTAGCATTAATAGCTAGAGGAGAGTACACACAAGTCACTCTGAGTTTTGAGAGAGCTCATTAAGTTCTACTGGTTTCTATTACAGAGATGGGACTATTTGGACCTTGAACATAAGACAGAAAGATGTGAATAATGATTTATTTGGAATATAAGAGAGAGAAAATACTTCCCATTAGTGGAATAGCAGCAGCTGTTAACTCTGTAGAGCATACATGTATTAGTTTGAAAAGTCTGTAGGTAGGGAAGATATTTCAGCCTCAAGTATCCTCATAAGACACTGACATACTTAAACTGCAGTTTGCAATATGTTTGTAGAGTTAATGCTTGACAATTTTTTGGTTTAGTATTATTATATAGAAGTGATACCAGGATGGTGCTGTCAAATAAATTATTATGTAAGATGCGTAACCAATGGATATAATAGAAAAATTAATTTGAAAAATTGATAACATATGCAATCTAATCTAATATCTGTCCTTAGTTTTGCTTTGAGAGAGCCAGAAAGCAGAGCTATTCAAGAGTTTGCCTTTGGTAGAATACTTACTCAATCCTAGTAATAAAGGATAATAAACACTTATCTTCTTTGCTTCCACTGCACAAAGATACAGATATTTCCTAAAATAACTTTGATATTTCCATGTAGGATGAAGCTAATTAGATTCACAGAGTCACAGAAATGCTGGTTGGAGGAGACCTCTGGAGATCTGCAGTCCAGCCTCCCACACAAAGCAGGAGTGCTGCCAACACCAGATCAGGTCAACCACGGCTTAGCCCCACAGCCTCTTAAAAAGATATAAAGACGGAAATTTCACAACCACTTTTGGTGACCTCTTCCAGTGCTACACCGCCCTCTTGATGAAGAAATCAAGTATGAGAAAGTCTGCTGAGAGTTGTAGTATTTTATAGAAGACTAATGAAGGTCAACTAAATTTTGTTCTTAAGAAAGAGACTGTCCCTAAAAGTCTTGTCTCACAGTTAATTCTCACAGAAAGAGTAAAACTCAGTTAAAGAACAATATTTATTGGCCTATGTCTATTTTAATCTCTCACCTTCTGATGGTATGGAAATGTTATCAGTTTTAGCTGATGGAGGGAGAACTGAGGTGAACAGACACTGTGTATTCAATTACACAGCACATCCAAAACAAAGCTGGGAGCTGAATCCAGATTTCCTACACACTGCATAACTGAGTTAACCACAAAATCACTTTAGTGTTACTTAGCTTTCTTTTCCCACCAGCTACTGCAAAGGTAAGCTGCAAAAAGTTGAAGTAAGTGTCTAAGGGCAGCAGGAATGATGCCTTTGTCAGGATCTGAAATCTAGAATTGCTTTTTTTACTACGTAAGAAAAAGTCATTCTTCCTTATCCCTATAAGTATGGAGCTCACTTGGATCTCAGTCTGCCATTCTTTCACTTCATCTCCACTGAGATGAATCCTGCAGTTCCTCCTGGAGAATGTAAATCGAAGTCATTGACTGGCACACACATTGACTTTAGATTTCTATCAGATTTCAAAGATGCCACTAGAACCTTTGAGAAGGGTTCATTCTTTAAAGAAACACTTAAAAATGACAGGTGGTGATCGGAATGCAGCAGTAGGGGTGGCAAAAGCAGAGTTCAGTGTGTGTATCTCCACTCCTAAAATGGATCAGTTGGAATGTCATTGAGCGTCTTCCCTGAAGAGCAAAAGAACAGCCAGGTCTCTGTGCTCACTTCCTATCATTTTATTCCCCATCATTGTTGTGCCACAGAGTCAGCTTATCTAACAGTAGGAACTGACTTCGTGGAATGAGGATTTACTCCTGAGAATGGGACCACTCAAGCCCCCGCAGAGGTGCTATTTTGTACCTGCAAACCTTCTCTGCACTCATCTTGTGATAGCAGAGATGCAGGCTCCCATTACTATCTCTAAACACACAGTCCCCTGTTAGCCGAGATCATGCAGTGCCCCTTTTACTGCAGCAATGTAAACATTTACCAAGAGAAGACAAGGAAATATGATCTGACACAAGAAGATTAAGCTGTATGGGTTTTTCAGAGGAAGCCAAGTCCTTTAGCTGTCAGGTAGAAGCCACAGAGTGATGCCTATTGTTTCTTAAAGAGTAATTACTTCTGATTGCTTCCGAGTACACTAATTTGTCTTGATACACAATGACAGCATAACCCAGAGCAGTGGATAACTGCATTACTTTACCTGTGCACAGATTTTCTGGGGCTGGCAAGTACACCCGTGCTGCTTTGAGCAGCACCAGAGCATTGCACTCACACTTTGCAGGGCTGTACCCAGGCAGGAGCAAAACCTGCTGCCTCTGCCCGTGAAGGGCAGTGCCCTCACTTGGTGCTGATATGGGATCTCAGAAAATCCTGTCTGGTCAGAAATGGGGCTGGCTCAACTCAGCATTATGGAAAGGCAAGGCGGAGGGGACTGGGAGCAGCTGGTTTCTAGAAAGGATCAAATAACCTGACTGCGATTGCTAATTTTCTGCTTTGCTCTTATTCTCTCATATTCTCATGTACATTATGTATGCTACATATGCTGTTACCTGAATCCATTAATGCACCTATGAAAAGCCTTTTGCTAATTTCATCCAAATAAATTGTTTTCAGTAGTATTCCTTCCAAAAGGCAGGAATAGAGAGAATAGACAGAAAGCTTGCTATTTCAATAAATTGTTGGAAATGTCAGAATATACCACCAAAAGTCCTATTGCTCAGGGATGACTTTGCTAAGTCACAATTTTATGTGCTTGTTGCAGGGCAGGAGGAACCCCTGCATCAGTCTAAGAATCCTGGTTTGTCAATGCTTTGCTCCTGTGGTGCAGTAAAATCAGGAAAATCTAGAAATTTTGCAAACTGAAAGCTGAACAAAATGTTCAGGTTAGGTCACTCAGAGTGTTCTGTTGTAATTTTTAAACATTTTGTTTCTATTTTATTTTTTTTCATTTCAATCTTCTGATCTCTATTACCTTAAAACTTCAAAGAAGAAGGTGACAATTGAAATAAAAATATTAATATTTCAGGTAAAAAATGTCAAAAAATACTGTCACACATTCTGAAAAAGCAGTTCCATGCTTTGGCTGAGTTAGAGAAGATCCTGGTTCAGGAATCATTTCAATTTTGAAAAATTAGGATTTCTATGAGGGGAAAAATTGTGAAAGGAAAGATCCCTGATAGGTCCTAAACAGAAGTTCACCAAGGCTGTTATCCAGTGATACTGCCTATTTGCATAAAAGAACAGTTTTATCATTGCTGACTGCAGTTTATCATAACTGACTCTAGTCAATCAGAAGCTGCCCAGGATTTGAAAGTCAAACCCACAGAGCTGCAGTGAGGGGTCACAAAACTGACCATCAGGCTCCCAAACTTCAGCTGTCATACAGAAATTCAAAAGCCAGAGAAGAAGCATTGAACTGTTTTTTCCATTCTCCTGGCATCCCTCAGATTCTCCTTATGCCACTTTACAAGCCATAGCAGCTCCCTGCTGCTCTTCACATTTTCTGACACTTCTAATAATTCTGGTCTTAAAATTTCTTCTTTGCAGGGAGAACAGTGAAGGCATTTCAACACTTATTGCAGATTCATTGCAACCTGAAAAAAAATACAATACTCACCTCACATTACCTCTGTGGTAGTAAAATTATTATTTTTAAGATCTGAGAGGGCTGGCCAAGATGTTTATCTTAACTAGAAGAATGCTCCCTTTGGCTTAACAGCCTTCGATTGTTCCCAACTCCCCACTTCCCAGGCAAGATAATATTCAGTGTGTCACTCCTGTGGGCTCCACCAAGAGCCATCTCTCCATGAGGTCTCATTATCTACTTTGATTCATTCTTAGTGTTGTGGCAGTTAAGAAGCTTTTTAAGGAGTCCTTCCCTCCCAGGGATGGCTCCCTGCCTTTGTTTCCCTAAATGGTTGTTTTCTTCACCTGTTTTGGTTTTTTTTTTCTGAACTAGTATATGGGCTGGATCTCTGCAACCACTTGGAGGAAGGGGGAGCAGAGGGGTAGATGCTGTTCAAGTGTTCTCTCACTGATCATAGCTAAAAAGGCTTCTGTTTGACCTATTCCAAATTGTACTTGTGTCATGATGCTCTTGGAGCCCCCAGTGTCTCCAGCCTCTTTCATGGGGGCACATCCCACTGTGCCACAGACACTGCAAAGGGAGACAGGAGCTCATTGGAGGTGCAAGGCCCCAGCAACACAGAAATCTCTGGGGTCATCATGGGAACCACTAGAGCCCCTGAGAGCTGCACAGGGGCTGGATGCCAGTGTGTGGTGCAGGCAGAACAAGACCTGCCACTGGTGGTAAGTTCAGGCTGGTAAATAATGAAGACTCAAATAACAAGAGCTGCAGAGGATTTACAGAGTCCATGGACAAAATGAGTGGCCAGAGAGCAAGCAGGGATCACAGCCACTTCCTCATCCTCAGAGCTGCAGAGCCCCTGCTGCGTGCAGCAGCCAGGAGCCCACCCTGTGCAGCCACAGCTGACTTGGGCTGGAACAGGACTGGCTCTGATGGCTCAGCACACACCCACACCTGGTCATCCATCATCCATCACGCTGTCACAGTTGTGCACCCAGTCAGGACAGGGCCCAGCACAGTAAAATGTCAGCTGCCTGCTCTCCCAAAGTGCACAGAAGCACAGAAAAGGTCCCTATGATCCATGCAGACAGATTTTTGGAAAGTTCTCTCCATGTGTATGGATGCTTCAGGTGTGATCAAGCCAAATTCTAGTTACAGTCAATACAAGCACCTGTCCAGTGTCCAGCATCCATGGGACAGTATTTCAGAGTGACTTCAGTTATTTACTCTGCAAATTTTGCTGGAGTAGCAAAGAAATTTGCCTCATGAAAGCATAAAGGGAATCTCATGTATAATTTTTCGTTAGAATTTATTGATTTAATTCTGTCTACAACCTGAACATGAGATCTAATTTTCCACTGGACATTAATTTAGAGAGTTTTCTGAATTTAAAAACAATAAAAATGAAGACCAAAATGTGACCAGTTCTTAAAATAACCTATGGAAAATTAAATCACATTAAAGCATTAAAAATAAATGTGTATTTATGCCAGAAAACAGTTTTTCCAGATTTGAATTATGCATTGTGAAATAAAAAGAACATAACAAATGCTTCTCTTCATTTGTGTGGGCTTCATGATAAAAAGAACTGATAAATAGGTCAAGATAAAAAAAACAAATGGATGCTGTAGTTTAGAAGCCTTGTTTTGTGTTATAGAAGTAATAAAGTAATAAATCAGCATTAACATAAATACATTTACTCCTCCTCTCCAAAGCAGTTAATTGTTTCATGTTATCAATAAATATGTAACATTATTGATGATGTTTTCTTTTCTTAAATCAACCCTGAAGTAATTCTATTGATTACCACTGACTTACCAAAGACCAGTTTAGACCCACTATGACCATTTAAATATATAACTCTGGAAAGCACCTTTCCATAAGATCTGTGACATTAGTTGCCATTATTCAGTGTTTCCAAATACAGTTCTTCCATAAAAGTTATTTACCGGCTTCTTACACTGCAGTTTATCACAACCTTCATTATTCCCTCTAGGAGTTGCACTAAATCACCCAGCTGACAGCTCAAGTGATCCAGTTCCCTGACTGCTGGTGCTTCTAAAATAATCAAGGTCCAAACCGCCTTCTATAAAGCTTCCATTTAATCAGTGCTGACATGCACCTTAGATTGCACTTCAGGAGGTGCCAGGAGTGCCTCCAGGGCTTTGTGGCTTTATCACCAGGCAGACAGAAGGTTGTTCTGCTGGCAGGTCAGGCCATGAGCCCAGCCCTTCACGTGAAAGTCACTGCCTAGGAGGGAGACTTGCTTTACTACCAAATCTCCCTGCACCTTTACAGTTTAGACCCAAGTCAGGGAGGTTGGGAGTGGTGTTGTTTGGTTTTACTCCAAGGAAGCAACAAGGGCAGAAAGCCCCTTGCAGGACGAGCCAGGTGACAGTCAGTACAGCCTCTGAGTCCTTGCCTGCACATCATGGGTCCAGTCAAACGACTGCCCTGATGAGAAGCTGGATATTTTCCTTCTTCTGACAAAAGCAGTGTCAGCAGAAACAAGTTTTCTTCCAGGCATAGTTCATGCAGTATGGGAAACTAGTTTGAAGTAGATTGGCAAAAGATTACTATTATTCTGCCAATATAAGCCATGTCTGCACTAGGGAGCTTCTGTCCCCAGTGCTCAACCAGTCAGGCAGCCCTGTGGATAGACTGACAGATATACAGGGAAACTGCCTTTCTTCCAGTGGCGCTAGCATGGATTTGTCCTGGTAAAACTGTGAAATAGATACTGGCCCTCTGTTCATTCTTTGGCACTTGAACAGTTTTCTGAGGAGCCACAAGAGTCAGTGCTATAACAGTGAGCCATAAAAACAGACAGAAAATATAAACACATCTGTCCCCATCTCCCATAAAAATTAACAACATTGCACTGAAGAAATACTTCGTAAAAGTTTCAGGCAAAAAATATATTCTTTGAATGATTTTTAATAAAAAAAGTGAAAATTTCCCACCAAAGACTAAACTTCAAGCAAAACGATCTTGTCAAGAATCCAATTTTCCACTGAAAAGCATGATAGGCTCTCCCTTAATAACAATAATAACAATCACCACTGCCAGTGTGCTACAGATGGAGCAATGAAGCAAGAAAATAGCATGTTCTTTAACAGAACAAGAAGAATAGGCAGCATTGCCCCGGACACCGTGCTAATAGCAGTTTTTGATCTTGGTACAGCAGCATTTCCTTCTCGAGCTACAGCTGACATGGAGCACTGCAGGCTGCTTTTCAACACCTTCACACTTGCTGCTCTCACTCGGAAAACTGTCGAGAGAGAAACCACCACATACTGCAGCAGGATGAATTTCAATTCCAGTTTTACAAATTTGCATCAGAAAACATTGAAGACTGATGGAAAGAAGCTTATCTGGAGGAATAAGATAAGATCAAGCAGGAAAAGTCACTTCTTCCAGCCCTTGTGCAGAGGCTGCTCTTTGCAGCAGAGAAATGCATCAAAAACAAATACATAAATCAAGATATATCAGTCTTTGGGACATAGAAAGATACTTCCAGCAAAATACACAAGATTTGGAGTAGAAGATGAGACAGAAGAAGGAAATGTTTTTTCAGCAGGCCCATCCTGGTTTAGATGAGGTACCAGCCAAAAGGCAGAGCTGGGAACAGATTTCAGGTCTCAAAAGTCATAAAATGAACTGCAAAGAAAAACTGATCAACTTACAATTATCTGAATAATGCCCATGGTGGTAAATAGAGAAATTTTGTCAGTAGCTTGTTTGTTTGTTTGTTTTTGTTTTGGATATTCCTTTATTTTTGTGCTGCTAAAGCAATAGTGCTTTAAAATTCTGTGCAAAGCAGGTGCATTCTGCACATGAATTCTGAAATTCATCTGCACACTTGAACATATCCTTGCATGCATAAACTGAAAAGTTCTGAGTATCCCTGTTTGTGAGTCTGGGAAAATCTGTGCTCCACTGTGAACAGAGACCTCACACCAGGGTTGAGCACAAACTCTTCAGAGCACTCACACCCACAGTGGCTAAAAAGTCAAGCCTCTCCCAGAGCTGCCAAGGGGAGGCTTGAGGAAGGGGAGCTCTGCCAGAGCTTTGCTGCTGTGACTGAAGCCTTTGCATATTTTCAGTGCATGAACATTTAAGTAGGCCTGACATACAACAAAACTTTACAGATTATGCCCTGGAAAGACTGCAGGAGGATTCAGCAGGTCCCACAGACCTGTGAGTGAAGGCACCGAAGCTGCTGTGGTGGTTTAACTCATCACATGGACATGAAAGACACAGAGCATGAGGTGGCTGTGTCACAATGGGACACAAAATGAACATGCACTCAAATGCTGAGATGTCTAAGGCAAAAGAGAGAGAGTTTATTTTACAAACTTTGAATTTATAGAATTCTAACAGTGACAGTGGATTGGAGGATGAAATCGTCTCTTCTCAACTACACTGGTCAAACTAACAGGCTATCAATTCTCTTCTAGAAAGGAATGCATAAAAATGATTATTTATATGAAAGTGTGTGAGAAACTCTATTACAAAAATGTAAACATCAGAAGAACTTTTGAAAAACGGAGCGACATCGCTGATGATTTTTTCTCTCTGATTTGAAGACTAGCGGGGAATGCTTGGCACAACTATCAGTTCATTTTCAGGCTTTGCCCATTTTCTATGACATAACTGCTTACTTTGTTGCTTCTTACAAAATTTAGATATACACTGTCTTGTAACCCATTTCGCCTGTTGACAACACCAATAAATTGATGACTGTCACCTTAGAGTATCCTGAATCCTTAGAGTTCAATCCACCTCTATCTGAAAACAATAGGTACTTGTCCAGTGACACCAAGAAGAGCTGGGATGTGCTGAAAGGGGAGGAAAGAGGTAGATCACCTGGTGGATCTACTTTTTAAAATGCCTTCTAAACAAGGGAAAGGCAAAACTGTTATCTCAGCTTTACAGATGGAAACAACAGTATAATTTGGGAAGAGTCCTGCACTGTGGTGTCTAAAAGTAGGTCTCTGCTGCAAATAGGCTTCTACAGAAAATCTACATACAGTTAAAGATCTAAGTGCTCAGAGGCAGATACTCAGAAGTGGCAAGCAGCCATAATTCCTTCTGAAACCACTGGAGTTTTATGGATGGAACTGAGGAAGCACTCTCTCCACAAGAGAAGTCGCTGACAATAAATCAGCAGCAAGTGTTGCAATTACTGCCCCACACAGTGTGATGCCTTGCTTGATGCTGCCTCCACAGAAAAGAAATTCTATTGATGGTACTTTTCACAGTGGCACTGGAAAAAAAAACAACAACAAACAAAACCAACTTCACAGCAGTTTTGGCACAAGGAAAGAGCCAGACAACTGCCAGTCTGCACTTCAATACACAATCCTGACCAGGAGGAAAATGACTCATGCAAAGTCTGGAGCAAGACATGGTATAATGCTTTCATATGGCCCCAGACACAATTATAATTCCTCCCATCAGCTCTTCCTGCTGACATCAGCTTTCTCATTGGTTTGGCCTAATAATTAGAAAAGTTCTTAGAACTTAACCAGAACATCATTGTTCCCATGGAAAACACCCCACTGCTCCTGTGATGGGAAATAGCTTTTTTCCTCTTTCCTTTTGAAAATTTTACTGCTGATCTGGCTAGGCCAGGCTCCAAGTCTAAGCTAGGTTTCAGTGTGCTTTTACAACACTGGCTTCGCATCGGCATCTCCCACTGCTTCTGAAATCAGCCAGAGAAAATGAGCCTTTGTAGGGAGCAAGCAGAAGTGTCTCAGAAAAACAGATGAGCAGCCTGGACTATACCCTGAAAGCAGGGCAGGAGGGGAAAGGCTTCTCACACTGCCCTCCCTGCCCCAGGTCCTGTCCCCTGGCTCCAAGCCGCTGGGGAAGGAGGAGCCCTGGTGCCATCACAAACCCATCCAAAGGTAGCAGTGGCCACGAAGAGGGGAAGAAAGAGCAGTTAATGAATGTCACTGGAGAGAGTGTGAGCTGCTCCTGGGGCTCAGTGTGTGGTAAGCAGAGAAGGGATCAGAGGTAGCAGCAGCTAACAGATGTCTGGCAACACTGCTCCAAGGGAGCTCTGGCGAGGTGGAGACAAGGGAGGGAGGGAGGAAGGGAGGAAAGGAGAGACTGCCTCCAAGGACCAGGGTGGATGGTCTCTATTTGCAGAGGCTGACAGGAGATACTCCTGCAATCCCCACCTGCCCTTGGGGGAATGTATTGGGTCAAGCTTCTCTGGTAAATCCAATCTTCCAACTTCCCCGCACTACCTCCATATTTCCTCTTAAAGATTTCAGTCATGGCAGGCGCTGTCACAGTGTGGCTGCTCAGGCAGACACAAGAGGAAGAGATGTCCTTGGAATACAGAGAAGGTAAGGGCTGGCCCTTAACTGTGTCTGGTGATGTGGACAAAGCTCCACCCAAGCTGCCATGGTCACACTGTCTTAGCCTCAGGTGATGATGGGGTTTGGTTCTGTGCCTTCACAGGCAGGATTTTAGTGAGCTTCCAGCGAGTAAGTTATGACAGTGTCTGTCAGTTCACTGTCCCATTTATTTTTGCATGATATTATAAGGATTTGGAGACTGGAGCTCCCAGCTTTAAGATGGTAATAACCCTTTTGCAGCTTAAAATAAAAAAACAGTAAACCCAGTAGAGGATACAGTTAAGCAGTAAACCAGCTTAAACTCAGTAAACCAGCTTAAACTCAGTATGTTTCATTTGCTTTTCTCACCATCCATCATATCGTCTTGGGAGAGCTGAAAGCATCTTATAATAATTTGAAGAGTGAGAATTTTCTGGAAGGATACTTGCTAGAAAATAGCTTTTTGACTCCTGGGCAATAGCAGTTTTACAAAATCACTCCCTTTGCACACTGACCCTTTGCCATCACCAAGGAATAGTTGTTAATAATAATTTTAAGGGCTCAATTTCAGATTCTTCCAGCCACGTAAGCAACACTCCCTACCCCAGCTATTCCACTAGAAGAGTTGCTCAGACCATATTATGGAATGTATATATATACATATATCTATCTGCACAAACATGCCATAGTGCTCTACAACGCTGGAGTGGTGTAAGGAGGAACAATGGCCAAACTGAGGAGCAACCCAGCCATGCACCACCTTAGTAGACACTTCCAGGTGTAGTGACATGTTCTGTTTTCTTCAGCAGTGAATTGACCCCTGACTTTTTTATCACCTCTGCACTGGGGTGTGCTGCCAGGAGAGATGATCGCCTGAGGGAACATGTTGTCAGTGGACCAAGCCAGGGATGGGAATTCCTCAAGCTTGCATTGCTGAGAAATATTTTATACTGCAGAGCTATAGCCTCAGATTCATATGGCATTACAGCACACAGCTTTATGTGCCTGTCTCTAGGAGGAGAAAAGGTGTTCCTAACTTGTGTTGCTGTTGGAAGGGAATTCTTCCCTCCTGGTGTTCTCACTGACATGTTGGGTGTGCTGCTGTGCACTCCACTGAGTGTTGGTCTTCCTGAGAAGCTGATGTGAGTTTTAATTGAATACACACAAGAATGCACTCACACTAACCTTACCCAGCAATACAAAGTTGAACTGGATGTGGGGGCACCCAGAGAGCAGATTTTAGCCCTCGCTGTGGACAGCTGAATAGTTTGATGCGTTTCTCCTGGGAATTGTGTTCTTGTTCTGATGAGCGCTGAGGGAGGATTCCTTGCTGGGCCACTTAACATAGCAACATTCCTGATAGTGAATCATCAAAATAAACAACGTTCTTCAAAGTGGAGCACAGTTTCCCATTGTGAACACAAATTTGGCTTTTAATTTACTGAAGACATCAGAGAGAAAAAAAAAAGTTAATTCTTATGAAAGGCAGAAGTAGCAGCAGTCACCTGTAACTCAGCACCGAGGGGATCAAATCACTCTACAATTAACTCTCACCGTGCTCCTGCTGGGAGGATGATTATGCCTTGATGCAGAAACTGAAGCATAAAGGGTTGATGTGCTTAAGACTCTCTACTGGGTCAGCACTCAACCAGGACAGAGCCCAGGAATCCCAGCTCACCACCACCAGCTGAGGGGTTACTGGGGGATGTTGGGCAGATGCACTGACCAAAAATTCATGAGTGCTTACTGTTGGCCCCTGTCCTGCCACCCCATCAGCAGGCAGGCAGGACACAGCCTCTTAAGGGATGATCTTTTAAGCATTCCCAATCCTATCAATCAAAACAAGACAGGTTTACTTAAATTGCTTTAAGTAATAGCTCTTTGCTAACCGAGAGGATTTCATCAGAAGCAACTTAAGGACCCTCTTCTGAACATTTCTGCAAACAACCTGAGGATGTGATAACATCTGGCAGGAAGACACCGACAAACAGCTGGGAGAGGAGGAAAGACTGGGAGACAATAACCCTTTTTTTTTTAGCAGAATTGGATTCAGAGATGGATATCTGATCCTGGCTTATCACAATATCAGCTGAATCACTTGGTAAGAAAGGTCCCACAGAGGAAAAGAAAGCTTCTTTGAGCACCTACATAAGAACACCTCCTGTGGCCCACACACCAGGTCAAAATTTTGACACACTAAACAGAGAAAACACAGTTAATTAATTAAGGTTTAGTTTTTGTTTGGCTTTGGTTTGGGGTTTTTTTGGTGTTTCTTTTTTTTGTTGTTTTTGTTTCTCATAGTAGAAAAATAACCAAATATGCTGTCTCTCTGAGCTCCATTTTAAGCTAAACTCTGACAAACCTCTCATTCACCAGAAGAATTTTCACCTAACCTTAAATTTATGCATCAGTTTAGTCCACTGTATTTTTCCCACACAGACAAAGCTTTAGTTATCATATCAGATTTTGCAACAAGTTATGGTGTCTTCCACTACAAAAGAGTGCTGATAAGTAGATGCAGACCCATTTCTGGTTTTGATCCTCACTGTGCCATGGAAAAAGTCTTGATTAGTTAGTTCAATTAAAAAAACCAAAAATACCCCCCTAAAATAATAATCCATGTAAACATTTCAGAAATCTTTGCTGTGTTTTCCTAATGTTAGTGTTAGTCAGGAATAACTCAATGACTGACTGTGCAAAGGTGCACAGACCCAGGTCTTTTATCAGAATGCAAAAGGATGTTGTCCTGCTGAGGGGATCAGTGAGGCTTTATCCAAGGTCAGAAGTTTAGTGAGTGTAACTGACCCCAGCCATGCTGCTGGGTAAGCTGGTTAACCAAGGTGAGGAATGAATCTGTGAGGTCTCCAGAGGTTGGTCACACTGGCACGAAGCACAGAGCTCATGAATCCCAGCTACTGAAGTGCTCCAAGTCTGGTTTGCCCCTAAGGTAGCTGTGGAGATTAACACATTGTTTTTTCTCCGTTGACAGTGCCCATTTTCAGGATTACTTCTGAAAGACTGGAAGGTGAAAGTGTCACAGTGGCATTGAAAAGATTTGGAGAGCTGCAGCAATTAGAGCTGCCTTTCCTCATGTCTGGGAGAGCTAAAAAGCTGGAATGGCTCTGGCAGCACAGCACAGCCCAGGGTAGCTTTGAGATGCTGCTTTCCCAGTCACTCCAAGGAGGCTCTGTCTGTGGAGCCATGGAGCTGCACTTTCTGTGCTGAAGGGAGCCAGTGCTTTGCCTCATGGAGAGCACAGCTGGGGAAGCACAAAAGGCAGCACCTTCAGGCCCTTCTTGGGAGTTCAGTCACACTGAGAACTTTGAGAGCCATGTCTATACTATGAAAAGATTGATTTAGGGGTGAGTTGTCCATATATCAGAGTTCATACGATGACATCTAAAATCTCTAGTCTGCAGAAAATCTCCCGTCTTAGGGGACAGCTCCTAACTCTACTGAAAACATTTCAATCACTGAATTCATCGCTTGGCTGTGCTAGCCCAGTCCAGGGCCCAGTCCCTCAGGTTGTTACTCAATCAATGCAGCTATTGATTTCATCAGGAGTGCCGTCTGCATCAGATCAAATGCTAAGGAGTTCACAAGTTGCCAGGCTGATAAAGAGTTTCTCCATGACAGAGTGGCTCTCTTTGTTGGAGAATATGGCTCACAGATATTAACTGTTAGTGAGCTAAAAGCAGCAGAGATCCACATGGTGCATATGGTGTAAAACAAGTGATTTATTAGACCAACATGCTGCAGCAACAGACTGAAAGAGAAAACTCCAAGTGACATCAGGAGGTGATAAGTGGGCAGCAACAAGTGTAGTTTTGCTACTGTCTACAACCCTGCAGTTAGTCCACTTGTACCAGTTCAGAGCCTAATCTTACATTCTGTTCTGGCCTGAACCCTGCAAATCTTGGCACCCAAGAGTACTCTCACTGAGCACTGAGACATCACAGCCTGCAAACAGCTAATAAAGCAGAAAATGTTTTCAGCAGCAGACCTTGAACTAGAAAGCATCCATTCCACCATCCTTTCAGTATGATGCATGCATTTAAAATAACCACTCTTACAGTTATACAAGGAGAATTGAAAAGTCTGACTCAAATTGAGGCTATGTACTCCTCAGGCAAGAAATGTGTCAATGGGGAACTGATTCCTCATCTCAGATTTTGTACCTTCTCAATCTGTTTTATGTTGCAGTCTTCATTTTAAGCAAAATCCTAAAGAATAAGAAAGACATTAGTAGACTGCTGTCAGCTTTGACCAATTTCAATTCCAGCATCTGAAAAACACTGGGAGGCTATTATTGTGTTTCAGGGATTTCTCTTTCCCATCTTATATTTTGAACTCTTTGGGGTAGGGACCAGTCCTCTAAAGATTTCAGAAAGCACAAACTGATTTCCAGACACCAGTTGCAATGAGTATCATTGACTCTGGGATATTTCTGAAACTTGATTAATCTTTCTCTGAAATAGTCTTTCCAAATTATTCATAAGACTAAAGTATATTTAATGCCAGCAATATTTAACTGATTTGAAATGCATAGTTATGGGTTTTTTCCTTTTAAGTGTATTTTATGCCTAAAAAAAATGTTTCTGTAGTATTTATAATGAAGGACCACTCACACTTTCACAATACAGAAGTCTTGTCCTAGCACTGATTTATACAGGTTTGAGATTGACCATGAAATGAAATTCTGGCTCCACACAAGCCAATGGCAAAATTTTCATGAAGCTCAGACTTCAGCCATGCCACAGAGGACATGTCTCTGTAATGTGAATGGTCTTTTAGATGGTATTGCATGAAGTAGAACAAGGGTATATTTAGAATAAATATGTATCGTTATTTAATACTAATAGTAGTACTAATAATATTTGGTAACGTAATTGCATTCTGCCCCCAGGAGTTCAGAGCTCCTCCTGCTCACATTCCTGAATTAAGTGGCACAGCACAATTACATATTCTCCCTCCTTTTCAGGTGAGGAAACTGAAGCTTACAGAGAGGTTAAGCAACTTGCCTAAGGCTACAAAAGAAGTCTGGAATATGATCTTCAGACATTTAAATATATTGCCAGTGGCTTAAGTGGTCTAATTTCTGAGAATTATAATTTTGGAGAGGCCCAAAAACACCGACAGAGATCAGATTGGGGGAATGTTCAAGAACGTCTCTCTGAAGCACGAGGCAGAGCAGCACAGTCATTATAAATCTCTCAAACTGTGCAGAGGTCCGGAGCCAGTGGATACCTTCTGAAAACTCTGGTCTAAGGCATCTAGAAAAGTGAATGATCTGATGAAGAAAGAACAGCCTTTTGTCATTCTAAAAATACCAAGCCTGTACATCATGTGCACTGAGAGAAAGGTTCCCGTGTGAGACATCCTGAAGAGACAGAGAGCTTCACACACTTTGTGCAATTGCCTCTTTCACGCCTAAAAGTGTTTAACAAAAATGAGTTTTACTTTAGTCACAACTCTACCTAAATCCAAAGCCTAAATGTAAAAGTGCTTACATTCATTCTTTTATTCTTTACTGAACCAGGGCTGATTTCAGCTCATGAGATATAGTCTCCACTGAAATCAGCTCATTTCTTGCATTCTGCAACAGAGAAAATAATGAGAACAAAGAGAGGCTCTTCTACACATTTTATAGAATGAATTTTCATGAATTTTTTTCTTTTCTTAAAAGTGAGTTCTTAAAAATGTATTAAAAGTGAGTACTTAAAAATGTATTAAAAAAAAATCCAATCTATTCTTTCTTTGACGTTCCACTTCCTTAGCTAGAAAAGTCTGACTGAAAGATGCTCCTCAAGACTGAAATGAACAGCTCCACCAGACTCCCAAATCCCATGGGACTCAGAGTGTAAATCTCTGAGTGCTCAGTTGTGCTGCTTGCTGAGTTTACACCCTCTGCCAAGGCTCTCAGCCCAAGCCAGCAGTGCTGTGTTCCACCCATAAATGGCTTTAGAGCCAAAGCTCTCATCTTGAACAGCACCTGGCAAGGAGCTGTGAGATAGTGCAGTGTACAGAGCCTCAGCACAATATCCCTGTGCAGGCAGCTCAGAAAACCAAGTGAACACCTCATTCTGCTTATGCTGACATTTCCACAGGCAGCATTACGTACTTTCTTGAGATGGCAGCTCCCAATGAGCATAACAACATCCATATCCAAAAAGCACGGGTTAAATGTATCCAAGAGCACTGCAAGCTGTGAGTCTTCATCAGAACAGCAGAAATTACCTTGTTCTTTTCCTCATTTTGCAGCAATTTTCTGCATTAAGAGAATTTTTTTTCTTTCTATTGATTTCCTTAGACTTTCCTTAGACTGTCCTTAAGGTTCCTTTAGACTGCTAAATTACTCAGGAAATTTGGTGTTGCTAACATTACTCTGTAAGTTAGGAATCTGAGGGAGTTTATTCTTTGTGCTGGCAAGCCTTCAAACTATCTTGATTTTATCAGTTATAATTCATGTTTTGTTCACGGGACAAGCTTTTTCTTTTGTATTATTTTGAGTCATCTCTGGAAAAAATCACCTCGCACTAAGACGTAATAAAATATGAGAAGAGATTATGACTTATTAAATTAAGCCAAAGCATACACTGTATTTTGGTATAGCACCATCCCTGGAGGGAAAGCGAATACATTTTCAAATGAGCTCTGCTTCCAATTAGGCAGGAAAACAAGTACCTAAATTTTCAAAGGAAACCAACACACAAGGTGTACAGTGAACACAGGACACCAAAAATCCCAGCCCATAAGCAGCACAACAGAAACTGCTGGGTGCCGGCAGTCTCAGCCAAGATGGGGGCTGCACAATGTTATTTGTAATTTTTTCCTCCAGTCCTTCCCCTATAAACTCTGCTTGCTCTGCATATATTTTGCTACATGGGTGAATCTGGAAGAAATGGTAAAGCATTTTTCATAGGCATCTTAATTCACGCCTATAAACAGCTTAAGAAGAAAATGACCTTCTGCCTGTTGGATGTGTGCCTTCTATCACTATGGGTCACTGATTTCAATTATTTTGGTTTGCAGCATTAAATGCTCTACCATTGGAACAAACAAGGACTTTAGTCATTGAATTTAACAGTAGCAGGATCAGGCAGGTATTTACTTTCTGGCTCACAGAAAATGAAATAAGATAAAAACTCCTCTCTGTTAAGCACTCAGTGCCCCAGTATTGATAACCTTTAAAAATTATGTCAAATACACATGAGATGGGAGATGACTCAGCAGCTCCTAGATTTTCAGAGCAGATGGAACGTCGATGTCCCCACACGAGTGATTTCTATACTCCTGCTTCTTGCTGAAGACACTGGTTCCAGTCATGGAAGCAAAGATTTTTACTGCAAAGCTGGCTTTGCTAATAATAAGTGTGAAATAAGGATATTTCTCAAGGGGATTTTCTAAATTTAAAACGCATTCTGCTTCTTAACACCTCCTATCCTACAGAGTGCTTTAGCCTACCACAGTCTAAATGCAGTAATTAAGCACAAGTGTAATTGTTACAACTGTCTATGGCAGGACAAAAGTAATCGTCAGGGAACTGTCACATCTCCAGACTGTCCTGCTGCCATAAGTCATGGCTGTGGGACCAAATTATTCGTCCCAATTCCCCTCTAGTTCCACTCAAGTGTATTTAACTTGACTAGTGGTACCAGGACAAATGTTAGTTACACTCCATCTGACTCTCAGTTCAAAAAAAGCAGGAATATGCTGTATTTCTCATTACACAACCACAACAAAATCTCAACCAGCCCCACTGATATTTGACTTCCTTGATCCTTTTAGTAGTCATATTGGTTGAGAGGAGGCACAGAGTGATGTCCTGAAAGTGAAGCTGAATGTTTGATTTCCTTATGGATTTTGCATTCTCTGTCCACTCATATCCAAGGCAATGGCCACTTCTACCCTAAGAATAAAATCCATAATTCAGATTCTTTGACACTACTTATGCTCATCCGTTTTGGCTCTGTAACTTTATTTTCTGAAATTTTATATGGAGACAGTGACTATAGCATATAGCCAGGAATGATTTTCAAGGAGTAAATAGTAGGGCTGGGAATTAATCACAGGACATTTGAGAAGGGCCACTAAGCTCTTCTTCTCTGCCATGAAAATTGTCTCTGCAGGGCTGTTCCCTCACCACACTGGTGGTACTAGGGACCAGAGACAGGGTCAGGGTTTCTCTCCTGACCTGGCCAATGTCGGGCCAGTAGCTGTTCCCTGTTCCCTGCCATGTCACAGGAGCTGGAAGAAGGATGTAGAATTTCTCCTGTTTGGCAGAAACACTGTTTTGAAAGGGAGGAAGCAGGCTGACCCATCTCAGTGCTCTCACCTTCTTTCCTTCTTCCTTCTTTCCTCATGGGCTCCTGGGGAAGTAGGGCTACAGGCAATACTGGCATTTGTGCCCTTCACCTTGTTTCATGAATCTTGAAATGATCCTGCCTAATAAATCTTACTGGTAAATCCAGTCATCCGGCCTTATTTCATTAGTTTTGCTGCTCTGAGAATGGCAGGCTAGTTTTTCCTGTAACCCTTCTGAATTTCACACATTCCTTTTACTCTCAGAATTTATTTTCCCTGTGGAGTCTGAAGTAATCTGAGAGAGCAACAAACCACTGCACCATTATAAGCCCCAGTTTCTCTATCAGTGCAGTCCAAATATGCTTCTTACTGTGCTTGCTTCTGTAATAGAGGTTTGTACAAGCTGCCAGGCAGAGACTGATGGGAGACAAGATAGGTATTTTCTGCCCAGAAAACAAGAAACATTATTAGGCTGTGCACAGTTAAGAGGAAAACTTGCTAGGATTTAACTACACTTGGGCAGTTTCCTCATTTAAGGTGAGCAGCAAAGACAAGAGATGCCCTTGCTGCAGCACTTCACCATCATTGCTGAGGCAGCCCTGGGTGAGACAAGATAGCACACTAGTGTGGACAAAGAAATATTGGTCAAGGTTGATTTGGTACAAGTTCTTCCCTCATAAATGCACAGAAATTTCTAATGTTCACACAGATTAAATGGACGTCGCTTTAAGTCACATTTGGAAACTCCCTGCCTACCAAATTGCCTGTCACTAGGGCATTAAAAGCAAAGTTCAAACACATTTTCTGTAAGTCCAGTGAAATATTATTTCAGAGCTTTGGTGCTTTACTCAACAAAAACAATTTTCTCATTTTTAAAGGCCATGCCAAGTATTCTAACAACTGTAGCTACAGATCATGTAACCGAAAACCTTCTTAATGTGAGCTTGAGAATTTTTACTAGCTCTAAAAACAGCTGGTCATGAACATACTAGTCAGAAAAGAATACAAAACAAAACTAGTAAAAAGAGTGTTGATTGCTAGCTCTCTCACGGGTATTTTTAACCATTTCTTAAATATGTTTTGCCTGTCTAGAAGTGAGAATATTCACATTATTTATTTCACATCTATCTGGGAAAAAAAATCCCCTAAATTCCTAATGAAGTGCATTTGTTTTTGACCAATACTTCTAAAGTGAAACCTGGTGTATGTACTTACACAAAAAGTTTATTAATTTTGACTGTTCTAGGATGAAGCAAAACTCCTTGAAGACGAGTCCTAACCTCAAAAATGTTTTTGAACAGGTTTCAGGGATCTGTCTTCTGTAGCTGTGTGTAAGCACAGATGTGCTGTGAGTGTAAAGGTGAGGCAGTATATGAGAGAAGAAAGACCCTGACTCTGTTCGTCCACTAAACTGCAATCATCCTTGCACTGATTTCAGTGCTTTTGGTCAGACTATACTGACCTGTTTGCTCATATAACCTACAGGAAGCTTTCACTGATTTGCTGGGATCTGGACGGAATGTTAGCTTTGATTTTAATTGCTAAAATTCTTAGTAAGATGGATGTAAGTATTGATTAGGAACTAATACTTAACAAGGGCAATACAAAATATGATGAAAATGTCAGTTACCAGGAATTGGCAAATGGACTTTTACTACATCTTTGTCAATTATTGTGCACATAAGTTGTGCACCTATTTACTGTGCCAAGCTGTATTGGACTACAGTGGTAAACAGGTAAGCAAAACTGCTTTCTGTTGCTATCACTGCCACCATAGAGAGAAGTGGATTTTTAATTTCCCAGAGATTTCAATGAATAGTGGAAGATTACTCTAAAACTTATAAAACAGGATAAAAGAATGAATCTGACACAAAGCCATTCCTGAAAGGCAGGGACAGTCTTAGTCAAACCATCCCTGGTTAAAACGAAACCTGCTCTTTAAGATCTTTAAGATCTATTTATGCTGTACATGAACTGCACAAGCTGGCAGCAATACTGCCTTCAAACCAAAACATAGCTCACCTTATCACTGAAGAAGAAGAGGACTCCAGTGGTTCATAATGGTTCACAAGTATTTGATTGACCTTTCCGTGGCTGCTGGAAGGAATTGCCATATTGCAAATCTGATTGTCTCCCTGTAATCAGTCCTCATGGCAATTTCAGGGGGTATGTCTAAGAAGAGTCCCTGAATGCTTGAAATCCAATAAGGATATTGATTAGCACTAGTGACCTCTGCCAAGAAAGGTCAAAGGGAAAATTCTCTTTCAACTTCTCATCAGCTTTTAGCAAATGAGTGCCAGATCCCATGCTTCCAGCTTAGCAGCACCATGGAAACCGGTCCAGGTGAACTGCTTCCCATTACAAAAATCTGTGTTAATCACATGCATAAGGATGATAGAAACGCTCCCTGGGCTCCCCAGTGCAATGAAACAATGTGACTTAATGACATTTGCAGGATCTTATATAGAAAGGGAGGAAAGAATAGGATTTCCTTCAGAGATAATTAAGATAAGGAACAGAGACATCAGTAGGGTAAAAAAAAAAAAAAGGTTAAAATAAGGAGTAAAAAATCTATGTTGCTGATCTCAAGTTTTGCACCTTGGCCTTTCATATCTTTGCAATAATTTTCAGAGTGCTTCCCCAGTATAGGCCAGAGAGAATTTTTTATGAACTCCTGAAAGGAGATTTAAAATTCACAAAGTCTCATAACAACCGGCTACGCTTCCTGCCACTCTCCTCTATGGTGGTTTTTCGGCTGAGAACTCAGCAAAGCTCAGCAGACTGACACACGGCCGTGACTGGGGTGCTGAACACCCTCTGAAGCTGAGGAGATGCTGCTCCCCAGCCTTTGGCTGCGGTGATTTTTAGCGGATTCGGACCTGAGCCCCCTCCGGCCCCTCCAGTCCCCGGGGAAGGGGCCGGGACGGAGATGCAGCAGCGCCACCTGCTGTCGGCAGCGCGCACTGCACCCGCAGCCGCCGCCGCCTCCCCGCTCTGGGGCTTTGCTTATTCATCCTGCGAGATCCTTTATTTGTCTTGTAAGGCAAGATGAATAAAAACAGAGGCCACTTAGGCAGGGGTTGTGACATCAACACTCAGGAACTCACAGGTGGATACATATTGCCGCAGCCAAAACACTGTCTGGTGTTAGAGAGCAGGGGAGATGGAATAAATACATCCCCATGGCTTGGGAACAATTTTCTCACCTCCCCAGCAAGCACTCACACAATAAATATATTTTCAACTCATGAAATGGGGAAAGATTTATCTCTTATCACTAATTTAAGCTCACTGAAAAATCCAACTGGCTCTTTTACATAAGGAAATCGAATGGCTAAGTCAGAACATATTCTGGTAAAAATCAGCATAGCTCCAGGGACCTCCACTCGGGTGGATCAGAGCCAATTAACTCTGCCTTGTGTACAGAGGTCTGATAAGTAAGCCTGTGCTGGGGATTAAGTCACCCAAAAGAGCACAGACAAGGCCAACTTTTATCTGCTGCTGTTTGCGAGCAAAGGTGAAAAGACAGTTGGTCAAGTGAACCAAACTGGGCTGGAAGCCAACTGGTAAAACCTCAGTGACTCGGGCAGAGTCACCCCAGGTTCAGCTCTGCATAATGGGGACTGCAACCCAGCTTCCCCCTCCAACCCCAAGCCATTTGACTTAAACGTGTGCCCTAAGTGGCACTCCTAAGTAACACTGCCTTGCCAGAGAGGCTGCATCCACATTCACATGAGTTTACATCCATTTGCTTTATCCACTTGTGATGGCAGATCTCAAACAAGCCTTTGCACTAGATCTCAAGATTGGGCTATCATATCAGCATCCTCCAACTCTCCTTTTTAAAGGCTACATAGACAAATTTCTAATAGCTCTGCAGTCGGTGCACGCCGACCTCCCACACAGGGGAGATGGAATTATCTCCACATTACTGTTCCTCACCTCTGCAATTTCTCCTTTATTTTTGAGATGTAGCTGATTAGGCTGTCTCTGCTCCAAGGAGGGCCATTGCTGGGTCTGCAGGGACTGGCACGTGCCTGGGGCTTCCAGATCACTGCACAATGCAATAAGTGGAAGCACAACAGTGAGTGGAAGCTTGGGTGAACCTCTCTGTTTCAGACAGACAGACTGTTTAATCTGTCCAGGGTTTAGTGACTGATAATGACTGATAGGCTGTACTGTTAAAAACAAAAAAGGCCTTATTTGCTCTTAGCTCCCCTTAGTGTTGAATTTCCAAGAATAAAAGGGTTACTCTTCCCCAGTCTGCTTCTGTGTAAGGGACTCTGCTCACCTTAGAAACCTTTTCCTACACCCATCTCCACAGCAGGTTGTTCCTGAGCAGGGTGCCAGACAGGGGTATGGCACTGCAGATGTTCTACCAGTTCCCTGGGCAAAGGCATTCACACCTCCCTGTCCTGCTGCTCCTCACCATCAGACACTGAAATTCTTTTCCAGATGCTACATGCTAACAGTCCAATCATCCTGAAATCAGGCTAAATGCCCACATTTTCCAGTCCTCTCTTTCATACTACTGATGAGTTTACAGCACAATGTTCCCAGCTACACGGCTCTGCTTTTCTCTTCTTCCCTTTGTTACATTTCATTCCACTTCCATCACTCCACTTCTCGAGGTCACCTGGCCCTTTGTGCAGCATATCCTGATCCTCCTTTTACTAATGGTGTCCTCTAAATTCCAACAGCAATTTGCATAACAGTGTCCCTACCTGTGTGCTGAGGACATGAACCAGTATATTACAGCAGGATAAGTTTTAAGACTAACCTAAGGTACCTGGGAAATGTCACTAGCAGTTTTTCTCCAAGCTGATATGTTTCCTATTCATAGTACATATTTTTGTGTCTTTAGCCAGCAGAATTGTAACATGTAACATCTTTAGTAATTTCTCATATAGCAGCTATCAGATACTAAAGCCTAGGAGATCAACCACATTTATCCTGACTATGAGAATTGATTATCTTAAAAATAGTAGTGTGACATGATCCAACATTAGTATAAGCTTCCTACATTTTATTTCACTTTCCTCTCTCTGTCCCTCCTACCCTTCCTCTCAAATTATTCTTCCCTCCATAGTCTATTCGTAAGTCTTACATGCTACAGTTACAAGTCAAGCAATCCTGTTGTTACTGCTTGGAAATACAGGGCATTTTTTATTTACTGCTCTCCAATCACAAGCCTGAGCTTCTGCTTGCTCATTTCTCGTGCCCAGTCTGAAAGGGTTTTAGTACAAAAAGTGCCTTGTCCCCCGTGCCCACTTCCCTCCATAAAAGTGTACTGATTTTGCTGTGCAAATACAGATTTTGCTGTGATATTTTCTCTCTTCCATCTCTGCCAATGGCTTTTTAGGGAAGTGGTAAGCAGGCAGTTCGCTGCTAATTCTTGTTATGTTTGGAACAAGGCTACAGATTGTCAGAAAATGAAAAGATGCAAAAGGTTTATGTACCATTGTCATCAGGCTTAAATGGATTGGGATTGTCTCTTGGATGAACCACAAACTCCTCATGCATGTCTGCAAAGATGTAGCTCTTTCCAAGGCTCACTGCTCTGTTTAACTCATACCCAGCCTTGATGCTCAGCTGCTGAAGCATCCTCACAGAGTCCAGCAGGTTTGTTGTACTGAACACAAAGAGCGTGGGCTTGTTTGGGGGAGATCCTGATTCCCAGAAAGGAAATCAAGCTCTGTTTCTTCCCCAGCACAGGACTTGCAAGCAAGACCCCTGCCACAGGCTAAGGTCACAAACTTTTGATATTTCTTACTCCTTCTCCCCTTTCTCTTGCCTTGCCAGCCAGGCAGTAATTTTTTAAAAAATAATCCCACAGTACCTATCACCAGGTGCTTCCTTCCACTAGAGAGGATTTGAAGGCTTTCTGCACTCATTCTCATTTATTTATAATATTTTTATATGATTCTCCCTCAGACTTCTCCAGTGAGATCAGGCTCATTTTAAAGCACATATATGCATAATTTATCCCTGCCTGCAGTTAACCCTTTCAAGCTTGCATGAGGTCCCAAAAATATAATAAAGAGTGAGTTACAAGAGACTGACCGTGAACTGTTCCTTATTGCATCACAGTGTGATGGTCTGGGTATTTACTAGAGAAAGAAAGTGGTTTAGTGTTGACTTAAATGTTGTTCATTAACTTATTTTCCATCTCCCATGTTTCAAACTATGCTGAAACACAGTATTTGTTTCTTTGGAGAACATGTTATGTAAACGTCTGATGAAAAGTAAATATTTTCTTTGAAGGAAATGTTTATACCTGATCCAGTCTGAAACATGGAAGCTACTATAAAGGAGGTCTCTCTATTCTGACATCATTCAGTTTAGGTAAACAAATATGACAGCCAGTATCACATCAAGAATAGCTTCCAGGCAGTCACTAGTTTTAAACCTACTGGGAAACAGATGAATATTTAGGGCTGTATCATCCCCTCTTCAATGGTATATGTACCAATATGGTATTTTTTTCTATAAGATGTTTTTAAAAATGTTAATATTTGAACAAACTCAGCATTCTTGTGCCTAAAACATGGATCCATATCACAAGCCTTATACAAAGGCCAGGAAAACCAGAATTCTTATCTTTGACCACCAGCAGCTTTGAGTAGTCTTGTACATCCTTCAAGCTAAGGCAGTTCTTGTCACCTGTTGATCTCCAGATGCTTCACCAAACAGGTATTCATCTTCCCCAGTGTGGTGTCACCCCTGTTTCACATGCACAGAAACTGAAGCTGGAACAGCCGGTGCCTCCAACCATTGCTGTAATGCCGGCGATAGTCTTGATTTGTGTCAGCAGCTTGTCCAAATGATCTCCAGAGATCCCTTCCAAAAATCTTTTATGATTTGGTGACTCGATTGGTTAGATTATCCAAGTTCCCCTCTGGCAGTTGTTGTTCCCCATGTGGCTGCACAGCCACTCGCGCAGGATCGGTGCGATTAACCCAACTCGTGGAGTTAATCTGCCAAAGAACCAACCTCACCACAACGACTGATTCATTTTCTGATGGCAGAATTCCCTGCATCACCGAACTGCATGGTTGGGTGAATGAAGGAGCAATGCCAGAGGAGGGTGAGAGCCAGTGGCCAGGAGCAGGGAATGGGACCTCCCCTTTCCGGGGCAGTTAGCGGCTACATCAGCGACCCGTAATGTCAACCCATGCCTTCGGGACAGACATGGGAATTGAGCCTGCTCCATTCTCTACGCCTGCCCTGTTCCTGGACCTGTCACAGTGCCACAGGTGTGGCTGAGCACCTCTGATGGACACCTGCCAGATTGCCCCAAGTTTGCTGTGGTTGGGAAGCATTAGGCATGGATCCTGGCATTTGGACTGCAGGCACGGAGCCGTGGCTGAAAACAGTTGGCAGGGGCAGTCCCTGAGCTTCGTGATTGAAACCTGTTAGTAGCACTATCTCCTTAATTTTCTACCAGCATGTTCACCATCTTGCTGAAGGTACAAACCCCTGCACCCAGAATATGCCTCTCTGGGACATGCCACTTGTGCTCGTTTTCCACTGTTTTCTGAATACCAAAAATTTTAAGCATTAAGAGAGTTTGGCAGCAGGTAAAATGTCCTTAAGCCCATGCACATTCCTCCTCTAGTTTCCAGCTACTCTGAGGCATTTCTTGTTTGTAAGCTCGGGTTCTTCTGCCCTAATAGCTTATCTTCAAAAACATGCTCTTATTTCAGATTCAGTTTCTTTGACCTTTGTTACACAGCAAACGTGAACTTCTGCTCTAAGAAAGCCTGTTCATCTCTTCCTTTCTTCTTCCATAAGCTTCCCGTAGTACTCTGCAAGTCTGTTTAACACCATCTTGTTATCTCTTCTGCTCTTGGTATATTTTCCATTCTGTAGTCCCTTCAAAGTTGGCTAAACTGGTTTCCCAGCTCAAGCTTTCCATTTGAATATCAATCACCCAAAAGCCTGAGTACAAACTTCAGTGTTAAGTATCCCACATTGTCCCTAGTCTGAAGGGACAGGCCAGTAATGTTTTTTTAAATAGCTACAAAACTTTACATGCTGGCCCTTCTAACCTGATTAGTCTCAGTGGAATTTAGTGGGCTTTCCTGTTATTCCCCTCCCACAATTCCTTTCACAGGCTTTAGTTGCTGAGAGGTTTCAATTTGTGGCATCCAAGGTCATAAATATCCAAAGATCTCCAGTCCATCTCCCTGCTCTACCCAAGATACCAACCAGTCTAGCTCATTGCTCCTGTGTTTTTCCCATGGGCACTGTTGCACCATCTCCAGTGTCTCTGGTAAATATAAACTGGATGGGGACAGAGTGGGAACTGGAGATGGAAAAGCTATTTCAGAAATTATTCCTGCCCCCAAATGTTTTATGTTCAGCTCCAACTGCAGAAAGGGCCTTTGGACTGGAATAGGGGGGTTTACTCCTGAATACCATGCTAATCTGTTGGAATCATGTGTTTCTTCTCACAGAGATGTACTTCTTATGGAATTATTACTTTTTGTGGATTTATTAGGAGGCATCTTTCAGTTGATTTCAAAATGCAGAAGAAGCAAAGGGCATATATGCCTTACAGAGCAAACTGTCTTTTATTGACAAACACATATTTATCCTAGAAGTGGAACCCAATTGTGACCGAGATCTATAATCCCTATTAGTTTATTACTTAGAGATGCATGGAAAAAGGGTTTTCCTCCTTCATTACTGTCATATTACAGCAGAGAAATTGTTCATTTCTTACTGACTTACATTTTCTTTTCAACAAAACTGAATAGAAATTATTTAATCATTCATCCTCTATTTACCTTTCATATCAAAGCAAAGTTATCATAGGCAGCTTCATGATGCATGTAAAACAAATCCCAACAGAGACCGTTCCAGGATTTTAGGGGAAATTATTTGTATCATTATTATTCTACTGGGCTGCCTGCAATTTTCATCTCAAACCCAATACATTTCCCCCCAGTATCTGCAATGACTTCCAAAATTATGCAGATGATTATTTTATTAGCATGTACCCAGATGGTAGACTGCCAGGCACAGTTACTGTCATTGCATGTAGCTCTCTATAATGCAAAAATTACTAAGAAAACAGTGCATTTGGCCACAGGTTATATAAATTAAGACCAAAGCAACAGTTACAAACTCAATTCAAACAAAATCAATAAAAGGTATGTGAATCATCGGACTAGTAACATTAGACATAATGTTAACGCTAATCTTTTCATGTCAGTCTAGCCCAACACTAAGTTGTGGGAAATGTCTGACAGGTTTCTGCCCCATAATGTCATTTCTCATTGACTTTATTTAAAGACAGTTCTATTTAAAGCAGTTCATCACTACTCTTGCAATTTACTCTATGGATATACCTTAGACCACACCTGAAAGACAAGGACCTAAGAGCAGAGGAGACTACAGTAAACAGTGAAAAAATGCACATTCACTTTAAAACATCATTTTTGTACCATGGCAATCAGATCCCTCTGTGACATTTGCCACATAGACTTGTAGTGATGTTTATTCCAATACTCTATTTTGTATAAATGCAATGTTTGTCTCTTCCTATCTCCAAGGGATACAGTTTGTAAAATCATTTGGGGTATGAAAAGCACTGTGGGGATAAAGTACCCTTGTGCTGTAAGATCACCTAGTGCATACAAAGCCCCAGAGGTGTGTGGCTGCAGAGAGCGCTGTGCAGTGGTGCTGGATTGGCTGCCTGCTATCAACAGTGGCTGATGAGATGCCACCTGCAGCAGGAGCCTCGGGTGTGTCAGCACCCATCCCCACCCTGGGGGCTTTTCAATTGCTGAATACTCCCCTCCTCCTCTCCTTGCTTTGATTTCTTCCTCTGGTGTCCATCTCATCTCTGTGGCTCCTCTCAGCAGCTGTGGACTCCTCTTTTCTGGCACTGACAAAACAATGACCAACTAGCCTCAGGTGTATTTGCCTTTACTTTGCCCCCACACTAAGAAGTATTTTATCCTCTCTGGCACAAGGACCAAATATGGACTGCAGATTCCTTCCTTCACTGAATCCTGGACCTACCTCTCTTCTCTGAGAGCACAGTGTGCAATGCACTCTGTCTTCCTCCACAGACACACCACAGTGGGGGAATGTGATGGCAGCAGAAGTCACCTGGCGTCCTCTGTTGGGCTGTGACATGTAGGTAGAGAACTGTGGCAGCATTTTCTGCTTGGAAAACTTCTCCCCATCTTCTTCAGGAAGAGGCAGAAGGCTACCAGCTTAACCACGCGGGTTAAGGCATGCCCCAAAAGTGTGAAAGCATAATTCACAAGAGCAGGAGTTAGCATATCAAGGAGACAGCAATCTGAATACACCTTACACTGTTTCAGAAATGTGTTCTCTATCTGTTCAGGCATGGGTGGGAAGATTGTACTGTTGGATCTGGACGAGCTAGAAGCCAAGTGTTATATTAAAATCTGTGTGCCACAGGAGGCTTGTGAACACAGTTCTTTTGTTGAAATATACTCTATATACTATATGTGCAGATTGGGTTTAGCTTTACACCTTGATTCTTCTGGCACAGCTGTTCACATTAGAAAAGTCAAACATGATGACAGATCTGATAGCTGGCACTGTCTGATGCAAACATGGGAAGCAGGAAGCAAGAGAAATCAAAGAAGAAAAATGTGTCTCTCCTTTAATGCACAACAGCAAATACTCCAGCCATATTCTCGCTGAAAGGAATTTGATGTCTCGGTCAGTGCTTTGCCTAATGAGCTACCAACATCAATCTGTCATCATCTGTATTATTTGAAATGGCCTCTGCTGACACAAGGTATATTCATGTTCTGGCCCTCCTGGGCACTTGAGAGTTCAAGTCCTGGGCAGTTTATACCACACTGAATGATAATGAAGGGTAACAGAATAATCATTGGCTTCCTTCTCTCAAGGGGAGGCAAGAATGTTGTTGCAGGGATCTCCCCCAGTCAAGAATGGCTTTTGATTACAGAGCTGGGAATATGAGTTATTTGTTTCTCTGTGCACAAATAGTCTCCAGCAATTCTTTGCAATAGTGCTTTAGCTCTCCAAAGCACATGTAGTGCATCTGTCCATCTGTCCTGGCATTTCCATGAGCCTGCCCGAAGTATCTGACTCTCAACAACTTGAAGGGCTGTATCAAAAGAAAAGAAAGAGATGAACACTGACAATAGGTGGGAATTTCAAGCAAAGAAATCCCCTTTTAGTGCCTGTCTTTACCTTTCCTATAATACACACAAAACATTACACAATCATCTTTAACATCTTCAGCCATACTCAGAAAATGACTGTTTCTGGAAATATCTTCTGAGTGAGATTTTAGTGTAAGGTTTCTAACCAACACCCAGCAGTCGTTTCAAAACCCAAATCTTTAACTTGCATCATTAAACGGAAGCTTCATACAAACGAAGCAAATCAGTTGTCAGGAAACTTAATACAAATGATAAATACTATATCTTTATTGCTCCAAAGTTTGCAAAAGATCTTGTTTCCTTCCAGAAAGTACCTGGGAGTTGCAACACTACAATCCTACTTAAGCCTTATGCTCCCATGTTTATGCACACTTAAAATTGCAGTTGAGCTACAGGTGAGTAACAAGACAAATAACAATGCTTGGCACCAGTATTGCCAACTTTTTTCTTAGGAACGCAAAGGTTTCAAAATGTATGAACTAGACCTCACTTCCTCTTCAATAAAAAGTAAATATTATATGTTCCCTTTTGTCAGTGAAAGGCTTTCATCCAGCTACCCCAGGAACAGTCTCATTTGCGAGACTTGTGTATGAACTACAGGATGGTTTATTTGCTCCTCACATATCCCAAAATGAGGGCGAGAGTTAGGAAGGGGTCAGATAAGATTGTTTTCAAAGAAGCATTTCATATCAAAATGCTTTTGGTAAGGAAGGAGATAAGACTGCCCCTAGAGTGGCATTGCCATGTGTGCTCTTAAAGGCAGATTAAGAAAATACCTGTCAAAACAGAAATGTGGTAGATAAATTCACCATTTCAGGTGGTTTTCAAACATTATGCCTTGTGAAGTCCTAAAATTTTTCAGTGTAAGTGCAACCACCCATATAACAAAAACAGGTTTAGAAGTCGTGTAACACTTTTCTGCAGATAATGTGACAAGGGGAAGCTCTTCAGGCCCTGTGAGAATTCAGAGAGGTGATGGCCTCAAGGACAAGCTCAGAAGTGGGATTCTTTCTGAAGAGAGTGCAAGAGTCACATCTGTCAGTGACAAGGCTGAATGGCTCAAAGAGATGGTGATGGCAGAAGGGACAAGGTGACATCCAGATGAAAGTTGAGTGAGAAGGTCTGGTCTTGGCCAGGGCCTTGCAGATGCGAGGAGAAAATTGAGCTTGATGTTCTTGTGAATGGGGAACTACTTGGAGAAACGATGAAGTACAACCTTGCTTAGTGAGTAGGATCAATGGTAGAGGAAGTCACCATATGGAGATCATCGTAATATGAACATACTGAGCTACAGTGACAGATCAAACAGAGATTTCAGATACATTTGACAGGAAGAAAATTATGCTGTAGACCCAGAGTAGTTGTGTTATACAAGAGGACTCAAAAAAACCCAAGATCCCCTTCAAGAGACAGAAGAATGGAAATAATGAATGAAAAAATTAGAAATTTACTGAGACTAACGATGCTCAACAGAACAGCAGAGGGGACATGTCAGGGGCAAAAGCTGAGATGCCCAATACAGAACTCTGTAGTTTCACCAAAGCAATTCTGTGAGTTCTCTTTGCCTGTTTTATTCATAAATCCATGAGTACAAAAGCCGTTTTCCAGTAGCCAGTTGCACGTACAATTTCTAACTGGCAACATTTAACATCACTGTGTGGTTCAGAATTTCTGGGCTGGATGTAAACAAAACTACATCTCTCTTTCCCCTGGCACAACAAAACTTAACAAATCCTCAAACATATCAGGAAAAGGTGTTGACATGCACCTCTTTATAGAAATGTGACACTGGATGTTGCATTTAATCAGCCCATGATGCTCACATTCACATCTCCCTTTCTCTGAGATGCTGAGGAGGAGGTCACCTGGGCACTGGTGTGTCTGTTCAGAGAGCCTCGTGTTTATTGCTCTTGACAGCCTGGGATCCCTGTCTGCTGTGAATCCCAGGCTGTGTAAATTAAGCAAGGAAAGCTGTAAGTGCCGTTACTTTGTTGTCATAGAAGTCATCTGTACTTTATGTCTAACATGCAAAATTTCAACTCCTTAAGCAGGAATGTCTATATAAATTCTTTCAAACTGCACTAACTTGGAAAGACCCACTTCCCCTGTTGCAAATGTGTTATTAATATATCGCCTCCACACTATTAAATTAAAATGTCCCCCTCATGTTTCCGATCTTACTTCCAGATTTTTAGCCATGTGGCTGGAAGGCAGCAGAGAGTTGAATTAAATGGGTGATTTAGGGACATGTAGCAGTAAAAAAACCCCATAGGACTTAATCATCTGCCTCACTAAAAATAAATAACTTTAATTTTTTTAAGACTCTCTTGCTTGTCAGAATTATGTAAATTTCATTGGGATATTGATTGAGTTTGTCATGCCCCTGAAGGAGTGCTCCAAGGTGAGAAAGGATATCAGCTTGCCATCCTCCCACCTGCCATTCCCTAGCCCTGCCCGGAATAGCGTGGACCCTCCTGTCACTCATGCCAATGAGCCTCCAAATGGAAACACATGCACTATTTTCAAAACAGTAGCCCAGGGAGTAGGGATATGTTCCCATAAGTAGGGAACAATTTCATGTTCTCAGACTGCCACAGCATAAGAATGAATGTGCAGTTTTTCTACAAAACTCAGTGGAAAAAAGCACTTACCTACGGTGCCAAGAGTGAACTTTGTTTCTCACATCAAAAATATGTCATTGCAGCTGAGCATGTGGGAATCCAGAGAGCACAGCAGGCTTCCCTAACACTTGCTACTAAATTTCAGGATTTAACTCAGCAAGGGAAGATAACATGTGGAGTTATCATGTGGAGTTCTCCATCACAGAGACTAACAGCATCATAGAACATGACAGCACCCAGACAAATAGTGCACTTACATCTTTAAAGATTCCTGTAAGTAAAAGGAATTAATGTGGCATGTTTCAATTTGCATTTTTAAACCGGAGCCATGTGTCTGTGGATACACTGGTAATGCCAGGACAGTCACTGGCTCTCCCAGGGAGTGGAGCTGAAATTCTCTTGCTGTTCATGGAGATGAGGAGAGGTCAGTGCGACTGCAGGGCGTTTGTTTACTCAGTGTGAAATACCTTGGTTCTGCTTCTGATCCACTGTTTGCTCCTGTGGTTTAGCCCTGCAGTCTCTTCCCAGGTATCCTGCTCTGTTTGTTCTAGGTTCTGGTATGAAGCAATGATCAAGGGAACACCCATATAAGCTGGAAGAACAAACTATATCCAAAACCCCCCAAATCCTTCCGCAGCTGCTAATCTCTGATTTCACAGTTGCCACCTATCCATCTCCAACACAACTTTCCCACACCCATCAAATTGCACAGGAATGATACTGAGAGAACCATGACATCCCTGCAGGGCTGAAGCAAAAATATCCCACTGTTTAGAGTTGCATGGCAACATAAATAACTTTGACCTCGATAAAAGGGTAAAAAAGTATAACAAATTTAGGAAGGGTGGGTCTCTCATACCAGGGTAAGTCAATCAGGGGCTTGAAAACCCTCAACTCATAAAACTGCTCTTGTTACTGATTGCAACATCAAAACACAGAGCGGGGAAAATGTGGAAATGGGGAGAAAATTTAAATCAATCAAAAACTTCACTAAGACAAAACATCTTATATAATCTTCCCACTGGGAAGAGAAGGAGAATAGATTTTCATGTAACAAATGCTAGTTTTGTCAGTTGATGTACTTCTGGAAGGCACTCAAGTATTTCAGTATAGACAATAGAAAAGCAAAATAGAACAAGAGAGAACAGAACAGAAATAGACTTGGTTGGCTTTGTCTGGGAGAGCTGGTCAAAAATTAAAATTTCCATTTCAGTAAAAATTTCAAAATTCTTGACAACTTCTTATGCACTTTCAAAGGAAAAGAAAAATAAAAGCAATACAGTTTTAAAAAGAAATTCTAACCAGTGAAAAATATCTCTGAAATAATAAATACTAAATCTGGAAGACCAAATTTCAACCCTCTCAATCTTCCTACATTTCTGATAAGTCCAGGAAATAGTCTTATCTAAAGTTTTACTGACTGGCATCTGGTTTTCCTGACTCTTGGATTCCTCTGATGTTTTGAATACATCCTTCTACCCAGTGATACCAAACAGTTTTACAAAATTCAGTGAGTTATTTCAGATCACAGAATTAAAAGGTAAAATAGTTATTTTCATCCTACAATTAGAAGAAAAAAAAAGATTAACAGATTGAGATCAGCAAACCTGACTGAAAAGGAATCTCTAGCTGGACACCCAGGACTAGAGGTTCCCAAATTAGATGCCATGTCTGCACACTTTATATCTCACAGTAAGAAATTTCTCAGCTTCAAATATCACAGCAAACTAGGGCACATGGTCAGCCTTCCTTCCCTTAAAGACTCTCATATTCAATAAAAATAAATTAATTTACATATAATATTCTACTATTACAATCTGGTAAAACTGTTCAGACTTCACAGTTTTTCTTCAGCCTGAAATTCCTGTTATAGGGACAATGGGGGACTCGGACTGAAGTGATTCTGAGCCAATTTACATCTGCTGAAGATTTGCCCATGTAGTGGAAAGGGGCCAATAAGACTATGCAAATCAATTAGTCTAATTTGTCTTGAGGTTTTTCTCAGACCTCTATGGGTTTTCACACACTTTATTTTTAAATGGTGATTATACTGTCATTTAAGGGAGCAATATGCTGCCTTGACAAGACCGGTGACTTTAACTTTCTGACATTTTCCCTGCAGACATTTTCTTGCCTTTGCGTGCAGGTTTCTGAGCAGGTGATGGCTATATAGAAGACAGCCCTGATGTTCCAATATCTTGTGAACTCGATGATCCAAAAGTAATGTACTTAATCAAGTGTAAAGCAAAAGGTGATTAAGTTTTGCAGTACTGTACAATGCCTGACTGCTCAGAAATGCATCTTTTGATGTGGTGCAGAGAATTGGACCAGTTCTGTCTGCTTTACCAAAAAATGACGTTTTAGTAATCTGAAAAGAGAGCCTCAGAAATCCCCACAAGTGTTTAACTTTGATGTGAAGCTTTAAAAAGATGATATTTATCTGTTTGCTTGGTTAATTTGCTTGAATTTTAAGCTCAGGAAGGTGTCAATTTGACATCAAGGGAAGTGGTTCTTTGCTTTTTTTCCAAAAGAGGTTGAGCAGGGGCAGCAGCTTTCCAATCATCACTAGTTGTTCCAACCATCCAACCAAAAAAAAAGAGAGAAAGCAAAAAAGAAAACCATCAACTCACCTTTCCATTGTGGTTTATATGAATTATTAAGAACTGAGATTCAGTGGAGCCTCAGTTTTTGAGCATAGAATCAATACTATATTTTATATAACAAGGGCAGTAAACCCAGCTTGCTCTGCTTCCATCGCAGTGAAGCCCTGTCAAGTCTCTCAGGCAACCTAATTCACCAGGGCCAAAGTCTCACACCACTGATGTGAAAGGTGGATTGAAAACTGGCTGAACAGCTGGGCCTGGAGGTGCAGATTGTGGCACAAAGTCGAGATGGAGGCCAGTATGCAGTGGAGCATCACAGGGGGCAATGCTGGGGTCCAGTCCTGTTTAATGTCTTCATCAGTGATCTGGATGGAGAACAAAACTGGGAGAAGTGACTGCTATGCCACAGAGTCATGCTGTCCTTGAGAGGGACCATGACAGGCTGCAGAAATGAGCTGACAGGAACCTCATGAAGTTCAGTGAGAAGTCTGAAATCCTGCCCCTGGTGGAGCACATGTAGGAAAATATGCTGGGCCCCACCTAGCTGGAAAGCAGCTTGGCAGAAAAGGACCTGGGGGTCCTGGCAGGCACTGAGCCAAGCCAGTTATGTTCCTTTGCTGCATAGGGGGTTAACAGTACCCTGAGCTGCACTGGGCAAAGCACTGCCAGCAGCTTTAGGGAGGTGATCCTCCCCCTGCTTCAGCACTGATGAGGCCATAGCTGGTTTCTGTGCCCAGTTTTGGGCTTCTCAATATGGGAGAGACAGTGTGGTGAAAGGCCTCAAAGGTAACTAAAGTACTGGAGCATCTCCTGTGAGGAAAGGCTGAGAGAGCTGGGACTACCTAGCACAGAGAAGAGAAGGCTTGGAAGGGCTTAATGGATATAAATACCAGAAGGAAGGGTGCAAAGGGGCAGAGCAAGGCTCTTTTCAGTGGTATGCTGTGACAAGACCAGGGGCAATGAGCACAAACTGAAATAGAAGGTTCTGTCTGAACATCAGGAAACACACCTTACTGTGAGGGTGACCAAGCATGGGCACGGGTTGCCCTGAGAGGTTGTGGAGTCTCCTTTCTTGGAGATAATCAAAAGCCACCTGGACATGTTCTGGTTCAAGGTACTTGTGCAGTGGGGTTGGACAAGGTGCCCCCCAGGTGTCCTTTCCAAAGTCAGCTATTCTGTGATACTGTGATTCTGTGAAAGGCTTGCTCACTTCAGTGGGGTTGAGATGTCACCTTCTGTGCAGGAGCCCATGGGATTCAGCTCACATTCTTGTGCTGTAAGGACTATTTGCAGCGACTATGGCAAATACAGGACTATGTGTTACTATGTCTCAGGCATGAAAGAGAGAGAATAGATCTGCCCTGAGTTCAGTGAGAAGTTATTTGTGAAATTATTGCCTTTTGAGTGAGGGTGCTGTAAAAAGGCCAGTCATGATGGGCCACAGGTCTGCAGGGAACTGACACCAGCAATCACACTTTCAGAGGGCATAATTAGGCAGATGTGTGTCAGTCTGTACCCAAAGGGGGAAGGGCTCCTTTGTCATATTACCTGTACCCAAACTCCTTTCCCAAACATAAAAACCAAACGCAAATTTCCTCACATATATCACAAGTCACCCAAAACCTGCTAACTGCAAACATTCTGCATGGCACTGAGCATTAATAATCATGTTGGCACATTTCTGATTCTCTGTATGCCCACAAAGAAAGTTCACACAGTCACCAAGAGGGGAAGGGCTTGAGTAAGCCTATAGAGAAACCAAGGAGAGGTACAGCAGGCTTCAAAGTATTTCCTTTTTGTCCTGCTTGGTAAACGGAATACAGAATGTCAGTGACAATGAAGAGGGAAGAAAGAAGATAATAAATCCTGTTTGCTATTTGAGGTTTTAAGTTGTTCTTTGAAACTGGAACCTGAAGTTGACTGAACTGGGTTATATATTATATTTAGGAACATGTAGAGCTTGACTGCAGAAATGTTATACATCCTACAGTATTTGCAGGTATGAAGTAGAAAAGATGTAACCTAAGAAACTGAGTAATGACCACATAAAATTTATAAATAATATTCAAAGTCCTTCACTGGGATAATTATATGTCACTCAGGTGAAAAACAATTTCAATCTGCACCTGGTGGAAGTTCACCTCAATGTTTTATACTAAAAAAAGGAAAAGAGGAATTAAAAGATTTACAGATTAGAAACTGAACTGTGCATTAAGAATAAAGAGTAAAATACTATCTTTCTAAATAAACTTGCTGTGATTCAAAAGATGCCCACAAGGAACACTTAAAATGTGTTTTTGGGACACCAAACCTTCATTCTTAATTGCTCCAGGCCAAAGTCAGGAAAACAAATGATCATACACACAAAAGAACAAATGCCAAATTACACCTGCTTCAAGTCATGGAGAAGAAACAAATCATGCTCAGATCAATTTTTTAATGCAAGAGAGAGAAAAAGCCTTTCTTTTCCCCACAAATCTCTTCAATTTGCAAATCCTAGCATCCAAAACACACCTCGTGCCACACAACTGAAGCAAATCATCCAATCTTTTTAGTCTCTTCCCATTCTCCTTCTTTATCGCATAATCTGTCCAATTGAACCATTTCTATTTATATTGTTTTCTGTATTCACAGATTCTAGAAGAGAGAGGCATGACTCAAGACCACCTCTTTTCCCAAAACTTTTAGTCTCTCTCACAATATCGTGTAAGCAGAGGAGAAATACTTATTACCTAAAGTAAAAAAACCCCAACTTCTAACTATGCCAAAGTCCTTCTAGTCCTTCATCTCAAATCTGCAGCTAGTTCCTCAACTCTAAAAATGACAGCAGAGATTCAGATATGTTTAAGCCAAAAGGGACCTTTACTGTTCTGCAGCCTGATCACTGCCCTAATGTGGATGGTAGAAATCTGCTCTGAAACCGCTGCAGGAAAACCATTTCTATTGGTTGAGCCAGACTGTTTAGCTAGAATCTATCTACCCAAAGTCATCTCGCCTTAAATTAAAGATTGTAAATGCTGGACACATCATAGATGCTTTCTTCTGCTACAGAGAATATCTTTTTATCTTGTTACTCTTTTGTAAATATGTACACTATGAATGTAAATATAAGATTGGATCCAGGATTCCTAAGCATTTAAGCAGCTAATTTTCCTCTATATTCTCCTTAAAACACTTTGTGCTCTTTAGGATCTTCTGCCAAATCTTCAAATCTGTACAACATATTCTAGAAACATTCCTACAAGATGCCTGCTTTGCAAAATAAAACTCCAAGAACTATTGGACATATTCAGATTATTCAGAGAAAGAATGAGCTGATGCAAAGGATTTAGGAACTATGCCTCATTTCCTATTCCAAATAAATTCAGTAGCAAAAGTTGCTATTCAATTACATTTGCTGTTGAATGTGATCCTTAGAACTACTTAAAATTCCATTTTGTAAATTATCATGCTACTGATCTCACAATTTAGATTGGTGTCTGGTGAGATTAGAGCCCCAAAAGAATGTGTCCTGTTTACAAGAAAGCTTAATTAGCACTAGCATCTCTACACATTTAACAGAAGGAATCACATTCCTCTTACATGGACAATATTTGGTTGATAGAAATGTCTAAAAATTGTGTTACATTTTTGCTGACGCTTTCTTCTTAAGTTGCTTTAGCAGACTTCGCAATATCCTACCTGATAAAATTTACTTTGGCCAAAATTAATCAGTCAGCTTGATGTCCTAACATTTACTTTTCTCTTTTGTTGTTTGCAATGCTTCTTGGAACCGGGACAAATATCAGGCGTGTGCTCATGTAAATCTGAGGTATGTACTATATAAATGAGGCCCCAGTTCTCGCTACCTAGCTACCATCTGAGCTGTATTCTTAGATCTTTATTTCTGAAAGAGATCAGTTTTCCTCAGGTGCCATGAAGGCACTAGTAGCTTTAATACTGCTTGTTCAGCTTCCAATTCACAAAGCTGTACCAGCAGCTCTCCCTGCTCCCTTGGGCTGTGATGACCCAGAATCTGAAGCAGCAGCTGAAGTTGCTGTGAATTATATTAATGGCCACAGTCATCATGGATACAAGTTTGCCTTAAACAGAATCGAGGATATCCGCGTGGTACCCCAGGTAAGTGAGGAGCTTGCAGGCAGAACGCTGTGTTCACCTGGGGATGCTTGGAAATCACCAGTGCAAGGGCCTGCAAGGGCTGAATCCTCACATGGGGAAATCAGCATGGCTCTGTTGATTTAAATGGGGCAAGGACACCTGGTAGCAGTGGAGAATCCAGGTCACTGGAATGTATCTCTCAAAGAGCAGAGCAGAGGGGGAGAGAGAAATGTTCAGACGTTTTTGTACAATGCTAGAAAGGGCTCGGTTTACAAATGCAGCACGTTTGCTAGAGCAGATCATTCCAGGCGCTGATTCGCAAGCCCAGTAGCTAATCTGGAGAAAAACTGAGGATAATCTTTGAGATGCAGGTAATTACTTATTGGATAAATACATACCTATCAAAACTCCATGCTATTAGTGATTTTGTAGTAGGCATTAATTTTATGTAATGTCCCATTGAGCTGCCAAGGGGTCTAAATGGAAATAACAGTGGCTTATTTTCCCTAAGATCTATTGCCATCATTGTAGGCATCTAGAAAGGCCATAGAAATGGTCATGAATACAATGTATGTGCCAATTCAGAACCTCTGATTCTCTTAAAACATGGAAAATAGTCCCAAACAATGACATGAGTGAAACTCTATGGCTGTTTCTACTTGTTATGAAAGAGAAGATACCAAAAGATTTGTTTAGAAAAGACTACAACAGATATGAATGAGATTACAAGTGTGTCCAGAGTTACCCACACAAAAACACTGGTGACACTGCTTTGCTCATATTAATGCTTTTACACTAAAACAACTTAATTGGTTTAAATGGAGTCACTCATGACTCGAACATCAGAGTCAATCTTGGACCTAGGGAACCCAAGGAACTGTGTCTTATGTTACAGATGCAAAGGAGCTGGTGTAAGTCAATGTAATTCCAATAGACTAAACAAGACAGGTCAATGCTCACTGGTGTTTGTTGGGTACCTGGTTATAGAAACATGAAGTTTTTTCATCAAAAAGAAAGCTGTTGATTTTTTAAAGAAATAAAATTAAGTTAACTTACGAAAACTGACTCACTACATACAAGCTTGACTTTCCAAAATTTATGAGCCTGTTCCTTATTAGCTGGAATAAAATCAGTGTGATTATCTTGACTTACTCCAGATTTGGAATCCTGTTCTTTTATGAAGTTAAAAGTAAGGATCTTTTCAGTTACTCTGGTGTATACCTGGAGCTACCCATGAGAGTCAGCAACAGAGACCCCCGTGCAGCCCTAGGGAAGAAATCTGGTGATGTTTTGTGAAGAAATTACGTCAATTCCAATGGTTTATTTCTTTTCTTTCAGGGGCCAAATAATGACATCATATTTCTTGAACTTGACTTACTGGAGACCAAGTGCCCTATTCTCAGCCCTACACCTCTTGCAAATTGCACAGTGAGGAGCTTTACAGAACATGTAAGTACCTGAACATTACCAGCTGGGTCCAAAGGTGCATGTTCGATATGTGGATGCCAGAGCCAGGCTATCACCAGATTCCCAAGCAAATGTCATGTCCCTGTAACAGCCTATAACCACTCAATCACTTTTAACCTCCTTGCTGACTTCACTGCCTTCATGTCATGAAGGACTTCACTCCTGGATTTCTTTCATGTCCTGTTATCTGAAGAGGACAGATCTCTGCCAACATACCATCCCACATACAATACAGTCCATGAATGCCATGAGGCCTTCTTTAGGGGCTCCAGGTTCAGTCCCTTGGCTCAGCCCAGATGTCACTGCCTCATTGCAAACCACAGACAAGGCAAGTTGTGCATGTGTACAAAAACACCCTTCCCTTGGCTACATGTGGGTTGTTATCTGGTGCAATTCCATTAAGCCATCTCTTCCTAGTTACAACTACAGATAAGCTATTCCCTTCAGACAGGACTCTACCTTTGAAGTAATGCTGGAATTTACTGGCCTTCAAATATTTTGTTCATATTCAAGTGTGATCCAGTTGTGAGACGCTTTCCCTGACCAAAGAAGTGGAAATGTTGTCTGAGCCTGCTGTTTCTAGAACGGGGCCCAATTCACAGAGCTCACTAAATATGAATCATGATCTACCCCTGTATTCACCAGGGCTCAGATTCTATTTTCCATCGGGGGGGAGGTAACTCTAACTGTTCCCTCTTCCCAGTGACTCCAGCTTTGCCTTTGACATCTCTTCCCTGCTGGATCAGGTTGCTCACACAAGGCAGCACACTCTGCTGTTACCATGGCCACTGACCAGCTGAGATTAGTGAGAATGTTATCAAACAGCTCTGTGGAAGGTCTTAATTCATAAGTATTCATATTCTTTGCTTTGTATGAGAGACAAACCTGTACTCAATGTCCACAATCTTGCTATCCTGGTACTTTTGATACTTTTGAGATCCCGATTTGGATCCAGATTTTGTAGCTCTGATCTGCCTTTTACAAAATCACAGCCATCAGGACATGCCTAGCAATGCCTTTGCCATCAGACTGATGTTGCCAGAATGGTCAGCCAGGATCTGTTCTTTTGAATTTAGTGGCCCTTTATCAGAAAATCCAATTTATCTGAACAATATAACCCTTTGATTTTTGTCTCTCTCTAGGCAGTTGAGGGTGACTGTGATGTTAAACTGCAGAAGGTGGATGGGACATTATCTGTACTTGCTAGCAAATGCCACTCACATGCAGGTAAAGGCTTTGTTCTGTAGGTTTGAATCTAGAGGCTGGAGTATTTTTATAGCAATGGTTACAGTTCAGTAGCTTTTCTGATTCTAATCTGCTGGGTATAAATATGGCATCAAGGACAACAGTTAACAGGTTTTCTAAATCCAGCCCCCTTTTCTGGTTTCATTCCCTTACAAACCCACTGTTTCTCTTTGCTCCTCTTTACTACTGTGACAATTAAGATACTGTAGGAGTAACAGGGGAGCAAGTCCCAGATTTGAGCCTTTCAGTTAGCAGTTTAACCTTAAGAATTTGATTCTTTGCTGGTCTGAGTTTACTTGTGTTTGTTGGTCATCAGAGTCCCATTGGCAGATGCAGCTTTTTTACTAAATCCAGCATTTTCAATACTGCCATGGGAAAGCAGAATGTCTATTCTGCGTGCTCAGTGTGAGATCTCTTTGCTCTGTACAAGATGTCTTCAGTACCACTGTCAAAACTGATGACTGAAATAACACACACAAACACAACTCCAGTAAGTTAAATACCTTCATTTTTCTACCATTCCTTGTGTGAGCTGAAGCACTTTTCCACTGGTGTCATAGAGAGGTTTCCAGAAAGAAAATTTACTAAAAACTGAGTAAGAACATGTAAAATGTGCTACTGAAGCCCACAGCACTTTTCCTTGCAGAGATTTGAATGGCCAAGTCGTGTGACACACTGCCATCTATAGCCTGCACTGGAAAAATTCCTGCCACTTTAATTTGGGACAGAATTTTAAACAGTGTTTTGTGTTACTGAATAGATCTATAATGCCTTTCTAAACAATTTACAATCTAATCAAAACATGATCTATTCCTCCTGCAGACTCCAGTGAAGACATTCTCAAAGTCTGCCCTGACTGTCCAGTGCTGGCAAGTATGAACAACACAGAGGTGTTAGAAACTGTGTCAGCTGCACTCAATGACTACAACAGCAAAACCACTGGGCCTTACCTCAGACTCCTCGAGATCGGGAGAGCCAAAATACAGGTAATTCCTAGAACTATGTCTAGCCTTTCATGTAAACATAATATTTCATCTACATTAATTGTGCACTTCTACCTAGTTATGTTTGCAAACAGACACAACTTGCTTGTTCTAATTCGCCCTCCTGATTTGCTTTTAATTTCCCAACTATTATGTGACATTTTAGCCACAGGATTCTCTTTCACTCCAGTGGAAGATGAAGCCACAACATTTGCCTTTTATCTTTCCTCAGCAGCTCTGCAGTTTCCAAGTGCAAAGTCAATTAAACAATTTTCCTGTTTTATCAGTATTACCCAGCGCACGTTGTTGTTACTGAGTTTGCTGTGGGTGCCACGAATTGCTCTGCAGAAGAAGCTAAAGCCAATGTGGGAGCTTGTCAGCTGCTGCCTCAGGATCAGTCTGTGAGTATGGCAGCACATCAGCCCCAATCTCCCCAGCTCTGAGGCAGAAAAGCAGCATCATGCTGGGATGTGCTTGCACTGGAGCAGGAATAGACCCCTGTGGGGATCAAAGTGCAAGAGATGTGTACCATCATGATATATTTTTCAATTTATTATTCTTAAAGCTATATCACACCTTTCTCTTTTCTCTGAGGTATCTGGACTCAGTTCTAATGGATTTGAATACATTTGAAAAAGGCTTGAGGACCAGAGACAGAATATTTTTAATCAACTGAACATATATTATTGTTTATTCTTAAAATGAGTGCCTGAGAAAATCAGGCTTTTTGTACTGGACAGTACACAGTCACATTAAAAAAAAGAAAGCAGACTCTTTCCCCCTCCTACAATTCCAGTGCACTCAGTTCTGATCTATATGCTCTTGAGAATTATACTGTATACTTTACCAGTATGTTAAAGTTCTTCTGCTTCTGATGAAACTGAGCTCCAAGCAGTTTTAGGGGGTGGAGCTCTTTACCTATATTCTTATATATTCTTTTCCTCCCTCATATCTGCACATACAAAGGATCTTACTATAGAAGAATACAGGAGTTTCCCTTATTTGTTGCTTATGCATTTAAAGAGTTTGGCTTTTGAGCCCAGCAGGCTAAAAAGCAAGCACTTTACTGCTCAGATAAAACATGAGAACAAGTAGCCATTTCTAAATGTGCTGAAATTTAAAATTCTAATGCAGCCTCCATCTATTTTCTGACTATTTTCTCTTGACTATGTTCTGCTTTGCCAGAATTTTGGTTTCTGCACAGCAACGATGGTAAAAAATCCCCCACAAAACCTTCAGGCGGACTGCCAGTTGTATGGACATCAGGTACCAGCTCCAGATATTTCCTTGCTTTCCAGATTATTCTACCCTACTGGTACTGTTACAAGCCATCACCTTGAGTTTACTTCTTTCACTGTAGACTGCATTAGCCACTTGTGATAACTTAACTTTGTATCCTAAAAGCTAAGGTAAGGTAGCTTCTGATTATCCTATGGATTTCTGTGGTGGGAATTAAGTTGTGTCTGCCATCCATGTTGACACAATTTTCCCTCTTGATTATCTGAGAGATTCACGTGTCCAGCAGGGCAAAGGGAACCAAACTCTGCTCAGCATTGTGAGGCTGGAGGTTTTTAGTCCTTAGACATGACTGAATTCAGGGACCTTGTCCTGCACTGCACTGCACTGCACTGCACTGCTGTAGCAAGGGGAGGGAAACATATGCACTTGACCTGAATGCTCTCCAGGTATTTTAGACTGCATTTGGTCTCAAGAGGACTCTGTGGTGGCTGAATGCTTCCTATGGACAACAGCTCTAGATAACTCAACAGTAATTAGCTGTCTAAGAGGCATATGAAAGAGAAAATGAGACAGCTGGTCTTGAATGTTTTGCCAGCTGTGCAGGTGGCCCTGAAAGATCATATAGCATAGAATTTGGTCCTAACAATTCACTGGCTATAAAAAATGTGTTCATGGGTTCCTGTGCATGTCATACATATCAGACTTCTGTGATAGTCAGGAACTAACTATAGCTAGTTAGGAGCAGGGTACCTAGTAAGGGATCAATTACCTATACGTCACAAGCCCCAAATCACTGAAAACCGACCTGTTTTTCTTTTCCAGCCTGGAGTTACCTACATTCATCCAGGTCAAGACACATCAGCAGGACTGCTGCCCAGTGCTGTAGGCATCACAAACCATAATCTTAGGCTTGCCCACAATAACCCTGTTGCATCTGAATCCAGCTCTTCAGAAATTTTGCGTTCCATGCTCTCAGCAAAATTAGTAGCAAAGAGAGCAGTTGCAGAGGCTGCTCAGCATGACAAGGTACCTCGCCCAGTTGGCTTTGTGCCTCCTCCTCCTCCCTGCCCTGGGAAGATTCGCCATTTTGATATCTAGGCCGTGTTTCAGACATGCAATGCAGCCAAACTGAGCGATCACTGCAGCAGCAACAGCAACACACAGACCACAACATCGAGTACAGATAGGTGAGAATGCTTGACTCTGAGGCCAAATGAGCTTTACCCTCCAGAGAGCAGAATCATAGTCATAGTCTTGCAAAGGCCTGCTCCAAAATATAGATGATTACAACATACAGCAATAGTTTACTTTACATACAGGGATTCTCTAGATAAAATACAGAAAATATTGTTTCAGTGAAACTGTTGTAAGAGCTATACAACAGTTGTAGCATTGTGATAGAAACACCACCCGAAAGGTTAGTTCACAATAAAATGTTCAATGCTTTGCTACCTTCTATCTGTATATATTTTCATTTAGTTGTCAAGTATCTCCTTCACAGCATTATGAGTCATATTCTGGGCTTGATTTCAAAAACACTAAGCTCCTGCACTTCTCATCAGCTTCACTGGGATGTGTGGGTGCTGAGCACTGCGGAAAATCAGGTCAGTCCTCCCTTTTGATCACACACCAATAACACTAAAGAAGTGGCAGGAAAAAAGGTATTTTTCCCTTCCACCTATAATATTTCCTACCATGTACCTACTTTTGATATCCACCAGAAGTACCTCAAAACTTTTGGACATGGCACAAAAGCATCCATGTCTATGAAAAGAACAGGGAGTCAGGACACACTCATTGCTGGCAGGCTGAAAGCATCAATCTCTGCAGCCAAATGTATGTGTATTGTCTGTCTTCCAGCAGACACACAGGTGCAGTGCAATCATGGGGTGGGTCCTGCATGGTCTGTGCACATATGAGGAAATGTCAGTTCAAGGGAATAAAAAATATACGACTGGCATGTATCTCATATAACAGGACCCAGACAGTGATGGCAATTTACCATTGTCCTGGCAGTCAAATCTTGCCTGAATTTCTGGCACATGTTAGATGCAGAATCTATTCTAGGTAGAGAATTAATAAGGGGCTGGGGCCAGAAGGATCTTTACTGCCAGCCAGACTGGAATTCTGCAGGCCCCGGGGAGGAGTCTCAAAGACAGTCATGAATGTTTAACCAGGAACAGCACCAGCTACAAGATAATTATCATGCAGGCAGCAAAAAATTGCAGAACACATGTCATTTCTGAACTGTTTCAAATAACCTGTCCTGTTCTAGTTACAACCATCCAGTACTCAATAAGTAACACAACTAACGCTTGCTCTTAGTGATAGTGCAACAGCTCTCTATGTCAATGGGGAAGGGAAAAGTCAGTCCTTAGCTGGGTGTGTAAAGAAAAGGTAAATCAGATCAGACTCTATAAACCACAGTCTAATGTGATGGCAGCACACTGAAGGCAAGCTCTGCCTGTGAAGGTAGCTGCTCTCACATTTCAAGCAAATGCTGAATTTTGCAGGAAGCGTGTTGTGGGCAATTGCACCAGCCACAGCAAGTCAGTGGCTCAGGGAGTTTTTGCTTCTCTGTAAAGCAGTGACCCCAGTATATCCTGCATGCAGCCATTCCTTCAAAAAGTGCTAGTATTAAGCTGTAGAAATCTCTTAATGCAGTAAGATAGGTGGTCTTCCCATCTCACTGCATGAGACACAGGACAGGATTTAATGAAATGGCAATTATTCTGTTTTGCATCACTGTGACACCAGATCCATGAAACTTTTCAAAACTAGGAATCACCACAACTGAATTATAGAAATTGTCTTCTATATAATGAAATAGGAACTAATTTATAGAAGAGAGAGTGTTTTCCAGGCTTAGAACATTTTCTGATGGCAGAAACAATGTTTATAGAAGGGATCCCTGCCCCTGGGGATCCCTGAAATCCAGAAATGCTGCATTTTCTTGTTGCCTTTTCAAACCACACAAAGCAAAAATATGTAGCAGAAACATCTGCAGGCTCCATACTTCACAGATGTTCTCCTATACCTGGTGAAACCACTCCCTTGTTTTCTAAAACAGGAAGAAAAAAAATTTCTCTGTGCATTCCACTTTGGCAGCTGCATTTCATCTTCTTTCTCCTTAACATTTGTCCTCTTAAGGACACATCGTGCCCCCTTACAGATCTGTTCTCCATGACTGCTTTGAAGCAATCACTTTGTCTCTTTAGCCCCATTTTCATGCACCTGGGCCTTAGTAACAGATTCAGTATTTAACAACCGATTCTCTGGGCAATGAGACATATGAAATGGTGGTAGATGAGATACAAATGCCTCCTCCCTTGAAATGCAGCATGAAGAGTTTTGCCAGGTCTGCATCGCTGGCTGACAATGTTTTTCAGCTTTTTCAGACCCTGTTTTGCAAAAGCCCATGTACTTCATGTGCTGCTTTGGCTGGACATGCTCGGATTTCCCAGCTGTGTCCATGTTTTGAGGTCAGCTACTTCAACAGAGAAATTTTTCCTTTCCAGGCAGAGGAAGAGTACAAAGAACAGAGTCAGGGATATAACAATCCTCTATTATAAGAAGCACTGACACAGCCAGTGCTAACTGGCACCCATCTCCATAGAAATGCCACGCACTGTAAGGATAAAGAAAATGAGTTATTATCCTTTAGCCGCAGGGGAAGCATCCCCAGGCACAAGGAACAATGTGAGCGGGTCTGCATTGCTGCTTCTGTGGTTCCTGTACTATGGCTACAGCAGTGCTTCTCAACATTCACCCCTTGTATCCCATCCCTCTGGGATACAGCCTGTGCATTATCCCTCAGCCGGCACGTCAGGGGCTCATTCCAGCAGCCATGTGCCCCTTCTGTCCTGCTATTGGAGATTTGCACCTCTGCCACCAAACAAAATCTTCTTAGAGGAGTTTCAGCTCCAGTGCTGTTGCAGGTCTTCTGGCTGTATCTATAAACCAAGCTTTCTACAGACATTCCTTGGGACACATTCTGCTGTCTCCCAGATGCTTTAAACACTTCTGGGCTAAGATTCTTTACACAGCCAGTAAAAAAAAAGAGTGAAAATATAGAAATTTTTAACTACTCCAAACATCACAGTAGTATTGAAGAGACAATTGTGCCCTTCACTTACACTTTTTCTTCCTCATTCAATAGAACTTTCAAACCTAAAGGTATTTGGTGTCCTCCAGCAGAAAGCTGAATCACAGAGTCCCATGACAAAAAACAAGAGCCAGGGATGTGCTAACCCAGTTTCTGGTATCCTTCAAGGTGAAATGCTGCAAAATTGCCCCTTAGAAAACCAGTTACATTGACTGGGATCCTCCCCAAGTAATGGTCACTGTCACTTTTCCAGACCTTAAAGACAGAAGCTACTTGTAAAGTTATTCCCCCTTGTCTCCAGTATGGAGTTCCTGACAGGTTATTCACAAGGCACACTGCTGTCATTTCAAACTGAAGTTTCTCTGGGAAGAATTCTCCATGACCCTTGAAGGGTCTCAATGCCTCCAGGGCTGAGAGTAGCATTCAATTGTAGGTATCCAGATGAGTAGAAATGCTCACAGAATGAATCCAAACTGAGCTTTCTATCACAACCAAACTGACTGTGTATAATAGAGTCAATATATGTGTTTAAAACTGGCATTTAACAAATACAAATTGCAAAATCAGTCACCCTTGTGGCATTTATCCATTTTCTGTTCAAATTACTGAGATCTTTGTTATTGTTTTATTTGGAGAAGAACAGGATCACTGACAGAACGGAACTGGAGCCAGACGTGTTCTGCACATAGATTTATTCAAGCAATTCTGGTTTCTTAAGGAAGCAGCTTTGTGTGTGTATTCTTATCCCTTGCCATGAGGTCAAACTTACATGATCTGCCCAGTGAAGTCCAAACTAGAGATGGAAAGCCAGGAGGAAAAAGTGCTCTCTGGTCTCAGAGGAAGCAACAACACTTCTGGAAAACCTTGTAATCATTGACTTAGTGTTTACTATTGCAGCTGTAGGTTTAAAGGTGATGGTCAGTATGCAATAAAAAAGAGGCACAAGTTTATAAAGAGACACAGCTCCACTATAAAAGTCTCTGATCTCACTCAGGTCTCAGCCCCTCCATCCTGACTGACAACCCTGATCTGCAGCATTGGCTCTCTAAGCAGAATGGTTTGGCTTGTTTGGATGCTCTTTGGCATCCAGGTGCTTTGCTCCTGCCTTGCTGCCCCTGCAGCCCAAGGAGCAGGGGCTGCCCTGCTCTCCCCGCGCTGCGATGACGCCGCAGTGGAGGAGGCTGCAGACCTGGCTCTCCGCCAGATCAATGCTGACCGAGAGGAGGGCTACGTACTCAGCCTCTACAGAATTGTCAGCGCCCGAGAACAGCCGCAGGTAAGTCAGCCTCTTGCTCAATATATGTTTCTCCCTGTGTCCATTTCTTAGAAATATCTATTTGAATGAAGAAATATTTCGAAAGGCAAATGCAAAGCTCTGTTCACAGGACTCCAGAGGCCATGTCAACTTTATGCACAGACTAGAAACAATTTCATCACACTGTGGGCAATTAGAGAGCAAATCTCAGTCATGACTCTCTGCTGCAGGCCCTTGGAATAGCTCCAGGCATCAGTTCAAATTTGATATGAAACACCACTACTCTGATTTAATTTCATTTTACACCTTCCTCCCACTGCCTTGAGCAGTTGGAGTGCAAAGGCTAGTAAGTCATCGTGTGTTTTGCACAAAAGATATGAGCACTAACAGGTGTAAACACATCCTGCTTGGGACCAAAGAATTCCTTTACGGACCTCTAAAAGATGACTCATTCTCCAGAAGAAACCTGAAACCCAGTTCAAGGGTAAAAAATACACTGGAAATACCTATAGAATATCACTCACATTTCCTCAAGTATTGTATTTCTCTGTGTGTGCTTAATTTATGATGATTTTGTGCTACAATAACTGAATCTACTAGCACTAACTAGGGACAGCCTGAAATGAATTCACAAGGGCCTACAGCAGATTAGGCACTATGGAAGCCTGCTGCTAGCATTCCCTGCAATGCCTGCTCACTTCCCATAAGCTTACCTGAAGGGCTGAGCTCTGAACTCCAAAGAAAATTAGGCTTGTTGCCAGATGCTTAAAGATCTGTGCTGGCAAGGATATGACACTTCTTCCTGCTGCTCTTACAAGGACATGGCTCCTGCAGACACACTGTGGACTCCAGCAACCCGAGATCTCACAGCTAAAGATGCTCTGCTGTGTTTTGCACTGTGTTCTCTATATTGCCTTGCTCAGGTGACAGAATGTGCCCACTAAGCCACTGGATCAGGTCTCTTCAGAATTTTTCCACATGATGCATGTGAGCTGGCCCAGAATCCACATTACCAGGCCTGGAGTTAGGTGCTCAGACACCTTCCTGGGGCCATTTCCTATTGACAATAATTAGAGCCCCCTATGACCACCCTTGAGTGCAGCATGGTGGGTGCAGACATGCTGTAAAATACCTCAGTTATCTCCCCACTTCTTCCTTCACCTGTGCCAAAGATATCTCAGCACAGGAGAATTTAGGTCCTTGGTTGTGATTTCTCTGTCACTCAATTTCCTAAAGATTTAACTTTTTGCTTTAGAGCAAGCATACTTTCTTCATCTGGGGGTTTAATTTACTTACTTACTTTTATTTTTTTTTTCATCTATTATTGTATCCTGTAAATAAGATGTTTCAAGACATTGCAATAACAAACTAGACATTCTAAACCCTTTGTCCCCTTATTGCTGCTGCTGGGACTTAGTACATAAGGAGCAGTCAGCAATGTCAAAGGGGTTCACAGACAGTTTGAGTCTTATGCCACCTCCCATTCCTCTCAAAGAAATTAAGAAGTTTTTTCCCCACACCAGTCAGTGGTCTTTCCTCTCACTTTCTTAAGCAGTACTGAGGATAAAAACATTTTCAAAGTTACTTCAAATTCAAATCTGCCCTTAAGCAACCTGTGGTTCAGCTTTGCTCTAATTGAAACTAATGAGCCATCTGCTATTAACTTATATGCAACTAGGACAGAGCTTGCTTTCATACAAGATACTCATGATTAGCTTCACTGATAGGCATTTAACCAAAATTACAAAACATGCCAAAATATTTTATTTCTTTTCCTTGCACCAGGTCACCCTACTGCCACATCTCCTCTGGCTCCCAGGCTGCCCAGCACATACTGCAGCCTGGCACCAGCAGTGCTGAGGAAGAGATCTTTTTGGCACTGGAAAGATATACAACTTTTTATTCAATACTAAGCAGATATCAAAAGGCCTTTGCATAACAGTCTTTTAATGAAAATTAAAATAAGGATGATTAAACCTTCAGTGATCTGCTGAGCTCTGAATAAGCCTCAAATTATCCTTTCCCCAGTGGAGGATGATACATACAGAATCAGGTAGACCAAAAGATGTGTAGACTTTATAATAACCTTATCTGCTTATTAGAGCTGGTATTATACAAGAGACCTATAGGCAACAAGAAATACAGTTTGGTCTGCCCTGGCTGCATTCAGTATTTCTAAGATCACCATGCTTTATAATTAATATTCATGATTCAGCTGAGGAAACCCATCTAACACCAAACACATTTCATTATAAGAACATTTCTTTAATGAGGTATTTGTGTGCTTTTGCCTCCAGAAAACCTTAACAACCAGTTTGAAAGCTCAAGTCACCAATTCCAAATATGAGACTCCTTAAAGATGCACATTTTTCTTGGCTATTTCTTCTTCATGGGGATAGTCTTAGTGATGCCTTTTTTCTTATAGAAGTCATATTTAAAGTTACAAACTTGTACCAAATGCTGCACTACTCAAAACCACATTTTCAGCAAACAGCAATTACTCTTTGACTGGTCTTACTTTGTGTTTAATGATTTAAGCTGTATTAACTATCATATTAAAGAGAATTATCATCATGGTATTTAGATATCTTGTATGTAAACAGAAAATTATGATTAGTCTCTTCCACAGAAGGATCTCTGCAGCCAGGTGTGGGGATATTGCTGTGCCACTGCAAAACAGCACTGCTGCACCTCAGTGTAGGTTTTTGTCAAAATAACTTTTGATTTTTTCACAGCCTTCAAAATGAAACTCATAATTAAACCTCAGGATCAGTGTAAGCAAGCCCTGAAATCTCAGTGCAAGGCATTACCAGAGGACCTTATAGAACACTTAGGAAAAAAAAAAACGAAAACACAAAAAATAGTAGAAAGCATGAGAAGCTGCATATGTAAGAATATAACTAAGAGACAATGTTAATAAAACAATTTAATCATTATTTACATTTATTTTCTATTAGTTTTTCCCTTTCATGTTTAAAGGGTTTAGTATTACTAATCTATAAGGTAGAGTTCACATGAAACCACCATCCCACAAATCTCTATAGGGTGTGATCAGAGTAGTTTCTCTCTCTCGATCTGCTCAGAAATCCAGAGCAGATACCACTTAATGGTTTTCTAAGCAGTATGAAGACAAAAAAAGTCAGCAGTACTCCAGATTTATAGGCCCTATGGACTGATATTAAGTCACTGTTAAACAGAAGCCAAAACTAAAGCCAAAATGATACAGATATTGGCCCCAGATATCTGTATCATTTTGGCTTTAGTTGTGTATACAGATATGTTGCCCCATTTAGTGTTTTCTCCACAAACCAATGAAATCAAGCAGGGATGAATGAACACTGCTGTCATTCAGTTTTGGTTTTCCTCTCCCTTCAGCAAAGACATAATCTCAGTCTAAACACGCAGCTAATGCTCACATCTAAGTTCTTTAGGATGTATAAATGACAGCTGCCCTCTTTCCAGCTTTCCACTAAGGATATAAATAAAACATGATCCAACTAAGCTGTACCCTTGATAAATATGCTGGAAAGGTGCTTACCCATACCTACAGTGGAAGCAGAACGAGGAGCTGCACCACGCAGCATCTCATCTTCCTGCACTACATGATGTAAGCACTAGATACACAGAGCTGTACTTTTAGTCCTTCCTTGTACTTCTTGCCTGGAAAGATATTTGGCCAAAAGTTGAGCTTGAATTGCTTTGTGCACCTTGTGCTGCAGTGAACTGAATAAAGGTTTCTGGACTTAAGCACAGGTCAGAACTCATGCACTGGACTGAAGCTTTAAGTGAGTCTGAGACATCCATGTGACTCTGCAAGGTCTCTCACAGCACTCCCTGATAGCTGAGAGAATATTTAAGCTTCTCTTCTAATGCAGCCTTTGCCTCATTACAGCAAAGCATCCACACTTGAAGAAGACACTGCTCTAAGAAATAAGATATTTCTCTTTCTAATGCCTACTGGGAATGTTCCATGCTAGCAGTTTTTTATTAGTTGTGGTATTTATAATCTCATTCTTATTTCAGGCAAAATAACCTACCTTGCAAATCTGATAATAAAATGCAGTTGACAGTGAAAACATCAACATGTTTAGTCTTTATTCTTGAGTTCTGGTTAGTACCAGAATCAGAAGAATAAAACTGACCAAAGGACTGTTCTTTATATGAGGCTGGCTAGCTGCATGACCAAGCCTGCTCTAACAGGACCTGAATTTCACCTGATTTGCCAATTTTGTCACAGAGAGTGTTCAGTTTTCAGGACATCTGTGCATTCCACCTGTGTGTTTTCCATTTCTCCATCTCTCTTTTTTATGAGTCCCTACTTTGTTTGATATAAAACTGGGATGTGTTTCCTGTTTTCAGGAGATCACTGGTTCTGTCTTCTATCTCATCTTGGATGTAGTAGATACTGAATGCCATGTACTCAGCAAAAAGTTGTGGAAGAACTGTAACACCAGACCTGCTCATGAAACTGTAAGGATTTTATTTTTCTATTTAATCTCATATATGATGAGTTACTCAGGTGCTACTGATGACTGCAAAATCCCTATACTTGCATTTTTAGTGGACAACAAAGCTTAGAAAAAATCAAAGCCCATTTTATAATATCCACAATTTTACTCTGTTCCTTCTAATCAGTTTACAGACTGGTAAGATTTATTTTTAAAAGTGAAAATTAAAAGAAAGTTTTTGACCAGAGCTAATATAGAGACCACACTCAATAGCCATGCTAGGACACTATTTAGAATAATGGTTTCCTTTTTATAGCAACCCTATAAGGGTTTATTTTAAAGATAGGCTGTCAAAGAGGGTATAAAAGAAATACACTTTTATATAACATGTGATTTTTGGTTTAGTTTAATTCCACTTTTATTCTGACAACTTTGCAAAAATTGTACTGAAATAGGAGAAAAAGGAAAGCTCAGCAATATAAGCTGCAAAGACAGAAAGTGGTCCAAGACTGCCACTACAGGTGACCAAAACTGTTCTGAACAAGTGAAAAAAAACCTCTTAGAAAATGAAGAATGATGAGAAACAAGGATCATATGGGGGAAATAAAAAAGTTATGATTAAATTGTCCTGGATTGCATCTAAGACAAATCAATTTTAACTTTTCAATGAAAAACTAGAAAAAACTAAAAAGAATTCTGCTCACTCCTCGTTACAGTGTTTTCAGCAGTAAAAGGGCACAAAGCTTATATGGTTGATATGGCTTCAGTGAAGCCAAGAAATGCATGTCCAGAGACCTTGAGCAAACATGTAGAAATATCTAAAAGGCTCTCAGAGAATATACTTTCAACTCTTAAATATAACAGCACAATGGATATTAACAGGCCAGTATTTTTTTTGCCCATAAAGTCAGAGATTTTGTGTGCAAGAATGACCCTACTATGCCACAAAACTGATTTATGGTCCTTCCCACCACTCTCCCTATGATTATAGGGAAAAGGGGGAGGTGGAAGACAGGTGACTGGATGCAGACACTCTGAATTATCTCTGGGTTTAAACTTTCTGGGTTCCAGACAAAGACCCAGCCCAGAACAGAGACCCAGGAGCACTCTGTGACACCTGGACACTTCTCAGCTGCCAGAAGAGTGGCCCTGGCAGGCCACCCAGCACTCAAGCATTGCACCTGTATAGCTCAGAATCACACCAGGAGATGAGCTGGCCTTTTATTTTTAAATGAGATGCTTAGAAATATGCTTCATTGTCACTTGAGTATTAACAAAATTTTCATCTTGAAAAGAATTCCATGATTGCACTTCTGTCTAGGTACTAGATGATCAGTAAAGGGTGCAATATTGATTGTTTCTAAATGTTTATATTGTTTTAGGTTTACGGTCAATGCAAAGCAATTATCTATATTAATCAGGCAAGAAATATTGCTCACCTGAATACTTATGAGTGCACTTTACAACCAGGTATGTCTTTAACATACTCTGTAAGAGAATTGGAAAAACTCTTTGCCAAATAGCGCTATTTTAAATTTTAAATGTAATTATGACACCGCAGTACCTCCATTAGCTTCAGCTGCCCTGATTTTCTCAAGTCAGTGATCATAAGGCCAGAGAGGTGCTGCAGCTCAAAAGAGTTCAGTAATAACTATTTTAACCTCTGTGACACTCAGCAGAGCCTCTATATGGGCTTTAACCCTCTGATCCAAAAAAACATTTTTGTGATTTTGTGAAAGGCAAGGAAAAACAAGCAAGCCCACTGTCAATAGGTTGAATTTTTCCTTCAGTGTCTTCCTCCACTGCAACATTTTTATGGGTCTGCAAATACATAAAGATTCAAAATTATTGAGGGGTGCAAACCATATATTTTTACTCCAGGGGAATGGAGGACAAGAGGGCAGTGTTGGGAGCATAGATGCATTTACAGTGACCTACACTGTCAACATGCTTTTATGGTTATGCCTTCTCTAACGACACTGTTGTGTTTGAATAAAAAGTTCCACGCAGATATATTTGGTCAGTATGTCCCGACTGCCCAGTTGATGATTCTCCAAATACGCCTGAATACTTGGAGACTGCTGTTCGAAGTCTTGACATGTTCAATAGAGAGAGTGAACAAACTCACTACTTCTCTGTCCTCAATGTCACAAGAGGTTCAATGCAGGTAAGCCAAGGCTCATCTGACGTATTTTAGCCCTCAAGAATCCTATTTAGAATACTTCTGATCTTCATGAGCCAAGACTCTGATTCCATTTCTTGCAAAAAGAAAGGCTTTATGCAAAAGTCAAGACATAGATTTGCTTCCAAAGTTCAGAAAAACTTCACTGTTAACTCCTTCTTGTTCCACCATCATGAATTTGCAACTCCCTAATAGAAAGTATTTAATAAAGCATAGTCATACCTTCCAATACATACCTGTAATTCATTGAATGAGTCTAAACATGGGTTAGAACTAATTTTAAACTAACAGAGAGCTCATGATCTCATGGCTAAGTCCTCTTTGTTTACCACAGTATTATCTAGTCTCTCTAAAATTCACTATATGTAGAGAGCAAAGTGGTTTTCTTCATTGTCTAAACCATCAGATGTTACAATACTATTTAATCACTTCCATTTCCTAACTCCAATTTCAGAAATAGTAAAATGATCCTGTTCACTAAAACAACCAGAAATTGTCAACAAGACGCTAAAGAGGGTCTTTGGCTATGTAGTTCTACATGGATGCTAATTTATGACAAAATCTAAACCCACTTCCATGATGCCAATCCATAAGTTTTTAAGATTGTGCATATATAAAAAGTAAAAAATGACCAGGCAATAAAGCATCACTGGCAAAAAAAATTCACTGTAACACAGCTACCAGTAATGCCCCACGTATCACCTGTTCCTTCCAGACTTAGCAGGAGTTTTTAATATATTTCAAGGTCAGTAGAATTCTTTATTCTTCCTGACACATGCACAAGTTCTAATTGCCACTGGCCTCTCATTTACAGTGGGTCGTTGGTCCTGCATATTTTGTGGAGTTTTTAATTCAGGAGACATCTTGCTCCAAAGATGACAAGGTTGCTGACATCTCGATGTGTGAGCCACTTCCACCAGAAGTAGCTGTAAGTACTTTTCCTTGTAGAAACACCAGTTTTCCAGATACTATGATTTCTCAGTGAAATAGTGAAATTTAGTATTTATCTTCTTGGCTTTTTTGCAGACAAGAACCAAAACCCACAGTCATCTTTTTATGGATCATAGTTCTATAGTGTCTTGCAAGTCTACAGACTGATTTAGAATAGAGAAACATTTCAGCAAAAGTTCTGAATTCTTACCAGAAGTCCATAAGCAAAGAAAACAAAAAAATACCATCCAGAAAAAGGTGGAGTAGCCATCACCTTACAAAAGTGAATGAGTGTAAATGATTTCTTCCAAAGAAACAGACATAGACAATAAATCACAAACAATGCACAAAGAGTATATTCATACTACAATCAGGTTAGCTAAGGAAAACATTTAGGAATGAATGAAAAAATTGTAAGGGAAATTGGAACATTTAAAGCCCCACCTTAAGTGAGATCCATGCCATGATACCTACAGCCCAGTACAAACACAGCAACTAGAAACAGCATCTTTTTCACGGTTTCTTTCACTAGCATGGCATGAAATTGATTCTGTGTGGAAAATTATATTCTGTTCCACACACAACTTGCCTGCATAGGGATATTCTGCTGCAGGAGAACTTAAGCAAGCTGTTGTAGTTTGACCTTAAGTAGCCAGCTTATTTTTGCTATTGTGTTACCTAACCCTCCTTTGCAAACACAAGGCCTTTATCAAAACACTGCCTGCCTTTGTGAGGTTGCCAATCCCAAAATAAAGGTTTGCCCAAGCTGTTTATCCCTACAAATGCACTTAGAAGCTATAACTATTCAGCCTTTCATAATCACTTATTTTACAAGATAGGAGCTAAGTATCAGGGCTCCATGTGAAAAAATGTTTGTATTTTCTTCTTACAGAAAATCGGTTTCTGCAAAGGCTCTGTAGTAAACAGCAATGTTTCCCCAACATCCTGTGAAATCTACAGTCAGCAGGTATTTCTTAATCTAATCTTAATATTGCAAGAGTAATACTCCTTTACAAAACAAGTATTGAACTTTTGAAAGCCTAGACATTTTTAAGTTTTCTTATTCACAAAGATATGTGCTTCAAGGAAGTGATAAGGCCAGATCAGGAAGAAATCTCTCTTGTGATAAAACAGACTGTTCTCAGGTGGATAAAAAGGCAATAGAGTGAGTATAGAGACAATCCTGCAGAATGTGTTCAGGATGCTCTACAATGAAATTGTAAATCACAAAGGGAATGCAAGGGGATATTACTGTAGTTACCCAAGTTTCATGCAACATCTGCACTGGCACAAGAAGTAGTTACATCTGTTTATCCTTTGAGCTTCTGTTCTGTAGCTGGTCTTGGAGGACTAGAGATGCAGCAGATCCTTAGTGTGAAGGGTAATCTTCATATCTGAAGGAATTTGGAATTGCTTCAATTTGGATAATGCTTATTCCTTGTTATTTAGGACCCTGCCACTGATGAGGAAAACCAGGAAGCTCATCAGACACCTGGAAAATCCAGGCAGGATCAACAGGCTTCCCCTTCAGATGCCAATCCTTTCTCCCCACACCTGGAAAAAACAGTGGGCTGGGTTAAAATTCTACCCCCTTCAAATGAGGACATCACCTTCCATAGCCTACGAGAAAGTCAAGATGAACATCAAGACAGAAAGCCAGTTCCTCCTAAGGCTGTAGGATCTGCTCATTGTCATGATGGAGAAAAGACTCAAGTAAACAAACCAGACTTGGCCAAACCAATCACTGGACCAGTTATTCTCCCTTTTCCTGAAGAACCTTCTCTGTCAGATTCATGTCCAGGAGAAGCAAAGAAGATGGACGGCATCCTCCATCCTTTGATAACTAGGAAGCCTACCACAGCCTAGCCAGCACCCAAGCACCTCAACTATCTGCAACAAAATAACAGCCAAAATGGCAACGTGGTTTTCAATTTGTGTAACACCTTCAAATAAATAAATTGTTTATTAAAGTCTTCATCCTTGGCATTCTCAGTTTTAGGAAAGCACAAGAATAGATTGGGAAAGGAAATTTAACTGGGTTATTTTCCAATGGAAGTATTTGGCTTTTAATTCTCGAATTCCCCCCATCAGGCAGAGCGTGAAGGAAAGGTAACTGCAGAGAATAAAAGAACTTGCAGGGCTGGGACAGCCCAAAGACATCAGAAAACAATATCCTTGGTTGCAAAATCTGTCAGGGCCCAGTGTGGGATGGCTGCTCCCCAAGGGACGGGGAGATGGAACCAGGTGTGACAAGGCCTGGTGGGGCAGGGGCCTGTCCTGTGGTGCCTGGGGGAGGTGAGCAGGGCACACCCAGGGGTGGATGTCAGGTTATAAGAAGGAGCCAGGTCACTACCTAAGTTCAGGGGCAGGGAGGCCGGTCTGAGGTCAAGCCGTGAACGTGAGTTAGCAAGGCACGGTCAGGGGCGGTTGTGCTTATGGCAGCCAGAGTGAGGCACAGCCCAGCAGTCTCCCAGCAAGTCTGCAGTGACCAGACAGGTGTGAGGGACACAGGGCTGCAGGTCTGAACCGGGTCTGAACCAGGTCTGAACCGGGTCTGCATCAGCAGTGTCTGGGGCCAGGCACAGGCACAGCTGCGATGCAGCAGGAGCTGCAGCTCGGGTAGGGACCCCAAGCAGCCTCGGCTTAAAGCAGCTCCTGAGGGGAGTGGGGCGGGTCAGCCGTGGCCATGGCCTCTCCCAGCACTGCCCTGTCCCCAAGGTCCCCAAGGTCCCCAAGGTCCCCAAGGAACAGCCCTGGTGTGCTGAGCCTGGCACCCCGCACCAAACCCTCCTGGCACAGGGACACTCTCGGGGCCTGAGTGTCACAGCATGTGCCAGGGCATGAACAGGGAATGGCACTTCAGCACTGGGTAGCATTAAAAGCTAGTGAGGTTCTGTTGTTTTGTGGGTAAACTTCTTAATTATAATGTAAAGACCTTTGCCTAAATTTTTATTTCCCATAATAAAATCTCAAGAAAGATTATTTTTCTCTTTTACTTCACTTAAAGCATGTGGAAGAGCCCACACATGTGTGAAGCCTCTGCACATAATCCTGGCTGGTGAAGAATAAAATCCAGGCTATTGAGATTGTTATGCTCTAGTGATGCTGCTGTGCAGGAAAAACAATGATTTAAAAAATCAGCCTAATTCTTTCTTGAGATAGGTCATATTAACTGCTTTGTAATAAAAGCCACAGGGACACTCGGCAGCCTGCAGCCAAGAAAAATCGATTTCACTAAAGTCAGACATGGTAATTGTACTGACAAAAACAAATATAAATAAATGAGAAGACAAGAAGAAAAAGAATGAATGTAGGAAAGAAATGTCATCTGTGGCCAGGAGTACACTGATATTTGCAATAATAAGGGGTTTGTATGAGACCATAAAGCCTTTTTCCAGTTGCCACCAGATCTGTAAAACCATTTGTTCAAAACAAAATCAATACAATATTGTTTCTGAAGCTTTTATGATACTGTAGCATCCCTAGAGATCCTGGATAATTTCTACATTTAAAGCGCCTTCCAACAAAAAAATTATGGTTTTGTCAAAGTATCCTGGCATTACGCATGTTGATTAAAATGTATTATTTTATTTTTATAAATAAAATATAAAGTATTATTTTGAGTGGGGCTAAAGTAATACTGAAATATTGTGTGGAATTATATTCACAGAAACTATGTTTGCATTTTCAGTCTGCAAAACACTTAAAAATGTAGATTTGATATAAAGAAGTAATTTAATTTCTTCGAAGATTAAAATAAGCCAAAACCTGATGTGTGAAACATATCAACTGAGCCAAAAATAATTCCATTTCAATCCTACATTATGAGAAATTTCAATATATTTCAGTTTCATTCATTTTAGAGCAGAAAAACTTTCAAAATCAAATAGTTCTTGAAAAATCCTAAAATTCAAACTCTAATTCTTATTGCAGTAGGAGTTCCAGGCCGTGTCAGCACTCCTTTTTTTATCAAGTCCTTGAATTACAGCATCTTGTTTTTCCCTCGGGAAGTTTCACCTTTGCCAGTTCAGGTTTCTCCAGCACAACCAGTGTGTTCTCTTTCCCTGGACAGGAACCACTGATCTGCCATATGCCAAAATCTGGGATCCCAGGCACTGCTCCATGCCCTCACACAGAGCACCCATGGCTGCCTTTAGTGAGTCAGGGAACAGCACTGGGGCCACAGCCTGTCACACTTGAGGGATTTTCAAAACACTGGGTTTGCCCCTCTTTCCAGTTAATCACCGCACTTACTTCTGCTGCACCATCCTTTTTATTAACTGTTTGCATGTTGATGCTATTCTCACTGTGGCTCCATCAGTTTAATGACACTACTGAGACTTTTATAAACATACACAGCCAGATTCTTCCCCTAAAGGAGCACTGGGAAGAAATCAGCTTCATTAACTGCTAGTCACAGCCAAGAATACCACATTTCACTCAGTTCTTTTTCTTGACTATGGCTCCTTACAACAGTAAATTGAACAGCCACAGCGAGTGAAGATAAATGGAGTGGAGTTGGTGTGAACATAAGCAGGTGAAACTGGAAAGTCTGGATGCACAGTTTTGAGCATTCCATTTGGATACTGTGTGGCCTGTTCTGCAGATGAGGCTTAGAAGCCTAACTTGGATCTGGGATTTGGCTTCAAAGACTTCTCAGATTTAAAAATAAACAGCAGAAGGGTTGTTTATCTGAGCAGTAACTGTACCTCCAGCACAGATCAACAAAGCACCAGTGGTCAGTGCAGAGACATGAGCATTTCCTTCATTTGCTGTGGCCACTCCAGCACAGAGTCCATACCCAGTTTCAGGGTCACCTGGGCCACCACCAGTGTTTACCATAATAGAGTCCCGGTACTGATGTCCAAGATTAAATTCCTGCATTACAATAAGGACTCTGAGGTTGTTTCTTTCCTGTGTTTCCTTTGTCCTCAGGACATACCTGGATACTGCAGCACTCCCATATGGCATTGATATTATTAACAGCTGGTAGCATTTAGTCATCAGGACTTCAAATCTCGCTGCTGATTCAGCACCTTTATGCCAATCTGTGAGTGGGCCAGCACTGCACCATTCTCCCTCCAGCACACCCACGTGGGCAGCCTGTCTCCACACAGTGACTCTCTAAGACAGGACTGCAGGAAATCATCTTAAAAACATGCCCAGGTTATGCTGAACCTCCATCTTCTGGCCTGGTCTCAGCTTCCAGCCAATGTGAGCAAAGCAGCTGGGCAGTGACACACCCTGTGTCCCTCCAGCCACACTCCAAGTGCTCCTCACCTCCTGCCAGGACTCTGAACTGTTAGATGCTGCTTGTCCTTGTTCAGCAGAAAACAGGTCAGGGACACAAAGAAGTCGTTTAACCAGTACTGGAGATGAGAAGCAGATGGATTTGGGCAGACAATTCCCAAATCAATTTTCAACTTTGTTTTACGGTTTTTCAACACTTATTGATCTTATGATATAATATCATTCATTAATAACTCGTTATCTGGGCAATGTCCAGCTAAAATGTGGTCTGTTTATTTGAGCAAACATTCCAATTTCACATGAACAACGTTTTTTATTTAGGCACAGATAAATGATGGTCAATGACCTCCAGGACTGTTGGCATTTTTATCTGATTCAAGCCTTTACCTCAGAATATAAGTAAGGCACCATGAATACAAAAATAGGAAGAGTAATATTCAAAGGAAACAAGATTTTAAAAAGCGAGACCCAGACATCAAAGTTCTTAAGATGCGTTTTAAAAACAAGGTTTTTATTAAAATAAACTAAATATAAATTCTATTTATGTGGCTTCAGAACCTACATATTGCACACACCACACACTTTATAGTTAAGCATTTTCTTCTGCATCTGAGATGAAGAACTCCCTCTGACTCCATTCTGAACATCAAATTCTTAACCTCACCTTTTCCCCCAGCCTCTCAAGCCCCTCTGCAAAAAGGTCAGTCTTTCAACATACCCTTACAGTCATTGATTTACAATTACTGTTTTTTTCTGAAAAGCTTTTTTGCAGCCAAAGACACTGAGGACAAGACAAGGAACACTGACACCCTTTTTATTCTCTTTATTAGTCCTTGAGGCCTCCTAAGCAACGAGACTTCTGTAACTATGTTGTCAACCTGCTCACTTGACAGTGTGTCTCCTCCAAATGCTTTTGAACTTAAGGTCTCTTTGAATGAAATTTGATAGACAAGGTGATGAAACCTCTACAAGTTTGATAAAAAACTGGTGACTGGTAAAGAAAAACAAGCTGCAGGCAGAGAGGGGAACTGTAGCTGGAGTTGCTGCTCTGAAAACCATAACCAAAGCAAATTTGTCTAACATTGCATTTGCATTGGGGGCATCCTGTTTACACCCAGTGGATAAAAATAAGATGTCACATTTACATAATTTTCTATCCTACTTGGGGGCATTCCTGTTAAGTGCAGAATCACCCCAAGAACTGCAAATCTTCTTTGGTTTTTGCACCAAGGCCACCAAGGTCTGAAGCTCTGGGGAATTTCAGACTGAAAAAAAAGAGAAGCCAGCCCAGAATTAACCTCTAAGCAACTGGAGCCACATGTGTCTGTGTTAGCTGGGCTCTGGCTTGGGAGCAGGCACAGGAGTGGCTGCAGAGCAGCACAGCACGAGATGGGAAAGGCCTTGCTGCCTGCACATGTGACCGAGCTGTGCCATGTGGTGACACCAGCCTGGGCGTGAAGCGCTCCTGCAGAAGGCAGAGAAGAGTCTGCTCATAGCAGCTGTGCTCCCCAGAAACCAGGGATATCTGTAAATAGTTACAGCTGTACTTTAGGAAAGGAGGAATTGGTTATTGCATATCATCTCCTTTATGTGTCAGCTCTCCTTTTCCTATCCCTCTAGTTTAAAGTTATATTTATTACGCATTTCATACACTGTTTTTCAAGTGGGGAAGATAAGCCTCTTTTTGATGTGTTCTCCCAATGCTCTGGAGAGGTTTAGGATGGATGTTTATTACCATATCCTTAAAGTCTGAATGTGGATCACCTCTTACTGTTGTAAGTCAAGCCTTGGTAAAAGTCATAAACGAGGTTTTGATACACTACACAAGAGAAATGACACATTTAGATAAATATTTCTATTCCTTCCAGCAATCTATTTACAGAGATAGCTTCATTAAAGCAACACACAAAACTGAAAAATAATAAATATAAAACCAAAATAAGTTCTTAAAAAGATATCAAACTGAAGGAGAAGTGATAAAAATACATTATCCTGATTTAAATATAACCAATATTTAATTAACTGGTCTTACTGTGCCTGGAGTTCTTGTCAATGCTGTACTTTAATAATAGAGTCCAATCTTTCTTTTCCAAAGAAATCAAGGACAAAACTCTCTAGAGTGGGAAGAGAATCTTACTTTATTTCCACAGTCAATTTTGCAGAAATTGCACATTTTCCAATGTTTATTCATACTGTTTCAATTTCATACATAAAATATACATAAGCTATGGTCAAAAAAAATGATGAGTGTCACAATGAACAACCCAGAAGAGAAGAGGAAAAAAAGAACAATCTGCAAACAACAGACGGCTGAGGGAATTATGTTATAAATCACCTAATCCAATGCCTTTCTTCAGTATCACTGCCCATTTGAAAAAATTAACCAGTATTGTAATAAATGAATGGAGGTGCAATTTGTAACACAGCAATAATGGGAATTTTATTTTTAACTGATGAGATATATTTAAAATGTCTTTGATTATTTACACAACATTTATTTCACTGCTTTTTTTTCATCTTCTGGAAGAGATTCTGAGTAATTATAATGAAATATAAAACCAAAAGAAATGCCCTATTTCATCAGAACAGTTGTATGTCCAGCCCAGTATCCATCTCTCCCAGTGGCAAAAGACAACTGTGGTTAGAAGAAGCTTATGACCTGCCCCTCTCTGCAAACCATTTCCCTTGTACTTTTCCAGCATCCAGAATCATTGTACCAGGGACTTTAAGGGTATTCTTCTGCTGAGTCCTTCTAGTATCCAGGTAAGGACCTGCTGCCCATGGACTTTTCTAAGCAATTTCTGTCCCCAATGAAAGTATCTGCATCCAGATCTTTCTGTGGCAGCAAGTTCCACAAGTGGGGGGACTACTTTTAACCATTTTAAACTTACTCATGATGGTTTGGGGTGCCCCTGATTCTAATATTGTAAGATGCTCCATTTAGCTTATCTATTACCAAAGAACTGTTAAGTCCTGAACTAACTATGAATGAAACCTACTGCTTCGGCTCAGTTCATTTTAAAACATGATTTCTTAGACAACAGACGTGCTAAGAGGTGGAATTTTTTAAAATAAAGATTAATGAAATTAGGTAATTTTTTAGGATGATTATTCACTGCATTTCTGAAGGTTTCTCCCCCAAAAAACATAAAAAAGCCCTTCATGGTTAAACATGTAAATCCAAGTCATACATAGAATGCTTTGGGTTCGAAAGGACCTTAAAGATTATCTGGCTTCCAGCTCTCAGGTCAATTATACAGCCAGCACCTTTTCTGTGAGAAGCTAATCCACTCTTCACAGCAACCTAGATTTGGAAAATTCCTCATCTGAGTCTGACCTTGTCATTTTGGACTCACTTTGCATTTTTGTATTTTCTTACTCAGTGTTTGAATTTTGTATTCCATCTTCAGCCACTCCCTGACAAGCAATTACTGCCTTTTAAGAATGTCTTAAACTATCCTGAATAAAAGATTTTGAATACAATGAGACAATATCTCATCCTTTCTGCTTAGGAGAGAATATTGGTATATCCTTGAAAGGTATAAATCTTACTAAATACTGCATTATTTTATTAAATACAAAAAGAAAAATTACCAGCAATTCTCTAGAGAAGTCTATGAAGGCTACCACAGCCAAAAAGCACACAAAACTGCTCAGGCTGAGAATGTGAAGGCAGCTTTATGTAACTTCTTGCCATACCTAGATTACATGGGTATTAGGCCAGTCAGGCCCTTTCTGAGTACCAGTCTGAAATGATGTAAAGCTGATAGAAATCTGCTCTAAATTTTCTTGAGCTGAAGGAGTAGCAGGTACTCACATAGCAGCTGCAGACCACCAGCCTGCAGTGCACCTTGAGCTATATCCCTTTTCCACATCTGAGTGAATTCCTTATTTCCCTTTCACTAGTTGCCTGGTGGTTAAGGATCTGTAAAAACAGGGATATGGATATAGCCATAATGTGACCACAAATATTGCAGCATATTTTCAGTTCAACTGTTTTAATAGCAAACAGAAGACCATGATTGTATAATATCTGCACACATAAACTGGACCTTCTTACTGCCAGGCTCAGCCTTACAGCGTTAGAAGTAAGTACTGTCCATGGTGAAGCATCATTGCACAATGCCTGCTTAAAGAATCACAAACAGGCCCTTTGATGGGTAGTCCAGAGAGTATTAGAAAGCCTACTTTACTCAAAATCTGCTCAATCACTATATAATCATTTACTTGCTGTTTGCAAATGTTAATCCAGGGTCAAGGTAATGGCTGTCTGACACGACACTTAAATATATATAAAACCATGCCCTTTTAGCCTTCATTTATAACTTTGGTGGGCTGCTCTGATTTAAAGGCAGGCTGGCTTTATCAGGGCATGGGCACAAGTGACCTAACACTGCAAACAAAATGCTGCTTCTAGCTTCAGCTTTTTTTCTAACACTACTGCAGTGCTCTAATGCCCAGATTACACCTGCAGACTGTAACACCATTGAAACAGATGCAGGAGTGGCCCTGGATTTGGTCAACAGACATCGCAGAGATGGTTATGTTTTTGGTTTATTCCGTGTTGCTGATGCACATGAACTACATTTAGTAAGTATGAATTTAAAGGCTGATTTACACAAGACTGTGATTTTTAAATAATGAGCCAGGTCATTAAGAGCTTATGTTTATTGCTTTTACTAGAACAATGTTGATGTAATCCAATGAATCAGCTGTGATTTACACCACCTCAGTACTCACTTGTGTATGATTTATTGCACGTAAGCTTGATTTCAAACAATGCTGAATGGCCTCTCTCCTCTTGGTCAGCAGGATGTTTGCATAAGAGATGCTCTGAATAGCTTTATACAACTCTGGAAATTCATCTGTCCTGTCTGCTGTCTGGTTTCAGATGTTATACTCAATATTTATATTCAGAAGGTTTCTTTAATCCATGAATGTCTAACATTAATTAGACCAATGTATCCTGCAAGACTGGTATTTTGATATTTTCTTAATTTCAGAGATAGCTGAATAAACTGGTGGAGAGGGAAAAAGACAGAGGAAGTCAAAGGAGTTGCTACTCTGCAAAACAGGGGAGAGACTGGATAAATAATCCCTATCAGTCATTTCCTATTTCCTTCCTATTTCTATTTCTGTTTCCTAGAGAAGATAAATAAACCTTTCTCAATGACTGCCAAAAGGCCAAAACAAGTCACTAGCAGAAAAAGCTATAGAATAAAGATGTCTTTAACTAGTACATAAAAGAGACCAAGGGCAGGATTAGGTTTACTAATCCACCTGGTAGATTTTAGCTGCTTGACTATGGAATTGGTATCCAGGCACACAAGCACCGTCCCAAAAGTCTCAGTATGGCAACAGAAAAAAGAGGCTAGTTTTTTTTGGAGCTGCTTAGTACTACCTGTAAGGACAAGTACCAACTCAAAAAGTGACCCATAGGCCAGGTTGTCACAGGTCTTCAGGTACATCTGCAAAAAACCCTGATGGATTATTTTGCTTTTCAAAAACATGAATGCAGCAAGTTATACCATTGGGTTTTACACAGTAACCAGGCAGTTAAAGAGCTTCATCCTGGAAGGATCTCTTCTGCATTAAGAGATTTAAACCCTGAAGTCTCCTGTCCTTGAAGAATTCTGCTGCCATGCAGCTATGTGTGTGCCACCCCTCTGAAGCAGTACCACCAGGCAGTAAGACATGCAAAATGCATGGGATGAATGATAAAAAGCAAAGTTGTGTCTAAAAAGAAAAATCTCAGTGTTTCTACATTTTAAGCAACTATTGACAATATAAAGTATAAACCATTACTTGCAATATGGACTAGTGCTGAGGATTCACTTCCATGTGAATGCTTTAAGCACTAGACTACCACATTTATGTTTTGCTTTGTACCCTTAATGAATTTTGCCTTCTTTGCAGTCCATGGCCACAACTTCAGCTGTCACACAGTGCCTGCAAGGACAGAAAAGGCACTTCTATCTACCTGACTGCTAGGGAATCCTCCCTGTAAGGTCTCTGTACCTTCTCAGACCCAAAGCCACCAGATGTGACCTCCTGCACACTAATCATGTACACTAGTGTGCAACAGGTTTATCACATCAGCCCCCTCAGAAACCTAAGCAGAGCAATTCCAGTCAAACCTCTCGTGGGTTTACACAGGAGTTCTAAACGCATAAGATACTCAAGTATCCACAACAAAACAGTTCTGGACTTGCACAGAATTGTAGTGACCAAAATGCTTTTAAAACAACCAAGAAGGCACCATTTTTTTTCCCTCAGAGCTCTTTAGCAGATGAACAGAGGAATTTTCTACTGTGTATTTGGATGCAGACACTTATCACCTATTTTAAAATTAGAGACAATGCTAAGATATACAAATATTGCAAAACCAGTGTTTAACATGACATTGGCAGACTCTTACTAATGAAAGTATTACACTAGACTGCAGCAATTCTTTCACAAGGTCTCATCTATACAGAAACACTCTGAAGAAGGAATCTGAATGGATGGAACTTCATAAAACCCAAGGACAATTATTCACAGTGAAGGGCTTTGCATGGTTTTATCTAAATTACAAAATAAAATACATATGCATTTATTCTGAATGTTCATACAAAGGCTAAGTAAAGTTTAAATAATCCACTCCAAAACTGTTTCTGTGGGCAACAGAAAAATCTTAGCACCACATCCCATTACACTGCCACACAAATTCAAATTTTAATTCTCCTAATCCTATTTCCTCAGGAGATAGAACATACTAGAAGAGTTTCAAAGTTAAAGGTTCTGATTGGGATTATTACAGTTTTGTTGCATCACTCCCTGAATAAACTGTGCAGGAAGCAAAGTTCTGAAAGAGTATCTGGTCACTCAGGTAATTTGAAATGCATGTAGGTACATAATTGGCTGCCTAGACAACAGATGTCAGAATAGTATGTTCTATGAGAAATCAGAAATATGGAATGGCAGCCTTTTAACAGTGGCATTTTTTCTGCTTGATGAATGTCAGATTAACACCAGACACTTCTCACAGGTTATCAACAAAAAGATAAGAGGCAACAGTTGTAAGTTGCAGGAAGGGAAATTCTGACTACATATAAGGCTAAAAAATACCACGGAAAAAATATGGCCCAGAGAGGTTGTGGAGTGCCTGTCTTGGTGATACACAGAATGCAGCTGAAACTTTGAAGTTTCAGCTTTGCCTTGAGCAAGTGGCTGGGCAAGATGACCTCCAAAGGTCCCTTCCAGCTTGAACCCTTTCTATGCTTGTCAGCTCGGAAAAACCTTAATAGAGAACTGGAGAAGCTTCATTAAAGATTAAACATATTGACTTCAAAAAAAGTTTCTTTCAGACCAAACTTTTGTCTACAAACTCTTTTTTACTTGCACTTCTCTTCCAGGGAAATTCAACAGTCCTCTATCTAACTTTGGATGTGCTGGAAACTGAATGCCCTGTCCTATCCAGAAGACACTGGGAGTCCTGTGAATACAGTAACACCTATCCAATGGCAAGTAATGGCATCTGCACCAACTCATACACCAATAGTGCACTATCTTGATCTTCATTGGAACTGCCCAGAAATTTGTGTCACAAAATCTCTCAGTGAAGACTGGGCTTTAATATGGCTCATTCTAAACCAAAATCTATCTAGTTTTATAATTGTTAAAACATATGCTAAAGGTTTGGGAAAGGATTGACTCCTCAAGAAAGTATAGCTTTATCTAATTTGTTGTCTCAAAGGAACTGTACTCCACATTCCACTGCTCATAGCAGAACTTAAGTTTTAAGGGTAATTTGCTGACAACTAAAGGGCACTAGAAATTATTTTTTAAGCATATTCCTGATATATGAGCCAGGAATACTAGTGGTATATTTTGTCAGTTTTCTGTCATAGCATTTGTGGTATGACAATGTGAAATATTGATAGTGTCAGTACATGAATGATATACAGCAATACTTGTCCTTTCTTTTGCACTCCAATTACGAGAACTCCCAATCCAGAATTTTATTTGAGTAGGAGAGTTGTGATACTATGACAAAGGATAAAGGAGAAAGGACAGAAGGAGAGAAGAGAAAGCATTTATTCTTTTTTTTTAATGGAGAAAATAAATGAGTGAAAAGGTCCATCCACTTTTGACAAAGATTTGTGTAACCTGGCATTCTAACTTTCCCTGCCATCTTGTCTTATCCTACTCTAAATAACTATCAGGATAACTCAGAAAGCTGGTTCAGTTTTCCATTGTCTACTCAATAGTGCAAACTGAGAATTAAAATAAAGGCTCTTGTAGAGAGAGATCCCACTTTATCTGAAGACAAATTTTGAGTGGTACTTGATCAAACATTCCATTAATGACCACATCTGTTATTCTTAGAGGTACTGCACATTAAAAGGAGGTATAATTTCTATGATCGCCTACATCCAATTAAATCCAGGGAAAATAACATCACAATCATGTATTCTTTTTTCTTCTCAGGACTTTGGGCAATGTAAGATTATCACATATACAAACCATCTGCTGAAGAAACCTCAACTATATGGATTTAATTGTACATTAAGTCCAGGTAAAATAACCACTGCTGTAAGCCAATGCATACCTCAAACCAGAGTCTGTACACTACCAGTGTATGGAAACCATAACAGATTCATTCATCTGCTTGTAATTCATATTTTAGATAATTCAAATGGAATGTTAAGAATGAGTAATAGAATTAAAGTTACCCTACTCCTCTAAACCAGATTTTATTGATGTCAGATGATATCACCATTCCAGTCCACCAAAATATAATGAATATCAGAACAAATGTAAACTTGGGAAGACTGCACATTTGGGGTGGTAAGATTCTAAGGTGATTTATAAGAATGCTCATTTTCATGGGTTTGGGGTCTTTTCACACTACAGGACAAACCCATATTTGTGGAGTAAGGGACAGGTTATTTCACTTGCAAAGAAATGCTGCATTTAAGTTTCTCATTATGAGTTCACATTAAAGGCATGGGCACACTCCCAAGAGTATTAATATCCACTGTAATATTAGTAAATTATCTGTTTTCACAGTTCCACCTGACTTAATAGAGTGCAAAGACTGTCCTGTGAAACTTGAAGCCTTAGAAGTCACTGAGCAACATAAAGATATTGCTGAAAAGGCCCTGAAGAAATTCAATAGTGAGGGTAACCACACAAACAACTTTGCTGTGGATAAAGTTGAAAGAATTTTAAAGATGGTAAGTGGCGTTTTCTCCTAGAATTACTTAGAAATGACATGATTGTGTGAGCAACTCCAAGACCATGGAACCAGAACTCAAACCCTTCTAGGATCAGATCTAAGTTGAAGGTCCTACTTTAGTAAAGACTTGTTATCAGCTTCAATTTAGGTGTGTGAAAGCAAAAGGATTTCTCATTTGCTAAAGAACTATGGCAGTGTGATGGCATTCAGAATTTAAGGTCTTTGTGTACATATTTTAATTTTGAATGCCTATTTACCTATCATGACATACATGAGTTTATTTACTACTGAGCAGACTTTGAGATAAACAGTCATGTATTATGACAGTCACATGTTTTTTCAGTTGCAGACAGATAATTTTTTACTCTTAAAATATTTAGCACATGGGTATAACAAACAGTAGAACATGCTCAGCACCATTTTGACTCTTGCTGCAGAGCAAAGCAGCACTCTGAGGACAGGAGGTGAATTTGTGCTATAACTCTTGAAGAACTTCTGGGTCTGGTAAATATCTCCACGTCTACATGATGTCAACATGAAGACATATCCCTTGGGTGATTTGAAGTATAGTAATAACAAAATTTCTTGTTGGTAGATACTGGAGACTTTCACTTAAACAGCACAGGATCATTCTGCCAACACATGTGTCAGCTCAGGACACCTCTGTAATGAGGTCCCATGGCTCCCACAGTAATACATATTGATCTTGGAAACTGCCTAAATGATAGCATGCGAAACCCACCTCCCTGCAGCTTTTAATATTGCTCAGAAACCTGACAATGTCCCACACTGTAGCCCTGTGCACGATGTATCCCTACTGCCATTTAGAAAGGGATAGTTTTCACATTGCCTGGGTTCATGTGTTTCTCCCCAAACACTTTGTTTTCACACTTCACCATCTTCAGCTACAGCAACACTTTACATCGTACCACTGGATTTTAACGCTCAGAAACTCCGAATTACAATAAAAAACCATACTATAAAGAATGTGCATGCACTTTTAACCAATTTAGTTAAACTAGTGAAACTCATGTGTGCACACATGCTAAGGACACCTTCAACACAGACTTGAAATAAAAGTATTGCTATAGTTGGAAATTAAAATGAAACACCTCTTTATGGATTTTAATAGGATCACAAAGGCTTTCTCCCATGTTCGTAATGGAGTAAGGCCTTCTCCATGACTAATGCCCTTGACAACAGAGAAAGCAACATTCTCACAGTAACTGGCACAATTTCACCTCCAATTAACATCAGCACTGTTATTCTATGCACTCCCATCACTGGAAAGGGGTGGTTGGCATCCAATAAATCTCTCTACTTTCACAGGAGCAGCAGTTCAGTTGAGGGAGAAGACTCTAAGGACACTATTTCCTAAAAACACAGGCTGTAAAAGTAACAGATTTTCTAACACACACATACTAAACAAAGAATTAAAGCAAGCTCCTGGCAGCTGTAAGGGTGTGAGATATGAATTATCTAACCTGTTTTCCTTGCTGAATGTGTGTTTGTGCATGAACATTTGAACAGGACAGGTAAAGAAAGCATGAGGTAGATGGGATTTTGACAATAATATGACATATGGTTGCTCTGAAAATTACAAGACTTTAAATACACCTAGTTACCTCTTCTTCTTTGACCTCTTGGTTTCAGACTGCCTCTCGTGAAGGTCACATTTTAGGATTCTCTATAAAAGAGACCAACTGTTCCAAATCTATGCAGGAAACAGATCAGGCATTGGAATGTGATTTTCTGCATAACTGGCACGCTGTAAGTAAAGTTTTAGAATGAGAACTGATATAATGGGTGGTACCAGGAAGATCCTATCAATACATTTTCAAGTGTTTATTGTAAGCATGCATCCAAACTCAAAACTAAAATCCAGTATGTCCAAGCCCAGATCCTAATTTTACAGCTGCTCCTTTATCTTTTATAAGGAAACAGAGCCCTCAAATCTCAATGTAACTGGAACCTGGCATGTTAGAGGCCTAGAGCTTTTCAGGTTGTATCTGGCTTTTGCATTCAAACTGTGGCCAATCCCTAGCAAATCATTCATATATGTCCATAAAAACTTTTACACCAGTATAAGTCATAGATCCTGAAAAAAAAAATGTCTTATGTCATCCCAGTGAGCTCAGGGTCACTTTTTTCTCTGCTGCAGAGGAATGGAGAGTGGAATAACTCAAACTCATCTGCAGAAAACTATCAAAGTATTCTCTTCACTCCATTTTTCCATTACTAAAATAGTCTACACCAAAGAAACAGCTAGGCAAGATCTCATAATTTCAGAATAAATTATTCCCCAGAAACTAAATTGAAATAATGAAATAAAACATGGAAAAAATAAAATATGTAAAGCTTTTGCTTTATATACATCCATCATTTTCTCCGGCTTTTCATACTCCAGAAGACTAGAAAAGGTTGTGAATTAACTGGTAAGGGAGCCACAAGTTCACTAGAACAAAGCTCAAGGCAGATGGCTATAGAGGGTCTGAATACAGAGGGTCAGTGCTGCCATCGCTGCTGTTTGTGTGTAAAATGCCATTACCATTTGTAGTCACTGATCGTAATGAGCTACTAATGGCCCAAACAAATATCAAGATAAAGCACCCAGTACAGAGAACATACACAGAACCCATCTTCCGAGTTCTGTGCTCTTTCACATGAGCAGTTCCACACTCAGTGACTGGACAGCAGGAGAAAGTCACAGCAAACAGGACGCTAAGGGAAGTAATGCAAAAAATTTACAACAAATTGCTTTTTAAAAAATAAATGGAAGAAAGCTCTGCCTTGAGCTTTGTCTGAAGCAGCGTAGCTACAGTGCCAGGTTTTGAGAGCTTCGAGCAGAATTACAGAATAGTCCAATCTGAACAGATGTTTGACAAGCAAAGACAGGGAAAAAAAAAAAAAGGAAACAAAATCAGGCACCCAAGGGTACTCATTTTGGAGGCATTAGTAGCTGACCAATCTCTCAGAAATCAAAAGGGAAGCAAGATGCAGAGTAATAGCACTCTAGGTGCACATAGCAAAGTGCATCTAGAGTGCATCACAAGAACCCTCAAAAATGCCACGTATTTTAATCATTATAAATCACTGGCAGAAGGCTCAGGATCTGGCTAAGTTATGTAAACACACTTAGGTGTTAAAGGAATAGCCTAACTTGTAAAATATTGAACATTCAGTAGTTTGTATTAATTCCATCACAAGAACCCAGATGTGCATTGTGGGTTTTTTCCCCTGTCTCTTACTTAGCACACCGGATTCTGCAAGGCAAGAATTATCAGTGATGCAGATGAAGCTGATGGAACAGATATAAGCTGTGAAATCTACCACCCCTGGGTATGTATTCAGTTATGGACACATCTCTGGCTCATGACACATATCCTCATGCAGGTTACAGCAACCTTGCTTAGTCCTGACTGGCAGATGATTGTAACATTTATGCCCATTTTCTATTGCCTGAGTGTACTCTGGTGAATATTCTGATGAATCAGAGCTGTCCCTACTAGTCCTTCCAAGTGTGTCTCTCAGATCAATCACTAAGTGCGAGTAGAGATTGGCAAACAAGTTCAAAGAAATTTTAGAAAGCAAGAGGAAGGGAGATGATCTTTATCGTATTTGGTATTCCAGTTTATATCACAGCTACTCCAGAGCGGATTTATTTTGTTTTGATCTATCACAAATATTTTCTCAGCTGGTTATATTAATTTCGACATGGTGTAGTGTTTCCAGCAGATTTTCAGTAACTTGTTATTTTATTAGCTACTCCTTTTCCTCCATCATGAAAAAACACATTTTTTCCCTTAAAGATGATCAGAGCTATGAACGCAAACCTACTAACTCCCACCTCTCATCAATTTCTTTTGTCCTATCAACACCTCATTAATACTTCCTCCCTGGTGTTTTTATAAACAGCATCATGGCTGTGGGCGAAGAGGGAAATATTCAGCTCTGGAACATCCACACAGACATCCCCATTGTCATCATCATTTTGGTCACAGACATTGCCATAAGCATCACCACAGACATGAATATCCCCCCTCTTCTAAGTCCAGACCTGAAGACCCTGAGCATAACCCTAAATCCAGCAAGGAAGGTCAAGACAGCAACAAAGGACCTTCTTCTCCCCCTGATGAACCAGATCACCACCATCCTACTCCCCCTCCTCATGGACCAGATCATGACCATCCTCCTCACCACCATGGACCAGAGCATGACCATCCTCCTCACCACCATGGACCACCCTGTCCTCCTCCTCACCACCATGGACCAGAGCATGACCATCCTCCTCACCACCATGGACCACCCTGTCCTCCTCCTCACCACCATGGACCAGAGCATGACCATCCTCCTCACCACCATGGACCACCCTGTCCTCCTCCTCACCACCATGGACCAGAGCATGACCATCCTCCTCACCACCATGGACCACCCTGTCCTCCTCCTCACCACCATGGACCAGAGCATGACCATCTTCCTCACCACCATGGACCAGATCATGACCATCCTCCTCACCACCATGGACCAGATCACGACCATCCTCCTCACCACCAAGGACCAGAGCATGACCATCTTCCTCACCACCATGGACCAGATCACGACCATCCTCCTCACCACCATGGACCAGAGCATGACCATCCTCCTCACCACCATGGACCACCCTGTCCTCCTCCCCACCATCATGGACCAGATCATGACCATCCTCCTCACCACCATGGACCACCCTGTCCTCCTCCCCACCATCATGGACCAGATCATGACCATCTTCCTCACCATCATGGACCACATCACCATCACCCTCCTCACCACCATGGACCACCCTGTCCCCCTCCTCATGGACCAGGTCACCACCATCCTCCTCACCATCACGGACCACACTGTCCCCCTCCTCCAGGACACCCTCCGCATCACTGTCATCACTATCACGGACATCATCACAACAAGACAGGAAAGTATTTTCCATGCCATGTAACAGGAGCTGTCTATCGCATCCCAGTTCTAAATCAGCAGGATTCTCTCACACCTCCCACTGCAAACTTTCCTGAACTATCCCAATGCCACCTACACTCTTCCAGCACTGGTTCAAAACTAAAGGAGATGGCAGAAGCTCCAGGCTTTCCAGATCACCCTACACAATCAAAATCATGCCCTGGAAAACCCAAACTTGACCTTCCAAAAATTCTGCCTTTATTTCCTCATAGCTTTGTAATAGAAAATTCTCCTATATGACCTCAGAGAAAGATGTTCCTGGCTTGATAATTTCAGGGGCAATCACAGTCCTACAGTAAATGAAAACAACACGTGGAGAAGTGGGAAAAGCATTCAGTTTCTAGGAAGGAGAATCACTGAAAATAATCATTAAGGATTTCAACTTGCTTCATCATCCTGGCTATCTCAAGCTCCACTGTAACTGAAAGGCTCAAAATTCTGAGTCCTTCAGATAATGTGAATGGGTAAAAATCTCCCCAGAAAACAATGCTCCTTCAGTTCTAACAAAAAGGAAAATTCCTTAATAGTGCAAATTACCATCTAAAATATTTCATTTTTTCATCAGTCATAATTATAATGTACTTCTCCAAGGAATATGACCTAGAAGAAATTTGACTGCCTTCCATAAAGAGTAATCCATGACACTTCATCCATGCCTTATACAGATTTAAAGAGAATAAAAACATGCAAGCATTTTTTTCTTGACACAGTTGCCTGTTTCGGGTTTTTTGTTTGTTTGTTTGTTTTACTACATGTAATTAGCTATTAGATATTGAACTAGAAATTATATTAAACTATTAAGCATTAAACATCCACAAAGCAAACTCTAGCATAAATCAACTAATGGTGTTTGGGTTAGCACAGTTATCTAGAAGATGTCTGAGAACAGTTAATGACTTGCTGTCTCACTGCAGGGTGGCCTGCACAGGTGCTTCCATTGCTACAGCTGCTGGTGGTGATACACAGATATATTGCAGTCAAGGACAGCCCTTCTCAAATAGTTCATAATTGCTCTCAGGGGAAGAGAAAAGCAGATGCATGTAATAACTCTTTCATGTAAATGTTTTCTTTATTGCTGAACCTTCCTCACTGGAAACTGAGTGGAGAGGAGCAGGAAGAAATAGTGGTGCTTCTTTATACTCCAGCCCCCATCAAGGTCGAGTCCATTCAGACTGTTCAGGGACCAGCAAGCTATTTCAGAACAGCTATGTCATAAGCAAGAATATGGGATTAATCTCAAAAAAGTTAGTAATTTGATCATCCAAATAGCTTTTTAATAGCATAAAGTGAAACACAGTGCAAGGGCCAAACTGAAGAAAAAAAAACCAAAATGAGGACTCAGTGACTGAGTGAAGATTGACTAACTTTTAAAAGTCTGTTATCATGTATGAACAAATTTATTTCTGGTGTAGTTTATCTACAGTCTCTAAAGTACATTTTCTTTAACTGAAACTTGTAGCAAGTGTGGTGAGTTGGCTGTGGCTGGGTGCCAGGCACTCACTAAAGCTGCTCTGTCACTGCCCTCCTCAGCCAGACAGAGGAGAGAAAATATACCAGAAGGCTCATGGGTCATGGTAAGGACAGAGAGATCACTCACCAAATACCATCACAGGCAAAACTGACTGGACTTGTGGAAATTGGTTTATTACTAATCAAACCAGAGTAAGAGAATGAGAAATAAAGTCAAATGTTTAAAACACCTTCATCCTACCTCTCCCTTCTTCCCAGGCTTAAATTTACTCCTGATTTTCTCTATCTTCTCCCTCAGTTGGTGCAGGGGGATGGGAATGGGAGGTGCAATCAGCTCATCACATGCTGCTTCTGCCCCTCCTTTTTCCTCAGGATGAGGACTCCTTACACTCTTCCCTTACTCCAGCCAGGGATCCCTCCCATTGGAGGCAGTCCTTCATTAACTGCCCCAATGTAGGTCTTTTCCATGATGTGCAGTCCTTCAGGAACAAACAGCTCCAGCATGGGTGCCCTCACAAGTCCTGCCAGCAAACCTGCTCCAGCACAGGCTTCCACAGGGTCATAGCCTCCACTGGGCATCCACCTGCTCTGGCGTGGGTTCTCTATGAGCTGCAGGTAAATCCCTGCTCCACCACTGACCTCCAGGGGCTGTAGGGGCACGGCTGCCTCACCTTGGCCTGCTCCATAGGCTGCAGGAAAATCTCTGCTCTGCACTCACAGCAGTTCTTCCCACACTTTCTCCATGGGCCATGGGGTTTGCATAGCCATTTTTCTCAACTCCTCTCTCCTGTTCTTTCCCAGTTCCTTTTTTTTCCCTTCTCCTCTATGTTATCCCAGAGGCACTACCACCAGCACTGATGGACTCAGTCTTGGCCAGAACTAGATCCATCTTGGAGCTGACTGGAATTGGCTCTGTCAGACATAGGAGAAGCTTCCAGCAGCTTTTCACAGAAGCCACCCCTGTAATCCCCTGCTATCAAAACCTTGCCACACAAACCCAATGCAGCAAGACACAGCTGGAACACAGGAACTGAGGCAATCCCAAGGTGTTCACAGATCCAAAGCAAAGCTATTTGGTGCCAAACATGGGAGACAAGCAGCAGTTGTTCTCAGCCAGCTCTAATCCTGGCTTGGCCAGACTCAGATGACAGTGTTTAATCCTTTGTTCTTGGGTGTCACATATCTGTAATGATAACAAAGCACTATGATCACTGACTAATTCATAATCCAGGCAGTCATCACGTGGGAGCAGAGATGGACTTTCCAACAGGACCATGAAGGACAAGGTTTATCAAGTGCTACTGAAGGGTTACGTGACATTCAGCCACATGCATCTGTCCAAAGATTTTTCAAACATGTTCTGAGTACTAGAGTTCTTAGAACTGTTGCAGTCTGAACACTAAACAGATCCATAAAATTTACAAAGTTGTTGTCCAAAACATTGCCACTATGACCTCCTTGGGTTTTTTTTTAAGCCTTGTAAAATTCATTCTCAGTAGCAGTTTGGGTGTTAAGAAGTCAGAAAGCTACAGACAGTTCTTTCTCTTGTTTTGCTTTGCCTAAACTAGTCCCCAGCTGCAGCCATTTATCTGTTATCTTGATGGCAGGTGGATAACCTTAGTGTCATTCTGGTGAACAAACAAAGTTTATTTAGATAAACTCAGAAGTTTATTTGAAGTATAAACAGGGTATGATGAGAACCAACCAACCCCAGCAACCCACTCATTCTGTTTACTTAACTATTGCTCCTGAAAAACAGAAGAGGTGGCTAAAATCCTGTCAGGCATTCCTTTTCCATTTGGTTTTTAAAGAGCCTTCTAATTCAGGAGGCCTTTTTCATCCAGTTATGAAGGCTTTCATTGTACTAGCACTCTGCTGTAGTTTTTTCTCTAGCAGTGCCATTCCTCTTGGATTTGAGTTTTCGGACTGTGATGACCCTGATGTCTTTAAAGCTGTTGACGCAGCACTAAAGAAATACAATGAAGATGGAGCAACTGGTGACCAATTCGCTCTATATGTGGTGATGGAAGCCAAGAGAACTGTAAGTAGACTTTGCAAAAAAAAAAAAGTTGGAATTGTTTATGCACTCTGAATCAGCTTATCTCCATCTCATTTATAAGGGGGCAAGCATGGCAGCACAGCATCTTCCAAAAATGTTTTAAAAAAATTAAAGTGACTTGCACTGTAAGATACTTGTTCCCACGACAAGCAGGGATATATATTATGTTTTTATCAGCAGAACTTTGTGTGCTGGTGAATTGCTTACTAATGCAAGGACTAAAGAATAGACAATTTCTACTATCAACACAACTTGTCTTACTATTCCACTTTTCTCTTTTTTTCTTATTGGGAAGTCTACCCCTTTCCATCATCTGTAAGGTTTCCAGACCAATGGCAAAACCACACTTATTAAAAAATATGAATATAATCTTTACTTGGAAAGAGCTGGTGCTGCACATAAAAAAGAATCGCCTGATAAAGTTTGGCAATATTCTGAATTGTTTGTGAATATTATTTGATTGACACAAGTCCTAAGTCACAGATCTATCTAGAAGCACTAGGTGGTATTTTAGTCAAATAGGGTGACAGCTAAAATTACAGAAGAAAGAAGAATGCAACATGATCCTTTGCCTGCAGTCCTTCCATATAGCCTTAATCTCACAAAAGAGTATTTACCTCAGAGAGGCATACAAAGATGGTATTACCATAATAATGACAAGCATTATTTTACTTGAAAATAACATTAGCATTTTTTTCTACTGAATTGGATTTTCAGATGTAAACCACAAGAAATCCAGTGTTAGAGAGACTATTTTGCACTCCAAAATCATAAGACACTTTTACCCAGATAGAAATTGACCTCGGAAAGGAGCCATGAATTGCTAAACACTTACAGCAAACTACCCATATCTCCTGGCACCTGCCCTCTCGTGCTCCTGTTTACACAATGGGGAGATTTTAGTATGTGGAGACAAAGAGTAAAATCAGAAAACCCTTTATTTAATTAATATTAAGCAATTTAATAGTCTCACTGCTCTCACTGAACTGCACACATTCTTAACAACAGCCAAATGCCAATATCTCTAATCAGAGCTGTAGTACCACCTACCTTCCTTTCACTGGTGTTCCAAAAGGAGATATAGGAGTTTCAGAATTTTATCCTAAACAGTGTTATATTTTTAGGAATACATATTTATTGCAATTATTATTCATCTTTCTTTCTCTAGATATCTATCTTTCCTTTTCTTAAAAGATATGAAGTGGAAATCAATTATTACTTTGAATCATTGATCTGATTATGATGTTAAGTAAAAAAACAGAGAAAAGGAATCTGCAATTGAAATTTCCTCATATTTGAGATTCTTTTTCTAAAAAGAGTATAAATTTTACTCCTCGCTAGTCTCACAATGTTGAATGCATTAATTAAATAGCTGGTTATTACATATTCATGTACATTCATTATTGATAGGGTAATAAAACATAAAAGCTGACTAGTGAAAGACTAAACCTGCCCCAGTTAAAGGCATAGATGTTCATAATAATAATGAAATAAACTAATAGCAAATAATACAGAAACCATGTATTTTCTTACTTTGTTTACTTACTGAGCTGATTTATTGAAGATTTAGAACACTGTAACAGAGAACAGATTTTGGCTCTTTTTAAGTCCCAAATAGTATAATCTGATGTAGTTCCATAAAAGTCAATTTCTACTTGCTGAGGATTAAGTCTATTATATTTTTAGAGCCCCTTTTATCCTTTTTTACAACCATTTTATGAGGTACCTCTACACCTCTTTGTACCTGTAGCAATACCCAACAGGAATTGAGAGAAGGCAGAATACAATTCTGTGTCTACATCAGTGTAAATCTAGTATATGCTAACCACATCAGCTCAACCTCACTTTTTTGGTAGCACTAAGGCAAGAGTTATCATTTAATCCTCCCAGCAGAGACAGAGAACAATAACTGGCTATTTTAGAATAATCAGTGCTAAACTACAGCAGCTGCCAGTTTGTCTTTGAAAAGTCACATTGGCAGAGCATTTTTAGTTGCTGTAAAAGGTTAGTAACTTCTGACACTGTATCTTCTCTAAAGGATGAACCACAAAGCTGACAGTGTTGTCACGGGCCCACTACTTGGTTTATGGCAAGGAAGAAAATGCCCACTATTGATTTACCAACTTCTGAATTCCTTACATTGGCAGGGCCAAACTTTGCTTAATGCCTTTTTTTTCATCTTCTGGGATTCCCGAGGCTGTCCTGCCCTGCAGCCCAGCCTTCAATGCCGTAGAAAACCGCAGGCACTGCCCAAGGCTGTCTCCAGAGCACCTCCCTGCCCAGCCCTTCCCGCGCAGGCCGGGCAGCTGAAGCTCCCCGGTACCAAGGAGCAGAGGCTGTTTGGGCGCTGCCAGGCTGCCTGAGGGCTGCTGCCTGCTGCTTCTGGGCTGCCAGGGGAGCTGCACAGAAGGAAAGCTGACACATCTGGCAGGAGGGTAAGAGTGAGAGCAAGGAAGTCAGACAGGAGCACAGTCCAAGCTGGTAATTGTGCTAACTATCCAAACAGCCACCCAAAATGGCTTTTTTGGAGTACATTTGAGCGAGAGTATAAAACCTAACCACTTCTTTTTGGTTCTAAACCCATTGGTACTGCAAGTTAAAATGAAGGTAATTGAGCATATTGTATCTATTATACCAACATATTGTCATTGTAGGTAAGGGCTAAGTAATATAATTAGGTAAGTTAATATTTGAACTACCAAGATCTGAGACACCAGCAGCTAATGGGAAACCATACAATACAATTTAAGGTAACCAAAGAAGAATATTTACTTTTTTGAAACTCTTATCTTTTCACTTGATTTATTACTATGCAAATGATGACATGTATATTGTTTTAATCCAGGCAGGTCCTGACCCACAGTTCTATGTGAAATACAGAATACTTGAAAGCACTTGTGCCACTGAGGAAAACAAACACTGGCAACAGTGTCATTACAAAGCATCTGCAGAGGCTGTAAGTATCTGTTCTCTTTATAAGTTCTCTGTGAAGAAACATCAGCTTAATGACCAGGACCGCAATTGCCTGGGGAAGAACACAGTAGAGGAATTAACTTTTTTAGCTACATTGCTTTTGAGAGCTTATATGACTACAGTACAGAAATGTTTACAACCCCAAGTTAACCATTATAATCCTGAGTTTTCCATTACAATCCTGAATATACGCAGAAAGGAACATTTCAGTGCTTCAATATGAAGGTTCACAATAAACCCAGCACAAGATTTGTGCACTGTAAGGGTGTAAGAACTGTAAAACTGGGTATTAATTATGTATATTGGAAACTTGCACAACCAAATACTGACATAGAAGCCACTATGGCAGAAATTTTGGCAGAGGTCTTTCAGCAGTGCCAAGCATGTCTGGCTCACGCTACCAGAGAGCACCCAGGGGAGGTACAAAGGGCACACACTGCAAGGACACTGCACATTCCCAGGGGATGGCACTGCTCTTTCACACAGAGCACAGGAAGGGAGGGTGCTGACAATATAATCTGAATCTATGTGAAATGCCATGGCCATTGCTGCATATCTTGTACTAGCAGAGAGGAAAATGGATAAATACATAGTTCATACAGTCTTTATTCATGGGCATGTGTTCATTTCCATTGTTCTGACTGTAAAGTCTTTAGTTAATCAGTACACAACATACAAATACAAAGCAATCCTTCAAGTTATCTGCTCAATTTGTCCCCTACTTTCCTCACCATCAACAAAACTGATCCTTCTTCTGTAACAAAACAGCAAGTTAGACATTACTACAAATATACATGTGAACCTCTTCCCCAGAATCAGCCTGCAACTGCCAGCTGTGTTCAATTGCTAAGGCACTGTGTTTTTCTTCAGCAAGTTTCAGACAATTGTTGCCATATGTTTTTGCAGAAAACAGGAGAATGCACAGCTCGAGTTCATATGAATGATGCTGATAAAACAACTAATGTTTCACAAGAGTGCAAAATTTTCTCAGGTACGTAACTATTTAGGACAGCATTCAACAAATACATTGACAAATAAGAATGGAATGAATATAATACTGAGGCTTTCAGGTAATTTTAAAGGCAGGAGTTCCTTATCATTCTAGTCAGACATTTATAAATAACTTTTTGTAAGCAACTACATGTTAAAGATAAAATTTCACTTTATTGTTATACACATATAGACTAAGTCAGTGAAGTACAGGCAGTTTCTGCCCAGGATAATAAAAACCAGCACATGTATGTCTAGTAAGTTTCTTCAAGCACTAGAATTATGCCAAGTTAAAATATAGTTTGCTTAAGACCAAAAGCATATCAATAACTTAGGAGACTAGATACAACTTGGTCACAATTCAACTTTCTGTCCTTACTTATTTAAGTATAAAATTGTCCCAGGAATTATTAGAAAAAACTTTGTATGACAAAATTGCACCTTAATTTTCTCCAATCTAAAAATGACTGGATTATTTCTGTTAAAGTTTACCAAAACAAATATTTACCCTGAACAAGAAAAGAAAAAAAAATTCATTTACAAAATAAAAATCTGGCAGTGATGTAATTATGTAAGAGACTGATCTTTTAGACCTTAACAATAAGCAGTACCACATTTTTCACCTATAATACATTCATATATGACTATTACGTTCACACAGGAATTTCCCTTATTAAATGATCCCATTGTTTTAAAGCTTTCCAACTGAGATCTCTATGCCTGGTCTTCTGAAAGGCATACCCAAGCTCACTTTATATATCTGCCTAACTATTAACTACAGAAATATTCACCCCAATTTCTGAGATGTTTGACAGCTGTTATTTGTTCTTTGTTCCTAGCTATCTTGTTTAAATCTGAAATGGCTTTACCTACAGCCAAAGTCCTTCTAGGAACTGCAGTACACAAACTCCGTGTTCTGCACTGAACAAATGCTGCATTTGTAGGGCAATGGTGACACCTAGTTGCCAGCAAAAGTTGTGTGAATCCCACAGAGAACACATGGGAAATTTGCATTTGACTCTTGGCTTAGAAAGCAAAAGATCCCCATATATCAATTAAATGAATCAGGTATTCAGCCTAAGGAACTCATCTCTTCTTACCAAGTTATAGCAGCTCTGAAAAAAGAATACACGTTTGTTAAGCATAGGCCTTATGAAAGTGCTGAGACCACAGCTGGTCTAGAAGTGAGTGTGCTGTCAGTTCAGTATCTCCTTTGTGACTACTTACTGAAAATGTGGTCACTCTGTTCTGTAAGGAATCTATTTGTCATTACTGAGTCAAAACAAGACTAGAAATATAAAGGGTCAGACTTTGGTCACACCTGACAGGTGAGGGATTTCCCCACTGTATTGGTACCCCACTGTTCAGCCTCTTTGGTGGAACAGTTTGATCTGACTGACCCTGGATTGGTTTCCTGGCTGGTGCAAACTGACATAACTCCATTTAAGCCAGTTCATGCCAGCTGAAGATCAGGCAACAAATTTTACTTCAATTCCACAGAGAACACATATTGTCCCACTTCTATTCGCAAGCTCACTGACTCGTGAAATTAATTTATGTACTGAACTATAAAATTAATTTATGAAAATCCAATCCATGATTACTAGAAAGGAAAGAGAGTTAATAGGATTAGTAGTAGGAAACAGGAGTTTGAGCATCCCTGTCAAGCTTGTCTATCCACAGCCAATCCAGCTGGTTAAGCCTGAAGGCAGCACCAAGTGGTAACTGGCAGCCACAATGACTGGCAGAGACAGCAGAATAGTCCAACTACAGTCCCTGGGGCACCCAGAGTCACAGCAGCTCACATGGGTGAGCCCAAACACTTCTGCTGAATCCCCATCCCAAAACAGGGTGAGGACAGCAGCAGATGCACGCTGTGGGTGAGCTTTGAACAATCTGAAAACCCTCCCCTTAGTTGTAGCCTCCACTGGCTCTTCCCTGGCTGAATGAGTAATGTACCTTCCTTAATGGTGGCAAAACTACATGTAAGGTTATTCTGAAATCAGTAACTGCTGGAATGGGGTTCACTGCCAAAACCAGGCCTGGACCTCAAGGTCATGGATGGCCCCTGCTACCACAAGCAGATCATGTTCCTAAATATAAAAATGTCTTTGTAGGCCTCAAAACTGGAATAAAGGGTTTGCTTATCATGCCAGTTAAAAGCAGGAAAGGTTCTTGCTCACTATCAGATAGGAAAAATGAAAATGTAAGGCTGTCTTGCATGAAGCCCTATGTTTTTTGGTTTGTTTCTTTTCCAGATGTGTCAAAGATAAGACTTACTGAGGCTCCATGTCTTGGATGCTTTCATCCTATATCAAGTGATGGTTCAGAAGTGTCAGAAATTCTGAAAAGAGCCATTCAAAAGTTTAACAAGCACAGTGATGAACTTTCCCTTTTTAAGCTTGTAGAAATAAAAGAAGCTAAGAGACAGGTTTGTGCATGATTTTTCTCTAAATTTTACCAAAATAATCCAACCCAAAGCAGGTATTTTGTTTGTGTATGTTTCTGATATTAAAGGGGCTTATATTTAATAATAAAGCATACAAAATGCATATAGAGGTTAGACTCAGTAATTATCTTCATTTCTAAGGAATCATTAACAGTTACCTACTGGATTTTCAGAGCTCTCAACTGATAGTATACATATTTTTTTCTTTATCTGCAGTTGCTTCTAAGCAGTGTTTAGCACCATTTTTGTTTATTTGCATTCTGTGCTGGCACATGCATCCTGTATCATCTCAGATCCTCCTGGATACCTCCTTTGGCCTTGGCCTGAGGCCCCAGCAGGAGCAGATCCCTCCTAGGAGCTGAGCCAAAGCTGCCAGCCTGCACAGATGTCTCACACACTCCCCAGCCTCTCAAACAGCAGCAGGCATCTCTGTTTTTGCAGGCAATAGGGCCCATTTGTCAGCAGCTGCTATGTGCTATAGGACAGGTAAACCCCACATAGGAAAAATGGGTAAGAGAATTCAAAACCCCAACGTGCCTCTTGCTGCAAGATTTCTGCTCATAGGAATATCTGTTTTGAAAGAAATGACTCCACAGAAATTCTGTGTCATCTGTGTCATTTCTGGTAAAAGGCTCTCCTATGGATTGGTGTGACATTGCTAGAAAGTAAAGTTTCTTATTTGGTTTTTAACTAGTGCACAACCCAACAGCAAACATAGACCTTTTTCTTTGAACCTGTATGTATTTACTTAGCCAAAAAGCAACTTCTGGTCTCATGTCAATTTGACTCATGATTTAAACCAGACTGTCCTCTTTATATTTACTGATGGCAGCAATTCTCTTTGCTGAAAGACAAACTTGCACAACATTTAAGGCACATGACAAAATAATGCAGAGAGACTGCCATCCAGCAGCTGGAAAGACAACCATCATGTCACCTCTGGCAAACAGAGAAAAGTCAGAGCTCTCCACTTCAATTGATCTGGGATAAAAAGTTCTTATATTTGATTGTTTTTCCTTTTTAATCCAATGTTACCTGGCCCAACTCTATGATTTGGAGAGGTTTCATGAGTGAGAAGAAATAGCCACTGTTAGGAAAATTGAAGAGCTTCCTGGAGAGAAAATTTTTAAAAAGGGTTATGAACCTGGACAAAACAGTTTGTGTGGGAAGGTAAAGCCCAGGATAGACACAATTATGGGTAGATGATAAATGCAGAGCACTCCACAAAAAATGATGCCAGCAGTATAAAGTTACATTATTAAGATACTGTTTTACTGTGTCCCATGCTCAGGAATGCAGGACTTGCCAGGCTGGGTTACTGGAGTCATCTATCTAGACCAGCTTCCTGTCACGGGGAGTAATAAGTAACAGATCTTTGGAGGAAAGCACAAGAAACCCAGCAGTGTGAGGCTGCAGGCTTGCCAGAAGTGGACACCAAATATAAAGTGCACTTCTAACAAAAGCAGGACTTAGTTTACATTTTGTACTGCAAGGACAAGATTTTTTTTTGCTGTCCATGAACACTCTATGGCTTGATGAGTGCAAAGTGATTTGATATATAGAAGGCACTAGATGAGTAGTTTTGCTTTCTTTGCTAATCTCATTTAATAGTTTAACTTTCAAGTTTGCATTGTTTTACATCATGTATAACCTAAATATCTCTTCCAGGTCGTAGCTGGATGGAATTACATAATTAGATATAAAATTGAGGAGACTAATTGCTCCAAAGACCAATTTCAAGATTTAACTTCAGAATGCAAAATCACTGCTAGAGGTGTAAGTAATCTTTAAAATGTGTTTATCGAGAAAATATCTCATTAACAAATAATCCTTGAGATCTGACTCACAAAAATATTTACAGTCTTGTTTCATTTCATGAACAAAGTTTAAATCTAGTCTTACACATAACTGTTTATGCAACTAGGACATCCATGTCTTCTGAATCAGTGACTAAGAGGACTACTGAAAGGTTTATAGATTACACTACAGAATCTAACAGTCTTACCCAAATAATAAATCCCTTGAGAAGTTTCTATCCAGATATTCAAGGAGTTACTAATGTACAACCTAAAAAGTGATAATTTAAATTAGCACAATTTCCAGCCCAAGACATATTTTCTCAGAAAAGTCAGTAGCTGAATTATTACTTAACCTTTACCACAGTCCAAATAATATCTTCAAAATAAATTTATTAACAAATATTCATAATCCAGCTAAACAGTGCTGCAAACCCAGGTACTCCCTTGGCTTCACTGACCTGGAACTGAAGCAGCTGCACCAAAAATAGAGGCTTCCTCTCTCAACTGACCTCCCTGAACCAGCTCATGAGGGGATCAGAAAAACAATTTTGCAAGCACAAGGCAGAGAGCAGGAATGCAGAGTCTCTATGAACAGTGGTGGTAAATGGGAGGGGACAGACCGGCACCCATTTCAGCTGTTGAGGAAATGCACCATTGAGTGTTACATTCAAGAGCCTCTCCTGTTCAAAAATTACTCCTTCTACATCTCAAAAATGTTTCAGAAGTATTGATCAAAAAAGGAAAGGATGACAACACTAGTATATAACAGAAGCATGAGAGTCAGACTAGCTGAAGCAAATCCCTCCATTACCCATGTACCCTTAAACCTTAAGCAAGTAACTCAACCTGCTTCAGTCTGAGTTTCCCCAGCTGTCCCATCACCTAGAGGTGATGACTTCTGTCACCTCACTTACTGCAGCAGCACTGCCTCATTCACATACTGCTTTGGTCACACAGGGCTTCTGGAATTAGATCATAAGCACTTATCCCCTGAACTTGCTAGTAGATCATTGACAGATATTATTAGAATACCATATTCCAAGAACATTCCATACCTTCGAATGACCAAATTCCAAGAAGCTTTCTCATGCTTTTATTTAGTTCTGTACTATTAATTTTTAAATGAGAGGGCCAGAATTGCACCCTCTATTCAACACACATATGAACCACTGAGATATACTGGGACATTATGTCAGTCCCTTTAACCTGGATAATAAGCCTTGACATTATTCTTAATTAGATTTTCTAAACTACTACTATGTAGATTTTTTATGATTACATTTTCAAGTAACTGTCATAGCCCTAAGATCCTGACCCTGAATTTTAGGTCTTCCTTCTTATTCTACAGTAAATTTATTTTCTTTAGTCTTTAATAAAGGATTTCACCAAAACCTTTCTTAAAATCGCTTTATATCAAGAGGTCTCTTTACCCACCTTTGTTAATGCTTTGTAGAACTTTGACAAATATGTGAAATATGACTTCTGTTTGCCACAAAACCTCAGTCTCTTCTGGATGTATTCATTGCCCCTAGTTCTTTCCTTATTACCATTTTTAATCACTGGAATGGTGGAATTGGTTTTAGACTCTATAATCTTTAAAAAAAACCCAAGATCAATATCTGCTTTCTTCCAGCTTTAAGATACCAGGGCAGTTTTAAGCAAGTTATTTATCACAGTTCCTTTAGAAGATCTGAGAAAATACAAGAAACTCATGTTTGATCTGATAATTGTGTTATTTTCTTTTTGGTCTTTACAGTTTGAGACAGAAATTCCATGGAGTTCTCCATAAAATATGATTCTGGCTTGTAGACATCCTTATTTTTTTCTGTAATGAACACATACAAATAGTTCATTTGGCTTCTCTTTTAGGGTGTTATTTTTTCTGAGTGGTCCTTTTGAACTCTGATTATTTATTGCCTCTGCAAACTGTCTGTCAGACGAGGGAGGGAGGGAGGGAGGGAGGGAGGGAGGAAGGAAGGAAGGAAGGAAGGAAGGAAGGAAGGAAGGAAGGAAGGAAGGAAGGAAGGAAGGAAGGAAGGAAGGAAGGAAGGAAGGAATTATTAGAAGCATGCTTGACTTATTCTGTTAGCAGGAAGGTATTTGGATGTGAGCTTGTCCATTATTTCTAAATAACAAGGAGCTGTTTTGCATTTTTGACTCCAGCGTGTAGCTAAATGTGAGGCCAAAGCATTTCAGAATCTTCAGGCAGAGATTGTGGATATTGCCAGCGACTGCAAGCTTCCAGGTATGTCTTAGACACTATCAGTTTTGAAAGTTCTACAGTTTTCTTGTTTTCAGTTTTATTGTTATGTAGTGTTACATTTTCCTCCAACCTATCTGGACACAGATACTGTTCCATGTAGTAAGTGCTGCATTCTCACCCTTCAGACTAGGTTTTCTTCAACACACAAATTCACTGCCAGTTACACGCATCTCTTGTTTCACCCAAATCAGTTCTTTCCATACATGTAGCTGTTCCCTCGCCATATTTTCTTGCTACCTACAACTGGCACATGCAATTCTTGTTTTTCAGAGAAAACTGCTGTTGTGTCCCATGTGACAGCAGGTGCTGATATTCATTTAGATAACCAAGATATGATATTGCTGATCATATAAAACTCAAATATATTTTGTTTTCATTTCACAGACCCAAATATGATGAGTTCCAGAAAGCAGGGCTTTATAACTGTTTCTCCCAGCCTTTATCTACATTGAATCTTCTGTTTCTTAGATCTGAAACCTGTTGTTCTCTTTCAGTTGAAGAAACAGTAGTTGCTGCCATTTGCCCAGGTTGTCCAAGGACTGTCCCAAATGACAGTCCAGAACTGAAGGAACTGCTGAAGGTTTCTATGGAGAAGTACAATTCGGAGAGCAAAGATGATTTCTACTATAAAGGTGGAGAAATAGAATCAGCAACAGTTCAGGTTGGGATATATTACAGAGATGAGGAACAGACATGACATTATTATTGGCCTGAGCTGAATGTTACCTGAAGTTTGTATTTAGATTTGAAATAATGTTGTTGTCTAAGTGCTGATACATGTGGTAACTGAAGTATCCACGCAATTTTTCCTGTAAAATCTAATCCATATTGGCTTACATTCAAAAATGATTCAAAAATTTCCCACCTCTTGAATTTTAATTTTTTCTTAAAACAAAATGATTTTTAAATGATGGGAAGGAGGTTGGCTCAGGGCATTTGATTTCTGTGTATCTACCCTACTTTCTACCTCCACAACATACCTTTGACTTTTAAAGTAAAAAAGTTTTTTTTAGATAGGACTATTCCCTTGATCCACCACACCAATACTCTCCACGTTATTTTAGGCAGTGTCCACCCTACATTTGTTGTTTGGGCCAAGAAATGAGGTGTCTTAATTTCCCTTAGAAATCTGTTATTTTATATACTAATTGTGCTGCTAATAATACTCTAGCTAGATTCAGAAAAGGACATCTGTGCATAACTTAATACATACAGATAAATAGAGCTTGATAAAGGACAAGGAATCAGGAGAATAATATTGGTCAGCATTTGCATAAGCCTTGTTTACTGTCCCAACACATCAAAACAGAAGTTTATGACAGAATTGAAAATTTGACAGTGGAGTAGTTCAGAAAATACTTGGTCATAACTACTTCTGAGCATGAGGTGTCACTGGAGAAGGCACTAAAAGCACACCAGAATTTTTCCAAACAGCTCATATTATCTTACTGATAATGTATGTGCCTTTTTTTTCCAAATTTTTTCTTCCTTCTGACTTTCCCTATCATGACTGATATTAGCATTCATACACCTTTAAAATAGCTTTCAGGGATGTAGAATTTCATGTCTTGCCTGATGTCCCTGAAGGAAGATATATTATTTCAAGCTCTGTGAAAAATACTGAGAGAACTCACAGCAGGCACATTCTTGAACCCATGCAGTTCTCTCTTTAATGCGTTTGGCAAATAGGTTCATTTTCAACTCAGCCTGATCATCACAAGCTTTGTTTTACTCACATTCCACTTTTCTGACATCATATTTGGCTCTCTACAGTGCTATCACTAATTATTTCATCTGTTACTAATGAAATTACTACAGACATTTAATAATTGTGGGCCTGATATTATTCTGACTTTTTCTGTTTCCTTCAGCTTCAATGCTAGAATTTTTGAGAATAGGAAATGGAATAAATAAGTTACTTTATTAGAAGCAGATAAGTTTACTGCCAAATATTTTGATATTGTTCTTCATATATGTTGGCCCAGTGGTTAGGACTTGTAGAATACAAATAGTATAAGCTTGTAGAAAATCATCTTTCCTGTGAAACCTTTTCAATAAAATGCCTTTAGCACAGAAAGCCTTCTTGCTAATTTTTCAGGTGGTTGCAGGAAAAAAGTACCGAGTAAAATTTACACTCTGGAAGACAAACTGCTCTAAGAGTGAGTTTGAAAAACTTAATGAAGACTGTACAGCCACATCGAACAGTGTAAGTAATGATAACCTTGCCAACTGCAATGTTTGTAATGGACAAATTCATTTGCATCAGAAACTGTAAACGCTTCAGTAAAATCACATCCTGGGTTCTGTTACCTCTTTCAGTAAACTTTTGTTCCAAGAAGAAGGGCAGCTTTCACTGTTTGTAACCCAAGTTAAGAAACCCTGAAACTTAAAATGCAGCTGCAGTATCAGTGCTCACTGCAAAACCAAAGGAACTCCTTTTGATAATAATCAATCTAAGAAAGGAGAGGAGAAAGCTGCTGCCAAATGAAATAGCTGCAATACTTCTGACTCTGTGGACTTGCAGCAAAGGAAAACATGAGACTGGATTGTTACTTGTGTGCAAAGGAATGACATTTCTGGAGTGCGTGTCATGCTGTTGATAGTGGGAAAATGTGTCCTGGACACTGGAAAGGAATGCTGATAGGGCCAGAAACCACTGGCAAGGGAGTTGTTTGGGGAGACGTCTTTTGCCACCATATGAACAGTGCTTACCTGTGAGATTTTAAAATTTGTTAGTGCAACAGGCACTAAAAAGAAAAAAGAAGGCTTTATTTCAATTTCTCAATTTTTAGCAGAAGAAACACCATAAACAACAAAAAGATTCTTAGGAATATCATGAAGATTATGCAGTTAGTGCTTCAAAAGTGATGGAGATGAAAAATCCAATTTTCAAGATCCAATCTAAAATCCAAACTTGAATTAAAGTGTTCACACTGGCACACTATAACCTTGGAAAACTAAGCTGTGATGTGCCCCAATACAAAAGTATTCATCACTAAGATAGATTTCATAAATATTTGATTAACTTTCCAAGGATTTTAAAGTTTTATTTTAAAAAAGTTTCCTTTTCAGGCCCAAGTCTCTTCCTTTGTGTCTGAAGTTTTGGTGCCTTAATGTGCTGGTTTTTGTTTTGTTAACAGGCATCACTGTCATGCGATGCACAAATTCATGTGATCCCGTGGCAGAATAAAATCTATCCCCAGGTGAACTGCTCTGAAGAGCAGCAAGTGGTAAGATTCTTCTTCATTATTCATCCTATTAAACAGAGCGTGGCACAAAGTCAATAAATTCTTTATCCATTCCAAATTATCCCATATTTTATCCCAAAAATAAAGGAACACAGTTCTTTTAACAGTCTCATTAATGTCACACTCTTTTCTCTCACCCTCTAACCTCAACAACCTGTTACATCAAAGCAGCTTCACCACAGGGTGAGACAATAGCCAACAAGGTGATCACACAAACAAAGACACTTGGACAGGGAGAAGTTCTGCCTGTTACTATGGAGTTACTCCATAGTAACTGACAATGCAGAGAAGTATCTGGAGTATCAAGCCCCATCATATCCCTCAAACTGCTACTCATACTAGGTTTAAAAGTTGCAATAATAATGCATTTGCTGACACAATGATTATACCCCATAGATTTCCAAAGCATCTGTGAACCTTTCCATGTTAGTTGAGTGGCACCTGCCACAACTGTCAGTCTCTGCACAAGGATCTCCCAATTTCTCCCTACTCAGCTCCACTATGAACTAGTCCTGAATGAGAGTCACTTTGAAAATCTCACAATGGAATACAAATATTCTTATTATCAGATATTTCAGATATTGCAGAGACTCCAATGTGACACTGAATAAAGACAGATTACCCTGCCCTCATAACTAATAACTTCACTGTGCTCAGTACCTTCATATTCATTTGTTATGTATCAACTAATGTCTCTCATCTCTATTTTCACTAAAATATTTTATCCATATCGACTTTCAAATTTAGCTTCAACTGAAATAACTCTGATTTGCAGCTAGATAATGATCAGAGACTTTGGTGGAGAGAAGTGAAACTCGTGTTGAACAGTGACTGTACACTATGTATTCAACCTTTGTCTTCCAGCTGCACACTGATGAGGGAGTAGAGATGACTCAGTAACAACAGAATGTTTGATATTATCAGTTTTAATCTCTGTGTGTTATTTCCAGGCAGTATTCTGAAATGCATATGTCAAGTCCAGAAGTAAAAAATTGAATAGTTATATTTTATATAACAAGATGACACAGATCTTCTGTATATTCTGCCATTTATGCTACTCAGAGATGTGTTAACCTTCACCATAAATTGGTTCTATACATGGGAGTGTAACACTCTAACAAGTGCCAGGACATTTAGTCCTAGCATCCCACTGCATTGTTCATAAATTAAAACCAGTGTTTTGCTCTCTGTAATGTAATTCCTCTCTTACACTGACAAAATTTCAGTGATACAGAATTTTTTCTTTTACTCATATAGCTGCTAAGATACTCCAGAATTATTTGGGAGGATGTTTACATTTGTGTGCTTATCACAGAAGAAAGAATTATTTAGTTTAGATTTTAGTTTAAAAATCTGCTAAATGATTCATGTACTGCAATGAGCCAGCTTCTGGATTTCCCACATCTGAAGCAATTGTTCTGTTTCATGTAACAAATGTGGCTACTGTTGCAATGTTTTTTAGGCGTTCTTTGCAAGAAGGCCTCCTGGATTCACACCTTTCCGCAGCACTCAGATGCTAAGCCAGCCACATGAAGGTTCATATCCTGATAAAAATGAAGGAGAAAGTCAAAGCCCTAGCACAGAAACGAGGAAAGACGATGGACAGGAACCAGAAGGCAAAGGTAAACCTGAGCAAAAACACAGGCACAAACACAGGCATAAGCACAGGCATGGAGTTAAAAAGGATCATGACAATGGCAAAAGGCATAGGCATGGCACTGGTTGTGGGCACAGAAGCGGCCATGGGTGTGGGCATAAAAAACACAGTAAAAATAATAAACATAAACATCCAACCCCCAACTCTTCTGAGGAGTCAAATGAAAGGGGTTTTAATCAAAATGAAACCCTCCCATCATCCAGTGCTGAAGCTGCACTGGAGCTGGTTAGTACAGGGGGTGCAAGGGAGGAAACCAGTAGACCTACAGAGCCACTAACTCTTCTTGATACTTCTTTATTTAATGGGTTGCCAGATCGCCCAGAATCTCCTCGCCCCAGATGTCCTGGAAAACCATGGAAACAACTTGTGGGCTTTCCAGCCCCTCCTAGTTTTCCCAGAGAATTCACAAATGAGGATCTCTTGCCTTCTGCAGCAGCAAACATCGATCCAGCTACAGAAAACAACAAGGAAGACTTTGATCTCTCAGATGCTTTAGGTTAATTCAAACATTATAGGATCCTTTCCAGAAATGTTACTTAGAAAATAAGACAAATACTGCCTTTTGAATTGTATAAAACACAAGGAGGCAAAAGCACATATTCTGTTAAATGAAATACTCAAGTAGGTCATCAGCACTTCTGGGGACCTAAGACCATATGGCAATACTGTGTATTTGCATATATTTGCAAATATGTAAATCAGTGTAACTCATCTGCCTCAATTTTCTATAAGCACAAACTGAATCACTGCGTCAAATCTTACTGTATTATATTTAAAACAATGGCAGAAGGAATTTTGCAGATTACATGAAGAATCTCAACCAAATATGGGTAAAACAGAAGACAATATAGAACAAGGGAGCCTCTCGTATATATGTGAAATAATTTTTCTCTAATTTACTGGAGTGGATCATTTAAAGAACAAAATAAAACAAAGTAACCTTTTAACCTGTTAATTTCTTTAAACAAATCAATATTGCCACCAGTCTATCACTAGCAGTTGTTCTGTTGGATGAGATAACAGAGACAGCTGAAAGAATCCTAAATAAAGCAGGTTTATTATTCCCTACACATATTATGTTAATTACCTAGAGAAGCACATTGATTGGTAGATTTTCATTCAGCAGAGATGCACAAATACTACAGATCAGGTGACAGAATTATGAACTCTTGAGACACCTAAAATTTGTGTGCATTCTTCCATTATTAGGTTGTGCAGAATTTTGAGACTGGACTGATTTTTCTGTTTTGGGTATCTTCCAAAGGTTGAGGTTTTGGTGCAATGCATTTGCTAAAAAGCACCAAATATTTCTTGCAAAATAAAATATGCTTTCCCTCTTTATGGATGTGATAACTTATTCAGCTAAAAAAGAAAATAACACACAGCAATAAATAAATATTTTAATGCCAGATCAGTTCACCAGTTTGAAATGCTATTCCATCCAACCCTGTGAAGGGTTATTGACAGGGTGAGGTCCTACAAATGATAGTATTTCACTGATTTTGTTGTAAAAGACCACTTTACTTGAAGCCACAGTGGAAGTGCCCTCCACCACAGCTGCAGTTCTGCTCATCCCAGCTGCTAAGATTGCTGTGGCATCAAGACTTTATACTCAACAGCTGGGAATGCATCCTTTTGTGCACTGTGCTTCTACAGCCATCACATCCCTGGTGAGGAGGAACTAGACAGGGGAAGTCGACTCAGAGAATGCAAAAGAGATGGGAACAGGATCAAGAGGTCTTGGCATAAGAGGCAAAGGATGATCTGCAAAGAGGAGATAGCTACCAAGAAAGGTCAGAAGACACAGAAGTGGGAAGAACAGAGGCAGGGTGGCATGATACGGTTGGGGTTAGAAGAAAAAATGAAACCAGCAAATTAGTGGCAAAAAGTGAAACAGAGTGAATGGGATGGAAAAGTGGGTGAAGGTGAGTTGTCAAGGAGCTATAAAACACAGGGACTCAAGAAGGGGGCCAAGAACAAAAATAAAAAGCAAGAGAGGGATCTCTCTGTGGCAGGAGAGTCCCCAACACATCACAGAACAGAACTCATACTGCCTGAATCTAAACATTCCCTGGCAGTGTAGGCACACCTCCTGTTTTCAATGCCTGGTTCCTTTTTTTCTAATTGCGTTAGAAAATTCATTAGAATGTATTGAATAAGTATGGAAATCTAAAATTAGAAACAGTGTCTGTGAGTATAAATTCAGCATGGTTGTGTGCATCTGAACTTTTTTCTACACATCCCTATTGGCTGCCATATAGGGATGAATGGAGACAGACAGATATCTGTCATGACTGATGGTATCAGAACCATTATAACTTCCTTTTTTCCTGAAAATAATCATTCAGAACTCAGTTCAGAAATCAGCTGGAGCCCAATTTTAAAGAAAGATACAGTAATAATAACCCCTGGATCCATCACTAATCAAATCTAGTCTTTTTAATTAATTCCTTTCCTTGCAGCATAATATGCAAAGGCTATCTTCTTGTTTTGACATGAACTAAACTTACAAAGCCATGCAAATAAAAGCCTTGAGAGTTACCTTTAGTTCTCTGCTTCTTTTCTTCTGAATATTTGATTGGTATGGTTTTGGTTGTAACTGCAAATTCTTTCTGTATACTGAATTACTAACAGGAGTATAAGCTCAAAACAGTTTTTCTTTAAATTACAGCAGCAATTTAAGTAATTAATGCAAAATTACAATAAAGACATAAAGATGCAAATATAAGAGAAACAAAGTTTTCTTCCCATTTCCAGTTTCCCTGATCTAATGAAAAGACAGTCACACTTTTGATGTTTTCTTCCCACAGAGCACACATACACAACCACGAGTAGTGAGACACAGAACTGAGTGGTCGTTTACCACGTGCTATAGTGATGATGTGAGGTTTCATAATGGTTTAACAGAAAGATGACAATTTCAATTTGTTTATATAATTTACAAAAGTAAATACTTTAAAAAAAAATCATTCTGGAACAAAAGTCAGTGTTCCACATCTAAAAATTCAGAAACAGCTTGTTTGGGTATTTTTAGAATGGAACATTTCCATTTCTCATTGATGCATTCCCATAGAAAATTTCAATTATCACAAAACAGCACTTTCGGGTGGAAGAATCTGCTGTGAGAAAACTCCTGACCAGGCCTGTTCCAGCTCAGCTGTTGAAGAGCTCTGCAAAACTCCCAGCTTCTCCTCCTGCCGGAATCACGCTGGAGAGCTTTATCCAGGGCCCGCAGTGCCTTTCCTCCTTGGCCAGCAGATGGCACATTTTTTGTCACAGGGCTTATGATCGCCAAATTTTGTCAGGTTTGTCATTGCCAGGAATGGTTTAGTAGGCTTAACACTCAGCGTTTCTTCTGGGTGAGTAACACTGTAGCTAAAAACACCCCATCTGTGTAATCTGTTTTAAATATTAAGCTCTAGCAATACAGCTTTGATGCTTGCCAGTCACTTACTATAAGCAAAGTGTATAAATAACACTCTAAATGTAATTTCATGAATATGAAAAATAAGGACTACTCCTGCAGCAGAAAAATTGCATTCTTACTGCTACAGATAATCGGAACTAGGAGTCTGGGGTATGAAAATATGTCTGAATTAAACCTCTGTTTACTCATACTGCTGACACCCACAGCCACATGATGGCCACTCTGCAGCTGTCTGAATTTAACGTGCTTCCTCCCTTGTTCATTCCATCTGTGACAATGGGACAAAACATTTATTTTAACTGACCATATGAAAAATTCCTCAGTTTTACTGTGGATGGATTATTGGATTTTTGCCATAATTCAGACACGACCTTTTCATCACACTCAGCAGTTCCAATATCCTCTAGTGCTATGTTCACACAGAGTAAGCCACAGGAGAGAGCTGTGCAAACACCTGACATCAGAACATGTGGAGCATTAATGATAACACTGCTATTTGATAGAATGTAAGAACCCATTTCTTTCTTTGTTTTCTCAGATCTATCAGCCAGCAAGGTAATTGCTCCCAATTTAGGAATAACAGCTCTGAGGATAAATGAGTATAAGCAGTTACAGAATTAGAAACGACACTACTACATGGCCATTGTCATGTAGACAGAGCTGTACCAAATCCAGTGTACAAATTCCTCAAATATTCCTTAAAAATAACAGTGGGGATAGACACTTTCAATTCTGTAACCAGCTACTCACCCTCAACTCCTAATTCTGCTGTGTTTACAAGACCACATTAGTGTAATACAGCTCCCACAGTTTTAATTAAGCTTTATGTGCAAGCTTGTTTGAGAAAATGTAATTAATAACACAATGTTTCTACTGCATTCTAAAATAAGAGGAAGGGTGCCTTAAGGAGTCAAGAGTGAAGGTTTTTCTAATTGGGTAAAGCATCTTGCTACAATGAATACTGTAATACTGCAGCTCCTGCAATGGTTTTAATCTGCTGTCCACTGAAAATCCAGCCATAACCTTCAAACAAGTAACTCCTACCACTATGGAGTAACATGGACTAGAAACCTCAAAATTATTCTTTTCTGCCATGACTACTGATAGTGCTGATCTGTGGGTTGAAGATCAGGCATTAAAATACTTACCTTACTCAAACTGAGCCACAGAAAATCAGAATTCCTTGCAGAATCCAGAGTCATGCCAAAGGAGTATATTTGTTTTAAAAATGCAAAGACAAAATATATTTATGAGAGGGCCTGTATGAATTTGGTGGATGGCTCTCCACCTTCCACTGGATGCACTTATCACAGGATCTAACACACCACTTGGCTTGAAACAAAAGAAATGCTACAGTTTGAGTGAAAAACAAGTGAACAAAACAAATCTGACTAAGGCAGAGAATGAACAAGGATGTATTTTTAACTGAAACTTAGATTACTATAAGAAAACTCTAACAGTTGGGCTAGACAAGAATTAAGGATTATTGATTTCAAGCTGGGGAACATAATGCTTATCAATGGAATATCAACAGGAGCTATTGCATGTTTAAAGAAAAACTTTGACCTACATGCCCAAAACACTATAGTGCAGTGCCTTGAAAAATCCACCAGAGACATGTGAAGGAACATTGCTTTATTTCTTATTCTAACCCTTAAACATGTCAGCAGAAGTCAATTTCCTGCCATTTAATCCAATAGAAAAAAGACTAATGCCATAAAACATTATGAAGAAGTAAATCTACTATAACTGAATTCTCTTCCTTTTATGTGCCAGTTGTTCTACTGGCTGTATACTGACTGAAAGAGTAGTAATGCTCACAAAATTAATAAAAACAAAGGGGTATAATGGGACATAACTCAGGCTCTGCAAAAGAAAAAAAAGCAGTTCCAGAAAGAATCCGGAATTCAGACTGATCATTTAAGCAGTCTTGTGACTGCTAAACTAAAATCTCCTGTTTGAGTGCAGAAGCCTGATTTTACATTTTGCTGAGAAGTCTGTGCTCCCATTAACCTTAAATAGCATTATGGGTACTCAGCATTTCAAAAATAAGGCCTTGGACCACTTAGCCAAGGCCTGTTGTGTGGAAAGCTGATATTACTTGGAGTGGTTGAGATGGAAATTGAGCAGTGCAACACCTCAAAAAGGTAATTATGGGCAGTATTAGCCATCAAAGTAGCTTTCATATTTTACAGTGTTTTGGGAATTGGTGCAAGTCCTGGCATTAACCACAGCAGCACTAGTGGCTTAACAGTTTTTTTTCCTGGCCCAAATACAGAGATTAGAGTGTTCTGGGCAATGTTTGCCATACTTCCTTTTTCTCTTGATCACTCCCACAATATAAACCAGGTGGAAGAAGCAGGCAAACCAAGCATAAACTACAAGATCACCCCTTTCTTCAGAATTCAGTATAAATGTGTAGACAGATTAGCAGATTTACAAACAACTCCTCTTTCTTGTTCAGCTTCATTAAATTGCTTTTCTATCCTAAGACAACCAAGATGCCTCTGAAACTTTGACTCAAGTTGATGTGGGTTGTAGCTGACAGTTTGGCACAGGAAGAGCAGCAATATGAAGGTTTTAATGTGAGTGCACTCCACTCAACATTTCTGTATCAGCACTACTGTAACTCTGCTCTTTTTCACTGTAAATATACTAGCCATCATCAATCCATCAGCTGGAACCAATAAATATTCATACTATTTGAAAATTTATGAGAATAGCTTGTCATTTAGCAACATCGTGCTTCTGCTCACCCCTTTGCCAATGAAAAACTACTACATTGATCTTAGACTGCAGCACTAACCATCCACTAAATATTTACATAAGGCAACTAAATTTTTGTCTGGATAAGGCCCATTCATTCCTTGTTTAGCACGTGTTCATTATACAGTCATACTTGTTTGAATAATCACCTCACTTCTCTGAAGAACCCAAACTGGTTTGACTCAGAAGTTCAGTGATCTCTTCTGAAATGCAGCACCTAATGCTCTGTGGAAATCAGTCCTAACACAATTATTCACTCAGCAAGGCACTCTCAATTGTTCAGAGAAGGAGACTAAACCCCTTGCTCACATTGAACGAAATCACCATCACTTGTACTGCCAGGGGAGGCCTCAGTCATGGATTAAGACTTGAACTTCATGTGCACTGGCTCAGAGGACCCTCACAAATCTTAACAGGATGTTATCAACCACAAGTGAACTGGGGAACAAAGTAAATCAAAAGAATGGTTCTAAAAAATGCAGAAGAACTTTCTGTAGCTTACAAGTTTGACAAAATTAGTCTGAATCAAAAATGAGTCTGGCTAGTAAAAATACATTTGAACATCCAATTCCACATGACAAACTTTGGAAATGGAAACTTATGTATTCATGACTGATGTGCCATTCAAGACTGGGAAATGTATGAGCTAAACTCTATACACTCAAAACATAACAATTTCACAGTGAGAAATGGTAATACTAAAAATAAAAATCTGAATCTCTAACATTTTCAGCCTGAATTACTCAGTCTTACTACCAGGCTGCTATAGAAAAAAATTCACTCTGACCCAAACTGCAAACAGACTCCAGGAGAACAGTCAAACACTATTTGATAAATGGTGATAAAGTGCAAAACAAGGAATTGTGAGAAAGGGCTGATCTATCCAAGCACACTCAAAACACAGCAAACAGATGGTTAAGCAATATCAACACAGGAGTATCAACATAGCTAAGACAGTGTAATCGCTGCCTTCCCAGTTTGTTTTATTCTCCTCAAGGCCTCACCGTGCAAACACGGCAGGTGTGCTGGGTTTGCTGTGCAGGGCACACGGGTTCAGCTGCCTCAGAAACATCCTAATGACTGGGAGAAGAAGCAGGTGAAGGATAGCAAAAATATGTAACATGATAGACAGACATAGAAACAGCAACAGCAGCTTTGGCATGAGTGTGTTGCACATAATTCTGCAATGATATCGAAATCTTAAACTAAAAAGCTCACCCCATTAAAGAGATCCCACAGAAAGCATGTCTGATGTTGGTTCTATAGTCAATATGCTTGAGCATCTAATATTAATTTTTATTTATTTATTATCAATTTCCACTCAAAAGACATCTACTTAGACAACAGAAGACAAAAGATCATTGATAAAAGGTTGATAACAAATCAACATATCCAACAATCTTACCATAGAAAACATAATTTCACTTGCATTTTGAAAGGTTTCACAGCACTGCACAGCTGAATGTAACAACTGAGACATTTTAATACATACAAACCACATTCATCAGCTCAAGATTATGCTGATTTTTTTACCACCACTTTTTCTTCTTGTTTAACTCCCTACTGAGTTTTTTCATGGATGTCTTTACCCAGGGTAATAACGTTAATGTCAAAGTAGTATCAAAAAGCAGCTACCTTGAAGCAGCAGTGAGTATTTTCTAAAGGAAAAAGTCACTCTTCTCCTTCCTTTCTTTGCAGCATTTCCTCCTGAAAGCATGGGGAGTGTGCTTGCTTGCTCATCACTCCTGCTACCCTAAACAACTGAGATAGCTTTGTTCTTCTGCACCAGCAGTTCTGCTCATGAACACTGACACTGAATTTCCTTTTTTAGACAGCAAGGACGCAGACTTTCTTCCTCTTCTCCCTCCCTCTGCCTCGCCTCCCCTCCCCCTCCTACAGTCTTTGCTGTGCCCTCATCTTACCTTCAACAGCACAAGAAATCCATGCTGCAGTTTTTTCCTCGTTAGCAGCTCTATGGCAACAGCAGTTCTGAGGCAGCAGTCCTTTACAGTTCTCACTTCATTCTCCTTCCTTCTGCATAAAGATACACAGCCTGTTAGCCCAGGAAATTAGCAAAGACAATCCTGACGTGATGTAAATTAGTAAACACAAGTCCACAATTATTTCAGAAAAGAAGTGTGTTCCTGGGGGTACAAAGTTGTATTCCCAAAAGAGATGGATATTAGCAATGCAAATGAATAATATTAAAGGAAATCAGAGAACTCATTTTAGGTAATTCACTGTTAAATCATTTTTGTGATAACTCAGTTTTCTTGGACAAAAAGGTGAAAAAAGAGAATTCTGAGTTTAAGATATGCACAGTATTACATCCAAATAAAGTCCTCTAAGAATTTGTCATTGTTTGATTGAGTCGTTATTTATTTGCACATAAATGAAATCAGTGCTTTGTTTGTTAAAATCCTCCTGAAATAAAGGCAATAATGGTATACAAACTCTTGTAGTCTTGTAACCCATGGAAAAGTATATATCAGAATACATTTTGAAATCATAACACAGATCTTAGAGAAAAAAAAAAAAGCAATGAAAGAAAAACTACCATTAATTGGGTAGTTACTGAGTACTAAAGTATCTGCCTGCTTCGAAGTTAGGATTTTCCTGATTTCTTACTTCGTTACTTTTAAATTAATCAGAACAATGAGCTACAAATAAATGCTGAATATGATAGCAAAAACCCCAACTACTCAGAAACAATTATTATCAGAAGTTCTTAAATTAAGGCACAAGATAAAAATACTTTGAATAGAGGTACATACATTCTCTCTATATACTGCAAAAAACCTGCCAGTAATTTATAATCTAATCACTTTTATCACATGCACAAAATAAATGAATCGATATATTCCTGCAATTCAGCATGAACTCGCACTTCTCTCTCCTGCTGTGTAAAGAACAAAGGTTTCTGGCCACTGCCAATTGCTGTGACACGATGTGTTAAAGTGCATGTCCTCAATTGGCATGAGCAACACCACAGTTACTCCTGGCTAAAGTAAAGGGATTGCCTGCATCCAGTCTGTGCTTGCAGCAGTCCATGTCCACGCTTGCTGGAAAACGTGGAAAACAGGGGCAGGTGTTCCTGGGCACAATCTGAGAGGAAAACATTGAATTCCTTACTAATCCAGCACCTCACATGTTCATTTTTGTCTCATCTGGCAATATCCAGTTGGCACACAAAGTAATATAGAATAGTGTTCTGAGATGGCTTGAAGCACAAAGAGCTGGGGCTAAGAATTGGCCCACAGAGGCTTCGTAGCACGAAACAGAAGCCCCCAAAACTAGGGCAGTTACATTTAGCAGCTCACTTGGCACTTCAGCTTCAGGGGCACACAATTCAGACTCGAACATGCATCTCTAACACTGTTAAAAGAGAAAAACCTTGGAATAGTTATATTTTTAATCCAAAAAAATCTCAGAAGGATTAAGAAAAGAAACAAATAAAATGATTAAACAAGTCACAATGTTGATCTTGATTAATTTTTAAAATTTTTTTTAAACTTTTCCCCACCCTGTGCTGGCTGCTTTGCAGGCTGAAGCACAGCTCACAAAGCAATCAGTCCCAGCTTTAGTCAGTTTACAATTGAAGAGAGATAATGATTCTTCTTCAAAGAGAGATAATGATTTCCATTTTACAAAGAGATGAAAGAAGGGCACAAAGCTGAAACTACCCATCTACAGTTTCACAGTGTGCCAGCATCAGTGACAGAAACAAAACTTGGAGAATCTGAGCTATAGTTATCTGAAGAAATGAACAGTCTCAATCTTCTTATGAAAATAAAGCTCAGTAGGAAACTTTCAGTTTGTAGAAATTAAGATTTGTCTTGAGGCCAATGCTTCTGATCACACACCTCATTTTATTAATGACAAACTATTTAGCTTTATCGTTAACTTTTACATGTTTACAAGCTCTATAAACTGCAAAATCCTATTGTGAAGGTTAAAATGCTCTGATATAGAAGAAACAAGAGAATGCAGTTAATATGCAACGCTAGATATGGTCAGAAAGAGCTTCTGTTAGGGGAAAATGAAATTATTTCTGTGATGTCTTACTGCTTAGGGATGTACACATTTGAAATATTCTGACAATAAATACAGAGTGTAGTTGAGCCTGCAATACACTCAGAGCAAAGCTCTCCATGCAATGCTGTATCAGCTGATAACACCAGACATTTTGTTGTCCCTAATTTGAGATAGGCCCTCCTAAGTCACAGTGCTGCACACACACTCTGGAAAGCACAGTGTGTTTGTTCTGACGTCCAAAAGTGTGATTGGGATGGGGACAGACAGAGTCACATGGCTCATTGCTGTCAGGACACAGGCATCTAGCAAGGTACACATATCTACAGCATACATTAGAGATTAGTTGGTTTTTTTTACCACAAATGGGTCCTGTAAATTTACTCCTGTAAGAGTCAAAGACCTGCTTGGCCTTTTTGGTGTTTTCATCTTGGGTTTGGTTCCCACGCATTACTTCCTCCTACTAAGCACATAACACTCAAGGTTTTTACCAATAAGGAAAGGTACTCAAATTAAATACAGACATAGGTCTGCCTGTCGTGGCTTTTCCAAAACTTAACCAAATGAAATCAGTAATTTAAAAACTCAAGCAATGTTAGTGGATTGCAAATTTGTACAATAATGAGAATAAATAATGTGCAGAGATGGTTAACCAATAGCAGAAGGAAAATGGTTTTCTTCAAAATAATGCACAGGCTTATATTTACCTTTCTCACAGTACTGGAAAAAAGTTCTTTGCAGATTGTCCCACAGAAATATATGACATACAGTATTTCATGACTTAAAAAATAAATGTAAACACAACTGTGTCAGGATGTTATCATCTGCTACCTGGTTCATCTCTCAGCTTTATTTACTTTTGTAATATAAAGAACAAACTCTACCCTGAAAGTAGCCTACATCTTCTATCAAAGATTCCTAGGCCTCCTTCCGTTACTGATCCCCACACTCTTCAAGGATTTGTCCACACATAACCTCTAAGGTAAATAATATCACCCCCACACTACACAGAAGAAAACTGCAAAGTTTTGCACAAAGAAGTGCAAAAAGAGCTCTCATTGCAATAAAAGTCAACGGCAAGTCTAATAGATATCATCTGCTCAATTTTAGTGCTAAAAATCCAGTCTGTGGTCACACTAGGTGTCCTTAACACAACAGAGGAACAGAGCTAAGCTGACTTCATGTCCTGGGCTTGACTACAAACCTTGAAAACTTGGAAACAAAGAATCTAAATGCTCAATCGAGAAGAACATTCAAGACATAAAACTGTAATTATTGAGTTTTATAGCATGCAGAGGACTGGATGACTACAAAAATCATAGACAGAAAAGCATATTTCTATTTCAAGTATTTGGGTTAAGATTTTATTGCGCCAACATTCTTCTTATTACCAGAATTGTTACTAAAATTACAAGACCACCATAAGTGATTCCATATGACAGTTTTCTTATGTTACGCTCATTTAAAGAATTAACAGTAATTTACATACTTCCACTAAGAAATTAAATACTGACTTTCTAGAATTAACCCTGGTTTTTTTTTTTATTAGACGACCAACCAAATGCTAACCAAAGTAAAAGGGAAATTTTTCACAAATTTAAAGTTTTGACTGAAACTGTACCCACTATAAAAATAAGTAGTAATTAACTTCCCTTAGTTCTTTAGATTTTTTGGCCCCCTGGGAGAGGGCTGAGAAACCAAGGTTTCTCTGAGGGCCCAGAACACTTCTGCTGCTTCCTTTTCAGCAGCAGTTTACAAGAACTGTCCCACTGTATAAAAGAAACACCATCTTTCTTAAAAATTCAGCAAGAACTTAATTACTCCAAAGTAAGAAATTAGAAACAAATAACTCCAAGCCTCTGAAGGTGGGAGGGTCACTATGAGTCTGAATTTCAAACTCTAAGAGGAGATGAATTAATGGATGAATAACTGAAAGATTAAATTCACACAACTTTGCTGTTTCTTAAAAAAAAAAAAACCCAAGCAAGTAAATTAGTCTTAAACAGTTTGACAAATTATTATAATCAAGAAAAAATCTAACTGGGAATGAGAGAACTTAAGCTAAGAAACAAAATTATTCACAACTGAAGCAGGAACACTCCTTGGAGACGTGTGCTCCAAGCAATTAGGCAGCACAAGCCACAAACCACCCTGCATACATTTCAGACAAGTGAGTCAGCTGGCCAGCAAAAGGCCCCGTCCACCCCACATCCTCTGCACAAGCCTGAATATCTTGAACAGACTGAGCATGTGGGACAATTAAATCAACCAAAGAAGTTAAAATCCCACTGGCTTTCCATAGTGCTTGGCACCTAAATAATTTAAGCATCTTTGAACACATTCCTTATAGGCCTACTGCACAACTATTCAGTGAGACAGAACTTGGACAGGGAGAGGAAATTCTGGATGTACTTTCAATTCACTCAACAAGGACATCATTGAGATTTCACAACACAAATCTGACTACAGTTACAAAGACTAGAAATATCTGGCAAAACATAACAAAGTTGTAAAATAGCTTTTAAAAAGATGACAAAGCAAGCCTAACAACCCAATGTACTAAAATCATCACAATGTACATTTCAGATTACACTGAGGTACTATAGAATACAAAGCCAGCATTCTCAATCCATTAAAAACACTGTATCTTATAAATTCTTATTGTTCAGCTTTTTTAGATTGTAATTTCAAATGGAGTGACAAAAAATGCTTGCTAGCATTAATGACACCCTGGCTGCATTTAAATAACAAACATGGAATGCCAGGAATTTGGACTTTCTTTCTCTCTTGGATGTTTTTCAGAACCTTTCCTATCCACTCCTACATCTGAGGAAGCACACTTTAAGGATTCTTTGGGACTGATGAACTGAAAACATTACTTCTTGCTAACAACACCCTAACAAATCATCTTGATCCTTAACATGACCTACTGTGAGCAAACTCTGTCTGTTTACCATCACCTTCCTTGCCCTGCCAGCCATGGCAATCAGATAATACAGTCTGAACTGTGGCACCAGACTAGCAAATGCAGGAAAAGAACTCTGGGATCTTGCAGGTTTCCTGTGAAGCACCTGGCAGTTCCATGGCAAATTCAAATCATGCCATGAGATGAGGCATGAAAAGGAGATTTCTGAGATTTCCTAATGCAAACTGTACCACCACCTTCGCCAGAATATTGGTGAGCAGGGATTGCTCAACTGGTGCTCAGTTTTAGGAGGTGTCAGTTCCTACTGCTTTCTTTGGATATGTCACTCCTTACTTCAATCTGCATGAATAATCACTGGAAACCCAGCTGCTAAACCAACCAGTCCATCTGTTACCCCTGTTAATAAATGTATTATTATGTTCACTCTCACTAAAGAGCTCATGATTCACTGGGATTGTCTTTTTGGGAAACATCTACAGAAGTATATTAGGTGTACATATATATGTGCTGTGGATCCTATCTTTAGCAGCATAGATATAATTTAGTGTCTTCTTGGTATCTCCTGCCTGATGATAACATGAACCTGGTCCTTGGGGAGCAAGTTTTCAGTTGAGGCTGCTCTAAAAAACTTAATCAGATTTAAAGCCAGAGGACCACAAGAAATCCCAGTGGCAGTACAAGATTTTTGTCAGTGACAAAATCTGACCTTCTGGTACCTCTCAGTTTGATGCTTCCTGTTCAGAACACAAATAATTCCAGGCAGAGTGTGGCTAGCACTGAGCCAAAAATACACAAAGTAGATATGAAAAGGCTGTTTGCACTACTGTAACCAAAGAGAGATTTCTCAAACATTGTACATGGGTTTTAAAGGATATAAAATGTAGGATTTTTTCCTCCAGTATGGTCAGGGGTCATTGCTAGTTCAAGAAGCCTGGATATCTTGTTTCACAAAAAGGGAAGACTGATTCTGTGTTTCCAACCATTTGCTTGAAGTTTATGAAACAGAATTTTTTTCAACTTTTCATTTGGTGAAAAAAGTCAGTGATTTCCACTGGAGGAAACACTGGGATCCTTTTCTCATATACCTTAATGCGCAACATCCATATGAATAGATGCCTTTCACGTGAGAACTGATGATTTGTTTCTTAAATCATAATTTCATTGTTGCAGTTGTACAACACTTGAGGCAAATAGAGCATCTGCCAAGGGGCCACTGGACTGAGGAGTGTCACTGCATTAAAACAACCACAAACTCGAGCAAATAACATGACCAAATAATTCAGTCAAACTGCCAAATCTGCCACAACCACATGACAGCAGATACCAGTCTGCTCACAAGCTTTTCTTTGTATTTAAGCATCAGGTGAATCAGAAATGAACAGAATCTTCAGAGACAGAGAAATTTCAAGCTCCTCAATAAAAGCCAGTGATCAGGAGCTTGAGGGGGACCTGTTTGGCTCTGTAGTTGCCTAAGGCCAAGAAATCTTGACTAATTAAGACGATCCCCATTATTTTAGCCAGTAAATAACAATATCGATTTTAAAAATTGTCCCCCTTGATAGAAGATAATATTTTTTTCTTTTTAACAGCATGAATTTTGGCCAAGCAGAGAAAACAAGATTTGCAGCAAGCTGGAGCAGTGAGAACAATTTCTCCTTAAAGAAAGTCAGAAAAGCCTTGTTACTGGAAAACTGTTTGTCAAATCTGAACAGAATACATGGGTAATCTGAACTGAATACATGGGTAATCTGAAATGACACTGATTTCTTTATTGGAAAAGATAGATACTTGTTTCTGAGATGCCATCTCAGGTCTGTGAAGAATGATGGCTTACCTTCCTGAAATTCCCATGTCTGGAAATCTTTTCCTCTCAGATTTGCAAATGTACCAAGACTTAAATGAAGTACTTGAATAAAAATATTCATCAAATCAAATTCAACAGCTTTCTTAATAAATATTCAAGATCCTTAACAAATATTGAATAGTGTTATTTCTCCATTTAGACTCAGATCACTTTTAATGCAGTGGGAAATCTAACTGTGCCAGCCCAAACCTGTGTTCACATTCTTTCTTCAGTCCATCCTGTTTGGTTTTCAACCAGAGGTTAATAGTCCACACAAACTGGCCCCTTCATTTAAAAGGCCCCTGGCTATTGTTGCCTGTCTATCTGAACTGCAAACACAAGAAATATCCTCAATATTTTCTACTCACCAGGGGTGGAAAGAAAGAACTTGAGAGCATTAGGATGGGCTGCCAGTGGAGCTGCATTTATATAATTTTGCTGGGATAGTGGTAGGTTGTACTATTTCTACAGATAATATTGCCCCAGCAAATGCTACCATAGGAAGATTTAAGGTATATACAGTGTTTGAGAGGTTCCCTTTATGGATATTCTAGATGGTTCTAGACAATTTACAATATTCTAGACAAGTAAAGGGTTGAGTTTTTCAAGCACTGCCTCCATTTCTTCATATATAATCACTATGGAAACAGATTGCAAAGTGATACACATAAACCATACAAAGTTGGCACAAAATTATTTCTTATAATTGATATTACTTGCCTCCATAAGAAATACTGATTAATAGATTATTGTGAAACCTGGAAAGAGCATTAAAATGATATTTTTTCGACCACAGTATGAAAGCGTTGGGCATAATGATGAAATCGGTTTGCACGGTGACAGTTTTCTTAGCGCCTTATTTTGGACTGCACTAACCTTTAACTCATTCTTGACAGGTTTTTTCGTGGACACCGCTGTACTGCGATCTGCAGCATATCACAGCACCGTGCTTTCAGCAGCACCCCGAGGACCACCTAACCTGTCTCCTCCAAATACTCCTGCAACCCCTTCAGGAATGATCCGCCCTTAGAGCCTCTGGACAAGTTTGCGGGATTCAGCCACGGGCCCGCCGGCCTGCACTGGGTGTGAGCCCGGGGCCGAGGGGCCGGGGAGCCCTCAGAGGCGCCTCCATCTGCCCCCCTCGCCTCGGGGCTTCTCCGTGAGCTCCAAGCGCTGCCCCCTCATGCCCAAGGCTGCCCTGGCTCCAGCAGCGCAGGGGGAGAGCTCGGGGTGTGTTTCGCCTGTCAGAGAGGAGGAGAAGGCGGGAGCCATTTCTGTGTGCGGATGGGGCGGATGCGCGGCCACCGGCCCCCGCCCGAGGAAGCCTCTTTCTCTCTCCTGTTAACCCCCGACTCCAGGGGGGTGTTTAAAAACAACCAACGCTGTGAGGAAAACTCGGCCAAGAAAAGGGGCCGCTATGCCGCCCCAGCCGCAGGGCCGCTCGCTGTTCCCTCAGCCCGGCCAAGCCGGCGCCGCCATTGCCCCCTCCCGCCCCGTGCTGCAGCAGGGACCGGACGGGAAACCCCGTGCGCGCGGGGGGGAAGGGGAGGCAGAGGGAGGAAGGAGTGGGGCGCTGTGACGCACTCAATGGTGCAATATCCTTCCGCGATCTGACAAAAAAAGTAGTTCCATGTTCCACGTAACTTCGTAGACCCCAGGGGTTCATACACAACCTTCGGATTAACTCAGAAAGTCGCGTGACGGGAATCTCTTGGGACAGAGGGCTTAATCCGGAGGGATTCGTGCTTTTTTGCGTGTGGCATAAGGTATATATCCATGCGCAGAGCAGAGCGCAACGAGTCCGTCAGCAGGGCGGGTATATAAGGCGGGCGCCGCGGAGGGCTTGCCTTTTCAGTTGAGGACAGAGCTGGTGATCGGAACATGTCAGGGGGCTCCGCGGATTATAGCAGGTATGGCGGGGGCCTGGGCTCTTTCCTCATTCGGGGGCTTCGTGGGTTGTGCGGGGGCGGCCGGGGAGAGAGGAAATTTCGAAAGAGGTGGAGGGGTGGGAGCCAGAGCGCCCTGGGGGAGGCAGGGTGCTATGGTCGATCAGCCCTGCGCTCTGGCCCCTCCCGTTCTAGACGTTTCGATCCCTGCGCTCCCCTTGCTCGCGGTTCAGCAACCGTTTAGCTCTAGTCCTCGGGGCTCGGTTTTCGTTACTGGCTTTCTTAGCAATCCAGTCAGCCCTGAAAAGGACTTTTTCGAAATTCAATCGTATACAGCTGTGTTGTAATTTAAATGTTTAAATGCCTTTCTTTTGGTTTTTTTTCCTTGACATTCTCTTCTCCCTCGCGCCATTGGTTCGGCCCGGGATTTTCGGGCCGCGCTGAGGGCGAGACCATTATATTTTTTGCGGGGGGAGGGGGAGGCCCCCCCGGGTAATCGCCCGGCGCCGTCCGCCCGCAGCGCCGGGTTTGCGCAATCCCAGGGGTGGAGCTCTCGCGAGAGTTCCCCGGCGGGGCGGGGCGGGGGGATCCGCTGCAGCGCCGGGAGCGCGCCCGCCCCCCCCCCTCCGCGCGCCGCCGCGGGAGCGCGCGCTCGGTGCGCCCATTCCCGCGGCGTCGGGCTCGGCCCTGCGAGCTGGGCACGGGCTTCTGTAGCGCCCCGGCCACTGAGGAAAAGGGGTAGGAGTTTGTCCATTGGCAAAAGATCAGAGCACCTGCTGGAATGATCTGTCACGGGTCCCGCCGCTTTTTCAGCCGAGGGGTCAGTTCGCTTCTGCGTGGTGGTGTTTCCTGTGCTAACAGCGTGTTCTCTTTCACGGCAGAGACCATGGCGGCCCAGAGGGAATGGAGCCCGATGGTGTCATCGAGGTAAGCACTTGTAAATTGACCTGAGAATTTTATTCACTGGTGGACAGGAGTATTGGATTTATTTTTTTTTCTTAATTCTTCCTTTATTACAGAGCAATTGGAATGAGATTGTTGACAATTTCGATGATATGAATTTGAAAGAATCCCTTCTAAGGGGCATTTACGCTTATGGTTTTGAGAAGCCTTCCGCTATTCAGCAGAGAGCTATTATTCCATGCATCAAAGGTATGCAGTAGATTCCTTAATACCAACATCGGATAATTAGGAAAGCATTATAAAATGCATATATTGTTTCATTAGTGACAGTAATAACTGTTTTTAATCTTGATTGAACAAGTGATATGATGGTACACCATCTTTCGGGACTGACCTGAAATGGAGAGAACTCTTTAGTACTGATCACTTACTTCAAGGGGAATTAAGTAAAACTAATATGATTGACCCGTGTGGGTACAGTAAATGTGTATCCTACTTTTTTTAGGGTATGATGTGATTGCTCAAGCTCAGTCAGGTACTGGCAAGACAGCCACATTTGCTATTTCCATCCTGCAGCAGTTGGAGATTGATCTCAAGGAGTCCCAGGCACTAGTATTGGCCCCTACCAGAGAACTGGCTCAACAGGTATTGATAGTGTAGTTTAAAAAAAAAAAACCAATAAACTGTGTGTTGCATAGGTTTCAGGTTTCACAACTGTGAGACATTACCGGACTTCTTAAGGGGCTTTAATTAATATCCATTCAGAACCCTTTTTGTGTGAAGTAATGGGGGCAAAAAACTGGCTTCTGTCCCACAAGTTCTCTGCCTCCTTAAGTAGCTGAGTTGATGCACATGGAGGATGTTCTGGGGCAGAGGTGCAGGAGGCAGCTGCTGTGCTTTGTGTAAAGTGGAGGGAGCATCTTCACCAGAAAAACGCAATTAATAAAGCACAGTGTTCTGAGTGGAAACAAAAAATTTACTTGTTCGGAAGCTGTTTAAAGTTAAATGCAGTTGTGCAACATGAAAACTGCAGTGCACATTTGGTTACTTAAATGGTTTTGTATCTTTGTATGTTTCCTGACAGTATAATTGCATGTCTCTTTCACTTTCAAGGCTTAGTATTCTGTTATGTGAAGTAGGTGTTGGTAATAACTTAAATAATACTTGAATTTTTAGCGAAGTGTATCAGTAATGTGGAGTCTTTAAGTTCAGTTTTAAACCAATTCCAGAGTAGAAATCTTACTGTCATCTTCAGCTAGACTACTGAAATGCCAGTGTGAGGGGGCAGTTGTTCTAGGTAAAGCTAAACATACTAAATCAGACAAAACAAATCATTGGAGTAAGGGCTTTTCAGCACAATCTTGTGCCTTTGTTATACTTTAAAGATGTTGAGATTGGACTTGTTTTGAAACCTGGCTTATAGTGGTGCCCTTGGAGAGCATTCACAGAAGAGTGTCCAAGTGCTTACCGTGCAGGCCTGAGCAGATAAGAGCTTGAGCTCATTTCTGGTGGCCCTCTCAATTTAGTAATTGTCTCATGGCAGTCATTCAATCAGCAAGTTCAACCAGTAAGAACAGAAGTGTGTCCCTCTGCCTTGTGGTTTCTAGGTAGCAACTTGAATTATGTGAAGTTCAGCAAAGTCTTTAGCAGCTTTCAGTTCCATGAGCTCCATAGTCCCCGTTTGGTGTCTTGGCTTCCAAAGTCCGTCTAAGCCAGTGATAATGGGGCTTAAGCTTTACTGTCCTACAAACTACTAATGGAAGGTTCTGTTTTAGATTCAGAAGGTAATTCTGGCCCTTGGAGACTACATGGGAGCAACATGCCACGCTTGTATTGGTGGTACAAATGTGCGCAATGAAATGCAGAAACTCCAGGCTGAGGCTCCACACATCGTGGTGGGAACTCCAGGGCGTGTGTTTGATATGCTGAACAGGCGCTATCTTTGTAAGTATGAATCTCACTGTGCATTTGCTAACCTATTTTCAATGAAAGCCTCATGCCCACTAAGAGCTTTATATTTATTTGTTGTCACTGTAGAGAGTTGTGCTGGAAAGCTTAATAGTGCAGAAGCCTGGTGTTTCTAAAGGATTGTGTATTTCTGAAACTTCATGAGATGCTTCTTTTTTTCCAATAGCACCAAAATGGATCAAAATGTTCGTTCTGGATGAAGCTGATGAAATGTTGAGCCGTGGATTTAAGGATCAAATTTATGAGATCTTTCAAAAACTAAGCACAAACATCCAGGTAAAAAAGCCTTTACATGGTAAAATGCATGCAGATTTGGTTATAGTTTGGCTGAGAACTGAATTGTACAAATCAAAGTTGCTTTATGGTGTATGTGCTAATATAGAGTTATGTGTTTTAGGTTGTGTTGCTGTCAGCTACAATGCCAATGGATGTGTTGGAAGTGACCAAAAAGTTCATGAGAGATCCCATCCGTATTTTGGTGAAAAAGGAAGAACTGACTCTGGAGGGTATCAAGCAGTTCTACATTAATGTTGAGAGGGAGGTTAGTATTGGTTATACTTGCTCTGGCAGGAGGGGTTAGGTTCTTTTACCTTCTTGTTAAAGTGCTGTGCTAAAATTGTGGAAACCAAGGCTGAGCTTTGATTTCTGCAATAATGCTAGTAGAGTAAATGCAAGAAGAAGAAAAATTATGCACCAGATCCAAAAAGACTAGGGTGGACCTCTTTCTTAATGTCCAGTGTCCTGTGTCTGAAGATCTGGTACAACAATTGATGCAAAAACTTGACTTAATTTCCAGGTTATACTGAATATAATTGTGTGCCAGAGCATGCTTAATCAGTTGTTCTATTTGAGTTCTTTCCTTTGTTAAAAGTTTGTGTTACATACTGAGCTCTCTGTCATGATGTGTTTCCTGATGATCTTTGTTTTGCTCAGGAATGGAAGCTGGATACTCTCTGTGATCTGTATGAAACACTGACCATTACACAGGCTGTTATTTTCCTGAATACAAGGAGAAAAGTAGACTGGCTTACTGAGAAAATGCATGCCAGGGACTTCACAGTCTCAGCTCTGGTAAGAATTGCTACTTCCAATCACTTCTGAAACGCTGTGTATTTCCAGAAATGGAAAAAAAATGGTGATGAGGGGGTATGGGTGAAAAGCAGGAAAGTTATAATATAGCTGTGCAGTGCTGTATTATCGTTCCCCCTGCTTAAAGTAAAATGTTTCCTTTCTATCCCTACCTGCTTCGTTCCCACAGCAGGTAGGGACGCTGGGTTTCATACATGCCTTTGTTCTTTCAAGGATGTTCTGGTTTGGAGCATTAGAACTGTACTAATTGCAGGTTTTTGTTTTAACTCTCCAGCATGGTGACATGGACCAGAAGGAACGGGATGTTATCATGAGAGAGTTTAGATCGGGGTCCAGTCGTGTCCTGATCACTACTGACTTGCTGGTGAGTGTTGTCTTCTTTGAACATAAGCCTTTTACAGCCTTGTCCCAGAAGCTTCATAATTCAGTGATGGTTTTTGTAACCTGAACTGTTGGGAGCTTTTGGGAACAGCAAAGACCATGCTCCACTATGACTACACAGTTGTAGTTCATAACTAATGATGTGGTTGACAGAAGCCCAAGAGAGATGAATTTTAAAATAGCCTCTGACTTGCATTAAAGAGTTGGTGTTGCTTTGCAGGCTCGTGGCATTGATGTGCAGCAAGTGTCCCTGGTTATCAATTACGACCTGCCGACCAATCGTGAGAATTACATTCACAGGTCAGTTGGCTCTGCCCCCCGGTCAGTCCCTGTGCTGTGCTGGATGTGGGCATTGGCACACACCCTCCTCACCTAACCAGGTGTTAGCATCCATACATACTTCTCAGAGCTAGCAGGGAATAAAACCACTTGTGGATTGGCTTTGAAAAAGCCCTGCCTTGCACAGCAGTGGTTCTAAAACAAGGGAGGAACAGAACTTTTGAACACTTCAAGCAGTGGGAAAACTTAGATATATAACAGGTTCAGTGGTGGCTGATGAACCTTGGAGTTTTGGGGAACATGCCAGCAGCTGAACTGCCTTTTGTCACATAGGCTGTGACATTTGAGTGTGGCACCTCTACTGGTGTGCAGCATCTTGACAGCAGGGTCAGCTGGAGCTGGGTTCTGGCTGACCTGGAGTTGTTGCTGCTCAGTGACAAGACAAGCCCTAGCTTGTAGGGCTGCCCTCACTTGTGGAGGTTCAGCTGTGTCCATGTTGTGTGTGCCATGTTTGCTCTTGGTGGCTTCTTAGTGGGATTCTTCTCTGTGGTGTGTATCTTCCAGTAGCAATTTGAGTTTGTTTCCCTAGGTTTAGTTAACTGCTTCTAGTGACTGTCCCTAAATTAAGTAAACTGTGCTTTATTACTTGATGTAAAAAAATACAGGAGTCGATAGCAGCAGTTGATGACACAAGATGGTGCTCAGAAACGACGTTGACGTAATTTAGGACGCGGATTCGTAAGCGGCACAGTTTGAATAAAGAGCGAGTTGGTATTTATTTATTTATTTTGTCATGATTATCCCCTAAGTTTTGTGAGCCCTTTCTGTGTATTTAGCTCTTGCTGGCAAGGTGCTCTATTGTGCAGTCTGTAGGAAGGTGGAGCTCACGGTGGATGTAACTAAACCGCATGCACTGATGTGTGTCAGTGGCTGATGTGGGCTTAAACAAAAATGTTGAGCTTCGATTTTATTCTCCAGAGAAAACCAACAAACCCTAAGTTTTCCCACTGGAAACAGTTAGGTTGAATTAAAATTCTGAAATTGTGTGCTGTTCCATGTTATTGGATGAAATTGGATTAACTTAGTAACAGTCTGATCCTTAAACAACAACGGTGTGTGCTCTGTGCTTGGGAGTGGATGCATGAGGGGTGGGTGCATAGTTGAACTGAGGGGAGAGAGACTGACCCAGGACTTCAGAACACAGCACCAAGCATTAAATGAAGATCTTACTTTGCAGCCAAAGAGTAACCGTGTGTGCCCTGCTGCCTGCCACGGAATGGACCTGCTGTGCTGCTGGCTCCAGCTGCTGGTTTTTCCTGACCACATGTGACTTGAGTGGCAGCTGGCCCTCTTTAAGCAGCATAGACTGGCCAGTGGCAGATCAGAGCAGCAGTCAAGAATGGATCTTGCAGACATGTAAAGCAGATGGGCAAGGTTAACTTGGGTGTAAATGTGTTTTCTTTTTGTGCAGAATTGGCCGGGGTGGTCGCTTTGGCAGAAAAGGCGTGGCTATCAATTTTGTCACTGAAGAGGACAAGAGGATCCTGCGAGACATTGAGACTTTCTACAATACTACAGTGGAGGAGATGCCGATGAATGTGGCTGATCTCATTTAATCCCCGGGATGAGGTGGTTGTGAATCCAGTGCTCGCTGTTGCTGAATAGGCGATTCACAACGCGCATTGTGCTTCTTCCTTCGGGGATATATTGAATCTTGTCTCAATGCTCATTACGGATCAGAAATACAGATTTTTGATAAGAGAAGCGACTTTCTGTCGTGAGCTCTTGTGGGGAAAGCTGTTGGCTTTGTCCACTTTAGGGTTAGACTGTTGGGGTTGGGTGGAAAGTCATGGGGTCTGTAAATTTTTTCTTTATTAGAAATTTATTTCCTAGTTCCATAGAAGTGGTTGTATTAGATGTTCTTTATCGTTTAATAATTTACTTATGGACTAAAAGATATAAGTGCTGTATAAAGTCAGCCAATTATGTTAAACTAGCCTACCTTCCTTTATTGTATGTACTTACACCTCAGATTAAATTGGAAAGGCCTTTCAAAATCTCTAAACTTTTATAAGAGCATTAAAATGCATTTTTGTTTCATATGTATTTATTCAATAAAGTATTTAATTAGTGGTAAGTGTGATCTGGACCCTGTTGCTAAGCCCCAGCAAGCAAGCAATCATACTATTGTCTTAGTTAGGGTTAAACCCAGTAAAATTTGCCATATTGCACATGTCTTAATGAAGTTTGAATGTTCAATAAAATACTTCTATATTCACTTAAATTGTAAATAGTTACTTCTTGGGTTGAGGGGAGGGTGACAGCAACCTGCTCTGTCTCTGGGTTGGAGTTAAAGGTGGCAACTGCTGCCTTGTGCTTGTGCCCACAGCTGCTGTACTTTGTCATTAATGGCAGGGGTGGTTCTGGACTCCGGAACAGGGTGATCTTCAAGTGCCAGTGTGGCCCTGGGATGCTGCACCTGTGTCCCTAACACTGAAGCAACCTTTCATCAAAGTAGAAAATGGCTCCCTTAATAATTGGTGCTGGCTTGATGAACTAGCTCTGCCCTGCATCATTTTCCCAAACCATTCAGGAAGGAGGGACAGGTGATGAAAACTCTGAAAGGATATGTCCCAAAGATGGTCATCCGGGTCACAGCTTTAAAATGGCTTGTGAGCAAGAATGATGAGAGATGATGGGAAATCTTGGGTGACAACTTCAGCACATCTACCTGTGGCTGAACATTTTTTTTTCTTGGAGAGCTTGAATGGAATAAAACTTGTAATATGTTTACTAGTTAAGTGATTTTTGCCATGTTTAACCCTAAAGGATCAGAAACAAGATGGAGGTGTGGACTGTGCAGGAGCTGGGTTCAGCCTGAAGCTGTGTTCTATAGGGATGTGGCCATTTTGCCAAGTCAGTCTATTCCAAGCCAATAGAGGCTACAAGGAATAATGTCCCTTCTGTGTCTGCTTGCAGCTGATGAAGACTTTAGTATGGACGTGCTCACTTTTGTCACATTTGTTTCCATGTGTAAAATGCACAACAATGAACTGCACAGTAGGAGCATTATGGACCACTCTGCTCTTTACCCAGTGTAAAAAAATATTCCAGCCTCAGGTTTTCCAACTGCAGTGCAGTCCTTTTATTGCAAAAAACCCCCCAAAAAACCAGTACAAAAGTATACAGGTCCCTGCTCTGAGAGCCCCAGCCACGCCTGGAGCAATGGGCTGCTGGATCAGTCAGGTGTTCTGTATGAGCTGCTGCATCACAAGGGCACAGAGACTCATCAGCTGCAAGAATTCATCAGCTCCATCTGCCAGGCATTTGTCCACTTCCTGCAGAGGGAACAGAGAAGGGAAAACCCTCTGAAAATGGTGATGCTCAAAGCAGCTGTGTCTTGGGGTACAGTGGAGAAAGAGACGTTTGACGGATTTCTGCAGCAGCCACATCACACCCTCCTGCAACAGGACTGGGAACCATGAGCTCTCCAGCCTCCATCTCACCTCCTACAGGAGGCCACCACCAAGTTCCATACACAAAGGGGTGTGGCACTGGCTTGCCTGGCTGCAGTGACTTTAGCAAAACCTCTACCATGGCTGGCTTTCCCTCTTCATCAAAAATGGAGCAAGAGAATCTTCTCTTTTTTGGAAAGGCATCTTTTATGCACCAAAACAAAAAATTGCATTTTGCAGCTCCTAAGTTTAAGTGCTGACTTATCTTAATTTTCCCTCCCATGTTTTATTAAGAAAACCCTAAACCCAAACCCACAAACCTCTTGATCGAATCCACTGGAACAACATAATATGGGTAATAATTCACTTAATTAGATTTCAATTCCTTCCTATTAAATTTCTCAGGACAAAAGTTTGCATTCTACCAAGAAACATTCAGAACAAAAAAGTCACCATGTACTTCTTGGGAGAGACTGTGCAAACAAAAATGAATCTGTAGAGATTAATGTGTTTTGATATTTTTAACTCAAGCTAGACTTACTGCAAGTTTCTCAACTATGGCAGATTTCTGCTTGTCGCTGTAATCTTCACTCTCCACAATGGTATCGTGCAGCTGGTTTACAAGCTGAGCAACAGCAAACCCCTCATTGATGAGATTCTGTACAGGGAGAGAGGAAAATGGAAGTAATTCAGCAACAGAAAAACCACAGACTGGAAAGACAACCTTGAAAAATTCTGTCTGAACTGAGACTGCACTGCAGTTTAGTATGGAACTTGTACATTGTAGAGGACAATTCAGCAGCCTGTGCACAGCCTTGCCCTGTGACCCAGCATGAGCACCTCAGACAAGGCTGCACCAGAGCAAGGCAGGCACAGAGCAGTAGTTCTGTCCAAACGTTCTTCCAGCTTCTCACAATTTACATCTTGGAAATTTTATGAGACATTTAAAACATTTAACAACCTCCACTGAACCTGTCCAATCCTATTCTAAAATTAGGAGGGCTTGGCATCCACAGCATCAGATGCAGTTTCACAGCCTTCACACTTTAAAGGGCCACCTACTTAGAATTTATTTTCATCAGCTGGTCATTGCTAGTCTCAGGAACTGAGAGATCTGTAAGACCAAAGCTTTTTTAATAAAAGAAAACCCATGGCAACTAAGACAGTTTTTTAAAAAAATCAGTAGTGCCCAGTTAAAAAAAGTCAAGTATTGAGAACAATGGTCAGTGAAGTCATTTTGGGAGAGAGAAGCTTATGAAAAGAGAAACACTTTTGGTGCAACCTTCTTTTTCTGTTCAGCTGAAGAGATCCACATGCCATCAGTTTAACCCAGGAGAAAGCCAGAGTCACATTGGTAGGGAAATTTATCTGCATCTTTGACAGCTCTTCCTCAGAAGGGAAAGACTGGGAATCCTGACTGGTAAAGGACACTTCCCAAATGTACATCAAAACTGACTGATGCCAAATGTTCTTTAGCTGTAGCCTGGGAATAAAGGATTCAGAGGGCCTTGACTGAGAGAAATACCCAGGGTAAGCACTAAGAGAACTGTACCTTTGCTAGGGTTTCCAATTTCTCAAAGGAACCACTCTGGCAGCCCAACAGCAATTCATCAATTGTTTCTTTAGGGATGACCTGTAACAAGAAGTGCCATTTTTTAACTTCAACTTTGTAAACTTAAAATCGGTGTTGATGCTTACAGGAACAAATTCTTAATGGCAGAGGCCATTTCAGGATTTCATTCCTCTACACACCCATCCATTTCTAGCAAGTATATGAGAGAGACTAAATAAATCTTAAAAGTGAGAACTAGGCTGTGATATTTGTCTTATACTGGTGATACTAAAACAAAAACCATATCATTACAATAGACTGTCAAAGTCACCTTCCTAAATCCAACTGCTTATTCAGGACACTGACTAAGAGGACATTCTTCAACAGTTAGATCAGCCAATGCTTACTGTACCATTCTACACCTAAACAACACAGCAAATAGGTTTTATTTCCAGTGACACACCAACGGCATCCATAAAAAGCCAGTGCAACAAGATCAGACACTGCATCAGAAGGAAAAAAGTTGACAGATGCCATTATGTCACTCTGTGCAGGGAAGAGCTGCCCCTTTCCCCCTTCACTCATTGCCATTCCTGTCAGTTGAGTGCCTGGACAGTTTGGTTTCAAAGCTTCTTTGAAATGTAGCAGCTCATTTTGTAGCTTAATGTCACTCCAGGGTCACAGAAGTTGTGAATGACCAAGAACTTCAAGTTTTTATGAAGATGTAAAGTTGGGTTCCTTTGCTTTAAACATGCATTATTCATTCAATAACAGAATGTCATGCTTCTCTTTCCTATCATCACAGTCAATTTCTGCCAGGTTTCAGATGTCTGATATTTATTCAGATGGCAGCTGGTTTACAGATACACAAAACTGAACAGTAACTTCACTGTGAAAATTGTTTAAAATTGTTCTGTAAAACTCTGCACAGCAGCAATTGCCTCCGGTTTCATCAAAGTGAGAACCTCCCAACGCCTACAATTTAGCTACGATGGCAGCACCTTCATGGGAAGTGTCTCCATCATTAAAGCCCATTTATTTTTCAGCTCTTCAATTCCTAATCTCACATTTCCTTCTTCATGGGTGTTTTGTTGCTATAGGAACACCTTCACATAAGTTTTATGAAATGCATTTTCTCTCAAGCTTCTCCTGTGCCTCTCAGTATTACCCATGTCATTCTAGAACAAACCACTGCTGTTTCATTAAAAAGCAGGATCCACAGATCCTTGTCACTGTCACTGTGAACATTAAGCTGAAAATGAGCTGCTACTGAAAGTCATTTCCTTGTGTGCTTCCAAACCAATATTGCAATGACCTATACTTATACAGACACACATATAGAAAAACACCAAAAAATGTTCTAATCTACTCTCCCACAAAAAACTTCCACAGTTTGCATTTATGGGCAGATTATTTCCATTTCACTTTGAATTACAAGACTGTTTTACAGTTTTCCATGATTTACAGAAGAAGTTGCTAGAAACCTGCTATGTAGTAAGTGTACTGAATCATGTAGTCTTTACAATTCTGATAGATAGTACATCATTACCATGCTGCAATGCTACTGAGTATAAAATTTTTTCTTTAACCAAACATTGAGCAATGGCAGATAGAGGTAGGAAAAATGCCTTTCAGAGTAATTCCAGGAGAAACTGTAAGGCACAGCTTACCCCAGCAATTTCAGTGATTATCTTCTCTGTGATCTCCTTCCCACCCATTAGGCGAGTGGCACTTTGAAGAAAAGTAATTGCTTTTCTTAAGTCCCCTTCTGACACTTTTACCAGGTACGATACTGCCTGAAAAATGTCAGAAAATGCTAAGTTAAATGTTCACTGTAATTAAAACCTAATACACTTTTTCAGCAGTTACTTTAAAACACCAAGTAGTGCATAAAGCAGATTGTCAGAGCCAAGCACAACACACAAGTTACAAAACAACCTCTCTACTAGCACAAATGTGTGCTGGCAGTTTGAGAAAGAAGCACAGTTTAATGCCAGTACACTCAGCAGAGAACAAAAAGCCCTGCAGTTTGGCTTCAGTTTTCTATGGCGGACATTTCTCTGGTTTTAGGACGACTTAAAATTCTTCTCATCTATGGAAGGAGAATCAATGAGTTTATGTATTTTATTTCATACAATTGAGCAGCCTCTTTCAAAGTATGCTGACTTGGCCTCTTTTGCTGCCATGCAATTATGCACTGGATTAAACAGTAAAATTACAAGGCAACCACAAAGTTACCTCATTACTGATTTTCACATGTTCCTTCTCAGAAACATCCAACAGCCTCTGCTGCTGGATACTGTCAGACAAAGGCTTGAAGCGGAATTTGGAGCATCGAGATGTTAAAGGTTCAATTATTCTGAAAGAAAGCAGGGAGAGTGGCACATGACTGTGTGGGTCAAGTTCTCACAGACAAAGCTAGCAAAGGCAGAAAAGGTTTAAAATACCTTAAGGTTTAAATAACCCTAAAACTGACACACTGTAAAAATTAAAAGTGAAATCTAAGTATTGTTTCAAGCTTGCATGCACATAGTGAAATCTCTATTAACTGAAAACTATGAAAATTAGATATCAACTTTTAAGCAGAGAAAAAATTAAAAAGGGACTACAGACCAGACAGCAAATCCAAATAAACAACAAATTCCAGGTGTACCTGCTGATGTAGTTACAGATAAGACAGAAACGTGTTGTTTTAGATTCCTTTTCCATTGTGCGTCTTAAGGCTGCCTGGGCTGCTGAAGTCATGGAGTCTGCTTCATCCAGGATCACAATTTTAAAAGGAGGACACATTTTACCACTGAAAAATTAGAAATCTGTTATTCAGCAGACATGAAATGTACAGACCAAGGGAAAAAAACCAAAAAAACCAATGAAAAACATAAACAGAAAAAAATCACTGCAAATAGCAAGAAATATTTTACTTAAGCATATATCCTTGAAAAATAAAACAGATTCAGAGGTTCAATTTTTTAAACATTATTTTTAGATTAAAGACTAATATTTGTAATAAAGATGGGGACTGAGTTCCCATAGAAAGACCAACACCTGAATACTGCAAAATCCTCTTAAATACATATTCTTACTGTAAGCTGCTTCTTTTAACACCTCATGTAGCTCTTTTTTTTACAGGCTTCCTGATTCCCTAAACTCCCAAGAATACTCAACAGACTGATTTCAGTACACAATATCATTTTTTGCCAGGTTGTCTTAGTATGCAGTTTCTTCCTGCTACTTTCCACAGTCCATACACATGGCTTAACCTGCACTGCTTCCCATCATCTAACACCAGAATTCTTTTAGAAACCATCACCCATATTGTAGAAATTCCTGCACATTAGAAGGACTGGGGAAGTAATTTCTTGCACAATTTACTCAAAGAAATTTTTCTATGGTAGTCAGACAACATCTTCAAAGGCAACAACATGTGCCCAAACCCAGAAGACTTGACCTTGTGGAGTTTTCACTGTCTGCCTCCAATGCTAACAGCAACAGTAAAAATCCTCCTGGGTATTCAAACCCCCAATGTGAAATTCCATGAAGCAAAAGCTCAGCCAAAGCACTGGGTGTTGCCAACTTCTGGGCAGTGCTGACCCATCATTTATATTAGAAACAAAACAACCACATGCTTTGTCCTAAGCAGGAGGGGATTGATCCAGCACTTACTCTGAACGGCTTCCAGATGCTGTTAGCTGAGCAAAAGCCTTCACTTTTTCCCGGATCACTTGGATCCCACGCTCATCAGAAGCATTTAACTCAAGGACTCTTTGCCGGAATAAATCAGGCCTGCAAAATTTTTATTACAACACATTAGCTGCTAACCCTTGTAATGATATGTTATAAAATGTAACAACCACCCTTCTGGCTGTTTTGAATGGCAGGGAATATTTTTATCAGCATTACTAAATAACATTATTAAAAGACGGTTAAGTTGAGATCATAAAGTGTGAAGTATGAATTTCCATTAGCTATTTTTAGAATCTCCTCTCAGGCTACAGAAAACAATGAAGTATAAAATGACATCAGTTAACCAGGGAAAAAAAAGCAGGAAGTTGGCTACATATGTTCAGAGCCTTTTTACTTATATCCCGTGAGCAATGTAAAATAAGTAAAAAGCCACAATACAGTCACTAGCAGTACAACCAGAATGAAATATCCAGAAAGTATAAGACATGCAGTATTTACCTGTAGTACTATACTCTATTTAAAAAAAAACAAAAACCAAACCAACAATTAATACACTGGATTTTAAACCCTGGGAATTAAAATCGACTGACAATGTGGAGTTGTCTTCCTCCTACTAAAGTACAAGTGGTTCTCTCCAAAAAACAATGAGTCAAAGACTAAAAATGACAAATAGGATGGGGGGACATACTAAATTCAGCATTACATTTGATCATAACATCAAACCACCTTCTCATCCATTTTTTGCTTATAGATCACTAAGTTTACTACTCAAAAACTCCCAAGTGTTACAAGTGAGTTAATGAATGCATACATGCTGAATTTTAGTCTGAGTCCCAATACTACTTTCCATACACAATTCAATGGTGCATAACAGAGAGACTACAAGTCAGACATTTTATGAAGCACTTTGAGATCTATGTGTAGCTAACAACTTACTAAATAAACCATAAAAATTGGAATTCCTTTACAAAGTTCAGCAAGGCATATGCAAGCCATATTCTTTTCATACTCTTTGTTAGGGGGGTTACATGGCCGCCAATCTGAAGTCTATGATGGTAACAGGAATCAGTGACTTGCAGTAGGACAAATGAGAAAGAAATCTTATGTTAGAGCTGAATTAGAATATGAAAATACTCTTGAAAAAGTGCTGGGAACTACCTAAGAGCAGGCAATGACCAGAGGCACTGCATCACATGATTAGGAGACATGTGACAATTGATTACAACAAAGCAACTTGATTCCAGCTTACCCAAACAGTTCTCTAGCAGCTGCCAAAATAGTGGAAGTCTTTCCAGTTCCAGGTGGGCCATAGAACAACAGATTGGGAAGCTGAAACAGCAAGGCATCATTTGTAAGAAAAGCAAATTAAAAAAAAAATCCACTAACGGGAAAACCTACTGATAATCTGAGCACCTAACAGAACAGAAACTATCTATTCCTCACAGTAGATAATGGCAAGTCTTTCATTTCTAAGTCTCTAAAGAAGGACAAACAGCTGCTGTTTATAGCACACCATGAAAAAGTGTTATTTGGTGGCACCATCCCATGTTCTATCCAAACTGATATTACAATCTATATTTATTTTTATATATGCACTCCAGGGCATGTCTGAGATCACTAAAGCCTACAGAGCTTACTGTTCTGATTGCAATGACACTCAAATTTATACAAGAATGGCCTTAAACAGCCCAGGTAATACCAGCAGTGCAGATGAAACCACCCTTTGCTTTCTCAGCTCCCCAGCTTTGTCCAGCCACGCTGAGGATTCTGTGCTGCCAGCAGCTGCACTGCAGTGAGCACAGGGCAGCTCGGGAACGCTGGACTGCAGCGGGGGCAGCACAGACACAGCCCAACAGCAACCACGGGGACAGCGCCAACAACTCTGCACTGCACAGCCCTGGCACATCCCTGCACCCAGCCAAGGAGCTTTCAAAGGAGATCACTGGCATTTTTTAGAGAAATTAGGGTAATTGATCTTTAAAATAATTTAATTAATGACCTCAGCATGAAAAATACTACTGCATTAAGGAGATATGCTGACACAGGAAGATCAAAGCAGCACAGCAAAGACTGCAGCAATTATTTTAAGATGACATTTAAGAGCACAAAGCAAAAACATATCTCAGTTTGAAAACATAACTATCTGCTAGATATCTGGAATTCATTAGATGGAATGAAACATAAGCTGGTTTTGTTTTGTCTGTCAGAGGAGCAATACAAGCCTGTGTAACATGGTGGTCCTAACTGTGCACTTTTAATACAGATGTAAATTATTAATACTAAAAGGTAATGAGCTGCACACAGTTCAGGTCATTCTTAGACAAGGATGATAAATCCAAACTGGGAAAAGTGATTAAAGGAGTGAAAAGCCTATCTTATGAGAAGAGTTTGATTTAATTAGCTCAGCAAAACAAAAGCTGAGAGGGAATATGACTGATCTCCATAAATACATCTGAGCAACACAAAGAACAAAGCTGGCATAAAGAAAATTTGTATAAGCCATGACTGAATTTTGGCTGAAATCAAAAGCTTTCCAGCTGACATAGGAGTGATAGTTTTCTATATTACTGTTTCAAGCAATCAGTTTTATAAATTATCACTTTAAAACTGCTGTCTTTGACAATAGGGGATGTTCCACTTCTACATTCTTAAAACAAGAATCCGAAAGTTCTCTCCAGCCAATATCAAAAAGACAAACCTCTCAGTCTGACTGGGTTTCTAGCCCTTAATGAGCACTCTATTTTTAAAGAGTCAACTAAAATTAGATTAGAGAATTCTATGCTGAATATAGCATGTAATGCAGACAGAATGGGAACAGCAAAACCAAAACCATCCAAAGAGCATAGGAAAATGCAGGAGTACACAACCCATAATCAGAAAATGAAATAGAGACAATCAGTTTGGTAACAAATACACCATTTTAACAACTAAGACAAGACACACAGAGCACAGACTCAACTGTGTATGTACCCTAAAAGCAGAGATTGAAATTCTTCTATCTTCAATCAATTTCTAGTAAATAAATGAATTTCAAGTTTTGCCTGCTCTTTCTGCCAATCAATTGTTCCTTGTTTCCCTAATTACTAATAAGCAAACAGCATCCCCTACTAACAAACACCTTTTCAAGTTTAGATACCACAATAATATTATCCCCCTCTATCTTTTATGACAGGTCCAGAGAGATGAAAAATGTACTGAATGACAGCTGAAAATTCACCAATCTCTGTGCTAGGTTGGCACAAGGGTAGATATTTGGTAGGAGATTAATAATTTCATGCCTCTGTGCTAATTCACACACTACTGTCCTAAAAAAAAGCATAAGCAGGTAAAAAAGTTTTAATAAGAATCTGTTTCCTAATTCCATTACACCCCAACTTTATCACTGTTTCTGTTTCAACCTCATTTATGCTGGTTTCTCACTGAAGTATTCACACCACTTTTCAGCAAGCACAACCTAATCCTTTATGTAACTGTGGCAGTATTTTTAAATAAACTGTAACCTGATCTGGTTATCCATTTTTCCACGCTTGCCAGAAGTAAGCAGGATACCTGCAGGCATCACTCTGCACATGGGAAAGCTACCTCATACAGTGCAAATCTCAGATGCCTTTCCATAAGTTTCAGTGCAAGTGAAGATGCAAATTGCTATGATAATCCTACACTTTCTTTTCAATTATTAAGGTATCATGAAGCAAATGAAGACTAAAGAATACCACCACCGTTTTCAGTTTCTTTGCCAAAAAACAACAACAAATCAACACTCCTGGCAGACAGAAATCAATTTCTCCAGTTCAAACCCCCTTGGACTCTGCTGTCCCCAGGTCATAACAGGATGATGTGTGCTCTTACAGATGGAAGTATATTGGCTATAGGGAGTTACAAGTCCTGTGTCAGTTATAGGGCGTTGCAAGTCCTGCTCTATTTAGCAGCTCCAAAATCAAGGCCCACAAATACAGGCCAATCGACAGAGGACTGACTCTCCCCATTTCCAACACTATTGTTTAAATAAAGCACATTACTCAAACCTACAGCATTGTCACAGCTGTTTCTTTAATCTCACCAGATCTCCAAACTCAGTAAGAACCTCTGTAGTAATGTGTACTTACTGAAGTAAGTACTAACCACCTCAGAGTTTCAATTACACTTTTGCATTTTTGACAGAATGAGTCTTTTCAAGAAACTAATAAAAATGTCCCAATTTAAAAAAAAAAAGCCAACAAATATTTTAAAGTACTTGCATGATTTTGTTCTCAAGCACCTTGCTGAGTTTGGGTAGCTCTGGCAAAATACAAAGCCTCTAACCATAAGCAGGAATTATAATTTGTCTTTTCAACTCAGGAGGCCGAAAGTCAACACAAGTGCACTAGGCTCAGAATCCAAGAAACACTGCTGATCCACAGGCTGTAGGGTTTTAAATAACTGTTGCTCAAAATAGAACTTCCCAACCCATCACCTAAGCAATGTTACACAACTGATACGTCCAGACAGAATAGGTGGCAGCAGCTCATTTCTCCTTTACTGTTAACAGTTCCTTCCTAATTACCTCAACTCTATAAATACTGTAATCCAGCAGCACTGCTGTTGAAACAGAGATTTCTGGGGTACAACATTACCTGACAAGGTCACATTACAAGAGCATTCTCAAAGCAGACTGAACGTGGAGAAAGGAACTAAAGAAAGAAGTGCAAATCTTTTGCAGTTGTGTTGTCTGATTTTGGCTTCATACACTCAAACAAATAAGGAACATCTGCTTTTGCAAGCTTTGATTAAATTACTATTTTCAGAGAGAAACAGACTCATATCACTGCAGGGCAACCCAAAGCTGCAGCCCATGAAAACAGACAGCTTTTGAAGCACAAGTCTGATTGTCCTAAGTGAGGAGGTAAAAAAGTCTCAGTATGTACAAAAAAGGGAATTGTTCAGATTTGGAAAAAAGCAGAGCCATCTCCTGGCTATGTACTTCATTTCTTCCTTCAGCCCCTTCACCTCCACATCAGCTCCTTTGGAAGAAATAACCATCAAACACACCAAATATTTACTAAGTTTTTATCCAAAAACAAATGCAAGAATAAAATTGCAACTACAAATGCACTGCTCATCTACACTCTTAGGTCACGCAAGCCAACGCTGCAACTGCCATACTTAGCTTTTTAAGAGACTTACTTGGAAACTTTAACCCAAAAAGTTTGGGAATCACTATCCAAGCAGTAGACCTGGCACTTATAAATTAAATTTCTCTCATTAGCGAAAGTGTTTAGTGTTTAGCAGTTTCACAGAAGCACTGACAGATCACTAGAAATGTTTAGGAGTGACTGGCAATTCAGACTTGTCTATGAAAGAAAAACTTTCTCCTCTTGTCTTAAACATGAATGGTGGAGTAGCAGTGTGGAGACAACAAAAGCTTTTCCAGGTTTGAAACTATTAACAAGAAGTTTACCATTTGAGGTTTTCCAGAAAAATTCCAAACTGCATTATGGAACTGACAATTCTACAGTGTTTAGAGGACTGAAAATATAAGAAGCTTTACACATATATCACAACAGGATATATCACACAGAGGTCAGTCAGTCTGTTCATGAAGTACCACTGTAAAAATGATCATTGCTGAGTTGGAAGAGAGAAATTTTTGTTACCACTGACTCAAGGGTCTATCTACAAATGCTGATCAGGTAGATGTTGCCACTACACTCACATCAGCACCTTCCAGGGACTTCTTCAGCACAGCTACAACTTCATCCTGGAAGGCAACTTCATCCACATTTCTGGGGCGACTAAATAAAAAGACATTAAATAAAATTTATTAGCTAACAAAGTTTCATAGAAAAGCTGAAAATGAGAAAAACATTTCCCCTTCTGATTACATCAGGTACTGAAGAATTACAGTGAACTTTGTAGTTGAAATCAAAATCATAACAGGAAGTCTAACGCCTCTGGTCTGTATTACTGAAGTGCTAATTCCTCAGGAAGCTGTTCGTCCTTTTCTGTTGTAAACACCTGTCTGAGATGTTTTTAAAAGCGGAACTGCAATATTTTACCCCTTTGTGATAAAGGCTTCTCAAAACCCAGAAGCATTATATGCATTCATGCACCAAAACACAGTGAAGAAACGGCGCTGCTTGACATGACCAAGATTTTCTGCTCAGTACCAGCCACAAAGGGCACTTACAGTACCTCACAGTCCTGGAGTTCCCCCATGACAAGGAAAGTTAGGCGGTTTTCCTTGAAGGGGACGCCCACACCTGTGACCCCCTTTTGCTATGCACCAACTACCTCTCTATACCCCTCACAGCCAACTTTCCCTCTCATGGCCAGCGCCCCCATTGCCCCAGAGCATCCCTTACTATTTCTCCACCCAGGGGATGGGTTTGGTCCTCTTGCCCTCGCCGCTACTCCCGGCCGCGCTCTTTTCCTTGGCAGCGACGGGCTTGGTGCTGATAGAGGCCGGGCCCTTGAGGAAGGCCTGCATGGCTCTGCCGGGCTCTGCCGGGTCCTCTCACAGCCCCCTCAGCCCCAGAGCCCCCTCAGGCCCCACCGGCCTTTCCCGCCAACCCGCCCGCGCACGGGGGCAGGGCCGCTTCCGCCCGCCGACAGCCAATCACAGAGCGCGGCGCTGCCGGGGAGGGGGCGGGCGTGACGTCACGCTGCGCGCGCTCCGGTACCTGAAGGGGCGGGGCTGAAGGGGGCAGCGCGCGCAGAGGGCGCGAAGCGGGCGGTGCCTGAGGTGGCCGCTCGCGCGCCGCCTCACAAATGCGCCTCCCCGAACGTGAAATAAAGAACAAAAAAATCCCCCTAAAAGAACAAGCGCTGCACGAGAGCAAGCGGAGGGGGGACCTCACTATGCAGTGGGATCTGCTGCGGTCCTGAGGCAGGGCCTGCTCCCTTCCCCTGACGGCTGAGGTGTCTCTGGAAGCGCCCCCGAGTGAAGTGAAATGAAAGCCAGGAGAGCCTAAGGTTGGCCAGGGCCTGTCGGGGGACAGACATTTGCGCCTTTATGGACGTCGGTGCTCAAACCTGCTCCGGCCCTCACTGCTGCCGTGCGAGCAGCTCCCCCAGGTGTGCAGGCTCAGCCCAGGCTTATTGGTGCTGGAGTGAAGCGAAAGTGAATCCTTTGTGTTTTCCCATTAATTCTAATGTCATCCATCACAGCTAAGCTAAAGGGAAAAAGTAAATTCAGGAGTGTGATGGATGTGACAGATCCCTTTAAATGACGAAAAAACGTCCTGGTAGATGTGGCAGTCGTGATGAACGCCCACGTTTCCATGTGCTGGGTGGCTGTAGCTTATCCTTCCAATTTCACACCGGCTTTGTGGGTAAAAAAATGGAAATATTTCTGCTACTAGCAGCTGGGTATTGTGTGGCTGCAGATGTTCTGCTTTACTATTTTCCCGTGGCTGCTCCTGGGCATGAGACACAGACAGAGTGGTCTGGGAAGCTGCAGTAGTGATGCCCCAGAATAGACCCTGTGGAAGTGAAAAGAGACTGGAAATGGTCTCTATGGCAACAGAAGAACAGCCTTTGGAAAAGGAGATTTAGCAAAAAATGTAGGCTGAAAATACATAACTCTGTCAGTGAGTCAAACCTGTAATTCTCGTCTGGGCAATTTTAAATAAGTTGTTTCCTCTCATCTGGCATTCTTCTGTTGAAAAATGAAATCCAGATTGTAGTGTTAGCAAGAAATGCCCACACATATAATTACTGAAGTTGTTTTGTTCTAGATGAAAATGCAATGATTTTTTTTTTCCCCACTGTGATTATATTTGGTATTTCCAAGTCATGGTAAGAAATGATTTCTGAAACCAGTTTCTTTCTGCAACTGTATAAAACTTTGCTATCTTTTTGAAGCTTTGTTCTATTTGTTGGTCTCTATTCAAGAGACCGCTTTCCTTAATGGGGCCAGCTCAAATGTACCTTGCATTTCAGCATTTTGTCAGCTCTGGAGGACCCTGAGATTCAATTCAGCAGTGGAATTTACCTTCTGCTACATTAACTGAACTTCATAACACAACTTTTTGTTTCACTACTTAAGAAAAATTTAAAATTCCAGAAAGGAATAATGATGCCCAAGCTTCTCTCATAAGGACTGAAAATTATGCTTCCTCTATTTTGTTGAATTGCATTCACTCACCATTTTAAGGTCCAACAGATCAAACTCAGTTACCATGTCCTCTCATTTGCTTCTGTCTAGCATTTTCCATGGGAAAGATTGTGTTTTACACCAGCCTAGTCAATGCTCCTTGTGATGACCTAAATGGGGACCCTTCCCAGTTGCTGTGGTTTGACCCCAGCCAGTAACTAAATCCAAGCAGTCCTCCCATATTTCTCCTGTCCTTCTGATGGGATGGGGAGGAGAATCAGAAAAAAAGGTAAGCCTTGTTGGTTGAGAGAAGAACAGTTTAGTAATTGAAACAAAGTAAAATATAATAATAATAATAATACTGAAGATAACAAGAAAAATAGCAAAAATAATTGTAATGTAAAGGAGAGAGTGAAAAATAAAACCCCAGACAAATGATTCACACAAAGCTGACCAGGACTCAGCCCATCCCTGAGCAGTGATCAGCCCCTCCAGACCAACTCCCCCTGTCTATACACTGGACAAGACATTCTATGGCATTGAATATCCTTTTGGCCAGTTCAGGTCAGCTGTCCCAGCCATGCTTCCTCCCAGTTTTTTGTGCCCCTCCTCACTAGCAGAACATGGGACATTGTAAAGGGTAAGCACTACTTGGCTACAACCAAAGCATCAGTTTCATATCAGCATTATTCTCACACTGAATCCAAATCACAGCATTGTATCAGCTTCTAAGAGGAAAACCAAATCTATCCCAGCTGAAACCAGGACACCAGTCTTATGTGAGCCATTTGCAGATGTACAGCCACAGAATGAGGGTTCAAGAGCTCATCTGACAGAAAACCAATGTGTCAGGGGCTAGTGACAGTAGCAGGGCAGGAGAATTGATTAGGAGGAGGACATTTGTCTTTATAAGTTACTCTGCCTGCTGCCCTGGAGACCTCCCCATGCCTCCATCAATCTAGACCTCCAGTCAGTTGACATGAAAGCTTCCTAGGAGATCAGCTCAGGGAGTTTTATGATGCTGAAAGTGGACATTCATTAAAATAAACTACACAGAGCTCATAAAAGTAAGCTGGGCCTAAAAATTACAGACTCACTTTTGTTCAACAGCTTTGTCTAAAATCCAGGCTTTGTTTTAAAAGAGGAAAGAGTTGAAAGAAATGAATGCAATAAAAATAGACATATGGATTTTTGTAAAAAATTAACAGCAAACATTTATCTCCTAACTCTTAGCATTGGAAGACTTCTGCCAGAATTATGTAAGCAACACAGAGCAGACTGGCACTGGCAGTTTTCACTGTCCAAGCTGCATAAACAAGAGAAGGTTCAAAGCAACATGGCAAGAATGTTGAAGGTATCAATGGTTTGGTTCTTTTTTCCCTTAGATATAATAACTAGGACAGCAGTTGTCTCAGCTCAGGTAACTGTGGGATATGATCACTGTATAAAAAGTCATGGCTGAAGTGGATACTGCAAATAGGAAAGTATCCATTCCTTCTCAAGATGCAGGAATCAGAGGCCTGAAACTGAAATATTGAGCTTCAGATGTAAAACCAAAAGAAGCAGCTTTTTTCACACAATGCATATTTAAATTGCAAGTCTTGTTACTATTAAACTTTATGGCCATCAAAATTATAAGTAGATTAAGAAAATAGCTAGACAGATTCCTGAAGAAATAGAGTATTAAATATTATCAGTCATATGCAGACTTAAGCTCAGAAAGTCCCTGAACCATAGATCACTGCAATCTGACAGGGAAATACTGGAGAGGGATTAATCTCTTTAAGTGACCTGTTTCATGTGCCCTTTCCTGGGGCTATATTAATGGTCCTGCTCACAGATGGGCCACTGCCCCAGTCTGTGTCAGGACAGTTGTTCTGGAGCACAGAAAGTGAATGATTGCTGTGAATGATTGATCTAAATGATGGTGACAAAAAGGTTTATGATTGGGAAAGAAGACAGGGAGAGGAGCAGGGAATTTTGCTAAAACTAGTGTTGTGTCTTCAGTGGCCTCTTTTTCTTTAGAATGGATTTTACTAAGGGCTGTGCTCCTTTTCAAGTAGCTGAAACAGCATCTGAGGCAAAGCAGGTCAGGCTTTGCAGAGCTTAGGTGAGAGGCTAAGTGTGAGGGTAAAGCCTCAGACGTTGCCTGGGGAGCTGTGTGTGGAGAAAAGGTGTTCCTGCAAGTTTTGGCAGAGAAGCCCAGATTTGTCACAGGAGCTGACCCAGAGGCCAGCAGAAAGCTGAGAACAGCAGAGAAGCACTAGCACTGTGACTCTCTTAAAAGCCAAGCAAAAGCACTGTTGGCTGAAGTGTTCCAGATAGAATGAAAGTAAGAAAACTTAAAATATGGAGTGCTGTTTTCCTTTACTATGTAACTAATGTTCCAGAAAGGAAGCAGCACTCTGTGTGCCTTCTTTGTGTGTGAATCAAAGAGGTATCTGACTCACTTAACAGTTTCTTCTACTAATGGAAATGTACTGCTGATCTAAGGTACTACCATAGCCAGTCAGAAGTGGTGACAGTGTAATTACCTTTCCCAATTGTGCCAAAAGTGTTCTAGTTTTTCAGAGCAAGTAACAGAGCCACAGCCTTTGATACAGGGATCAGCCAGTCTAGAGACAAAAGTTAAAGGGGGAAGGGATATGATAGCAAAGTGATACCAAAGTTTTCAAAGGAAGAAAGCGGATAAAGGAATCCTAAACTTCTCTGTTATTCCATCAGCCTGCCTATTTTTCTGCTATGGAAATATCCTCAGAGGCACTCTGTTCACCAGAAGATTGTAACCTTGTTCTAGGAGATTTTCATGAAAATCTAGAAGATGGGTAAGTTTGTAAAGGTTATGTAGGACTGGGAAAATGGAAATAATCAAGACAGTGAAGAGGATAGGCTAGTTTCAGGGATGGATCTAATTTTGATTCTCAACAGCCCTTCAGGCTCAGTTGGCTAAGTGTTTTTTAATGACAGAAGGAGGATGTATAGCTGTATAAGATGAAAAAGAAAAAACATACCTTTTTTTTTTTCCCCAGTGAGAGTTTCCCCTTATACTGGTCAGGCCATAGAGTCTTATAAACACTTTTTGTTAGCACTGTGCAGTTTACTGCTTATTAAAATTACTTACAATGCTTTGGCCTCAGATGTTTGATTCAGGATTTAATAAAGAGCTGATGATTTGTCAGACTGTCACTCTATGGAAAAATCAAATTCATTTGCCTGTTAGCCATCATCTTAGTGGTGGAACCATGGCATTTTGCACAGCCTGTGATTCTGCTTTCAGTGAGATCCCTGCCTGGAATGTAAATCATCATCCTCTGTATGTCTAACACATGTTTATCAGCAAGGGCTTTTATCCTTCAGAGGGGAAGTCAGTATTTGTTGTAAAAGTAAAAGGCTCAATTTTTCCAAAAATTCCCAGCATTGGAAATTGTTACTATCCCATTGATGAACTAAGTTACTTCAGCATCTTTCAACCATTCCTCAAGTGACAGATGCAAGGCTTTCATTTCTCTGTTGTCTCCAAGAGATCCCTATAGTCTAGCCTCCTATTTTTTTCCTTTCTCAACTTGGGTTTTCCCCTTTCTCAAATTGGATCACCCGTGCTTTTGCAATATTTTTGACTTGGTTCAGTCCCCTGTGGTGCTTCTATTTGGGAATTTGTAATGGCAATATACACAATGAACAGTAGCCTTTTTCTATTGCAGGCACCACTGAATCTTGACTGTGTAAAGAAATCATCCTGTAATTGGTAAAACGAATGGAGTTTGCTGTCCCATGGCTGTGTCCTGCTGTCCAAAGCTCCTCACCAAAATTTCCCCCTTTTGTTTATTATCACTCACATGATAAGGGAGGGACAGCACCCTCAACTTGGACTGATCCCATGTAACCCACCCCACATTTAAGCTGGGCAGGGAGCAGCCAGGATTAATTAGTGAGTCCCTACTGCATCCTTCCCCCTTTCAGACTTTCTGCACCTGGCTGAGTTTCAGTGAACCTGTGAGAATTCCTCTCTCCTGAACTGGATTTCAATTGACCAACAGGTTCACAAGCTATTGAAGGTGTGCTGGAAAGCTGGAGAGCAGATTAACGTAGCAACAACAAATAATAAGAAAAGAGATCTTAAAATAGCAAATATCCACAAGTCTGCAGTTACTGATGCTGAATAACAATGTTGGTATAAGAGCATATGGTCTTAAAATAGCTGAGAATTAATCTAGCTAGAAGTAAGACAAAGGCTCTTAGTTTTCCTTGATGTTCTTGAGCAGCCTTCCTGTAGGAGTAGTGAGAGCAAATCATCCACTCTGCTTTTCAGTGTATTTCATTCATGAATGGGTTTATACAGCATCTGTGCCTGCAAAAAAAAAAAAAATAATAAGGAAAAATCTTTTAAGTGTCTGGAAACATGGTGACTTTTCTAGTGCTGTGTTCCTACCTGCCATCTGTGACCCTTCAAGAAAAAAAATAAAGCATCCCAGACCTTCCAAATCCCTAAAAGAAATTATAGTTAGATGTCAGTCTGCTTCCCACATACTTTTTCTCCCCCAGTGATGGCATCTCTTCCCTCGTTGGGGGAATCCTTCTAACATTAGTCAAGGTCTCTGCAGTTTGACCTTTACTGCCCAGACAGGCAGTAAAATTGGATCTCAGGAAAAAATGGCTTTTGCTTTAATCCCAAAATGTTGGCAGGTGGGTGGCTCTGAAGTCATTCTCATGTTTTCAGACAGATTTGCTGTTAAACGAACTGAACAGAAGTATGCAAGGAACCTCTTGGCATAGTTGGTCAGTCATCCAAAAATGAGGACAACAGCACAGGTACTCAGACTGGCTTGTAGGTCAGCCAGCTGATTATAGGATTTTCCCTTTAGAGAGGTAACCCTTTTTGCAACACCAGGACAGCCACACTCACTGTGCTGTAAGATTTGACAAGCTCACAGGGGTATTTTACAGCTCCAGTTTTGGGGATATATGTTCTCAGGTTCTTTGGCATGCTTGGAAAGGTGGGCTTAAGCAAAACTCTCTGGATGGGTAGGGATCTGGATTTAGAGCTGAATTAATTCTGTGGGAATTGAGCAGATCTTGCAGGCAGCTCTGTTTCTCTGTTTTATTCCTTCCATTTTAGCTGTGCAGTTAGTTTTCCACGTTTCTGGAATTACCTTGTGTGGAGCTTCAGGTAGGCTTCCAAGGATGAGGTGCCAAGAGGGATGGAATGGAGATATACAAGTCCCTGGCTTGTCCTGCCCCTTCTCGATTCCTTGCCTGCCTTACTCTCCCTGTTCTCAGATGGCAGCTGGGATCTGTAGCCGGAGGGGTGATGAAGCTTTCCCGTTGTTCGGCAGCGCGTTGCCCCATGACAGCCAGGCATCCGGGCAAGGCTCAGCTGTGTCGTGGGCACCCAGGGGCAGCTGCTCCCCACAGACCTGCTCTGGCCACTAAAGGCCACCTGCGCCTGCCTGCCCACGGGCACGGCTGAGCTCCGTGGCCACGATAGCAGGTGAGCCCTGCCCAGCACCCACGGCTGATTAATTCACCCTGCTTGTACACGTGCAGCTGGAGAGGATCCTGTGGGCTCAGCCAGGATCCCAGGGATCCTGTCCGTGCAGGTGGAGCTTTGTAGCTCTGACCACAACACACGTGAAACGCCCAGTGTCCCCCTCCCCCTCCATGGAAGCAGTGGCCCCGAAGGCAGGGGCTTCTAAGAGGGGGTGGGAGGAGGGTCTCTGGAGACATTGCGGGGTTCCACTTAACGAAAGCCTGCTAGGCACTCGGGCCCCAGAGGCCGAGGGGGAGCATCGGAGGCTGTGAGCGTGTTGTTCTCCACTCGCAGGCACGCTGGTGAAGGGAGCGTCGCAGAGCAGCTGCGGCTGTTAGAGCTCTACTACCAGCTCCACTCCTCCCGATGCCATTCCTACCTCCAGGATTTTTCCCTGACTCGCAGCATCACCATCCAAAAGTCTCCCTGGAGGAAGGTATCTGCTTGCTGGTTTGTCTCTTTATCCTTTGCCTCATCCGCGGGAGAAGGGAGGAAAAAAGCCATAAGCAATCAACTCATCTGCTTTCCCCCCTTTTTATTTTTCCCCCCTCCTGCTCCCTTCCTTCTGTCAAGGGGGGGCTAAAATCCCCGTCTGGAAGGAGCTTTTCAAGGTCCATGCATGGATGGCAGCAGATTGGAAGAGGTGAGCAGCCGAGAGAAGATGTGAGAGCTGGAAGGGCCGTGCCGTGGGAGTGGTCCTTGCTTTGTGTGCAAGTGAGGCAGTGAGTGTGCAGCCTCCCACTCCGAGTGCATCTTTTTTTGGATGCTGTGTAGTTCCCTGTGTGAAATGCTTTTTTGGCTAAAAGAAGAAGAGATGTCACATCAGGAGCTCACCCAGCGACTGACTACGGTTATCACCCATGTGGGTAAGGCATCTTTATTTTTCTTCTTACTACATTGGTGTGGATTCGGGGGCCCTGTTCCCCCAGGAGGTGCTGCTGCCTTTGTGTGACAATATCACACCTGTACGTGAAATAGGAGCCATCAACAGACCGCGAATCCCTGGCTTTTAGCAATTACACAGCCTTTTATTGATGATTTGTTTTTCAAGCATGTTTTCTCTGAAAAGCAGCGACAGTAAGAGCTGCGTGTCCTACCTGTGAAGTGATCTGTGTAAAATACCCGAGCACAGTTCTTGCAGGGAGGTGATGGAGAAGAGGGGGTGTGGGAGGATGCTGGAGCAACAGCAGCGCTAATGTGCTGTGCATTTGCTTTTGATCCTGGAATAGCAGCTCACTCTCAGAGAATCTTTTCATGGCCTTTGCTGTTTCAGGATTTCTGGAAGGTGCTAGGACAGGATCTCAAAAGCTTTTCTCTGTCAGGCTTGATTTTACTGTTTCTAACATTCAAATGCCAGTGAATATAGGTGAGGCCGTATGCATTGCACTGGCATCCTTATCCATCTGAGCTGCATACCCACCTGCTGGCATTGGGGACTGCACGAGCAGGAACTAGGAACCTGAAACTAGCAAGACAGTAGGAGATGCTGGTGATAAAAATATCAGATGAGAAAAGCTTTTGTGACCCTTTTTTGTTACCTACAGTTGAGTTAAAGCAGATTGCAGCTGTGTTGCATCACATAAAGAGAACATTTTTAGTTGAATTGCATAGGACCAAATTTTATAGCTCTCCGTGTTTGCAATGGATTGTGTGCCATGAATGCCAAAGATGTTGTACAGGTTCCTAAAATGCCTTTGTTGCTGGCTTTGTTCAACCTGTATATGAAACAGAATGTGACCAAAATTTGACTTCTAGAGAATATATAAGTAAGGTTATAGACCAACATTATTCTTTGGTTTGATATTAGCTATGGCAGCTGAGCTAAGTTTAATAGAGCACATGCAATCAGTATCTTGCCTAAAGAAACAGCACAAAAGCAGATTCAAAGTCAATAAAATATTTAAGACCAGGCCCCATCTCTCCAAATTTTTTCCAGGATAACCTCAGCAGGAGCTTGGTATGGGAGAGAGTATGACTGCCAGGAGAGCTTGCAGCAGCAGGCTCTTTGACCCAGTAATGCCAGCATGAATTGCTTTGCAATTGTGCAAATTCAGATTGACATGAAGTCACATGAATTCACATTTTTTAATCAAGATTTGGAATTCAATATGAGGCATATTCCTTTTTTTTTTTTTAAAGATTTTTTTTCAGGAGAGCCAAAAAGATTTGTGTATCTTCTGGTTTTCATGTTAAACTCAATGCAGGTCCTCATCATCCATATTGAGGACTCTCCTTGATATTAGAAGGGACTTGTTAGAGGTAATGTAGCATTATGTTACTTACTGTGTAAAATACTATTGTCTAATAGGAAGTCATTCTGGACCCTAGATATGTTGATGAACCTTTCCCCTGTTCTCTGCTAAGTTCAAGAGAAGTGTCTGGGTCATGAGGCTGATGCTAGAGTCTTACTGGTTTCCTGGAGGTCAACCAGCAGGCCAGTCCCTGGGAGAGGAGCAAAGGTCACATATCTTGGTGTTTTTTCCATTCCACACTGAGGCAAGAGCCTAGCTCTTGATCAGCTTCCATCAGGGAAGGATAATCCCACCATTTCCCCAGCCATCTGACCCTACTTGTGGAGTCTATCTGCCTTTTTGCAGGCAGAGTGCATTTTTTATTGAATCATGTAAGTGGTTAAAGCAGTTGTGCAAAAATGGAAGAAAGTAACATTAAAACATTTGTTACTGGCTGAAGGAAGAACATTTCTTCCAAACCCATGATGATGATGCACCATATTTATGAATCACATGTTGTAACATGGGTGCCTTAGCTGAATCAGCAGTAGCTGATTGGAAGAGTAATTCCTGGGAAGCTGCAGGGAAGCTTCTCTTGTATGTTCATTGGGAATCTTTACAGCTCAAACAAGTGAAAGGGCTCTCAGCCTCAGCAATCTGAGGGGATCCCTGGCCATTTATTGTGTTTACTATTTTTTCAACTCTCACCCTCATATTGCCACTCGGACTGGTGGGATTCAAACTCTCTAGAATGTAGCCAGCTCTTGGTTGGGAGCACAGTTCCCAGCTCTTCCAAGAGCAGGAAATAAGAAATTTATTCACCAAATTTGCAAAATGCCAAACAAGAACTTTATGGGAATGTTAAACAGAAAGACCTTTACATTTTCAATAAAACCTTTATGGTATCATTTTGGTCAGTGTGAAGTAATGACACACCGTTTTATTTTTAATGTGTCAATAAGAGTGTCACATTGTTAATTGCCTGGGGCTCAACTTATCTTTCCTGGGCAAAAGCTTTCATCCCTCATTAGCTGACTCATGTTGTGTTCCACAGTTCATGTGCTAGCAAAAAAAGCTTCTTATCCTGCTACAGACTTCATGCATGCAGTACCTGCATCACCTGGGTCAAAATCAAAGCTCTGAAGGTATTTTCCTGCTCCACAGTAGCTCTCTTAACTTGATACTTTTCTAGTACCAGCCGGCATGGTAGCACATCTTCAAACGATGTGAAACAACAGGACCAAATTAGATCTCTTAAATAGCCCTGTGCTCCCTCAGCCTCCCTGGGATTATTCCTGACTGTCCTGGTGTGGATGAGGTAAAGGGGCCACCATAGGTGCCTAAGACAGGAGTAGTTTGTGAATGCTAGCAGACTTTCTGCTTACTATCTGAGATTTAGCAGCATCACTACCCAATCTTGTTACCAAAACTGCGTCAAGAGTCTTTTTTTAATTTACCCTACTTTCATTGAACTTGTTTGTTGGGAGGTGTTGGGGAAACACTCATCAATTTTGGAAAAAGTGTGTCCTTTGGGTAGGTGGCCACGTGGCAGCTCTTCTGTGGTGGGGAGGGAAGAGCTTTGCAGGGTGCCATGCCTGGTGCCACGGCAGGATTGTTTGCCTGTGGGAACATGTACAGCTCTCCCAGCCTGCAAAGCCCACAGGAATACTCTTTTGTGCTCTCACTACCCACGCACACTTGGCAGTTGGCCCCCAGAAGTCTGATGCCAGCTTTGCTATGTGTGGGCAACGTTCTGGGCACAGTTGCACACACAAGCAACTCCACCCAGTGCCCCATTTTCCACAGATTTTTTTTCTTAAAATGATTTTATGATGGGATGGAGCTGCCAGAACCAATGTGAGCTGTCTCAAGAGGCCAGCAGCTTGGCTCCTCTCTTGCCAGTAAAGAATTCCACAGCACGTGGGAGACAGGGTTTTGTTAGAGGCTCCCCTTAATTCTCAATGAAGTTATAAGAGCTCCTCCCCTTCAAGTGTTAACTGGACCCAGATGAGCTGACTATCAGTATCCCTGGTAGGAGAGGCACTGATGTGAATTTGCAGAAAGCACTACATTGCACAAATGTTACATTCAAGAAATAACCCCATACATTTGTGTCAGCATTCATCTGATTTTACACACTCGTATTTTCCCAGTCTCTCATTTTATGAAAAAAGCAAACAAAAAGGAATTTAAACAACTTGATGGAAATCAAAAGGAAAGTCAGTGAATGAACTTCATTTAGGATTGACATCTCTGGACTTAAAATTCTTATCTGTTAACCATGGTATGTCAATTCCTGTCACTCTTGGCTTAACCACCAGAGCTGAGGAGTGGTGTAAAATACCTGTGTGTGTGAAGAAAAGCTGTGTTATAATTTGAGGCAGGAAGTAAAGGATGATACTGCATCTACCTGACTGAAAGGAATTTAGGTCAACAGAATGGAATAACCCGAGTTGGCACTCATCCGAGGCCAGTGGCTAAGCATCACAAATCACAGAATCTGCTTTATGCTACAAAGCCACAAATAATCTAATATGTCACAGCTGGACAGACAATTGCAATGTTTCTGATATGTGTCTGTGGACATCAAAGGACACAAAACAGGGATATTTTAAGAAATTAACTTTTGAGGTACCATATTAAATAGGCCTTTTGCTACTCCTATGCAAAGGCTTAAATCAAATCAAATTCCTCTGCAACGTAAAATTCTTGCCTTTGTTTTAGAGCATTCATGCATTTTTGAACCACAGATTCTGTGTCTCTGTCCTACTTAGGGATTTCTGCTGCACAGCAGAAACTGGTCTTTCCATTGACCACAGCACACCAGATTTCCTCACCCAGAAATAATATACAGGCATGGGAGGGGCATTTATCACTACATTCCCAAAGAAATATGACAATAGAAAACTGCAGAAATGGATTTGCTAAATTTACTTGGGATCTCATGCTTATGAGAAATGGTAGGTTGAAGTTTCCCCATGAATCTAATTCTGTAGAAGAATTGAGCTTTAATCATGTTATCTGCATCTTTATTTCTGTACCCCAGTAAGGCTTTTGAACTGTTGGCCAATTTTTACCAAACTTGGTGAAGTGACAAAGGTCAAAAATATTGAATTCATGCCAAGTATAAAAGTAGTATCTGAAGAAAAAGATGAAAACAGTGAAGAGAAGGGAAATAAGCTCATTCTATTAGATTCCATGTGGGAGGGTGGAATGTGGGAAAGGAGAGATAATAGCAATTTATCTTTTTTAGTTTCACAGCTTAAAAAAGCTACTTGTTTCCTTTTTTGTTCCTAGATTATAGTTATTAATTTTACCACATTCTATATGGCCTATTCTGTGCAGCTGTTTCACTGGAAACTGTTCAGTAAGGAGCTGTTTGAAAGTGTTTTGCTAATGCTGCAAATTTTGTATCTATAAAAAGTGGAAACTAAGCTCTCACAGAAATCCATGAAAAAAGTGCAGATGTGCCTAGTGCACTTTCCAAGATGTAGAATATTGCAAGTCCCACAGACTTTTTTAAAGTCCACACTCTAACCTGGTTTGCAGAGACATTATCAGAAATAAAGATTATAAGAAACTGCTATGAGTTGGGATCCAGAACACTAGTTTGTCTCAAGTCAAAATATTTATGTGATAATTTGGCCTCATGTTCAGGTAACAGAGGTGTCTAAAGAGCTTCCCAGAAACAGTAGCATGCATTAAGGCTGCCTCAGTTTCAGGAGAGAAATGTTCCTCTTCTACATTCCATCTTTAGGTGAATACTTTTTCATATGGGATGTGATCCTGGCATCCTTGACACAATTTAAGAAAAACCTTGCAATATCCAGGTGTGATACTATTGCTATTTTCTTTCAGAGCAGCATGTCCTGAGGAGAGGCATGCAGAGCCCCAAAGAATTGAAAGGCTGCTCACAGCCCTGTTTTCTCATTTATTGATACCCTCCCCAAAACTCTCTGTTACACACTAAGCTTTCATTCTCATGCCAGTGAGAGACCAGGATGCTGGGGGGAAGAGGGAATAGGAGTAGCTATCCACCATCTGCTTGCTGCAAGGTTTTGACACTTTCCACTTACGCATGTTGTGATGGCAACTGTTGGAGACAGTGAACTAGGCTGGATGGAACTGAGGTGTGATCCAATTTGTCAATCTCTAAGTCACTCTCTCTTTCAAAAGCCTCTGCATTGCTGCTGTTAAATCTAATGCTACAGCAGTCTCCCTCTGTCCTTTATTTTCTAATCTACCTCAGTAATGACTTGTAGGTGTTTGTTTGTTGGCATGGAGGAGCGTTTAACACACAAGGAAATTAGTAAAGGAAAGTCAGGTGGCAGGATCCAATTTTAGCTATTTGTAGTGGTGATGCCTGTGGTCCCTTCCACAGCTGTGCTTGCCAGATACCAGGTCCTATACATCCTTAGAAGCTCTGCTGGCTTCTGCAGTTCATTTTTTAGTGCCGGGAAAATAGTTGGGACTTAAATGAGTTATTCCAGGATACATGCTTCAGCCAAAAGGAAGTTTATCTGCTGTTTGGGTCAGGTCTTATGATTTTCCTGATGCCTGCTATGTTTCAGGCCTCTATTTCAGGCAAAGTTAGCCCTCTTTTGGTAGTTTTAGTGGAGCAGAAAGCAGAAAGCTCTGAATTCCAGAGCAGGCTCTTACTAGGACTATATGGTAGTCATTTGTTGGGTCTTGGTGGATTTTTTGGGGGGGGGGTGGTTGGAGACATTTTTATTTTTTGAGGGTAGGGAGAGGGTTGGATATCAAATAACATTTTTTTTTTTTTAAAAAGAATGTGGTAGCTTAGGTCAAAAGCAAGGGAAAAATGACAGCAACATTCAATGAGCTAGTCAGACTATGGCACTTCCCAGTCTGCTCTTAAACACTCCAGGGCAAGCCCTGGGTTACCTGGTAGGAGGGGGTGGGAGGAATCTCCAGGGTGAAGCAAGTGCTGGAGGTTTCTCCTTTGTGAGGTCTCTGAGTCAGGCACAATGAGGGATGCTGATGCTGACAAAAGTCGTTGCTTGCTAACAGGGCAGGCTGTAGTGACCATTTGGTATTGCTAAGGCCCAAGCTTAAAAAGCAAATAGGACTGAAAGGAGGCAGAGAGGAGCCCCTGTCTGTTCCCATCTCTGTGGCAGAGGGGAGCTCAGATGGCCTCACTGGAAATTAAACTAAGCTGACATCTATCACATGGTCTGGCAGCTCGTTAAATACAAGGGCCTTTTTTCACCTCTTGCCTCATCTTTTATTTAATTCTCTTTTCTCGCCCTCCATATGGTGCCTGAATCCAAGAGTTTCCCTGAGAGGACATCTCCCTGAGGGAAACAGGATCAGGATTTGGGAAGGCATTTTGCAGCACCAGGTCATCTCAGTGAGTAGAAAATAAGCTAATCAATTCCATTGCTGTCACTCTTTTCCCTCTTCTGTACCACATTTGAGGCCTCTTTTACTCCCAATGCTGGACTTAGCATTTGATCTAGGATGAACTTTTATGAATGAGGCCCAAGTGACTGCTAAAATAATTTTGATATCACAGTGTCTGGTACATGATACTAGTCCTGTCTGTGTATTTTCTCCTGTTCTTCAGAGCTGGGCTTGTGTTCAAGTGTTAGGGAGAAGAGAAACCATACATCTTTTGTGTTAAGGCTGTGCTTTAGCCTGCTGGCCAGGCTGCTTGTACATCCCTTTAGACCTCAGCACAGTAACGTCTGGATTGCCCCAGGTGGTCAGTGGGTCAATGATTGCGAGTAATCTAAGTTCTTTGCAAAACTGCCTGATCCTGCTCATGTGAGAAAATGTGAAATGATAACATGGAGAGAATGATGTGAAAGAGATAACATGGCACATGGATCACTGCTAATCAGTGACTCACACTAATCAGGGCAGCAGATGCTGCCAGAACTGAAACCAAGGAACAGAAGGGAGACAGGGTGAAGAAACAGCCAACTCTTACATGCATAGATGGAAAAACATCAGTTGTAAATACCTTAAGTGATCTGTAAGTCATGGCATGGAAGGAGGTACTGCTTAGGGACCAGGAATGCTGTAAAAACAACTGTCTGTAAAAACACTGTCTTGAGTTTAATGGAGCAAAGGACAGCAGGCTCCACTTTGGTGGGGGGGACAATTGGGTTGAGATCACTGTATCTTCAAGCTTCACTGTCATGTAAGCACAACACAGATAGCATCTTTGAGTCCAAAAGCATAACTGCCTCTGAGGAATGATGAACTCATGTACTGGAGGAGGGCCATGTCCAGCATGTGAACCCAGGCTGATAAAGTCTGAAGCAACAGCATTCATTCAAGGGTGAAATACATTACATTTATATGCACCTACCTCTTGTAATTTGCAGTGCTGAAGGCTGCATTGCAGAAGGCTGGTGACTTTTCAGCAGAGTTCTGCAAATAATTTTGCATTAATGAATTATTTTGAATATAATCCTGCATTCATCCTGTTTTCTGTTAGAATATTCCCTGCTGTGTAGTATGGAATGAAGTCCTAAACTGAGACAGACAATCATAAATTTCCGTGGACCCTAGGATTTAGTTTACAAAGCTGCTGTGTTCTGTCTCTGTCTTTTCTAGCCATTGCAGGGACCAGACAGTACAGTACAATATCCCCCAAAAATGGCCAGAGGAAAGACAGACTACCAGGATCAATAATCCATGCTGAAATGAAATGATTATCTATTTTGTTTGCCAGAACAACACACATACACTCACACTCCAGCTCAAAAGCAGCTTAGCACCTCCTGTACATTGTATTTGGCATGTTCTTGAAAATACGTTGTTCCAAAATCACTGCTGTCATGACCTTTGAGTGCTGAATCTTTTGGGCACTCAGGAGCTAAACAAGCACAGCCAATGCATTGAGTGTCCATGCCTTCATGGGGACTGCTACTCATTTCTGTATCAATACTCTCCCTGTCTCAAAAGTGGATGGTTTGGCTTCAGTATAAGGTACTACCATGCCATAGTAGCTCTCCTGTTCTGAGCACTCAGGGGCTTGTTTGGCCCTTCAAGGCAGCCAGCCCAGCCCTCTCTTATATCTGCAGAGCTTCCCTGATTCCAGAGGTACATGAATGCAACATAGATGAAGTTCTCTGGGGACTCGGCTGCAGTAAATGCAAGACTATTACAGTGAATGCAGAGCTGACTCTGTGGAAGTTTAAACAGAGATACAAAGGTCCTTTTTGGAATGTTAGTCCAATGTGACTTTCATTTTAAAAGTCATTGATTCCTGACCTGGATTACTCAAGCATGGGAGTAAAGGTTAAATTTCTGCAGAAGTCAAAATCCTTTGAAATGTTGCAAAGAGGTGATGGGAAGTGATCTGTCATCAATATTACAACAAAGTGGCTCTGATCCAGAAGTTGCAAAGAGCTCTTTATTTCTGTGTGAATATGGGGAACTGCTGGTACTCAGCACTCCATGGGACCAGATATTTTTGTCTGAGTGCACTCAGCTGTAGCTGACCCAGCTGTAGTCCCTGCTGCAAATAGGTATAAGAGGCAGCACAGAGTTAGCACCTACTGTCAGCATTGTCCTGGGTTCATATGGGGATCCTGAGTTAGTTTGTCAGAGCTCAAGGAAAGCCAGGCTGAGAGGATCTGGATTCAGATTCCCCACATAGGCAATTGCAACCTGTAATCTCTGTGCTTCCAGTTACCTCCATCTGTGTCTCAAAGATCTTGGATGGAAGCCAGCAGCTCTTATCCTGAGACTGTTTATGCATCCACCCGAATCACCTAATGCGTGAGCACCCCAATAGTATTACAGTGAGGCTGTCATAGTATCAATCCATATATTAACACCATAAGTTACAGAATTCATATGAGGAGGGTTGGATCTGCCACTTCCACACTGCAGACTGTTGCCCAGGGCAACGAGATATGAGGGGCTGCACACCATTTAGCTCTTGTTTCCTCTGCATGACCGGGAGCTGTGTGATTTCCAGTTTCCCTTGGGCAATGAATTGTCTGCAGCTGGCCCCAAATACAAGAGCAGTTATCTGCAGTTCCGAGACATAAATACAAGACAAACAATGCTGATGTACAGCATTGTGGGCTGCCTGGCAACAGCTGCTGATAGAATCTGACTCTCCTCTTACATGCCTTGAGCTCCAGAGATTTTGTAGGAGTTACTCACATTTTAACTGGAAAACCACTTCAGGTTCATTGTGAAGAGATGAAGAAAATCTAAAACCAGAGAGGGTTTCTTTCAGTATTTCAGTAGAGTGACTTTTGCCTTTATTCCAAGACCTATAAAAATTTTAGTTATACAGAGGTGGGCAATTAGCCCACAGTTACTGGCATCTCCAGTTATTATTGCTGCAATATCTGCAGTTTAATCATAACTTTCCAAGGATGTGCACATGCTGACAGACAGGTATTGAGAAAAGAACTGCAGCAAACACATGCAGCTCTAGTAGCAATGATGAATAGAAATTAGTTTATTTGGATGTGAGAAGTTGAATATGCTGCCTGTTAGTCATACATGTTACAACTTTAACACTTCAAATACATTTTTATCTGGTATGGATTTCATACTCTCACTGAATTGCTGTGGCTAGAATTACTATCAGGAGAGTTTGCTTCTTGTTATCAATCAATAATCCTTCACCTAACAAAGCATGACTATAAATATTTTCCCCGTATGAGTCTGAAGCTCACTGTTATCCATTACACTGTGGTTTAGAGGTCCCTGAAGCCAAGGCTTAATTTTTTGATGGGATCAATATTAGTGTTTTCAGCATAAAAGCCAAAGCTGATGACATACATAGGAGCCATATTATTGATCTTGCAACATCCAGAGAAAAGGTTATTTCAAACTGAAATAGCTGTGGCCTTAGCATGACCCTGAGCTGTAAGCAGGTGCATAACTGATCAGAGAGCTCCTGGCAATTACATGCCAGTTGTTGGTGCAGGAAAGTTCCTGGGAAAACCTGATTAATCCTTGTTATGGTGATCAGCTTATTCTCCTATTATTTTTTCTCCATCTTATTTTTCTATTCTAGGAAAACAGACTTCCTGTTTTTTAAATGAGAGGTTCTAAACTATTCTTACCATTTCATCTGTCTCAGATATTTGTGCTGTTATCTGTGTCTATTATCTCTTCCACATCGACAAAACCAGGAGAGGCTTCACAGCTGGCTTTGAAATCACAGTTCAGTTTGAGGTAAACTTTTCAGTAATTTTTCTGGATAGCTCATAAAAATCCATCTTCCTGGGTTTGTTTTCAGCTAGGGGAGAATGCAGTTTCAGCAATGTGCAATTGTCATTTTGGATCATGTTGAATTACACTTTGGCTATACAGCAGAGCCTTGTGCATCATTTTATCTTGAATGGCAGCAGAGAGCTGGCAACAAGTGCCCTGTGAGGAGCAAAACTGGTTGGACAGAGCAAAGAGGAGCTTGTCAGTCTCATTTTGTGCCCATTCTACCCCAATATCTGCAACAGCAGCTCTGTATAGGCCGCATACTGCCTGCCCCGCTCTCCCCTTCAACACTGAGATGTCACCACTGTGTGAGGTTTTCCCTGTCCAGCAATGGGAACGGGAAATGATACACAAGCAGTCATCCCCTGAATCCTCTTTCCAGCAGGATAGCGGAGCAGGGCTGCTGCCTGGGGAAGGGGTGTGTGTGTGCTGGACTCAGGAAGAAGCTGTGCCAGGGCAGCCTCCTTTGCCGCGGGGAAAGGGCAGCAGAGGGCACAGCAGCGCCGTTTGACACTGCAGTTTCCACTGCCCCAGACCCTCAAGGATTGGGCCAGACCCTTCTCGGGTCGGCTGAAAGGCAGGATGTTACACAGTTGGGCAGAGGAGACTCTCTCCTTCAAGCCCCTTTTCCAAGAGATGTGATGGCACTGCCGCTTTGGTACCGAGGAGCTGCTCTCCGTTGCTGGAGAGATCCAGGCGCTCCCAACGCCGCCTGTTTGCGGAGGAGCCGCGGGAGGGCGCGGGATGGAGACCCGCTCCCTGCCCAAAGGGACCCGCTCCCTGCCCAGAGGGACCCGCTCCCGGCCCAAGAGGCACCCCCTCCCTGCCCAAAGGGACCCCCTCCCGGCCCAAGTGAGACCTGCTCCCGGCCCAAGTGGGATCCGCGCCCTGCCCAAGTGGGATCCGCGCCCGGCCCAAGTGGGATCCGCGCCCGGCCCAAGCCCCGCAGAACTGGCGCATCTCCCCTCTCCTGCGGCAACAGCATCAACATGCAAAGCACCGACAGCAGTAATTCGGAGAGAACCGAGGTCACCAGAGATAAACAGCGAGATGGGGGCCGAACCTTTGAAAATGGGGTACCCAAGTTCTCTATTTAAGCTTTTCATCCAAACTGGATTGTACTATACGAGGACATCACTTGATTACATGTGTGTTATTCTTGACTTTTTTAGGAACAGTAGTATAAGTTTCACATAAAAACCATTTTCCTATTTAGGAGTAAACACATCTGTTTATTTTAATCTGTAGAAAATATAGGAAAGCCTCATCTTATAACAGCTTCTCTTTCAGCAAATATGAGAATCTGTTGTGATTTTGATAACTTGAGTAAACACTACAGAAGTTATTAAAAGCCTTAAACATCTGCCAGCAAATATAAAACCTAGGAATATACCTTACAGAAAAATAAGACTGGCATTAGTATATTCATTCTCATCCCCCAGAGACCTGTGATACAATACTTGAGCAAAGATGGAGACATTCTAATGATATATCAAGTCTAAATTAATCTAACAAGCTTGAACTGCAGGTCAGGAACAGCAGAGAAACCAGCTGAAAACAGCATCACCCCAGCACAAGGGGAAGGGAGTGGCGACCCTACTAAATGCAGTAGCTGAAGTGTTGAGTAGAGGATGTGGGTGGAAGCCTCAGGTGAGAATGCTCTGGCAGTTCAGGCTGACTGGTGTACTCAGGACCCTGAGTCCATGCTGCTACCAAATGCAAAATATTTTCTCAATAGAGCTCACATGCTCTAAAATACCTGGCCTGTCCACTGCTGATATTTGGGATCAATCACTGAGCCTGATTTTAAAACTCCTTGTTATGTTTTTATTTTACCCAATTAGTTCATTCTGAGCAGTTTCAGTTCAGCAGTCTTCACTATGAGACCTGCTGACCCTGAATGTGTGCGCAACAGTAATTAGACTGATACGAATAATGCTGCAAAATCTTAATGAGCAGAACTCTATTTTAAATTCAATGTTGGAAAGATGGGGATGTCTACAAATGGTATAAAATAACATTGGGAAATACTCTATTTGCCATGCCTAAGGCTACAACTGAGAAATGGATATTTCTTAGTATGTTAGTAGATATTTCTTTATTTCCTAGCTTTACTGCAGTAATTGCAATTGATCTTAGACAAACTGTACCTTGGGATTCAGTTCCCAGATGAAGAATATTTTCCTTATGCTTCATTATTTGTATTGCAATTTTAAAGTTCACTGGTGGGTTCTTACAATGCTTCTGATACAATTAAAAAGATTGTATTTTTTTGGTTGGTGTTACTATTGATTGCTATTCTTGAAGCAAGTATATTTAAGCAAGAGACAAGAAAATATTGTGTAGAATTATGTGCATTTATGTTACAAAGGAGCAGCAAAGAAGTGGTTAAAGAGAGGGTAAAACTATTGTTAAGCTGATTCAAAGTGCTCTCAAGCCAGTGAGAGATTTGTGGATATATGCTTTTAGCACATTCCTCCCCATTTTTAGGCTTTTGTGGGGCAAAACCTCAGGTGAAATTATTCCTTCCCCCACAAGCTTTCTTCAAAGAGTTCTCAGATGCATACTCAAATATATCTAAGCAAAAATATCTTCTTAAACTCTATCCTTTTATTGGCAATTAGAAAGGAAATAGTCTATTTCATGGGAGTAGCAATTTCTCTGTCATGCCAGAGTGCTCAGCTGAGGATCACTGGAGAAGTACAAAGCATCATTTAATGCTCCATGCCATGAAGTGAACTTACGCCTACTGGGACTAAGGTCCATAAACGGATGTGGGATTTAGATACATTTTATTGAGTTAATCTTTGCTGGTCAGCAGAAAACATTTGTAATGGGGTTTCCTGACAGACAGAAGAGCAATTTTTTATCTCATCAGAGCATTGCACCACTTAGCTTTAGGCAATTTAAGTCCATGGTGCTGTTGAAGTCAAAGCACTGTCCTTATTTCATGTGAGCTCAAGGTCTAACCTTGTGCAGAAAATGCTCAGCACCTCCCAGCACGTGAATGCTGCATGTGGGGATACTTGGAGTTGGCAGGGGAGGTCTTTGTGCCTTAGTGTAATGTTGCAGAGAAACCTTTGTGCTGCTTCCTGTAGGAAAAGTTCACTCAGGTGCCTCTCTATGCTCTTTCTGCACCTGAAGCTGACTTACAGATGCCTTTTTTTACTGTGTGGGCATACTTGCCTGTTAATATAGATCCACGAATAATTTTAGTCTTAGTATGAAAGGAAATGAGGCTTTCATGCTCATGCTTTTTCTATCCCAGCTGGCCCTTTTCCATATAATTTTAGCAGCTCTTGCATGGTTTTGACAAAGGATTGAATCTCATGATTTCCTGTAAATTTATCCTATTTATATATTCGAGATTGGGTATGGTGACAAAACCCAATAATTGTGCTGGCTGGGGAGGAGAAGGAGAGGGCTGGGGGTGTGGTTGGGTGTGGTAATGTCTTGCCTTTCTGTGCCTGTGTGTGGTGCAGTTCTGCAGGTGGGGAGAGGTGAAGGAAGTGCACGCATGGTGCACACTGGTGCACATGCCAGCAGGTTATCCATACCTTTATTTTCCTGCTTCATACCAGGCTTTGGTGTGACTTGGGAAATCTCCCTGTCAGTTGTGTCTTTCTAGAACCTTAAGTCTGTTACAGCTGGTGGCTTAGAGACAGAGCTGGGGTGGGTAAACTGACCTGGGAATGGTTTACCAGGGAATGAATGGTACAGAGGTTCAGGCTGTGGGTGGACATGAGGAAGGAACAGCTCTGCAATATAATGCACTGAGCAGGACAAATTCCTGTTACCTGGGTGTAGATATATGCCAGCATCCAGCTGCCCTGAGTGGTTGCACTTGTGGATACACACAGAGGAGAGTGTTCCAGCCTCTCATTTGCTGGTGCTCAGCACAGAGAAACACTTGTGTGGGCAGGTCCTCCAGGATAGACCTCTGGTTTCTGACAGCAATCCTGGCCTGGGGAAAAAAAGGAAGTGTACTTCACAATTGCCCGAGCAGAGATAATAACTCCTCTTTGACTGATTTTATCCTCAGTTCCCTAGATGAACACAAGCCCTGCCCTGGGGATGCTAAAGGAGTGTGTTGATGTGTATCTGCCAGCTGAGAGCCCAGTCAGGCAAAGCAGTGTCTAGGAAAGTCTCTACAAGAGCTTCTTGTTCCTTGTGGACTGCACAGAGTGACTGAGTGAACCTCAGTGCACAGACAGGCAAACAGGGAAAAATCAATAGTCCCTAAGGCTCAATCTCCTACCCCTTGTGGTAACCGATGTTGAGTGCTTGAGAGATGGCAGGAAAACACTGGAAAGGCCTTCACTGTACTTTGTAATGTGAGAAGCTCTTTCTTCATGTTCAGCTAACATTTGGCATGTGTCCAAAAGCCTGGAGTATCAACAGCCCTTGTGATGCTCACAAATGCTATTTTTATCCCTGTGTCTTTCTGGTTCTCCTTTATGTGTTTCAAGTTATGAATTGCAAGCAAAAAAAAAAAAAAAAAAAACCTGTTTCCATCAGGGAATGTGCACAGCTGCTCCTCCGGGAACAAAGCTGTCCTGGTGGTCTTGGCTGCATGGATCCAGCAGCTGTTCTGCACTGGGAATGCTCCAGAGGTTCATTGCAGGGAGAAAAAGGTGAAGGAGGAAAGAAAGAGGAATAGTGCAGTGCATCCAGTGCAGTGCTCTGGATGACAGCAAGGATCAGGATTACCATGCCCTGGTATGGACTCAGTGTGTCAGTGGCAGAGTATGGAGAGAAGAAAATATGTTCCCTTGTTAATGTCCAGAGTCTGTCCTTTCCCGCTCTCATGGAGCTGCTGGAGGGCCATGACACAAAGACTATGCCCATGCACTGGTGCTGCACTGGTGCTACAGTTTAGGAGTTGGAGAATGAGGATCTGACATGCCTGGTTTTATAGATCACAACCTTCTCTGCATTACCCAGTGTCTCTCTCATGTATTTCTTTTGCATTTACTTGTCACTCAGTTTATTTCCATGACTTTAAGCCAAGAGCCATTTATGTTTTGGGTAGATGGCTCAGAAAGGCTCTTGGTCTCACTTAGGTCTGTAAGCATTTTCATTATCAAGACTGGAATAACTTTGTATCCAAGCCTAAACTCTGGATCTAGCTACTCTTTACCCTTGTGCCAGCTACATTTTGGTAACCCTGGATGTGTTTGTTTATCTTGCCAAGCAGAGGCCTAGCAGGACAGAAGTGCCTTCTGTTCTTGGTGATCTGCTCTTAGTTGCAGAGCTCAAGAGAGCCAGGTAAAATAAGCCCTGCAGGTGCAGCAGCAATTCGCTCCCACTACTTGGCCTGTGAAGATTCTGCTCATCTCCTGATCTCCTGAGAATCTTATCTAATCCAGCAGTGATGTCATTGGCTTGGGGGTTTCTTTTTGCCTGCATTTTTGTTTATTTGTTTTGCATTTTTTCTTTTTTCTTTTTTTTCTTATGATAGTAATGGTCCTTGAATAACCTTGATGTCTTCACAGCTTTGAGGTGACAGCAGAAGTTCTTTGGCTAAGTTTGTCCTTTGATCTTCACTACTCATTCCTGCTTTTGGCAGTTTGCGTGGGAGTTCATGTGCGTCAACAGTGGCAGAATTGTTGTTTCCCTCTGCTGAAGGTGACCAAAAATGTTTTGCTTGTCCGTTAAGAAATCACTTTAAGCAGATCAGTGTAATGAGATTCTGAAGCCATATGGCACTGGAATTAGTGCCTTCTAGTGCAGGAACTGCATGTTGCAATTGCAACAGTGCTGTATGCTACAAGGAATTTCAGGAACAGAGATGCTTTTTCTCTGCTTGTTCCTTTAACTCCTTGGGGTTTAAAACAATGACTGGCATGTAGCCCTTTATTAAAAAAGGAGGGAGAGGAAGCCCTGGTCTGCTTTTTATTAGTTGGAAGAAAATAAATGAAAGTTAATAAAAAAGACTAGTTTCTATTTTCTAACTGAACACTGGAATGGATGTTGCCATTTCACCAAGAGTGCACTGAAAAGAAACCTTTGTGTCCAACTACTGAAGTGCCTTGTGGCTTATCAGATTCATGATCTGGGAGATAGAAAGGCAGAAGGAAGGTTATTGAGGTATATGCAAAATGAAAATGTGTTTCAGCATAACTATCAATATTAGTTCAAACATCAGATAAAACATCATGAAATAGGAAAATGTGAAGCTGGGGTTTCAGGAAAGAAATACAGATTGTTTTCTTAGCTTCTGTATGTATCAGTCTATAATGGCATTGGATTTAGATTACTTATTTTTTAGATTTGTGGAGTACTGCATACATAGATGAAGGGAGCTGCTGGTCTTCATGAATAAAAAATATAGCTTTTGGGTTTTTGTGTTTTGTTGTTTCTAAAATGTTGGTGGATAAGAGAGGTGATTTTTTCAATCTCTTTTACACTAAACTTTCTTAATGGTTCTTACAAGGCTCTGATGGAAAAGTGACGCCTGTTTCCCCTCAATTGCTTTAATGACTGTGTGGGGTAAGTTGCAAACATTGAGTGTTTTACAGTGTTTTCTAGCTGTCTTGTTTACACATGCAGCAGAAGCAGACTTCTCTTCCTCCTTCCTCTGACACATAAATGCTGTTCCAAAACTCAAATCTTGATTCTTCACAAGAAATTATGTCCCTTGTGCTCAGCATCATTGACATCCAATGTGTTTGTTGCAGTTTTTGTGCTTAACAGTGATACCAACCATCACAGCACTGCTTTTTAAGGCAGAAGCATCTTGTTTCATGAGAAGAGACATGGGGCTTAAATGGATTTAACTGTGCTGACTTTAAATTTGTTGCCATCCTCTGGCCATACAGTCATGTCAGCAAGTGCTTTCCAGCAAGCATCAAGGTGATCTGGTATTTCTAATGAAACTAGGAACTAGTGCAGTTCTTCAGGCTGTTTTGGGTAATGGCATCTGAGGGTATCTGGGTCATGGGTTGTGGAGTGGGGATTTTTTCTTTCTTTTTGTTGTGTGGGGTTTTTAAATTTTTTTAGTTTCTGATGACACTTTCTTACATTTATTTACTTGCTTATTCATTGACAGACCAACTCGGATTATGTTGCTAGGCAATGCTGACAATTCATGACCAGAAAATGTCCTCCTCCTTAGATTTTCCAAACATTTTACTATGGTTGTTTGGAGCAGCAGGAAAGTAATGCCCTTCCATTCTGTGTTATTATGGAGAAGGAAGACCCAGGGAAGCATGCCTACCATTTTCTGTACCTGTTCCCTGCACTACCACATTCTGCACGCTAAGAACAGTAAGTTGCTTTCAAACAGACTGGTGCTTTTCAGCTAATGGAGAAAATTTGTGAATTTTCCATCCTCTACACTGTGTGTGTTTGGTAACAGGTTACATAAAAGAATTCCTGCAAGGCAGCCCTCACTGGTGCTCCTATGCAGATACAGCCAGACCAGTACAGAAGAGGTCATTTGTGTGGTAGGGAGCAGGGCAAGTCTCAGTGCTCCCATGTCAGGTTTTCCATATGTGTCAGGAGAAGCTAGCCCAGCGTGTGAATGAGACTGCAATGAAACTTACAGCAGAACAAACAGATCCTTCTGTCCATCCATTCCCAGCCCTTGCATCAGAGCATTCAGTCCCTGAGGTGGCCCTTATGTGCCATGTTGCTAAATGCATAGCAGCTGCAGGCAGCTTATTTTTGTGTCTGGAGCTGGGTAATGGCAGTGGTACCCCAGGCAGCAGAGGTTTGTATTTAACATTGTAATGGATCAGGCTTTCCTAGGGAAAGGTGGTGAAATTATTTTAGATCATTTCCCTGGTTTGTGGCTACCTGTGTTTCCAGCATCAAGTCTCCCCCTTGGAATGCAGCATCCTCCTGTTCCTAAGCCACGTGGATACTGGTGGGCAACAGGGTACACGAGGAAGGGTGGCAGACAGAAATGTATTTCTACAAATGCTAGATTCTCTCTCGTTGTTTATCTCTGTGCTCAGGGTTAAAGTACAATTGTTCTGTGTATGTCAGGCATGAATATATTGTCAGAAAAGTTTATTTGCCAAGGTATATCATGTTTGTGTAAGGAAGGACACCTTGAGCCCCTGTAACCTCCCTGTAAAAGAGGGAGGAAATGTTTAAAGATAAAACTGCAGGGTTGTGTTTCTAGTTTTCTTATCCCATTGTGAAAGTTTTCTACAAAGTATTTCTGCCTTCTGTACCACTGCTTTCCCTATCTGTAAAATATTGCTGTCCCATAGGGATTTCTCTATGGGAGCTGTAATAAATATTTCACAAGTGCTAATGAATCAGGTTATTCAACTGCTCAGTACATCAATGTTCTCACTTTGCAGGCAGGGTTTCGGCAAAGGCAAAGAGCAGGAGAGTGAGCAACTTCATGCCACATAGCAAATTTGGATGTGAGGGTAGTAAAATCTTTTACCTTTAACAGTGGAAATGTCCTTTATAGCTTCATTTTGTCAAAAGAAGAAGTTCTGAGACTCAGTTCTCAAGTTTGATAGCTGTTTGACTACATGGCCAGTTTGTGGGTGCTGGGCTAGGAAGCTTAAACATCTCTCCCTGTGTGGCTGAGGCAGCAGAGCTGGCAGGGGAGAAGCTGAAAGTTTGTGGAAAGAAGTAGGAGTGGGTGAGTTGACTTCTGTATATTTCAGCTTACAGGCATTCAATGCAGTCCAGCCCATTATTCAGCCTTTTAGAAATGACACCACAGGAGGCTTTTTTCTCCTGAACATCTTTGTCCCCTCTAGGTCATTCCTCAATTTGGATTAATTAGCCTTCTGCTTTCCCACTCCACTTGTAGAGATCAGCTGTGATCTGAGCAGGCCAGGAGCTGAACAACACTGATGTTCTGGCACTAGGTAAAGTGCCAACAGGTGTTAGTGACTGAGGCAGAGGAAGGCGAAGGTTCTCAGTAAGACCCTCCCAGGAAACTCGTTCTGTGCTCAGGTCACTGCAGCTGAGCTCTGGGTGGCAGCTCAGCCCCGATTCATTGGGTTCTCATTGTATTCTTTGCACTGTCACCAGTGCTGGCCTTGTGCCCGTTATGCTTATGCATCTCCTGTGCAGTCCCCTGCCGATCCTAGGGAAAGCTCCTTTTTAATTCACTGTATCAGGATTGAGTGCTCTCTGCACTCAGTTCCCCAATAATTAGTTTCTTCATAAGGCTCTCTAACGAGTGATTTGTGTTATAGTAATTGGTAAATGAGAAAAAATGTCACCGAAATATCCAGCCCCTTCAGAGGGGGATTTCTAAAGATATGCTTCAAATATCTGATTTTGATGTCTAACTAATGGATTCAGCTTCTTTATTTTAAAAAATTAGTTAGGGGGTTGCACAGCTAGCAGAACATGTCTGCCAGCAATATTTCCCTTGTCCTCCATTTGCTACTCTGTTCATTTCAATTATCAGATCTTATGAGCAGGGACTGTGCACAGCAGCAGAGGGCTTTTCTGTACAGTTGCAGCCTCCCAGTGCCACTGCCAGACGTGTGAGTAATTGGTTGAGCAGCTCTGCAGAGCAGTCTCCTTGCACCGTCCAAGCTGAAATGCAGAAGTAAAAAAATTAATTTTCAGAGATGAAGAATCATAAAATCATAAACCTGAAAGGGACCAAAAATCATGAAGGAAAAGCTTTTCTCAAAGAAAAATTTTTTGTGAACATATCTGGCATGCTTGTTAAGAGTAATTCTGATGTGCTTCTTGGATCCTCTCTTTTCATTGTTGCTTATAAGACAGCTTTAAATTAATGATAAGGAAGCCATTCAGAGCATGGGCTGTGCTGAGGTTCACAGCTTTCATTCTGAATGAGAGATTAAAGTAAACTGATATTGAAAGCAAGGAGGGAGAAGCAAACACAGTCAGTAAGCCTGTAAAAGTCTTAGCCAATTGCAATGGTGAACATCCTGCTGGCGAGGGTGACCTTGAATGAACTAAGTGGGATAAAGTCACCAGGCTGGACTGACGGCTGAAGAATCAGGCTGGATTCCAGCAAACAGAGAGCAGATTCCTGACAAGAGTCTCCTGAGCTGTGGCAATGGCTTCTCGGTGTCGGAAATGTGGACAACAGGTACCCAGGAATCTGCCTTTCACTGCTGTCCGGATAACAGAAGGAGAAATGAAATCTTATCATGATTTTATAGGAGGATGCATTAGACTGGAGCGCATGGCAAAGAAAGGTATGTGCAGCTTCTTTAAAGAAAATAGCATCTTCTTGTAGTGGTAATTGCATTGCATCCCCAGGCAGTTTGCAAAAAGGTTATATTCTTAATGCTTTCTCTGAGGAGTCAGTGCTAATTAAAGGCAACCGGCTGGATGTGGGTATTAACTCAGGTGTGACTGCAGCATTTGACTTGGCTGTATATTTCTGGGATATTTGCAGTGATTTGACCTAAAGGAGGTTAGAATGAATGTTGGACTCATTCTGAATAAATATTTATTTCATTTGGGTGTTAGACACTGAGTTTTCTGTATATATCAGGAGTAGGTATCTGTTGTGCATGGGAAAATACTTCTTTAAAATAAATGTAAAGAGCTGGAGCAGTGGGTGTCATGACCCAGCTGAGCCTGTCACCCTGTGCTCCTAAATTACTATGTGGAAGGTCAATATCTTCCTCTTTGTAAAGATTCTGGTTTCACTGTATTCAGAAAGTTGCACACTGGAGCTTTTTGTGCTCTGTGTGAGTCAGCCCAGGTACAGGGCAGTATTCCACTCCCAGGGGGTTGCTAGTATAAGGTACTAGTGCCTCACAAATTGTGCTAACTGCATGTTAACTCTGAAGTGGAGTGATGTAGTTGAAATCTAGGCTGTTGACTGTTTTACATATCGAGATTGCTGAATCATAGAACAGTTTTTCTCTGTGTCATTGAGAGGAAGATTTTTCAAAGAGCCCCCTTTCCTTTACCCTGTTAACTTGAATAAATACTTAGTAAACCTCAGATCCAGAAATTTAGAACATGTTCACTAGTACATGATGAAGATTCCCAAAAGCATGCAATATGGTTGTACTTGGAAGTTAAATTTTTTATTATGATTTAATTAGCTCTTCAGCAAAGAGAGTTGCATTTGATCTGGTATATCGAGAATATTCTGTAGAAAAAGAGGTGGACCAAAAGCAGGGTATCAGCTGCAGCCACTGCTCACAAACTGGGGTTTGCAGATGCTTTCTTTAATAGGGCACGAATACACAATGTCAGGGTTTGAAAACTGCAAAGCCAGTCCATTGTACCTCTGCTTCTGTGGGTGATCCATCTGTGCTGATCTTTGGGCTCAGTGCCTACCTATGCATTGTAGTATTTGGCTGACCTTTCAGTCACACTGATGTTTCCAGTTGCACTCTTTGTACTGAGGCATTCCGAGTTCAGTGCAGCAGGGCAGAAATGTCTGGTATCCAGTAAAAGACAGTGGAATTCGTTGAAGTTCCTTCCTGAATGTTTGATCAGGTTGCTTATGGCTTTGTGGGCCTGTGGACCTACTGGAGGCAGAGCTCAGGCATCTGCTGTTTTTTTCTTCCTGTAGTAGAGAGGGGCAGAGACTGATAAGGGCTTTGCCATGGTTACTGTTCCCAGGGAAACACCTTCTCTGCCTCTCCTGTTGAGGGACTACCTGGCATAGTATTATGGATGGAAATCCCTTGGAAAATCATTTTTTCTTAGAGAACAGAGAGCGTGTCAGATCAGCCTGAGCCTCTTGTCATTTTGTGAGGCAGAAAACATCTTCTCCACTTTAGTATTAAATTCTGCCAGTGAAGCTGCCAGAGAGGCAGAAGTTCAGTTATTGCTGAGGACAAGGTGCCTTCAGCTGCAGGTATTGGAGCTGTGTGAGTTGTGAGAACACACTGGGGCAGCTCTGTGTGTGGTGACAGTGCTAGAAGGGGGCTAAGGAGCTGGCAAGGTGGCACAGGAGTTCTTAACAGCACTTGCCTGGGTTGTTTTCTTCTGATATGAACTGACTCTGACCTTGTGTTCATTGTGGGGGTTTTTTTGGCCTGTGTTTTCTTATCTGTAGAGTAGGAGTGGGAATTGCCTGCCTCCATAAAAAGTGGATCCTGATGATGTAGTTATGACTACTTCATATTACTACTTTGATGACTAGACCAGTTTCCCTCAGTTGTCTGTGCTGCATAAACACAGAGGCAGAAAGATTATCTGTCCCAGAGAACTTGGATTCTGTCTGCCTCACCTAGTCCTACAATCAAAGACTCATTAACTGTCTTTTTCTCAGGCTGACTTTCTCTGAACATAATGGCAATGCAGGATCCCTGTGGCAGGTTCTGACTTACCATCACTTTAGGGGGGGTACCCTTTCTGCAGTTTAAAGATTGAGCTGGAGTGTTGCTAAGGTCGAATTTGCTGATGTTTACTTAGTACTTCAATCACTCCAAAATATGGAGCAATTTTCACCTTGTCCATGTCCAAGACACAGATACAGACCATGCCTGTGGAGCTATTTCAATATTCTGTGGCAATTTTATCTTGTGTATTATATATGATAATGACAAAATATGGAAAGCATGCAGGGAACTACAGCAGAAATAGAGGCCACCTGGTTGCAGTGACCTGCAGGTTACCTGCCTTTTATCAGCAGTACTCCACAGCAAGCACTGTTGTGCCAAGCCATTCCAGTTTCTGGATCATGCAAGATTCAAGGCTTTCTTTTAATCAATGTGATTTGTTCTGTTGTGTGATTAGAGGTGTGGTTGTAGGCTTCTGTTCAGCTAAAGGGAAACAATTGTGAATGCTTGCAAAAAGAAAGTGCTGCTGTGAAGGGCCAGCTGAAGGGCAGTTTCCTTATGGCCACGTGATGCCTGCTCAGAGCTCCACAGCCCTGGCTCCCTGCAACAGGCTATATGAGCTGCCTACAGGTGCTGAAGGGCCCTCTGAGGACTGGTGTACAAATGGTGCTATTTTGAATACCACTATGTGACCTTGAGACTCTAGGAACTGCAGCTCCAAGGTGCTGGTTATAGCACAGCTATGAGAACCAAAGGGAAGGAGCCCCCAGGAAGCCAGGCAGAGATGTGGCAGGGACTCCAGTCCAGGGCTGATCGTTGTTGGAGTGCCCTCAGTTCCTCACAAAACAGATTTTGAGGCTGAAAGCAAAGCATAGCCTCTTGCCATGTAATACGTCATACAGTGGCTCACGTGTCTTTTCAGCACAGACCTGACCATTTATGTCACCCAGCTGCTGGTGAACATCTTTAATGCTTGAGGACACCTCTTGCCAAACTGGCCCCTTTGTCCCCAGATGCTCCTAATTAGCCTGTCTTGTTCTGATGCTCAAGTCCTCCAATGGGATCATACACCTACAGGGGTTTTACATGGATGAATGATCCTGTGCTGGCTATGACTATGTCTCTGCATGCTGTGGAGCTTGGGGCTGCAAGTGGATTATATACCTTTAAGGGAATAAATGTGTGTTTTTCATCTGTGCTCAAGGCTGGTGGCTGCTTAAATCAGGGTAGTGAATCTGCAGACACTAAGGAGTATGCAGTTTATTACTGAGGCTTTTCAGGATTTTGCTGTTACTGCAAAACCAGGCAAGAGGCTCCTTGCCAGTAGGATGGGGACATGTCTGTTGTGCTAGCAGTGTTTCTGCTTTTGCCCTCTGTAGGACAGAGGAATTGCTGCAGTTTTGTCTGTCCAGCAATCGTGGGAGCTTGTTCTCAGTCCCACTGCTGTGTCTCTCTTACTGCTGGAGTTAATAACCAATTCTTCAGATCCATCTGTTCAGGGAGGAAAAGGGACTGAAGTGCTGGAGCAGTTAAGGAATTATGGTGCTATCTCTGGAAGGAAATCCAATCTGAAATAAATTTGGTCTGAAATTTATTGGACTTTTTGTAGCTTCTCCACCTTTAGTAATAAGATAAATGAGAAATGCTTTCCTTTTTCAAATGACTGACCTTTCCACAAAGGTGCTGGTTATTGGAGAAAGTGACTATTTCATGTGAAGACCAAAATCTGAAGTATAAGTGGAAGGTGTTTCTAAATCCCTTGAGACTCAGTCACAGTGCCTCCTTGTGCATTGCTCAAAATTGTTCTGGTTCTATTTGCATTCAGTATTTCTTCTTCTCTTTAATAAAAAAATGCTACCTAGGGGACCTGGAATAACTTTTTTCAGCTGGCTCTCATTGCATATAAAATAGCTGAAATAAAATATTCTCTTTTCCACAGATGTTTTTTCTGAGAAAAGATGATTATCTTAGATGCTTGTGTTTCTTTTCACCTGTTCCCATTCATATGCAGTGTGCTCTGCTGTGGTTGAGAAATACTAAAACCCTGTTTACCTAATCAGAAAAGTCCAGATTATTATGAGAGAAATAGAGAAGGCACAGCTTGATTTTAATTTAAAAGAATTCTGAGAGAGATGTAGTACTGCAAAGATCAAGAGAACAAATTCTCAGAGGGCAGTTATAGCAGAGGCCTTGTGGGTATTTGTTTTTTCCTTTCTCTCATGATACCAGAACAAGAAACAACTCAGTGAAATGGAAAAGCATTAAACATGGATAGGCAGATTGCTATAATTGGCAGTTTTGTTAACTTGTGGGACTTATTGCACAATATAATAGTGCAGTTTGCTTTTTTTAATTACCTAAATTGTAGTGTAAACTGTCTGGGGAGAAGATTTCAGGGGAGAATGGTGCTGAGTATGCTGGGAGGTTGGAGAGCGCCTGTGCAGAGCTCTCACCCTGGTTATGCCTGCAGAACTTATTCTCCAAATTCAGACAGTTCTGCTGCTTCAAGCCTCACTTAAAGACCCAATTCTGCTGTGCTAATGTATTGATTTTTTTATACAAATTGTACTGCTGCTTTATTACCTGAATGTTGCTGTGGATTAGCCTGACCAGTGAGTTTTCTAAGATGTGGAGTTCCCTTCTTCACCACCTGCACATTATCTACTAGAAATACTCAAGATCAAGTATAAAGGAATGATGAATAAATGCTTGATTGGAGCAGCCCAGCTCTTTATGAATATTTGGACTATGCCAAGTGTCCTATTGCACCAATTTCTGATCCTATTAGTTAATTCCATTTTTCAAGGGGAAAAAAGATCCTCTAGGCTTTTACAATAGACAAGAATTATTGACCAAGCATTTTTTTTCCACCTTTTTCTAAGCTGGAATATCCCAGCATCTTTGTTTTGCACAGAGTCAATGCCTTATTTGTATTCAGAACCTGTGCCTATGAGTCATTAAACTGGGGATTGCTCAGTTTAGGCTACTTATCTAAACTCCTGAGTCACTACCTTGAGACAGTGTGCTTCTGGGGGCACCTCTGAGGAGGTCTACCTGAGTGAAGACCTGATTTTTAAATTGAGATACTGTTAATTAATAAGGTCAATTTGCTAGCATTGAGAAAAGCTGAGGTGAAACGGGAAGGGGTAAAGGAATACTGTGTTCCATTTTCCCTTGACTTTACCACTAGACTCAGGAGTGACATCTGTCAGAGAATGGATGAAATTGGGGGCAACTTAAATTTTCAAGTCAAAACCACTATAAAAATCAATGGGCTGTAAGTCTAAGTGGGAGCTGTGGAAGACAAGCCAATTTCTTTTGTTAGGCCCTCTCTAGCGGAAACAGTGGATTTGCAGTTGTCTGATGTCTTTAACATAAGATTAAAGAGCTTTTTAAAATGCTGGTTTAATCCAATTTCCATGAACATCTTGTGTGTTCAACAAGTCAAACACAATGAACCTAGTGGTCCTCTCTGGTCCTGCAGTGAAAGAACCTGGGGAGGTGATCTCTGAGTTAGAGGCACTTGGGTATGAGCCATTCCTTGTCATGCTTTTGGAGGCCCACACCCACAGGTATGAACACATGGACGTGTGGAGACAGATGCTGACATGATGCAAGTTATTTCAGTGAAATTGGGGTGTAGCCAGAGAGGATCATGTTCTTGATCTTTTTTTTCGGGTAAACTTAAATATGTAGTACAGTTGTTTCCCAGTAACAAAAACTGAAACATCAGTATTACCCTACTCTATGGATTGTATGCTAGTGGGACAGTATTTGGATAGTGCAAAATACTGTTCTGCTGAGAAGGCACAACAAAGCCTTTTCAGCTTGGCAAAGACGTTTTGCCAATGCATACTGAAATTACCTGTACTAATTACACAAACGAAAAAATGTCTGATGTGTAAATTTAGCTTATGAAACTTAAAATACTGCCCAAGAAGAATGTAGTGGCCTGAGAGGAATTTCTTGGTGCCACTTCTATGGTGAGTTCATTCCTCTCCTTATATCCCAAATCTACATTAGGTTAGTAATTTACATTCACCTGCAGAGTAGCATTTAATCTTCTAACTCCACGTCTGGATCTAATACTTCTGCAACATCTCTACAGACAGGGTTAAAGTGCCTTTTAGACTGTAATTATCTGGCACATTTATCAGCCACTGGGACCGATGTGACACTTGTCCCTAACGATTTGGAGCTTGTCCCTCTGTGCTCCCAGGGAGGCCAGTCCGGGCAGGAAGGTGACAGATGGTGCCGGGAGAGGTCAGTGTGCTACCCCACACCTGGCTGGGCACCCAGCTGTGCACAGGCTCTGCTGCTGTCTCGGCTCCCCCGGGGCTGAGCTGGGCTCAGTGGGTAACACGGCTGTGGTCTGTTCGCTCTGCACAAACAGAGCTGCAGGGAAAGCTCCCAGGAGAGCAAAACGTGTCTGGAATGGAAGACAGATTTTGTACATTGGTTACATTGGACATTTATACTGGTACAGGCAGCAGAGAGTAACATTACACACCCACTACAGCTGGTGAATTCACTTGTTTGGCAGGCAGTGTAGAGGAGGCTGGAAAAAGGAAGTGCAGTGTAAAATCTATGCATCTTGCCACTCTCCTGATGTACCTTTATCCACCAAGTAGGGTCTGTCTGTAAAGCTACAGGTATCATAAGCTCTCAGGTGTATCTTGTACCAAGCATGGTGATGCTCTGCTTAGATCTGGCATTTATTTGTAACTCCATAGAAAATCCTGTTAGTTTTCTCATGCTGTGCTATAAGCATTGTCATAGTTTGTGTTGGTTAGCTGATGGGAGAAGGATGGAAATACTGGGTGTATTATCCTTAAGACAGATCCGCCATCCAGTAGCCTGTCTCTGTGAACAGCTTTGGTCTGCTCCTCAATTTACAGCTGGGGAAAACTGAGGTTGACTGATGATCTGGATTCCTCTCCCGGTGCCTCAATTTCCCTATCTATAAAATGAATGACACTTGTCTTTTTGGAGCCTGAAGACACAGAACAAACAAGATATTACCATTTCATCACATATCCTATGGGAGAGCAACTGTAGCCTGGGTAAAGAGTGACTTGTATCTAAAGCTACTGAGCTGCTGGAGGTTGTGGCAGTAAAGGGACAGTAAATTTTATGAGTTAGCCTAATGTTGATGTTGCTTCCCAGTATTGCTTCAGATTGCTATAGGTGTGATGTTACCTTCATCAAGCTACATGTGTACTCCCTTCACGCACTGAAAACTTGTGTCCTGAAGTATTCATTGAACTACGTATGTGTAAGTGATTACTCCCCTGTTCAAAACCTGAGGTCATGTTTCCTACCAAATTCATGGGTCTCGTGCAGTCTTCTCCTTTGTCTTTAAATAACAGCACTATGTTCTGATGTGTGGCTGTGCCTTTGGGATAGTACTATGAGACAGCTATTTCACAGCAGCACTGCTGGTTTCCCTTGGCCCTGAATACTCTACTATTTAAAGTTATTTTAATGAAAGCCTTTTCCATGCCTTAGTCCGAGCAAGTGAATCTGTTTTGTTGCTTGTTGGGCTGTACCTTTACTCTTTGTGCCAAGCTATGAATGGCTCCAGAGTGTCCCTTTAGGGGCCTGAGTGGAGAGCTGTCCCGGCGGGAAGAGGCAGCTGTACCTCGGGCAGGGTTAAAGCCTGGGCATGGTGCGAGTCAGAGGTCTCTGCTGTGGTTTGCCTCGAAGCTGTTACTAAGCAATTTGTGCAGACTCCTCCAGGAGAGCGTCAGCTCTTTGGTGCACTGTTGGTTGGATCCAGGATCGCTTCCACAGAGTGCTGCCTCTCTCCATCCCTCCCCTCTGCCTGGGTGAACTCATTGCCACAGCAGGACTGCCGAGAAAGCCAGGCTGCCTCACCAGAAAGGGCACGGGCTCGTGAGTGTCTCAAGGGGCTGAAGGGGAGGCAGTGTCTTTCTGTTGCTTTTTTTGGTGGGCATCTGAGTTGAGCTGCTGGTGACAGCTTGGAGAAGGCTGCAGGGAGGTGGCTGGGAGCTCTCTTGGGCAGAGAGGTCGGCTGTGAGCAGGATTTGTCCTGGAGATACACTCAGTGCTGCTGGCAGCAGTGGTGGCTGCTGTGGCTCACTGTTTGTCTCCAATGACAGTAACCAGGGAAATATTTTTGAGGTAACTGGCCTCTGTTCAGCAGTGAGCAAGCAACCAGTCCTTCATCTCCTGAGCTCAGAAATTACGTGAATAGGCTCTGAAATTATTTTGCTGGATGCAATAGTTCAGGGCAGAGCCAGTGGCTAGAATTTTTCTAAGATACAGTTTCAGCTATGAAACTGTCTGCTGGCAAGCTCTGGGAGAAAGGAATGAAGTCTGCTGTACAATCTGCTGTATCTCTTGATTATCTCAGTGTCCAGGCATTGTAGTGAGCATATTTTAGCTTTGCAGTTTGCCACATGTGGGTTTTGTTATTTATGATGGTTTTTAACATGACATTATGGAAATATTCTTTTGTTCTGTTCTCTGAGCAGGAATTTGTGTTCTAGCAATCCAGCATTGTTGTGAAGGCCAGATTTTGGGAAGAAGATGAATTAACTTTTCTCTGGCAAAAATCAGAAATTATCAAGAAGTTTTTACTACTGAGGCACTAGGCAAGAGGCTGTCCCATCCTGCTATAAATCTGGATTTATTTCTTGAATGCTGAGATTAGACCTTCGCCTTTAATGCCTTTTATTAGGGAAGTTTCAGTTTTGTGGATAGTAGGATGTAGCATCCCCCCACCAGGATGTGGTCTGTGAAATCAAGCAATATCTTGCTGAGCAAATGATGTGGTATGGTGTGTTTCTTTAGACCTTTTCTGATTATGGATCATTCATAATGTAGAGTGAAGATTTGTTAATAATGTCTTATCTATCTCTTATGATTTACAGCAGTATTATAAGAAGTATCTTCATAATAGGCTGGGATATGAAGTCACCTGAGCTGAACAGTGGAGAATGCTTTGAGAATTTTATATTAGTTTGTAAATTTAGCTTTTATGAGGATTATTAATGGAGAATTCCTAGATGTGTGTATAAATGTATGGTGCATTCTGACAGTAAGTAGACATTGAAATCCTTGAAGTGGGACTATAAGTATAAATTTGTACACACCAATGAATTTTTGCAGTATGTACCAACAGAAATTCAAAATTACAGTTTACCTGTGCAGAAGAAAGATTTTAATTATTTGTTATTTACCAATCAATTTTAAGACTTCTTTAAAAACAAACAAAAAACCTGTCAAACAAGAACATCCAAAGACTGTTTTTGAATAGTGGTTAAATGGAAAAAGCTGAAAAATCTGTTTTTTCATACAAGGAAGTGTATTCCAAAATATTTTGACGTGGGCTTAGAAAGCTGACATAATGCCTAGAGGGTGCATTTCCATTTGGGAGGGCAAGATTTCAGTTTTTTATATGAACAGCTCTACTTTCTTTCCCTTATAAGTCAACCACAGTAGACTCCTAATGTGTATTGTGCCTGCCTGTAAAAACAGCTTATTAAAACCTGCAACCGCTCCTGGGGCACAGGAAAACACAGCCTCTAAACAGGTCTTTTCCATCTGTGACCGCTCCACTCCTGTAATTTTATGTTAAAATGAGCATCAAATTTAGTAAATGAGATTATTGAAAAATGCAGTGATCCAAAGAATTTTAACAGTCTTCCCTTAAAGACTTAAAATCAGCAGAAATATGTGCCTGCAGAGCCAGGCTCAGGTAAAGCTGTACCTCCATCATTAAGTTGCACAGAATGCCTTGGAAATACCAATCACGACTCAGTGTAATGACAGGAGAAAACTTCAGAGCAGACCTGCTGCGTGATAGAAAATCACATCAGGCACCAGTTCAGCTTCTGCCCAGGTAGACACTGGGACTCACAGGTTTCTGAGCTCTTCAGAGAAAGGTGCACTTCTAACCTTCCATGGAGATTGTTTGGGAAAGTTAGCAAGGCAATTCTTTGTACACCATGGCCTCAATCTGTTCCCTTCTCATAGGATTGGAACATGTTGGCAATGCAACACTCAGGACGGAGTCTTGCTCCTAACCTTGCTTCTCCAGATTTCTGCTACCTTAGTGTACACAAAACTGGGTTGCTAATGCAACTAAAAATAAACCAGCTTAAACAGATACTTCCAAACATGAACAAGAGTTACTTAAATATTTTAGTAGAATCTTGAGTCTTTGGAAGATGGCTACCAAACTTTGCTATGAAATTTGGCTTTAATGAGAAGAGAAATTGCATTTAAACAAATACTTTCTGTAGGTTTTAAAATCGTGCTTGGTGAAAAATTGATCTGAGAGAAAAGTTGATACCAGTCACTTATGCTTCATTTTGGCTTTTGCTCTAAGCTGACCTAAGTCTGATTCTCTCCTGGAAGGAGTAGTCCTGGCTTTGCCACCCCCAACCCCTCCTATGCATTACCAGCACTTGTGCCTTTCAAGCAGCTTTGCAGAGAACTAACCCAGATCAGAAGTAATCACTAAGGAATTGATTGCTTCACCTTATTTATAATAACCTTATTCCTGGCTTAGTTTTCAGTTGACTCAACATGAGTTAGCAAAAAAAGAGGCGTCAGGAATGTGCAGAAGAATAAGAGAAAGGATGGGATTTCCTTTCTGTTTATAGCTGGATTTTTAGTTCCTCTTTAGAACAATCTGTAGCACAGCAGCTTGTATCACTGTTTGCCTGTGCTGAGAGAATAAACAAACCTTTTCAGAAAGAAAGCAAGGGACTCAAATGGTAAGAAAGAAAAATAAATAGGAATTTAAAACAAAGGAATCCAAAGGAAGAGATTCTTTCTCTGATGTAATAACCTTGAAGTTCTTTTTGACCTTCAGAAAGTGAAATATTTTGCTTAAGGACTTGAACTGGGAATTCTGGTGGGATAGAATATTTTCAAATCCTTTAGCCTGCTTAAACCTTATCAGTGAAATGTGCAAATTGGTTTCCTTAGAGTACTTAATTCTTGAAATCTAACTTAGCTCTGCTAGACTTTGTTGTTGTTGGTAGCAAGCAAAGCAGACTCAGGACCTGGTAGAAGTTCTGAACTGTAGGAATTCTGCAACTTTCAAACTCTGGATTTGCCTTTTGGTACTTTATAAGGAGCATAAGAACACATAGTGTGAGCTGTCCTTTTATGTTCTTAAAATGAAATATCTGGCCAAGAAATATCTGGCCTCATGCTTAACCCTGTCTGACCCTTTTCCATCACATCAGCACTCTGATTTTTCTCCAAACAATTATGAAAGCTCTGAGCATAACTTTTGACAGTTCTTGCACGAAGTAGAAGTAGGCTGATGTTCTCTACTGTTTTAGAAAATATTTTCTTTCACTCCCAGCTGTCTTCCCTCCCTGTGAATTACATATTAGGCTGTCATTAAGAAGAGATGAACTTTCCTCTGGAAATTTGTAACCCATTATTCCAAGAGTAGTGACTTCAGATGGAGGACTGAAGCCATCCTCTCCTGCAGTCAGCAGAAGGCTGGGCAGTTGTAGCCTTCAGCCACTTAAAAACAAAGAAGCCCCAGTGTCCTGTTGTGGCTGGTGGCTTTTAGTTGTCCTTGGAGGAGCAACAGTCACTGCTGTGCCAATCTGCTCAGTGCAGTCCAGTCCCTCACTCCTGCTGGTCACCTTTCCAGCACTGTTGGAAACAGTTAGTTGCCACTGGCATGTAAACCAGTTTGTGTCTGCTCAGAGAAGAGAGGAAAGAACAAGAGGATATTCTTTGTTGCTTTTAATCATCTGCTGTTGGTGTAGCTCCTCCAGACCTGCTGTGGTAACACATACAGCTGGGTAAGACACAGAAGAAGCGTGTGTGTGCAAGCCCAAGCAGGTTTCATTTTTGAATGAGGAATTATGAAGCATAACCGAATGGCTTTCCCCTTGAGGATCAGATAACACAGTTGCAGTGAGCCTCCCTAGAGAGCTGGGAAGGAGGAGAAGCTGTGCCAGACAGATGGCTATAGTAATTGCTTTTCTTTTTCTTCCCCTTGGTAGAAAACCCTGGGAAACAAAACTTTATGGCCTAATTCTTCTGCATTGAAACTGGCCTCTGCTAGGAATTGAATTTATAGCAGTTTAATAGGAGAACCAAGAGTAGATGAACTGTCTTGTTTCTTTTATTTTTTTCCCTCTTTTATCACATCCTTATTCATATTTAAATTGTCCTGACAAATTCAATTAATTCAAGTAATGAAGAACTGTATGGTATATGTAAATGTTCATCTTTGATGACCTGTATGGGGGATCGGCATTGTTTCATGTAACACCAAACAATTAAATTTTTCTTTTTTAAATTTTAGAGGCCATGAATAACTGCCTCTTCCAAAAAAAAAAAAAAGTGAAGACCACAAGAGCAATCACACAGAAGGTGGGAAATGTCTGAGTCAAGTTTCCCAAAATAGATATGTTCCAGACACTTGGCTGGTGCATGTTTTGATAGGATCTAGAGTTGCATGCCTATACAGATTTTATCAGAGGTTGGGACTGCTCTGAAATGACCAGGAGTTTTCTGATCTCCTCTGTAGATATTAGCAAGAGGTGCAATGAAACAAGATAGTTGTCAAGTTCCTGCAGCTTTTCAGCTTCCTGAAACCTTCTCCTTGACCCCATGTAATGTTAAAATGTTTTTATCATCAATAGGTTTTTCTGAAGTGTCTATGAACCTGCAGCTGTCAGCTCAATACCAGCTCGTGCCACCCTGGAGAAGGGGTTTCTCAGCTGGAATATCAGTACCACAGAAAAATGGTACCTTGCCTCTGTCCAGGAGGGTGAACAGCACTTCCTGCTGCCTTCTGGTTTGCAGTACAGACCAGAGAGGCTTCAGAGCCCCCTGGGATAAAGCTAGTGGAAGATATAAATGATTAATGCTCACTGATGCTAGGCAAATGTCATAGCTTTGAAACAAACCCAGACTTATGTCTTTTGGTTTGCTTATAAGATTTTTTTTTTCAAGCTTTTCTTCTAGTCAAAGATTAAAAACTTCTTCCAGTAGCCCCAGGTAATCATGTTTCCAAGGACTGGGACTTTTACTAAAAGTTCTGTGCTGTGATGGTGTTACAAATTCTTCCATGTTAGGGAGTAACTACCTTTAAGCACTGTCCTAGAGGAAGATACAAATGGGCAAATGGGACCTTGAGTGCTGTTGGCTACAGCTGCTGACATTTCATAGCCACATGATCTGATTTGCTGTTTGGGCTTGTGGGGCACCTTTCCTTGTTTTGCCAGATTTTCTCAGTCTCTTGCTAGTTTCTTCTGCGTGTCAGTGTGTGAACTGTACTGACTTACTGAATGTGTGATTCCTAGCCACTGAATGTGTTTTGTACCACCTTTCTCATCATCTGAACATCCCCTTCTGAGTGTGGCTTTTACAGCAAATCCCATGCGGTTTGTCTTGCCCAGGCAGGGGATTTTCTGAGAACCAACTGGTGCTCTGCAGTTCTTGTTTCTTTTGCTTAATCTTAACCTTACATCACAAATATCTTTTGAAATAAAAAGGATATTTAGAAACCAGAAACCAAGCTATGTTTAGAGCAAGCTAATAAAGCTAAATAGGGGATGGGTGGGTGGTGGATTTTCTGTTTTTCTTGAGACTGGTTGATATTAATGATGTTATATATAATGATAATTGGCAAACACCAAACACAAATGAACATACTGGCAGGTTTCTTACCCTGGAGGGCTGGGCAAGTCTCTGAGAGGTGAGAGATGGTAGCACCTTTTCTAGTTAATTTTGCATTTCTGCTGAGCTTCCTTGTGATTCTGTCATCTGTTGTAGAAACCTTTTTTCTATTTTTGCAGCTGATTGGCATGATCTCAGTCCTGGTCAAACCTGAGTGTACCTGACCACCTGTGGGACTGCACAGATGTCATAGTAACTTTGCACCTTCTGGATGCTGAAATCAACAGTGTTTCCTTCAGTGGATGATGCCCTGAGGTTTCTTGGTTCTGAGAATCCAAGCTTTGTTAAAATTATTAATTTGATTTTCCTTTCCCATACTTCAGTGTTGATTGTTTTTTGTTACAATCAGCTACGGTCACCAGTTTTTTTCTCTTCTGCCTTCATCTTGCTGCCAACACCTGTTTTGAAAAGGGCAAATCTGTTACTATTATGGTAATTCAGAAATGTTTCCAGTGTACTTCCTGAAGGATGGTAGAATCTTTGGACCAATAATCTGGGGACACTTCTCAGTACCTGTTGAGAACTGTGTTCATAGATTACAGGACCTTTTTGCTGCTGGTTCCTTGAGTGTAGTATTTACCTGACTCCAAACAGCGCTATCAACAAGCTGTTCTTCAACAGCTGGAGAGAAATCAGGCTTAAAGTATTCTCTGCTCTCTAAAAAAATAACTTTGTATATTCAAAAATATTTTGCTGTCCTTTATTTCCTCTGCAGTTTCATCTCCAGGTCCCATTCTGGATATGCATGGAAGAAATTGCAGAGTAAAAGGGGAAAACTTAATGGTTTGCTATTATTTTGTTTGCTTTGGGAATGTATAACAGTCCCTGACACCAAGCTCCTTAGTGATTCCTGGTTGCTTTTGCCACCTAAAATGTCAAGAATCAGAGAGCTGATAGTGAGCTGCATAAACAGGATAGAGAAGAAGGTCCCACATCAAAAACACCACTCATTTGAGTTTGCATTTTCTCCTATTAAGTTTAAAAAGGAGGATTTACAGAATCATCCTCCTAGATTCCTCCTCTCTCCCCCCACCCCAGTTCTTTGGAATTATTGCCTTTTTTGTGCATCAGCCAAAATCTGTGCAATTTCTTTTCACATTGCCTGTCACCTGCTGTGACACAAGCTCTTCAGCTGCTTCATCTCAAGGCATTAGTGGAAAAAAAAAGTGTTTGAAAAGGGAATAAAACTTTCCAAATGACACTGCATCATTTAAAACCTAGAATCCCTAGTTCTGGAAAGGATCAGAGTGGATGTCTGAAAGCAAGACAGAGAAGGTATTTTGGGCAGTAGACCAGGATGCAGAAGAAAGAAGCTAATCTCTAACCTCTCTGTCCTCCCTCTCTGTTTCTGGACTGTTGGTTTAAAACCAGATGTACAAAAGTATTTCAGTGCCTGTGCTGAATTAACATCAGTTAAAATTTTGGTGCTTAAATGGGATAACTGCCTGCCCTGACTCAGGTCTGTGATCTATCTGGACCCAGCCTCCTTCCTTCCACCTGTTGTCTGGGCACTTAGGAGTGATCCTGTACAACATCAGGACTGGTTGTTGCTCTGTACAGTGGCTAAAGGAGTAGTTCCAACAGGTGTTTTTATAACATAAACCTTGATTCTGCAAGTTGAGTTGGCAGACATTTCTCAGTAAATGTTGCTACTTTAGACTGGTGTGAAGAGTGGGGAAAATAACTGGGTGCACCTGTTACAGAAAGAGATCAAATTAGCTCCATGTGAGACTATAATTGCTTTTCACTCCATAGATCACACACAAAAGTTGAAGTCATTTTTGCCCAGCTACTTGCCAAGTTACTTTTTAACTTCTTAGTGTTTACTTCAAAATAACAGGCTTTGTTTTCATGAGAATAAAGTCTCACAGCCCCTTATTTCCTCCTTTTACGATGTATGTGCTTGTAGCGGAAAAAGCATTGGGAAAGGAAACTGTTGTGGATTGGCTGGTTACACAAAGTCCTCCAGCAGAGATCGAGGAGTTCAGGGTGGAACAGGGCCATAGATGTGGAACAGACTTCAGTGTTTCAAAGACTGAAAAATTGCTAGTAGTGAGAGGCCAAATGCAGTGACTTAGTATGGAACCTGAAGTGGTAAGGAGCAGGCTGCCAGCTTGAGCAAACCTGTGGCAAGCTCTGGCAAATCTGCTGGAGCTGGTTTATGGAAAGCTGTCTCTGAAATCACAAGGAAATGGATAAAGTTAACAGGCTGAAGAGGAGTCTCTGTAAGTATCATAATCGTTACCATGATAGTCATATAATAGCTCAGGCAATAGTCTGGTTAGGCTCTTTTTCTTTGAGTGTCATCGTTGTTTTGCTGGGTTGCTAAAGGAGGAAAAATTGTCATTGAGGCTGTATGAACTCACTGAAGATTTCTGTTTTCCCTTGCACAGATGAAATCATGCAGCAGGAGATACGGCCGCTGGTAGCAGTGGATATAATAGAGCAGCTCCACAGGCAATTTGCAATCTTGTCAGGTAAGAAGTTGCTGGTAATGACACTCCGTGATTCTCTTGGAAACATTGCAATGTGTCGTGCTGATTGTCACCTCTCAGCTCTGTACAGCAGTTGCAATGGTATTTTCATCTTGCTCCTGGGAAGTGCTGCTACAATCAGATATTCACAGTGTATGGAATGGATAAATGCCAAGCTACTGTACTTGTTTTTATAAGCCAAGTTAATTTTCCATGTTCTCTACAATGGGCTGGGAGGAACATATTTAGAGGGCAAGAAATTAAACAAAACTTTTGCTACATATCTTGCACAATGTCCGAGCATCTTGTTTGTGGGAAAAGATTTTGGTCTATCAGGGATCTATTCATGACCTCCCCCTTCTTCCTCATTTGCCTTTGTTTTAGAAATGATTCATTGCAAAAGTGTAAGGTACTAATCTTTAAAAGATATGATTATTACATAGTCCTTTGTTTGCCCAAAGTTTGCAGTCACACAAAGTGACGCAGTTCCTTCCCCAAAGAAAGAGCTGATACTGAACTATTTGGCAAATTATTTAATACATTATTTTGGATACTGTAGATGATAAATCTTATCTGGGTCCTAAAACAGTCTCTGCTGTTGACTGCATGGCCTCTGTCAACTCCTTTTGCCTCTATTTCTGCCTGTTCCGCAAATAAGAAAATTCAGAATTTGCTTATCATCTTCCCTTAGAAACAGTGAAATATCATGAATTTGCAGCATTGTATCAGGAAAATGCTGAGATTATAAAAAGGTCCTGTTGAAAATCTTGTCCCTCTTGGTGGAAAGGAACACTGGGTATAGAGTGCAGAGAATGCACCAACCCAGCTCTGGAAATGGTCAGATCAGCAGGTCCAATCCTTGCTGCATATTTGCATTTTGAAATCCAAGTTGTCAAAAGAAATCTAAATCTAGTTTGCACAGAATTCTTTATGAAGCTCTGAGTATTAAAACTTGATTTTGGAGGCTTCCAGGTGGGATCCTGTGACAGTTTCCTAAGCTCAGTAACTAAAGGGTTAGACAGAGGGTATTGACTGAGCAGAGGTGGAACCAAGTGCCTTCTCCTCGGCAGTAAAACATCTCAGGGTCTCAGCTTCCTACAATTCCTGATGAACACAACCCTCTGGGCAGGGCAGGGCTGGGTCTGTAACTGCATTAAATTGCTCAAACCCTTTTCATCCCACTGTTGTGCCCAGTGCAGGGTAAGTAGAAATGGTTGAGAATTGAGGGCCTCATACTCAATTGCCTACCCAGTAAATGGTGGAGGACCGCTGGTTTTGAACCCCATTGCCTTGCAACATTTGGGATCAATAGCAAAGCTAAATACAGCATGTAATGAGCAACTTATGGAAAGTGGTTTACTAAACAGGAAGAAAAATCTCATTTCCAGTTCCAGCTAGAACATTAAACATGGCATAAAAATGTCAAGGGTAGACATAAAAAAAGGATTTTCATATTTCTTTATGTACTCATAATTTCAGCAGTGCCTGTATTCTCACCTGCTATTTTAGCAAATTCAACTCTTCACATTTCTCTAATTCTTTTATTCTTGGAAGTAATAAGAAAAGTGTTTAAATAAGGCTGTTTAAATGTGAGCTGCTTAAAGACTTGAAAAATAATTCTTCATAGAAGGCAAAGCTGAGGGGCTTTGGAATAGGAATCAGCAAATAACTGGTTCACTGACATAGAAGTACAAATAAAAAATACCAAAGGAGAGTGTGAAGGTGTCTTTCATGCCCCTATCTACATAAATAACAAATTGCATTTTAAGAATTTTCAGGTTTATCTAAAATCTCTTCAGTACAGTCCAGAAATAGTATCGTACTATAAAACAGGGCAGTGTAGTTCATAGTTTCTAAGTTGATTTCAGTCTGAAGTTTACAGCTAAATTTGGAAACCTGGGTGCTTCCACTCCAAAATCCCCATGGTATCCCCATATGAATAAGATAAGAAAGGCTTAGAGGTCCCTCTGGCCCAGTGTCTTATTCTGTTGGTGACCACTGATGAGTCATAGGTAAAACATAGCAGGAATCATTCTTACTCTCCCTCTATTACCTCCTGCAAAGAGAACTTAAGGTGCAAGCCAGATGTTACTATACTTTTCAAAAATGCATTTCTCTAAATAATGTAACATTCTTTATCCTTTAGCAAAAGACGTTCTTTTCATGCAATGAAAACAAAACTGGGCACCCTTCTGCCTCATTTCATTTATTAAAGTAATTTACACATAAATGACCTCATTTGATTTAGATTTTTTTTCCAGATGGAAAAAGCATGCTGTTTGCTGCTTTTCATTAGGTATGAGCAACCACAAGTAATTTTGGTGCTTCAGCGCTTTCCTACATGGTGGCTGAAAATTTGATACTTAGCCTATTTCCTGGTTTTCCATATTGAAAGGTTGCAGCTCCATAGCCACTGTCTGGAAAACAAAAAACCCTTCTGTTCTTTGGAGCCACTATCATGGGCAGTAAAAGGCAATTCCAATGTTCTTGTAGAGCGCTATGGACATAAATTATGTTGTTCTCTGAACAACTTCCTAACAGTGGTATACACTGATTTATACTAGATGGGGTTGTTTCTTTCAGTCTGGAGGCTGCAGCCCCCAGAGCCCAACCAGTCACCACTTCCATGCCTGTGCAGAGCCCAGAGGATGTAGCACTGAGTCTGGTTTGTGTTACCCCATAGCCTCTAGCTCTGTCCAGCTCTCCTGTTCAGTCCTGTGGACCCCAAATGCATTTGTCCAGTGATCATGAAAGTCAGTGGTTGACTGTTGCAGACTTTGTTGTAAATGACTATTTCTTTGGTTAATACCACCTTTTTAGTAACAGCTTGCAGCTGAGGCAGATGCAGTGAACTCAAAATGTTCCCTTGCAGAGAAGCAGAAAAGAAAGAGGAAAATTACTGAATCAAAGGCTCTTTGTTTTCCCTGGACGTGACTCATTAGAAACACTTCTCTCCACTATTGCTGTGTGCAAACTTCTTAAGAGGATCTGACTGTCTTGTGGTCTCCGAGCAGATGGTAGAAATTACATAACAAGTCCAATGAGTTTGGTGTTTGATTGTGTTAAGGTCTAGTTATAATGAATATATTACCTACTAACAGCCTCCTGTTTGTCCTGGTCCTCCACCTATCTTACTCCATGCCAAGAACAGGGAAACCCTCCAAAGCCTTCCCTAGTCCACTGAGGTAATGGAAAAGGCTTCAATGTAATGTGGCAATGTCCTAATCATGTAATTTTACTTTGGTCATCTCTTTTCCCATGTCTGATTTAGCCCTGCTTAGCTTGTGAGATTTGGTAGGAGTACTGGTTCTTGTGGTTAAATTCTAGTTTTGATACCACTACTGCCTCTTTCCCTGAAAACCAAACTCCAATTATGGGACTACAGCTGTGACAACACAGACGTGCTCAGCTAGGTTTGTGTGTTTCCTGTAGTTGTTAAGGGAACTAGATCACAAAGTTGAGTAGTACTGAAAACCTGGTTATTCTAACACACCAGTTTTTACTCAAGAATAAAGAACCACTAATAAAATACTTTTTCTGTCCTGCTGACAGACTAATAAACTGCTGTACCAATCTACTCTTGGAACTGCTACCGTTCCTCCCCCCCCCCTCCACTTTTTATCTGCAGCTTCACAACCTGTTCTTATCTGTAATTACTCTGTCAAAGAGCCCAATCTGCCATTTGCAGCAATAATGGATCATATTGCTAAATCACGACTTTATTAGACAAACTGTCATGAAGTGTATTAGCAGAGAGAATCATTTTCTTTGTGTTCCGCTCCTGTTAACAGGCTTCAGTGGATGGGAGAGTATATCTGAAAATGGTAACTGACTCAGAAGCCAGTTTATTTAATTTGCAAAGCCTGGAGGGTGTTTTGCCATCTGCTTCCTGTTTAAACGGAGCCTTTTGGAAAACCTGGCCTGACCTTGCCGAAAGGACAGTTTGGATCTTTTATAAAAATTGAGACCCAGGAAGCATGATTTAATGAGAAATTCATCACCCACAACCCTAAATCAACATGGAAAACCAAAACAACAGAGCTTGGAAAAAGCAAAACCTGACCAAAGCAATGAAACTTCAGCCAAGATATCATTAGACTTTTTGGCTGTCTGACCCAGGAGATGAACTGTAGTCAGGGCTGGGCGGTGATGACTCAAGGAGCTCTCTGCATGTGGTCAGGCCCAAGCAGTTAAGCCTGCAGGTGTCAGTGGCATTTGAGAGAACACTTTCCAATACTAACTGATGAGTTAGTGTCTGTGGCAGACTGGGGAGGTGAGCTCTGGAAACTTGCAGACTAAATTTTGGAACTTCTCCTGACTATAGCCCCTTTGTTGGGCTAGTGCTTTTCATTTGTTTTGATTTTACTTCCCAAGGGAGTCAGCATATTTGGTGGTCTCCAGTTAGAAGAGCTGCTGGTTATAGAATAGGACTTCAGTGTAGCCCCTGATTGTCCCAACTATGGATATTTTTTGTGCCTAGGTAGGGGCATAGGTGGGCTAGAACTGAGGACTGGGAGATTTTCTAAGTTCCTCATTGTGTTCAGCGCCTTGGCCTGCAGTTGTGATTGCTTTCTGCTTTTACATCAGTCATACCAACATACAGCTTCAGCTGTGAGAGCTCTCAGAATTCAGCACTCACACCTCATTTGTCAATCACACCCTTCACACTGCAAAGCAAAATTAAATTTTCTCAGCTGCCATAACCTTTTTTCCTCCACATATATTCCTTCCCCAAATACTTCAGCTGTTTTGTTTCCACAGCTGAATTCTGGCCTCATCCTCACTGCAGCAGCTATCCAGGCTGCATTGGCTGCTGGAAAGTCTGTCTAATAGGAGCAGCTATGAATGCTGCTCTGTGTCCTGGGACTTTGGGGATTGGCACATGTATGAGTGAGTGAAGGTCGCATTACCACAGGTAACTTGTACAGCCCTGATACAGCTCGTGTGCTATCTCCTAAATTTCTTAACCTTCCACATTCACTCTGACTTCTGACCTGTCATCCAGGTTCTTCCTTTCCCTTTGCCCTTGGGCTACAAGTGAAGAGGAAAAACTGAGCAAACTAAGGAGTGTGCCCAGGAAGAGGAAGAATGAGGTGCTGTCCTTCTGCAAACCAGGCAGAAGGTCAAGTAATATTTTCCTTGGAAGTCTTGCTTTTCACCAGGCAGTTCAGCCCTCTGCTCTTCTAAACCCTGTTGTTATTTGCATCAGTTGTGCTCCAGCTTGTTGAGCTCAGCTCTGCATAGGACACAAAAATCTGATTGGTTTCCTCTGTAGGCATAATTCTGTGGCTACTCATGATGGAGCAGCCTGGAGTGTGACTGAGGAGCAGTGACCCAGCCATGGGAGGCTGCCTGTAGGATAGCCTGGCTGCCCCAAGGCAGAGTCAGGAGTGAGCCTCTTCCCTGCTGCCACCTGAACCTCCAGCTTTCGTGGCTGCTGCTTGCAGTGGCTGGCCACTGTCACCAGCAGCTGATTCCCTGGCTGGGCACCAGCATTTGGAGCTGCCAGGAGGTGCTGGGAGTGGCTGGGTTGCTTGGAGAGTGCTGCAGGGTGGCATCTAACTCTGCCTGGAAGAGCTGCAAGTCAGAGGCCAGTGCATTGCACGGAGACACTGCCAGGCACAGCCACACTCCTGATGCCTATTTTTCAGTGTCTTTGTTTTTGCTTCTGACTGTACTAAACTCAAGGTATTGCTTACTTCTCCCTTGGAGCTCCTTAGCTCAGCTCATGCCTCAAGAGCTCCTTTGCCCCTGGCAGTCCTCGGGTCCCTTGCCCAGCTGCACAGGCACTGCTGAATAGCACAGAGTCCTTCTGGCAGCTGTAAGGTGACCCCTCTCAGCTCTGAGCTGTGCTCATTGGCTCACTCTCTTCAGCACTTCTGTCTCTCTTTTTACTCTCTTCAGCACTTCGTGCCCTCACTTTCTAGATAGTGGGCTTTTTTTTTTTCCTTTCTTTTTTTTTTTTTTTTTCTTTTTTAATTTTTTTTTCTCTTGAGGACTAATTTTTTTCTTCTGGTATTCTGTGGGGCTGCTAGAGCTTGCTCTGTCCCTGTCTGCCTTACTTATGATGGGCTGTAAACTCTTCTCCTTGGCAATTGGACTCTCCTCACAAGTGATGCCCAGGAGTGTAGGGATTATGCACAGTCCCAGCAAACACAAGGATGGCATACAGAGAGTTCTTGGGGCCAAATTCCATGTTCTCAGTCCTCTTGGCTATGGAACTGACTGAAGACTGTCCCTGTTGGCTTTTAGTTTGTGCTCTCTGCCCTTTCAAAACATTGAGCTAAAGTATTTCAAGGACTGGAAGAAATCTTCCCTAGAAAGAAAGGTTGATGGCCGAGGAATAAAAGGGCTGCAGCTTGTCAGTTCACATTCTGCAGGAATTTGCATACTGCAGCAATTCTTGGATTATGTTAAGGAAAAAATGGCATTAACATTTAGATGTATGGAATTGCTCTCTCGTACAAAGAAGAGAGTTTTCCAGACACCTTTGGTATTTTAGGAGCTTCCTTTATATTCCTTATCCAAATGTATATGGATCATTTTCCTTTGTAACTCAACTTCTGCTCCAAGTTCAGATATGAGCAGGAAAAACCCATTCGTAACATATTTGTAGTATTGCTTGTCACTCAACACTTCAGGCATGTCTGCTCTCTTCTCATCATAGTACTCAATTTCTGAATACCAAACTCCCTCAAACTTGCCCCTAATTTCCTGGTGTGGCAGGAACTGAAGGTTTCCTTGTTTATTTCCCTGTCTGAAATAAGCTCTGCTGAACCATCTGAGGGTTCTGGTGTGGTCGCAGGAGGAAGTGTTGCCTTCACGTTGGAGAATGAGATAGATATCAGGAGCTGTTAAGGGTCTGTGGCTTAGTCAGAGGCAGGAGCTGCTGACTCTTAGTTGAATGTTCAGTCTAAGGCTGCTCTTAAGTGTCCTAGATTTGTTGCCAGTGGTGAAAGGAAGAAGTCAGCATTCAGTCTGTTTACATTCATTCTTTGGGTGGCTTTTTATAGGAGAAGATCTCATGACAAAAATGCACCCACATGCATAGAGTGCATCACCAGCCTGCCTCATCCAGCTCAGGGAAGAGGCCAGGAGAAGAAGAGCGCATGTGCAAATGGAGAGGCAAGAGATTAAATAAAAGGGACACAAAGAGATCCTGGTCAGTAGGAGCATTAGAAGTACCATTTGAAACTTGTAGTTTAAACAAATCTTGAGTATAACTGCAGCTAAACTATCAAGTGTTGAAGGAAGAGGTCCAGGGGAATCTCTATCTTATCCTCCAGTGGCAAATATTGCTGCTTTAAACCAAAATATTCTAAGTTACTACATCTCCCTCATTTAAAGTATATTCACATATTTGAAATACATGAATGGGAAAGTTTGGTGCCTAGAAATCCTGTGAATGTTTGCAAGAGACCAGGTATGAAATACCTTGGCATGCACTGAGCGGTGCACAGAGCAGACAAATTTAGTGTTAAATTTTCCTGGCTGTTGCTATTTGTGTCCAGGAGATGTCACTGAGAATCTATAACAAACCAGCCTAACTGGGGACCTGCTGGTTGGAGTTCCTGGTCTAGAGTGCAGCAGTCTGGGGAAAGCCTGACTGAATTTGCATGACAGCATATTCTACATCACTGCTGACTGCAGACAGTGCAGCTGGAGATCCAGCTGCCATGCATCAGCATTTGGCATCACCCCAAGGCCAGCGGGGAAGTCAGTGTGGAGGCCGTGGCTCTGCTCAGCATTTGAAATCCAATTCAGTACAGTGTGAATGATGGCTTTCGTGCTTTCTCTCTTGGCTGAGAGGCTTTTGAGTCTCTGTAGGCCTGTTTTCTCTCTAGCAAGGTGAGTTTAGTGAATGGTCTTAGACAACAGAGTCACTTTCAGATGTAAAAAAAGCAATAATCAACCTTCAGGAAGGAAAAGGGGGGCTAAAGGTAGTGTGCTGATACCATGTCACCAGATGGCAAGAAGAAAAAGGGTTTCCTTGTTCAAAATTCCTGTTTTCTAGAGCTCTGAATTTTACCTCGTGCAAACATTGTATTCCACAGCATTCCAGCTCTCTATGGCCAGACAGCACAGCAGGCATTTTAAATAATCCAGCCAAGGCTGTGAGGATAGGGCAGAGGCAGGATCAGGACTAGCAAGGGACTGTCCACTCTACAGAGAAATAGCCAGGAATTGCTGGAGCACCTCCTTGCAATGACCACCAACAGAGGATCAGGAGAAACTGGTTTGTGGCATCGGCTGTGGTTATCAACAGGGAAAGGCAATGGTGGATGGGAGCAGCCTGGAAACAGGGATTATTTATGGGGATTTAGAAGATGCTTTCAAGGAATGAGAGCACTTTTTTTTACCCACTCCCATGCTCCTAATGGGATAATTTATTGGATATTTTCCTGAGGAAGGTAGTTTATTGCCTCACAGCTTCCCCTTTACTAAAGAGAAGCCCAGAATTTGGCTGTCCCTTGGCCAAGAGTCCTCTGTGTGTGACAAATGAGTCAGAAAACTGTGTCTACAGCAGAACTACATTCACTATTGGATTGTTAGAGAATTCCTGAGCCTGGTGCAAAAAAATAAGTTTACATAGAGATTGCAGAAAAAGGAGAAAGACTCAGAGAAAAGCATATCCTTAATACCCTGTTTAAGGAGAACTAAGCAATAAGGTACCTGTAACAAAAGCTTTGTTTCATCGTGTTCCTTAATGTGCTGCTGCCTCCTCAGTCTGCTCTCAGCTTTGAGCCCAGCTGGTGAGAAAACCCCTTGTAACTTCTGTGTGGTTGGAGAGATGCCCGGATTTATTAGTGGAACCAAGTTGGGATTGGTCCTGCAAGAAAACAGGGCTTGTGCTGTGGACTACAGCAGCTCTTGGAGCTGGGCAACTGTATCAGGAGAGCTGTAAAGGCTGCTTGGGTCCAAGGGGCCTGGCTCCATTCTTCCTGTAGCTCTACCTGAATCTGGATCAGGGAATCCCTCAGAAAGGGTATCTTCTTAACCTTATTGCTTATGAGTTTTGCAGTTCCCTGTCTTGATTAATAGAGGTTTGATGCAAATAAGCATGATATGCAAAAATCCTCCATGCACTTTGACCATTCTTAAGGAAAGATCTAAGCCTGGATTGGTCCCGCACTTGTATTGTGGTCTATATGTGTGTATTCAAAGCTTGTATGCTCTGTTATTTAATTTAATGTCTAGAAAGAATTGGGAGTGCTGTACCTATACATAGGGAAATATTGTAATATTATCACAAGAAATTATTTGGAAATGGGAAACAAAGAATGAAAAAAGTACTTAATCAGAATTGTGCAGAAGATTAATGAAAAAGCTGAGAATCTCAAAGGCTAGAATCTCATCTGGAGTAAACAGAGGTAATGAAACTACAGTGAGTTATATCAGATGGGAGCTGATGACTATTACTGGATGTGAGTGCTTTACAAGGAGAAATATGCCAGTGTTTCCCACTTGAGTACTGACCAGTCTGTCCAAAGGCAGAAAATCACCTTCTGAACTTTTGACTTGTCTTTTGCAGGAGGAAGAGGGAAGGATGGGGCACCCATTATAACCTTTCCAGAATTTGCAGGATTCAGTGAGATACCTGATGATGATTTCCTGAATGTGGTCACTTATCTAACCAGCATTCCCAGGTGAGGCTAAGCACAAATTTCTGTTGATTTCCTAAAGTTTTGCTTCCCCAGTGGCTCGCTGATTTTAGTGGTACTATCAGGACATGCCAGTGCCTCATCATCTCTCCAGCCATTATGAAACTTCCCTACCTACTGGAATTGTGTCATTGCATGGAAAAGAAAGCTTCACACAGGGCAGGTTGAACTGATTTGGAGCAGGAGTAGATCTGAAGAGCAGCAGCAAAGATGACAGACCAAAGGGAGTTAAGAGGGGTTGTTTGTGAAAAGTCTCAGGGGCACTGGATGTATTGAGGGAAGGGCAGCTTCAGGAAGGAGCCATACTTATATAGGTCCCATATATAAGAGACTGCTTATTCTCTGAGTGCATCTTTCTATCCAGCTTTTCCTTTGCTGAAAAAGCAAGTGAGGTGCCCCACTGATAGGATTCTGGCAAGCCCCATGTACTTTCTGGTACTTCATTTCTTCAGAGGTTGCTCCACAGCCAGGATGTTTTCCTTGCTTTTTGCCTGCAGCTTTATAAGGATAGTGAAACAAACTGACTTCCCCTGCTCTGAGGAAATGTACTAAGGCACGCCTGCTGAATTACTTTTTGTTTATGTAAGAGAGCTTAATATTTTTGCAGTCCCATGATCCTGTCTCTAGACCATGGCTCTCTGTGCTAGTGAGAAGTGCACCAACAATTTATTATTTCCTGTGGTCTTCTGTGAAAAGGTGCTTAGAGGGTCACAGCAGAAAACGTGCCTCCTTCAAATTTGAGTGAGAAGTTTTACAGCTCCACCTACGTGTATTCCCCATACTTGCCAAAGTTGTTGCCAAAGCAAGCTGAGAGAAACCATATACTGTGAACTTAACAGCTTCATTGTTTCACTTTGCTTTGTGGAACTTTTGTTCTGCAGGGGAAACTCTGCTTTGAGTATTTCTTTACCCGCTTCAGGACTGGGAAGGCGACCAGCTTCAGGGTATATACAACAGCAGCAGTGGCTGAGAAAACCACAAAACTAGTTTTTCAGTTCTTTGTACTTGGTATGTAGGGAGATGATTCCCAGTGATTTTGTCACATGTTGGGGAACCAGCATGTTGCATTGTCAACATGATAGACAGAAATGCTTTGTGCTTCTTCAGCCTGTGTGAAGCCCAAAAGCACAGATGCATTCAAAAGGAACCAGCCAAATCCATGAAGGATTGCTCCATCAATGACAGCCAATGGACACAATGGCTCAAATGCAAAGTCAGGCTGAAGAAATTAATTTATTCCTTAATGCTGGCACTTGGGAGAATATACTTGTTTTCCTACTGCCTTTGTCTCAATAGCCACCATCTACCAACACTGGAGTCAGGGTGTTGAGCTAGATGGATCTTTGCATTGATTCAGTTTCAGTTCTGTGTTTTCTCTTCCCCTGAGGAATCTCAGAGCCATGTGCAAAGAATGAAGAATTGAGCTTCAAAACTTTTTAAGTCATGAGAGCTGCGATATACCTATTTGATAGATGCTGAAATATGTGTGAGTAATATCTCACTATGCAGACAGGCTCATCAAAACTTGTGTTGAGTAAGTGACTGTTCAGTTTGCTCTAAATGACCTATTCAAGGTCAGTGACAAGCTGGGGTATATTTGAAGGTATATTTTCTGCACACCAGCACCTTGGTTTGAATCTTGGGTTTGATCATAGACCACACTGTAAGGATGTGAGTTTTCCAGGGATATTTCTAGTCTTTATTGCAGTGCTTTTAGAAAGATTGCCTGCATTTCTTGAGTCACTATTTGAAACTTGCTGCTACCTCTGTAAATGGTTAGAGACAAAGATGTTAATTTAGAAGAAGAACCTGAGCAGCAAGCTTTGTGTGATTTATGACACAATTATATGGAGTTCAAACTCAATGAGGCCTAAGTAGTGGACCTGTTTGGGTGCAGCAGAACCCTGTCATTCTGCAGTTGGCTGGTCCATGCACACAGGGTCTCTGCCATGTACCTTAGCAAGCAGTAAAGGGTGTGCATAGTTACTTTTGCCAGCACTACTCTACTAGATAGTGCTGTGTGTAATATAACAGTATTCCTGTGCATGTAGTTTCACTGCTAGTAGTCCATCTTTTACTTCAATTCTCAAGAAAGATGTGAAGGTATCCAACAAAGCCACTAAGAACAGTAACTCTTCTGGAGTTACAAAGGGTATGGCCATGAATCAGGTGAGATGAGGTATGATTTGAAAAGCAGTTCATCCTATTTATCATATAAAATTCTTCCTTCTTCAGAGCTTAGTGAACCAGAGAAATCAGCATCATTTTCCTGGCAAATGTAGAGAGAATACCTGTCTTTTATAGTGTCTGATTTTGCATATCCTGTAAGGTTCCTGCTGGCTGTGGAGATAAGGTCTGTAGTTGCAGATAACATCACTTAGTAACTTTCTAAGCCCTCTGGAATGATTAATCTTATATGCTTATATGAAAAAACATATGACAGGATTGAAGATCAGCCCAGTGAGACTTTTGTAACCTGATTCATTTTCTCTGTGGTTCAGCACCTGCTCATGAGAGTGCTCCACCAAAGGGGTCTGCATGCAAACATCCACAGATACTCAGTAACATGGCATATGCACATGCAGGTCTCTGTGCATGCACTAGATAACTCCAGAAAGCCTTTTTTACTTTATTCTATGGCCAGAATTCCTTTCTCTTTAATTTGACATGGATTAAGTACTTTGATAAACAGATGTCCTTCTCTCCTTACAAAAGAGGTCATGAAATTCAACATCTCAAGTCAGTGTTCAAGGGCTAACCTGAATATAGAGCTGAGGTTGGAACAGTTCTGCTGATTGCAGATATTTCATTCAGGAAAAGGGAATCTTTCTGCCAGACATCTGTAAATCTAGGCAAATGTGCCAGAATTTATTTTGGAGGTAAGCCTGATGTTTATCTGCTTTTCAGGATTGTCTTCAAATCCTTCTTTTCAGAGAACTGGAGAAACCCTACTGCATTTTCATAGTGAGGGTAGAGATATTATAATACTGACACTGTGTGTGTGCAGTTGTTTTTAAACAAACTTTCTCTGGATGCACACTTGAGTGGTGGTTCTCAGCTCTACATCCACTTGTGCTGATGCTGCCATCTCGGCCAGGCCTCTTCCCGTGGCTGTTTGCCTGCATCCATCCCGTGGTGCCAAATGACATTCAGACCTTGGCATGGCCTTTCAGCGTGCTAGTTGAAACTGGATCACTTGCTGACACTCTCTCTGTTTCCCTGATTAAATTTAGGACTTCAAGTCAGTCCTATATAGATAAAAAGGAAAAAAAAAAAAATCCCCCCCCCCAACAACAACAACAACCAAACAACCCCACAAACAAGCAAAACAATAAAAAACCCTCCACATCAGAAAGCAAACATACAAGTACCATTGGCTAATCTCAGTGACAACTGATGCTATGCTGAACATCCTTTGAAAGTGAAGGCCCCAGGCTGAGACTTTTGTGTTCAGTTTCTCACCCTTTTTGTAACAATCTCCCCCCCCCCCCCCCCCGACAATATCTTTATGGCCTTTATTTGAACATTATAGAGGAATTTTATTCCGTGGAATATTTGTTGAACTACTGAAGGATATGTATGTGTTTGTGTATATCTAAGACTACTGAAGGATATGTATGTGTTTGTGTAGATCTAAGACTACTGAAGGGTTTGTATACATTTGTGCATTTATAAAAGGTAATATAGATGAATTCTCTACCCTGTGCTTGAGAGGCACTGCTGCAAACACATTTTCTGTCCTCTGCAGAGAGCTGCATGTTGCACTGCTAAAGAGGAAAGGTCATGTATTGTCATTGAATTCTGTATTTGTATCCTCAGAGGAATGCTGTAAAAGTACTGAATTGGAAAATTCAGTGAGCTTTCCTGTTAGCAGTATGAACTACTAGGAGCATTCACATGGCATCCCAGTTTTGCACAGTACTTTGGCTTTCAGTTTTTGATCCTGCAGAACTGCAGCAAGAGCTCAGAGTTGTTACTGTGTTGATGGTCTTCAGTAGATTTTTGACATGAGTTTGGATAAAATGAGCCATGGAAACAGTGTTCCTGGGTTGATCCTTGTATGGAGAGCGGAATAGGGATGAAGGAGATACTTTAAACAGTTTTTTTTTCTTAATCTATGATTAGATGTTTGATTGCAGTATGTCCTCTGATTATTACATTTATACTCTTCCTGCCTGCCTCTGGTTTGTCCTGAGATGACTGAGCCATCCTGCTCTTGTGAAGTTTCTGGACACTCAGTGTGTACTCCTTGGCTTCTCCAATGCTGAGTGCTCTTAGAAGGCAGAGAGAAGAGCAGTCCCACTGAAACCTTGCACTCCAGAGAGGGATTTTTGAGAGGGAAAGAGAGGGTGGGGTATTTATGAAGTCTACATAGGTGGAATGGAGCACCAAAACACTGCCTCTTAGATCCTCCTTGAAAAGCACTGAGAGGGAACAGAAGCTATTATTCTAGCCAATATGTTGAAAAGGATAGTTTTGAATGACTTCCAACTCCAGAACAACTTTGTGATTGGAAAAATAGAACTCTTCAATTTCTGCTTTGCCTACCAGAATTCCTGGGGCTTTATGTACACAAGTCAGGGGATACTGATGCCCTCGAGCTCAGTGCCCCTGTCAGGTGTCAGCATACTTGGAGAAAGAAGACTGTAGGGGAGGTGTCCAATAGCTTAAATCATTTTGAAGAAAAAAAGAAAAAAGATCTGGAGGTTTTTATCTGGAGGTTTTTATCTTCAACAGAGCACAGTGTAATTTGTGATCCTGAACTATGCATGCCACCTAGACTGGCAGCAGAGTAGCACAGCAGCTGAGAGATTCAGCAGATAAAATATTCATGTTTTGTGTAAGCTGCTAGCCTTATGCTGGAAAGAGAAATTTTGCTGGCTTTCCTTTTCATGTGCGTTTCTGCCAAATATTCATTCTTTCCACTGTACGTTGTGTTTTCATAATGGGCTCTGAGCGTGGTGTGACGGAGGCTGTGTTTTGCTGCAGTTCTCTGCCTTGGAACAGGAGTATCTCCCTGTAACCCAGCACACCTATTTCATCTGTTTTGCAGTCTGGAGGCTGCCAGCATCGGATTCATCATCATCATAGACAGGCGACGGGACAAATGGAGTGCAGTCAAGGCATCCCTGACACGAATAGCAGTAAGTGCTTGCTTTTGTTATTTATCTTTTAGAAATTAAAATTGTCGGCTGAACCTTCAGCACACGATGCAGCCTCCTGTGCTCATTTTAAGCTCCTGTTTTCTGGCTGTGGATGCAGATTCTCCTCAGCCCTGCAGCTCGTAAGTGTTAAATAAGAGAGGGAGGAAGCTGCAGAGACAAATTGCATAGTCTTGTTTACTGCTGAATTAGGAAAAATTCCTTATTTTCTGGGTTGATTGCAATATAAATTCTAGTAATTTGAAGTTGGTTCCTAGAGGAGTATAAGAGGTATCCCTTCTGTGCCTTGAGGAGGGATGACGTGGCCTGCTTATGAAAGAAACACATCCCAAGGGATTTGTGTTTGCACGGTAGTAAATGATCTCTGTCAGAAACTCTTAATACTTATTATATCTCATTTGCAAAAGTCAGAGCTGGGCACTGATTTTCAGTGCTAGGAAAAGCAGCTGGTTTTATACATCTCTTATTAGGAGCATTTACTGTGTGAGGACCAAGTAGTTACACACAGAGGTGTAGTATGGCAGGATGACAAAGGCAACTTTAAGTTCTTTCAAGGTATTTAGACAGCAATGTTTTTCATTCTTAGGCTTTTTTGCTGCTCTCTTCAAGAAATTGTTCTTTTTTTATGCTTGATGAGCTCAGAGGAATGTGAGAGATGTAGGGTGGGTGTTGCAGGCAGGGCCATGTCTGATGAACATGTTGAGTGCCTGCCTGTGTATAAAAATATGTGAGGTTAAAAAGATTCAAAACCCTTTGCAGAGTGAATAGGTAGGTCAGCCTGGGGAATCCATCTGTGCTACCAGCTTCCCTCACCAGTTCAACGTGGGCAGCCAGCTTTGCCCTCTAGTGGCTGCAGCCTAAAAAATGGGAAAACCTCTGGTGTGGTGGTGCAAATGGGGCTTGGTGGGGTTCGGATCTGGGGGAGAAAGGCACCTGTCAGGAACTTTGGAACTCTGTGATAAATCTGTGTCACAAAACAACATGTGGCTGGGCAGTAAAATCCATGGGACAGTCTTCCTGTTGGGTTTGGAAATAGTGACAATGAGCACATGCTGAATATACCAGCTGATGCAATGAGCAGCTGGACTGAGCAAGATCCAGTAAGTCCTACCTGCTTTGCCCTGGTGAGGAAACACTCGGCTGAAAATTCCCTTGTAAGGTAGAAATGTGCCTTCTAAGGATTCTATATTTCTTGCAGGGAGCATTTCCAGGAAACCTGCAGCTGGTGTTTGTCCTGAGGCCCTCCCGCTTTATCCAAAGGGCAATCGCTGACATTGGCATCAAACTCTATCGAGATGACTTTAAAATGAAGGTACCGGTAAGCATGCAGTTTTTTGTCCATGCATTTTCTTTATCTCCATTTCTGCACTTCTGGGCTGTCAGCAATTTCTCATAACCCAGGATTGCAAGTGGCACCTGGGGCCTTTCATCCGGGTCTGTGTGGTGATGCAAAGAGTTAATTAGCAGTGGATGGTTGATAGTATTTAATGGACATGTTCCCATGTCCAGTCTAGCTATAAAATGTGACTCAGTTTTTAGGTACTGGCATTTTAACTCAGTGGAGGTGTTCCCTTCGTGTAGGCAGACGTAGATCCCACTTAAGTGACAAACAGAAGTATTCAGGACTACAGAGCTGTGAAAACCTAGGGTTGAATTATGGACTATTTGATAGGTTATCAATGGGAGTGCTGACTGTCCCTGTAACATTGGTTATTCTGAATGTCTTTTATGATTCTCATGCCCTCAAGATTCAGAGTTTGTGTTTTACTTATTTTTATATGCACTAGGCATATGCTGTAGGTTGATGAGACTGATATGAGGAAGGTTATCAATCCTGAAAAAGTTTAAGATTATTCTATGACAGGTCTTTTAGGAGTTGTTTTTAGCTGCATATTTGCATGTGGTGTCAAAAATTTTTAAGTTTTATAAGTAAACTTGAATTATGATTATTGATATTTCATCCTGGTTCAGACTCATACCATGTTCCACAGTGACTTCACTGGAGGGATTTCAGATAATTGTTTTGGATTTTGCTTTTGGGTTTATGTTGTTTTGCAAAATACTTATGGTTCCCTTCCAACTAATTCTAGCTCTGTCAACACTCAAGTTTGAAGTTCAGGTGTTTAAAACACTTTCTGCTTCTCCTGAAGTGAGAGACAGCAGCTGTTTATTACAGTGCATGTAGAAAAGGAACCATGAACATACATTTGGTTACTGTGGTTAAATTGTAACATTTACTGTCATTGCATAATGGTGGCTTTTTGGTAAAATGCAAAATTGATGAAACAAATTGTTTGAATACAAATCAAAATATTGTATAGTACTTTAAAAAAATGGATGTACCTATATTTAATATGCCACAATTTGTTACTATAGCAACAATTGTACCAGTGACTGCATCCTGGAAAGGGACAACTTCATCTAGGACTGGCATTTTCCACCCGTTCAGCATTTCCTATACTTTTAGCAGTTTATTTGATGTCAGAGTTGCATTTCAAAACTTGGAAAGCATCAAAGTTGGAAGGGAGGTTAATTCTAGGCAGGGGTCAAGCACTGCATTAAGTATGAAATGGTAGCTTACCTTTCTTACAGGCAGGAAAATCAAGATATCAGTTTAGTTTGGGGTCATCTTGAATATTTTGAGCCATCCTGGGTACGTCCACAGAGCTTAGAGAGGAGCCTTACAAAAACTAAGAGCATGACACACTTGCTGGATCCGCCTGCCTCCTGCCCAGATATCTGTTGACAGCCTGTCAGATTTATATACAGGCTGCCCACATTTGTCTGATGCTATTCTAAGTTGCTTAGGGTTGTACTACAGGAGTTATAAGTTCCTGGGATCTGTCATGCTCTCTGGAGGGGCTTTTCTCCTGTGTTGCAGCCCATCCTAAAAGTACCATCTGGGCATGTTCTTGTATACTCCAGTTTCAGAGTGGGGAAGTTACTGAGAATGATGTCTTGTCCTCCTTGAAAACAGCATCCTGAATGCCAAGCAGGAGAACTGGACCAGAAAATTCTTGTTCCATTGTAGATGCCCTTACTCAAGGAATTAGGGATCAATACCTATCTTCAATATCACAACGACCCTCTAAATTGTTTGCAGATTTTTTGTTCGTGTTGTGTGTTTGGCCCTATGACAACATTCATGTCATAATTGGGCCATGGATGGGTGGAATTTCCTATCACAACTGTAAGTGATAGGACCAAGGACCAAGATGTGAGCATTCAAAAGGAGCTCCAAGAATATTGTGTGCATTTGTTAAGGAAACATTTGCTCAATAGTTTATTTGAGCTATCAGACTGCAAATATGTTCAGTAAAATATATTTGCTGGGTTAAATCAACACTAGAATGAGTAGAAACCAGGAGATCAAACAGGAACTGAAAATAAATGCTGAAATAACCAACCAGACACAAAAAGGAAATGCAGGATTTATATCACATTGACATACAAATGTGGGTAATAAAACCTCATCAGGTAAATTTCTATTGGGATAGTGATTTGATTAGATATCATTAACCAGGATCAAGATACAGAAATATAGGAGACACAGCAGGGTTCATCTGAGATTAAAATCTGTGAATTCAAAAGGAACACCCAGAGATGTACCCAAGGAACCTCCCATCATAGGAAGTGAATTAAAGCATCTTTAGAACATCCATAAAAGGCTGAACAATCTGTCCATAGCAAACACTTCCTTGAACTTTGTAGGCTGTGACTTCTTTTTGACAGCCTAACCCATCCAGAAGCAGCTCCATGTTCCACATTGATGCTTTTCTTCTAAACTGCTGCTCCCTTGCACTCTGCAGCTGTCTGACTGTGGCTGTCTCCTGTCCGGCAAGCAGCATGGGAGATGCTAATGCTTTCTTAGATTGGTTTTTTAGGTGGATGCTGGGTTGCTCATAGGCTTTCTCCTGCAGGAGTGCCCTGTTGGGTAGCACCATAGCTGGCAATATTAATAGGTTTGTTTTGTGGCTCATGCTGAGCATACCAGGTTAAAGCAAACATAAGATTCTTCCTAAAAGAAAACTACATGACAGTGTTCCTCTGTGGTTTCAGTGAGGTTTGAAGTATCAGAAGATTTCCAACTTGTCAGCAACATCTCTGATATGGAAGAGATACAAAGCAGTTAAGACTTACTTTTTCAAATGTGATTTCCAATTCAGAATTAGTGCTTAGACTTTATGTTCCAGTGTGAGGCCTTTTCAAGGTGATGCAGCTTTTTGAGCTTTCTGGCTTTGATCATAACAGAACAGTGTTTCATAATATATTCAAAGAACAGTTTTTCCTTTAACTTTGGCTGAGATACTCACCTTTCTTTGCCACAATCTCTTCACCAACGAGATCTCCTTCTTTCTGTGTTTGAAGACAGGGATCAAGAAGAAGATGAGCTGCTGGAAGTGAAAAAGAATAGAGTGAGGGCCTACTTGAGAATTTTCAGCCTGTATGGGTCCCTGGGGCCAGATGCATCCTCCACTATATTCTTGTATCCAAGTTAGGTTAAAGTCTGGATGGATGGACAACTATATGTGGTTTTAAAAACTAGTTTCATGATGGGTTAGAAGGGTAATGGGTCATACTCTGCCTGGAAGTGGGCAACAAGTGGAGTGTTGTAGTGATACCTGCTGGGCCCTGCCCTGGTTGATGTCTTCATCAGTGATATGGAAGAGGCAACAGGCTGCACTGTCATCAAGCGTGCAGATGACACTAAACCAGCAGGAGCAGATGATATACTCCAAGACGGGGCCACTGGAACAGAAACTCAAGGAATGGGCTGACCAGCATATTATTTTATATATACAAAAGGGGCAAAGCAAAGTTCTGCAATTGGGAAAGAGTTTCCTTCCAGAAGGATTTTCTTCCTCAAGAAAGAGCTCATTCTTCTATTCAAGTTCTTCCCTTCCAACAATGCAACAGTTGTGTTGTACAGTTCACACTGTAGCCTGACTATCTGGGGAGCATCTCTGCAGAAGAAGACCTTGGAACTTGGTAGAGAGCAAGCTGTACATGAGCCAGAGTGTGCCCTGGCAGTAAAAGAAGCCATCAGCACCCTGCATTAACAGGAGCAGTATAAACAGGAGCATAGCCAACAGGTTGAGACAAGCACTCATCCCCTTTTACTGGGCTCTAATTAAATCACATTAAGAACACCCTGTTGAGTTTTGGTTCCCCCAATACAAGAAGAATATTAATCTGGAGTAATCTTGGAGAGCCAAGAAGGTCAGGACTTGGAGCATGTGCTCTGTAAGAAGATGCTGAGGGAACTGTGCTTGTCTAACATGAAGAAGGAAAGGCTTAGGAGGGTTAGTATGACATAGCAGCAGCTTTCCAGACCCTCCAAGCAGGTTCCTGGGCACTGCAGCCAGCTGGTGCATGATGGTAAGATAAGAAATAACTGACATAAAGTGAAACAAGGGCAGCTCTGACTTGACATAAGGACAAACTTTCTCACCACAAAGACAGTCAGCAGATCAGACTGGCCAAAGAGGTTGTACAATCTCCCATCCTTAGATGTTTTTAAGTCTCAGGTGGATAAAGCCCTGAGCAACCTGGTTTGATCTCACAGTTGACACAGCTTTGAGAAAAAAGTTGGACTACAGAGCTGAGATTCCTGCCAACCTGAATTATTCTAGAAAGGTTCTGTAACAAAGATCAGCTAAAAACTTGTTCAGGTTTGTTCTTGAGGCTTTTCTTAGAGAAGTCCTAGCTTTGAATATGCATACTCTTGTCTCCATAAATCTGCACTCATTGTCCACAGTGTTTGCCAGTGTATTTACCATGCCCCATTGGAGCCTGCTGACATGCAGAGCCATTTAAACTTTCTTTAAATAGGGACAAGTAACACATTTGACATATTTATTTAAAATTCTTAATCACTTGTGCTCAATTTCTTATTCTTCTGTTGCTGAAATCATTGCATATCTCTTAGCTGTTGGAACAACAATAAATGTGTGCTATTTGTGTAACCACTTGTGTTGACAAATTTACAGTGGTTGCCAAAAGGTAATTCTGCTTATCGGAAGCTGAACTCAAATCTTGTTTGGTTTTCTTCAAGCAAGTCTAGTGGTAAGGAGATTCTAAAGTAAAAAAAAATGGATCTAGGTTTATCTCTTCTTTCCCTTCCATTATGATTTTAAATGGAAAAATGCCAATGAATTCAGTGAACATACAGTGCCAAAAAAATCAGAAAACTGAAAGAAAAATCTTACTCTGAATGATTTCATTTCAGCACTTCCCTGGATCAAGTGGTTGATGTTGAGGAAGCTGTTTAACTTCCCCATGCCTCCATTTCTCTGTAAATAAAAGTTATCTAGAGAATAAATGATTTTATGGAAGTTTGTGTGAACATTATCAATACCATACTTTTGCTCTTGATGCACATGCAAAATGAGGCAGCCCAGCAAAGAGGAAGATGATGTCAAACCAAGGTTAGTTCAAGAATGTCCATGTACACATTGAGAAGGCAATTCCTAGGGAAAATAAACTGTGGCCATGACATGAGAAAATGCAAAATGAGGACTGATGGCCTCTGGTGGAACTGCAGTGGTCATATATGTTAAGGCAAACCCAGATCCTAGGAATAATGATTGAAAGGCTCGTTATTTCTCTCAGTCCAGTGTGTTTGGATTCATTTCAGATCATCATGTTAAATTCTGTCTCTGATCTGCATGGCTACATTGACAAGAGTCAGCTGACCCGGGAGCTGGGAGGAACCCTGGAGTACGGCCACAGCCAGTGGATCCATCACCGAACTGTGAGTGCTGCTGTTCTTACACATCTGCTCCAGAGCTGTCCAGGTGACAAATGCAAAGCAATCACTAAGCAGTAACTTTTCAGTTCCATTGCAGCCTATGGATTCTGCTGGGAACTCAGGGAAAGAGGAAATCCATGACTCAAACAGCGAAAGGCAAATTCCCCAGAAGTTTGTCATAGAAGGAGTAATTGTATCTCACTGTGTACCTGGCCCAGGGCCTAACAGTGTTGTGGTATTCTTACTCAGCAAGGCCTGTGGGCACATTCTCTTGCCTTTTAAATAATTGATGGGATTCATAGGCCTTCAGCAGAAGTTGAAAATAGGCTGTAGCATTTTGCTGACTTTACAGAGGTCAAAAGTAAGGTCAAAAGTCTCACTTTAATGATTAATTATGCCCATGCTTTTAAGAGAATAAAAATACTCAGGGCACTATATTTTATTTTTCATTTTTGTACTATACAAGCATGCACTCCAGCTGGGTCTTATTTTGGGTAACTGAAGAACAGTTGTTACTAGGAAGGCAGAAAGACTTTTTTATTCTATTGAGGAAACTTGTCCAGGTTTGATTGTTTGTTCCCTTTTTGGGCTGGTTAATGCATTTCAGTGTCTGCTTCAAAACAATGTAAACAATTCATTATGGTGCCCAGTTTAGATGACAATTCACAAAAAACAGACTCCAAACTCTGGCACATTAGCAGACAAAATATTGTCTCATTCTTTCTAAGCAAAAATGGGCTAAGCTGGGTCATGATCCTGGAAAAGTAATTAATTTCACAGAGAGTTTATACAATGCTTGCATCTCTCTTTGTGGGTCTACTTGCAAGACTGGTATATTAGAACCCACATCTAATGTGAGCCTCAATGTTTTGCAAAGTTCTGAGCAGCCCTGGGTTTGAGTCTGTCGTTGCTGATGGGCAGGCTACACCTAACTCATAAAGAGCTTTTCTGAGGTAATTTAAGTCAGATCACTTTTGTCACTTGCTTGCTATAGTTTTTTTGTGCTTTGTTGTCCTTATAAAATTAAATTTTAATCTCCTTGAGAACCACTAAATATTTCAGGCTTCTAAATACGCAAACATAGAATCTGAATTTCCTCTAACATTGATTTTCTACATTTATAACTGTGTTGACTATAATGAGGTTGGGGTTGAGATGAGTGAGCAGGCTTATGTCAAAAGTATCAAAAAAATGAAACTCCTTGAAGGAAGGGGGAGTGTGAAGAAATGAATCATCTGTAAGAGCTTTCAAACAGCAAAAGGTTTGAAAATATGAAGGGGGATAAAAAGAGGTACAAGAAAGGTTGTATTATTTATTAATGGCAGAGGTTTACATAAAGCAATAATACATAGTTCGGTAAAATATGCAAACAAAAATGAGCCAAGAATTTAGGGGAGTAAGGCTATGTAATCCCCAGAGGTCTTGGTTAAATTTGTTGGAAAATTTTTTACCAAGCACAGAGACTTGGTAAAAACCCAACCCATAGATGTAATTTAGGTACATGAAACAATATATTGCTCACATACACAGGAGAGAGTGGGGGCAAGCATGCTATTAAGTGAAACACTGACAAGTTCATGGTGCAGTCAGCCAGGAACTATCTGCTGGATAAGAGGCTGTCATCAGGGAAGTGTCAGATTCCATGACACCTTGAAACAATCTGACTTCCAGTCTTGCTGAGCTATGGTCTTCATGCCCTTTGCTGTTCTCTCAGTGCTCTCGTATCTTGTCCTGCCAGTGCTTTTCTTCTGAAAAAGCTTTACACTCTGGCTAAATGGCAGTGACACAGCAACCTCCTTGCATCATTCACTGCTTCTGCTCTCCTCTCTTGGCTCCTAAAAGCCTGTGGACTTTGTTGCCCACAGAGTGCATTTTTGGCTTTCAGTACATGGCCTTTGGTCATGGATGGCCATGTCTGTGTTTCAGTCAGAAGGGTGACATTTCAGCCAACTCTAATCCCATGGTTTCAGTGCTGAGATCAGCAGGATACAGCTGCTGAGCACTAAGACAAAGCATATGTGGGTCTGTACTGCTTGTGTTGAAAGCAGACATGAATTTATGGGGGCAAAGGGAAGAAAGCTGTGAACTCTGCTAGCATTGCTTCATGGGGGGCATGTTTGAGATTACAAATGTGGGCTAATTTCTCTCTACACCTTTTGAATGATGATCTACCTCCAATTTGTTTTTCCCTGAGCACACAGCATAATTTCATCTGTCAGGGTTGCAAACAATGAATTCCCATCATTGCTGAAGAAAGGAATGCAATGTGCAACAACTACATAGTGTTTGATTTGGTGTAAGATCATGCCTAGTGCTTGTTGACTGCCTCAGACCTGTGGGGGTTAGATCAAAAAGTACAAAGGATAAAGAGCTATACAGAACAACACAGTCACCCCCAAATTTGGGCATGATCATGAAAAAGCATCCCATGCAGTTACTTGCTACTAGATATAAAGGTTTTAATCACATGTCATAGGTCTGAACATTATATTCTGCTCTGAGAAGGTGGCATTGGTTTTTTTTTAGCCTTCCTTACTTCCCCATTCTTCATTAAAACAACAGATTTCTGACAAGTTTTGTGTTGGTGTACCCAAGTGATAAAGAAACAACAATGTTCTGATGAATTTATGCATTTTAATGGTATTTGTAGTTACTTGTTCTTGTGTTTGTGTACTAGCATGGACAGATGGGGGGAAATTACTAGAATGCATCTCGTACAGAGAGGCAAGATGGAAATACACATATTCAGAAGTCAGGGGAAGACAGATTACTGCTGAGTGAACAATGGCTATATAAGTATAAAGACTTTGCCTGATATATTTTAGTACTGTTCTCAACTTAAATAAAGCCTTAATTAAAATTTTAAATGCAGCAAAATTTCCCAGCAAGCATGGGCAGAGGATCTGAAGATCCAGGCCTGGCTTTGAAGCTGATGTCCTCTGAGGTTTCATTATGTCTGCTGAGCTCTGGGAGTTCCCCATTGGCTCACCAAGGTGACAGTATGTGTGGACCTGTGAAAAGGTCATTTGTGACACATGTTAATTTGTAACATTTGTGACACAGTTTAATTTGTAACTTTTAGCACATCCACCCCAAAAAAGTTAATGAGATCCGCTTTACAGGCACGAAACACTTGCAGCGCAGCGTGCCTGAGGCACAAAGTGCTGTTAAAGAGCTAAGGGTAAATAAACTATCTATGACTTTATGCTTTTGTTTTCTAGGCTATTGAAAACTTTGCAATGACAGTGAAAACAACAGCTCAGATGCTACAGACCTTTGGAACAGACTTAGCAGAGACTGAACTTCCCAACGATGTGCAGTGCACAGAGGAGCTTCTCTCCTCACACACCGACCACCACAGCAAACTGAAGGTGATTGTTGCCCCATGATGGCTCCAGCAGTGTAATAGATGAGTTCTGATCTAGCAAAATTTTCTGGCATCACTTGGCAGTCCATTGTCTGGAAACCACTAAGGAGGACAGACACCTGGGATCAGGAGGCCAATTTGATTCACCTGTGGAAAACGACTTTTTACAGCTTCAAGAATGATAGAATGGGGAAGTGTCACTTCCACTGTGTGAGAGGGAGTAATGGGATCACATCTGGGATAGCATGGGCTCCTGATGAAGAGTTCATCGGAAAAGATGGACTTATATTGGAGCAGAAACAGAAAACATCTGTGAAGATAGGAATAGATAGAATGGTCTAACTAGATGATGACTGTTGTTTTGTTTAAAAAAAATTGGGACTAGTTTAGCTTTGCAGAGTAAGAATCAGAAGTAAATATTAATGCTGTCAACAAATGTCTTATGTTAAACACAAGATTAAAAAAACACTATGTAAGCTATATTAGCACAAGAACAGTTTTTATGGAAGAAGTGTACAGTGATGTGGGGATTTGTCATCTGACAAGTTAATGTTTGAGCCTCATTTTTTTTATTGCTCATCTTTCATGCTGGGAATACACTTCTGTGAATGACTTCTTATAGCTGATACACTGTGGCTCAGCATGGCACAATGTTGTTTGAGGAAATTCCATTAAGAAGTGCAATGTCTCAGTCCAGTCTTTCAGCTCATGATCTACAGCATACATTCAATTTGTGGTAGAATAATTTATTCTGCAAGTGGCCTGGTCAGATATGCAATCTGCTCAGAAATTACTCTATTCCTTTTCTCAGAAACAGATCTACTATTCAAAGTTAAAAGATTTAAATCTCTGCATTTGCTAGAAAAACATGTCACCTTTGGAAAGCATTTATATTTTGTTTCAAGTATTTTGTACCTATGAAAGAATCTTCCTTTAGCATTACTCTATTGTTGTCTAGGAGATGTGAGTGTTAGTAGAACATCCAATTTAGTTTTTGGCTTGTTTTTTTCCCCCCAGGATGAGCTGAAGCTGGCAGTGAAGCAGGGGGCCACCTTACTGACATGCATCCGGGAGCCAGTCACCCGAAGTGCCAACAGCAAACTCAGTCCAGATGAACTGGAAAATGTGGCCACCGTGGAAAGGTCAGTGGAGCTAGATTACCTTGTGCAACTTGCTAATTTATTCCTAGGAGATGCAAATGTAATTTAAATTATTGAAATATCCAGGTTAGAAATTACCACTGGTTCACCTAGTCAGGATTTATTGGACAGGTAAGTCAGAGAAGGGAATGGCTTAGAGGAGGTTACTTGATTAAACTGTCAAGGCAAGTTCAAACAAGTCCTGCATTTCTTGGTAATTTTTGGTCAGACCACTACCTACCTGGCTGAAGATTTAACATGGACAACTAGCTTATTTTCTCCATAACATGTATGGCTTCCAGACTTCTGTGCCTGGTTAGAAAGTGGCATTTGAATCTCTGTGAGATGAGCGGGTGGTGAGCTTGTGGGTGTCTGTGGAAATACTGGGGGAGGAAGAGATGAAGATGATACCTGAAACACCCTGTATGTCACAGCTGCAGAGACACACAGAAAGACCCCCCTTTTCCTTCCTACAATGCTAGTTATTACCATAAAGCTTTTAGTCACCATGTAGAAGTTTCTGCTGTGCCATGTGATGCGGTGCAAAGAGAAATGCCATGCTAGGGTTTCAGTGTGTCTGCATTCACTAGGAACAAAGGTTCCAAAAGTAAAGCTGAGCTGATATTTTTCACTGAATACTTTAAAATCCTTTGAATAGTCATCCCAAAGGAATTTGTGAATTCATCTTGAATTCAACAACTAACTTTGATTACAAAAAAGTTTTCCAGGGACAGATTGTAAACAGAAATTTGTTTTTGAGAAGAATAGAAGAGAGCTATTGGCATTTGCCCCAATAACTTGGTGGTTTCAGCACTCACTGATCCCTTACCTGCCCAAAGAATGCCCATCTATTGAAATACAAAATATTCAGAGAACACTTCCTTTTTGTTTTTTCTGCTTGTTTAAAACTGTTCTACTTTGTGATTAATGGATCATTGAGAAAGGGTGAGGATGACTCACTAGCCTGGTGCCAGATATTTTACTGAAGATATGACATCTTGAGATTAATGTCTTTGCAAATAAATGTTTCATCATTTACACAAAGTAAAACAATGTTCATGGGAGTCATTATGAGCTTCTAATCTATTGGTTTTAATGGACTGGGAAAAATTATTCAGCCCTTGCCTATTTCTGATGGGTGAAGAAAATTAACAAGTTGTAGAGTTCTGCTTTAATCATTCCATAAAATAATAATTGCATCATATTCAATCTGCATCAATTGGGGATGAATTATCTTTGAAGCATTGGGTGGAAACTAGGGAGTGACAGCTGCCCCTGGCTGCCAGCACACAGAACAGCTCCAAGTCCCTCTTGCACATCAGGAGGCAGGACTGTAACTGCCACAGTAGATCCATGTAGTTGTCACTCATCTGTCACATTCCTGCCTGTCCTACTGCAAATTTCATTCTCTTTTGCTTAAGGGAGAGTTGACACAGAGTTCTCTTACCTAAGTGTGGGTCTCCCTACCGTCTCCCTGCTCTGCTTTCTGCCATCAATTACTGTAACTTAAAAGAAGTTAACTATAGGAAATAAGTACATTCTGTTCATTGTAATTTCTTATCAGGTTGTTGGCTCAGTTGGATGAAACAGAAAAGGCTTTTGATCAATTTTGGACCAAGCATCATCTAAAACTAGAACAGTGCCTGCAGCTTCGACACTTTGAACACGATTTTAGAGAGGTATTTCTTTGTTCGTGCTGTCTAGCCTTCTCTGGTAAATAAGGTCAAATTCTATCCATATTTAGAGTATACTGGCAGTCCAAAAAGGAGGTTGGGAGAGAAGACCTTAATTGTGAAATAGGAAATGAATATTCAAGAATTAAAGTCTTGACAGCTTTCCGATGTCTTACAACACTTGAATAAGGCACAGTGAGGAAAGTGCCAGATTGTGAGGCCAAAATGTGGAACACCAATAAGTAAATTTATCTTGATAAATAATTTTGCATTTAGGTGTGAAGTTATCAAACATAGATTCTTCTGTGATGGTAATTGCCAATCTGCCAATTCCCAGAGTCAAGGGAATACAGTTCAGAAAGCCCAACTCTCAGTCCAGAGACTGGAGTAATACAGATTCTGGAGTAATATAAACTCTGGAGTTACAGGTTGTCAAAACTTTGTGGGCCTAATTAGTGAGAAGCAGGGAAACTCTTTGAAGAATGGTTGGTTGTTGATTTATTCCTTGGATTTTCCATTTTGGAACAAACTGAAGACTAAACTTGAGATGCAGACTCTTCTCAGAGACGTAGGTGAATGTTTGTTGTAATTTTTATCAGTATCTTGTGATGGGGTTTTGTGTGGGTTTATTTTGTTGTTGTTGCTGTTTTTTAGGTAAAACTGACATTGGATAACCTCATGGAAACACAAGCAGGTTTTGCTGACATTGGAGACAGTGTGACTCGAGTTGAGAACCTCCTAAAGGAACAGAAACATCTGGAAGAGAAAGGACAGGTTTGCATCAGTTTAGTATTCTAGCTGCTATAGACATGGTATTCTAGACACTTCTTTGTCACTGTCCTTTTGTTTTTTTTGTCCAGATTTATTCTCTTCTCATAAGTCATTACTTTAAATTGCAAAACACAGATCCTAATTTCCAGAAGCCAGGGTTGTTCAGACCCAGTAGTTCCATTTCATTACTTGGAAAACTAGGGAAAAAAGTAGGGAAAAACCTTGTATAATGAATGTCCTCAGTACGTGAGAAAGAAAAAATGGACTCCATAACCTCAGCGGGCAACCTGTTCCAGTGTTTGGTCACCCTAACAATAAAAAAATGCTTTCTGATGTTCAGATGGAACCTCACAAGTTTGAATGTACTCATTGACATTGAAGGTGTCCTTCAATGTAAATACAAAGTAAGACATATCAGCTATATTAATATTCCAAACCTTTACCCCCAGGCTACAGCAGGGGTTAGAGAGATGGATTGTCCTTATTATGCATGTCATTCTAACTTTGGCTTGTTCTCAATAATTTCACAGGAACCTTTGGAGAAGGCCCAGTCTCTAGCACTCCATGGAGAACAGCTCATCCAAAACAACCATTATGCAGTTGACTCCATTAGACCAAAGTGTGTTGAACTCAGGCGGATTTGTGATGACTTTACCAATGAGACCAAGAAAAAGTATGATATTTTGGGAAAGTCTCTTGAGCTGCATAAGCAGTTAGATAAGGTAAGTGAACCTTCTCAGATAACAGCTCTGGCAAGGTTCTACTAAAGATGAAGGATTTTATAAGCTCGGGTAATTATGATGAAGATAAAAAAATGTGTTTGGTTTTTCTCCATTTCATTCAGTAAATGAAATAAATATTGGAGCTTTGCATTAGTTCAGCAAGTTCAGTTCTGCCTATGCTGATGAGGTGACTTGTGGACAGGAACTGCTGCATGCTATGAGTAACATTGATCCCCTTTAATGACATGTTAGGGCAAATCTGTTTTTCATACAGTAAAAGCAACACCTGACAACTTGGACTGTGAGTGATGACAAGTGATTCCACCACTTTTCTTTAAAGGCAAGCCAATGGTGCGAAGCTGGAATCTACCTCTTAGCTTCCCAAGCTGTGGACAAGTGCCAGTCACAAGAGGGAGCTGAAACCGCACTCGTAGAAATTGAGAAGTTCTTGGTAACCGCTAAGGAACACCAGCTCTCCAACCCGAAGGAGTTCTACAATCAGTTTGACATGATCCTCACCCCTGAAATAAAGGTAAAACCCTCAGATGTGCATGTGCTCACTTAGAAGTTAAAAATTTCTGATTGCTTTGTCCGTGAGAGTGTGCTGGGCTATATATTTGAGTCTGCTAATGCCTCTTTCCCTACTCCAAAAGGGCACAGAGGTCAGTATTTGTGGCAGTAAGTTTTACTCATAAGCGTAGTCATGCAACACATACGTCATTTTCTTCAGAGCAGTGCTAGAAGCACTGCTTGAGTCACCATGTCTTGGTCAGTGAAACTGTGATCTGGGCAGAATGCATGGACCAGGCTGCAATGAACTGCAGCACAGTGTGATCTCCAGCTCTAGTCTGAGTCTGGTAATACAAATCCTTTCTTCACTCACTCAGTCCAGCACTGACAACCATTTGTTGTTTGCTTTTTCTTTGTCAAGGCCAATGCCCAAAGAATTGTACAAAAACTTGAAGATGTACAAGAAATGTTTGACAAGAGGCAAGTAAGTCTGAAGAAGCTGGCAGCCAAACAGACCCGGCCAGTACAACCTGTTGCTCCACATCCTGAATCCTCCCCAAAGCGAGCATCACCAAAGATTACCAGACCAGCAGCAGTAGGTAGGCCCTTAGCAGCTGCTTTCAGACTCATACCAATGTTTTGTCCACGTGGTCATGTTTGATTTTTGTTTATCAGGATGATCACTTGAATTTGATGTGCTGTGTCAGCCTGGTAGATCCAGCTAGTAAAAATGAATATGAAATATCTCTCGCTGCAAACATACAAACAAAGGGTGAATCAAAAAAACCCACCAGGTTTCTCCTCCTACGTCTAATCTACAGAGTACATTTCTATATTGTCTCTCAGTGTGTCTTGTACTGCTAATTCTCAAATACCCAAGCCAGGTTAGTCAATGCAAGCCTGCAATGTAAGCATGAGAACCTTTTTTACATTGCAGATAGTGTAATGTGAATATTTAGCTGTCAAGTATCATAATTCCTCAAGTTCCCATCAGATACTTGCAAAATTCAGTGTTCATTAGTGAGTGATACTGACTCATTTGTGGAATTTTTGCTTTTCCCTTGCTACCTACATGTTAGTTCACTTTCTGCCTTGTCCTCTGCTAACCATAGAAGCTGAGCATTTTTTTCTGTTTGGAAATTACTGAAAGTTCCTGATTTGAGGTTAGCATGTGCATTTAACCAAGCTAGCTGTTTTCTGCAAAAGGAACATGGGTGAAGTTAATTTGAAAGAGTGTATCCCGGAGACCAGCCGCCCTGTGCTTGGTGGCAGGAAGGGGTTGTCCCTTTAGAACCTTTAGGGCTGTTCAAAAGGGAAACCTTTAGCAAAAAGCCTTAAAAAAACCCCTCTAATCTGCATGAAGAGCATTGAATAAACTGCTTTCTCAACAGGAGGATGGCCAGTAGCCTGACCGTTTCGCTTTCTAGGCATGCCAGCAGAAAGTCACACCAATGACCCTGTTCTCCTCTGCTCCTCAATACTCATCCTTTCTTCCAAAGGAAAATCATCTTCTCGTTCCCATGCTGATTTGACATCTGTACATTTTTTCCCGCAAACCATGCTAGCTGTGTTTTTTATGGACAGTTCCTAACTCAAGTTTCAGGTTCTGTTTCGGTTTAAGGCAAGCTGAGAGCACAATGACTGTGAAGAGGTCCTGCTCTGCCACACACACTTCCTCCAGCATTGTGCTTCCCTCTTGCACCTCCCTCCACTGCGGTGGGCAGTCAGTTTGCTGGACAGTTGGGATTTGCCTTGAAAACTGAATAAACAGACTGCAAAACCATAGTAGTTCTTTTTCCATTGCATGAGTTAAAAAAATGCAGGGAGCTCTGGAGATCACACAGCCCAGTCATCTGCTCCAAGCAGCACTAATGTCAGAGTTCATCAGATTGCTCACTGCATGGCCACTAGTGCTGAAGCAAAGGAAGTTTGAATGAGGTTATGGGGTCAATAGGTCAGAGCCAGTTAGTTCCTGCCAGTGGCAGCACAGTTTTAGGGTGGCTTTCACCTGCTGTGAAACTGCATCTTCAGCCTAAAAGCTAATTTTGTCATTCTGTTTATACATGCAGTCTCTTAAACTGTTTCTTGAACTCCTTTCTTATAATTTTAGCACATTTGCAGATTTCTAAATTAAATTGTTGATATAGATAAAACCTTACAGAAGAGTCATTAGTTTATGGCAGTGCTCTAAGTTTTGATTCTTGTTCATAGAGCCCATCCCACATACTATCAGCTCTTTCACAGAAAGTCATGAGATGCTCCCTTGCTCTGTCCCTTGAATTGCATTTCATGGTTATACAACCCAATACAGGATAACTGTGTGACAAGGCTTAGCCTTTAATGTCCTGTTGCAAAACAACAGGTAGGTGAAATTTATTTTAAAATGCTACTCTGGTTGTGAGGAGGTGTAAAGTGCAACCCAGTCCTGTTCAGACATTGATAAGCAGACTCTGCCATTTCATTCAGATTCTTGAAGGTGACTGACTGAGAGTACCTCTGTACAAAGAAGCAGAAGTGCCTGAGTATCTACAGCTCATCCAGGGACTCACAGTCAGTGACTTTAACAGCCATGAATAGTACATGTATATTCCCATATTCTTTATGAATCATTTTGGTGTTATCCAGTTGTCTGCTGCAAAGAATCGACTTTGAAAATTCCTGAGTGCCCTTTCCCTCAGAATGCCAAAGCACTTGGCAAGTATGGGTCAGTATTTTAACCTTTTTTTCAGAAAGAAAACTGAAGCACAGATAAACTGAGGAATTCACCAAGGTGTTTCACAGTCTGACTCTGAAAGGTGTCTGAGAATAGAAACAGGGACACTGAGTCCTATTCCAAGCCTGAAAATAAGGCTGTGAAATTCTGCTCTTCTTGAAGCTACCCTCTTTTGGACTTACCTCTGTGTCCTTTCTTCACATTCATGGCATCAATGCACTATCAACATTTACTTACGGGGACAATTTATTGAGCAACATCTTGGAAACCTGAGAGAGGCTTAGAGCACCTTCTCGAAACAGGTTTTGTAACTCATTAGTCATTTGTTACCCAGGACATACCTGAATATTTCTAAAAGCTTGCAAAATAGAATATGACAACAGGAAAATACCATGTTCCTAGACTGTGTAAATGCAAAGGCAAGAAAAGGCAATAAAATGTGGTAAACAGAAATAGAAGACCATAAAGAAAGCCTTTTGTCCCCAGGCAGCAGAGTAACAATACCATGGCAGCACTGGGGTGGTTGGTCTGTGAAAGGAAAAGAAGTTACATTTGTTCCAGAATAGATTTTGTTTTGTTCTTCCTTGCTGACTATCCATTTTCCTAACAGGGAGCAGTAGGGAAAATTCAGTCCAATTCAGGGTGCTAATGGAAAAATCTTGACAGATATGAAGGCTCAGACATTAACTACTCCATTATTGTAACTGTTAGAGTCTCCATTTTACATGGACAAATACATAGGCAGAGATGGATTTTCTGCACATAGGCACAGATGATACCATGTGTGAGGGAAAGGGCAGGTTTCTGTTGGGGAAATGACTGTCACAGTTTCATGTCCATGTCCTTATGGTTTCTGGTGACTCTCAGCAATCTTTTAGCTTAGTGAAGATCCAGAAAGGCAGCTCAGAGTTGACTCTCCTTCAGTCAATACTTTTCTATGGGTTTGGAAACTCTGAAGAAAAATTTTAAATTAGTCCCAATTTTGCTGAATGCTTCTGGTTTCACAAGTGAACTTCTGTATTTTGCAGGGACAGGCCTGTTCAAGACTGAAGTACAGTTCTGGAGTTACTGTGATGCTGAAAAGTCTGTGCCAGATGTATTTGGTACATGTTTTAGTTGTGAGAACTTGATTAAATATTATTCACAGATCAACCCTGAAAAGGCAGAAAACTCTGTTGATCTTTTTATGATAAGAGCCTTGAAAATATTTAAGTAGCATATATGACACCTTATTTTAAGGAGAACTCTGTTTTCTCCCAATGGAAGCTGCTTGAATACTGCCAATGGCTAAATTTGTCCCTATGTCTGTTGGGAGGAAAGAAGTGGCACTTGATAACGAAATATTTTTGCTCTGATTCACTTCTGAGGGCATAATTTTTGATGATTTGACTACATATTTGTTCTCTACATTTCTGTGCAAAACTCTTTAGCATGGAGTGAATTGGAATAGGTCCACAGAGTCAAACCACACAGTCTGTCAGGCACAATGAGGTTAACTGTAAAGGATAATACAAGCTATTAGAAATTACTGCAGTTAGCATTGATCTATTTTAATTTGCTTGTAATTCTCCCAAACTCTTACTCTTTGAAATGAAACTTTCCCAAAGGCTATTTCCTTCAGCCTCACACATTCTCATAAAATTTCAGTAAAAGATGATTTGGCCATCTTGGTGACCATGGTTAGGAAAAATGTCTTGTTTTAGTTACCTTTCTGGCAAGAACTGGAACATGGCAGCACAAAGTGCTATGAAATATTCACCTAGAGAGTTCTTTGTGTGCAACATAAATGTGAAATACGGGAGCAGAGATGTCAAAATTTCTGTGAGCTTGTTAAACAAATAACATGTTTAACAGCACATTGCACATACAAAATCCATGACTCACCATACAAGCATCCTAGAAGGCCAACTTGGAACACAAAATTCATAAGGGGGGAGCACAGCTGGAGCCTGTTCAGTTCTTTAAATAATAAAATTTAAGCTGGTTCCATCTCAGTTAAATGTATACAACTGCTCATTGGATCCAATCCAGCATTCCTCACAGTCACTAGTGCATAACACTCACTAACTAATAACATCTGGACAGAGGATAAAGGAAGAATTTCTTGCAAGAGTCTGGGGATGTGAGCAGGGAAAGTGAGGCTTTGGAGAGATTAGTTGACTCAGAAGAGATGGTGCATGTGACTTTCATGAATGGTTTGAGAAACCACTAGTTTCTATGGTTCAATATATTTCTGTAAATGAAATTGAAAACAGGAAAAGATACTGGCTGGGGGACTGCTATTACACTTGGGCCAGTCTGAGGAAACCAAGTAGTGTCTCCTTGTAGAAGAAAATTCCACATCCAGGAACCTTGCTCAGCAGATTTTCGGGGGACTTGACAGAAATTTTGCTTGAGTGAAGAAGTCTAAATTATATTGCCTAAGAATGTCAAAGTCTTTTTGCCCTAAGCCATTAAGTGACAAACCATAGCTGCTCTGGTGTTTCTTTAGTTGCCTAAACATTCTGTTTTGTCATCACCTGCATTCAAAACAGCAATTAAGCCACTAATTTTCTTCAAACTCATGTTCCTGTTGGACAGCACGAGCAGCAAGCCCCAATAAAGTTTAGCAGACTAGTTGTTTCCATGCTTGTTCTTGCCAAAGGAATTTGATTCTGCTGTAGGTGATTAGTGAGAATGCACAAACCCATACAGAAAACAGATGGGAAAACATGTGATGAGAGAATTACCCCAAACCTGAATGTAAATAGTTTTTACTCGAGGGGGGCTTGGAATATCTTACAGGTGCTGAGTAGGTATCATAACCCTTAACTATGGCTTGTGTCTCTTGCTAGCTAATGAGTTACACTTATTCTAGCAGGAACTAATTTAGGGCTACTTACCCAGGTAAACTAATCCAGCTGTCTCTAAGCACCTGGGAGCTGCCCACAGTTCTGTCTGTCCCTCAGTGGGTGATGTAGCCCCCCCGTAAGAGATCAGCACCTGAGAGGTGGTGCCCGTGTCCTGCCACACAGGAGCAGGGGGAAAATGGGTGAAACCACAGCCTTTTCTTACAAGCAGCACAGCAAGTTTTCCTCACTGAATTTATTTCAGTCTTAGAGGGGTGGAGAGAAGCAAAGCAGAGCACATAAGTCTCTGTAATTTTCTAGCAGCTTTAGGAACAGTACCGCCTACTTTACCATTTACTGTAGGCTAAATAATACAACAGTGATTCTGTACTTGTCATGCAACTTGTTCATAAAAAAACCAGTAAGCAGTACTACAGCCCCATTGGAAAAGTGTAGTGGTGCTCCAGCTGAATGAAAGTGACAGACCCAAACTCTGCTTTACAATGCCCTTTGACAATATTTGCTTTAAAAGCAGCATCAAGCAATTTAAAATATTAATGAATTCAAAATGAAATCATCATTATGTATCATCCAGGGGAGTGGAACATCCTTTTGTGAAACAAAAGGATGGAAACAACCTTGAAACCATGCAGACATTAGATCATTTCTAGTTTTCCTTTGTTCCTGTGCCTTTATTCTTTCAGTAGGCAGCACAACACTATAATTTTCAGCTTCTTCAGCAAGACAATACTGTACTGCCCTTGAAACAGCCAACTGTACTGAATTTTATAAGGGACTTTCCCTTATATTTCCAGTTCCACAGTAATTAGTGCAATAATAATTGACAGGTATTTGGGCTGCTTTTTTTTCTGTACTGCTCCAGAAATTACTTAAATGCAGTGACATGTAGCAGTCTCTGACTATGGGCCAGTCAATAACTAAAAATTTTCCAAAGCATAACCAAAGCATCTTGTTTCCTGTTTTCAGTTCGTTTCTGGGTCAAATTGGAAAGGGAAGTTCGCTGTGTCAATATGAATCAATCCAGTTGAATTTGACTGCTTTCTTATCTTGTACCTGTCTCCTTTTCTGAAATATGTCACACTGAAGAAGCCAAGACTCAGATTGTGAACTGATCTGAGTAATTTGCTGCTGGATCAAGGAGCATCTGCAGTTTGGCTTCTTGTGAATGTGTCATCTTTCATTTAAACTGCCCTGTGCTCTTTCCTGGATCACCTGGAGCTGTCTGAGCTTGTAAGTTGTGATCCATACATCAAAGTTGTAACTGATTTCCACTTTTTCTGCTGATTGCTTTCAGCAAGGGTTTTCATACCAGTATCAACCATTCCTTCAAGCTACAAAATTTTCTGATTAATGAATAAGCCAAACAACTTGGTATTGCTGCTGACTATGCTCCTCTTAGAGAAAGTCCTTGTGTCTTCTGAAGTTATTTCCATTGCTTCACTTTATTTCCATGACTTATCCACAAAAATTGTGAATTAGATTGCAGAGCAATCCAATGGCCTGAACTCAGATTTAGAAAGGGCAACTAGGCACTGGCAGTATACCTAGGGTATTCAAGTGTGGGTAAGATTATGCAACAATGTCTTGGTGGCCAAGTCGTAGATCTATTTTCTTTATGTGGATTTTTCAAGGTATAAATAGGATATAGTTGGGAGAAGCTCCAGGAGATAATAGTTCCTAGTATAATAGGTCTGATCACAGCCTGTTTTGTCATGATCGTGGTAGGTGAGACTTTATGGCTAAATAGAATCTCCAGGGTGCATCAATACAGAAAAGAGTGAATTTGCTGATGCTTATAGACACTTTACTCAGAGATTCATAGGAAAACACATAAAAGGACCCATTTGAAAACTTACCAAATATTCTGGTTTTGCCAGCAGAAGCAGTCACCCTCCCTGCAGATTAGAAAGGTATGAAGAAGTTTGACAATCAGGATCAATAGCTTCCTTGTGTTGCATCTTGCTTTTTTTTTTTTTTTGTTCCCTTGGTTCCAAAATGTCACTACACCACTTTTTGGGTGAAATAAAAATACCTTTGAGAGAACAAATACTACTTCAGAAAAAGCTTGCTTGGGGATGGGGATGGGAAAAGGGTATTTCTTGAAAGTAGTGCTCAAAATCAAAACAAGTCCCCTGCTGTATATTCTGAAAGAGTGATGGAAGAGCCAAAAAGAGACATTTGCATTTCATCTCGGTTCTGGGAACCACAAGAATTCTTTACCAGTCAGTTATAGCTGCTGGTGACTGCCAGATTTCACTGTTCCATTGAGGAAACTTTCTAGTCTGGAGTCATTGTGAGGAGGTAACAGGCATGAAATGGGCATTGCCAAGTGCTTATGTCATTCAGCGTTGGATAAATCCAAGATTTAGGGAAGAGTTGGAGAGAGGCTGCTTTAATTAATTCTCTTCCCAGCTGAGTGATAAGGCTGTTGAAAAGACACAGGGTAGAAGAAATATCAGCTTCCATTATTATAGTCCATGAAACTGGTATGTCTTTTTAACTGAATATAATTTGGGGTGCTTCTATGTGCTTCTTTTTGCCTTTTTAAAAACTATTTTAAAATAAGAATATAATGACAAGGGCATTTAAAACTTTGTTAAGGTATTTCTTTTAAAAAAGTATTCACACTTCTCCTACATCAAACCTTTGATACTACACCCTCCTCATTCAAAGATATCTACATCTTTTTACTGTATCCCTCAGCTTCTCCCAAAGAAAATGTTAATGACTATCAAGACTCTCAACACTTCAAAACATTAAACTTGGTGAAACCCTCCTAAACAAAATGTTGCCAGATGCATTTGAAAACACCAGCTTTTATTCTTAGAAAAAGTGCTTATTCAATTAGAAAGTTTTGCCAGAATAAAAAAGAAAAGGACTTAACCTCAATTTTGTTCTTTGTTGCCTGACCCAGATTCTTTCAGCATTTCATCTGGCTTTCATACATGTTTTCACCCATAACATGAATGGCTGCCTATATCAATTCAGCAAAGAAGAAAAGGGAGAGTGCTGTTTGCCTTGTACTTGCATGTTCTATGAACTCATTACCAATCTAAAACAAAGATAAAGCTGTATCAGACATTTTCTACTCAAGCCAAATGTATGATTCCTTTTCTCATAGTTCATTCTAACCTTTGCTTTGGACAGCAGGCTCAGCACAGGTGGTTTTGTTCTTAAGGATGACTGTCCAGTAGGCTCAGCCACCTCAGGGTCAGCTGGGGCTTTCAGAGCCTGCATGGGCCACCAAACCTGACAGAACAGGGTATATTCTGAAATAACAGCCTCAGATTCTGTCCTTACACACCTGTCATTGTGCCTTGCTGAACTCCTGTGATTACTTTTTTGAGAGTTGTTCAAGCAATGAAACCTTACAGGGAACAATCCTTTAATCCAACATCAATCAGCAAACCATTACTAGAAACAAAATTTCCTGGGAACTCACACAAGCAACACCATGCAAGTGGCAATGTCTCAAGCTGGTACAGCTGGCTAACATTTACCTGTCCTGACCTGGCTAACATTTGCCTGTGCCAAACCAAAGTGATCCTTACAGTGTGGAGCTGAAGATGCCAATTTGAGACACAGTGCAGAATTTGAGAACCCATCCCTTGTTCCACCCGGTCCATCACTGCTCCAGCACAGCTCAGTTCTCTAAGCCAGGTCTCATTTACCATTTTGCTCATTGCTTTTATTAGGAAGCAGAATTTTAACTTTTAGCATGTGTTTTCAAATGTTACTTTCTTTTTCACTCTTTCAGCTACCAACAGGAGGTCTACAGAAATTTCCTGCCCTCCAAAAACTGTTTCTGAAGTAGAGTTATCAAAAAAGAAAAGCATTAAGAAGACAAAAGGTGGAATTAAGGTAGGATTACCTGTAATTTGGGGACATCCCATATTGTGAGAGAACTCAAATCCACATAAATATAGAACTACATACCAATACTTGAAATTTTAAAAATTGGAGTATTTCTAAGTTAGCTGTCTGATAATGACAAGCTATTTTAACCCAACTTGTCTGTTACCTACACCCCTGAATTTGCTCATCCATTTCATCTTTATTCCTCTAAAGCTGAAAGCAAAAATTAAATGCAGTCCATTTTCTGAAATGGCCAGCACAGCCCACAACAGAATAAAACAGTTATCAGCAGGAACATACAGGTGGTCTCCCCTTTGCCTAAACTCACAGAAAGTGACCTTAGAATTGGTTTTACTCTCATCAGTAATGCAGATAATCAGTTGCATTCCTCCCATGTAGTTAGGTGTATGCAGCAACTTGGTATAGGCTTAATAAAACATCCATTCATTAATTTTTAAATTCACTCCCCAAGACTACACTGCAAATTATGCCCCCCTCCCTTTCCTCCCATTGTTCTGATAATAGTTCAGATGAGGACAGTTCATTACTGGATTCCATCATTATCATCAACTAGCTAAATAATTTAGCAATATAGAATGTAAGAAACAGCCCTTAAAAATTAAAGTGCTCAGGAACTTGGATTCTGCTGGGATTTAGATATTGGCTTGGATTAACAGCAAACTCAGCAGATGGGTTGTTTAACTGAATTCAAAGAGATTGGCTTTTGAGTAAGTGCAAGTAGTGCTTGATGCTCTTAAAGCTGCAGGCAAAAGGAGGAAAAGCCTGCTTAAAACTTGCCTGGGGATCACTTGAAATGATCCAACTCTGCAAGACTGGACAAAAGAGTGAGTGTTTATCAAAACAAACACTGGAGCTGTGCAAAAGCTCTGTTTCAGCCTGGGCATGGGTTCTGCACAGGTACTTGTGCTCAGCACTGCCTCACCCAGCACTGCTGCTGGGACACAGACACTTCTCAGAGGGACACGAAGGATTCCCAGATTTCTCCACAGGACATTCTACAAAGAACTCTGAAAATGTGAAGTCTTTGGGTTGGCTTCAGTCAGGAAATGAAAAAATAGTATTCCAGAGTATAAGAAACAGATTATTATGCCTGTAATTATCTACACAAGGAGATAATCCACCTTCTGTGGTGCAAGAATATAATGAATTTGCCTGGAGTAAGGAATGCCTCCATGCCAACGCTGAGCAAGGATGGAGAATATAAATAGGAGATATTTCTGCACATCTAGAATTCAATTATTTGAACTTGTCTAGTGACTTTCTAGGTTAGGTAGGATCTTGTTTTTATTCTTTCAAAGAATTAAAGTTCTCTAAATGAAAGCATCAGCAATTAAGTATTTTCAGTTTTAACATGTCCTTCTCATTCAGATTGAAGTGATGCATGAAGCCAGTCAAGGAGGATCTAGCAGAGTCCTGGTGACCAGTGAAAGTGATGAGAACTTGTCAACAAGGAGGAGGTAAGGCTGCACATATAAGCCACTATATTTTTTTTTCTTCTTAGAATGCAAAATACTGCATTTATAGTACATTCTCTACAACTTCTTTGAATTTCACCAAGATTAATAAATCTTAGCAATAACGAAGTCACTGAAATGCTTACAGCCATGCATTTATACCAAGTCTATCAGATGGAAAAGCAAGTAAGAGTTATCTTTTGTTTGGGTTGGGGCTTTTTTATAGGATTTTTTTCTCTTAGAAGCTGTGAGAAAAGAAGTCATTAGAATAAGCCTTGCATGTATTTACAAAAACCCCCAGTGTTAAAAGATCCTCTCGTGGTGTTCAGAATATTCACATTTGACTATATACCTCTGAGGGCTTCTGGGTTTTTTAACTGCAAGCTCAAGTTTCTGCAAAATCTTGAGAAAAGTAATATTAACAATGCATTCTAAAGCACCAGATACTTAAATCACTTACTTCAACAAAAAGGATCAAGCAAACCCAGTTTTAGCTGAACTGCAGTTTCTAGACCAAAGGGAACAATTAAATAAAAAAAACCCAGAAAACAAAAAACCCACAACAAAACCCACCCTGCAAGAAGCCAAATGCCGCAATCCTGACTCCTTTGTTTTCTTCTTCACTATCATTTAGATAATTCATGCTTTAGTTATGTCCCTGTCTCATACACTGGAGTTACCTGATGCAAATGACTCAATTTGTAAAAATCCTAGCTTGATACATTATGTCAAACAAATTGGAGAGACATACAAATCATAATTATCTGAATTTAATTATACCCTATAAAAATACCATGTCTGGTCCCCAGACCATCAGCTACTTTTCCAAAGGTGCAAAGTATGATCTGAAATCTTGTGTAGACAGACACACATCTCCAGGGGAACAGCTGCCTGAAGAGAACATACAAATTATAACATTAGCAACAGGTTCAGCTTTTAATACCTGGCAATTTACAGCTTTAGACCTAGAAGCTTGGTAAACAAATTTGTGAGCTCTCTCTTTTCTTGGGAACACCAATTTTACCTTTTGCACACACTGGGGGCAGGGGGGGAATGACGGGCAGTTTGAAGTCCTCTTGTAAAAGGGAACTCAAAACAGCACCTAAAAGTATCAGAACTGATCCTGTCAGTTACAAAGAAAGCAACAAGAGATATTAACCTTTTCTGTATCCTTTAGGTTTTTTTAAAAGAAATAAGTCTGTTTATTCAAAACAAATTTTACAAAACAATTGTCTTTCTGTGGTACAGAGCAAATTTTAAGAATAAATATTGAATACTTTGTATAAAAATTAGTAATATCAAAGGGAAACTGATGCAAACCAAACAAACAGGTAAAAAAAAATTAGCATTAAATATGCTGTGCAACAACGTCAAACTCTTAATGAGAAGTGACCATTCAGGCTGATTCGGTTTTATTTGTAGAAGTAAAACCTATCAGCCCTGCACTGGAGCACTGGGACTATTGTTAAAAAAGATTCCTGATGCAAGTGTACAAATCTTAATTTGTGTTCAGAACCAGAAAATATGAAGTATTCTATGTATCTTCTATTTTTTGAAAGGAGTGCCTTCATACTTTCCTTTTTATTCAACAAGCAACTTCTTTTCACTGCAGCAAAAGAAAATGCATACTACAAACATCAAGGCCCTTTTAAGATTAAGAAACAATCCAAACAAAGCTCAAACCAACTGTAAAACAAAGTATTTCAATGGTCAAAAGTGACTTTCAGATAATGGCAACTACATTTAAGGAGCGTTTTAGATGTTAGCTGGTTAAAGCTACTTAAAGATTACTTTACTTTTGCATGTATGAGTGAAAACAAATCCCAACACATAGATATGCTGGAAGACTATAGTCTTACTAGTACATTTTGGTTGCATACTGCATATGAAGACCCTCTTTCCCTTCAGTGAACAGGGTGGCTTTTCTAGCAGTGCAGTTTTGCTGTGCAGCTTTGTTGATTTGAATGACTCACAACAAGTCAGAAATTTGATGAACTAGCTTTCCTTCAATATAGAATAATACTTTCTCTATATGTGCATTTATTTTCTCTGTATGCAACAGGTTATATAGATCTACATCCCCAGTACTATTATCTGTTTAGGCAAGAAAAGGAACTGGATTTTTCCTTCTGAAGTATAGCTGTAATATTCGTCAGTCATTCTGACACTGATAAATGATTTAATTGTGGGCTCTTTCTATGGCAAACATTTAGGACCAGTTAGGAATCTTATTATCTTCCTTCTGCAAAACCAATTATAGAAAGTTACATGTTTGACTTAGTTCCAGTAGCTACCTACCCTCAATCTGAACAGCTTAGAGAACAGTCAGCAAGCTCTCTCCTGGATTCTGTCTGCACTGACAGATGCTATTATCCATTCAAACCAGAAAACCTGCAGCACAGCTCCAAGACCAGTAGCAGTAGCAGTTAATTAAACCAAGTTTACTACTCACAGCTTCAAAATAGCCAGTCCTGTACAGCTGCCACAGGTTTGGCAATTACCAACTAAGATATCTGTCCTGAGAGTCTGTGGAAGCACCATGACTGAGCTGTGCAAGGACTGCAGGCAGCCTACAACTCCGGCTCTGCAGTATCTTTATGGCACCACAGGACAACTCATAAGGGCTGCAGTTTGCACATCACTTAGCTCTGTTTTGGATTACAAAGCACAGGCATTTTGTTCCTTTGCAAGTGATATTAACGTTGAGATATATTCAACGTTTGTGGGTTTGTGGACACAAACAACCCTGAAATTTAAAGACAATTTTGACTTTAGGAGAAATATTTTAGTTATTATGATTTGTGTACTGAGTTTGTGTGAATCACCATCTCCCCATCCCCTCAATGCAAAGTCGAAGTTTGTACAGAAAATATCCTCTCTCTCTGTTAGTACAAGCAGGAGATTTTGCTTTTTTTAAGTCTTCAAGTATTTAACTAGCTCTAAGTAACATTCCCAGGGACTTTTGCTTCCTTTTCACCTCTAGAATATTGGAAAACAGAAGCATTATTAGAAGAAAATTAACTCAACTTATTTGCTTATTAAATATTGGACTTTTTAAATATGCTGATTCAGTTTTTGGAAGACAGAGAAGTATTAGCCCAACCAGTCACATGAGTAGTATTTGGTTTTTTATAGCTTCAGGTTCTAAAGGGGGTTCCTTTGTTACTTAAAACCACCAAGTCAGAGGGCATCCAAACACTGTTTCCCTATTTCAAAGATTTAGGGAGCTTTGAGGAAACAATTGTAGCAAGTGTTCACTTCTGGCGCTCACTATTTGTCAGCTATGCAGGTCCAGACTTAGTATGAAGCACTGAGAAATGGTGAATATTAGTAGAGTTTACACTACTTTACTGTGATAGTCTCATTCATCAAGTCAGAAGTTCCACTTTCCTCATGCTTTGAAAGATCTACTCCATTCTGATATAACAGATTTTTTTTGCCCCATGCCTTATTTCACATAGCTTTTAAAAAAACCATCAAGACTTACTGACAAGTTCAAAGAAACAGGTATTTTCAACAAGCATTTCAAAGTCTAGAAGTCAAGTCCATTATAGTTCACTTATAATCCAGGATTGCATACCTTGAAGAGTGTAAAAAACAGGCTACAATGTAAAAAGCTGAAGTACAACAGGAGAGCTATTCCAATAAGTCTCTGAACAGAATCTGGGACCCTGGGACCATCTTCTTCCTCTCCCTCTGCCCACCCCAAGTATTCACATGTAAATTTTACCTCTTTCCATGTTTACATATATTTTGTATAAACACCTAAAATAATGTTGCTCTGCCTTGGCTCAGTGGATCTTCAATGCAGATATTCAAGTATTAAGAAAATGCAGCTGAACAAGGATATGTGTCCACATAGTACAGTTTACAAAGAAGCACAATATTGACTAGTCTGCAGTACATTCTACCCCAAATCCCTGAAGAAATCTTTTTAACTTTGGGATCTGTAGCCTGCTTCCAGAGCTGGCGAAGATCATCTACATGTCCGTGAGATGTCATCATCTTGTTATAAATGCAGGGATGATATGGAGCCTTTCCTTCCCCAGAAAAAAATACATGATATTGTGGTACAATTCCCATTTTATTGGCACAGAGACCCATGAAAACATCATCTATATAAAGACTTGTATTCAGAGTCAATGAAGCCTCATAAACTTTAGCTGCTACATCATTTGATATTACATATGCAGCTCCTGCTGTGTAGTCAGGGTAAGAGGGCCACTGGTACATTTCATATGGAACATAGTATTTGCTACTCTTGTCTCTTACGGGAGGGGATCCGCGATGGACACGACCAATCCAGAGATCTTGAGCACCCATTTCTGTGAGACTTTGGAGATAAGCAACGAGATTTGGCATATGGATAAATATGTCATCATCTGCAGACATAATGAACCTGGCATGAGGACAGTAGGCATTCACCCAGCTAAACTGCAAAAGCAATTTAAGAGTAAGATTGTGAAAAGTATCCAAGAAGTCTTGCTGAATCAAATCCTGGTATTTCTGATCTTCGAGCTCAAGTTCTCTTTGCCGCTGTGTTTTCTGCAGGTGGTCTGTTGGTCGTCCTAAAGCAAAAAGAGTTTTAATGTTGGCATTAAGTTGAGAACGGACGTACTCCTCATTACCCCAAGTTTGTCTAATGGCATCCCTTCGATGACGGTTTTCAGGAGAAGTCTTCACAAACAATAGGAGAAGGACATCCTGCTGCTGACATTTCTCTCTGTGGTTGATCAAGTACTGGTAGCTTGATACTCTGTTTGGGTTATCCCTGCTGATAGACAGGCTGTCATTCACAAAATGGTAGCTATTTATGAGGTATCTGTAGGAATAGGACTTCATATGGCTCACAATGTGATTATCAAACGGTACCCAAAAAATCATGAGACACAGTATGAAGCAAGTGGCACATATCTGCAAAAAATGGCATTTTCTGACTCTTCTGGGACTAACAAACATTCTGATGCAGTTTTTATAATCCTTACTCTTGTTCAGGATCAGTGTTTTTACAGTGCCTGTGTTTCAGTTTAAGAGCACAGTGTCACCCTTCAGGATAAATGTCCCTTGTAAGGCATGATGTCTTTCATTCAGTATCCTTGTGAAGGCAGCTTTGTTCACAGACTTCACAAGTCATCTTTCTCAAAAAACGTTTTTCTTTGATTGAAAGAACACAGGCAGTTTTGAAAGATGAGACTTGCAGATGAGTATTTTCCCTTTGGGGCATCTTGAAGCAAACACTACAGTTCTAGTCGGAACTTCTAGTGTTTCTTTCCTTCATGAAGATGAACACCTGCCATTTCTAAGGGAGGAGAGGAGAAAAGTTTAAGTGAGCTGTTATTAACACATTTCGTTTTAGGTTTGGTCATGGAAATGAGCTGACATCTCAGTCACTGCCCATCACCACCCACAGACACACATCCCTCCCACTCTCCAAAATAATCATTAAAAAAGAACCGACTGGCAGCAAGTCAGAGGCGGTCAGTGGCCTGGAGCAAGCTTGTGGAGGCCGGTGAGAGAGGAGACTGACACAGAAACCTCTTTCTTAGAAACCCCCACTGCCGTTAGCCGGCAAATGACAATCTTTTAAAATTCCTCTAAGCCCGGAGAGCGCCACACCCTACAAGCGGCCGGGTTTACAAATTGCCTTTCGGGCTGGCAGTCTGTTAAACCCGGAGCCAGGCGGAGCCCCGCGACTGCTCCCGGGGCACCGAGTGCCCGGCCAGCGCTCGGGGTCCCTCCGGGCCGCGGTCCTTGTCCCCGCCCGGCAGCGCTCCGGGTCGCCGCTCCCTTGCCCGCACTGGTCCTTCCCCCTCGGCCCTGGGGGCGCCGCGATGGCCTCGTCCCGCACCTCGCTCGCCGCGCAGCCCCGGGACGGCCCCGCAGCTCCGCCCGTCCCCGCCGGCCTGAGGGGAGCGGCCGTTGGGCCCAACGGCTGCGGGGCGCGAGGCGCCGCGAGCCCCCGGCCGTTACCGCCCGCCCTTGGGCCGGGGGGGCTGCAGCCGTGTCCGGTGCCACGGGACACACGGACTGACACACCGACACACGGACTGACACACCGACACACGGACTGACACACTGACTGACCCGCTCGCCCGCTAGGCACCCCTGCCACACGTACACCTCTGGGCACCGCACTGCTCACACTTGGAGCGCTACTGTCTTTGCTACCAGCCAAGGTTTAAGTGAAGGATCCGAAACACAAAAAAGCCACCCAAGTGCAGCCTTCTTGCCCTGCACTTTAAAATTTGGTTCTTGAAGCCGGAGTTGTCTCTGCTGTATAATAAGCAAGAACAGCCTGAAGTAGCAACTACTTGTTCATCCCATAAAAAGCCCAAAATAGCCGTGAAGCAAGAAACGTAGGACTAGCACTGTAAGGAAGGACATCCCACAAACTAAGCACTTGTTGCACGGAAACAACCCCTGAAGCAAGAGAACACAAGCTATATCATTTTCAAGTCAGAAGTTATGTGCAACACAAATATTTTGAGACTGTTTTTAGCCAGCTGAAGTCTTGCAACTAGAATAGCACGATGAGAACACAACAGAGTATACAGTGATAAGAAAACCTGGGGCAATTTTGTGGTGCTCCTGGAAGGGGACCAGCTGCTCAAAATGGAAACCATGCATTGGTGTATCTGAGGATTGCAGATTGTAATGCATAACAGAAAAGCTGTATGGGCAGTTTGGTGAATAAAAGTCAGTCAGCACTTTTTATAGTATCAGTTTAAACCCTTTTTATTTTGGAAACATGAAGTTAAACAATGCACCTCAGAGTTATAAACTCAGCAACTTTCCAATAGAACACTATTGCAAAGCTTACTCTTGTTTCAGATGAAGCACAGGGATGCAGACAAGCTGAAGTGTTAAAGAAATCCCAACATTTGGTAGTTCCTTTTGAAGGAGTGAGTCTGAAGATATCAGGTTGTTCACTGACGTCATGTTAAAGCAGAAGACTGAAAGCAAAGGGAGCACAAGGCAATCTATTTAACCACCTGAAGCAAAGTTTACCTTGTTAAACACAGGGATAGTTATCACCAAATACAACTTTTTTAGATTACACCTGGATAAGAAGTTCAGGAAACAGACTGCAATTGCCAGTGCCATCTGGTAAAAGGAGACAACAGTCAACACCACAGATAAAAAGGACAAGGTCGCTGTGAGCTAGCAGTGAAACTAACCTGCCTGACAGTTATTCCCCACTAGGGAAAAATAGCAGTCTCCAGAAAGAAAACCAAAACCACCAACAACACTCAAACCAAACCAACATACCCACCAAAAAAAGGCCACCACAAAGCACATCATGGAAACAGCTTTAAATATGGAGCAGCTAGCAGGGGACAAGAGGCACGCATAGACTCAGTTTTCTGCTCCCTAGCACCCTTTCCTGAAGTCAGGGATGCTGGAAAGAGAACTTAAGTTTTTCCCATGAGGGAAAAAAAAAATAAAAATAAAGCCATAAAATTAACTGGCAAAGGGCTGGAACAGTCTGGTCTGTCATTTCTTTGTTCTAGTTCAGTGGAATTAGACGAACCATTAGTAGACAAAAGTTGTTCAGAATCCTCCTCAGAAAAATACCTCTCAGGTAAAACTTTAAAATGTGACTATAGAAGAGCAATACTGATGAAATTGAAGGTGGTCTATACCCACTCACCCATCTCTCTCCAAAAAAGTATAGACATGTGCACTGAAGGTACAAATGCACAAGTAGAGCCTCTTTGATTGTCAGAACTTTTTATAGCCCGTTTACAAGACCCAGCCTTTGGGCTTAGTCATGTTCTGCTTCCCTTAACAGGAAAACAGGTTGAGACACCACAGGAGCTATTTGCTGCTATTTAAATTTCATCATTCCAGGAAAAGAAAATAATCCAGCTCACCAATGTGTTCTCCCTAGCAAGAGGAAACACCATGGAACAGAGATAAAACAGTGCTTGACAGTCATTTTTCTGACCACAATTAAGGTGTTTTTCCTCTTGTTGTGCATTTTCCTACTTGTGGCTTGAAAGCTGTTAGAGCTGCTCTAAGACTGGAGAAAGATTGTAAGAACCAAGCATCCACACACGGTTCCTGTAACTGCCCTTCTTTCTGACAGATTTAAGATTAAAACTGCCTGTGGTATTCCCCTCAGCTGCAAGTACTGCAGGCTTTTGCCATCCTGTAGCAATCCTGTCTTTGCTAAAGGAGTTTGTTATTTAACCTTTCAATACTTCCACAAGCATGACTCAGTTGTAGCAACTGTTCACTGTTCTGTGTTGTGCATTTGGAATATATCCTAGGGTGAAAGAGGAGCTGGCATAGTGTGACTCACAAACTTGATAGTTTGTAGAGTGACCACTATGGAAAAGCAAAGCCTTAGGGACCTACTTAAACTTTTGAAACAGACCCTCACGGAAGAACCACGAAGAGACAGCATTTATATAAAAGACATTCAACATGGAGATTTTTTTCCAACTAATACCACCCTGATAACCTAAACCTAAGAGACCAACTAAGACTGCCCAGAGACAACATCTCAAAACTCCCAGCTACAAATTTTGTCATGTAGTACCATACACAAGCTGGACTTCAATACAACACATCCTGGCACAATGTGTATTTTAGGACAAAGATCATAATGTATAGTTATTTCTCACTCTTCCCACCTTGGACAGAAGATAAGTTCAGATCACAAGTGGCTTTGCCAGGCAATGGTACTGGCAGGATACACCAGGAAACACTATTTTAAATAGAACCATTTTTTACAATCAGTTTGTAGCAACTGGGGCCTTATCACATCTGCAGCTCCTGGTTAAAGTTCAGAAGACTTACCGGAAAGACTGAAGACCTCAAACATGACCTGGTTCCAAACAGAAGTAATTTGAAGAGCTACTGCTTTCTATGTCCATGTTTTGCCCTTGGCTGTTGGGGCAGCCTCACAGTCACTCTTCCCTCTCATCCTTGCTGCACCAACCTTCTACAGCTTACAACAGCTCTGGAGTTTATATAGTTGCTCAACAATCCAAATTCATCATCTCCCATCCCCAAAAAGCAAACTGCTGAATCCCTGAAGGAAGTATCAGAAAGTGGCTAATTGAGGTCAAGCTGTGCCTAACCTAAGTGCACAATAGGGTTTTCTTTTGTAGAACCACACGTAACACACATCTACAGCTTTCAGTCTTTTCAATTCTAAGGCTACTGCCAGGCTCTGGTACTACAGAAATTTTGAAGCCCTAGGACAGGCTTTTGCTTTAAGGTCAGGATAGTTCTGCCACATGGGCTACTCCGTATCAGCTTGTTTGAAACTGGAGTGGATGCCCAGGTTAGAAGGCACATTGTAGAGATGCTCCCTCCTGCTTCAGCTGCACTCCATCCTGCTTGCTCCATCCTGATGTCAGATGTCACAGGGTGACATGAGATGTCCTCTAAGCTGCAGCACTACTTCTACAGCACTTTAGTAATGTGCCCAGCCACAGAGGTGACAGAGGCAGATATGCTGCAGTTAAAACTGCATGGGCCAAGACTATCACTGCCTGGCTTTAAATTCAGAGACGTGTCAAGCCAAGTGTAAGGATGGGACGTCCTGAAAAGAGTGAGTTGGATTTTCTTGAAGCCTTCAAAATCTGTTTAGAAAGGGGCTGTGGGGTCCAAAGAACACATCTTGATATGTTTGAGTTTTGTTTAAGTAGAATTCAGAACTTTTTTTGCCATGTTTGAAGCAATTTAAATAGTTATAATTCCTGTGAAATTGAACTCTTCCATCTCTAGTATTGATTTATGTACTGTTTACACCCAAAGTCCGAAGGAAATCTAGTCAAGTTCACACATCAAATACACAAATTCTTTAAGATTTTTCATTAGGATTGATTAATTGAAGATTAAGAAAGTATATGTTAATGGGAGAAAAGCCTGAATGGAGTTTGCTGCTCACAGCTTTAGCTAGAAGATTATGTAACCCAGGTTCCTCTGATGATTTTTCTGTTGCTGACATGTCTTCACAAGTCATGCTATCTGACATCTCTTCCCTGGCCTATGTCCTTCTTCACTTCCCAATATTTGAAAAACTTCTTATATATTAAGCACTTGCTTTGAAACTAATCTTCAGGTTCTTCTTTTATGTGAGCTGTGTCATAAAAAGGAGGAAGTTCCTGGCACTTCTATGACCTCCTGCCATACTGACAGAAGGTCACTTTAGGAAAAAGTATGCAGGAAGTTGCTTAGCTAAGGCTGCCTTCCTACACAGTTTGCACGCACCAAGATGAAAAGAAGTCACAAACAGCCTGCAAGGAAAGTAATTTCAAAAATGTCAAAGCTTCCCCTGTTACACCTTGTTCTGTCCAAACTGCTGAGAAATGGAAACCGATTCAGACAAGCATTCTATAGGAAAACGTGGTCACAATGGCAATGGGATTAACAAAAAGAAACAGTCCAGTGCTCCAAAGATCTATGAAAAATTTAGAATCAGGTCATAGATGTTGCATCAATAAGGAACATAATGCAGCAATGACTGACAGTAGCTTTGCAAATTTTGTTTCAAGAACATATAACCCATCTTCTGCAACCTCCAATGCAGGCTTCACCTGCAAGCTCTTGAGTTTGCCTGCAGCTCCTGCTCAGGGATGGTACACCAGCGTTTTTACATGCTCTTCGTGCATGTGTTGAGGATTTCTCAGGTTGAGCAGACACCTGACTTTACATGAAGGTGAACATCCAACACTTTCCAAAACATGAACTACTTAAATGATTCTGAAATTGCTCAGTCAAGAGGAATCCCCTTATTAAAAACAACGGGCATTGAAGCATAGCACTTTGTCATGGGAAGTTCTGTATCAGAATAACTACAACACCACCTAAAAAAATGAGCCATTTGAAGCTGTGCCCAATTGCTGATTCTCACTGATGGCTAAAACTTGCAAGTGCTGAGCAATGTTGGCAGAGAATTTAAAAGAATGGCAAAGCTTTAGATGGCAACTGAGTAAAGCAGTTCAATTCCTTCAGGGCTGGAAGCAGAAACAGGTTGTAAATGCTTTGCACGGCCAGGAAGCAGCTAATTGCCAATAGAGATTTAGTTTCTACAGAGGTTTTGCACTTACTGTAACTATTGCATGGAAAGAAAGAGAATGATTTCTTCAGTTTCCCCTAAAATGAATAGAAAGCTTCCCAGCTGCTACAAGCCAATGTAAATGGAGACATCTGCCAGAAATGACAGATTTGCCTTCTTAAATTGCTTTCATCAAGATCAGCTGCCCAAAACAGCCACTATGGAGATGACAGAAGAGGAGCTGCACCACATCTTCCAAGCATCAGTGTACATTAGACTGCAGTTCTCAGTTGTTTTAACCTCCCATATCCACTGCAGACTCTTCCCCATACACGCTAGAAGGAAGGACCGCATTTTCCAGAATGAGTCTCCAAAATATGAGTCATTTAGTTCGAAGGATTTTGCATAAAATACACAAGCACCAACATGAATTTTTTTGCTTTGCACATAGCAGATAGGGTGAAAAGAGCCTGTTCTTTGCACTGACAGTAAGGATAATATTCTGAAATTTCTGTCTGTTAATGACATGATTGAGGCCACATGTCCTCATGTTCTGAGAGGAGGGACTAAGTTAGGCACTTAACTTCCACACAGATGAGTCAGAACTCTGAGACACAGCTACAAAGGCTGTAATGGCACCTATTGTACAACCCACCACATCTGTTTTGGCAGCAATGAGCTCTAATGATGCACTGAGCAGCAGTCTGCATTTATTTAATTTTTACAGTGCCAGCATTTAAAGGCATACGAGACTGGCACACATTCCTTTCTACTCCCATGTACCAAGGCAAAAAGAGGTATCAAAGGGGCAGAGAACTTTAACTGCAGCTGTTAATGTTACCCCATTACTACAGCCTCTGGAAAGTCACCTTCCTCTCCATTTTACAGCAGATCATTTCTGTTTGTATTTGGAGTCTTATCTGGAAGCTTCTGTACAAGTGGCGTAATGAATTTTCTAGTGATTATAATATCACTTACCAGGATACTATAAACACAACTTGCCTGCAAAAGTGGGCAAGGACCCACAAGAGGCATTACAAAGGGCTCGCCACTACTTTCTATCCCACATTAGTGTATTCACCTCTTTACAAAAGTGGATTGCAGACAATCTTGCAAGAAGGATATCCCATTAAACATGGCATGCTTTGAGCTGAACATTGAAGAAAACTATTATTTTCCCCATACTAGAGAAAGCAATTGTGAAATATCAAGCAGTTAAGGTCCAGTACAAAAGTCAACACTGGAAGACAGGAAATTGAAAATTCCCTAGTTAGGCATTAATACTGAATGTCCCTGTTTTATGGCATGTTCCAGTTGAAGAGCTACAGCATCAGGGCACCACCTAATCAATAATTTTTTTCAGGTGCTTGTTTTAATTAAGCCCATTCAAATATTTATTTGCAGCTAGACCTAGAGATGTTAATTCCTGCCTATTTTCCCCACAAACCCAAGGTGATTTCTGTTCCAGTCTGCAGGCCATACCTGAAGATCAAGCTGAACTGAAGCAGACTTTTTCCATGCTAGCTGCCAAACTAAAAGAGGAAGTCAGCTTTCAGACTGACACAATTGTAAGACTAGTTCAAGCTGCTTTTTTATGGGGCCTCTCAGAGACTTTTCTTTTGCCCAGTACAAATACTTTAAAAAAATGCAGTGAGTTAGAAAGTGTGTGAAGGGCTTGTTTAAACAGAAGGCTAACACCATTGTACCATGGCCATTTCTAGGTTTTAAGATTTTTATTCTAGAGTAAATATTCTCTCATCTGCTTCCTAGTCTATGCCTCTTCCTCAGATTATATTGTAGCCTATGACCCCAGTTCAGCATCAAACTCCAGATGGATGTCCCATACTGCAGCAAGAGCTTGGATGTTGCATGGGCCACTACCATGTAGGCACTGAGGCAGCAAGACAGACAAATGAGAATTTGCAAGTTCAGTTTTATATTAGGTGCAGGGTGTTTTTGTGCCAAATGATTGTGGTTTTCTCTTTTGATTAGACCAGTGATGATAAAACATGTCGGAATTAAAAAATATATACTGTCAAATATACTGGTCAGCTTACAGGGTATGGGAGCTGGTGGATTTTCTTAGTGCTCTATTAGATTAGCTCTCCCTGTTCTTTGCTAAAGTTAGCACAGACCAGAGGTGAACTTTTGAGTCCACATAGCAAAGTATCATCCCATCAAGACTTCCCAAATCATCTCAGCTGCATAAATCAGCCAAGTCTCATGCTGACTTACCATCCAGACACCATTTATGCCCTATAGACAACTGAGCATGACAGAAATCCTGGATCACCCTTTTCTGCATCAAGTCCTTTCCTCTGATAGTTTATTTTCCCAAACCTACAAGAAGAGCCCAGGGAGACAAATCTACAGGTTTGCTTGTAACCTACAAACCACATACACAAGAGTTTGAGGAAGCTGGGTTGCAGAGCACTGGTGCTCATTCCCATCCTAAGATGCCATCACTCAGAACTGACACCACTTTTACTAAGAACTCTTCCATCAACCAGGGACATAGCCTGGTTTTCAGTTCTGTTGTCAGGGAAGAATCCAGGTCTGCAGTTTCAAGGCCATGCTTTCCCAACACACACACCCAGCAAGCACAAGGTCCAATGCTACACTGAATCCACCACACACAAAGCTGTACCTCGAGCAAAGCACACACTTACAGACAAAGGTCTAGTAATTTAAACTCTAGGATCTGCCTACAAAAGAAGCTGCTCTGGAGAAAAACAATACTTCTATCAACATCTAAGGAAGCACATGCATATATAATTAATGATAAAAAATGAGCTTTCTGATTGATGATAATGAGAAAGAGAACCTCTTTAAGATGGCCCCTAATGGCTCATCCCCTACCACGAATGCAGTGGAGCTGCCACTACCACAACACTTCAGAGGCCTCCTCTTGAGATCAGCAAGAGCAAATATTGCCCAAGCCACTCCATCTTTCTGTACACCCACAGACCTACATGCACTTAAGAAGAGACATTAAGTCATTGCCCACTGTTCCTTGGCCCTGAACAGAGTCTGCCCTTGTTCATCCTCACCCCCTCCCATTCACTGCTGTGCACAGCTACACCAGCTCTTAAGCAGGAGAGAAATGCTGTATTCTGCTCGAGGCTGAGGGAAGAGGAAAGTTATTAATGCCCCTGTCTGCTTCTTGCATAATCCCATCTAGTGGATTGTCTTCTTTTGTTAATAGGAAATGCATCTATTTGAATCAAGCAAGCAGCCTGTCTGATCACGCATTCACTTCTTGTTTAGCATTTGTACTGCAGTTATTTTCTTAAGAGATTAATTACCATTTGGGGTAGCTCAGCAGCAATTTGATAAAACTGTGCAGATGCTGTGTAAATGTGAAGTTTATATATACTATACACATATACACACACATTTTCTATAAAACATGAAGTACCAGTCATTCAAGATATACTAATGGAAGTTAAAGAACTTAACTTAAAGTTACACAAACAGCACCTTCAATTCAACTAAAGTCACCCTAACTTGAGGCAAATCATTATCTAGAAAGCAACACATCAGACTGTCCATTTCTTCTAACTTCCAGCTTTCAATTCTGAAAGCATTCACAGTCTTTACAGACCTACAAAAAGCCCAAGATGGTTATAACATTGAAACTGAAGAAACGTTATGTTAAGAGGCACAGGAGATAGTTTGAGTAACCAAACTCCTAAACAAACAAGCACTATTCAAACCTGTAAGGTTCATGTTCTCCAATCTCTATTTGTATAAAAGATCCCACTTCTTGGGAAGGGGGCTGTCAGTTAGGGGAGAGGGTTATAGAAGACAGCGAAGTTTTGCTGTTATAAGTGTACTCCACGAGCTGGCCACCAAAAAGGACCAGAGAAGATAATGTTTCACCACTGATTTAGCACTTCTGTGAGATCTGGATTCATCTATCCAGCTATCCTTTTCCATTAGTTCAGTAGTGAAATGTTTAATTTCAATTATTTTATATGATTACATAAGTTTCAAGGTTCTCATGTAGTTTGCTCATTTTAAAGTTTTCAAGACAGTCAAATATTTCACATCACAAGCTGATAGTTCTTTGAAAATTTAAAAAGAGATTCAGTACTGAAGGGTTCTACATGCATATTGGGGGTCTCCATGATTGCCTCAAGCCAGCCAGAAACACATAAGCATTTCAGATGTTAGGATAATGTGGATGGAGAACCACCTCAGCATATACAAAGGAGCTGCAGATTGGCTGGGATAATAGCGGTGCAAGGCTTTGTTTAAGCCTGTCTGCAAATGGGGTGGGATGAATTCCATTAATCCTCTCCTACTTCTGTGGGAACTAAGGAGAATTTTGGCTTTTATACAGCCTCTTCTGCAATGCAACAAGGGCAGGGATTGAACATGAGATATTTGCCGGCTTTTAGTTGTTATTAAATTTGGGGAGCAGGACGAGCACAGGCTCAGGGCAGAAAAGCAAAGTAAAGCATCCCTCCTCCCCCACCCCATGCACTTACAAAGAACACTGAGCTGCAGCCACTGAGGAACAGCATCCTGCAGTTCCAGCTCACCATGGCCCAAATGCCCTCACTGAGAGCTGCTAACAAGCAGCCACAAGCCACAAAACAGAGGGCTAAGCAAAGAGTTCCTCGGGCCTAGCTTCAAGATGCAAATCAGATAAGAAAAGTCAAACAAAGGAGCTGCAAAACACTCCCAACGTGTTTAATAAGCAGTGAGATTTCTCCAAGACGACAGTCTTTGTAAATAAAATGAAGGCACTTGTGTATTTGCATTTAACCAGATGCGCTTGTCTCAGTTTAGGAGAAAGGGATAATAGGTCACACTAATTGATAACATCAAGAGCCAGTAAAATAATATTTTACATATATAAAAATACATGTCTATTGTATAGATGTATGTATATACACATACACACTTCTTTGCAAGATTAATATAAGGCCAAGAATGTAACAAACTATCTACAGCCCTTGTATACACACAGCCCAGATGATGAACTGTTGTGAGGACAGTTTAGTGAAAAGGAGTTAAGTAGAAACTACAAATGCAATTCAATGACACAGAACCACAAAACACCAGTCTGTGGACTGTAGAAGGAAGCTACAAAGATGGGAGCAGAGGCTTGCGAGGCAGGGATGACTTAAGGCATGACTTAAGGAGGAAAAACAAAGATGTCGCTAAAGAATACTGATCATTCTAGAAAGTTGAACTTAGAGAACAATGCACTAGAAAACCAGTATTTGTAATTACCACAGGACTTTAGTCAGGTCTTGTTGACAAAGCAACTGGAACCTCATAAAATAATTAGTCATAGGTATGGTACCTTTACCACCCTTATTACCCTCTAGAAGGCTTCCTAACAAAAATGTAGTGAATGAATATGTTATTAGAAAGCCGGGAAGAGTTGTCAAAGCACTTTGTGTGGTTTTAATAATAAAATACATGGATTGCCCAGTCTGGTGCACAGTGCAAAGTTAAAGACTAAGCATCCTTTAGTTAACCAAGTCAAGTAAAGTCAAGTAGCAGAAAGTTCATCCTTCCTCTGTCTGTTTCATATTCCTTACAAAAACACAATTAATCACGAGCTGATGGCACAAGACTGCAGCACTGTTTGTAAACTGCTACTGATGAGTAGCAGTTTAAATAACAAGAAAAGCTAAGTTTTCTGCCCTAAGACAAAAGGTCTATTTTGTCTGACAAGCCTCCTCAGGTCTTGGTGGAAGTGAGACTGGAAGAAACAATTGATGCAGAATAGAATAGGAGAAGAATTGTGAGCAGCCGTAGCGGGCCAACAGCATGTTCGATTTGAAGAAATTTTCCTTAGCTCTAAATGCAAAGGACCAATTAAATCCCTTCCTTTGCCGCCATGTCCCAAAGCACCTCCAACAATATGCTCTGTGTTGACAAAAGAAGTTCTTTATTCCCAAGTTCCTGCCTTACCTGAGTTGGTGAAGTTGAGCTGTTACACCTGGAGGTGATCATGTACCTTCAGAGCAAGGCAGCATTCCTGGGAGTTCTGGGTGACCATTTTTAATTCAAATTTTAAACTACATTGAGAAATCTGGAGTTGGTACCAGACAGTCAACCTTGACCTCATGAAACTGCTTCGCAGAAAGCCAAGGCAGGAAATCCTACAGCCTGTGGTCTTTGCAGTGTGTATATGTATGTACCTCTTTAACAGTCCCGCCAACTTAGTTGCTTTTGCTTACAACAACATTCCCTTCTTCTCAGGTCATCTGTTTGCAGGTTGTTTAAGCAGCCTTGGGATCTGTTAGATTTTCTGAGTTATCTGGGCATGTAGCAGTCACAGCATCTCCAAGCCACAATTCTGAGTTGAAGATCAGACTACGCAGCCAGCCAAGCAACAAGTAAATTTCAGGACTGGTACAGGTTCATTCTAAAATGTTGCAATGCCCAAATCAAGGCGTGTCATCATCCTACTTCCATGCATTATGGTGGTTTCCCTATTGACTATAAAATTTAAGTCAAGTGTCATCTTTCAAAGATCCTTCCACAGCATTCTCCCTATTGCTGCCAGGGGCAAATGTCCTACATGGACAACTTATGAAAGAGGGGAACCTCTAGTATCCATGACAATTATTTCAGTTTTTGAAGACTCAGGAATGCACAGATCTCAGTTCAAAATCTGTACCACAATCTCCCATATGTTGCAAAGAATCCAAATATAAATCTCCTTTATCAGTTAAAAAATCCTGTTTTCACTTCTGGCCAACCTGACAGAGGTGGGCCATGCTGCTTTCCACAGGAATTTAAATACTGAGGTCTGCTGAATAATGAGATAGCCTCACTTGAGATGCGCACATCCTAGGAAGCTAAGGAAGGTATCTGACTAAACTCTGCAAGTGCCATGTGGAAGGAAGAGCCGGTAGTGCAGTGCTAATCCATCACATTCTGCTTCCCTCCACCTCTTTCTGCCAGTCCCACTGCAGTAACAGCAATGCCACAGGGAGGTTTCCAAAAAACAAAACCCCCTCAGCACTTCTGCACTTCCAGTAACCATCTTCAATTTAGAGGATTACCTAGACAACTGCTCAGGTACAGAGGGACGACCATGGCAGAGGCAATGCTCAGTACATCCTGGATGCTGTAACACTGTGGGTGCAGAGTGACACCAAACACATCAGCCGCTGGCATTTCCAACGATAAGCCATGACTTGCAGGGTTTTCCACATGCTTCTCCCTAATCTGTAGGTGAATTACCATTCCTAGCATCAGTACTCACTACTCCAGTTTGGCCAGATGTCAGAGAGACTGTCCCAGCTACTGCTTTGGGCAGCAGGAGCAACCAGTTTGTTTCTCAATGATTTGGGATCTCAGAGAAAGCAGAAAGTGATATAGTTTTGTTTCACTTGTGGAAGACAACCAGTAAACAGATATTGTTGTATGTCTAAGCAGAAAAACAAACAAACTCCAACCCCCCATCTGCAAAAAAACCCCCACATTTTTACTGCGATACTACATTTCTGTATGTAATAGATGGTGGGCTCCTATGAAACTAGTTCTGGGCAAAACAACCAGTACCTTCCATAATACCAGAGCAACACCCAGCTCTATGTGACAGTCCAGGCTTCTGAATACTGCTAGAATATTCCATGGCTGTTATCAACAGTGACTTACTGTCTCCTGCCCTATTCAACAAAAAAAAAAAAGAAAAAAAAAAAAAAAGAAAAAAACCCCCCTTAGATTGCAGCTATTTTCCCTTTTAAAAAACAATCTGTTCCTTTTCTAGCTCTATCCTTTTCCCTTTCCAACTGCTAGAAGAAATGCAAGAACCAGGGAGAAGTGAGAACAAGACAGCATCATACAAACCAGATTTCAACAGCTGCACTGGTAGTTTCAACACTGCTGCTAAGAGATCCTCAGGCATGCGCCTGGGTAGTCCCGAGATGAGGATGCTACAGCACGTACCGAGTTCTCCAAGATAGTTACAGGGGTTCTTATCATAGCCTTGCACTCCATGTAGTTGCTTACTCCGGCGTAATGCCAGTCTCCCATCTCCGGATACTCCCAAGATCTTGCGCAAAAGCAGTTAACGAAGCTACTGTCCCCAAAACAACTCAGGTGTTTGCTGTGCTCCCCGCAGCGCGGATGAGGCGCTGCTGTTCTCCCTTTCCTGGGACCCCGCCGCCCCCAGCCCGGCCGAACCCGCGGCTCTGCCCCGCGCCCGCCTCCCGGCGCGGCAACCAGGGCATCCCCAGCTCTCCCGAAGCCTTTGAAACCCAGGAGAATCGAACATACCGGGAAAGTCGCGGACTGGAGTACACCCCGCCGTCCTCACGGGGTTTCCCCCGATGGCTGTTGCCGCCTCCTGGCAGCCCCGCGACCCCCCAGTTCTGCGCAAACCGAGGGTGATCCTCCCCTCCACCGCGCCTTCCTCCTTCCCCATCCTCCGGGGCTCCCGCGGAGCCCGGGAGTGGCCTGGGAGGGGCGGCAGGCAGGGAACAGCTTCCAGCCATGCGGCTGCGGGCGCCCCTTCGGGGGAACAAAGGCGGGAGCCAGCCGGCCCGTCCCCGCACACCCCCCGCCGCCAGCCTCCCCCCTTGGGAGCTCCGCAGCTTCGCCAAGAGCACAGACAAAAAGAAAAGATACTTTCTTTTTTTTTTAAGCTCTGCTTAGCGTAAACGCCCTTTTTGAAAGCGTTCACTCTCCTCCTTTAGCCTAAGAACGATTTCTCCTGCCGATTTTTCCTACGGGGCGCCCAAGAACTGCTTGGGGCGGCGGCAGCTCCGTGCCCACGTTCCCCGGCAGTGCCGCTCCCGACCGCGCTCAGCAGGCGGGCGGCAGCCCCGGCGCTCTCGGGGGCGCGTCCCCGTGTTGCAACGCCGGGCTGCGCGGAGAAACTCCCAGCCGGATCGGCGAGTTTCTTGTGTGGGAACAGTGGGGGAAGAAAAAAAAAAGATCCCACACTTTTCCAGTAGAAAAAAAAAAATAGTTTGGAGGAATAGGAAGCCGGGAGGGGCTGCTGGAACAAGGGGCGGGAGGAAACGGCGCGCCTTTGAATGGGTTGTTTCACCGCAATGCTCGAGTGGCCATGAGCTTTCCCTCCGAGACTCAGGGCATGAGAAAGACCCTGAAAGGGCCACAAAAAGCCTGATAATTTTCTGGCCTTTTTTTTTTTTTTCCTTAAGCACAATCGACTGCCAGACAATCAGAGGTTTGGGGGGAATCTGCTAAAAGGGTACGCAGAGCAGACATCAAAACTACACTGAAGTTTGGGTCTGGTTTATCACAGGAATTTGAAATCCCAAACCCCGACAAGACCCTTCTTTAGGACAGGAGGGGGGCAAGCGCGTACGGCGTTAATGGATGCGGTCTGCACGAAACCTTGGAAACAAAGCAGTTGGAAAACTCGTTTGTCCAAAGCAGGGAACCGCAATTCCTGAAACGCGGAGAAGTGAGACAACCTCCTCCCCCGAACAGACCAGCTCTTACAATCCCCGAAGCCAGGCAGAGAAGAGAAAAAACAGCATTTAGAAAACCAGAATATTTTCTCGAATTTTAATTACCCGGCGACTCGCTTTAGCCATCAGAGGAACGAACAACCCGGCTGCTCTTAGTTCAGAAAGCGCGAAGGGCAGCGGGACGACACCCAGCAGAGATTCCCTCACCTCACCTACCAAACTGGCCGGAGAGCTTTCTCCTCCGCTGGCTTCCTCGGGCAGCAGGGACAGGCCGGACCACCGCGCTCCCCGGCAGCAGATGGGCTCCGGCGGCCCGGGAGCCACCGGCTCCGCCCCCTGCGCCGCGCTCCCCGCGCCCGGCCCGGGCTCCCTCCTCGGCTCGGCTGCCCCGCTGCTCGCAAACGCCCTGCCCGCCCGCGGCGCTGCTCCCGAGGAGCTGGCGAGGGTGAGACTGCCGGGTGCGACGTGGGAAAACTCTGTCTTGCGCTGACGCTCAGAGTGCGAAAAGTGATGTGCTAGAAGTTCGAAAGTACTTATATCTTAAAAATTTCTTAGGGGATGCCATAAAAGTTTAGCTAATTGCTCCCCTAGGTCTCCGAGGTGTCGAAAAACATCTTATTGCTGGGTAGTTAGTTTGTGGGTCACAGTGAAACTTGTTTGCCTCACTTTGCTGTTGGGAATCTTCAAAGGAGGAAAAAGACCATGATTTAGGGTTCCTTTTTCTCTTTTACCTTCCCCACAAATCTTGGTGACTTCCTTACACCAGCCTGAGGGGAATGCCTGATTCATTGAAGAACATCAATAGTAAGTCAGTCTCCATGGGTAGTAGGACTGAGACAGAAGTATTTAAAAAAACAAACCAAAGGAAGTGCTATGAACGCACCTTCTTTGAATACACTTTTGCCTAACTTTTGTAAAGAGAAAAACTTTGTTAAAAATGGCATTCAAATTCAGTTGAAGAGCCACTACAACGCTGCGCCTTGTGTGATTTTATCAAATCAGAGAATCATAGATTTCTCACTGACTAAATATCAAACACAAACCCATTGTGTATCTCCAATTCTTTCATCTGATTGTGACTGATCTGAATCACGCCTGACCTCATCATTGACTTCATAGAAATTTAACTATTGCATATCATGACAATTAGGGTCTCTGTCACTTTGCAACCATAAATCTGACAACATCTTTGTGAGGCAGGGAATTGTTTTCTTTTCACACCCAAGAGAGAAAAAGATAGGAATACTGTTGTCAAGGTCACCCAGCAAAAGTAGAGCAAGGGTAAAACCTGAGCAGCTGATGATCCTGTGGAAGGATGTGTTGTTTTGCAATACAGGTTTTGCTTGGGAAGCTTCAAAGCGTTAAGGAGTTTTTCACTTGATCTCTCCTTTCTCCTGTCGTGTGTCTTAGGATGACTGAATACTTTATAACAGCCTTCCCAGGTTTTTCTTTGTCTGTTTGATTCTACAGTCGGATCAAATACAATTCTGTGCAATCTTCAGTTCACTTTAGAAGGAAAAGTTTGTAGGTCATTGTGGAAATTTGACATGTTACCTGAGCAGTGTTTTAATAACAACAGAAATAACCTTATAAACAAAGCATCATTCATTTTTCTTACCAAAATGATAATTATTGATTCCTTCCCTAGTTCACAAATGTGGTGGGTTTTTTTTCCATACATTATTCTTATTTCTTACTTCTAAGTGTAATTTCTGCATTATCTGTGTCTGGATAATGCAGCTGGAAAATACAGCTTCAATGAGTCACATTCTCAAAATCAGGAGATAACTTTAAAATTTAAGGTGTGTTTATGTGGAAACATCATTCAGACATAATTACAAGATTTGAAGAACTGGGTCCATAGAAAACAAAGTCAGAGGTATTTCAATTATTGAACAAAAATGACTATTTCTAATCAGCACTGCAAAGAAACTGAGTTTGTCTTACAGTTGTGTCCACTTTTTTCCTGAAAAGTGACATCTGCTCAAAGGAGGAACAACCTTTCCTTTGCTGTCACTAATGTCCCATCTTGATTGATCTGGATTTTCTCCAATTGATGTCACTGAAATAATCACACTTCATCCTGCTTCTGACTCAAAATTATAGTAGGAAAATCTCTATCTGTATCTCTTCATAGGTTTTATTTTTCATTAATCAGAATGTAAAATGGACTTTTCCCTTCCCTTCCCTTCCCTTCCCTTCCCTTCCCTTCCCTTCCCTTCCCTTCCCTTCCCTTCCCTTCCCTTCCCTTCCCTTCCCTTCCCTTCCCTTCCCTTCCCTTCCCTTCCCTTCCCTTCCCTTCCCTTCCCTTCCCTTCCCTTCCCTTCCCTTCCCTTCCCTTCCCTTCCCTTCCCTTCCCTTCCCTTCCCTTCCCTTCCCTTCCCTTCCCTTCCCTTCCCTTCCCTTCCCTTCCCTTCCCTTCCCTTCCCTTCCCTTCCCTTCCCTTCCCTTCCCTTCCCTTCCCTTCCCTTCCCTTCCCTTCCCTTCCCTTCCCTTCCCTTCCCTTCCCTTCCCTTCCCTTCCCTTCCCTTCCCTTCCCTTCCCTTCCCTTCTTTTTTTTCCGTTCCACTTTCCCTTCCCCTTTCCATTTCCTTTTTTCTTTCCACTTCCTTTTTTTCTTTCCACTTTCCCTTCCCCTTTCCATTTCCTTTTTTTCTTTCCACTTTCCCTTTCCTTTCCCATTTCCTTTCTATTAAACCAAACCTTGTTAGGTCCTCTATTGAGATAAAACTTACTTAGAAATTAAGCTCTACCTTTTTTTCCCCCAGTGATGGTAGGGAGAGTTTTTCAGAGCACCACCCTTATTTGTTTTTAAATTACATCTTAAACATCCCTACTCGGCCATATATGGTCCACTCAGCCCTGGCAGTAGTGCTGAGCCGGTTGTGTCTCTAAACCAACAAAGCAGGAGGCAGCTCTATCTGGCTGGCTGTTCTGAGAGGCCCTCACACGTGGTTTCCCCCAGGAAACCTCCCCTGGCTGTAATCACACGCTGTTCTGCACGTACAGGCTCAGGTCACTGAGTGTTTAGAGAGAGCAAAGTGGTTTATCTGTGTAAGGGGAGTGTTTGTGGGACAGTGCAGTCAGTTTGTAGGGATGGGGCTTTAGGCAGGTGGATCCCTGCTTCCCAAACAGCCTTTCCATTTCTCCCAGTCAGTCAGACCATGGGGCCAATATCAGCCTAGGCTGTGGGTTTGATTCCTGTATAGGCCACTCATGGGCCTCACACCCAGCTGGAAACCTCAGGCCCTATTTCAGAGTAAATAACGAGTTGATAAGATTCAACAGAACACGAAGAAACACCTAGATGTTACTCTTTTGTAGAATGGTTTGTAATTCCTGCAGATTTGTGTTAAACTGCTGTGCTCTTATTGCTTCCTACTGTATGAGCAATGTGTTTTAGCTATTCTTGCCCAGTGGAAGATGAAGGTCGAAGGGAAATTCCATAAAATACTTTGTAACACAGAAGCCTACTTACCAATGAAGCATTTGTTCAAGGAGGTTGGGATCACAGATCTGTCATTTAATGCTTCTGAGCCTTTGAGTCTACGAGGATCCCTGAGGAACACAGTGCTCTCAGAGGGGTTGTGCCAGGTGCTTCTGGCCCAACTGCTGCTGTCTTCATCCTGCAGACCCATCCCAACAGGATGGACTGGCATGATCCAACAGCACTTGTTGTGTTGTCAAGTGCAGCCCAGTATAGTCTAGGCCCAAAATTCATGAGAGGAGATATTCAATCAATGGAAAGACAATCTAAAAATCCAGGAGCACAGTTCTGTTTGATAAGCCAAACCAGCATTTTTCTATGTGTCCTTGAGGTGCTTCCTGTGTGAGAAATGTGCAAGTCTTCTATAACCACATGACTTTGTGCTTAGACTGTAAGTATAACAGAGCTGCGCATTTTTGACAAAATTTTAAGCAAGGCAACCCTTTCTAATTCATTTGCACAAATGGCTGTAGGCAGCCTGTTCCTGTAGCAAACTAGCCAAATCCATGGAGTCCTGACTACTGCATTCCTTAATATCTTAAATGCATTGACTACTTTGCTGGGATATTATCCAATTTATGCTCAAATGTTATTGTGAGGAAATTATTTTGTTGAGTATTCTGTGGTGTGATTTTATGGCTGGAAATCTGATTCATAGATCTGTTCCCAAAATGGTTTCACAATCCATGCTCATTTAGGGCTGCTGCTGCTGCACCTTTTACTCTCTCTCTCTGCACCCACCTCATGTAATCCCTTCTTACCTCTTTACAAGGCTGGCAATTGAGCAGCTAGTATGACCTTTTCTTTTTTGTGAGGTTGGTTTTGAGTTTGGTCAACTCCTCTCGCTCACCAGTTTACCACAGTGTGCGTACTGGTGTACACCCACTGTAGGAAGGGGGCAGGATAGAGTGACTGGGGGCATGCAAAGATGCATAGTTATTCCTTTATAGTTATGGAGTAAATAAACTGATCAAGAAACTCCATCCAAAAAGCTGATGTTGGCAATTTGCATCAGATAGGAAACTGAATTTCCTGTAAATTTGGAATATTATTCTGGTTGATTTGCTTTGGATTTGATAAACTCAGCATTTTTCTGGTCCACCTTGCAACAAGGGCTGGGAGACTGTTGGACAGTGTTAGTGCTTCATTTCGAAAACACAGAAGTATGACGTCTGTTCCAGGGCTTTCTGACCACAGTTTCGCTCTTTTCATGTGATGACCCCCCCAAATCTTGCATGTGGTTTTGGTGTTCTCAGTGAGTGGTCAATATGGCCTTGACAGAGATCACGTACAAGCACAGCAAGGTATCTCTTGATGTGATCAGTGTGCAGTGGCAAGAGTTACAGTGTTATTCATGTTTCATCTTCATTCAGGTCTATTACTGCTGAATAATAAGTTGAAAATTGCAAGGCATTGGTGGTTTTGTACTCAGGTGAGGCATGTCATATAAGCAGCAGAAAGCAGCATTATCCCTGCTTTCTGAATTAAATTCTCATGAGACAGTAACCTCCCCTACATTTATATTCAGATAGAATTAACTTCATGAATGACCAGTTCCAGGGTGTGGAGTCTGAGGTATCATTTTTGTGACTTTAATGAAAGAGAGTCAAGTTTAAGAATAAGGGATGGCCTCAGCTATCACATATGCATGGAGCACTTCTGTACACATGCAAAATAGTCTTCAATCATGTACACAGTCCAGACTCACTGCTAGACCTCTGAGCAGGCACACAAAGTTTGCTTTACATACTGAGGAAACCTGTGGAGCATCTGGGATCACTTCTGCACAGCAGCAGCCAGCTGTCACTTTGCATATTCACATCCTGGAGTGTGCAGCCTGTGTGCCTGAATGTGTTTGTGCCCTTAAATAACAGGTTCCAGTTGCACATTTGGATATTATTTAAATCTAAGGATTCTTTAGATTCAATGTATCTTATTATCTGGGTCAGTTGACCTAACAAGGACTGAGGACCTCCATAAATCAGTCTGTGCATCACTCTGAGCATGAGAATAAGTGTATCACTGAATCATCAGGTTATGTGGGTAGAGCAGGACAGCACTTCTGCTCTGGGTAAAGAATTAGAAGCTATTTTCAGAATGAGAATATTGTGCCAGAGCCCTATTCTAAATCAGCAATAGCAAAGTTGTGCTGACATTAGGTCTGGGAATTGCTAAATTTAGGTGTGGACTGGTGTCAAAAATACTGGTAGCTCAGGGAGTGATACTAAAAGCTTTGGTGTCCAAGTGCTTATTGTAATCATTAGAGCTGTGTATGGCAGAAGAGAACTAAGTCTCCTGATTTCATTAGCTATTGGCCAAAGATGCGTAACTTCTTCAGGAGGCAGAAATAAATATTAGAATCATAGAATAGTGTAGGCTGGAATGGACCCAAAAATCTTGTAGCACAACTCCCATACCATGTCCAGGGAACCTTTCACTAGAACAGGTTGTTTAAAGCCCCATCCAGCCTGGCCTTGAGCACTTTCAGAGATAAGTAATCCTCAGCTCTGGGCAACCTGTTCCAGTGCCTTACCACCCTCACAGTAAAGAATTTCTCCCAGATAGGTAATCTAAATCTGCCTTCAGCCAGTTTAAAACCATCATCCTTTGTGCTGTCACTACAGGCTTTGGTAAAAGTCTCTTGCTTATAAGCCCCCTTTATATTTTGAAAGGCCATAAAAATGTCTTCCTAAAGCCTTTTCTTTTCCAGACTGGACAATGATTTTCCCTCTTTATATGGCATAAGTAAGATCCATTGCAAAGGTTTCCATTCAGTGTGTAAATGGAATATATAACAAATTTCATAAAATAATGTAATATAAGACTTCTGTTACTATTGAAAGAAGGTGGTTTTGGTGAGTGTTACAGTAGGAGCCCAACAGCATGTCTTTCCAGTCCGATTTCCAGGCCGATTAAAACTTCCAGCTGGTAGAGGGGAAGAACTTGGAGTCTACATTTTAAAAGACAAACCGTATTTTTGCCTTTATCAATAGGCACAGGGAACTGTTTTCTTTCACCAGACTTAATGAAAGTTCAGTCAGCAGGAGAAATTTCAAGAAGCCACAAGCCATTTCTTGTTTGCCATCATCTCTTTCAACTTTTACAAAATCTTTGTTTTCAGAGAATTTTCCCTGTTGGGCAGATTGGCTCCAGCACTTACAAGTCTAATTACAGCCTAAAGGGTTGGGAAGATCTTTGAAGTGAAGTGTATACTGCCATGTAGGGAGATCTGGCTGCTGATAAAAATCTGTGTAGAATAGCAAGGGGAGATGCATTCCTACTAGAGTTCCAAATATTTCTGGGAATTGGGAAACTTATTACTGAACAGGAAAAAAGAATTCTTATTGTTACAATGCAGTAGTTGAGTGAGTGTTCTGGAGGCTTCCTGAAGTCCTTGAAATCCTTGTGTCTTTGCTCCCAAAGAGTCTGGGAGGTAGAGAGAAGCTGAAAAAAGCACTCTGAATGTGTTTTCTTGCAAAATTTGCACTTAATCGAGTATCAAAGAGCATTTAGCAGTCACTTCTGCTATTATCTCTCATACCTGCTTGCTATTGAATACTAAGGTTATTTTAATGCTCTTCAGAAATTCCAGGAATTCCTCAACTTGTTTTCTGTGCAGTTGTTCTGCTGTCTGCTGGCTCGGGACAGGCTCCTGGAATGCAGCTGGCCACATGCACATCCTGGATGGTTGGTTTGGTTTAGGCGCATGGGGTGATTAGGAGCAGAGGTATCTTCTGTCATGTCCCGGGTCACAGAAATGCATGTGCTCCACTAGAAAAGAACTGAAGATTTCTGCAAGCACACAGTCAGTGGGCAGCAATCTCCCTCCTCTTCCTCTGCCGATCCAGGACAGGACTAAAGGTCTGCTCCCTCGCACCCCTGATCCAACTCAAGGTTTACAGACCACTTGCAAAGAAAGGCAGCTCTGTGCTGGCTTTGGGCTGGATGCATCTCGTCTGAAGAAGCACATGTGAATTTGAAGTTTTATATGTTTGTTTCTCCCCTAACTGTATTTTGTTCATCTCGCCATAAAAACCTGACTTTGCTCTGACATGTCAGGTTGACAGTCCTTGGCTTATATGTATTTGCATGAAGGACCCCTCGAAATCCCAGGTAAGCCAGGCACAAGCCAAGGAGCAGAGGAAATGAGTCCTGTTATCAGTGCCAAGCTGATGGGTGGGGAAGGAGAAGGAGAGGCACTGATGTGATTTTATACCACCTCAGTTCAGGTGGTGCTGCTTTCGCTGTAAAGGGCAGAACAGTGACAGTCTCCACTCTCTCACTGAAACAAATCAGGAGCAATCATAACTCTCAAAGTGTAAAGTTCTCCAGACAGCTGCCAAAGTCTTCCCTTTGGACATTCACACCAGTTTCAATGGAATCTGTTTTTAAACTGTGTAGTTAAAAAACATGCAGCTCCTGTGTGTCAATTAGCTCATGAAGGAGTGCTGAGCACTTCACATTGTTATTTACAACAGCACAAAGAGCACGTCATGTTGCCTAATCAGATGTCATTGACCTGCACCCACACTGAACAGACCTCAATAATTGCACGGCTTGCAGGACTGCAGCAGACGGCAGAGCAGAGAGATCACTCAGAGTGATTCAATGGAGCAGTGATTTATCAATTGCACTGTGCAGTAAATCACTGCTGAGTTTACTTCCTGCATTTAACAAGTTGCTCATTAATTTGGACTATAACAACTAGGTTTGGAAGATTTGTGATGTAATCATGTTTGGAATTCTGTATTCGCTTCTGAAAATCCATGTGGATTTTTTAATCCAGCAGGAACATTCTTTCTTTGTGTGAGTCTAGAAAGGAATTCTGTTTTACATAGTATGACTTGTCTGTCCAGCAGCTCCTCTGTAGACTCTGCAAAGTTCCTGTGCATATGCAGATTATTCAATACATTTTTGCTGATCTTTCTCTGTAGCCTCTGGTTGGAAGACACTGGTGCTTTATTTGCATTTCTAGTTATTACAAACCTGTCTTCAAACACTGTTCCCTGGTTAATAGCCATGTTGGACAAACTAGTATGGACAGTCTTGCCTTTATGGCACCTGACTGCATTAGAGCTAAACAATGTGGCCCTGAGCGTGCTCTTCTTGGTAAGAGTGACTAAGTTCTATTTGTCTGTTCTGGCTCCCCCAGTAGTCTGTCAGGCCAGACTTCCCGTGTGGGCAGAGGACACCAAGAGCTCCAACCTCTGTAACAGCTGTGCCTGGTGCAGTGCTCTTACCTCTGCCAGGCATTGTTGCAGCTGTGCCCAGCCCCAGCTCCAACTACAAACACTGGAGTGGCAAACAAGGCATTTCCCACATAGGCAAGGCTTTTGCAAGACCTGCAGCAACCACTGAGCCTGATAAACCAAGCTCCCTATTCTTCTGGGGAGAAAAGGAGAGGAATGGCTGTCATGGATGAGCCTAGAAATCTCTCTTGTCTCATTGTAGTATCTTGGGATTATTGAGATAATTACCCATTAGCAGCTGCTTAGAGAAAAAAGGAAGAAACCCGAATTCTGGGTAATATACTTCCAGTTTCATGAAATCTGCAATTATGAAAGTTTCTCTCTGAGTTTCCTACTGAGTAAGGTGGCCCTCTGAACACATTCTCCAGCTGGAGTCTATCTGACAGTTCTCTAAAGTTTCTTTCTAAATTTGGAATATCTTCCAAGAGTGTCTCTTCCTCTTTCTCTAAGTTTATAATTAAATTCTGCAAGCAGTGTTTCGAGGTGTGGCAGACAGGGTTGCCCAAAGTATAGCTTAGTAAATGGATGTGGATGTTGCTGAGAGCTGTGATTCCCAGTCCCTGCTGGGTGGAGTGTGGTAGCTGCAGATGGCAGGATCCTTGCCTGCCCCTCTGGCCCAGATTACTGTGGCTGAGGAAGTGTGACACACAAAAAAAGGGATGTTTGTCCTCAGCTGTGGCAGTTCACAACTTACTGACTGATGTAAATGTGCCAAGAAGAGATTAACTAAAGCATAATATGTGTTCTAGTTACTCTTGTAAACTCCATTTAAACTTGTCAGAATTTTCTCTCCCTGTTCCATTGCCATTGTCATGTAACTAACACCTGAATTTATTTTTCCTAAGCCCCAAAGAATACTGATTATTGAGGATATTTAAAATCAGAGCCCAAGATACGCTAGAGTTTGGGTGGGAGGACCATATATTTTAAGTCTGGCACAATGCTGTGTCCTATTACGAGACGAAGCAGATTTTGCAGGATGGAGTTTCCTTAGGGTCATATCTCAGACTGAAACCATAGAATCATTTCAGTTGGAAAGGACCTTTAATATCATTAAGTCCAGCTGTTACCCTAGCACTACTAAGGCCACCACTAAACCATCTGGTGCCACATCTACGTGACTTTTAAATACCTCCAGGGATGGTGACTCCACCACTTTCCTGGGCAGCCTGTTCCAATGCTTGAAATACAGACCTTCAAAGGATGAGGCATCATCACCAAACCTATCCTCTCACTTCCAAGTGCAACATGAACTTCCCTGGTCAACCCTCTCCAACATAAACTCAGGCTTGTCTGTAAGACCAATTCTTATTTATTTTACTAATAAAACTAATTATTTATTCTACCCAAATGGCCTTACAAAGTCTTGCAGAGCAAAGCTGTCAAAGGCAGATCGGGCACGAGAATCAAAACCACTGATGCTCTTCTCATCCGGAGGAAGTTGAGCCTTCAGGATAGAATTTGTGTTGCCATTTGCATGAAGTAAACAATAGTTCTGTGTTAAGCTTTTACATCCTAATTGAAAATGGCTCTGTATGGCACAAAATGTCCTTGCAGGGACAGGAAGGGGATGAGTGAGTACCACAGGCATGAGACATGTAAGTCACAGCACTATCAGAGATGCTGTGCAGTAAGAGATTAGGGTGGCGTAGGGAGCGAGTCATATGTGCCTAAATCCTTCCCTGTCCCTCCAAGGCACCCACCAGCAAGGATATCCATCTGAGACTACAGAGAATTTTGGAGAGAGGCTGTGGGCATGGTTTACGTTTACGTTTACTTAGAGCCTGAGCTCTAGCAGTCAGCATGAATTCTCAGTATAAACAGTGTCCGTTAAGTTTCCTTTAACCTACTTCTGGGTTTTATATTGCTGGTTTTGTCTGTCTGAAAGTTTTGGGGTTTTACCACTGTAACTTTGAAAAAGTATGTTATTGAAAAAGTACTTTACCACCCTGTGTGGGAAAATCCACAGCATTGTCAGCCCTTATCAGATTACTTGCTCAATGAGGTCAACTGGTATTTGGATATTGTTGTATTGTGTCTACAAAGGAACGGAAAAAGCATATAGCATGTAATCTGAAAGTAGTTGCTGTCGTAAAAGTCAGGTTGGGCATAGAAAAAAGCTGTTAAATATTTTTTCAGAAGTCAGAAACTATTACATATCTAGAGTTTTACCTGTTCTATTTTCAACTTTTAAGAAAAAGGCAGCCAGGAAGAAATACTGCCAGGACACAAAAACCCCATGAATTTCCCACATGAGTAGGACGTGCAAAATCTGATGTGCTTCATTTCAGAGGCCTTATCTTTTGAATATCAGCTGTGACTGATACACACACACACACACATATATATATATCACTGATATATATGTGACTGATATATTCATAAGGTGTGTTCTAATCATTACTAGAGACAAGTATGAGAGTAAATGTCAGTGTTAGTGTATTAATTACCTTTAGTTTTATGCATATGTGCATATATTTATATTTCTACATTTTAAAAAGCAGTGAGCTTCCTTTGATGGCTGGTAAACTTAGATACCCATACTGGCTTTAGTTCAGCAGATCAAATCCATCCTTAAGCAAGTGTAGTGAAAAATTATGTCTTCCTCCTCTGTCCTCACTTTAAATCCTTTATGCAATATGGTTTATTGCTGTACTAGATCTGCCTGGCCCTAGGAAATCACCATGTTTTCTTTTGACTGGGTAATATTTCTAAAGAAGAATACTGAAATCTGAGTAATTAAGTTAATTCTGTGGCCTGAATATTAATACTCATGATCTCAAGCAAACAAAGAAATTACATGGAAGGTTGCACAGTGTGGGAGCAACCTGTTAACCTGCAGTGTCCCAGTTACATCAGATATTTCACAAGCATGTGTGTGTAGTAGTTTCTATGGATCTCAATTTACTATCAACCAACTACAATCTGCTAGGATTCAACCTAATACTAATAACTCTTAGCAGTTACACTATTTTTTTTTTTGTATATAAATTGTTCACCTGCTCCTAGCTAATTGATTACTCAATGCTGAGATATCACAGAGCTAAATATATTTTTATCATGAAATGGAAACAGTGCAGCTGAAAGATTAAAACCAAAATCACGAGGGGGGCCTGATGGGTAGTTTACAAATATGGGTAGTTGACAAAATATTTACACAGCTATGTGATCTGTTATTTTGGCGCACAGTAAGGACCAGTCTGTAGCATCCACATTGTCTAAAGGTAGCTCAAATTTGGGTTCAGAGATGCATCTTTTAAGTGTAGATGCACAGCTGAGATGAGAAACAACTCCTGTGTGACTTTTAGTCCTCTATTCATATTATTCCTTTTTGTAGGTGATTTGATTAATTTACCTCTCCATTAACAACTATGCTCTGGTTCCTATAATGTAGGTCAACTAATTAAGATATATAAAAATATTTCCCCAAGGTCATTTGTTTTGGGAACAATGAATGTGGGACACTTCCTTTTATGTGAAGAGTTCAGATCATTTCAGAAGAAGCAAAATATTATAAATGGTGACTTTGGTGGTGAAATATATTTCTAACAAAGATGCAGTTCTTCTGCTCAGAAGAACTTCCACAACAGCTGGAGCAAATCCATTTGACATTGGAGCAGGCAATTACAATAACTTCAGTAAAGGGCACTAATTTTGAGGTGGGGTGGAGTGTACTACCCAAGTCCCTTATGCTTCTCAAAGTTACTTAGTTGGGTTCTGTTTGCAGCCATGAAATGTACTTTAAGAACAATTGTTCTTTCGAGGCTCTCATTGGAGAAAAAAAAAAAAAAAAAAAAAAAAAAAAAAAAAAAAAAAAAAGTACATGGCAGAGAAATCCGAACTGTTTTCTGTATCAACCAATATATACTGTATCAAGTAACGAGTTCTGTTGAAACAAGTGTTCTTACGTCCAGAATTATCTTTTATTCCACTTCAGTGGGTAAAGTACAGCAATTGACTCATTACTCAAATTTCATTTGAGCTGTTGCACAACCTCAGTTGAGCATACTTTTCAACTGAAAAAGGCCTTTCAGCACTTCAAGAAACAACAAAAATATTTTCCTTTTTAATGCAATTATGTAGATGGAATGGAAGTTTGTTCTACTCAGCTACTGACATGCTGTCATTTCTTTTCATTCCATAGCACCGAGATAATTTTGAGATTTTACAATTAGACTAGTCTTAGAATTTCATGTGGTGATTTCTAATTCAAAACCGGATGTGATATTTGTTGCCGATTCTGTTTCAACTGCAACAATGAGACTTTCATCATATATTACCTACAAAGAAGATAACATTGAAAAAAATATGGTTTTGTTAAATTATATTTATATTCAGAAACAGAAATTTCACAGTACTTAGGACTAACCAGAGTGCTAGACCAGGGAGATTTTTACCACTGTGCTCATTTTTGCAAGCCAGTAAACTATTCACTCTGACTTCCCTTAAGTCCAAGTCTATCCAATGTTGATTTTTTTTTCTGTGTTTATGTTTCCATAACACTGCACACAGGTTCTTTCAGTGCTTACTATTGTGTTTGAAGCCTCAGGTATTAAAAGAGCCAGTATTCTCAATTTAAGTTGCTCTCTATCTATGTTAGATATATTTATAGAAGTGATGGAGGTGGGTTTTTTATTAATTTGTTAAATTAAATATTTTGCTCTTGCATACCCATTTGCTGCTGTTCTGGCTGCTGAAAACACTCCTGTTTCATCTACTATAAGTTTTTCATCTAGTAAAACCATGTGGTTTTTTATGACAGGTGTGGAGAGCTCATGCACAAGTGCCATTTCTGCTGGTTCCACACCTGTCATGCAGTCAGTCAGGTTTTCTGCAGCAGAATAATTTTGGAGCACCAGTTATGATTTATGCTGGGGGTTCTTTCCAAAAAAGCTCACTGGCTTAATTCTAATTGATGGCTTCAACTTCTCTCCTGGGATAAGGCTCCTTATCAGGACAGGCACATGTGATAGCAAATCCTGGCACAGAAACAGGATCTGTGAGTGGAAATGAGCCAATGAGTTTGTTAGAGAAACACAGCTATGGAAACAAAAATCCTGAATTAGTTTATATTGTCATCTGAGCAGGATGCACAAATAGTAACTGTATGAGGACAAAGCAATTGAGATTTAGCCAGAGGAGAGATTAATAGGTTGTGGTGATCTCTAGATAATATTCCTGCTTAGTGATTTATTATATTTAATGAGGTTTTTAAAGGCAGCACATATCACAGCAGAGAAACCATCCTACCAAAATTATTGTGACAGATTTGGAGAATGACCTGACACCCCTGGGGAGCTTGGCCAACCATTCAGTTGTGTTTCTTTTTCCTTCTGTTATTAAAGAAGAATGAAGGAGAAAGAGTTACTGAGGTGAAATGGTCTGATTTGTGTCTGCTTTATGGTGACTGAGGTGAGGACCTCCCTAGAAGTGTGCTCTCAGTGCTGGCAAAGAAGTGCTGGCAAAGAAGTGCTGGCAAAGAAGCCAGCTCAGATACATTCCTGCTGACAAAGTTTTGTTGCAACAAAACAGTACCGTGCAGGGTAAGTTTATACTTATAGCAACAACACTGCTAATTGCTAGTTGCACAGTCCAAAGTGATATAAATAGCCACCTTTGATCTAAATACCAGCACAGGCAGGGGCTGATAGAGAAATGCATCTCTAATAGTCAAGGGTGATAATCAATACCAGAGTTTACCTCAGTTTCAAGGTTCCACTTAGAACCTTGGCTAAAACCAAGTCTTTTCTCAATGTTTTGTTGTCCATTGCAGCTCCTACATTCTCACCCTTGCTGAGTAGCTTCCTCTGTGAAATAATTTTTTTTTTCTTCACTGCAGCATGCCATGATTAACTTGCCAGAGACAGCTCTATTGACAAAGCAGAAATAGTTTTCTTATTACTTTCTCTTTTCTTATCATCCATATTGTGCTGGCACTTCAGGGCTTCTCAAAGCTGGGGGTGGTAGAAAGTGGTTCAATGTATGAGATCTTAGCAGCGCTGCAGGGCCACAGGATATCACGGCTGCTTGAAGTGAGAAAAACCTGCCCAAATGACACCTCTGTAAAATCCCCTTTGTGGGAAATGTGGTCTTGTTGTAGCCAAGGCCACAAGGTTTCCTTAGAAACCCGGGTCAATCATCTAACCAAATGTGAGCTAGCTGTAATTACCTTCCATACCGAGAAGTTTCCTGTGCTGGAGGAACATCTGACAACATTGTATCAGTGAGTCTGTGTGTGATCCCTGCCACAAGCACACCCTAATTCTGCCAAGTCGTGATGGCAGCAGGGCCCTGCCATGCACTGGGCTTTGCCAGGTCGATGGTGGCTGAGCTCCCTCTACTAGGACATGTTTAACTCCCTCCACAGAGGGAAAGCTGGCCTTGACCTCCTGAGCAATGTTTCACATCATTATTTCCATGTCAGGAAAGCTACTGAGTCAGGTATTCCTGGGACCGGAATATTCTACCTTTGACTAACTCTTCTGGTTTAGTGGATCTCTTTGTTTCATTGGGGAAGGAGCAAGTATACTTGAGTGGAGTGAAGTTTTACTAGCAACAAGGATGCCTACAGATAGGACCTTAGGGATTTCTCAGATTCTGACCTTTAGGTCAGATGCCTAATCCTTTACCATCCCTGCTGAGATGGCCTATTTGCTTGGGAATGATCCTGTTGAGGAGTTATCCTTGTGAGAACTGCCCATAAACTTCAGCCAGCTCAGAGTTTTGTTGTGTTTGGACTGCTGCCATGCAAACCTCAAATTCTTGTAAAATTTCTCTGAAATGAATGAACAAAACAGTGTGGAAGTTCTCCGCTGCCCCTTTACCTCACACATCCCAGTTACCCTAGAAATGATTTCTAACCTAGTCATGCATGTCAAAGGGGAAAAGGGGGTGAGAAGAGCTGCCTGTGACAATAATCCTGTCAATTGCTGCCTCATATTATTGGTTAATTGTGATACTGGCAGTGGAGTTCCCCTCATTGCCCATGACAGTCACGGAGCAGCTCCGGTCCTGGCACAATCAGCAGTGGAACATTTTGGGGGGTCTCCCAAACTGGGGACACCTGAGGGAGAGCAGAGAGAGTCACCAGGAACCCCCAGCCAGTCAAGAGTGGCCAATGGGGCCTGAGTGTGGCCAGGGGAGCGCTGGTACAGCCCTCACCCACTGCCCTACCTTTTTCTAGACACCACAATGTAAGGCATTATGTCAAGACAGCTATGAAATCCCAGCTATTTTATAATAAAATTTGAAACACCAGTTGAAGGTAAGGTCTAGTTTTCTCAGTATTTATAATGTTTCTCAAGCAGTGGTCCATAAAGGAGTAATAGCCTTTGAGACCTGAATAAGTGGCCCCCAGCTAGCCTACAAAACCACATTTCCTTGAAAAAGGACTGGGAAAATCCAAAGGAAACCAGTGAATCTATTGTAACAGGCTACTAATGTTTTAGTCAGTGCTTTTGCATTTCAAGCTGCAAGCTGAAATGTGGCTGTTTTACTTTCAAATACTTGGCCAAACGATTCAAACAAGGCTTTATCAGAAGTGAGATTATTTTTTTAACCTCAGAAAGGACATCCTAAAAATTTGTAGAGAATGAGGAGACCCCCTTATAGTGGATGCAACAGTACAGATGTGACTCATGATCTGAAGGGCTGATGGGGTCTGGCTGATGGTGTGTGACACACAAAGCCAGGTAACCAGGCACAGGCAGTGTGTGCAGGGGGATGCTGGATCAATGCACGTGCTGCTATTGATGCCAAGAGTTGCCTACACTTTACTGGCCTCAGATTGTGTGCTGCTCATGGCTGGCCACACTCCAGTTCCTCTAGACATTATTCCCTAGTGTCCTTCTGGAGATGTGTTTTGGCTTGAGGTAGCCTTGCTTAAAGACTTTTGAGAAACACAGGCCAGGAAAAGAACACCAGGTACTTGTCCTTTCCTACTGCTCAAGCCTCTGGAGGAGCTGCCCTGAAAACTTTGTTCATAACAGTACTAAAGACAACACTTTAATATGGGACATTTGATGCATCAAAACATGAGAGATCTAATGCAATTTTATTTTAAAATCTAATTAGTTATTTGTCCAAAAGTGAATTGGTTACATTCATGTTTCTCTGAAATAAGCCAGACATCTTCAAGTTACCTAGGAGCATTAAACTAAAATTAGAAAAGTCCAAAACATAATAAAAATATTTTACTCTAATTTACTTTCATATTTTCAGACTTCTGACATCATCCTGTTGCCTGTTATTGCATTGTATGAAAGGATGGAAGTCTAGTCACTGATTTTGTTTATTTTATAAAATAAATGAAACAGAAACATTAGCATAGCTCTGAAGAATAATTTCATTTTATTGAGTATTAGTTATTCTTAGAAGAGAAACCTCTTTTTTTCCTTCTTGGGAATTTCTTTTTTTTTTTTTCAGTTTGCAGGTATAAAAATGACAGAAGAATCCAAGATGAAGTTTAACATGATCTGAAAAAAATTACAGTCTTAGATGTGTTTAGGTCTTTTAATCTTATCAACAAGGCACAGTATTGAAGAACTGAGAAATGACCTTCAGAGGGTTTTTGTGTGTAGTCGAAGGCTTAAGCAGGAATATGTAAGGAATACTTTTGTTTTCTTTCATATGTGCTTGGTTAACACTATGACTGTACCTTCTTGTCTTTCAGCCACATAATCAATGAGCTGATAGAAACGGAACGGGTTTATGTAGAAGAACTTCAAAGTATAATAGAGGTGAGAAACTCTTCTGAAATTACTTTTTGGTGCTTAACTTCTAAGTCTTCACTGCAAGCACACATCCTTCATGGGCTGAGCACTCCCACCTCCTGTTTATAGCACACAGGCTGTGTTGGCAAGATAGCTCAGCCTTGGACATGGAGAATGGGAAGGATGTTTTGAACATCCTTCCTTAGGGCTTAAAGAAAAAGGCACTTTCTCTGGCCTGAGCCCACAGAATGACAATTTGCATGGTTCTGAAAGTTATGGACAAAGAAGGAGTTAATAATGTCTTTTCAAAATATTGCCAATAGGTCTCAGAAGCAGCACCTTTGATGTGCATGGAGCCAGACACTAAATTCTGTGAATGTACATTTGGAAAATGATTGAGAAAAAGGAAGGCACCCCTCCTGCTATTCTTTATTGTCCCATGTTGTGCTTGAACACAGGAAAAAGCAGCTCATGCTGCAAATATAATTCTTGAGCTTTTGAAACTGATAGGATACCAGCATATTCAGTGTGTGTGGATTCTGAAGTCCCTAATCTTTGGGAGGACAGAACTGAGTAGGAATCAATCATGTTTATATTTGGGTGGGACTCTAGGGACAGTGGTCAATTCTTTATTGCATTTGTTCCATGGGAGTTGGCAGCTCTGGTAATTCATATATTACTCTTGAGTTTAAAATCAGAATGTTCTTCTCTCAAAGTTATTTTTGAAGAAACACAATCCAGTTTTTACAAGAAACAAACAACAAAAAAATAGTCAATCCAAATACCTCAGTTCAACAAATAAATCCAAACTAACTCTTGTGCAGTGAAGCAGAGTAGCAGAAAGATATTTGTCTGTCAGTCTTAGCAGTCTCTGACCCTATATGACCCAAATGGCTTTTGAATCTTAGACATATAATTTCATCTTTTTTTTTTTTTTTTATTAACCTTGTGACCTGTTCATTTGTGGTTAAAATGTGTTTACACAGTTACTGGTAAAATCTCTGGGGAAAATCAGAAACATCAGAAATTCATGGGAGCAACAAAGCAGCAGGCATGGGAGAAGCTTTGTTTGCTCTGTAGAGAACAAAAGCACACGGACTTTCCAGTGCTTTGAACACAGTACTTCTTCCCTGCTGAAAACAGGCTGGTTTTATTTTCCACTTTTCTTTGCAGGGGTACGCTTCAGAAATGGACAATCCCAATTTAGTACATCTGATTCCATCCGCACTTCAGAACAAGAAGGAAATTCTTTTTGGGAACCTCCCAGAAATCTACTATTTCCACAACAGGTACATGGGAACTGCTGGTTGTCCTGCATCCTTGGCTGCCACCATCATGTCCAGTCCTTTTCTGTTGGGTGCTTTGTCATACTCACACGTACACTGGCAGGAAAAGTCATCCTCACTCGGTCTCTGTGTGTGTGTCCTACAGAACCCATGTGTAGAGAATACATCTGAGATCATTGTTTCATCTTTTTCTGGTGAAGATTGTACCCTTTGTGCATTTACTAATGATTTCCCCTGGCGGGATCCATTTTGAATGTCTGATGTGGTCAGTATTTTTCCACCTCTGTTGGTAAAATGGTAGATGACTGGTAGATGTCACAGGACTAAATCCTGATATTTTCTGTCTGGCAAAACACCTCTGTGAGGAAGTTTTCTTAGTGTTCAGCTTATTGGTCCTGTATTTCTGTTATCAGATCAGAAGACATTATATATTTGATAGCACTTTTCTTTTTATCCCTCATATAAGATCACAAACCTTTCCAGAAGCCATGTCCATACTACGGACAAGGAAATTCAGAGCCCATAACTACAGAATACAAGTTGTGAACAAGATTAACCCTTCTGCAATCGGCTTTCAAAACACAAAGCTTAGGGCAACTTCTATAAATTTCCTGCTTTTCCTAGCCTTGCTTAAGCAAAACTGTCTCTAACTAAAGTGGGAATTTAGGAATTCTTTTGAATAATAATTGCCTGTAAGATGTAACAAACAGCTGAACAAAATAAATTTTAAAAAATCTCTTTTGCAAGTCTTAATATATGCCAGAGTAATTTCCAGTTTATATATTATTTTCAAAGATTATGTCTTCCTTTTGTAGAAAGATGTTCCTCTCCCTTTGCAAGCCCAGTCTTTCTTTCCCTAAAGGTTTAGTGCATTGTCTGTCACTGCAGAAGCCTTTGGACTACATCCCATATTTTCACTGCTTGCTGATTGAGCAACTGCATCTGACAGAGCATTCCTGTCTTTTCTAGCTGTTCTGAAAAATCCTCATACCCAAATGAAAAGCAGGTATTTGGGCTACAGATTGGAAACAAATTTCAACAGCCAGAGGAATCAGATGTAGCAGATGCTTGTGAGCAGAGAAAATATGATAATATTTGTGATTTAGGGAATCAGGTGACAACCATATCCCATTTTTCTAAAATATATATTTCTTGGTATGTCAGAACTGTTACCTTTGCCATTGAATCCTCATATTACAAAAATGAAGGCTTTAAGCTGGATTTACACAGAAGCTAACACACAACGTGAGTGGGATTTTACGTTACTCTTTGCTCTTTTGTTCTCCCTCTCAGGATTTTCCTTAAGGAGATAGAAAATTGCATTGAAAACCCTGAGCTTCTTGCCCGATGCTTTTTGAAAAGAGTAAGTATATAGTTTTTCAGGTTTGAATGAATATCTATAGTCTTATCCTACAGTACTTACAGATGTACTCCCATCTTTTCACTCTGTTTGCTTTTGTGAATGAGGGAAACTCCTCTAAGCAGATATTCCCAAATTAAACCACAGTTACCAAGCATTTATTCTGATATCTGACCCTTTGCCTGGTTTACTGACAGGAAGAGATCTGTTACCAGTGTTTTATAAGCATTTTAAGTCCCACTTAAAAGAACAAAACCCAACAAATAACAGTGATCCAAATGTTTGACATGCTTTTCATATCAGACACATCTATAGCAGGAGTCTGATGTAACCCAGACACAACCCTGCAGTAAATAGAGAATGGTATCGTGTCGCAGCAGGTTGCTCTGAGTGCAGACAACACATCCTGTTCCTGCTTTATCTTATCTCTCTCTTCTCTGCACCATTCAGGACACCTGGTCCCCTAGAACTGTCCCAGCAGAGTCTGCTGCTGTCCTTGCATGGACCCCACCAGCTCCATAAGACTCTGTGAGGTCGATTCCCTTTACTTCTTCCCATAACTCAGGTTGGATTCTCCTCTCTGCTGGAGGGGACTCTCAGTGCCCAAGTGCTGCAGCTCTCTCTGAGAGCTCCCAGTGAGGTCCCTCCTCCACCTCCACCCCCACTCAGCCTGACCATTAGTTCTTTCCTACAACATAACCAAAGGTGCTTGTTTATATAGCACTCCTTCAGGGGCCCTACTAATGAAAAAAAAATCTGCTTTGGTGGTTTGCTACTGCTTTCAGAGTTTGACAAAACTGTGTGAATAAGGCTCTGTGTTTTGCACAGGAAATGGAAGTGGTATGAGAAATGGGAAAATCTGTCCACTGTAGTCAACGGTACCTCCTGCTTCTACTGTGTGCTACAGGTAGCATTTGCTGCTTTTCCAGAGCACACATTAAATACAGACACATTTGGATGAACCAGTCAGGGGTGCTGAGCACTGCCACATTACTAAGATTTAATGGGAACTGTGAGCATGTGATACTTGCAAAGGGTATACTTCCAATTTACAAACAGGTCAGGCTGGAGAGAATCATACAAGTGTAAATGTGATTATATGTCCATTGGATTATTTTCTGTTTAACAACGAAGCATTTAGAGCTTGACTAAATGACACTACTAAGGCATATGTTGTTATCCTAGGATTCAGATGTTGGGCAGGAAAATACTGTGGTGAAATCATTATGCAAAAGAGGATAAGCAGTCTTTGAAGAATGCAGACCTTTGAAACCCAAGAAATGTAAAATAGTCCATGTGTTGCATATTTCCCTAAAGAATGCAGCTTAATAAAATTTCTTGGTATAGAATTGTTCCTGTAATTCTGCAGAAGGTTCAAATTCCTTATTTAAATGTTGTAGCTTATGTTTCTCTGTAAAAACGGCTTTTAAGCCCAATTCCCCTCACTATTCTACCAATGTGAAAATAGCAGTAAAGCCCCAGCTTCAGGTATGAAGTGAAAGAAAACCAGTCCCTCTATCACCTTAGCTCATTGGTTTCTGTGGCCTGGTCAAACCACACTAAATCTATCAAATAAGAGGTTAAATCATGCATTTGCTTTCTCCCTGTTTCAAATTTCACACTAAGAAAGCACAAGCTTCTCTCTTGAGATGTCTCTTCTCACACAGTAGCACCTTTGATTCGAGAACTTGCCCTTATGTTCTGTTTTTAGAAGAAGCCACATAAAGTCCAGAAATGTGTTGTTTCTGTTGGACTGCCTTTAGGAGGCACAAACAAAAGTCTGGTTGTGTGTTTGTGTTCCCCATGATTTGGCAGCTTTTTATGCCTTCCTGCTGAGCAGTGGCTTCTGGCTGCCCTGTGAATTACGGCTGTGCTTGCTATGACAGGGGGAAACAGAAGCAGCTGCTGTTCCAAGTGATGCCAAGTTCCAGGAGGAAACTCACATTGTTGCAGGTTCTCCTTCTTTGTATGGGTGTGCCCATCTTGCCACAGCAACAGGCTGGGCCTATGATTAGAAACAGACAGTTTTTTTAGATTCATACTTTGAAGAGTTTTACCCCATCTGATCACACTTGGCCTTTCAGCCCTGATTCCAAAGCTGCTTGAAAGTATCCTGAGAGCTGCAGTGAGACACTCTGGTGCCAGAGTCACTCCATCCCCTGCCAGTCATTCCTCTGCCATGTCCCCACACACTCTTCCACCTCCACTCTTCCAATGCCACCTGATCAGCTGTCACCATGAATGTGAACCCTTCATCTCAGCTGATGGGAGAAATAGGCTGTGGAGTCTCTCTCTGGCTTCTCTCTGGCTTTGTCTCCTGGAATACGGTAGCAGAATCTGGTAAAAGATGAGCCAGAAATGCTTTTCTTGTTCTCCCTCCCACTTTGGCTGACCTCATTTAGGGCATGATCTTCATACGAGCTAAATTACAAGGGACCCAGCTCAACTTTACCCACATGGCAGCTGTTTTGCCATCACTAAGATGCTTGACCTTACTTGCAGCTCTGTGTGGTCAAGGAGTACACAGCTTTCCAAGACAGGGGGGATGTGCACTGAATACCTTGCAGATTGGGTCTTCTGGTGCTTTATCAGCAACAAGAGGGACATGCTGGGCTGATCTGTGCTGTACAAAGGGCTGTGAAGAAGGAAAGCTTACCAAATCAAGGCAAAAATGCCCAGGATGGAACCAAAGGTGTGTCAGACTGCTTATCAAAATGTGCCAGGTGATGTGTCTGGCAGGAGTGATTCACTGTGCATTACCACTGTTCACTTATTCATGTTGCTAACTTCATAAAAGAAAATAGTTTAATAGGAGCCAGTACTTGGGGCATTTGGTCATTCAGGGAGAAAGAAGTTAGGAAAGGAATCTACCTGTGAAAGGATAGTAACCAGAAACCTGTGAGTTGGATTCAAAGGTCTAAATTCTAGACTAATGCAAAAATTATTCATAAATCAGACGTCAAAAAGATAATTGGAACTGTGTATATATGCCATGTGCATGGGAGCTTACAGAGCTCTCAGGGTCCAAACCAGTGTGGAAAGGAAAAGCTTTATAGGAGAGAGGAGCATGGTATAAAAGTACCAGCAAGAAGTCAGAATCTTTGCATGTGAAAATAGAGATGTGTGGAATATTTAAGACTGGGATTTGAATAATTAGACAATCAATTATTTCTTGACATTTTAGAAGTCTGAGCCTAATTCTATTCCTAACACTATTGCAAAACTGTGCTGGTTTGGAAGCAAAACCAGTGAAAGACTCCAAGTCAGAAACACAATTTAATAGGAGGAAAAGAAAAGAAATAAAAGAAAGTAAAATAAAAGTAATAGTATAAAAAATCCACTGACAGAGTCAGAATACAACCTGACACCCTGTTAGGGTGGTAGTGGCAGTCCAGATGAGATGATCTTGTCGAAGCAGTGATCCTGTAGAAAGGTCTGGTAGCTCTTGTCTCCTCTGGGAGTCCAGTGGATAAAAGCTGCCTGTGCTGTCCCAAACCCTGGATTTATCCAGGTGGGAATGCTTGGCTCCTCCCCCTGGGCAGAGCATCTCCCAATGGGCTGATCTCATTCTATGAGTCATGCAGTGGGTCCTTGATGGCCCATTAAACAGAGATCACTCCTGGAGGAAGTTATCTATGAGTCATGGGCAAGGCATTGTTAGGCTCGTTAACAGAAGATAAGGAAAAAAACACTGCCCCACCCTGGCTCCAACGGCTCATGGGGATAGAATACAAACCTTGGGCACAATTTTACATTGTAACCTAGGACAAAAACTTAACACTGTAATTAAATATGTATCTGCCTGAACAGGTGTCACTGATTTAGGCAGCAGTAGATTGCACTGGCATAGGGTGGTTCCACTATGGCAAATTACTGATAAATTGTAGGTTATTGTACCTTTTCTTTAAGTTTAAATTGGTTCTTTTCTCTTATTCCTAATAGTTGTCTGGTCTGTTGCTCTCTCTGTTCTTCTTACCCAGTCCAGTTAGGTTTCTGTGGGCCAGGATTAGATTGTAATGCTTGATTATGCTTTGTTGCTATTTTTAGTTCTGTGAGGCTTACCCCCTGCTAACCTCCCTCCACGGCAACATGTACAAACAATTTTATTTTTGTGAGGAAAACGCTGCACCTATTTTGAAACAGCACCATTAATACTCTATTGAGTTGCAACAGAAGAGGTTTTTGTATTGCATAAGCCTTGAGACAGTGTGGTGTTACCTGGCACAGCTCTGATTTCACAGCTGGATTCGTCAGGGTGATGTCAGGATGGGTCTGCAGAGGAAGACAGCAGCAACACTGATTTCTTCCAGTAACTGTACAGGAGGAAATGATTTCCCTGCAGCAGGAGTGTGTGGGAACTGCCTGGTAGCCTGAAAGCACAGAGGAAACATCCAGGAATTGCTGAGATTAATTTTTGGCATTTTCTTTGGTTTACTGAGGTCACATCCAGCAGGGTAGGTACAGATGAAGGTGGGAAGCTCCTGGCTGGTCGGGCACAGCCAGCCCTGCTCAGTGCCCTGTGGCACTGCCCCGTGGGCACCCGGCTGCACAGTCAGCAAGCCCAGGGGCTGGCAGAGGAACACCCATCTCTGCATCCACCCACACAGTCCAGAGAGCTCATCCCTCTCGGGGATTTTGGAGGGATTGTCTCTGTGTTCACTGAAGTCAGTGAGATTTTTGCCATGGACCTCAGTGAGAGTACTTGGAGTGTAGTCAAAGCTAAATAAAGTGAATCCACCCACTTCTAATTTGGAGAGGACAGGCTTTAAGTACATCCCCCTGCATGGCCTGGGACATCAACAAGACAAACTTCCTCCTTTTTAATTTGTCCTTGTACTATTGAGAGCCGACATTATTTTCAAAGTGTGTTGAACTGGTAAACCTTAGTCATCTTTAACAATTACAGTCTGTGCCAGTATTGTTAACAAAGTTTAAGTTTCTAATGTTTCTTTTTCTTTTTTTTTTTTTCCCAAACCATCAATTCACCTCCCTGAAAAAGATACCACTTTTGCTGTTATATTATGTGTCTTCCAGTCTGCAGTCTCCTTGTTTTGTGTGAAAAGCAAGGAAAAAAAAATCTCACGTTCAGGTGTATTTAACTTAATCAGAAGTAAAAAGCAGGTTTGGTGGTTTCAGTATGTTTTTACATACAGAGTTACTCCCATGTAATAATTACTTCATGTCTTAGGATGGAAGGTAAGACCAAGTGTGATTCAAGAAAGACACTCTGGGTTCTTTCTTTTTCCCTCACCTAAACTTCTTTTTTTGCAGAAGGAAGACCTCCAAATATATGAAAAGTACTGTCAGAACAAACCAAGGTCTGAAGCTCTCTGGAGGCAGTGTGGAGACAGCATCTTTTTTCAGGTGGAATTTAATTGCAGACTAGCAGTCCAAGGCCCCTCAAAGCTTGTTTTCCTTGTGTATCTCTATGATTTAGAAAACCTAGAGTAATACACAGACTTTTCTGCATGCTTCTTATACTGATGGCAGGTGCCCAGTGTGTGCCAAGGTGTTCTCTACAGGAGACTGGGTAGGTAGAGCAGTGGGTAGATTTCCTGCATAGGAGCCTGACTCTGCAGGCTATACCCACACTAAACAAGTACTGGCTTCTTTGCAAATCCCAGCTGATTGCAATCTCATCAGCAGCGAATGCCAGATTTCGACACCAAGCTGAACCTAAACATTAGCTCTTGTTTAGATATATTTTCACTGTGGCATAAGTAACCCGGAAATTCCTATGCAGATAGAACAAATTTCTCTCTCAGTTAATTCACAGACATATAATCTTCAGATTGTCAAATGATAATGGTCTTGGTGACTTGCCTGTGTTTCAAGAAATAATTTTATTTTTCTTCCATGTTGTCTCCCACAGGAATGTCAGCGTAAATTGGATCATAAGCTCTCACTTGATGCTTATCTCTTAAAGCCAGTTCAGAGAATCACCAAGTACCAGCTGCTGCTAAAGGTAAGTTCTCCATGACAGTGCAAAGAATTGGCTTGTTTTACTTCCAGATTTGCTTATCAGTCAGGACTATCTGGAAATAAATCCTCACTCAGTTATTCAGCAAATACTAAGCATTTTTTAGTTGTAAAATGGTAGAAAACAGTCTTGTACAGGGACTTGTATTTTAGATTGGGAACTGCTATTACTTAGCAGTACTTATAATAAGTAATAGCAGTATACTATTATATGTATAGCTCTCTCTACATAAAGTAAGATATTTTACTTACTTTTTAAGATAGTATTTTATTGTCTTATTTATTGTTTTATTTATCTTTAAACAGAAGTTGAGCTTGGCTTTATTGTATCAGTATATGGTCTTACAATTTGAAAACAGGAATTGATGCCTTAAATCCTGTCTTTAACATCTGTCCCTGTTTAACAAAACTTTTTCAGTTCTCTGAACAGATATTTTCCCATGGTTGTGACTCAAACCTTTCAGAGGGAGCCACTCCCTTTTGCTGCTTCTTTTTAAAAGACACAGCTAGGAACAAATTGTCTGTAATTTTTCCACAGGGTGAATATCTGAACTTCCCTCTTGATTTTGCTGGAACCATGAGTGGTCCATGCTTGAAATTCTGGTCTGAACTGGGCAATAGAAAATATATACACTCAAAACAATGATTTTTTTTTTTCTTTTTAATGTGGTGGCTTAAATTTCTGTCTCCATCTACTCAGTTCTTAAAAATAATATTTGCTGTCTTTCCCTATGGGAAGGTCATGAAGGTGAATTACATGCTATTCTCAAGCCTCTGGGCTTAAAGTAGTGTTATGTTCTGTCATGAAATTTAGCATTGAAATTTGCAATGAAGATTTTAGGTTGCCATTTAACTTGCTAATAGCTACTATGCTATTACTATGCACTGCTCAAAATGTGCCAGTACAAGCCACGGGAGGACCTGGTTGGCCATTTTTGTACAGTATTTGTGAACTGCTTATTGACTTCATGTAAAACTATAGAATCCACATATTGAACATGGATGTTGTCAAAGATGCAACTTCACTGATTCCAGTAAATTTACATCAACATAGTCCAGAAATAAATTTGAGCTCTGCTTCTTGAAACTATTCTGTGAGAAGGAAAAAAATGTCAAGGTCTCCGGGAAAGCAAGAGTAAACCAGATTTTACTTTTAATTTGAAATATGACTGTAAATAAACCCAAGATTAGATCGAGGAGTAAAATTCTCAAGCAAAACAAGTCTCAGCCATTGGGGTTTGAAGCTGGTCAGACCAGTTTCATACTTAGCAACAACACATTGGCACTAGCATTTATTTTGTCGGGGTTTATGAGATCTAGGAAGATGGTGCACTCTTTCCCTGGCTGGAGGAGCATTTAAAAGTGTAGTGTAAGAAAAATGGAAGCCAGTGAAAAATTGGTAACAAACAACTACTTATGAAGCTGTATGCCTTGAGTGGTGGGCAGACTGGATTTGAATTTTGGGTCACAATTATTGCAACCCTCTGGTTTCAATCAGTTTAGCTAATATGCTCATGCTGACAAAAGCCACATGCTCACTGTACAGAGATCCATCCTCATCCTAGAAAGTGTGCAGCAGGTACTGTAGGAAAGCATCCTACTTTCACCTTCTGGTTACCCAAGCACTTGAGGAGAGACTGCTGCTGTTTAGGGTTTGCAGGAACTATCTTTTTGCATTCCTATTTTACAGGAACACAAGTGCCTCAGCTCTTGGATTAAAAATATTTCCAAACTGAAAGTGTGGAATGTCTGACCTGCCAAATTCAGACTAGAAATTAATTAATATTTTTAACAGTGGTAGTATGTACCTTATGGAACTAACTGCAAAAGAAAATGGGGAATTATCTCACACCTGAAATAATTATATTGAGTTTCTTTTCTAGCACATGTGAAGAAAAAAAACCCAAAACTGTATGTTCTATGACATGCAAGGAGTTCATTGTAAATATGTCAGAATGGTCCTGTCTCATCTTAAATGAACCCTTTAAACTTGAAAATGTTCAAAAGATGAAAATGTGTGTCCTCAATGACCACCCCAGTGAATGTCATATTTGAGGGTTTTTTTGAGGTTTTGTTTCTCTTTTGTTTTCCTTAGTTCTGCTACTTTGTTTATGCAACACAAATTCCAGGGAGGATTGTCTTACAGTGTCTTCTGTTATCAGAAGTTGTCAAGTATTTCCCATATATTTTTTTAATCAGGAAATGCTGAAGTGTAGCAAGAATTCAGAAGGTACTGCTGAATTGGAAGAAGCCCTGGCCACCGTGCTTGATATCATCAAATCAGTAAATGATTCCATGCACCAGATAGCAATCACAGGATATGAGGTAATTGCTGCTGCTGCTTCTCCTCTGGTCTGAGCCATCCCATGTTCCTGTCATCACTGATCATGCTGTGCCCATGGCTGGTACTGTGCTTTATGGAGCCTGTGCCACATTCCTCAGGGGTGTCACTCAGTTGTGTGTTGTGAAGACCGAAAACACATCTCAGCACACCTGTGTGTGAATGTGGGGACATAGTGGTGCTAATGCAGGACTTTTGAGTAATTGCACCCAAAACTCATTTGTAGGTGAAGGGTACAAGTGCGACTGAACTTAAGAAATTTGCTGAAACTTTGTGACTCCTGTGCAACTCAAGTGTTTTCAAATCTTTTGCGCTTAGGGAGAAAAATTTGGCTTTCATTTAAAGTGGGTAATGGAATCCGTGCCAGTGATTGGCAAACTTGTTATCTGAAATGTGAAATAACAACCACGATACAAATCAAAGGGCACAAATATATATATCTCTGCAGAAGCTCCATTGAAGTCATATGACTTTCAAGAACTAGCTGACTACATAAAATGAGCCCTTAAGTGAGAAGTGGAAGTGATTGACACATAAAGGAGAAACAAGCCCCGTCAAACGAGGCCCAAGAATCATGTGGTTTCCCATTTTGAAATAGCTGCAGGGTGAAAATGTCAAGAAAGAAACAATATACTGAGTATTGTTCAAAGAATTGTTACATCACAGTAACAGGCTTTAATCCAGAAAAACTATTTTGTGCGAAATCTGATTTCCTGAGAAGGTGCTGGGGTCTATACAGATATCTGGGTGGGAGGAGTTATTCCGTTTTTCAGGATGGGATTGGCCTCAGGAGTTTGATTTCTATAGTTCTGTTTTGTGCAAGTGCATCTGCATCTGGTTGCTGAGGAACCCATGCCTGCTGCCAACATGATTTTATAAATAAATTCAACTGCTTGTTTGTTTAACTGCTTGTCAGAAATCCATTGCTGCACACAGCTGGAGATGCTCCTGTGGACTGTGCATTACATTTGGGATGGGAATGTGAGTTCTACCTGCAGTAGCTGTTGAAGGTGAAACAGTGCCCACCTCATTGTACTGGCAAACACTGAATAGCTGTGGTGATTGTGGATCAGAGAAACACCATAGGTCACAAATACATTCTTAGTTCTTCCAAACCTGACCAGCTTTAAAAAAGCAGCACATACTTAATCCATTCTGGTCATGGCTAAGTCTGAGTGTCTCAGAGATTCATTTTAGAAAACCTCTTTAGAGCATGTATATTATTATTGCAGACCTGAACCAGTCAACATGGGCATGGGAAGCTCATGGATACAGCACCTTTTACCTCCCCAGTTTCCACTGTTCCGTATCAATTCCCAAAGAGAGAGGTAACTTCCTCCTGTGTTTCTCATCTTGCTCCACAATTGTTTTAAGTACCATATTAATGGATGGCCTACAATATAAATTGTATTTCTGTGGCTCCAAAATACGAGTCATGTTTTAGACAAGTAAATGCTTGCACCCCAGCTGGGATACCATCATCCTCTGCTGTAGCAGAACACAGAAATCCCTGAAATGTGGTTTGTGGTCCAACACAAAAGTTTAGGACAAGAAACAACTAGACCTAGACGTAAGACCTAGAACTAGATCCTCCAGAACCTCTAGACCCTCTAAAACCTCCAGAACCTCTAGAACTAGACCCTCTACAGCCTCTAGAGGGGATTTATCCAGATTCCTGTCCATATAAATGTTGAGGTTATCCTTTTGTCTATTCCTTGCTTTAAAGTGTGAGTAGTTTTGTACTCAGGAATTCAACAGAACATTCCTGTTCCTTTTCAACTTTTACTTTTGAATTTTACAGCCTTTCATGAAATGCCAGATAGTAAGGGACTAGAATAGAGTCTCTAATGCAAGGACTAGATTTTTGCCTCTGCTTTCTTAGCTGAACTGCAAAACATAGCACAGTGGGACATGGCCACTGTTTAGCCCAATGCTGACAGCATTCCTGAGATGGTTTGTTATATGATTATTGAATGGGGTGAAAGTGTGAAAGAGGAAGCACCCAATAATTTCTTCTCCCTGTTCCGCCTGTCCCAGGTGCTCAGCTGTGGTGCCAAATAAACACCTCCCATAGACAATGAAACCATACCCCATCTTGTGGAGCCTTTCCCACACAGCCATGATAGAAATACTTGCCTGGAAAACCTTTCAGAGAGGGATATTATGCCAGTAGGAAAGCAAGTCTTGTGGCAGCTGATGAATGCTCCCAATTGCATAGGAAATGCTGTTTATTGGACTTGGGCACATGCAGGTTTGAGGAGCTGAACTCTTGTGTAAGAAATTGCTAACATGTAAGTCTGGGGTTGGTTTGGTGTATATTTTTTATTTTTAGGCAAAGCCATAAAAAAAAGTAGAATAAAACTTGGAGAGCAGAAGTTTTAGATGTGTTTCCTAATATCCTAATCCTAATATTTGTATCATCCTAATATTTGTATACAATCTGGCCTGGGTAGGTTGTCCATGAATTATGATGAGAGATTCTTATAAATTATCATATGTATTGCTCATCTTCCATAAACATGGGATACCATGTATTGTTCTAACAGGGAATAATATTTGAGATAGTGATCAAATCCTCCACTTTAAATTAACTTCCTTTAGGATAAAATATTGCTATCCACAAGCAGAAATTACCAGAAACAGTGTCCTCCTATTTGCTGCCTACACTGAAGGGAGTGCACTACTTGTGAGCTAATATTCAAAATCTCCTGTGGGATTGCTGCAGACTGCTACTCCTGTCTGCCTCTTTCTCTTTGCAGTGGCAGCCTCTCACTTCACTCATTATTATCCCAATCCCAGATTCAAGATTGGAGAGACAGGCCTGTCATAAGGGTTGAACTGAGCTTCTGGATCTCAGTGCTGTATTAAACAGTGCCTGGAGTGATAGGACCCTCTCACCATTGTCAGAACCATGTAGAAAATATGCTTAGGGTGGTTTTTTTTTCTTAATTTTTTGGTTTAGCTTTGCATATCAATGTGCTCTTCATGGGCCTGGAGTTTATAGCTACATGTACATATAAATACAAACACCCACAGTCTTGTATGCACCAAGATCCAACTCCATATATTAGAGATGACAGATTTATCAAAATTGCTGAGGTTTTCTGAATGGTTTGGAGAGTCTAATAATACCCTGATATAGAGTGTAAAAGTATCTAATAAAGGTCTGGTTTTGTAGTTGAATGTAGGGTCAAGGAGAGGGAGTGAAAGTGAGAACAGGTTGCAATTCTCAGTATAAGAAATTAGACATTCCCACTTGGAGCCAGCGTCTTCACCTTATAATCAACAGAACATGCAAATTTTGAAAACATGTACTTTAATAATGCACTGGGCTTATTCCCTCAACTTATTATACAAAACACTCCTAGGAAAACTTGCTATTAAGATAATTATGATTATCATTATTTGTTGAATCCCATTACCATATAGATGTTGCCATGTCTTATACCCATGTGTTACACGTGAATATATCATGGAACTGTTCTGGTGTCATCTGAGCTAAATATTTATATTGGTTGAAGTATTTACCCATCAATGGTCTTCAGACAAGACCTTTAATTTAGAAAGGTCTAGTTCCTGCCTAGTTTCACTCTCCCTCAGGTACTTTCATGGCTCCTTGGTGCATTGACTCCCTCTTTGCCCAGGGCTGTGCAGTATTGCATAGTTTGCAGATGGTGAGCCAAGAAACTATTGACAAAGCTTGTAAAGACTATTTTGAAACAGGAGGGAATTACATACCTACATAGCTCTAGGCACAGATCCGTGACTTCAACTCTTTCAAGGTTTTGCCCAGGGATGGAGGAAGCTTGTACAAGAGTGGAAACTGAAACTAGATCTTCCAGAGTCAATGCCTTTGTTTGGGTACTGGACTGCAATGGGCCTTCCTACTGCCTTGAAGTCAGGAGCCTTGAAACTGTTTTTGTCAGGAGAAGCTTCCTCTGAGGTCACCAGAGGGGACAGCCTGTCTGTCACATCCAAAGAGATCCTGAGATGGATCTTAAATGCTAACTATGAGTGGGAGACAAACTAGGAATTACGGACATGGAAACCAGTGAGTTTATGGTTATAGGAATAAACCACACAGGCTTAGCAAGGGGACGTGTGCACTCTCCAACACAAGGGATGCCTCTGCCTGGAATCTCAAACACCACCAGAGGAAAGAATTGTGCCTGGGACTATCCTGGTTTGAATGTGATTCTCTTTTCCTTGCTTGCTAGGGGGATGTCAGTGAGCTTGGCAAGCTGTTGATGCAGGGTTCCTTCAACGTATGGACTGACCACAAGAAGGGACACAACAAGGTGAAGGACTTGGCTAGATTCAAACCAATGCAGAGACACCTCTTCCTCTATACAAAGATGCTACTTTTCTGCAAGAAACGGGAGGAGAACACTGATGGCCATGAGAAGACAGCTTCCTACAGCTTTAAAAATTCATTAAAGGTAATAAATGCAGTAATGGTGGGGGAGGGAAATAAGCCCATGAGACGAGGATGTTTCCATGAGGGTATTTGAAGAAGGTGCACATACCTGGAGCTGTCCTGCACACCTGAGTAAATGACAGATCCCATTTACTTTTGGGATGGAGACAGACCGAGCCATATGTCCTGCAACAGCAGATGTGAACTTTGTTCTTTGCACCTTGATAGAAAGAGGCACCCTGTATGTTCTTGCCCAGCATCCCATGAAGAGAAGCCAGACTGAACTGACCTGCATCTGTCACTGCTCTGCCTATGGGCATCCTCCAAGTGTAGTCCTATTCTAAGTTTTCCTATTGACACAGCTGAGCAGATATATTCTGAGACAGTAACAGCTACAGATGAATCAATGCAGTAGAAGTGCCCTTTTATTTACAAGAGTGAAATTTCCAGGTATGAGTCAAGACATTTTACAGTGGGAATCACAAGCAGGTCACATTTTCCCTCTAAGCACATTGGTGTGACACTTGTGACTTTAGCCAGCTAACACAGATCCTCTAGTGTAATGTTCCAAACTTATTACAGAGTACCCAGACAGGAATTGTAACAGAACCTAGTTCAAGGCTTGAACCAATTCATATAAATATTCCAAGTTTCTTCCTGTAGAGATAGAAGTAATGGTGGCATAACACTGTCTAAATATTTAAATTAATGCTGATGTGAATGCAAACAAGAGGTGTGAACAAGTACAGGAAGAAGATGAGAAGCTGGTTAGGAGCAGCTGAACTTCAAAATTATGATTAAGAATTTTTCATTTAGGAAATCTAGAATTATTTTCTTCAGGTTTGTTGGGTCATCTGGATTTGCAGATTGGTCATTAAATCTCACAAAGCCCTATTCCATCCCTCTTCCTCTCCCACCTCAAAAATTATGGCAAGTGAAAAAAAGTCTTCCTAAAACTGAGAATTTGTCAAGGTGAACAAGATCCAGGATGGGGTTGAAAACTGATCCACAGATCAAGCAATAAAAGAAAAGAGGATAAATTCATGATCAGACATTAACTTGGGTTAATTTTGAACATTCTTTTTCCCTTTAGCAATCAAAAATACAAATGACAAATTAGATATTGAGAAATAACATGCTCTAAATTTTACTTCTAATGACTCCCTACGGTGTCAGAAGTGAATGCAGCCTTTTAAAAATGCTTCTCAGAGGATCAAGTTTAAAGACTATTGATATTTTCCAGATTCCATCTTCTTCTTTTCTGTTTTGAAATAGATGAGCACTGTGGGCATTACAGAAAATGTAAAAGGGGATAACAAGAAGTTTGAGATCTGGTATAATGGCAGAGAAGAAGTCTATATCATTCAGGTAATGACAATCTTTTTTGTTTCCAAGGGCTATACTTCCTTTCAGTTGAATTGTTATTAAGAATGTTCACTGTCCTGTACCTCCAGATACAATAGCCATTGAAAGCTTCATTGTTGTGTAGACACTGAAATGACCAATTTATTGTGAAAATGGTCATGATTTTGGCTTAAAGAAGAAATAAAGTAATGGGGAATTTCTTAGAATGCTGGGCAGAAGAGCAAGGACAGGACCTTAGATTTGTGGTAACTTTTCCGTGTTGAGGAACATCTGCTTTGCTCAAAGCTGGCCACAGTGTTCTAATCCTTGGCAAAACTGAGAGCCAGTGTAGGTCAGGGCAGCCCAGTGATTAGCAGCGTGTTTTAACTGGATCTGCTTTGCTTTGTCCTCTTTTGTTCTCAGGCATCTTCTGTTGAGCTGAAAAACACCTGGATTTCAGAGATCCGCAAAGTCCTGACAGGACAGCTGGAAGCATGCAGAGGTAAGGCTCACAGAGCAGCAGCTGGGAATGTGTCCTTCCCTCTGTAGCTTTGTGTGACAGTTATGGGGCTGGGACAGGTTACAGTGCCAGCCAGTACCACCAGTGAAGCCAGCAAGGACCAGCTGGGCACTTGCAGCATTGCTGGGATTTAAAACCATGTCCTGATCAAAGAAAATTTCTTGGACTTTTATAAATGACACGGATAACTATTCCATTCACAGTTAGTCCAAGGAACATGGTTTTCCTCTGTTGTGCCTCTCAAGCCACAACTCCAGAAGCATCCTTTTACTTCAGCATGTGAGGAGATGAGGTCTGCATGCTGTGTCTGCTCACAACACCTGGATCAAAAGGTCTCCTTCCACATCCATGACTGGACAACTGCTCCTCTGTCCTAGTGGTTGCTTTGGTTTTTTTAGCTTTGAGTTTTTGTTTTAAATCTAGTCACCTACCTTATGTTCTAGATGTCAGTTGTCTCATCTTTCCATCTTAGTGACCTCTCTGTAAAACATGGTTAATGACATTTCCCTCTCTCACAAGAGATGTCACTATGAAGGTGGTTTGTGACATGTTCAACACCATGAATGACTGACTCCCCTAAGTACCTAAGATAATGACACCCTTTTCTATATAAGATACTGAATCACAGACAGACAAAATTCCATCAGGTTATTTCAGATAGTAAAAGAACATAGTGATGATAGCTATCATAGGTGCTATTCTATTTATTCTCAGGACAAAAAAACCCACAGACTTTTCCTGGATCTTGGCATTGCTTCTCACCTTGCTCTGTCATTTTCTGCTTCTCTCATACACTCATCTCCCTTTAAAGCAAGGTCAACAAAGCCTCTCCACCCACATCCTTCAAATTCCAAAGCAGACTTTGTCCAAGGTGGAAACCTGTGCTTTAACTTTAGAGGTCACCTCTATTTTAATCACCTGTTTAACAAAGACAATGAGTTCTTACAACCTTCTTATGTAGAAGGAAACAGTTATGAACATTACCCTCAGCAATTGAATCCAACCCATAACAATACACTTATTTACAATATTTACTGCTCTGGTCTTTTGTTTCTGATCTTGTCTTCATTTTTCTCTTTTTATTCTGAATTTTACTGTGATTAGTTCATCAGGAACTACTGAGGAAAGACCTCAGGATTCTTGTTAGTGCAGTTTCAGGACTGGATCTAGAGGCTTTCTGATATGGTTTGTAATATTTGCTTCTGAAGTATAAAAGCTGGTGTTACTTAGGCTACCACAGAAGAGTTGCTAATGAGAAAATGTACATATTTAATAGTATAGGATGCTAGTCCTCCATTTGTGTTCCTAGGCAAAGGAAATTAAGCTTATATGTTACCCACATGAGCATTTGTGAAATCTCTGTAGCATACAAGACCTCTTAGCTAGAGTTATTTTGCATTTTCCAGAGAAAAATATATAGGAGTCAAGACTGATTGAAGCATTTATATTTTGATGTTCTTTATGCTTTTGCCCTAAGATCATACAACTGTAGAATATTTCAGGCTTCAAGAGACCTCAGGACATTGCAGTCTAAGGTCCTGCTCTGAGCAGAGTCAGTTATTGGTCAAACAAGGTTACTCAAGATTTTATTCAGTCTGGTCTTGAGACCATCCAAGGGTGACTTTCATCCTACTCTGTGAGTAAAGTCAAGCTTTTCTTTATTGTGAATCCAGCAGAAAAACAGTCAGAGGGTATAAATCGTGTCTCATATGCCATTGCAACTCTTCCCCTTGCCTTTTCCCAAATGATCACATGAATCAAACCCCTTACTACAATAACTGGTGTCAGGAAGCACATGCTTTGTCCTGTGATTTTGAAGTTTCTATTTCTAATGACTCACAAAAGAAGAGGCCTTAATCCAAGACTGGATATTTTTACAACTGAGCACTGCAATGGGAGAAGGAAGAGGGATATATTGTTTGTTTGGTTGTTTTTAATGACTGCTGTTAGGAGTCGCATGGAGTGTTGGAATGTTGGAAGGAACCAGCTGAGATGAATGAGTGAGGGGCAGAGAAGGTGGCCGCAGGATGTGATAAATAATTTAAAATATGGGTCACTTGTGTCCAAACACTTGGTGTGTATCCAGCCCTGGCAGATATTGCAGTGAGCATGGAATGCTAACAAAGCTTTCAGCCATCAACCCCAAAGAATGGAGCTCCCTCTCGAAGGCACAGCATTTACTGATACAGCTTCAGGGATTTATGTAAGGCCATGAATCAGTTGCCAAACCCAGGAATGGAGCTACTTCCGACTCCCCACCCTGCATGGGCATTTCTACCCCATCAGCAAAGCACTTGAGTTTAATCTTTCACTGCTGCCCCATCCCCTTATCACTTCTCTTTTAACGATAGGAGGTTCATCTTTTTTCAGAGTGAAATAGGCCAGAGATCTCAGCCATGTGTGAGTTTGAAAGCAGCTCCTTCCATTTCTTCCTTACTTCTCAGTGTCTGACTCTCCTGGCCCTGAAATCCAGGCTCTGAGCAACTGTCATAATTTTTCTTCACTCAGCATTTACTGGACAAATTACTAGTCTGTTGCTACCTTGCAGCCCTGCAAAAAGAGTGAATAAGTGGCATATGAATAACATTTTCTGATCACTGTTTGTCCAGGATGCTGAGCAAAAGCATTCTGCAGAGAGATGGGGATATATTCTGCTATACAGCTGAGTATGCAAAAGGACTGATGGACATGTGTTGCTAAATCCAGAAAAAGCTGTGAGCCACAAAACTTCTATTCTGGGGAAAAGGCCATTATATCCATTCTCTAGATCCATATCATGCAGTTAGCTAGGAAGAGGTACTGAGGAAAGAGAAGGTAGCAGAGGAAGAAATCTCTTTTGCAGTGAAAAAATGTGAGTAGAAGAGTTGTTTGGTGAGCTGAAAGGTTTCATTAAGATCTTAATATGCCTTTCTCTTCAAGTACAAGCATTCCATTTTGATTGCAGTGGCAGTCAAAATCTCTCCTCTCGTTTCTCTCTCCCACCGTCTACATAAACACAGAAGCAACTTACACATTTTGGAGCAACTTCTTTTTACTTTTTCTTTAACAGAAGCTAGTCAACTGCACCAAAGAATCACTGAGAGTGTGTATCATGCACCAATGGATTCCTCCAATGCAAGCAGGTAACCACCGCTGCCTTGACATATCAGGGCCATGTCTTGTCTTGCATTTGTGCTTTGGCAGTACATAAATTCTTAAGTTTTTGTGTTTAGCTTCCTGGGTATGAATTTACTCAACTGTCTTCGAAGTCTTTAAAGATATATAAATACAGAGAAATGTTTGCTCAGGAGAGAAGTAATATCACAATGCAGAATTAATTTCAAAGATTAACTCCCAAGTTTAGACAAAAAGTATTGGAACATTTCCAGGATGTTAAATGGAGCTGTCAGCAATGTTTTATAATGACCCAGTGGCTGGGCAAGTTTAATGTAAGTTGGCATGGGATATCACTGTAAAATCTTAGCAGGATCAAGCAAACCAGGAGATCCCAGGTAATAGCCAGCCTTTGAGAGTTGTACAACTCAATGCAAGAAATATTAAACAGATGTAGTGTTATTAATCCTACACCATATTTTCTCTAGGCTTGGGTAAATTGCTTTGTTTAGGGTTCAAGGGTGGAAATCTTTCAGCAGAACCACCTTGGGGATAGGAGAAAAATATTCCAGTAAGATATGAAGTGCAATCACAAAAAATGTTTCAGAAGAATCCAGATGTGTGTTCTTATAAGGCTCTTAAAGTGACATTTTCCAGACCAGAAATTACAGACAAAATATGTCAACAGAAAATTAATTTACTCCAGAAGAAAGGCCATGTGATCAGCTATTTGTCCTAGAGTGGATTAAACCAAAGGAAAAATGAAGTGTTTGTTGGCCTCACTCTGCCTACTGTGCCAGAAGAGGAGAGGTCAGATGCTCCTGCTCCAAATGCTGAGTTATTATAGGAACAGAAAGAATACAGTGAGTCTTCCTGAAAGAACAGTGCTCTGGGCTGTGATGAATGGCACAAAGTTCAGAGTGTCCCATTATCTGTAATATGTGTCCCCAAGAGGAGCAAGGGCAGCAGAATTGCAGCACCAAGCTGACACTGCAGTAATTGATGTGAAATGGTGGATCCAGAGATCCTCAGACTGGGGAGCCCTTTCTGCAGCCTGTTCTGGGATGCTGGCTGGAGACAAGGAGGGGAAGGAAGAGGCTGGACAGCCATAGCCACCATGTGGCACAGTCTGTGCTCATGGCTGACATGACCAAGCAGCTCCAGTTGTGAGAGGTGCTGGAGGCCACTGGAGACAGCATTTGCTAAAGAGTAGCCAGCATCATCAGTGCTCTGGCAGCAGATGGAGGCTAATTAATCATTGATGTGTTATCTACCCAACAGACACCTACTCCTGGGTTGCTCGTGTGTGACAGTGACTCTGCTGTTTGTTGGGAATGTCAAACCTCTGCTGTGACATTGGGGAAATCTGTTACAGGATGCTTTCCCCTCCCCAAGCTGCATCTGTTCCATGACAAAGACTACCCCCTTTACTATTTACATGCCACCAGCATCACCTGGGACTGCAATTCCATGAGATAAGGCAGGCCTGACTTGGCATTGGAGCTGAGGTGTTGGGAAAAGGGACACTTAGAGCCAGTGTCCTTAATACAGGCAGTTACTGAGTGTCCCTAAGTTCTGTTCAATCTATTTAAATTCTCTCTCTCCAAATTATTTCACAAAGTTCATTGTTTAATCCTAAAATGAGATGCCCTGTGGTATCTATTGCTGCTGTATCTCTCTCAAGGGATGGCTGCTGCATTTCATTGATAATGAAGTGATCCCTTTGTATTGTGTTCTAATCTATTTAAATATATAAAATTTAAATAGTCTGTTGTTCTAACTGCTTAACGATCTGCTTTGTTGGAAATGAGTGATGCAGTCATACATCCATGTAAAAATATCCTGTGAACATGGATAAACACAAACTCTTGGAATTTGGCTGCAGATGCTGTTTCAGAAAAGCTCGTGTATTTTCTTGGTGTCTTTCTCACAGCTGTAAATCTTTAACTCTGTCAGCTGCATGTTTCACAGTTACCCCAGCCTAGCTAGGAAGAAAGAGAGGAAAAAGAATAAGGAAATGTGAGTGTGCTTTGGATTTGTTCCCATGTTTATTTTGAGCCCCATTTTGTACCTGACATTAGGCTGCAAAATCACATTTTGATTTAGTACAGGAGGTAACAGAGACTTTGCTAAGGTTCCATCAGAAACAGGTCAGAAGTTCAAATGCAAAACAATGAGTCCTGAACTGCCTTATATTTAGAAAAGGTATTTACAGATGCCTAGTATTTGAAATGTTTTTAAGTTTTTAATGATATCTCAGACCTCTTACAGCAGAACAAACCCTCTGAATGTTAAGTGTAGCAGTTCACGTGTTAATTGTAAGCAGCAGTTTAATTGCTGATACGTGTCAATAACAAGCACTTCGGCAAAGAGTATTTCAAACGTGTAGATACAATGATTTGTGTGGAGCAGTCTGCCAAAGATAACAGTCAAACACCCAAATTAAACCACCAGACATTTGCAAAATAAAACCTTGCAGCTTGAATGTCCTACAAACCTGGGACAGGGGCGTCCATCCCACTACAGACCCAAGGCCAGTACCTGGGTATGTTTGTAAAGGTGGATCCTCCCATTTGTGATTCAGCGGCAGGCAGGGATATCCCACTGGGATTCATGTTCCAAAAAGCAGAAGAAATAGAAGCTGGGGAAGCCAATAAATTTATATGTTGCTCTATGCATGGTATGCATGACCATCCAGTATCCATTTCTCTCCTGGAGACAAACGTATTTATGCTGCAAAGGATGGAAAATCTGGATTATCTTTTCTTACCTGGCTTCCCGCTCCAACCTTTCAAATCTGTTGCACTAGCAAAATGAACTTGTGCAGACAACCAGCTTGTTTCCACATTTTTCCCTTCTCAACTCTGAGGAAGCACATCCCTCACTGTGTGGTGTGGAGAGGAGGCAGGATGGGTTTTTTCCACCATACATGCCTGCACAGATGCAGGGTTTTATAGCACACAGCATTTTAAAACCAGCCCTTTGTTCCTTAGGCTTCCATGTCTGAGGGTAAAAAAGAATGCTTAGAGCTCAGTGCTGTATTAGATGTTAATCAGGGTTGTTACTATTTTTGTATTTCTTTTGTCCCAAGGTATAGCAGGAAGTCATCAAGTATATATGAAAACAAATCTGAGACATCAAATGTGGATGCATCTAACAATAAAAACAGGAATTCCAGTCCCAGTGCCAGACAAAAGAGAGGTAGGAGTTCTGACAGAGCTTTTGCTTCCTAAGGGTAATATTTTTATATTTGCACATATTTCTGGAGTTTGATGAGGATACTTTAAATCTACATTGTTTTAATCCAACATCAAAAAAACAATGCTACAAAGCTGAATGACTGTACCCTGAAAATTTGTGAGCACCAAAAGGCATTACCCGTTTAAGGTTTTTAAGTCTGAGTTTTAATGCTTTATAGTGCTCTTTATACAACTTGTGTTGTTTAAAAATAGAATTTAGGGGACAATAGCATATGTGTTTTAACCTTCTGCATCCTGGTGAAGTTGATTTCTAGACATATTTAATTTAATTTTTTTTCTACAGACTTTACTAACTGATTTCTTTGCTTTAAGTCAAGGAGAGTTTTTTGTCTCTTCTGTGTATATCAGTTCTCCTCAGGTGTACAGTAAATAAACCCACAGGCAGTCACAGAAAGTCCCTCCATTGTTTGAGGCCATAAGTACAATAGATCTTCTATACAACAGAGGTTAAAATAAACACTATAAAGAAACTGAATCTCATCTGAGAGTAGCAGGAACAGAAAATGTTTTGACAGCAGTTTCTCTTTTAGGCAGTATTCCTTAATGTTGAACAAAGTATTTTCTAATAACATGAAAAAAGAAAATTGTGAGGTCTTAAGAGATTAATGCCCAAATGAGGCATAAAGTAACAGCCCCTTTATAAATAAAGACAGTAAAAAAGAAAATTGAATATCTCTCTTGGAAAAACAGGCTATTCTCCAAAAGATTTTTCATTGCACTAGGTTTTCATGCTGAGAAAAAAAGTTATGGATTCTTCATTAAAAAACCCAATCTTAAAAATTTCAGTAAATTTTTATTTTCAGAACGTTTGGACTTTTTAAAAAAAAAAAAAAAATTAAAAAGTGGAAAAGTAGCTTTTCCTTTTAAATTTATAAACCCCTTAAAAAAAAACCACAGGAAGAGGACTGATGTTTTCTAACTGTCCAGCTTGCTCAAGAGTGTGGGAACTAGGATCACATTCCGTGCTGATTGTAACTCTTCTGTCTTCTGCTTTCCCATGAGCAGCTCCTCAGGGCTCTGGCTGGGATCCCACAGGCTCAGCCCAGAGCATCCTCATCCTCTGGTGGGTGGCTCTTTCTGCAGGGCAGGGCAGTGAGTCCATTCTTGTTTGGTGATTGGGGTGTCCTGTGCATCCTGAGTTGCAAACCTCGCTCTGCAGAGCCAGCAAAATGCTCTCCAGCTCTAGATGTCCCACCAAAACTCGAGTCTGTGTCCCTGGGGTTCTGCAGGGGGCTGAACTCAAAAATGTCGCAACACCCAGCACAGAGCCTCGTGCTCTGCCAAAACTGTCTCTTTTGTGCCACCTACTGCCTGTAAAATGCTTCCAATATCGGTGTAGTTAATGGGAAATTAGATTATTTTAAAGATTATTTTAAAATATTTGGGAGTTTCTGCAGTACAGAAGGGGAGGGTACTATTGACAAGCTATTTCAGTTTCGTTACTCTTATTGATAAGCACCTATGGCAGAGTTTTCTACATGTAAACCAGTGTTTTGTGTGGACCTGACAGGTGGAGTCACTGCCTTGAAATAAAATAGGAACAAATCTTGCAGGAACCTGTGGGGAGCTCCTTGTCTGACTGCCCTGCTCAAAGCAGGGTCAGCTGCAGCAAGGTGCTCACAGCCATGTCCATTTGGGTTCTGAACAGCTCTAAGGATGGTGACTCCATAATTTCCATGTGGATACTGTCCTAGGTTTAACCCCTTTCACAGTAAAAAGGGTTTTTCATATTTTTAAATGGAATTTCCCATATTTCAATTAGTGCCCATTGCCTCTCTCATCCTTCCACTGGGCTCCACTGAGAAGTATCTGGCTCCATCTTCTTTATTTTATAAGATCCTCCTGAGCCTTTTCTTCACCAGGCTGTACAATCACAGCTCTTTCACTCTCTCCTCATGTCAGCTACTGCAATCCCTTAATGATCTTCATGGCCTTTCAGTGGATTTACTCGAGTATGCCCATGTCCTGAGGAGCCCAGGACGGGACAGCACTGCAGGAGTGTCTCTCTTGTGCTGAGATGAGGGGAATCATCACCTCCCTGGGCCTGCTGGCAGCTCTGCCTAATGCAGCCCAGGATGCTGTTAGCTTTCTTTGCCACAAGTATGTGTTGAAGGTTTTTGTTCGACCTGTTGCCCATCAAGAACCTGGTTCTCATTATGTTTGGAAATAATTTCCAGGGTTATTTGGTATACCTGCAGAATGAAGGAAAAGGTTTGAAATAACTCAGGTGGAGAAAACATGACTTTAGAGAGCAATATCTAATACTTTGCTGGTGCTGAGAGGCTGTGGGGACTTGTGAAATGTGAAAGGGTCCCTCAGTGAAGTGATTCAATTGCAGAGCTGAAGAAATAACACAGGAACCCACTCCTCTACACATGCACTGCTGTACTCCCTGTGGGACTCTCTGATAATTAAATGCTATGGATTTTTTTGCCCTAAGAAAACAGAAAGTAAATATATTTTATATACCAGTTTCTGAATTCTTCATAAGCTACAGTATCTGTACAAAGATTGCCTGGCAGTGGGAGCAGCCATGGCAGGGAATGGCCAACACAGACTGTCTGAAAGCCAAAGGCAGCCCCACAGCTGAGCAGCTCCTCACCAGATGCACCTGCCTGGCCCAGAGCTGGCACTGAGCACTGGGTAGAAGGAGCTGAACCACAGTGACATAATTCTTCTGTGTTGTTAAAATCTGTTCATCTCACACCCACCTATGCATGCAGGCACCTCAGGTCCTGGATTATCTTGGCTGCAAATCAGGAAGTGATGGGATGCGCTTTCCTTTGGAAGCACAGCTTGTCTGTCTCTTGCTTGTCTGTCAGTGTGGATTCACTGTCTCTTCGTGTTCTCTTGGTACTTTTGGTCTTCATTTGTCCCTCTAAAGATTTTCATGTGACAGTGCCTGAAATAAAGAGGAAAATCTATTGGTTAAATCCCAAGGCTCAGAACCAGGTACCCAACACAAGGTTTTTCCCCTGCTCCTTTGCCATAAACCTTCTGGGTGTTACCCGCCCACACCATGAAAGGAGCAGATGGAGGATTTGGCAGGAATGTGTGAATCTGGGGGTTTGATCTAGGTCCACCTGTTTCCTGCAATGTGAGTAACTGAGTATCTTTCAAGCCCAGAGCCTCAGGACCTCGATCCATCTGTGAGTGATCTCGGCAGAGGCAGCTGTCAGACAGCATGGCTGATTATTCATGCAGGAGCCTGGCATGTGAGCTTTGCTGGCATGGCATCCTTACATCCCAGCAAATCAGACCAATTGCATGACTCTCTGCCAGCTTCAGAGGCTTTAGAAAGGCTTCAGCAGGTAAGGCTGAAGGTGTACCAGCCACAGGGCTGGTGAGGGCAGACTCTTCAGTTCCAGTGCTGGATTGCAGAAGTGGACTGCTCTCAACACTTGCTTGCGCTGCACTGCAAGGCTTCTTCTCTTATTTCTCCCTACAACTCGCTGTTCCAACCAATGATGTGTTTTCATAATAGAAGGCACTAGCTTGCTGCTAAATTATATTTTCCTTTGATGACAGCTACCTCCCTTCCCCTGTTATTCTTTGTTATTGTTTTGTTGTTGTTCTCCATTAAAACTCAGTGAGCCAAACTCAACCAACAGGCTCTGTTTGGTTCAGCTGGTTTACTCACCCTGACCTCATGTCACCTTTCTAATTGATTAGCTCTTGCTCAGGCTTGAACTGAATCAAAATTTATTTCTTTTTAGTTGTCATCCAGTGCTAACCTTTCCTTTCCCATAAGCCGAACAGCTGATCCTTCCTTCCTTATTTCTCTTCCCTCTCCCTCTCTCTCCTAGTTGATGCTTCCAGCAGCCTTAACCTTGAGCGCACAGCGCTTGCTAGAAAGCGATTCACATTGCAAGGTCTTTCCAACCGCAGAGCTCCACCCAAAGGTAAAATCACCCATGCAGCATTTGGTCTCAGGCCATCTGTCTCCTGCACTCCCACAATGTTCTCTCCATCCCATGGTGCCATCCATCACCGTTTCCTAAAGTGCTGCTGCATCTCACCCAAATGCTCCTTTGTGCTGCACACAAGTGGCTCCTCTGCTCAAAGACACCGTCACCAAAAATCGCTCCCACAGCAGCACTGGCAAGGCAACCTCTGGGTTGGCTGGTTGAGTCTTTTACTGGTGCACAGTGCAAATAACATTTGTTTCCACTTTCTCTCAAGGGTCAAAGTGTGAACTGGTTTTAAATGATCAACTGAACTTCTTTCAGCAGCTTACAGGCTTGAAGAAAAAGAATATAATATCTGTTGTTCTACATGAGATTTTGGTGTGTGTAATAATTCATTGGTTGGACATCTTTGTTTTTTCAAATATTGTTCAGCTGTGGCCTAGTGGGGAACCAGAATTCTGGAGATCTGGGTCTTTATTCTACTTAATTATGTTAAATGACACCGTAAAATGCTGTGTTTTGAGTACTTGTGCATAAATGTGTAGTAGATATCCATTAACAGAGAGCATTGCGAGTTCCTGTGATGGCTGTACAAGGAAGAGATTTTAGAGGAAAGAAAGAAATGTGAATAGAAATTAAATTGAATGACTACTTACAATCACTTTCTGAAAACATACTGAAATTAATCCCTTTTTTGTTTTTGTGTGGCTTTTCTCCTGTTCTGATAAATAATATTTCCTCTGTGAGACAGAGGGATAGTATGCAGTGATGGAGAGGGTGAGCATCAAAGGAGGAAGAACCAAGATGAAAGCATAAAAGCAGAAATACAGAAATATTAAATTATAATGTTATAAAGCAGACAAGAATGCACCAAGAGTCAGCACTCTATAAGATTCTGGCTACAAGATTAAGGCTGCATATGTAGTGAGATCCAAGATGGACAAAGTTCAATGTCTGAATATAAAAATAAGTGGGGTTTAGATCTTGTGACTCAGGAAAACCAATGATAAAACACAGATTTCAGAAATAATGCTGTAATTTTTGCAAATTTATATCTACAATTTTGTTTGGGACCTCTTTTTTGTCTCAGTTTTTCTTGTCATATGAAATGTCTTGCCTTGTATTCAGTGTTCCAGGCAGCAAAGCACAGCTCAGAAGAGCTCGTGCCCCCTCAGCTGTTGGTGCTCTGAGTTCAAAGCCTTGCTGGGTCTGGTTACTTGAGATTCCTGTAGAACAGCTCTTACACAATGTCTCATTTCACTTTGTGGTGCTGATCTGCTGCTGACCTGCTCCTGGCCAGAGGGAACCGCTGGCAGACAGGCTGGGTGGCCAGCAGAGCGTGGTCATTCCCCAGGCAAAGCCTGTCAGCACTGCACGGGCTGGCTGCTGAGGCAGATTGGAGGCTGAGAGAAGAGAACAGGGAAGTGTCTGTAATCAGCTTGTCCTGCTCCTGAACACTTTGTCTAAAGGTTTTTGTTACTGGCCGTGGGGAGGATGGTGTGTTGGGCTGAGCGTGCTTTGGTTCAGAGCTGCTGTGTCTGTTCCTTTCCAGAGCCCATAAAAAGAAAGGTCTAAACAATATAATACCCCAACTAACTAGGGTGGTAACAAGATTGAGTATCAACTGGCAGTGGAGCATGGATGCTCAGAGAAATGCTGAACTGTCTGCCTAGGCTGGATATGACAGGCTGGAAAATGTTGTATATAATAATTTTGGTGTTTTAGCCAAAGAAATGCTCTGATATCTGGTGAAGAAACTTTAGCATCCTACACTCCATCAGTGCAGAGATCCCTGGGGCAGCCATCCCAGAGCTGGCACCAAAGTGTATTCAAGTCCACACTCAAAGCACCCTTCATCTCCCCACTCTTGGGTCAGCATTAGCCATCCTGGTTTGCAGAGCCAAGTTCATACTCCTTGGGGTATGCAAAACTTTCATCTCAAAGTGAAATGGGAGGAAGCTGTGTCTTTACTCCTGAGCAGACTTAGAGAAAAGGCAGGATGCTAAATATGAAACAAAAAACCACTATGTAGTTCTTCACTTTCTCCAAGCTGGTTTGCACTGGTAAAGATGGAAGCTCCGAGAATGTTTTCAGGTATTCACACAGTTAAATTTTAGAAATGACAAATGTGAACTCCAAACCATTCATGCTTGTTTTTCAGTGTATTTCAGGTCAGTCATCACAGAACAAGCAGTTCAGTGTCTAAAATGATCCAAACCTCATCTGCAGACACACACCCCATTCCAGCCATCATGCTCATTTCTCTGTGTTTTGTAGCTGTACTTGGACACTAGTTGGTTGCTAAAATAATAATTGGCATAAGTCTCTTTTCTGAGGTATTAAATTTGGTGCGATTGGAATTGCTTTGAAAATATGTTCATAATACAATTTTCTGTACTTTTCACCTTGTTGAGGGTAATTTTCCTGTCTGTTTTAGAGGACCAACCTTTCTTTCCTTTACCCTTTTCCAGCTGCTGCTTTGCTTTGAACATCTTTTACCCTCAGTGCTTATTAACCTCTAACCCTGCCCTGCATTGCATCTGTCTGTTCTCCCAGATCCAGAGTCTAAGGACAGAGAAGTTACCCGTCGCTTTTCCCTAGCCTCCTCCATCAGCACCACAGTTAATGCTTCTGCTGTGACCAAAGGTACTGTCATGGTGCTTGCTTAGCTCCCCCTCTCCCTGCCTGCTGCCTGACGCACTCACTGCCAAATGCTGCTCACAGGGTGAGTACCTTTACAAAGGCAGGAGGTTCCAGTAGAAGAAGAGTTAGCACCAGTGTAACACCTGCAGGGAGGCAGGCCAGGACATTTTGAATGTGTATTGAGTTGTGCTGCCAGCACACAGAGTGGCTCTTCCCAGTTTCTCCATTGTAGGCTTCAAAAAGTGTTGCTGGTGTCCATGGAAATTGGATTAATTTTTGGCTGATGTGGGGTTAGGTTTCCAACTTCTCCCTGGCTTGGATTAACTGATGTTCAGTTGAAATTAATTCTCTGTTTTCTTAAAGCTCTTTAGGATTTTTGCTTTCAAGAAGGAGAGAATCTCCTCATTGCAGAGCAGATAGCAGATATCAAGAAAGCCTGAAATCAAGCCAAAACCAGAGGAGCAATAGATGCCAGTTTTAATCATGTTTAGCAATATCACTGTTATGATTAGAAACTATGCTTGCAGGGAGATTTTCCTATGTGTAAGGGAGCTGAATGCACTGAACTCCATGCAGTTTGTGTGGGAGCTTATGCAAGTTTTATGTGCTTTATTTAGCTTTAGAAAGGCACTTTTACAAAATGTAAGTTACTGTACTAGTGCCTAGATTTAAACTCAAAAGCAACCCATGTATTCAGGCAAGTTGATTGTGTTGAAAATCAGTAGCATTGTGGGCACATATGCCTACATGTCAGGGACAATTTTGACAACAGAACATATGGTCTTACACAGAATTCTGAAGATCTTGCCTTTTGGCAGTTCCTGGGATGGACTGGAGGAACTGGTTTGCAAGGTTAAGATTTTCAGGGCAATTCACAAATCAAAATAGAAGGAAAAATGGCAGAATTAATTTGTATAAAAATCTTTGCTCTACACTTGTCAGGAAGAAAGTTGCTCAGTATCTGTTGCCTTCTCCACAGCTGTGAAGGATATGAGCCACATCCTTGGCTGCAGTGAGGCTGCCAGGGAATGAGGGCACAGTGGGGTTGATGGGCAATGGAAGGATGTGATAGTCTCACTACCTACAAATATTTCTTTCACAGCACCTTTAGACCACAGCATTGGGACATCCTCACATGGAAATCATGAGCATAGCACAGGAGAAAAGGTTATTACAGCTTTTCGCCCACAGCAACAGCACGGAATACACAATCAGTTGCTAAATTATGGGAAGACTGAGTTATTTCCTAATAATTATTTTCAAAGCTGGGGAACAGAATGAAGCACATATGTACAAAGGAAATGGGCAACCAAGGGTTGTTCTTTAGTGTGGTTTATCAAAGAGAGCATGTGTGAATTGCAATGAAAATTAAAATTTGTTACAGTTTCATACCAAAAAGTCCTATCCTAGAATCCTGTCTGCCAAAAGACTGTTGGCAATCTCTTGGGATACTGACAAAGCTACTTCTGCAATGATTTTCAAAGCTAGAAAACAGAATCAGTGCTTTTCAATTAAATGTTTTAATTACAGCATCTGCTTTAAGAAAATATTTAGAGATGACAAAAGAACCAAAGCCTGAATCTTGTCTCAGCATCAGCCCAGATGCAGATCTAGCCAGGGTGTTGTGGTCATCACTTCTGAGGCTGCAGCTGCTGCTGCGTCTGATCCTGACTCGTGACAGTTCAGCTCCCCCCACATGTGCAGTCGGGGCACAGGAGAGGCACTGCACGCACCCGTGGCTGGTGTCCCCCGCTGCCGTGGGTCAGAGGTGTTGGCGTTGTGGGCTGTGCCCTGCCAGCCTCACGGGTGAAGGCTGGGACTGCGGGTCTGGCTGCCTTAGTGCCACCTCCTGGGCAGGAGTGAGAGGGAACATCTGTGAGACCCGAAGGGAAGCAGATTCTTTTGCTGTGATGTCTCAATATCTTTTGACAAAAGGGGTCTGTTCCCTATCCACCTTGCAGAAGTGTGTATCTTTACCACCTAGACCCTAGAGGCTGGTCATTCTTCTGGGTGAAATTAAAAGTGTTGGGTAGTTAGTGTTTGAAGGTGGTAGGAAAACAAGTTTCTCCTTTAACAATATTTACAGCCTTGTGACTCTGTAAACTTCACACAGGTCCCCTTGTTCCTGCAGTTAAAGTCAAGAGACATGAAATAAAGAGTGACCCAACTCCCCTGGGGTTTGAAGGTAGGAGTATTTCCATCCTGCATGAAAACCTCATTTGATATTCACCGAATTCACATCTCATCACAGCTGGTGGATGACACTGGAGTCCATTAGGGGGTTGGGGTCAGTTTATCTGCATAATTGGCATAAAGACAGCTTGTCCTGTCCCCTGCACTCATATTCACCTAGGCATGGGCCTAAATTAAACCCCCAATTCTCTGCCTGTTTTGGGAAGTAAAGCTCTAGACTGTCACCTGGATCTGGATTTTCTGTCTGGCTCTGCCTCCCTCCATAGGGAGCAGCAGCAGGGAGCCAAGGGGTTACTTTTCACCTTCACCTGCAGTCTGGCCGCTTGCATCCCTCTTCCCTTGTTAGTTTCCACTCCTAATGAGAGAAGCAGGAGCCATGTGCATGAAGACTACAGGGGAGGCTAGATTGTGCATTAATAGCCATTTCAGGTGCAGTGTTTCATTTCAGACAAGCAGAATTTCCACCAATTTGTTGCAGCAGATTCATAAATTACTGTTTAATAAACAATACCAAGGATTTAAATTGGGATGCTGTTCCTCAGCCACTGGAAGATCACCAGCTTCCATTGTCAGCTTTCCCCTTCACCTGACCATTTGCTTTAGGGGGACACAAGGAGCCAGGTAACTCTGCTGCAGGACAGGTAGGAGAGAGGTGTGGGCTGAGGAATCCTTTCATAACATTCTGTTGTTCTGCAAAAACTTGCTAGGAAGAGCCAGTGAATAGGTCAGTGATGGAATTGGTGAAATATCAGAGCTATCTCCCATGGCACTCCCAGCAGAAGAAGAGACTGGAACAGAGAGGTTGGGAGAAACAATTCAGAGGCAGCAGATAGAGTTTTGATGTTTGCAGACTATTTTCTTTTGCCAGTGACCCCTGGCACTATTGGTTTAGAACCATCCTGGCACTCAACATCAGAGTTTCCCAAGGTGTGGGGTTTATGCCTTGCTTTCATCACTGACAGATGCCCTGATGTCAGCATCCCCTGTTGCTGCAGAGGCAGGGGAAGTTTCAAGGTGCAAGAACTATCTGCAGCATAGAACTGACTTGCTGCTAACAGGTTAAAAGCAAGGTATTGCTGCACAGCATCCCTCACCAGACTGAGTATCTTTAAGTAGGAAACAATGAACATTATCACCCCTTTACCAGAAGATATTGCCCCTATTGCCAGGGCTCTGATTGAGGTAATAATTCAAGAGTTTCCCCCCTCAAATTCTGTTGCATTCACCAAGAGTGAAATCATTAATTTCTGGTCTCCCTGGTCCCCATTTAGCTGCTGTATGGATTAGGATCAAAACCATAAATTATCACCTACAAAATGATTTGAAATGCTGCAAGAAAAATATGTTAAAAAGTAAGGATGCTGTAATGAAATAGAACACTGCACTGTTCACTCAGCAACTGTCTTCCTTAATTAACATCAATACTTCTGTTTGATTCATTTCGCTGTTCTCTGTCCTTCTCAGACTTACAGTTTTTCTGTGGAATGCTGCTGTCCTTTCACTCATTTGTGCTGGTCATGTGTCTCCTCTTTTGTAACTGTTGGACCCCAGTCCACCTGTTTGTTAAAGAGACTGTCAGTTGCAGAGGTGATGCAGGAATTCACTTTGTACTGGTTGTCTGGTCACTATTTCACCTTGAAGACACAAATTGTACTTCCTGTCACAGATGCTTTTGAGAACACCATTTTGGCCCAGACTAAATGTAATGCTGATTCCACCACAAGATCCGTACCTAGATCTGCTTCACAGACAGGTAAACAAAATTATTTGTAAACTCAATTTGAGAGTGCAAACTAAATTTATGATAATATTTACCCTCTTTATTATAAGGAGAGTTTTCTCCTTTGGTGAATATTGTTTCCCATCAAAACAATGAAAGAACAAGCTTGGAATACTAGCTTAGAAACAATGCCCCAGATTCTGGTTTTCTGAGGTCAGGATAAAATAATTCTTTTAATTGAAAGCAGAGAGCTCAGAATTTGATCTGTCTTATTTTATAAGAATTAAGCATGAGAAACAAGCTGTTTCTTAGTCTCTAAAATTAGAATAGTGATTTGTATAGAAGAGGGAGGCTCATGCATGTATTTGTAGGGAATTCTTGCTGGTGAGGTTTCTAAATGACAGTGGAAGCTTTGTCTAATGGGGTAGAGGGATATCTTTTTCTCTTGGTGTTTGTAGTCCAGACTGAATTTGAACTAAAATTTCAGTAGCAATTTGAAGTTAATTAGAATGAGCATATTCTTGTATGTTTAGACCTTTGATAGTACTGATGGTGTGAATAAACTGGTACAGGAAAGTGCCACTTCAGAGGCTGGTTTACACCTTTAAAAGTACAGATGACCAGACCATACCTGTGGGGTGGGAGCTGGGGATGCAGCTCTGCTGGAAGAAGGTCCCTGTGTCCTTTGTAAGTGGGTTGCAGTTGCTGGTGCAGACAGTCCCTGCGTGGCAGAAGGGGCTGCAGAGCTGCATGACCATGTGTTGCACCAACCAGTGCTTATAGCAGAGAGGATATGCATGGGGTAGGATTAAATAAACCAATTAATAAACCTATTTCTTCCAGATCAGGTCACTTTTCTGTTTACTTCCTGAACAGCCTGGCTTGGGTTTTGTATTGTGTCAGGCCAGGTTTTGGTGTGGGTTGAGAGTGCTGGGATGTGCATAATCCCACCGTGTGAGCATCTGTCTGACCACATGCCTTGTGGTCAGAACTTTGCCTTGTTGAGAGCAATGGCCCACAGGATGTAAAGAACTTGGTTCAGCATCTGCTCAGCCCAAGTCCCTGTGAATCACCTAATGCTCAGCAGGTACATTAATTAGGAAGGCACATGGTAAGTTGACTGACTCCATTTAGCTTGTATCTGTCAGGGCTGCAAAATCATTTGGTAGATGCAAGGTCTCTTTCGTCTGAGCTGGACTGTAGTCATCCCCATCCCCACCAGAAAAGGGATAGGCATCAAGTGCAGGAAAGTGCAAATGATGATTGCCATCTGCACAAAAGAGCCTGAGCTCCTTTTGCACTGTGGGAGCCTCAGGCAGACAGGTCTTATAAGGCTGATCCTCAGTTTCCCTCAGGACACATCCTATGGACATGCCTTTTTAGGTGAAGAGAGACTGTTGAGCTTGGGCTGGAAATCTCTCACTGAGTCCATTCCACTGGGTTGGGGTGATTTTGGTGAAAATCATGCATTAAGACAGGTAACAGCACAAGTATGACTGAGATCTCTCCTCACCCCCCTGGTTGTCTTTGTGCCTTGCTGTTTACTCTGTCCCTTCCCTGCACTTGCAGCCTGCTCCATGGTATAGTCTTGTAAATTGCTCAGGTGGTAATACCACCTTGGGGTGAGATGGAGATAAGAAATGAACCAAAATTCCATGGCTTTGTACTTACTTAAACATGTGGAGGTAAGCTGGAAACTGAATGATCATGGCTACCTGAAAGTCGTGGCAGCACAAGTTATCATTTGCTCTGCAGGAAAATTCCTGGTCCTTTGTTCCTGTTTTTTGTACCTCCTGAACTGAAGGGATTGAGCAATACTGAGCACTGGAAGTATCCATGGGTATGAACACTGCAGCCACACACAGACTGCTCTCACACCAGGGACAGTGAGTGGTACAGGCTTTTAGAGACACAATAATTGCTGTGACATAATTTTTAAGCTATAAAAAAGTACCAGCAAGTTGGTAAGTGGAAGAGTGGGAAGTGAACTTGTGACATTTAATTTACAAAGACTGATTCTCAAAGAGGCTAATGTCTGATAGCTAACTCTTTCTGGTTTATCTCTTTTGAAAAGGTTGGCCCAGCAGACAAATGCCTTCTCTAGACACATTTGAAGATTTCGAAGCCATCCCTTCCAGCATGGATGAACTCTCCAACTCTTCTGATTTGGAGGAAGAGACCAACCCCAACAATGTAATTGCTTTTTAAAATTACACTGCCCTTTCCCAGCACAGCTTCCTCCTCTGTAAGGATCACAATGTAACCTGCAAAGTTTGACTTTTGTTGATCAGGATGAGGATCATAAAAAGTCACCCATACTTGAAAGCTGTCACTTTGCCTGCTACAAAAGTGAGGGAAAACTCTGAGTCTTTAAAAAAGTAATTTCAGACTTTTCCAGATAACTTCACCTGGTGTCACATACCAATTTTTTTTTATTATTGGAATAATGTCTGGTGGGTTAAGCCTGAAGTCTAAATTCAGAGAACAGGTCTATCCAAATTTTGATTAATATTTAACCTAAGCATGATAAAACACAATTGCCTACAGAAGAAATTTCTGCCAGCTTGAAATGCCTAATTCAGTATTTAACTAAAATCTCTTGCACAGTGTTCTGTTTCATCCATAGTGATTTCTGGTGCCTTGTTTCATTCATTTTAGGGGAGCAATCTCTTCCGGGTCGAAGGCAGTTTTGACAGCTGTTTCCCAGATTCTCTTACTCTTGAGGATGGAGACTTAGTGCAGTTCGTGCAGGAAGGAGAGAATGGTCAATGGTGAGTATGGCAGAGGGACAGAACTGGAGAGGTAGGACAGCCATAACCTCCTGGAAAAGATGGAAAATATTCAGAATAATGTCAAAGTCTCTTCACAATCAATCCAAATCCACTCAACCCATTGATCACAACAGGAAAGAGGCAGTGGGAAGCATGAACATACAAGGCAGCTTTGGTTAATTCCACCTGGGTGGCTTTGATCCCAAATGCTTATGACATGAGGTTTAAGGGGACACATTTGTGTAAAGGAAATGGATGGGAATAGTTGGGCTTTTGACACCAGGACATCTGTCAAAGGCAGCACCCTCCTGTAGTGGTGATCAATAAAATCCCCACACCTTCCACTGAGAGCACTTTTAGTCCCAAAAGTTTAATATGTGATTGACAAAGAGAAGTGAGTCTGGTCCCCTGAGCTCACGTGTTTTGGTGTATTCATTTTCTCTTGCTGCCAAGTGAGTGTTAGGAACAGACCTGCCTGGACATCTGAATTCTCCCTTCACAGGCACTTTGGAGGGAGACGATCTGACCTTGAATGCAGTCAGACCCTTCATTCAGAGCTGACACACAGCTAAGAAGGGAGTGAGTTCCATAGGGTAAAGTAGTTGAGAAGTGAAATAAACTCATCCACCCCAGGGTGGTATTTACAGCAAGATGGATGGATAATATGAAATATTCCTTTTCTTCAGCTCTGAATTTAGAATCATAGAATCATTTGGGTTGGAAAAGATCTCCAAGACTGAGTCTAACCATGAATCCAGCACTGCCAAGACCAAAGGCATTGTCCCAACCATGGGACAAGGCTCTGCTTTCTTGTCACACAGCCTGCTTGCAAGTGACCTTGCTCTGAGATACTGTGTCACCATCTGACACTGAAGAAACCAACACCTGTAGGTGACAATAGAAACGTGGTAGGACAACTCACACAGCTGGAGCGCTGCACTGGATGGCTACAAGCTCTTCAGAAGAGCCAGGAAAGGGAGAAGAGGTGGACGGGTGGCCCTTTGTATTAGGGAGGCTTTTGATCCCATGGGTGTTGAAACTAATGGCAATGAAGTTGAATGCCTTGGGTAAGAATTAAGGGGAAGGCCAACAAGGCTGACATCCTACTGGGAGTCTGTTATCATCCACCCAACCAGAAGGAGGAGGTGGACAACTTATTCTATAAGAAGCTGGGGCATGTTTCAGGATTACCAGCCCTTGTTCTTGTAGGTGACTTTAACCTGCCAGACATCTGCTGGGAAATTACTACAGCAGAAAAGAGGCAGTCCAGGAAGTTTTTAGTGTGTGTGGAGGACAACTTTTTGTCCCAGCTGGTGAGTGAGCCCACCAGGAGAGGGACTATGTTAGACCTGTTGTTTGCAAATAGAGATGGGCTGGTGGGAGATGAGGTGGTTGGAGGTCACTTAGGGCACAGCGATCATGAAATTACAGAGTTCTCGGTATTTGGTGAAATCAGGAGGAACATCAATAAGACTTTTAAGTTTGCCTTCTGGAGGGCAGACTTTGGCCTATTTAGGAGATTTATTCAGAGAGTTCCTTGGGAAACAGCCCTTAAAACAAAGGAATCCAGGAAAGGTGGGTGTTCTTCAAAACAGAGGTCTTGAGGGCACAGGAACAGACTGTCTCTGTGTGCTGAGGGAAAACTGAGTCTTTAAAAAAGTAATTTCAGACTTTTCCAGATAACTTCACCTGGTGTCACAAATCCAATTTTCCTATGAGAATAATGGCTGGTGGGTTAACCCTAAAGTCTAAATCAGAGAACAAGTCTGTCTGAATTTTGATTAATATTTAACCTGGGCATGATAAAACACAATTGCCTACAGAAGAAATCTCTGCCAGCTTGAAATGCCTAATTCAGTATTTAACTAAAATCTCTTGCACAGTGTTCTTTCATCCATAGTGATTGTAGATCGATGATCTTGAAGGTCTCTTCCAACCTCGTGATTCTGTGATTCTGTATGGATACCTGTAGGACTGCCCTGGGTCCTTTGCCTTCTTCCTTAGTTTAGGAAATAATAGCCCAACATGCACTTCTAAGAAACACAACCCAGGGAAAGGCAATGTAGGAAAATTCACTGACTGTTTTCTGAGTTTCAGGTTAGTGAAGAAACTGGTCTCTGAGAAAAGCGACTGGGTTCCCTCCAGTATATTGCAGCCAGCAGAGGGGGACAGTAACAACATAATTAAGAGCAGCAATGCAGGTAATAGAGAAAATGTGTTACTGGTTTGGTGTTTTTTCTCCATACTGAAACAGGATGCAATAGTTAAAAAAAAAAAATTATAAAAGTTCACTTTCTGTATTAAAGTGCATGTCTGTGCTGCAGTCTCTGGCAACATGGCTGAGCTAACCTGAAATTTGGTGCCTGGCTGTCAGAGCTAGTCAGGCACAGCAGCTTTCCTTGGCCTAGCTAAATTGTTTTCCCCTTTCTGAGCAGAACTTGAATTTGCCATCCAACTTCTATGGCTATCAGTACTGGTTGCTTTACAGTGAGCCCAAGTGTCTCATACACAGGGTGTGCCTGCAGGACAGCTTTGATCCTGGCATGGATAGACTCTGGATGTAGACCAGCATCAGGGCTGTGCTTCTGGCCTAGGTTTGAACACATTAAAATTTATGAACCATTACTACCTTCATCATATTTCACAGCTGGCTCCAAAAGCTGCAGGAAGGGCTGCTCTGGCAAGAGCCAAATCAGCACTAAAAGTCATCTGTTCTCAGCTTTGATTCTGACCTAACACCCAAACAGGTTGCACTGGAAAAGCTGAATCTGAGCAACTCTGCAGATCAAAGGTTTACAATTTTAGACTAATATTTGTCCATCCTTAAATATAATTTACCATAATGTGTCCTGCTTTAATTCTGGTAGCAGAAGAAAGCAAAATAGTGCACAGCCATTCCCTGGGGATCTGCGATGGAGAGCTACCAGCACTTTACTCTGAGTTGCTGATCTCTTTTGACTTTTTTGGTCAGTTTGTTAAAGTGGAGGAAATCCCTTTTGAACCTCAGGATTCTTTGCTGTGGTGTAAAGGGAGTTTGGTAATTGCTGCTCCTTCACCTTCACTGCAAGTCAGTCCTCTCCTCACCAGCCCAATGAAGGCTCTCATTTCACTGGCATGTCCAGTGCTTCAAAAGAGAAAAAAAGCCAGGCACACATTACAGTTACAAAAGAGCCTCCCTTTTCTTTCATGAGAGAATTAGGAGAGCAGTAGAACTGTGATTTTATGTTTTATTTTATTCTGAGTTTTAACAAAGAACCTCAAGACTGTAGATGGAAAATCCTGTAGACATATTGTAGTGACAATGCCCATGTCCTCCTTTTCAGACACGTACAACGATTCCTGCAGCACAGCCTCAGTAGAGTCAGACACGAAGGAAAGTGAGGTGGCCAAAAGCTTCCCAGCAGAACAGAGGGCTGGCAGCTGAACAGCAGGACCAGCCTTCCTCAGGACCCCGTCCACCTGTCTTTATCTTGGGTGGACACTGCATCAAAGCTGCCTTTCTCACAAGCTCTGAGGTTCATAATTCACTAAAATTTTATCAGTGTGAACAGATGAGAACTGTGCTGTCCACCTGGCAAGCTGGGAAAAACAAACTTGAAAGGAGCATTAAACATCCAGAAAACATCAAACCTACCTTCAGTATTAGAGGAGAAAAATGCTTCTCGCATTGATTATCAAACTGTTTTGGAAGATGTGGCCTAAATTAGGTCGACAGCAGAGCTGAAGAGTTTCTATGCACGCACCTTTTGGCAACTTTGCTTGAGCACCACATCACTGCAGAAGGGCACGTGGTGGTTACGAGTCCTTGCTCCACCTTGGGGTCACCTGGAGGTTTTTCCATTTGCTTGCCTCTGGCTGTGCCTTCCCTGTCCTCCTTAATTCCAGCTGAAATATCATCACACATGTGCCCTTTTTGCTGTTGGTCAACACCAAAAAACCCCACTTGAGGGTGGCTGTGGAAAGGAGACTTCTGGCTGGGACCATCAGAGAGGCTCCGTGCAGCAGTGATGTGACTCCTCTGCGGCGGCCCTGCTGCACACAGCATTCCACACCTGGAGTGGTGCCACTGGCAGCTCCTGGCTGGGAGGTGCAGGGCTAAGCAGGGAAGTAAAGACGTGTAACAGCTACTGTGACAAAGAACACTTTGAACTCTTTTTACAGTCAAAGTCATTTCTCTGCCCTCTCTACAGTCTCTGGTTGCTGGATCACAACCCTTTGCATTTGGTGCCGAGAATTCAGTTGAATGCCATTTACTGTCACATGTTTGAGTAGACTGCATGCTTTCCTTGTGTGCTGGGCTATGAGTAGATACATTTCACCCCCCATTTGGAATATACTTAAGCATTGCAAATAGGCAGTGAGCATTAGATGCTCCAGTGAGTGGATAAAGTGTTGTTGTTAAATACTTCTTTCCAGGACGTTTGATGAAAGGACTGTACCAAATCTCTGCCACATAAGGATGTAATGTATAATATAAAGTGATTACAGATGGTATGATTCGTACACAAGCCATTAGCTCATTTAGAGCAGCTCTTAAGGCATGAAGGCATTTTGATGGTAATTGGGTCTTAGGTCCCACAAAAGCTGCTAGTACTTTAGTAAAGATAAATATTGACTGAGGGTTGCAAACAGGCAAAGATCAGTCTGGTAAAAATGAGCCCAGAAGAAGCTCAAGAGTGAGTGAGTAGCTTTCACTCTTAGAGGTGTTTTGTTTAAGCCTCACACTAGTGGTGCTTTATGTAAATAACAAAGGGCACTAAAAGCACTAGAAATGGAGATGAAGCAAAACCAAAACCCACTCTTTACTAATTGAGCCTCTGAGCAAAGCAGTAGGTGTGTGTATCATTTCTGCTCTCACCTTTGCAGGGACTCGAATGTTTTCCTTTGTGTCTCAGTGGAGGCTGGCATTGCAAGTACCTTAGTGTGTGAGTCAGGATAGCTGTGCAGCAGGTAGATAGTCCTGTTTGAGAAAAAGCCTTGGAGCAGGTAAAGGCTTAGCCAGATTTTTTTTGCCTGTGAAGACTTATTGCTTGATTATAAGTTGCACTGTTGTGATTGATTCCCATGGCTCTTCTAACCCTCCATATCTAAACTCTGTGATTTTTTGACATTTTCTGCTCATGACTAAAGGACCTGAGAGTTCTGTACCTTTCTGGAAGCTATTTTTGTCCTACAGAGGTAGGAGCTTGCCTGTTTTGGTTGGTCATTTACCTCAAGAATGACATGTAGGCTCTCAGGAACATGAATCCCTTGGTCTACTGTGGTCATCAGCATCTTGCAGGAAGAATGGATTCCTTTCAGTCCCCTAAGGAAATATGCAGCGACATTTTCTTATAGTGCAATTACTTTATCCTCTCTCGAAAATGAGTTCATTCTGGTTTCTCTTTTACTTTCAGTAATTTTTGCACAGGAACAGTGCTGCTGTCTACCCCTGCCCTAAGCATTGGAGAGGGAAGGGTTAGGGAGCTTTGATTGCACATTAGTGAGTATAGTAAGCTTTTGTGTGTGGGAGAGAGAGATGGGGAAGGGTTACCCTGGGTGTATGAAACTGCCAAAATGAATATTTGTGACATTGCTGTTAGATGGAAAGACAAAACCCTGCACTTTGGAGTTTTATTTTTGAGGAATCTCATTCTGATTGTGAAATGGCAGTGGAAAGTCTCTGAACTGAAGATGAGAAGTCAGGTACTGCCAGTCCATTTCCTACCTCTGCATGAGCAGGGTGACAGTGTGCTGGTCCTACATCCCCTGGTGCCCTGAAACCTTCCTGTAAAATGGGAGCTATTCAATTTCCCACTAAATGCTAAATTTTACCACATATACAAAAATTAGGGACCCTCCAGTGAAAAGCAAAGCATTCAACCCCATATGCCCTGATGTACCCTCCAAGAGTGCCACTGGTGGCATCCTGTGGAGCAGTCCAGAGCTGGAGCAGGGAATAGGATTACTGAGGAAAAGGGTCCTTTCCCAGCTCCAGACCTTCTGTCATGGCAACTGCAAAGGTAGGGGCTGGATTGTTGCATTCTCCCTCCCTACTTTGCTTTTGAAAAATTTTCTTTATTTTTCCCCCCAAAATCTCATGCTGGTGGACCAAAGTTTGAGTGTGTTCTGCTCCATGGATGCCCTGGGGATGACAGGTCCCTCTGTCCTGTGGGTCTCTGCTCTTTGGGAGCTGGCTGTGCCACAGCTCCTTGGGCACACTGAGCCTGAGCAGGGAGCTCACAACCATTAGCTGTGTGTTTAACCTTCCTGCAGTGCCAGGTGCCTGTTTCTGCCTCCATTTTTCCAACCCAGGGCACAGGGCAGCCCTGGCAGGGTCTACTGGGCAGTGACAGGGCCCTTTGGCTCCAGAGTCAGCAAGACAGGGCCACTGCAGGGCTGGCTTTGGGAAAGAATGAGTTCAGTGACACACCAGGCTGCTGACAAGTCCTAGGGCATCCCACAAAGGAGCAATCTTCTAGCTTTGCTGATGAGACAAAATGGGGTTTGATGACTTTTTGATTTTTTTTAAATAGTATGCAGGATAGTCTTTTAATTAGTGTATTTCTGTCAAGCAAGGTGATAATTAAGGGAATGAGTCTCCATGTACAGTCTAGAAGATGATTTGGTAAAGTCCAGCTAGACTAATGTGTGTGTTAGGGTATGCTTATTCTGTCTGTAGGTTTTTGACACCATCCTTTTCAGGTAGATGGACCTAAAAATCATAGTTTCCAAATAAGGATTTCATTTCAGTGTTGTTTGGAGATGATATAGTGAGCATTTAGAAGTCATTTAAAAGTAATGGTTGTGACTAAGTTTTGGCTGTAGAAGACACCAGATCCAGGTAAATCCGTGCTGCAGCAGCCCTTGCTGCTGGCCCCGTGCCTGGCTCTGCTCCCTGGGCCTGGGCTGGTCACACCTGCCCTCCAGGCTGAGGGTTTGCCTGGGGCTCTCCTCCCTCTGCTCTGCTGCTCTTCTGCAAAACTTCAGAATGTTCACATCCTCAAAACTGCCCTCACAACTGCTCACTCAGGTTTGGGTGGGCTGCAGAGTCCTTCCTTACTGGCACCAATGGCAAACGAAGATGGGCAGTTGCACAACACACAAGTCTTGCTTTTAGTAAACCAGGCTAAAATAGAATCAGGCCTGATCCTCTCCTCTCACCTCGAACCCCGCCAGGTGGAGAACCAGACCAGTGGTCGTTGTGTTGAACACAAACAGCTGCAGCCAAACCACATCTGAGCTCTGGCTTTTCTCACCAGTGACAGCAAAGCTCTGTGTGTGTCTTATGTTCTGGTTGTGTGTGTGATGAGAAGCCATTTTATTATCTATGATTTTCTTAGAGTCTTGATATTTCAAACAGGATTGGGTATGAGAAAGGCCATGTGCTTCCTTTCCAAAAATACTCAAAGACTTCAAATATATATATATATGATTAGAAATATATAAGAATAATAAGAAAAAAGATCCAAAATGTGTATTTCTTCTTGCAGCTGGGCTGAAATAGCTGCTAAAATTTCCTCCCCCAGCTGAGAATTGGTACAGTTTGTTTTTCTTACATGATTTCCATGGTGTTGATAATGATGTATTTGTATATTGTGACTGATGAGAGATAATCAGACAGGGAAAGAGCACAGAATTACCTGTCCTTTTTTCCAGTCAAGACAGAATGTATGAATTTATTACAAGAAAAAAAAGTGTGCAAATGAACTTCCTGTAATTAGGCCATTCTGACCTGTGTAGAACCACACTTTGTTTGAAATTTATAAAAATTATAACTAGTACAAAACCCTGTGGTTGATGTCTCTATACGAAGCAACAAGTAAAATGAGATTTTTTTTCTATTTGTAATAAATGAATTATCAGTAAAGGCACATTACCGGAGCTGAAAAAATTCACACATTTGTCCAATATAAGTTTAATTTGTCCAGCTCAGGTGTCAAAAGGCAAAGTAGGTTTTTTTTTCCTTTATCCATCTCCTTTAGTCATGTTCTGAATTTCTGGGACACTTAGGAGTGTGCAAAGGTTCACACAGCTCAGAGGAAGTTGTAGATGACTTTATGATAGTTACTCCTGAGATATCTGCATGCCTTTGGCTACCAGTGTTCATTAGGGAGTGCTAATTGACCCAAATACAAGCTGTGGATCATGTAGCAAGGCAAGCAGGTAAAAATGAGAATGTAGAAACACAGTGCAGATCGAGCAAGATGAACTGGAACTGATTTCATGCAGTATCCCGATTTCTTGGGGCAAACTGCACGTCACCTGCCTTTGCAAGTCCTTGGTGTCACCGTGCTACTGCAGTGAGTGTTGGTATGAGGAAAAGAAGAATTAGGAGCGCGCCAGATGCCAGCGTGGGGGTTGCTTTGTTCCCTGCCCCAAGCAGGCCCTGACAAATGCCCGGGCAGGGAATGCCCAGGGCAGGGAATGCCCAGGGCAGGAGTGAGCGATGCTCTCCTGCTGCACATCCCGGCCCCGCACCCGGCACTGCCCGCGGAGCTCCTGGCGCGGCACGCGGAGCTGTGCGGGAGCCGTGCCGGAGCCGTGCCCGAGCCCTTTGTGTGACAGCGGTGTCTGGATGCAGCACTGACAGTGACCCCCTCATCCACCCTGGACAGGAGCAGGCCTGGGAGCACAGGATGGTCCCCACCTGGGGCAAGAGCCCGTCTGGGGCACTGCTCAGCCCTGACTTACTTGTAGCAGGTGCTCTATGGAGATGGTCACACCTCTCCCTTCTGTGCCTTAACATAAAAGACGGAGTTTGGCCTTAAATAAAGTGTTTTCTAAAGAACGCACGGGAGGCACTGATTTACAGGCTGTAACCCTCTGCTGGGGCACTTTGCACCAGGTTCTCAGAGAGGGAGGGAGATGCACGAAGCTTTCCCTGGCCTTGCAGAGCCCCAGGTCTCCTCCCAGTCAGCCCAGCAGTCATTTCTCTTTTCACTTTCATTCCTAACCATCACTTATTTCCTTCTGCGTGAGTTTACAGACGAGAAGCATCGGTCTCCCCCTCTCTCTCCACCTCCTTCCCAGCCATGTGACTGAGCACTCCCTGCATGAAGTGAAACTTTTCAGCCCGCAGGACAGCTCGGTTTCCTCTGCAGCCGCTCCCCGGGGAGAAGCAGCGCCTCTCACACCCGCAGCCGTGCTGGCCATGGGGAGGAGTGCGCGGCAGCTCATCTCGCTGACCCTCGCCTGTGGTGAGTAACAGCATCATTTCTACCTGAAAAACGGGACATTGTGCCAGTTTTGTTTCCTTGCAGTCAGGACAGCACCCAACAGACTCAAAACTTTGAACAGGTTTGTTGCTAACACTAAGGATGCTTTCAGTAAAGTCCCACTGCTAAGAAATTACTATAACTGCTGTTAATTGCACCTGGTATACACTTAGTTTGATGTTTTGCTTTGTATTTTCCCTTGAACTCTGTGGTGGCATAAATTCTGTGTGAAGGAGTCAGTTCAAAGCCATGTTAGAAGCAGACTTTTCTGGCTTTGCTTTTCTTAATTAAAAATAATTTCCAGTCCTGCAGAACTAACTGAAAATCCTGAGTGAGACAAGCAGGAAAGAAAAAATTAGGGAAGCATTGCTTGAGTCATTAATTTATCTGCACTGCAAGATGCAGAGTAGGATCAGGAAAGCAGGAGTGAGGCTGGGGCTTGGAGAAAATGGGCTGGAGCTTCTCTCCATGACAAAGCCCATCAGAGTCACCATTTGATCCTTAATGCTGCTCTGTGAAAATCTGGGGAGCCACACACATAAAGGAAATCTCCCAGTGCTTTTAAGTCACTGCTCACCACCTGCAGCAGCACCAAATTTGCCTGGTGAAGAGGGACAAAATGTGATTTAATCTGTAGAATGGCCAAGGGTTTAAGCTCACTCTGTTCTGCCATCGGCACAGGGGGATCACACAAGGAACAACCCCCGTCCCCCTCCCAGTCCATGAGCAGAGAAAGTGCCCAAGGACTTGAGCAGTTCCTCCTGCATCTCTCTGCTTTCCATGCCTGCTTCATAGCCAAAGTTGGCTGAAGTAGCCCCAAAACATACAAATGAAAGGGAGAGCAAGATCAGACTGAGAAGCAACAGTAGTATTTCAGTGGTCAGCAATCACTTTTGACCAGAAAGAACTTGTTTCCTCTGTTCCTTACCTGTTTTTGATATTTCCTTTACTAATTAGTTGTGATGTTTTATTAATGTCACAACATCAAGTATTTCTATGCAGACAGGGAATGAAACATAATTAGTGCTGAAGGGATAAAGGTCAAATGGGTTGGAGGGAAGCTAGGACAGAACTGAAACTTCTCAGAAAATCTTGGTGCTTTTCCAATTCTTCCAGCAAACCATAGCAGCCAAGGCTGGTGAAAGCATTTTCACTGATTACAGGAGCTGGGTCAGGTTTTGCATCCCCTCAGAATCAGCCAGCTAAACAGGAGCATTTCTCCTGGCAGCAGAAAGCAGAACAAAGCTGCTGGGCAGCTGAACAGATGAGTGTGGTTAGATGAAAAGGGGAAAAAACTCCTCAGTAAGAGTTTCTATCACGCACCCCAGTAAAGGCTGAGAAATGGCACAGCCAGGCCAAAGCACTGAGCACTCAGCTTCCCACCCAGGAGCAGAAAATGATGTTCCTTGTGACCAAAACTTGTCACCAAAGCATGAAAAAGGGATCTCCAGGTCCAGATGGGGAACAGTGAATTTCTGAGAACTGTGCTGGTCCATTTCTGAGACACAATTTTGGTGCTAAAGTGAGAAAAGGGAACTGCAGCTGTTTGCTCTGGGAAGATACACCCCAGGGTACTTGCATCCCTCAAGCAAAATGTTGCTTGTGTGAAGTTCTGAGCTGGCTTTATGGGAGGAGAACAAAAGGAAACTACTGGGGGCTGCAGAGCTGCCATCCCTCACGTTTCTGTGGCCTGTTCTGCTGGCAGAGCCACACAAAGGCTGTGCTGGGGGAGTCGAGCTCACAGCTGCTTTCTGAGGGGTGCCAGGCTCCCAGAGAGGAACGTGGCCATGCTAAGGAGCCACAGAAACCTTCCCAGCCTCAGCTGCAGGGTTGGTCAGGAACCCCATGGGCCCATCTGCCCCTTCACACAGCAGAGCCACCAACCCACCTCCAGCAGCCACCAAAACACAGCCAGTGTCAAGGGGTGCAGCTGGAGAGTGATCCCTGCTCATCCCTGAGAGCTGATGTGGCCAAATGCCTTTTGGGAAGGCAGTCCAAGCCAGTGGATTTAGCAGTGTGGCCATGCACTGGCAGAAGCCCCAAAATGCCTGGAGGAACAGTCTGGTGGCCAGCCAGTGAGCAAGAGCTATGGGTCATTCCAAAGATATTTCTGGCTTTACCCCTCAGGTGACCCTGGCCAGCTGAATAATGAAAAATAATTGGGTTGAAATGACCTTTTGAGGAGTTTTATTTAAAAGCTGTGGGTGGCATTCTAATGTCACTTCAATAATACTTCTCTCTACATCTGTGTTACCTGGTCAGTTATCAAAACCAATCTGTGAACGGAAAACTAAGACCTACAGACAATTTAGGACTGATGTAAATTTAAATATGGGTTGTTTCACAGTCTTAGAGGGGAAGAAAGAGTGAAAATTGCAACTTCTTTTTTCTTGTTTTTATCATGCTGATACACTTGGATGCAGCTACCCATAACTGGTGCGCAGCAACCGCTCTGGCTTTCCCCTGGCCACAGAAGGAGATCAGTCATCTGATTAACAGCTCTGCTGTGGTAAAGCATAGGGGAAAGAGAGAAAATGAACTAAAGTATCATATGAATTATGCATTTTTAGGTTCATTTTGAGAAAAATCACAATTTTTTGAGGTTTTTCAACTGTCTAAAGTGGCAGTCAGGTGTGTTCTGTACAGTTCAGAGTGAAACCCAGGCAATTTTAGGAGTATGGAGTATTTACATCTACATTTCTGCTCTTCACCAGCATAGCCATTTTTAAGGGAAAATTATGGTAAGGGTTAAGAGCTATGCATCTGCTCGTGTTTCTTTGATTCAAGACCCAGTAGGTTTTATTATTCTTACTTAATTTATATGCATCCAAAATTGGTTAAATTTTGTGAATTCAGCTATTATTGAAGAACTCTGTTCATGATGAGTGACAATTAATAAATGGAAGAACTTGTGAGATTTCAGCCATTTTCACTCTAAATGTGCCTCTGGCATTAATCTATCCTAAAATCCTAATCTCAGCAGCCTGCCTGCCATCAGCTTTGACACTGATTCATGAGAAATTTCTTTGAAAGAACCAGTGTACAGTGAACTCTGACATGTTGAGGCATTCTCTGTGGAGCTGTACTGCTGGGAATATGAGCTATCTTGGACAATTGCATCCGCTCTGTCTCCAAACAGAGAATTTATCTCTGTCCTCCCTTTAATTTAGGCAGTAAAGCATTTAACTACACTTATATCCTCATGTACATCAAAGAATTCACATACATCAGTGATTTATTTCTTTAACTCAGCTTTGTCTTTCCAGAGTCCTGTTGCACACTCACAAAGACTCAAGCAGAAGAGCTGACATTTAAATATTCTACAATGTACTTTCCCACTTTTTGTTCACTTCTGTATTTACATTTAGGAGCCAGATTTTTTTTTCACTTCTGCAAGGGACACATTTCTGTAAATGTTATTAGGTGGAAGCATAATTTTGGTGCTGTAACTATTTTCTGATATGGTCTAAAATGGATGCTGCACCCTGTTATTTTTTCTCATTTCTGAAAGCCCATCACTAAGAGGGATGGTCTTTCTTTGGGTTCTTCCAGGTGGAAGAACTCCAGGGTTCAAGCTGACATGGCTACAACAAAACCATAAATAAATACTGGAATTCCCTGTTCCCAGACTGGTTTTTCCCAGACTGTTGTGAATCACTGTAAGACCACTGCACTGCCTCACTTCCTTCACACACACAGACACACCCCCTTTCCCTACACTTCATTGGTAAGAAACCAACAATCCCTTTGGCTGCTACACCCACTTCATCTTCCTTAGACCTCGACAATTTGCTTCCAGCAAATCCTGCTCAACTACTGCCTGCAGGGAATTCTTGTGCTGCCCGGGGATTGTGCAAGGTCTGGTTCCTCAGTGTCTGGAGAGCTGGGAGCCAGTGTGCTCATTGGAATGGGAATACTCAGAGGTGTGAAACTCAGGGGAGTGGTGCCTAACTCTGGATAGTCCTACAGGATGCTTGCTTTCACTCTCCTATCATGACTGGACCCAAATGAAGAGTGAAATTGTATTGATGCCTTGGGAAGGTTGACCTGGAACAGAGACTGGACAGACCTAGAGAATAAAGTAGATATTTATTAAAAGGCCTTTAAGGGTACGCCTTGGGCAGTACAAGAGCCTGGCCAGGGCTACATCCAAGGTGGACCCAAGATGATCACAAAATGGATGACCGGTCACGAGGTCTTACACTTTTATAAGTTTTGGTCCATTTGCATATTGGGGTTTAATTGTCCAATTACAGCTTCAGATTATGAAGTCCCATCCTTATCTTCTCTCTTCAGTCCACCCTTGTTTGTGCTTTTGGGCCTGAAAACTTGTAACAGTTGTCCTTAGTCCTCAGCAGAAAAGGGTTTGGTTTGTCTACCTACTCTGTGAAGAGAGCTTACTAACGCTGCTCAGAACTACACCCCTAGGCAGCACAGAATCTGAAAAACATGAAAGCTAAAACTTAAGGCATCAGTATCACCCATTTGATAACAAAACCAGTGCAGGTATGTTGTGGTTATCAATGTAAAAGTGAAATGTAAAGGTTTCTAGACCACTGACTTTAGTTTCTTTGCAGCATTTTCCTCCTGCTTTGCTGAAGTGGCCCTGGGGGTCGAACTGTCTCCAGAAACCACATCCTTCCACCAAGTGGCTACTTCTGCTCAGCCACTTTCCTTTTATCATTCTTCACCCCATCAAAGTACCACAGCTCGTTTTAACAGCACAGGCCCTCTTCAAACAACACCCGTGAGCCACAGAACAACTGAGCAGACACCGGAGCAGCTCCAGGCAACAACATCAGCTGCAGGCCAGCCCGGGGCAGCCCAGGCAGGGGCAGGCAACGCATCCACAACAGCCACAGACAGCCCCAGCACAGCCGGCCAGGCCACGACCTCGGTTACAGCTGCAGCGGAGAACACAACCACTCCCTCTGTGTCCTCCACCAGGCATGGGGGGAGACCATGTGTGACCACAGAAACTATGGCAGCGGCCACCAACGCCTCCCTGAAGCACGAGACAGCAAGTACCCAGGGGGCAGCTGCCACCACCGCCTCTGCAGCCACCGGCACGCAGAGGGGCAATTCCAGCACACGGTCACAGAGACAAACAACAGCCATGGGCAGTCCCAACAGCACAACAGCCACGGCCGTGAACAACACAACAGCCACGGCCGTGAACACCACAACAACCACCCATGCAGGGACACACACAGCCCCCACATCCCCTGGCAGCACAGTGAGACCCCGTCCCACCCCGCAGCCCTCTGGCATCCCCACAGGCACCTACACCCTTTCCGATGGAAACAGGACCTGTATCAAAGCTGTCATGGGCCTGCAGCTGATAGCTCAGACTTCACAACAGGTGAGGTGGAAGCTGGGCTTTGTAGTGACTTTATTCTTTAGCTGGAGTTTATTCTTCCTCTTTCCAAGCCATTTTCAGAATTAGCTTCCATGATCAAAATAAGTGGGTTTGTTGTCAGTCTGAGGCCCCCCCCCATGTGCCACAGAACCCCAGCTGCTGTACTCTGGCCTGTGTGATGATGATGCCAAGGGGATGTAAAGGTGCTTTCTTACTGCAGTGATATTTTTGTGGGAGCAATGCTGGGGCACGAGATCAGCCTGCAGGGTTATTTGTACTTCCTAGAATGGGAGATGAGTTAAAATCTGAACTGACCTCAGGTAAGAGCTCGACATTGTGAGTTGCAATGAAAGGCAGAAATTGCCAGTTCACAGACTTGGATTCAGAGGTGGGTTGTCCTGATGCTGATGTATTTTAGGATCATGGGAACTGCCAGGTACTGAAGAGCTGGTCCTCTCTCCTAGAAGTGATCCACTGAGAATGATTCAGCAAAAGATGTCACACACCCTGGAATGGCAATTGTGTCCCTCAGGCTTAAGGTTTTGTAGCCTCCATTAAGACAACACATGGAGCTACATCCTCAGGCTCTGGAGTTCTTATGCTTCAGCCATCCCTGTTACAAATACAAATATTTGTGTTTGATGTCTGAATATTTCTAACACTGGATGACTGTCTAATGTTGGTAAAGGGAATTTTCATCCCTTGACCTGGCAGAAGCCAGGCAGGGAGCAGGATTCCCACCCTCACTAGACCATAGTGGGATGTTTATAATAACATAAGGTGCTCCCTCTTTATAAATTACCAGTCATACTCATCTGACCCTGCCTGAATCATATCAGTTCACTGAATGAACAGAAACCAAATATTTTCTGCCAGCTTAATGCACTGGAACAGCTCAGTGATGTGTCAGACAACCACCAGTGCTGGTTTATGAGTTGGGAACGACCCTGGCAGGCAGCACGTCAGCTGCCACCACCACTGGCTGGTTCATTCAGCCACACAGTGCCTGGGGGCAAAAAAAGGGCAAATCTCTGCATATTTTAAAGTTATTAAATCTCTGCATGTTTGCTTCTACATTCCCCCCTCCTCTTCATCAGCAGCCCTGCAATGTCTCTTCTCTCTACAGGAGCAGATAGAATATGTGACTGTCAACCCTAATGCGACAAAGATATCTGGAAGCTGTGGGATGGTGCAGTCTGAGCTGAACTTAACTTTCAGTGGAGGATTTGTAAACATCACCTTTGTAAAGGTAATTGTTATATTTAGAGGGAAGGAGTATTTAGGACTGGGAAGCAAGAACTTAGGCTGCCTTTGATCCAGCTTGAGCTGTGGGAAAAGATATTTTATCTATCTCTGTTCTTGTTTTCCATCAGTATATAACTGCATGGTTACTCCTGTTCTTCCCAAAGGGCTAGAACCATAGAACTATGGTTTAATTAACTCAGGTTGGAAAATACCTCTGGAGGCTGCCTGGTGCAACATCACGCTTGCAGTACAACTGACTTCAGTGTTAAATCAGGTCTGTTTGAACTTTCAGTTTGGAAGTGAAGGGTAAGCACAGTACTCTGCCATCCTCTGGCAGAAAGTGCCAGAGAGCAGTGTTAAAGCTGCCCATCAAGCAACACAAAGTCTAGGAATAGCCAAGCAAAATCTGAGTCTCTTTTTTACATAGGTAAAAATCTCATGGGAGGGAAGGTCAGGCCTGCTGTTTGCATTGGAGTGGTGCAGAGGGAAAGGGTTTGGGACTGGAGTCCCTGTGCAGGAACAAGGTGTGCTAGGAGCTCTGACTCACACTGTCAAGTTGCTCTCAGCCATTTGCTTCCCCTAAAAGCCAGCTGGGATTGTCACATTCAAAGGACAGCCTGTGCAGTTTTAAGTGCCCGGGAGCCATGACACATCCACAGCTGAAGGAGTCTAATTTCATCTAATTTCTGAGTGGAAAATTCCAAACAAGGGAACTGCAACAACAAAATTGTAGATAAGTGGCCTTAAAATGCACAACACCAGGGAGACCTATAAACACACACAGAAACTTGGGCAAGATGAGAGCTCCTGCTTACACAGTGGGAAACTGAGCTTTGGTTTTGACATTGTATCTATTAATTCCATGTTCCCCACTGGGGCCACATCACGTGTAGGTGTGGCTTTAACACAAGCTACCAAGAGTGCTGCAGCTTTTATAAGCACAGGAGAAAATCCCTGAGTGTACCCATCCTCTTGCTAACTCAGGCATTTGCACATTTTGGGAGGCAGCACTATTTACCTGAAAGTTGTAAGGGCTGGGTGATGATGCCAGCAGAGGTAAGACAGAACTAATTCTGTGTATAAAATCGTTAATGGGCAGGGAGGAATGGGCAGGAACATGGCACGGGTTGGATCCCATCAAACTCTGGCAGGTGTAATGAACATCAAGGCCATGTCCTGGAGCTCCACAGCAGCTGAGGGCTGCATCTGGCCATCACTGCTGATCTGTGTCCTTCAATTAATCAAGCTAAAGTGTCTTGCAGCCTGGTTCCAAGCTCAAATTAGAGACAATTAAGAAAAGTACAAATGGGTAATCAGGCATTTTCATAGACAGTCCAAGAGAGAACAGCAAATTATACCCACATATGTAATTAATTCTTGAACAGAGAAAGTATTTAGATTCGTAGTCATCTTTATTTCAGCTTATGGCAAAAAGTTTTTTAAGAGCTACAGAGCAAAATTTTGTAAGGTAAAAAATGAAGGAGCTCTTTCAAAACAAAGGATCAGTTCAGACTCTGAGTATTTGCTTTAAATGTGTGCTTCCTGCAACAAGAGGAGCATTTTTGGTGTTACAAAAATCCTTAGAGAAAGGCTGGGGATTCAAGTACCCATGAAAGCCCCAGGCTACAGCAGTGCTAAGAGTGATGTGAACCTTTAGGAGGTGCTTGACCTGTCTTGCCCTGAAAAAGGTGAGTTTTGGCACAGCATTAAACAATGCACCTTCCACTTAAAGATAAGCCTCAAGAGCATAGCAGGGCTCAGATTGGACTGCTTTGAAATTCAAGTGAATAAGAAAACAGTTTGCTGCTGGCTTTTTGTGTTTGGTCCCCACAGCCTCTCTGGTGCTTTGAAGCAGGAGTGCTCCAGCAGTGGCACTTGTGGCTGTACCTGGTGGGAGAGGAGCTGGCTCCTGCCCCAGGGCTGGGGTGGCAGAGGAGAGGGGCTGGTTCAGTGCTCACCACTCCAGCAGCCTCTGCGAAGGGCTTGAAAAAAGGAAGTTGTGTAACCAAGATGTGAAGTAGGAGCAGGTGTTTTTCCCCAAGCAAAGTTTTCAACTGTGGCCAAACAGAAAAAAAGCACTGCCACTCAAAAATGGTCATGTTTCACCTAATCATGTCTTTCAGTTGGAATAATGCTGAGAACCTCTTCTCTGGTGTATTTCTTTCTTCAGTTTTCCGTTTCCATCATACCAGTTTTTAACTGGGAGCACAGGAGACATTCATGTCTACTGCCATTTATCCACCAGATGCACTCACCAGTCCCTGTGTGCTCACAGCAGGAATTAAACAGGGTAGCAGGGCTGCTGCATGAGGCATCACATTTTACTCCAACACTGATACCAGGGGGAAGTTTCCCCTTGGAAGGGGGTTGAGGGCTGGCTCTCAACCTTTGACACTCCAGGGGAGGGCACTGTGGTTGCACCAGGGTTTCAGGGCATAAGCAGCCTGGCTGGAAGTCTTGTTCTGTGCTGTTGTACCAGGTGCTTTCCATGTCAGCAGTCTTCCTACTTTTGGTTATCACAAGTATCTCATGAGTTCCCAGCTTGAGCAGTTCGTGTAAAATGAGACCTGCATGGTCCCATTTCACTGAACTGAGCAGAATTGGTGATGCAGCTGAGATTTGGAAAAGAAAAATACATCAAAGAGAGCTGATTCTTGGGTCTCAAAAGATGGTGCTTTACAAAGTTTTTTTGGGAAATTCTTTATGACCATTTTGCTGAGGTGACATGTGTTTCTTTCCCCTGCAAATATGAGTATGTATTATGAAAAAAGATACATCTTCTTTTGCAGCAAGCTCCAAGTTACTCTGTCACTAGAATTGAGAGCAGAATACAGTTCTCTTCTGAAGGTCAGTGATTTTACTTTGTCTTAATTTCATATCAAACTGTTCTGGGTGTGGGATAAGTTTTCAGATCTGTAAAACACTGGATTTTGCAAATGTGTGTCTTATCAAGCTTTCAATGTGTCATTCATCTAAATTTTATGGTATAAAAATAGAAGAGAAGGGACCTGGCTGCAGTTACATCACTATTCTTACATTTTCTTTTCGATCTCAAAAGCTTTTCCTGCCCCACTCTTTCAGAATAGAGATTACTTCAAACCTTGCCTGCTCCTGTGAGAATTTTTAACCCCCTCTTGCTGACTCAATTTGTTAAAATGTGATTTGAAGACGTATCTGAAATTTTAGCCACTTTTCCAGACCTAAGCTCAGCGGAGTTGCCCATTGATAGTTAAAACACTCATTTAAACATGTAAGAAGAACAAGTGACAATTTATGGAGAAAATGTCCATGGTGTAGTCACCTCTGGGACCATTTTACCTCAGAAAGATGTTGGTTCCAGTGAATTGCAGTGTGGATTCCAGAGAATCCAGTGTGGATTCTCATCTGTCTCTCTCTGGCCTCCAGGTATGCTTTATTACGCAGCCCTAAATGAGAAGCTGTTCACAACAAAGCTGGGGAATTCCTTTAAGTGTGCCAGCAGGCAAATCTTCGTCTTGGAGAGGAACTTCCAGATCCTCTTTGTTCATATGCAGCTGCAGGCGTTTGACATTGTGGATAACCAGTTTGGAAAAGGTGAGTAGAAGGATACTTCTCCACTCTTCCCAGATCTACATGTCAGCACTCTGGTGGCCTGATAGATGTAATCTGCTAAATTGTACCCACACACATCCCACTGCTGTTTTCTCAGCCTTTCCTGAGTCATTTCCAACACAGTACTATTACATATGGAGGATGGAAAAATATCTTTTCCCCCTGCATTCAGTACCTTCTGTTTCACCTTTTCATTAAAAATGTTCAACTCTACAGACACAATTTTCTTCTTCATCCATTTTCTCCTGGAACAAGCAGAGGTGTGTTCCTCACCGGTGCACTGCCCAAACCCCAATATGCAAAGTTCATTTCCAGGTCAATGTTCCCAATAAAGCCAGGTTTTAGCTATTTTTACAGGCTCCTGATATTCATGTTGTCCCACAGCAGCAAAACTGCCAGCTAATAAGGGATATTTGTGAATGCAGGATGATATTTTCAGAGCAGCTGTGTCTAGACATGATGAAATTTGCTCCTGAGGCAGAGCACAACTGGCCCACCCCCAGCTTCAGAATGAAACATGATGCTCATCTCTTCAGTTTGTCTTTTCTTGGAGAAGTGCCACAAAGAGGCAATCAGGTATATCAGTAAAAGACAAAGACCAGAGAGGGGGACTCAGTGGGACCTTGTGGTCTCTTTCAAGTTGTCCATCTTCTCATTCCTGTGGCTTCCTCTCAGGGAATTTCCATACAAGAACTCAGGTGCACAGAGGGGCTGACCAGCTCTCCAGCCCTTCTGCTGCAGCAATAAAACATTCTCTCTTCTGCCACTTACGTTTCTCCCTGCTTACAAAATATTGCCCCTGTATTCTTCCTTTTACTTTAGATCTGCCTTTTGACTCAGTTTGGCTCTGTTTGACCAATTCTTCTTCTGTTAGGTCACCATTTTGGCTACCTTTTCCATTCTAAAAGGAATATAATGGGAACCAACATTTGGGGCTTTTTAAAGACATGATCCTTCTCCACACTGAGAATCCCATCTATGCTCTCATTCTCATGAAGAATTTTCATGGGGTAACACTTAGCTGGAAGAACTCATGGGATCCCATCTGGTTTCCACATTCCCATTCAAATGTGTACAGTGAATGTCCTTAATTATGGGATTAGGTATGGCCTCACCTCTAGGGGAGACTCAGCTGAGAAGATGCTCTCTGTTTTCCCTCTCTCTCTCTCTCCCTCCAAGTCAGACTAATCTCTGCTAGTCAATACCATATACAAATTTAAATTAGTTTGCTCTTAATCAGAGAGCTGAGAAAGCAGCTCCCACGTCTGAAATAATCCCCCTGTGGCTATAAAAGAGTCATGAAACTGTTGTGTATGGCTGTGTATGCAGATTCTGAAAGAGAGAATCCCCAGTGAAGGAATGACATCACCAGCCTCCTCCCCTCGGGTGTCTCAAGAATGATAGTTTCACTTCTGTTGCTCCTGATTTGCTTATCTTTAAATGGGGAAGAAAAAGAAAACATTAATGGTCACTGGTTTCAAGTTCCTTATAATTTTGTACAGATTACAGTGTTATATCAATAGCTCAATCTGTTTGAGTCTGGAAATCTGTAAAAGAGCCTTCTGTACTTCAGTGTATCAGGAACAATTCCTAGAGTTCATAGAGTTCGTTCCTTCATTCCCACTGTTTCATCAAAGCAAAATGGCCAATTCAAACATCTCTGGCTTTTACAACACTTAGATGCAAATACTTCTCAGCTCATTTAACAGCAGGTTACATTAACCAGACAGAGCTTTTAAAAGGCAATCTCTAATAGAATGCTCATGCTTTTGGCTTTGTGGCATTGCATCACCATCTGGATTAGAGCAGAAGAGGATCAGACTTTGGGAAGAGCCATGTGGAGACTCTGGAGCTGTGACATGATGTCATGGACTCCACATGTTCCCTGGGCTCATTGCCCACTGACAGGGTAAAATTGGCCCAAGCCAAGCTACAACCTGTGCCAGCACAGTCACAGAATGGCAGTCGAGGTTTTTATCTCAGAGCGCTGTCGAACCCGGCCTCAAACAGTCACAGGGAGTGAGAGGGGCACAGAGTGCCGGATCTCCCTCGTGTCCTGGCTATAAACTGGATTTGCTGCCGAGCTGGGATGTGCTGTGGGGTTTAGCTGACCATGCTGCCCTGCTCAGAGAACAGTTTGCTCTGCAGGTGCCACTCACAGCAGCAGGACAGAGGTCTGCCTTTCCCTGGAGCCTGAGGAAGGACCAATCCTGTAGATCTGATGGAAGATGTAGGTCTGATCCAATTCTGGGGTAACACGTTAGTGGTCATTCCCAGACACTGCCTTCCCTCCCAGGACTACACTTATATTTTGAATTTGAGGCTGATCCTGCCATTGCTGCTGGGTTAATTTTCCATTTCTGTCAGTGGCCTATGTGGCGCAGTCTCTCCATAGGAAAGCCACCAATTTACCTCAGTCTAGGAGTTCACTTTAAAGTAAAAAGTTTCTGTTTAATCAAGAGGATGATTTGAATATTCACTTGGGTAGGAACCGGCTGAGGAAGCCAGGATTTGCAATTTCTGTAGCCAAGAGGTATGTTTGGAGTGATATCTTTGGATGGTCCTTCAAAGATATGATTTGTGTCTGATATCAACACATGTACAACAAAATTGCAAAGGTTCTGCTAAAGCAACTCCCTCGACTATGTCCAATGCTTCTGCCTTCCTAATCTCTGAATGTTCTGAGTTAGCCACCATTATCCACAAATATTCTGAATTAAACAGAGAGAACAATTAGAATGTGATTTTTCTTAGAAAACACTGACTTAACAAGGATCCCTACTGCACTAATGATGTGCTGGACTATGGGCTCCTGTCTCTGGCCTGATCCTCTTCACTGGGAAGAAGCAATCAGATGTCACACAGGAGCAGTTTTGACTATGCAGGATGTGTCTTCCTCTTTATTTTCAGACTGGCACTTTGTATTGTGATGCTCCCCATCTGCTTTTGGGAGGAATGCTCTTGGTGTGTGCTGAGTGGTGAAACAATTCCTGAAGATATGAGGGAGAAAAGCCACTCTCTAGGGAAGCACAGAGCTACTGCAGAGGGGGCAAGGATGGCTTTCTTGAGATAAGGCTCACCACAGATAAAAAGGTGTAGTAAGTATAGCTCAGGAAAAAGAAAGAAAAAAACCAAAAGAAAGCAGGGTTTTGGTTACTTAAAATTTGCCAACTTTTCTGGAATACAGATGTACAGTTTAAGAGTATGGTGTTCTGCTATAACACTCTCTGGTCTCCTTTTCCTTTCAGAAGAAGAATGTTTCCCTGATAGAAACAGCAAAGTCGCTCCCATTGCAGTGTGCCTGAGTATCCTGGGATTGTTTGTCATTGTGTTTGCCACCTTCCTGATCTCCAGGAGGAAGCCACATAGAGGATACCAACGCATCTGAGGTGTCCTAGTGCTTCCAAATGTGGGAAGCAAGCAGAGAAGTCACAGGAGTTTTTGCTTCTGCCCAGCAATCTCCCTGCCCTGAAGCCACATTTTTATGTGAGATGTCACCATGTGTTTACAGCTAATGAATGTTTCTGGAAGGAGTTTCCTTAAGGTGGGGAGAAGAGAACTCACACCTACTTTAGGCGATTCTTAGCATCTAATTTAGATATAGTCCAAAATTAGGACCCTAAATTTTCTCAGTTATTAACAAAGGAGGTCATTCAGATCAGCTAAGCCAGAGTCCTAAAAACAGCTTAAAGCAAGCAGTATCACTAACCCCCAGAAAATCCATCAGGTTTGTTAATGATGGTGTTTAGATTTATCAAAAGACACAAGTCTGACCTTCAGGTGAATAAACCAGAAGCCCACAGCTACAGACAACCCTGCTAAGTAAGAGCTCACTGAAAGCTTTTTCGGAGCACAGTGTATGCCAAAATCTCGGGGGAAGTGTCCAGTGTGACTCCACTCACAAGCAAGTTCTCACCAGTCCTACAACACAGTTACACTTCCTGAGTGCCTGGGGTTCTCCCACTAAGCCTTTGCAAAGACACAGTGGTAATTGTGACTCTTACCCTGGAGCTTAAAATGTTCCTGGTCTTGTGAGAGCTCAGGAATCCCCCACATGCTGTTCAGACATGGATCTCTCACAGTAACCACACTGAGCTCAGAAAATGTTCTCTGCTGGGGCAACAGGGTGGTCTCTCAATCCAGAAAGATGCCACACCCACTGGAAATGCCTGGGATTGAGTGACCACCACTGGGGCACCTGCACGAGGTCCATGAGAAATGGAAGTCCACTGATGAGGTATGGTCAAGGCTTCCGTGGGAAATAAAAGCTTGCACAGGCTTTGGAAAAACTCTGCCCAAAAGTGAGTGTTCTCCAGTGTGCTCACAGCTGAGCAGCTGGATTTTCATGTGGAATTAATTTGGAGTTGCTTTAAAGCATACTGATACACTCTGTAGTCTATTTCCTGCTAAACCAATGATGAAGGCATGAGAATAGTAATTGCTTTTGTGATTTAAGTCCAGCTCATGTTCTTTGTTGTAACAAGCTCCTTGTCACAGAAGATTTACATGTGCAGAAATGTGCACATGCCCACACATACACAAGTGCACATGCCACACAGTCTGCTCATTGAAGCAAATGACATCAAGATGATAAGAAATTATGTACAAAAACATTTGCAAAAGAGAAAATAATATTCAGTAAGAGCACACCTCCTCCAAGGAGTTAGGCTAATGGCTGAAATTTTACTAATAAAAGTTTGGCCTGGAAAAGGACTGTGGAATGGCACTCATTAAACAAAAGAAAGACTGAAGTCATATGCAAAAATGCCTTGACAGTTTAATCTGCAGCTAAACAAAATGAAAATGCTGGGAGCCAATCTAATTTCTATGAATAATGGCCCAAATCCTGCGCAGTTATTAATGGTAATGGAACCTCACTGGATAAAATTGATGGTTATGTCTTGTCAGATATTCCCTTAAGTATTTTAAAAATAGTTTTGATATTTTACTAGTATTTCGCCATTGCAAGTTTACTTCTTTAAATAAAGGAATAAAAGAAATTCTTCCATTCTATGAACTAATTAGAGATGTTGGTCTGTGCGAAGCAGGAAACATGGCCATACTGCTCTATAATTAGTATAATATGTAGCTGTGGAAGTAATTAACATTCTCTAGAAATGTTCCCTTTGAGTCTGAATGAGCCAATAAATAAGAAAGATAAAGACAATTTTGAAGCACTTTTACACTTGGAGAAACATCAAAACCAGCTGTGAGCACAGGAACAGCTGAATACATTTATAAGGTAAAATAGCACAAGAAATAGGATACCAAACTTTCAAGCCTTGAATACAGACACTGTGATTTGGACTGTATTCAGCTGAATACTCAAATTGGAATGTAAGTATTTCAATTATTCTTTTGCTAAGGGCTCCAGCACTGTTCATAACGCTTAGTGAGCTCCACTGAGCTCATTTTCCCTTCCTCCTTCTCCCCTTAAAAAACAAGCAGCCACTGGACTCAGACTTGGGCCTCTAATTCTCAGGGTTACTTAATACTATGAAACTGTTGTTTAGAAAGCAGATTTTTATACTCAATTAAAGCATTCACCTTTTTTTAAAAAAAAATGAGATGTCTGGGAGGAAAGGTAAATGGATCAGGAGCTTCCATTTGAAAATGAGCCCGTGCATCCAGTAGGGGTGTCACTGTCCCGGTTTGCTACATGTGGACATTTTAACAACAAAAGGTGCCTAAAAAGATCAGCACATGTTCTGGCCCTAAGCTGTTCTGCCCAGGGAACAACAGATATCTTTCCTTTGTCAAAGCTGAGTCCCATTTCACATGTTCTTTGAATTGTTGTGTGTTCTGTGTTACTTTTACTGACATAGATACAGCATTTATTTGTTCTGTTCTGAAAAATTGCTTTATGTTCAGTCTTTTAAAAAAGTCTGATATCAGCATGAGGATGGAAAAGAGTTACTAATGACTGCTAATTCTGTGGTTGATATTGTGACTCCTGGCATTTTTACTAGTGATGCATAAATAATATTTCCCCCCCCAGTCTTTTTTTTTCCCTACAGTGAATCAACCTGTTGGTATTGAACAATATTTGCATTCAGATTTACCTGATTTGTTCTTATGCTTTTTCTTGCTATTATTTGTTGGCGATTTTTATGAAGCTGCATTCTGCCATTTGTATTTGAATGATACTCTGGGCTTGCTCTAACTGGCACAGGTGAAGTACACATGGTGCAAACCAATGAAACAATTGGATGCTGCCAGGAAAAGCTGCCAACATGCAGCAAAATTAATCCAATGGAGTTAGTGCTTTATAGCAGTAGAGTATCCATTGGAGAAATTCTTACTGCATCAGGAGATCCCAGCCTTGAAGTGCAACCTTTCTCTCAGCTGTGGCCCATCCTGTACCCCATCACCTCCATCCCTGATCCCAAAAGCCAACCAGCCTGCAGCAGGGATGTGTGTCAGCATAGCACGGAGTGTTGCCTCTCTAAATTTAATGCTGAATTAGAATCAGACAGCCCAGCTGCTCCCTGAGCTGCCATGTGCAGCTCTAAAAGCTGAATGCCTGTGTTTATTTTCTGCCAGAATTCAGGAATGTATTTAGCTGGTACTTTTTTATCTAATGGAGTGGCTTTGAGGTCTTCTTCCCACTGGGAAGACTCTGTAGGGGTAATGAGTCTCAGTGTTGTTGGACTTGCTCTTCTAAACATCTTGTCTGAGGAAACAACTTGAGCAAAAAGTCCCTAAAAGAACACCATACAAAAGGAGGATATTTGGTAAACTGCTTGCATGCTAGGTGGGCCCTAATGGCCATACCATGGGGCAGCAGGGCAGTTTTGTCTGCTGTGGGAGGAGACGAGGCTGCAGCTGGGTCCCAGAGTGACTCAGCAGCCCCAGATCACTTCTTCCCCCAGCTGCAGACTCAGACCAACCCAGCCCTGAACCAGAAGGTGCTGATCAGGGTGATGTGATGCATTGATGATGTGATGCATTGATCATGTGATGCCCACCAGGGAAGCAAAACTTAACTTCTGTGCAAGCATGTGCTGCTCAGGAGGCCCTGGGGCCATCACAGGGACTAGGAGGTCAGCACATCCCCATGTCCCCACATCCCTATGGCCCCTGGTGCTGTGCTGCAGCTCCCATGCCCATCTCCTGTGGTCTCTTGCACATCCAAGACAAATGAGGGCATCCCAGAAGCACGATGATGTCACACTTAGACAAGTCACTGAGGAGTTTAAAAATCAAGGTCTAATTTCTTTCAGTCCTTTTTATTCTCTGATGGACAGCTGCAAATTAAGAAATAGCTGTTAATTCAGTTGAAAGAGGAAGGGAGATTAGATTGCCATCTTGAGTATCTGAACATGGCTTGGCTTATCACTTCTAGCTTGCTATAATGTATGGCTGCTAAAAATAACTTGCTATGAGAAGTAAGATATGCTCTTTATTTTTCTATTATTGGTGTTTCCATAATAAAGGCTGTATTTAATCATTACAGTTGCATTGCTGTGCCATGATTTTATCTCTGAAATGGCAGAGTCTCTCTCACGTTTGGTCCTCATGAAGCAAAGGTTGTTAGATGGACTGCAGGAAAGCAGGAGACGTGGTAAGGATGGGGGAGAAAAAACAATCTCTCTGCTGCCAGCAGCTGATTGAGGAACTTGGCTGTTCGAGAAGTGCCAGTGAGGGCAGCAGAGAGGCCATACCTTCCTTCAGGGATAAAAAACCAGAATTATGCTTCATTTCATTTCTGGTGTTAGTGCACATCCCTACGTGATGGATAATTTAATGTCACAAGGTGAAAACTTTTGCAAGAGCCTTGATTTGTGCTTCAGAAGAAAAGCAGGGCTGCCTGGAGAGCAGGGGCAGTTTGCTCTGCCCTTTGGCACTTGCTTGGCCTGGTACAGTGCTAAATTTGGTGCTAATTATGCACCTATGTAGTGGGCAATGTTCCTCACTTGTTCATGTTTTAGAAGCTGGGCTGGTAAATACACATCTGTATGTGTGAAGTAGGCCCTCAAAGGCTGCTGGTGTTTCAAAATTCTGTCTTTCTTGACAAGGTTTAATACCAGATGAAGGAACAGTCCACTATTTTACTTAAATACAAGAAGTCCCCATCTATGAGTCACACCCTGGACTGTCCCAGATGAAAAAAAGTTTGGAATTCACTGAAGAAACCTTTGCATCAGAATATTTAGAAGATAAAAGGAGGTGTATTTTTTAAGCATCAATTTGAGCAAAATAACAAGTGTGAGAAGAGAAAGATTTCTATGGAGTTAACCCTTTGTGACTAAGGTGACAAGACTTGGACACTACACTTCTTTCCTCAGGTCCAGGGCTGTGGCCATTGCATGCCAATCAGGCAGGGGAATGTGGGTGTGAAGTTTATCTGCCACAACAACACAACACTGCTGGGCTTTCAGCAGCAGCTGGGTTTTCCCAGCTAGCCACAAAATGTCACAAAACATGTGTTTCTCTTTTTCTGTGAGTCTTATTGCCTATGGAATTAGTAGATCCCAAGTACTTTATTAAATTATAAACTGACTCAGTTTCTTACTTACCTCTTTCTTCACAATTTTAGATAGGAGCAGGTTGCATTTCCAACATGCAGAAATAAAATAAATGCCTGTTGGGGAAAAGGAAGGTGTTCAATCTGACTCAGGATATCTGTGTTTATTAGAGACACAGATCTTGATTTTGAACCTCAGTTTTACTGAGGCTTTCCTATATCAGAAAAATGTTTGAAGACTATGAATCATGAGTCCAGCCAATGTTTAACCTCATTTTACCACGGAATGACTTTTTTGTCATTAGGTCAAAGAAAATTAATTCATATTTCAAATTACATTTTTCACAACCTGCTCATGGAAAAAATTGTTATGAGCAAACGACTCAAATTATTAATCAAAGCAGCTTTCAAAATACACCCAGCTTCCACAATAAAATTAAAAAAGAAAATGTTGCCGACCCAACCTATCCACTGCATCAGTAGATTCACCTCAGTGCTTCTGACTATGGATGTGCACATCAAACATATTACTGGTGTCACCGAGGAAGTTATTATTTCTGCATTGAAGTGTTTTTCATTTATTACACTGCACTCTCAAACATCTGCGTGTACACTCTGGTGATCCCGCTTGACTTTGCAAGCTCTAAAAGCCCTGCTGGCACGATGCCTCCACCAAGAGCAGATTTGCAATATAAATGAGTTTGCCACTTCCATTAGTTCTATTGCTAAAAGCATCAACTCCTCTATCACCTCTGATTTATGTACTGTAAAATATCTGTGGCTCTCCCCAATGTCCAACGTTAAACTACATAAAATGCTGCCATCTTGTGTTTAGAGACAAATTAAACATTTTAAAAATCTGGATTACGAAAAGCATAAGTAGGATCTACACTGTCAGCATCTTATGTTGAAGAAGACTGCAGTGAATGGATTATGGAAAAGCGGAAGCTTCACTTAATAATTCAGTTTTTAAAATCCCATCCTTAGAGCAAGTGCTGATCCTCTTGCAGTCAGGTCCAAGAGACGATTTCCCCAAGCTGATCTGGTGTCTGTTTAAGCTACTTGCACCATCCAGTCACTGGTGTGAGGGGTCAGCACGGCAAAATAGCAGCAGTGGAGCAGAGATTGTCCACATACCAAAGATGCTCTTCGTGTAACAAACTGTTAATGTTTCAGAGTATAGAGAACACGTCAGACATTAAACACTGCCACTATTGCAATTGATAGCGTATTCCCATTGTGAAAAAGCACAGCTGCTTTGCTATTTGTAAACAACAACTGGAAATATTTATTTTGTCTGTGCTGGGGCTAGGCAGGTTTAGCAAGACCCTGCACTGGGGTGGGCTGGGCCTTAAACTGACAGATATTGGGAAGAAATTCTTCCCTGTGAGGCCCTGGCACTGGCTGCCCAGAGCAGCTGTGGATGCCCCATCCCTGGAAATATCCAAGACCAGGTTGGATGGGCTTGGCAGCAACCTGGGCTACTGGAAAGTGTCCCTGCTCAAGGGAGAGTAATGTGATGTGATGAGCTTTAAGCTCCTTTCCAACCCAAATCTCCTGTGGCTTTGTGATTTGCAAAGCTCCAAAGCCTGACGGAGCTGAATGGATCCTGTCGGAGCCGAATGGATCCTGACGGCTTTCTGATCTCACCGCTCTGCGACCTCCTCCGCCTCACGGGGCGGTTTTGCTGCAGGATCCGGGGGTGCTGTGTTATCTGGGGATGCTGTGTTATCCGAGGATGCTGTGTTATCCGGGGATGCCGTGTTATCTGGGGATGCTGTGTTATCCGGGGATGCCGTGTTATCCGGGGGTGCTGTGTTATCCCGGGGTGCTGTGTTATCCGGGGATGCCGTGTTATCCGGGGGTGCTGTGTTATCCCGGGGTGCTGTGTTATCTGGGGATGCTGTGTTATCCGAGGATGCTGTGTTATCCGGGAATGCCCACACCCTTCCCAACAACGCTCACGTTTGTGTGTCGCTGTCCTATTACAACCCCGGGTGTCATTCCTGAAGGAGCACGCTCAGCTGAGTCCGGGCACCCATAGGGCCGAGAACCCTTCAGCGACACGCATCGTTTCATATTTAAATAAAATGTATTCCATCGGCCCTCTCTGAGCGCCGTTTCCCGGCGCCGCCCCGCCCCCGACAGCCATTTCCCCGCTCTCCCCGAGCGGGCCCCGGCCGTGCCCCGCTCTCCGCCCCGTGACGCGCTGCTCCGCCCGCTCCCTGCCCCTCAGGGCTTCCCCGCCCGCGCTCCCCAACATGGCGCTGGCGGCGGCCGAGCGGGGCCGCGGCTGCCTCGGGGCGCTGCGCCGGCTGTGAGTGCGGGCCGGGGGAGGCCCGAGCGGCCCCGAGCGCGGGCAGGGGCGGCCGGGCCGGGGGCAGCCGTGGGTGCGGGCCGGGGGCGGCCTGAGGAGCCGGGGGAGCTGCCCACAGCGAGCACGGAGCCCGCCGCCCGGGCGGGCGGGGAAGGGGCTCTGCGGGTGTCAGCGGGCACACAGGAAGGCCGGGCTGCTCTGTGGGAAGGAAGAGCAAATAAACCCTCCTGGGCCTTAGGGAATCGTTGTTGCAGCTGCCGCGGGTCCCATGGAGCTGCCCCGGCCGCGGGGTCTGTCCGCAGGGAGGGTGACCATGACAGCTGTTGTATTCGATGTTGAGGACATGCACCAATTTCTCCTCCCGTTGTTATAACCGAGCTCTACTTGTGTGCTGCCGAGGTCGTCCCGTGTCTTTTTGTCCGATAACGCTTAAAGAATCTGGACTTGATCCAGAATTCCGACGTTGTTTTACATACTGATTAAAACACTTCAGGAGTTTGCTTTCACAGTTCAACCAGTCACTTCACTGCCTTTGTCTCATTTAGTTAGCATTAATCATCTGAAGTTAAACTTTCCATTTCTAAAAGTCTCCATAGCTCGCTCTTGCTCTTTCACATTCTTTTCTCTTGCACCTTTGCTCTACAAAAGCAGCTCCTGTTGCCTTTTAAGCTTTTTTATTTTATGGTTGCTCGCGTCTTCTTTTCCAAATACTTGATTTGGCATCTCAGTAATAAATAAGTGCATGTTGTTGTTGGCTGTTCTGTCCACCAAAAAGAGTTTTTCTGCTTGTTTAAGAAAACTCCTTGATTGTTTGTATTTGAATGCTACTAAAAAAAGCAAGGGGATAATTTTTATTGTGTCCAAGTAAAAGTACTTAGGGAAAGATCTGGTGAAGTTTGGGCAACTTCCCTTGTTATACTGAATATGTTCTGTGTAAATAGATGTATCAGAAATTTCAGTGCTGTCCTTCTCAAACCTGAAAATAAAAGTAGCTCAGTTGCCACTTCTTCATGTGCACTTGTAACACTTCTGTCCCTTTATAATTGCACAGGCAATGGAACCAAGTACGAATATTTGTGAAATGGGCCTCCACGATAGGTATGAAATTTAACTTCTTTAGCTACTGGCTTAAATTGCTATGCAGTGTGGATGCTTTTAGAGTATTAGTTCCTGAAAACTGCAGGGTTTTCAATAAATATTCAGTATCTTCACAGTTTTTGAAAACAGGAACCTGTAGGTAACCTAACACAAGTCATCTTAAAGGTTTGAACAAAATTTTGTATAATTTTATCTATTACATTTACGTATATGGAAATTAATGAAAACTATTTATTTTTGTGATGTTTTTCTCTGAGTCCTTTTCTCATACAAATGTTGCAAACTCTCTGAGAATTGTTCTATAGGCATAACGGTATTTAAACAATATATGAAGGAGAGTAAAGTGGTTTAGCAAGATGATTTAAACTCACTCTGTGGTCATGTTCTCTAAATAGTTGTGTTTGAGAATTCAGAGATCTATTTTCATTTTATTGTTTAGTTTTAAACTATTTAGTTCTCACTGAGAAGTTTCTGTCAGTGCTGGCATTATACTTCTGTCAAGTTGTGGCTGCTGTCATGACAGTTTGTAGAAGTTTGTAAGTCACTTTGTAAGTTGGTTTTGGCTTAAAAAACAAAAAAAAAAAAAGTTAATACCTTGTTATTTCTTTGTCACTGTGTATCAAGGGGGAATAGTGCTCTTCCTATGTAAATCACTTGTGTTGTTGGGGACACAATACAGCTTTGATTGTTTCCTAGTTAGTCCAGAAGGTACACAGCACAACTATAAGCATCACCTGTTATGTGGAAGTGGGTTTTTTTAGGGTTAGGATATATTTCTTGAATTCTGAAAAGGAAAAAAAATGGCTTAAGCATACTTCTGCATAAGGACTCTGAATTAAAAATTTGAAGAGCAGCTTGGAAATGCTTTTGGTTGCAGCGTGCTTTCTTCATTATTGAAGAAATGCATAAACTTTATATATAATGTAAAAGAAACCAGAATTTTAAAATTGCTTTGTTTCCAGGAATGTTTCTGTGGCTTGGTTTCTTACTGTGCTTCATCCTTTCAAACAGGAGGTCACAGCATAGGGAAGATCCTTATTGCAAACCGAGGAGAAATCGCCTGCAGGGTGATGCGAACAGCCAAGAAAATGGGGGTGAAGTCTGTGGCAGTTTATAGTGAAGCAGACAGGAATTCCATGCATGTAGCAATGGTGAGGTACATTCATTAAACTTGTGGCTGATGTTCATTCAGAAAAGTATTTTTCATTGGTGAATTCCGTGTGTAAAGCAGATTTGGGTGCTGATGCAAAGTTGACTTTCACTTCTGTAACCTACTGCAAAGTTTTCCTTGGATGGATGGAAAGTTTGCCTGGTCTCTCTCAACACCTGACAGCTTTACAGGAAGTGCATTCAAGTTTGACTCTCTGACTTTGGACAGCCAAGGGTTAAGAGAATGGACTGTAATTTTGGGGGAAAAGTCAGAATTTGTTTTACTCAGTTAATCCTCTCCTTGAGGAAAGGCAGTGATTTAAACTGCAGTCTGATAAGTGATATAATTAGCTCAGAAACTCATTTAAATTTGCTAGTAAACAGTCTTTGTTGAATGTGTTTCTTGTAAAACAGGCAGATGAAGCATATTGCATTGGTCCACCACCCTCACAGCAGAGTTACTTGGCCATGGAGAAAATACTGCAGGTGGCCAAGGTCTCAGCAGCACAGGTAAGGACATCAGGGCCTTACATTTTCTGTTACTTCCATGTCTTTAGTTCTTTATTTTTGTCATCTTGCTTTTCTTTAATGATCTATGAAGTTTCTGAGTTTTCTAAGCTAAACTGACACAAACAATTAACTGGTAACATTATTTTGTTTTAGGCTATTCATCCAGGTTATGGCTTCCTCTCAGAAAACACAGAGTTTGCAGAGCTGTGTAAGCAACAGGGAATCATCTTCATAGGTCCTCCTTCATCTGCTATCAGAGATATGGGCATTAAAAGGTATCTATTTCTGATTTGTTACTTGGTTATGCAGTTTACAGCTTGGCAAAGCTGATTTTGTTAACAAATGACCAGTTGTTCTCTAGGTGTTTTATTCTGTCAATTTGCATTGTATTTTCACGGTTCTCTTCAAAGGAATAAACTCCAGGTTTATAGATTTGTACAGAGATATAAACAGTCAAGATTGTTCAGTTATTGGGATTTTAGTAATTAAATAAGTAATGATTCTTCTTTTCCAGAACTGAAGCATTGCAGTGTAGTGTAGGTAAAGGTTCAGCAGTCAGATTGGGTGGGTCAAAAGAGCAATGGAAAAGAAGCACCAAATCATCAGGATTATTGTGGCTCATGTAAAATGATAAGTTTAGTTTGTCACAGAGGATCTTATTCTTGGTTACTTAGATCAAAGAAGGACTTTTAATGTATGAAGTATAAATCAAGAATATGGAAATGAAGTTATTACTGACACAGGAACTGTATAATAGTAGTTAGACAGAATTAACGTTTTTATCACCTCATAATGTGAGAGCAAATTGCCTCAGTAATTTAACAAGCTTTGCATGCATTTTGGAAATTAGAGTTGTTATGCTTGAGTGTTTTATGTGTGGTGTGAATGTAGCCTGTGTAATGAGAAGTTTTGCCTTTGTACAACTTTAAATAGTGTAGGATACAGTGTTGTAATTTGAAAATGTTAGGTTTTGGCATCTATAATATGGAAAAAACAGTCAAACTAAAGTGTAATCCTGCTAGGTGAAACAAAAACCTTTGTTTGAAGCGTGTGCTGAATTACAGTCCAATCCTGTGTAACCCACCTATGCAAGTAGCCCTGTTGAGGTGGAACTACTGTAGAACTTTTTTCATGGAGAGAATTAACGTTGGGAACATTAGACAGGTTGGAGCTTAAAGTAAGAAAAAAAATATTATTATCATTCTAAATATAAAACTGTTCTGTCAAAGCACTTCCAAAGCTATAATGTCTGCTGCTGGCGTTCCTGTTGTTGAAGGTTATCATGGGGAAGATCAGTCTGATGAGTGTCTAAAGGAACATGCCAGGAGAATTGGATACCCAGTAATGATTAAAGCTGTCCGTGGGGGTGGAGGAAAGGTAAGGAACTCTCACCTGTTCATCATGTGCTGTAAAGTTACCATGTCTCAGGATCTGTAACTCAATATTCTAAAAGAAAACAAAAGCTGGAAAAGCACTTTTTGTTAAAAATTATTATTAATGGCCAACCTAGCACCAAGAAACCTCATTTCCTTTTGATATGCAGAAGATAAGTAGCTGGAATAAACTGGAAGAGTTTTGTTTATTTCCATGGATCTCCAGTAATTCACATAAGCAGAAAAGTTGTGCTATGGATTTGTGCAAAATGAGATGACTTTAAATTGTTGCTCTGTAATAGCTTCTGTGACTTCTTTTGCTAACAGTTTTAAATGTTGTGTAAGAAATGATTAGCAATACCATTTTGTGTCTAGATACTTTTTAATGAGTGGTGAACTCCCTAATCTAAAAATTTCAGATTTTACTCTGAAATAAATGTCTGTAAAAATTACATACAGAAAATTTTAGTTATTTCCAAAATAGCTAGATTTATTTTGTAAAAAATAAGTTTTTCTCTGCCAACCTTGGAAAATTTCTATACTTGAGGACAAAATTCAATTTTGTGCTCACTCATATAAGTGGAATGATAATATCTACTTTTTACATTTCTTATGGCACTTTCAGTGGGACTTAGTAGGATTATCTTACTGGAAGCTGATACACAATTCTGCTAATGTTTATGAAAGAAGAAAAAGTGTTATTTTAAAGCTCATTTCTCACTCTGTGTGTGCAACAAGGTTTTTCATTGTGTGCTGTATTTTTGGACATTTAGATAAGACTTTTTCCTGTATTTTAGGGCATGAGGATTGCTCATTCTGAAAAGGAGTTTCTGGACCAACTAGAATCAGCAAGGAGAGAAGCAAAAAAGTCTTTTAATGATGATGCAATGCTGATTGAGAAATTTGTAGATAATCCAAGGTAAGAAATAGATGTGTCAATATAAACACTGTAATGTTTATTCTTCTGTTAAATAAACATAACTAGCTTAGCTGTAGGATCAAAATCAGTTTTGTATGTCTGATTTGCACTATGAAAGTTGTTAATTTGGTCAAGATTGTTTATAACTTATTGAATTTCTTGTAGTGGCTTTGTTTTGAATGACAGAAATTAAAATGCTACTGCTTGGGAGACATGGCAGCAAGGGAGCTTTCTAAAGTTGATATACATCTAGCAAAAAGAATCACTCTATAATAATTAAATTATAGAACTTAGCCAGGCTGTGATGGTGTTTCTGCTGCCCTCAGGTGTCCTAAACCAGTTATTTAATATTCCTCTATTTTGGTATTTCAAATAGAAGTGAGAGTCCAGCTAATGCCTGGCCTGTGAAACTGAACCAATTTATTTTTTATAAAGAAAGTCTCACAAAGGTCTGTTGGATACTCTTGTACTTCACATCTGTTTTTCCTTGAGGCAACACAATAGGGAAAGTATTTATTACAAAAAAATTGAGGGTCTGCTTATGGTGTCAGGTGGGCATGAGAAAAAACTCATTGCTGGGGAATTTCTTTTGCCAGGATCAAGGTATTGTCAGAATGGTGGTGTATTTTTATTAGTTTCATGCATAGAATAAAATTTTGCCACCTAAGAGTTGTACTTTGAAATGATGTTTTGAAGTGAACAGTGTTATTCCTGAACCAGGGCTGCTGCTGTCTCTTGTGAATTGCTGCACAGTAAATCACGAGGGAAATAATGATTATGAAATTAATAGAGAAGTGGTTTTACTTTTATTGTAATAATTAAGAAAGAGGTAGCAGCCTTCAGATATGTGTCTTGCTTATCCTGCAATCTATGAGATTTCACTGCAGTAGTTGGTATTAGGAATCCTCTTTCATTTAGAAGACTGAATAGGCTAAACCAGTTAAACTTCTGCATAATAGCAGTCTCACTTCTACATTTTTGGCATTTATTTAAGGGCAGACACTTAAACTTATAAGAAATTCTACTGAAATGTACAAGTTTGAAGTCTGTTGGGGGCATTAAAGTACATTAAAATATTTGTTTTTATGGAATAGGCATGTTGAAGTCCAGGTATTTGGTGACCAGCATGGCAATGCAGTGTATTTGTTTGAAAGAGACTGCAGTGTGCAAAGGAGGCATCAGAAAATCATTGAAGAGGCACCAGGGGTGAGCAAAAAATTATTAATATTTTTAATGAACTGATATGTTTTTATAGTAATTGCTATCCCTCATTGAATGTATGTAGTAGATAATATTTTATTTGTAATTCTCAGACCTGTTTTAGTTTTGCTGCAGAAGATATTTTAATTGAAAGAAACCCTACATTCTTTAGGAAAATGATTCTCAAAGAAGTATTCTGTAGATTTCAAGTATAACATAGATCAGGGTTTCACTACAACTCTTAAATACTTTTAAATATTCATACATTCCAGGTTTAATATCACCCAACTTAACAACAGTTTGTAATCCTATTATTATTATTATTATTATTATCATTATTATTATTATTATTATTATTTACAGCCAGGAATTAGTCCAGAGGTTCGAAGGAGACTTGGAGAAGCTGCTGTCAAAGCAGCTAAAGCAGTGAATTACGTGGGAGCAGGTGAGTCTGGGGAGGTGCAGCTTCTAACTTAATGAGACTTTAAGTCTCAAGCAAATGGCATCTGATTGTTTTCAAGTATGACACACATCCCCCAAATTTTTGAGGTTTAAGCAAGTAATCATGTAGTTAATTCTGATGTAATTACAGATTTAAATTGGCATACCTGAGCTTAAGGCCAGTAGCAGCTGAAGCATAGAAGGAAAACACTTCAGAGCAGATAATTTGATCAACTCAACTGTTATTGGAAAGTGAGCATTATCAATTAGTAAGCTGGAGCTGAGCAAGGGAGAAATAATTTCTCTTTTAGCATATAAAGGGTAATACTTTATATGCAAACAGTGAAGTCTTTAAAAGAAAAACACACCTCACTGTAAAGTCCACACCATTTCCCAGATGAAAAAAAACCTCCTAAAATTATTTGTAATTTTGTTTTGTCGCTGCTTTCTTTGGATATTGATTAAAAAAATTGCATACCCTACGAATATTCAGAATACCTTCAAACAGTCTTGATGCACTTTTTAAAGTGTTAATGAAATGCAGCCTTTACTGTAGAGAATGGCTACTAAACAACACAGGTTATTTAAATGTGCGAGGAAACAACTCTTCTGTTTTCAGACCTCACTTTTGTGACCCTTTTAGATTATTTGTATAAAATTTAATGAAATTCAGAGTGTCTGATTTAGAAATAATAGTCTTGATGTAGTTAAGTGTCTTGGGTGTCTTTTCCATAAATGGACACCTAAGATGCTCTTTGCTGAAGTGTGCTTTTGCTAAATTCTTCAGGAACAGTTGAATTTATTATGGACTCCCAACATAATTTTTACTTCATGGAGATGAATACCAGGCTGCAAGTAGAGCACCCAGTTACAGAGATGATCACTGGAACAGACTTGGTGGAGTGGCAGCTCAGGGTGAGTGTTAATTGATTTTACATGTAGAATTCTCCTGAGTGCTCTGTGACACTGCCTGTGTTTCCATATCCTCATCTCCTGCTCAGCTGACAGGGTAGAGTTTCCTTTGCTCCACAGGAACATCTCACATTGCTGTATTGGATGTAGAGCATTGTGTAGGTGCTCTGAATTACAGCCAGTCCTCTCCCAGCTGTGTAGAGAGAAAATATTTTAAAGTGTATTTAGAGACATTATAGACAATGTAGGAAGTAGGAGGGAGTAGGGTCCTGATCTTTCCCTTTCTATGCAGAAAGGTTTCTAAAACTCTAATTGAAGTGTATCCGTGGCCCAAAAAATCATTCTTGCATCAGGCTGTAGGAGGAAAAAATCTTGACAAAAACCTGTCTGGTGTTATATCAGTAAAGCCACATTCTGAAATAAATGTACAGTGGGGTGGACTGGAGCAGGGGATTTCCTCACACACCCAGTTTGCAACGATTATTCACAGGTTCAAATGATCACAGGAAATTTTGGGTATTAGGGAACTTGAAATAAAACCCAATTCTTTTTGGATAAATCCAAAAGTGAGGACAGCAGCTTAAGTAGTGTGAGATTAAGGGTGGGGAAGTGTTTAGTGTAATCAGAAAGAAAATTAAAATGGCAAATGCTGATGCAAAAAGAAGGAACATTCATCTTTCTTATCTGGGCATGGAAATTGAGAATTGAATCCTGAGTTAGAACAGGGATCAAAGAACACTGGAAGAAAGAGAGAGAGAAGGTGGAGAGACCAGGTTCAGTGGTCTTGGCACTGTTTTTATCCTTGTGCTTTTCAAAATCTGCTTCCTAGGTGTTCATGTTTAGAAGAGAGATAGTTAATATTTCATATATCAGCACTCCAAAATATTGATCCTGCATTAAAGAGAAACCCTATTGTTTTCAGGTTGCAGCAGGAGAGAAGATTCCTCTGAGGCAGGAAGAGATCCTGCTCCAGGGCCATGCATTTGAAGCTAGAATATATGCTGAAGACCCTGATAATAACTTTATGCCAGGAGCTGGGCCACTGTTGCACTTATCCACCCCTCCAGCAGATCGTTTCACCAGGATAGAGACTGGAGTCAGGCAAGGTAAAACTGAAGGCACTGATGGAAGAAGAAATAATTAACATCAAGAAGTTTTCTTTGTAAGCATTTCCCTCTTTGGCCTAAATAAGTTTGTCTAAAAGAGTGTTGTTATAAAGACAAATCCCTACAGAATTATTCTTCCTTATGATTTTCCATGTACTTTTGATCAATCACTGAATATTTTTTTTACCTCTTCTTTACTTGCACCCAAATTAATGTGCACTGACTCATGGTGGTGATATTCTCCTCAATATTTAGCAATCCTGCATTCTGACTGCAATAAAGAAAATTGAATTTGAGTAAAGTTACCTCAACAAAAATTTATAAAAAGATTGTGCTGAAGTTGCCCTTGAAATTGGAATGCCAGGTCACATCATCACATCCTTAAACAACTTTAATCTTGAGAGAAATGTGCCCATGAATTGTGCCCGAGTTGGGTGCCATGTGGTACTTTGCATTACCAACTTTGCATGACCAACAATGCAGTACTTTGCATTACCAACTTTCACAAATACTTGGTTGCGTATTTTACAGCATTTTTGCTTTATTGCCCCATTTTAGGTGATGAGGTTTCTGTGCATTATGACCCCATGATTGCAAAGCTGGTTGTTTGGGCTGAGGACCGACAGGCAGCTCTCAGGAAGCTGCGCTACAGTTTGCACCAGTACAATGTAAGTGGGAGGAACCCAGCTTGAGCCATCAGAGTATGCTGAAAATACTGCACTAAAACAAAAGTGCTTTCCAAAAGGGAGCCTGCTTTACCACTGCCATTTCAAATTCATTAGTTGTTTGCAGAAGTTGTTGTTTTTTCCTAATTTGCAAACCGTTTTCATTGGTGGAGTGAGTAAAAATAACTGTGGAGCCCAGTTTTACACACAGATTTTTAATTTTGTGGTATCTTCAGCTTGAAGATGCACCTGGGGCTTTTTAGAAGGGTAAGGCTAAACAACATTTTCAATTGTAGTGTGAGCTTTCTCACACTTAAAGGGTTTCTTAGGTGGAATTTGAGTCAGACAATGCTTGCAATTTTTAATTTATAAAAAGAACTAAGTTTTTAGACTATACATGTGGTAAAGAAACATGCTGTCAGTGCTTTTTAAGAAACGTTCCATTTTTCCCCTATGAAAACTACAGGTATTATAACTGTTTACAAAAGTGGAATTCAGAAGGTTTGGCTTGAGGTGAGACTGAATATTACTTGTGCAGAGCTAATTTACACTTTTAAATCAACAACATGAACATGACTGAGGTTGTGAAAATGTTGGGCCCCTTATTGTTTTGGCTAAAAATAAAATTTACTGCAAGGGAAAGAAATAAAAGAATTCTCTTGGCTTTTCCAGAATTTTCTTAGCAGTTCTGTCAGTAAATGTTGACAGCATAACATAGTTACCAGTTTCACTGATTTCTCTAAAATAATTATGTTGTTTCATTAGTTATTTTGCACTACAGGAAATGGGTAGTATCTAGTAAATCTACAGAAGTCCCTGTTCCTACTTTTTACTATTAAAAGATCAAATATGGGATACTGCAACTATTGCAACTCATTTCTAATAAGAAGCACTTTTCAAGTTGGGAATGCTATTTTAAATATTCAGAGCATGATTTTCCAAAAGTATGTTTTTTTCTGAAATTACCTCCTGTTACTGTTTCTGGGAAACTTTGCTCAACTTCACAGTGGACAAAGGCAGCATTTAGAAAACAGAATGCTTTTGAGAAAGCAGCTTTTGGGTTTTTGGGTTTTGGTTTGGTTTTCGTCTTTTTACAGTCAGTGGCTTAACTGATAACAAAACAGGCCAGTTGAATGAATTACATGTTATTGATAAATTTTGTGAGCAGAGAGCTGTGTGTTTATAACTCAATTTGGCAATATGCTTCTGTTTCTTTACAGATTGTAGGATTAAGCACTAATATTGATTTCTTACTGAGCCTGTCAGGACACCCACAGTTTGAGGCTGGAAATGTGCACACTAATTTCATTCCTCAACACCATGATGAACTGTTTCCAACCAAAAAAGCAACTCCACATGAAGTTATGTGTCAGGCAGCTCTAGGGCTCATACTGAAAGAGAAGATGCTAACAGATGCTTTTAGAGATCAGTCAGATGGTAAGGATCATTGTTTTGTATTGTTTTATTTTAGGAGTTTATGTGCAGTTATTTAATTTGGATGTTCTTTCTTTGCCCTACTTTGTGCCTGCTCAGGGTTCTGTGTTCTGGCGTCTCCCAGATGTTTACATACAGAGACTATATAAGTCTCTATAACTTTTAGACTATAACTTTTGTTAGGGATCAGATTTGGAATGTGTCACCACTGTAATGTCCAGAGGACTTCCCAAAGCCCTTCAGACAGGCACTGTCTGAAAGATCTTGGGATTCATGGTCAGTGACACTGTGAGCTCTTTGCTCTTGATAAGCACAAGCAGTGACCTTCTGCCTCTGTTATTCCTACAGTTGGCCCAAGGTCTTCAGACAAAATTCAGAATGGGAGAGGCAGTGGGGTTTAATGCAACCCTCACAAAGGTTAATCAGGACCTGCTGTGGTGTAGTTGAATTCCCATGCTCTCTGGTCCTGTTGAAGGATGTGTTCATGGAAAACAGCCAGTGCCCTTCTTAGTGTCACGTTTTCTGTAGGTCACACAGCATCAGTTTATTCAGTGTTGGAGATTATGAAATTGTCACTCTCTTGTGACAATTGTGACAACAGTATCTCCCCTGTCTTTTCTGTGCAATATAAATGCATAAATATGAAGGTAGTAATGGTAGGACAATGGTTTTAAGGCCGAAGTTCTAAGTGTTGTGTTTTGCTGAAGTAGAATAAAAATAATGTATGTGTGTATTTTGTGTTTTAGATAAATTCTCACCATTTGCTTCCAGCACTGGTAGAAGACTAAATATATGTTACATTAGAAAACTGTCTCTGCTGGATGGGGAAAGCAGTAAGTTAATAAAAACATGTGTGGAGGGAAGGGAGGTACTTGATTATTTTAACTGATGCTTGAAAATTCAGGCTAAGAAACAGCTTAGAAGCAGTGTGAGTTTTATGCAGTGTAAGCTGGGAATTCACAGAACTGCATGTTTAATCCACACTGTTAGATCCTGAGGACATGTAAACCAAATTTAAATGACTACTAATTAATGTTTTGTCATTTAAATGAATGAGATTGAGATTTTAAAAAGAGAAGAGTGCCATTTACTTTCTTTGAACTTCATTTTGGTGTGAAAGAGCTCACTATTTTCTCCCCTCACAAACTTGTTTTCTGTCCAGATAATACTGATCTCAGAGCACGAATTCAGGTGTTCATCTTTAAAAGAAAAATTGTCTGGAATTCAGTATGAAATCTGTAGTATGTTGCAAGCTAATCTCAAAATACTTGTTCTTATCTTAGTGTTGGTAGGCCTCATTTTTATCAAGAAAGCCTTGATAATGTTTATATATCATCATTCTCTAGATACTTAATCTACTGTTTTTTTAATTTAATTAATTTGTTAATTAAATCTACTCACATATGCATATTTTCTTTTATTGAACAGCTGTGGATGTAGCTGTAAGTTACAATCAAGATGGGTCATACAAAATGCAGGTACAAGTACAGTTTTTTCACATACTTCATTAGATAAAAGAATCCATTTCTTGTAGATTACTCTTAGTATTAATTGTTACTGAAGTTGCTTGGTGATTACAGATGCAGGATTCTGTTTTTAGTTTGCTTGTATCCATTGCTATATACTGTTACTTTGACCTGAAATTATCTGTGCTAGATGCTGGATTGGCATGTAAGAGCTATTAAAATGCTTCTGACAAGGCTAAGAAAAATGTTTATATTTTCAATATTTAAAGGTCTTATTCTTTATTTTCCTTGTTAAATTTTCCTGTTTAAAACATGGGAAGTTAGATTTAAATCTGCATTTTAAAAGACTTTTTTTCCACAGGACTCCCGCTCTATTCTGTGCATGAGAATGGATCTCCTGTGGGATAAATAAAAGCTTTCTAGAGCATTATCTGCAAGATAACATTTTATTTTGAAGATGGAAATTGGAGAGTGATTAGCAAATGAGCTGAGGAATCTTCTGGTTAGATAATTGAATGATACCCCATAGAACTGGCTTTTTTGTCCATGCTATAGAGCTCCTATAGTAAACAGCTCGAGATGCCTTAGTTGTAGATAATTTTGTGTGTGCACCTGTGAGAGTCTCCAGTTGTGGCTTAAGGGGCTTGTGTTTGGCTATGTGTTGAATATCCTTCTTGCATCCCCTATAGTTGAATGTCTTATTCTCTCAGATTTGGCACCCAGAACGGATGCATACTCAAGAATGCAGCCTCTATAGTTCTACTTCTTGTTTTAATAGTCAGGAAAGGGGAATTAAGAGGATAAATAATTCATGCACTGCTTAGACTGTATAGAGATTGGTGTACAAGAAAAATAGGGATAAAATTATCATGCTTTCAAGGGTATAACTAGATCATGGTAACTCAAACCTTGACTGATATGAAGATTGAGATAACCCACATTCCTCCTGTAATACCTGGGTTATTTTGAGTGTATTGATTATCTGTGTAATGCCTGACAGCTTTTACACTTGAGCCTTGTCTCAGAAGTCACATCAGCAACAATGAAAAGAGACTAGAAGGGATGTAGGGAGCATTTATGGAGGGAGTATGTAGACTCCTGGGGAAGAGGGAAGAAGGGGGGTTGACATGGAAATAGAAATCAGCTGGAGATAAGGGATGTAAAGACATAACTGGGGGCTTATTTTGAGGAGGACAGTGCATCTGGAGTGTTACAGAACCTGTCCTGAGGCAAATCAACCAGAGCAGGTGGCTGGGCTGGAACTGGCAGGCACTCAGAGCTCAGTCAAATGAGTTTCTGCTCAGGGATGAGTGTCAGATCAACAGGATCCTTTCAGTGCATGTTTTCAGTGGAAGAATTAATTTGCAGCTATGCAAATGAAGATTTGAGTTTTATTTCTACTTGTACCATCCTGAAAGACCAGAAAGTCTCTGTGTGCTCAGTGATGTCAGACTTGGAAGTAAAGCTATGAGTGAAATGTAATGTATTTACCTTTGTGTTCTTACAGTCTTTGTGTGCTGCAGTTGTGGCACAGGTGCAGCTGAAGGAAAGGGTGGGAAGGGATGAAGGGTACTCATAAATAAATGACCTTTCTGTTTGGTCTTTCTTTTGCAGTTTTGGTGTCTCATTGGCACTGTTTCCATTACTGCTCAGTTCCTTTGTAGGTTTAGTGAATATATTGTAGTTCTTGTCCTGCAAGCTTCCAAGACAGAGGAAGTCACCTTTCTTTTGGAAAACATTGTGGAATATGCCAGCTGAATGCTATGGATTCTTCAGTTTGAAGGAAGTCAGGATGCTAGGACAAATTAAAAATGTTGGATTTTAATAGCATCATTAAACTGAATATTCTGTTGGGGGTTTTTTTGTTTGTTTTTCTTAAGAAATAGTATATCTTTGTTTAAGATAAAAATTGTCCTGAGGGAATCTATTAGATAATTTGCTGAGTTGTTTGCATTGGATACAGAACAGTCTCTTAACTAAAAATAAAGGATACATAAGGTTTAAAAATATTTTTTTTTAAATTCTGGAGTTATTTATGCAGAATCACAGGTTATGAGGGTACAAATACAATCTTTTGATTTATTGCTCGTGAAGGGTTAACCTTTGCCCTTATAAAAGCATTTAACTTTCAGATTCAAGATAAAACATTCCTGGTTTCTGGGGAGATCTTGAAAGAAGATGATTCACTTTACTTGAAGTCTTCAGTAAATGGAACAGTGTCTAAATCCAAGTTGGTCATTTTGGACAACACCATTTACCTGTTCTTCTCGGTAAAATTCCTTTCTTTATTATCACAAATTTAAAATTTTGGAATTTTATCCAAGTAAATGAACAATATAAATTGCAATAGAATGTGAAAGAGAACAACAATTTCAGTTTCTTACTTTGACCTATCAAGTTTTGATACTTGTTGGATTATTGTTCTAATTAGAAATTCATTGCTTATGGTGAGTGAGAGAATGAATTACTTTTAGAAAGTTAAAATACAGTTGGTGAGTCAGGTTTGGAAATGATGGTTTAAGGTAGGGGAACACAAAATACTAAATTTGTCAGGCATTTAAGTTTGTCACAGAACAGTAGCAAGTACTTCAAACTGACAAATGTTTGAAAGGTATTGTAAGTGGTGTTTTAATTTCAGTTACAATTTTTAAATTATATGACAAGAAATAAATATTTGTCTGAGGAAGGATAACTTCAGCTAATATTAAAAGATGCAATTATGAGTTACTGTGGCATTATATACATTGCATATATGCAAATGCAAATGACATTTGAAGGAAGAGGTACCCTAACTTGCATTATTAGGTTGGTATTTTTTTATTTACAGTTAAAACTTCACAAGGTCTTAAAGTAACTCAATAATAAGGTAGTCTAAATAAATAATTATTAATTGGTTTCAGTAATTAATCTCTAGCTCTGAGCCCCTTAAGACTTCCAGCAGAATGCAGCAAAAACTTTGTTGCTCCAGTGATGAGGACAAAATAACCCATGCTGGAAAGGCAAAGCTCAATTGTCCTGTGGTATCAGAGTGGAGTCTGGGATGAGTGATGGAGAAGAAATCACAGGACTTCAGGGCATGGGAAGGATGTGGGGGATAATGAGTCTTTGAGAGACTCTGGGAAGTGACTCTGAGAGGACTTAAGGAATTTTGAATAACACTGAGAATTTTTGACTAAATTTAGCACTGAATTAATTTTATTATAAATTGTGAAGCACTCACTGGCAGTGGCTGGCAGTGGGGATGCCAACGTGTCTCCTGCTTGTTGCAGCAACCTGCCTGCCCCTGTGCAAACAGCCTTTATGCATTGGTGCATGAACAGGGAAGGTACAAATACAGGGTTTGTATAAAGATCCATGTGGAACTGCCTTGTCACAGGGGTTGTTCCTTCCTTGCTGGTCCTTCCATCAGCATGTGTGACTTTCTAGGCCTCAGCCACTGGCAAAGCAGTGACCATGACAGTCCTAGTGCAGCCCTGACCCCAGGGTGTGCCACCCTCAGAGCTGACTGCTTTGCCTAAGGCTGGATCTGGTTTTCCCTCTGTCAGCCCATCTACTGCTGCTATTTCACATTGTTAACTCACCTGTCCTGCATTTTCTTTTTGCAGGAAGGCAGGGCTCAGATTGGCCTCCCTGTGCCCAAGTACTTGTCTGCAGGGAGTTCAGGGGCAGAGCAAAGCGGAGCTGTGGCGCCCATGACAGGCACAGTAGAAAAGGTAATTATAACAACATGGGTGGGACCTGAAATCTCCAGTATATTGAAATATATATTTCAGTATTACAGAAGTAGTGCTTCTGTACTGCCAGGAAAGACCTGGGGCCAGAAATGCCAGTGCTGTGTGACTTATGAGTGGAAAAAGCTTTGTTGACTCTTGAGTTTTCAGCAGCCACCCAGGACTTTTTAAGGCTTCCATTCTTTCTCAAGAGCTCTGGAAGATCTGAACTACTGCTATTGCTTAACTAATTTTTTCTTCATCTTAATTACTTTTCAAGTCAAAGCTCCCTGAAGTGTCGTGGGCCGTTTGATTCATTTCAAGTAACAAAAGATTGAGATGCACTTGCAAAAAAGGAAATACTTGGGAATGCCTCTTCTGTTAAGCTGTGATTTTTTTTCTTTTTCTTTAGCTCAGCAACTCTTATGCATTCTCTGTACAGTGACAGAGTTTCAACAGAAAGATTATTTTAGAGAGTTTAGTGGTTGAAGGATTCAACCACTAATAAAAAGGCATGAAGGGTGGGGTACATGGAACGTGGATCCCTGACATCCTGAATGAACACTCCAAATCAGAGTAATTGTTGAAAAATGAAGTGGCTCCTGCCATCTTCTTTCTGAATGTGGTCTTAAAAACTTTAGGGTTTGGCTCCAGGAAGAGGTTCTGCACTTTTCTGAAAACAGAATTGCTGAAGCCCAGAAAGGGTAAAATACAAATCATCTCTTCTAGTGTTTCTTCTTTGATAGGTAAATGGCCTCCTGGTCATTCTGCTATCTGGTATTGACCCTCTTTCTGTAGGCTCTGCCTTCCCTTGAAGAGATCTGTGTGGAACTATTCCATATCTAGAGAACTCAGATACCCAGACCAACAAAAATGAAGATTAATATGAGGCTGTTTTGCAAAACCTCACTCCCTCTGTGCATTGTTTTAGTCAAGATCTTGCTGATTTCGAATGGTACAGACATAAATGATTCCCCCCCCCAATTTTCTCTTGAATTGCAGGTGTTTGTGAAGGCAGGGGATAAGGTTCAGATTGGAGACCCTCTAATGGTTATGATAGCTATGAAAATGGAGGTAAGTGACATATAAAGGTTTTAATTACTGAGAAAATAAAAATTGGCTCAAAATGTAATAATTTTTGGTTGCATTATTGAAGTTCAGTGTAGAGTGCAGCTTGCAGATGTCAGTATTACTTCATCTGCTGTAACATCAGTGTTGTGTCTGACTAGATTTCAGAGGATTATATTTGCTGATATTTTACTAACAAATGATGATTATGTAATCCATGGTATTCTGCAGCTGTTTTAACATGCATTTGGGTGGTGGTGTCAAGGCCTTCCTCTCCTTTGACTTTTCCAGCACAAAACTGTCTTAGTCTGTCTCTTTCTCCTTGGTTGTGATCCAGGCACATGGATGTCTGCAGTTACTTCAGGCAGAGATTTAGCTCATGGGGACTTCATAAATATGCACAGGATTCTTCTTGTGTATAATTCTATTATTATTATTATTATTATTATTATTATTATTACTACTACTATTATTATTAAGTTTTATGAGGAGCACACTAAAGATTCTGTATAGCTATCCACACAGCATTCAGAGGACTGGCAGTTTGGCCATTTTACCTTGTCATAGTGCTTGACTGTGGCTCAGATTGCTTGAATTACAGTTTCTGTAGCTTGAACTGGTTTGGTTTGACTGTTAGTTTAAAATAAATCAGTTTGTGGCAGCAGAACTAACACTGCTGAGAAAATCTGCCTTTCTTTTATCATGTTCTTTTTTTAATTACACTCAAATTCTATTAAATAAAACTGCATGCGCTAAAAAAAACCTACACACAAAATTCTTTGCAGTTGTATGCTAAATCTGTTTGTGCCATTCCAGCTGATATCCAGACTGACATTATCTGAGTTATTTTTAAGTGCTATTGAAATATAAAATGTAAAATTTAAAAAGTAAATTATTATTTAAAGAATCCTTAGATGTGAGGATTTACTATCTAATCTTAAGTGTTTTAATGCTAGACTAACCCTGTGTAGAAAACTACCAAGAAGCAAAGCCACAATGTCAAACTAACCTGGTACAATGACAAGCAGACCAGTTGGTGTGTAAGCATGCTGTTCCTTTACTGTCATTAGTAGCTGTATTTGTGTTTCATCTACATTTTGCCAAATATCTGCCCACTAAAGACCCCTCCTGGCCAGAAATCAGAAATATCTTTAGTAAATCTGCAAATTTCTCTTAAGGGAACAAATCTGCTCTCTGATTAATGTTTTGGATTAAAACTGTATTATTTCTGTTTGGTATTTATTATAACAACAGAAAGTATTAGTGAGGTAAAATAATCTATTATTATTTTAGTCATTATTCATACTGATGATAATTCGTACAAAATTGATAATTCATAAAAACGCATTATATGGCATTTTTCTCCCCAGTATACTTATAAAATATTCATGAGAAAATAGAACTTGAAAATGGACTAGGATAATGTTTAGAAGAAGGTTTAAAATAAAACCTGTCAGAGGAGGGAATTCAGTGTGTTAGTTCTCATTGGAGCAAGGAGTAATACGAGCATTTGCTGTACAGAGAGAGGGCAGGGAGCCCCCTGAGTTCTGCTGTTCACCCTGGCTGTGTTTCTGTGCAGCACACCATAAGGGCTCCCAAGGCAGGAGTGATTAAAAAGGTCAATTTCCAAGAAGGTGCCCAGGCCAACAGACACGCTCCACTCGTTGAATTCATGGATGAAGAGGCAGAGTCAAAATAAAAATTCAAGGAAGGTGCATTTTATTTTTTCTACTTTGCTGATTTTCTCCTGGAAGAAGATTGCTTCATATTTTCAGCAGACTGTTTTGTATGAATGGGGGATTGGTTTCCTCTGCACTTCCTGCATAGTTTGACTGTAAATTATGCTGACTTCACTGAAATTTGGGTATCACTATACTGTATTTATAACTTGTGGACCTACGTGATTGTTGTCCAGTGGTTGTTTGCCTGTGGAAAGGCATTAGACTGGAAGAAGATGTGAAACTCTGAAAGGCTCAGAGAGGTTGATAAGGACTATAAGGTACAGACAAGTTGGGCTCTTCTGCCTGCTTATTCACAGCTGCCTTTTTTTCCCTTAAATATGCGAGGATTGATTTGAAGGAAATCTGAGAGAGAGTTGTTCTATTTTCTGGCAAAATTCCTGTTTGTGGCTTATGTTTTTGCCTTAATAGGGAATTTAGGATTGTTCTTTAGCCCAGAATCCCTCTCAGTCATTTCTGGTGCATCTCTCTTTCCTGTTTACCTCAATAAGTCGTGAAAATTTGCATTTCAAAAATTATTTTAATATACCTCAAAATATCTGATACAAAGCATTTTTCAAATACATTTGCTACACTAATCAAAGTTAAAATGTAACTGTTTTCCAAAAATACCATTTGAACTTTAAACATGAAGAAGTAACATAGAAAGATAAGCTTATTTAATGCTTAGTATGCCAAAATACAATACTGACTTCAGAATCTTCATTACTGTTACCATATTGTTCATGTTCTAGTGCATTTCTTATTGGCTGGAATAAAGTACACCGCAGTCTTTATAACAACATGAAATGTTACTAAGAATAATCGATTTTTTTGTATCTGCAGGGTTTCAGGGGGAAAATTGTTAGGGTTTTGGATATGCAAAGAAAAAAATTCTCAGACTAAGCATACAGATTATTTGCCATAAATTTATTTTAACTTATTTAATCCGCACCTTAGAGAAACAACGGAAAGAAAAAATGTTTTAATTGTTGCAAACTTTGAAAGTCTTTTCATCTTTCAGTTAATGTGAAGTTCTGTTATCTAGTGAAGTTTTGATATGCTAATTTAATTCAATTATTTGTTTTATACTGCAGAAAGGAACAATCGGATGCTGCAGTGATCCCAAACTTGTAGTTAAATCAGTGCAAATAGATCCTTATCTGAAATCCCATTTCTGAATCAATATACAGTATCGTGGGGAATTCTCTGATCTGCTTTTATAATTGTGCAGCCTTCTCTGCAATGCAGAAAAAAAAGCAATGGCTCTGGATGATCTGTATATTAAAAGCATATTTTAATACCTTTCAATTTTCCCTCCAATCCTATGGTCACCTAGCAAATAATTAAACTCCAGTGATTGTCTTGTAGAATATTGCCACAGTGATTTTTATTTACTACCAAATAAAAATTAAGCATAACTTTGAATGTTTGATTTTTCTCCATTTTGTTCTTTCCTTGGTTACTTGCACTGTTCATGCATTGGATTAGAGGGTTTAAGCAGCTGTTTCTGTATCATCTGATGATGATGAGCACAATCTGCAGATCACATTTAGGAGGCAGTAATCCAGACACTCGTGATGGGTTTCACTGCAGGTGAGGTTAGGCACATGTTTTATCCAGATTTGAATCTCCATATAGAAACATGAACTCAGCCCTGAAGAGACTCAGCAGCTTGGCATTTATTTTTTTCTCTCTCTGTGACATGGCTGTTTCTAGACCGACTTTGCTGCACTGAATCTGTACCAAAACATTAAAACTCCCAGCAGGAGGTTCTCTGCCTGCTCAGTCTGCACAGCTTGGCTGCACACAGCCAGTGCAGCAAAACACATTCCCTGGGAGCTGACAAAATGTCCTCCCTTAGGAGCCAGGGGAGACAAATAATCTCACCAGTGTTCATTTTCCCTCACCTCTCAAAAATTAGCTGTTAGGTTTTTATCTTTGTAGGTTTCTATTGAGATAGATTTTTCAGATAGTGATGGTTTTGTTTATTTAAGAAAAATCTCTTGCAGAAGTCACTGTCGCAGTTTTCACACTTGAAATGTTTTACTGCAGTGTGATTTAATTGAACTTGGAGGAGCTCAAAGAATTATTAAAGGTAGGTTGTTCCTATACTAGTATCTTAGTTAACAAAATATTCATGACTCTTTAGTTTACTACAAATAAATTATTGTGTTAGGAATGTAACTTGGTAAGAGCCTCAGCATAGTAACATAGCTTTTACTGTTGTTGTATCTAAAACACTTAATGGCAGACTAAGAAAAAAAAATAATTTTTTAAAATGCAGTATTTTAGCATTTGGGCTAAAGGGATAATCTCTGCTACTAATTTATTATCAATGTACCTTTTCAGATAGTGCTGTAGTTTTGAAACAACAGCAACAGATGTTACAGGAACAATGAATTTGAACTGATTCATTTGTAATGATTTTCTCTTGCTGTCAGAGGAGAGAGGGGGCTGTGCCATGGGATGTTTAATTCAGCCACAGTTGATGGGCTGCAGGAAAGAACGAAGGTGTTGTGTTCCAGACTCGGGCTTCCAGACTCTGAGCCAGGGTCAGGGAGTGACACTGAGCACTGCCCAGCTTGGATTGGGAATGGATCATCCTGCCCAGCAGTGTGAATGGGACCAGACCACAATGAGAGCCCTGTGTGAACTTCAGTTATCCCCCTGTGGGGATCCCATCTCTCCTGCACTCTCCTGGCTTATACCCAGGGAAGCTCCGTGTGTGGAGCCTCAATCCGTGCTGGGCCAGGGAATGGGACACAGGGAGTGGGAAGCAGGAGAGCAGGACTGTGTTCATATTTCAGCCACTGCCTCACTGTGACTTCAGGCAAGTCACTTGGTAGATATTTGCCTGTTTATTTAATGAGGTTTATGGCAATCAAAACACTGCAAAATTTGTGGACACACTGATTTGCAAATAATTTTCTCTGCTTGTTGGGAAAGTTGTAATTTCAGATGTAGACTAATTCTACTTGTAAGCGTTTCTTTTTAACCTCTTATAGATCAAGTATCAATACTGTAGAGTTACAAAGTTTCCAGTGTGTATTGTATCCTTTGTTGTAATGATTCTACCAGCTAGTTACCAGGAAACCCTAGTTTCAAGCCTTCATGTTGATTAAAAAATCAATACCCAAGTGGTTTTTGGCAGGACCTTTAAAATATAGTCAATGGCAGGGGAAAAAAAAGTTTATCTGGGCACACAACTCTTTTATTAAAGTAATTTGTTGATATGTCCCTTGAAATAGGTACCAGTGCACTATCACAAGTATATTCATTGCTGTTGATAATCCTTTTCAAGCAGATCAGGAATTGTCTGTGTTGTTTGTAAAAAGCTCAGCTGTGCTGAGTAGAATGTGTTTACTGAACAATCAATGGCACTTAAGTTCTGAACTACCAGCTTTTACACAAAGTATATTCTCTACAGATACTTCAGCTTCTTGTACAGTTATGTTCCAAATACAGATTTTTAGACACAAATGCCTTGCAGGTAAGTATCACTTAGTACTTCTATAATACTGGGGCATATCCTTCTGCATAAGAATTCCATTTGGAAAATAATATACACTACTGAATGCTGTGTTGAAAAATCAATATTGCAGAAATTGATAATTGAAACCTTAGTATTTATTTTTATGTGATCCGACTGAATTTCTTGGAAGAGAGCCTGGATTCTAAAAGCAATTTTGAGATGTTTGATGTTAGTTTAAAACCTGTTGATTATACAATGAATTCATATTAAAACAAACACGGATTTTCTGGTTGAATACACCATGGGTTTTATTATAGCAGTAATTAATAAAACACATCTGGAGTCCTGCTGGGTTTTAAAATAATAATGGCTGCTCATTTCAAGGATCTCAACTGTAATCTGTGTCCTGGTTTCAGCTGGGAGTTAACTTTCTTCCTAGTAGCTGGTCCTGAGCTGTTTTGGAGTCAGTGAGAGAATAACGTTGGTACCAAACTGATGCTTTAGTTGTTGCTGAGCACTGCTTGCTCCAAGTTAAAGGTTTTCCAGTTTCCCATGCTCTGCCAACAGGCAGGTGTACAAGGAGCTGGGAGGGAGCAGGGCTGGGACAGCTGCCCCAAGGGACATTCCATAGCACAGAACATTGTGCCAAGCACAGACGGGGGAAGCTGGCCAGGAGCCACTGATTGCTGCCCGGGGACGTTCTGGGCATCAGTCAGGGTGCATTGAGCACCTGTAGTGTGCATCACCTGTCTCTGCTGGGTTTTATTTCTCACTCCCTTTGTCATCTTTTCATTACAGTTGCAGTATTATTGTTTATTATATTTTATTTCAACTGTTAAATTGTTGTTCAACCCATGGCTTTTTCCCTTTTTTCCCCATTCCCTCCCCATCCCAGCAGGAAGTGAGGGTGGTGAATGAGCAGTTGCATGGTACCTAATTGCTGGATGGAGTTAAACTGTGACCGACCTTTTTGTGCCCAGTGTGGGGCACAAAGGGTGGAGATAACAACAGATCTGACCAGAGTGTAAAAGGGATTTGTTTCAAGCATTCATTATATTAATTTAATACTCAGTGGTCACAGTGTTGTTTGTTCTCAGAGTTGTTGTGCTTGTTCTCAGGTTTGTGTCATGTGATGACGTCCTTGGTGTCCAAATTGCCTTTGTGCTGTTTATCACCTCTGGGGGCTGGGCTAAGGTTGATTCTGTTGTACTTTATTATACTGGCTTATGATATGACAGAATTGCTGGTTGTGAAATAAAGAAAAAACAATCACAAATGGGGGTTCTTCCAGGAAAACTGCTGCTCCAGTCTCCAGTGGGCAGTTCCTCACACAGAGGAAGAGCTAATCCAACTCCTTATCCTGTGGAAAAAATTCAAATTAATTAATCCTAAGACCAGTACTAGAGGGGCCCTGCCTCCAGCTGGGTGGAGGAGGACAGTCAGATTTGTGGGACTGTGTGGATCACATGGCCTGGCACAACAGATCCACAGGAGTGTAAAGGCTCTAGCAGATACCTGTGCTCAGTCCATCCTAATGCCATCAAGCTATAAAGGGGCAGATCCCATTTTCCTTTGTTCCCCATCCCACTGGATGTGAGCAGCTGCATGGTACTTAGCTGCCAGCTGGGGTTAAACCATGACAGGCTTTTTTCCTTTAAACAGTTCTGGTGCCACAGCAAAGCTCCAAAGAATGGTGAAAAAGGCTGCTGCTGAGAGCTGCATCCTCTTTGGCCTCTCTGAAAAGGAAGGTGACATCTCCTGGGCTGTCCCATTCTGCTCACACACAGGAACCCTCAGTGACCAATACTGGGTGGGATCTGCCAGCAAAGACCTGTTCAGTGTCCTGGGCTGAGCATCCCAGAAACATCAGACACAGCTGCTGTTCTACAGAGTTGTAAAATGAGGTAAAATATGAGAATAAACCCATTTAAACCCAGCACTGTTACATACAGATGTAGTTAATGCACGTTTTCCTCGAGGCCTGCCCCACTGTATTGATGCAGGCAGCCAGTCATATGCATGGAGGTTACAATCAGGACAATATTGTTGGCCAGGTGGTGTAGGCATGAGCCCAAGAATCAGTTTGCTGTTACAAGGAGGAGTGGAAAAGGCTGAATGTGTGTAACATGTGACAGGAGGGAAGAGCCATCTTACTGCTCTTGCTTTGTACAGCTGCAGTGTGCCTACCTTCAAGGCAAAAGGTTCTACCTCTAAATTACTGGTTTGTATACTAATACCAAAATATGTGCTTTGCATTGGGATGGCTGATTTTTATTACACTGAATAATTACGGAGGGCACATACAGAAAATCCCTGGGATAGGGAAATAATTGTGTCTCAGTCTTCTAGATTCTTGAATTCACCTGTAATTCTTTGTAGTGAGAATAGAAAGCTGCTTACAGTTCAAAGGTGTAGGTTTTAATCATAAGCTGTGATGGCACTGTGTGGATTACAGCTTGGGAAAGTTTCAAATAAGTTTAGTTACAAACATCAAATCTTGTATTACAGAAGTTCTGAACTAAAAAATGTCCATATGAAAATCAACTAGCTATGTCAATTCTTATTGCCCTCTCATTTGCTAGATCATATTGCTTAAAATGCCTTGCTTTTAGTATCTCAATACTTACTAGATTAAAAAAATATACAGAAGCCTAGTAGTCTGTTGCCTTTTAGGTGTCCTGGAAAGTCTCAGTTCATTCAAGCCTGCCAAGGTAAGGTGGAGTACAGGAGAAATTTTCAGATTTTCTTAGGCTCTCTGACCTGATTTTGCTTCATCACATAGAGCTGTCCTGCTTCCTCCCAGAGAGGCTGTCACATGGAAAACTGCTCCTAACAGTGCCTTGGACTGGGTGTAGTAACTTGTTAACCTCTTGCGTAATGCAGGAAGGATGAAAAACTTAATAGAAGGTGAACACCCTTCCCTGCAACCTATCAACAATCTTCTGATATTGGTGCTGTGTCACTGCAGGTTAAATTGCTCAGACACCTACAGAAGGACTCACACTGTTTACTTCCTCTGTGCTTCTTTCAGTGCAGAAAAACCCCATAATGGGCTGATAGAGCCATTCCAACTGTATCAGCTGAACAGCACAACAGGAGCAAACCATTGGGTTTGCACCTCTGCATGCCTACAGAGTGGCATTAAATCTCCTTGTTGAACAAGACAGTTCATGGGACTTTGTTCTCTCTTAACCATGGGGTCAGTTTGCAGGCAAAGGGCCACAGCTGTATTCACCCTGTGGCTGTTCCATCAGTCTATGAGGTGTTGGTGGTTTCATTTTCTAGAGCACAAAGCAGCTGCCAAACAGATGTGATTAGAAAGACACGTCCAGGCCAAGCTGCCCCAGGTTATTGTTATCCTTCATAAAGCTTTGGGCCTCTTCTTCAGAAAGTGCTCTAAGTGGAAGTTCTCAGCCAGGGGATTACACTAAATGGATTCTGCTTTGACCGAACATGAGACTTATTTGTCTGCTCAAGAAGAGAGCTCAGGTCAGTGTAAACCAGCTCAGTGTTATATTCAGTTATGCACTTGACACAGTTGGTTTTAAAAAAATAAAATCACTGCCTCATTTTCCTGGGGTTCACATGAGAAGATAAATCATCCTTGGCTCACACAACAAAACAAGGCAAGTGTGTCAGCCTTAAAATAAATTAAACAAGTCATCACGTTACCCTGGTCACGGTGATTATGCTGCGTGCACATTGCACAATGAAATTTCCTTCTCGTTTGTGTGCCTGAGTGCACGTGTCACGTTCACAAGCAGCAGAGCTGGGGATCCCTGCTCTGACCTGGGGCTCCATCCTGCAGGGAGCTGTACAAAAGGCAACATGTAACAAGTCCAGTTCAGATAACTTACACTTTTTGGTGGCCTCATGCTGCCTCTTGCTTTATAAAGCATCTGGTTTTGCTCAGAAATGGTGAGGGTGAGATTCAAACAGCAGACACATCATGCAAGTGCCCATCTCCATCTGTAGGCAGGCTCAAGCATGTGGATGTGGGTGGATTTGGGGTGTCCTGAGGTGTGTGCCTGCCTATTGCAGTGAGCTGTGTTTGGAGAAGTAGCCCAGTCTAGTCAGACCATGGTGGCCATGAGCTCTGGGTAAGGTAGCCTCAGATTCAGAAATTCAGCCATATCCCAGAAGCACTCTGGAAACCAATACAGAACACTGCAGCTCCCACTCAAATCAGTAACACGAGACTTACAACTTCAGTGGCAGCAGGAAGCCACTCCTTTTCTCAGGTACAGTTTCACCTTAGGACTGATCCTGAATTGGAAAAAACCCCACAAGAAGTAGCATGCATGCTGTGAATAGCAGCAATATGCATTTCATTTTTTAAAATATGTTTCATTATCACTGGATTACTTTATCTGCCCTGCTCAGAATCATTTATGATTTTCCATACCTTATACAACAAGAATTCATAATGTAAGCAATCTAGTAAATTAGGGAGATGAAATTACAAGCCAGTCAAAAAAATAAACACAAATACAGTGTGCCCCATACACTCAAAAAACCCACTAAGAGACCCTGCATTACAAGAAACCTGCAGGATCTGCACGTATTAGAGAAAAACAAGCCACTTAAAAAATCTTTCTCTCCTGAGGAATCTCCTGCATGCACAGCTCATCTCTCAGATTATTGTTACATGCCGCAATAATTCTCCAGGTCTAAACTGTGTCTTCAGCTGGCAGGAGGGTTGTCACAGCACCTTACTGTGATGGCAATTAGCAACTCAATCAAAGAGATTTCCAGGTTTGGCTTTGCCTCCCCTGCCGTGGTTACAGGCACTGGGCTGGTGTGCAGGGTTCACAGCTGTTCACTGGCCAATTCGAATCCATCCCCTATTTCAAAATTATACTTTTTGGTAGGATTCAAGGTATCCAGGCAACTACTGTCTCCAAGGATAGCTGAATTCAGCTATATTCCCATATACTTGATATCAAGCTCTTAATTTTACTGTTTCATACACTGGCAAAATTGGACACTTCACAGGACAGGCCTCATTTTCCTCACCAAATACAACTTAACTCCTAACACTCCCTTCTAAGCTTTGCTCTGATTTTCAGCAAAGTAAGCAAGAAACAATTCAGACTCTTTTTTATAAAAACATATACATAAACTGTGGACACCCATGATGAGGAATGGCTTTTTGAAGACTTCATTTCTCTGTGGTGTGTCCAATCGTACCAGTTATATAATATAAATACAGAAGCTTACTTTAATAGCTCCAAGCTCAGCAGGAGATGAGAGAGCAAGATCAGATCCCAAACCTTTGTCCTTCACAACAGCAGTTTGCCACCACTGTGAGTTTTATCAGCAAATACTCTGCTTCCCCAAACTCCCTCAGCTGCCAAAAGCCTGCAGTAGGTAGAGTAAGCTTTCCTGGGAAAAAACAACTGTCTGGGATAGTGGTACAAACCGTGATTTAACCATTGCAGCCCCTTTTGCTAGTACAGCTATGCTACTGCAGGAAGAGCTACATCTGTCCACAGCTCCCCAAAGGGGAAGACAGCCTGGAGCAGGGAAATCAGGGAAATCTTACAGGTGTGGAGGTGCTCCTCTGTAAAGCGTTTGCCCCGAGACTTCACCTTCCCCGGGTCTCCGTGGCTGCTCAGCAAACGATTTTGCCTCTTCTGCGAGTCCATCCTGGAAAACCCGAGGGATTTTCCCATCTCTTTCCATGTTCAGGCCCCGGGAACGGCGGCCACACGACCCTGGCGCTCACACCGGGCGCCCGGAAAGTGTTTGCCCTTTTGATATTGAAGAAACAGAAACACAAAGGGAGTTTTCCCGACCGAACAGCGGGTCTCGGAGCCACTGGGACCCTGCTCCCCCGCCTGCCCCCGCCGCATCTCCTCCGAGCCCACCGCGTAACAGCCTCCAGGAGGCTGGGGGGGATTTTCCCCTCCCTTCTCTTCCCTTCCCCGCTCGGGCCGAGCCCCCACCCCGGTGCTCGCCGCCACCTCAGCGCCGAGCGAGGGCCGCCGGCTGCCGCCGCTCCCGAGGAACGCGGGCCGGGGCCGCCCCCCGTGAGGGCTCCCGGCTCCCGCACTGCGCATGAGCGGGGGAAGGCGGCGGAAGGGCCCGTGAGGAGCCGGGAGCCGCCGCCGCCGGAGGAAGCGCCGCCGCCGCCGCCCTCAGTGTCCGCCCGAGCCGGGAGGGGAGAGGCCCGCACAGCCCCCACCATGGTGAGCGGCAGCCCGGGGCCCCTCTGGGCCCAGCGCGGCGCCTCGGGGCCGGGCAGGGGCAGCGCGGCCTGGTCGTGGCGCGCTGGGTGTCCGGGAGCGGCCGAAGGGTCGGTGTCGGGTGCTCCGCAGTCGGGCACGATGTGCTGGCCCGGGGGCTGCTCTTCCTCCTGCCGGGCACGGCAGGGCCGGCGTGTGGGGTGGCGGGGCGGGCGGCGGGGGCTGCTCCGGGCAGGGGCCTAAGCGGGGGGCGCCGGGATCCCGCCCAGGCCTCCGACCCGCGGGGCCCCGCCAGGCCCCGCACGGCGGGGAGGGGCTCGCTGGCACCTGGTGCGAGGGTTCAGGCACCTCTGCGAGACAGCGGCCGTGTTGTGGGCAGCTCTGCGCGCTCTGTGCCCTGCGCCTGCCCCGCGCCTGCAGCAGCGCTGAGAGGGAGTGCGAGGGGCTGCCAGGAACCAGGGGCTGCTCGGAGTTTTTCCCTCAGGATTTCAGGCTTCTCAGGGCCCATTAAGTGCTGTCAGTTCACAGGGATACTTGGGGGTGTTGATGCTTCTTGAGCTGGGATTATGTTGGAGAATTTCTGGATAATTGTTCCAGGGTCTTGGTTGGTTCTATTCATAGAAGTGTTGCAAAGGAGGGCCTTGCAAAGGTCCTCCTAGTAAAGGTCTTGTAAAGGTTTATCTTGCGTTTTCACTGTAATACTGTTCTTATAGCCGAGGATTTGCTGTGGGCTCCCAAATCGACTTTCTTCCTTGCTTCTTGTAGGGGGAAACTGCAATGTTTAGAACAACGTTTGCTGGTTTTGTTTGCCTAAACAAAAGAAAAATATATTCCTTCAGTATAATTAAGGGGGCCATCATCGGTTTCTTGCACAGTGTCTTATGCACCGGAGGGAACAGTTTATAGTAACACTTCCAGGCGTTCTCCGTATTCAAATGTTGTAACAACTTTAGCTACTACACCTGTACAATTTAAATCAGTACTTTTCTGTAGCAGTGATACAGTCTTAGGAAGGGTGTAGGAGGGAGTCTTAAGATCTACTGGTGTATGCTTATTGGTATAAAGATATTTTATGCTTGCTGTTAATACAATTCTGACAAGCAGTGTTAAAAACATATTAAAAAAATTACAACGTCACCTTTAATTGATGGAGTTACATTGGCATAAAAATTTGGTTAGCCAGCATTTAAATTAGTGGTGTGCAGACCTCTAATAAACTTGTCACTATGTAACTAGTATAATTTTTAATTGAATAGTTTGATGTAGATCTTTGTTTGTGTTTTTTTAATGAGAGCTTAAGACTGAAATCTGAGTAAAGTTCAGACTGTAAAGGTGTCTTATTGTAATTCTGCAGGTCTGGGACTGTCTCAAATAGTGCTTACACAGTAATGTTACACAACATTTTATGAAAAGTTTTTTCCATAAAAATCACCTAGAGCTGTCTCACAGTATATCCAATGCAGGTAGGCAAAATAAATACACAGTTAATGAAATAGACAGTTGATGTCTTGTGTGTACATATATTATTGGCTGGCTATGAGATTAGAAATTTAAACTGAACAGTACTGTAGAAAGTGGCATTATAACAGAAATAGTGAGGCCCATCATTCCGAGAATAACTTGTGAGAAACAGCAGAGTTCTGTCTTGGTCTTCTTGGAAACACTTAACTGAAGAACCAGCAGACATATTCTGTGTAGCAATTCTGTACTGCTAGATTGGTATTTATCAGATTGGAGGGAGTCTGTGAATAGTCATGGCCCCAAGCAGAGCTGTTAGGCCCTGTGCAAACAGCTGTGTTCCAGGTTGTGCTTGTTGACTCCAGCACCCAGGTGAAAGGATGACATAGACACTGAAGTGGGACTAAATGACAGGCTGCAGCTTTTAGAAGTAGTAAATACAGGTATGGATGGTTTCCAGTGCCTGGGTGTAGGATTTTCTACCTGTACATGCAGTATATCAAAATCCTCTGTTTGGTTAGGGAGACTTCACAGAGATCTGAAGATGCCCATCCAGAAACATGAGATTTGATGTCCCATTTTTCTGCCCATGTACACAACTGCTCTGGCTCATCCCCCAGTGGCTGTGGCCAGGTAGCTTGTCCAGCACAGCAAATGCCATGGCACAGGTTCTTGCAGCTGGGGCCTGCCTCCTTCCTGTCCGTGCAGCACTGCCAGATGGCCAGAGCCTTGTGCCTTCAGGACAGAGGTTTCCTGCTGTTGAACCATCTTTATCCCAGAGCTGGAAGGGACACCACCCTGCCAGTACTCCTTGGACTGCTGAGAGCAGTCAGCCTCTCTTACCCACTCCTCATTCGAGCTGGCTGAGCAGCACCTGTAGAAGTGCTGTCCTTCACCTTCCCTGTGAGAGGGTTACTGCTTCACCTCATCCTGAGGACAATGGTGTGCTCATGAATCAAGGCAGAGCAGTAAGCTGGTCTGTTTTTCTCTGAGCCTCTTCCCTTCCTGTACAATTCTGAATGATTTAATGAATTTAGAACTGTGTGTCGTAATCGAGGCAAGTGTGTGATTATCTACATCCTTATCCAGAGCCAATTGGAGCCTTGTCTCTATTTACATTATCTATTATATTGTCCAGTGTGTGTTCTCTGAAGAATATTTCTGTGCTGATAAATACGTAATTTCTTACAAACCTCATCGTTTCTGAGCAAACCTCAGCTGACAGGAAGTTGTAAAATTGAATATTACAGGAATTTCGTGTCTGACGCTGTCTCCTGTAATGCTAGTGTACTTCATGACATTGTTATGTGGTGTTTAACTCAACAAGCTATTCTGCAAGGCCAGCTGTTTATACGTGTAATCTGTGGTGCATATGCATGTCTGTAGCAGTTTGTTGATATTAAATATTTGAGGTTTGGTTGTCCCGTAGTAAAACTTTAGATTCTTGGCATTACACTTCGGATGGAATAGTCGGAGTGCTAGACAAGATGGTGCATGATTTTGTTTCCTCTCCTACTTTAGCAGAGATCTCTTTGAACTGATACTTTAAATCACTTTTAACTAGAGCCATGAAAAAAATATTCAAGAATATGAACTACTCTAAGAACAAGGTGTGAAATTTATTATGTAGCTCTTGATATTTTACTCATGTTTTATGGTGCCAATGCAAATATACAGTATGAATAGAGCTTCTGGCCCAGACCAGAGTTAAGAATTCTAAACAACTGGCTGCTTTATGTTGTCCTTTTTTATTTGGAACAGCCCTGATTTTTTGTGTTTCCTTCACCTTTCAGGTTAGCATGAATTACCATTATATCTACAGCAATCTTCTGTGTAGCTGTATATTGACCTTCTGCCTGCATGCCAATACTGAAATTATTTTATCCACTAAAAGAACAGTATAGAGGGTGGAAAACAACTTTAATTTTATGTTGTGATTTTTCCCTTGGATTTTATATCTCAACAGACTTTGTAAGTGTTTTTGTTCTGTTCCACTGCCGCCAAGTGGATTTCACATCAGTTTGAAAGAGAAGCTTACAAATGTCCTGACGTTACTTTGTGTGCCCTCTCTTAGGGAAACTGCTGTGGAAAATAAAATGTTTTAAGAAGAACATGTTTGTTTACATTATGCAGAAACCGTGGCTATTTACTTTCATTGTTTTTGTCTTTACCTTAGATTTTTTTGGTAGTATACCTGTGTGCCATCACTGTTTGTGGGTTAAGATGCAGTTCTGTGTATTTGTAGATTTTTGTTGTAATTAACATTTTTCTTATCAAGCAAAGGAAAATACTTACGATTTTGCCTTTTCAGCTTTAGCCATGTGTTTGTTGAATACAAGCAGTAAAGCAGACATTTTAGGTGTCTTGTGGTTCCTTTCATGGATTCGGTGGGATGATTCAGGAGCAGAACTCCCCTGGCCATTGGTGCCACATCAAGGGACAGAAGTGGCAGTCGAGTGGGGGGTTCCATGCCCGAGCCTCTGGAATTGAGCTGGGGTCCTTGGGAAGGGCAGGGATGCTTCCCACAGCCACAGCTCTTGCTGGAGTCTGAATGCAATCAGTGTAAGGGCCTGGACTTTGTGGAGGTTGATACTATTTTAGAAAAGGCTTTTACCTGTCACATGCACGAGAACTTAACAGGCTTTTCTTTGAGTCCTGCCTGAAACAAAAGCACAGATGTCACATCGTTCAAATTCCTTTAGTTAGCAGTGAAACTGGCTGGAGTCGGATCATCTGTGTGAGTGGCTGGGGAGGGAAAGGAGCAAAGAAGTTGCTCACTGAGGAGTGACAGGGTGAGCGTTCCTTGGGGGCCACAAGAAGTTTGGGCAGCAGAACTCATCGTGCCCTGCTTGTCTCACTGGTGGCCGCATGGGACCTTTGAGCCAAGTCCAGGAGCAGGGGTCCAGCAGGGATCCTCAGCTCCCAGTCCAGGCAGTGTGGGACAAAGGTTGGTGCTGTTTCCCATGAATATTGGCCAGGAGAGTGGAGCCCTCATTTGGCTATTAGCTGTCCACAAAATGTTGATGACCAGGGTGCAGAACTTATCTTTGAATCTGGGGTGACTGAAAACAGTGCAGAAGATAAGGAAAAACAATGCTGTAGTCAGAGCTGGTAGAGAAGTTCTAGCATTTTTGTGTTCCCGCAACCAGGAGAAAAAAATATTTGGGGAAATAAAAGTCCAAGTATTTTATTTTTTATTTGTAGTTTTTCACTGAAGTATCTGATCAACAAAAGGATATTGAATTAGAATATTCAAATTTGGTACTTCATGGTAAGAGGCAAATCTTCATTTTAAAATCAAAGTCATAGAACCAGATGTTAATTAGACTGAGTGTAGTTTTATGAATCTACACGATGCAGCTTTTCATTTGGAGAAGTTATTCTGTGTTTTAAAAGTGTCTTGTTACTATGAAATTCTTATTATGAAAGGTAGCTTATACCACATAAACTTGATCAAAGGCTTGCAGAACTGAATTTTTCATTTTCCTCTTAACCCAAGAAATAAGGGTACAAATTTGTTTCATTTGCTTTCCATTGGTTTTCATTTTTATATATAGGCAAGACATATATCTGTTAAATAAAATTCTGTCTTCCTTTTTAGTCTGTGTTAAAGTTGAGATGTTTTAAGTGGATTGTGTTGCATCGCAGTGGGCACAATTTCAGTGTCAGGTATTTGTTGCCTGATGACTGTAGGATTAAAGGTTATGTGCTGCTCTGTATTGCACTTAAAACAATAATAGAGTATTAGTGCTCAGTGTCTAGAAATAGCCCTTAAAAGTGCAGAAGGTTTGGAACCTGTTCCTGCTTGAAGTGTGGGTTTTTAATGTGCTGGAAGAAGAGCTATAATAGGATAGTAAAAACTCAGCAGTAATTCCATCTCTTGCTGTCCTGTAGTAGGCCTGCAAAGAGTGTCCAGTCACTTAGGATGTGGAGTGTCCTGTCCACATTGGCAAGGTTCTGCAGAAACATTCATCAAATATAAAGATGGGGCTTTGGCACTTCTTCACCAAAAATAAACTCATGTTTGACCAGGAAAAAATATGATTATTCAAGAAAAAGATTATTGCTGAACAGTGTGGTTTATTGCATCTTATACTTTTCTGAGTGTTGTACTGATTGAGGCTCCTTAAGTGATAGTAACAACATAAAACCTTTGTAAAAGCAGATAGAAATTGCAAAGAATAAAGCAGCTAATTTGCAATTTCTATCTGCTTTTACAAAGGTTTTATGTTGTTACTATCACTTAAGGAGCCTCAAGCATGGGAAAATCTCATGTACATATGTAGAATTTAAATTTTATCATAAAAGGCATTTAAGCTGCAAGTTTTTGATCTAACAGATTGCACTCTTCTTTTATGTGATGAGATGCAGAACACACCACCTTTTGTGGTCCTGGGCAGCCATGGTAAAGCCCATTTAAACCTGTTCCTTGACTTTTTGTGGGATGTCACTGCTTTTGGAGTTCACCCTTGCAGGAGCAGGGCAGAACAAAATCTCCTGAGGTTTTACAGAGTACTCACTATTAAATGGACCATGCTTACTTATGTGTACATGTTAAAAAAAAAATCAAAATACTAAAGATAAAAGGCACCAGCTTTGCAAAGAAAAAAAAGGAAGAAAAGCTAAGGCAATGAAGTATGGTTCCCCTGTAGTGCAGCTGAGTCTGTGGTGATGCAGCAGTCTGGCTGTGTGGAACTGATTAGAGGAAGCCGGTAATTGATAGAGAAAATTAAATTTGGGATTGTTTCATCTTCATATGGGATTTCATTCAGTTGCTTGTTTTCATATATCTGAGTTTACAATGCATTTTAACAAGCTGCGACTAAAAATCCATTAGTCATTTCTGGAAGTTGTTCCACACGGCTTTGTCAGTGTAAGTGATTTTTGTGGAAGTGTGAGCTCAGTAGTGTGAGGTGCTGAATGTCTGCTGGGGAGCCAAGCCTGGACAGATGGGCTGCACAGGAGCTGCTCTGCTGGCTTGGCCTTTACCTGCAACCACGTCTGAAAATCTCGGTTTCACAAATGTGTTTGTAGCCAGAGGTCCAGGGTGACACACTTGGTCAAGAGAGTGAAATAAAGCAGCAACACATAATAGCTTTAGAAACGGTATAGCCTAACTAATATCACACTGTTAGAAGTCTGCAGTCTGAGCTAAAAGTTTGGCTTAAGTGTTGTAGATACAGGGTGGTTTTGATTTGGGGGGGGATTATTTTTATTAAAGAACACTTAAGCTAAGGGTATTGTTCTATTCAGTATATTATGTGGGTATCAATTTAAACCAAATGTGATGCTTTTGTATTTTTTTTCAATGGTGTAAGTCTGAAGCTGGTAACTATTCTTACAAATAAAAACGTTCACACTCATTGTCAGCAAGCAACAGAAAACTGATGCTGACTTTTAGGACAGATGAATTTGTGTTCTGACACATTAGTTCTTTTTTCTAGTGATAATGTGATTGAACACTAATTATACTTTGGAATTAAAAACTTGAGCACATACTGCTCCTAAATCACTCATTCTTTGGCTGAATTGTATCATATCTTGAGATTTTTTTTGCCCTTTTTGTCCATATTCCCTGAGAAGGAGCTGTTGAAATTATAGTTACAATAATGAACAGAATATATGAGTTTTGGTTAGAATACAAGGTAAACTAAAATGTTTGTGCCATGTAAGAAATTTGTGTAATGTAAGAAATCCAATCCTGACTTAAAATTTTGTCAGAACTTGAATTTACCAAGTTGTAACATTGGGGATCTTTGTTTTGACTGTATGGAGTGAACTGTAGAACTGAATTTGGGTGTAGTGCAGGAGCTGTGATTGCTTTCTCCTGATGAGCAGTTAGTTTTGTGTAAGTCATACCCTTGAAATCCCGAGTGTGCTTCTCCTCATCAGAAATATCCTTGGGAATCCCTCTGTGCTGATAAGCAGCAAGTTTGTGTTCAGTTCTGGGCTAGACCAGGGCGGGATGGCTGGGTCTGGGCAGGAGGCCTGGAATTCCAGAGCTCTCACCTTGGCTACTCACTCCCCCGCCTGCCTCAGGCACAATTACCTTTTTTTTTCTCTTAGCTTCGGTTGCTGCACCTGTGAAAATGGAGACAATGCCTCCTCGCAGGAATGTTTTGCAAATTATGTAGGTGGAGCTGAGAACCTTCAAAGTGAAAAATCTCTTTAAAGAAAAAGAAGTCTTTAGGTATTTCAGTGTGTAGCTCCCTGAAATGGATGACCCAGCCTAGTTCCTTGCTGCCATCAAGAGGCACCTCAGGAGATCCCGTTCCAGGTGTCCTGCAGCAGCTGGGACCAAAAGGACACCAGCCTGCTGTTCAGTGGTGCTAAACTGTTCAGTGGCTGCTCTGCCCCACCTCTGGAGGAACTTGATCAGATATTTTGATATTCTAATTGCTTGGGAAAATTATAAAGATACTGATTTAAAAAAAGAGTAAGAGACTGGTTTTTATTTACTTGTGGTTTTTTGTCCAGTAGCCATTTCTAGTTACAGTATTGTCTGTTTTCACTAGAACAAGTTGAAATCATCACAGAAGGATAAAGTGCGTCAGTTTATGGTCTTCACACAATCTAGTGAAAAGACAGCAGTGAGTTGTCTGTCTCAAAATGACTGGAAGTTAGATGTTGCAACAGACAACTTTTTCCAAAATCCTGAACTTTATATACGAGAGAGTGTTAAAGGATCACTGGACAGAAAGAAGTTAGAACAACTATATAACAGATACAAAGGTGAGTACCATGAATTTTAAAGCTTATTTCCTACTTGTATAATTCTTATTTACAGTGTATTGGTGATACTGTACTCTTGTGCTGGGAAATCTTAAGTGACTTTTTCAGCTTTGTTTTTCTATACTAATAATACAAATTAGAAGGGAAATATAGGTAGGTTTCTGCTTCACAAGGATTACATGCAGTTCCTTTATGTGCTCTGAATTTATCTACATTTATAGGACATTAGGGTCTGAGCTGGAACTGTGTGTAGAGTGAGTAATTGTAATGGGTAAGGAGGATTTTAGGTAAGTCTCCTGGGGAAGGCATATCACACAGGACTTGATCCTGACAAGGAAAAGGTTCCATACTAGGCATGGGTTCTACCTTAGTTTTTATTCAGCTTGTTCTTATTATCAGGTAGTTACAAACAGAGTGTAAAAGAAAACAAAGTCTCTGTTATGTAGCCAGTGTTCAACTGATATCCTACCACATAAAGTGGACTCAGCAGAGCAGAACAAATCGTGTGTTTTAGCACTTAATCTAAAAATGAGTGCTCTGTTTTGTGTCAGTTTTCCTATGTTTTATATGTATAATCCAAATACCGTTTTTGTGAAGTCTGTGTTGGCTTGCCTTAGTAGATCTTTGTTAGCACAGTTGAAATGTGAGCATCTCACTTCCAGACCAGATGTTGATTCCTTTGTGGAAAGAGGAGTGGGCCTGGCTGACTTGGAATCGCTGATGGGGCAGCGTAACTTCCCCCTGGAGGTTACCGTGCCCAACCTCCTGCATGCTGGAAACCTCATGTGTGCCAGGAAATGCCTCAATCTGCTCTTGGGGTAGCCCTGGGGGGACACATTTGGGTGTTGGTACAGCTTGGAAATGAACACTGCAGAATGGCTTCTAACGGAACAGAGCTCATCAGTCTGACCAAAGAGCCAATAATTGAGTGTGCTGGGGGGAGAGAACCACTGTGCTCTGTAGGGAATGAGTCAGAAGATCCTGCATATTATTAGGCAGAAAACAAATGTTTGTGGTGCTTTTGTCTCTCAATGAAAATAGCATGAGCTTCATTGTATGGGAGGCTTTATTGCAGTAACTGCCTCAATTGTTAAAGCTTAACCATTGGGAGCACTCATTTAATTTTGTTTTTAAAATACTCTCTTAAAAGGGCTGATCCCAAAAATGGCTTCTTCAAAATGTTTCCTTGCCTTAAATATACTTGTTGAGCAAATTAGCTTTTTCAAATATCTGTTTTTCTTGATACTTACTTTTATGTCCCAAAGATCCTCAAGATGAAAATAAGATTGGTATAGATGGAATACAGCAGTTCTGTGATGACCTAGCTCTTGACCCAGCCAGCATCACTGTACTCATCATCGCATGGAAATTCCGGGCTGCAACACAGTGTGAATTTTCAAAGCTGGAATTCATGGATGGAATGACTGAGCTGGGGTAAGTGCTCACTGAGTGTTAGATGGTGACAGTATAATCCTGTTTTGGGGAATTCTCAGTTGTGGTGTCTGTTCTGAGATGTTTCAGAGCCCAGCATCACTTGTCTGCCTCTGGAAAAACGCAGCCCTGCCTTGGCTGTGTGAGCACTGTGTGGTGGTTGGCACAGAGCTGCTCTGGCAGGTAGAGCAGGGATGTTGGGCAGACCTGGGGTTTCTCTTCCTTGTGAGAGTGCAGGAGTCTTTTATTTTCCTAAAAGTTTTATGGATTGTAGAACCTGATATATCATTGCAAATGCAATGTGAAAAAATAACAAATAAATGGAATTCTTGTGGAGGTGCAGACTCACTAAAGGCTTCCTGAATTCTGTTTTGGTAATCATTTTGTATTCTACAAACAGTTTATAGATTTTCGTTTAACTCATGTTTTTATGGCAAAATGAATAATAGATAAACAAACATGCTTTTTAAAATGCAGATGTGACAGCATAGAAAAACTGAAGGCCCAGATTCCTAAAATGGAACAAGAATTAAAAGAGCCAGGAAGATTTAAGGATTTTTATCAATTTACTTTCAACTTTGCAAAGAATCCGGGACAGAAAGGTTTAGGTATGTAATCTGATTCATAAGCATTTGTTCATAAATATTGGAAATGACTAATTAAAGCAGTAGATGAATGTATTATTGTGATCCAATGAATCTGAAAGATAATCACCCTTGGGATAAAATACATCTCTGTGTTGTGAAAGATAGATGTCAATTTAAGGTATTCAAGTTGATTATTAATAAAGGCTAGAGAATTGTATGAGAGAGGGTTTATTCTTTCACTCAGAGTGAGTGCAGTTCTCAGTAAGCACAGTGGATTATGGTCTTACATTAAAGACATAATTACACCACTAAAAATTTGCAGCACTGAACAGATTAATTGAATTTTTACTTTTAGGATAAATTGAACCATTTTCTGTGTAAGCACATTTGTACAGTCCGTTGTAACACCAAAAATGCTTGCAAATGTCTTAGTAGGATAGAATTGGAATGGTACAAATGGATTCATGTGTTCTGGGCCTGATGCCTGCTGGTGCCTACCTACAGAGTTCTTTCCCCCCTTACCTCACTGGAGGCTTTTTTGTCATTATTTCAGAGTTCACATGCTGAGTGTAGCTTTGGTTGGTGTAACAGGTGGAGTGGAAGAATAACTTATTAAAAATAATTTCAGAACACCACAGTTTGGATGGAATAAAGGAAAAAACTGTAGTTCTGTCTATTCAAAACAACAAAAATGAGGGAATAAAAATTTCTTTTGAGCAATGATGTTAAAACATCCAAAATGTACATTCATATCTCTACAGTGTGATTTGGCTATTAACCATAATTAGCATTTCATGTTAATTGTTCTGGTTTTGAGAAATAATAAAATATGGAAAGGCTGGTAGGTTCTTCCTTGGCAGCTTGTGCATTTGTTTTTCTCAGTAACAAAAATGCACTAAACTGGCTGCCACTGTTCAGCTTTGCATTCCCAGGCTGTGTAAAGATGAGCTTTCTGCTTTAGTTTTATTGGCTTTTATGTACAGACCAAGTTTTGGCTTAAAATGAGTGTTAAAAAATAAGTAAATAAGCAAAAGCTCTGTGTCCTTCTTTGACATTTTGCTGTATCTTGTTTGTTGTTTTCAGTGGATTGTGAATTGCATTGTATCCAAAGGAGCTACAAGTGCTGCTAAACCATCTGAAAATACTTGTGCATGCTTGTAGTCATTTCTGAATCATGCAAAGAAGTGAATAGGCTGATTTGTATTTCTTGTAGAAAGTCATAATAATTTTTTTTAGGCTGCTACAACAAGGAAAATGTGGACAGCAACTGAATTGTGGGATTAATTTCCCAGGAAAACTGATTCGCTTGCTTTATTTCATTCATCATAAAGCTTCTTCATGAAGGTTAAGCTCTAGCAGTGGCAGACAAGTATCATTTTCTGAGATCCATATAGCATATACATAGTGTAAGATAGGGGTTTTTTATTGTTTTTGTTTTTAAGTAGAACTGAGCTAAAAGTCTGGATGCTTACCAGCCCTTTTGGTGATCATAAATGCACCATTCTAGGCATGAATTTAGAACAGGGCAGAATAATTCTGGAAACCCTGGAGCAAAAGAATACTGGGATAAGTACAGAGCTGCAAAGTAAGTGCTGCTAGTTAGGCAATTAATTTTGGTGTGTCTAAATAACTGCTTGTAGGAACTTGCAAATTGATTTTAATGTATATTGGCCTCTAATCTTGCAAACATTGTGCGGTAGTTCCAGCACAGGACTGGAAATACATTTCTTCTGCATAACTCCTTACTACTGTGTAAGGACTGGGAGTGTCTGAAAAGTTCTCGTGATATTTGTGTCTCATTGGAGAACAACTGGTGTTTATCTCAAACATTTTTTGCTTCTCTTGCATCTCTCTGGATAAAATTCAAAATGGAGGATATATTTTGAGACTCTTATATTTGATCCAGGAGGATTTAATTGAGCATTTCTCACACTTTTACAGAAACCTAAAATTGTATCTTTACCTTTCAGTTTTGTTATTTCATATAGTTTCTTTTTAAAAATGTAGTTTGTCCCAAGGCATTATGTCATCATGCTTTATATGTTTGGACTCATACAGTGAGTTTGAGATTGCAGCATTCTGAGATTTAGCTTTTAACAGCCTTTGCTTACCCACAAGAACTATCTCAAAATTGTATAAAAATGTCAAAATGCACAGCTTGTTTATAGTGATTGTTTACAAACCACTGTAAAATGCAGTGATTTGATGATCTTGCCTTTTTGTATGCACACAATTAATGCAGCACAAGTAAATAAAGCTTAGTTTTTAATCTGAAATACCTGAAGCTTCTGTTAAAGAGAGATTTTGAGCCTCTACAATCTTGAATGAGTTGCCATTTTCAGATACAGCTTCATTTAGTGAGGAGTAGCGACTTCTAATTTGTCTCTGCTTCTTGAGATTCAAACTTACACTTTTGTCTGAAAGCAAACATCTTTTGCAACTGCTGGAAAATCCTTCACAAATTTGCTGCTGTACTTTGGACAGGAGGTATTACAATGTGACTCTGCTGTTTGGGAACTTCTAATACCAGATGCTAAACGATTCAGAAACTCCCCATCAGCTTCTGTTTTCCCTCCAGCAATGCAGATTGCATACTTTGTTTTGTTTGCTGTTGGTTTCACCTCCAAGATTTACCTCCCTGGGTTCCTTTAAATATTTGAGCATCCTGGGGGAAGGAAGGGAGTGGAGTTCTTGGGTTATTGGTGTGGGTTTTTTTCTTTTTTTCCTGAGGTGTGCAATTGATCCTGTGCCTTCTCTCTTTGCTTCTACAAAGGGATTGTTAATGGAAGAAATTTGCTAGACTGCCATATTTATGAGAGCTTTTGTTCAAGAGAGGCCACTTACCTTGGCAGCCTTTTGGGGTCACTGTGTGATATCCTGTGGCTGAGGATACTGAATTTGGTAATTCACAGTGGGTGGTGTTTGGTAATTTCTCTTCTGGGCAGAGCTGTGGGTTTCAAATGTCTTTGATGTGCTCACAAGCTCCTGTCTGCCCCTCCTGGCAGTTCAGCCTTTGGCACTCCCCAGGCAGGGGGGAACTGGCTCTGTCCTTCCCCTCCATCCAGGCCAGCCAGGGTTTTTTGGGAGCTGCTGCACTCCAGCAGCTCTGACAGGCAGGGGGGCTGCTCTCAAATGTGTCAGGTCAGGCTTCACTCACTCCAAACAAGAAGGAATTTAACAGGAGGCTTTGAAAGGAGGAAAAAAAGCCAACCCACCAGAAAAAAGACCCAATAAACAAAAGGAAAAAAAAATCCCAAACCAAAAGGGCCAAAAACTACCCCAAACCACCAACAAAAATCCCCCAAACAAAAGCAAAAACTCAATGTAACCAAAATAACACCCCCACCAAATAAACCAACCCTCTCCTGTCTGCTTAAGGGCACTACCTGAAGATTCTTTTTCAAAAGGAAATCTTGACTGCAGGAATGAGCACTTGGACAAAAGCCTTGTTACAAAGGCAACACCTGTAATAAAGTAGGAAATAATTAAAAGTTGGTTTTATCTAAATTGTATTTTATACATTAAAAAAAGTCTCAGTACAAAATACTGCAAATTTTCTTCTCCAGCCAATAGCATCTTTAACTGAAAATATTTTGCTGACTTTTGACTAAAGTATTGTTAGATATCAAAAGGTATATGAAATGTTTGGGGGGTTTGGATATGTTAGATATTAATATGGGCAATTTTCAGTTCTGTAATATATAAAATATGTGTGTAACACTTTATTTATGGTTGCCTTCTTGTAAAGGATCCATGAGTATATTTGCATTAGTTTAATCTTTTCATATTTATGGATACATGGTTCATCCTGGTGTTAGATACTTGTGGAGATTATATATTTGATATGTATATCTCTAAAAGTAATATATTTTAATATTACAGATTTAGAAATGGCCATTGCCTACTGGAATTTAGTACTTAATGGAAGATTTAAATTTCTAGACTTGTGGAACAAATTTTTGTTGGTAAGTTTAAACCTTTACATAATCTGGACTGCAGTATTTTCAGAACTTGGAAGATAAACATGTTTAAGTTATTGAGTAGATGAAATAGCTGTCTTGACCTAAATCCCAGATATTCATAGTATGTGCAAGAGAAATATGTTTTGGGGATATGGATGTGTCTGAGACAGGACAAATGAATGTATAATAGGGTTTTATTTTTTTTTAATATAAATTTTCTACCTCTCCAAACAGGAACATCATAAAAGATCAATTCCTAAGGATACCTGGAACCTTCTCCTAGACTTTAGTACAATGATAGCAGATGATATGTCTAACTATGATGAGGAAGGTAAACATTGCCATTTTCTCTCATTAAATTCTGTGTTTTATATTACATTTATTACCGTGTATCTGCTTTGGCAGCTCCATTAGAGTATTACTGGTGATGTGAAGTCCAGTTAGAGCTGCTTTAAAGCATGTTGTAATCATCCTTGTTACTGATGTTTTAAAAAAGAAGTGTTGAAGCTTTCATGGAATCCATTTTCTTTTTTTGTTCTGTCTAAACTCAGACAGAAATTCTTTCTTACTGAGACAACCCCAAATTCTTTCTTATTGAGACAAACCCTGCTATATGTCCATTTAAAACCCACAGATTCTCTGGTGGTGCAGTTCTTGGCATCTTCATCCAAGTAACTGATCCATGGTTTGTGCAGCTCCGTGTAGGGTCCCCTGGTTATTGCATTTCATAGCTGAGAATGTTTTTAAGTCTGGTTGTTCAGTTTATGTCAGGCTTGGACATGTTTTGACATAGAAGTGAAGCTGGCAGCACACAGGGGTTGCTGAACAGAACTCACTTCCTACCAAATGTGTTTCTTGTAAACTTTTGTATCGATCTTTCCTCTTCCAGTCCCTGTGCAGCCAAGAACAGCTGAATACCCTCAGCCCTTGGCAGCACATCAGTTCAGTGAGGGGGGAAACTAAACTTGTGATACCTCTGGAGCAGAGGGCAGCAAACTTCTCCGGCTTTATTTAGTAATTATGGACCATCCTCATTTCCTTGTCAGTTTTGAGTTAGGATTTCGGTCAGTTTTTTTGGTTTTGTCTGGAAGATAACCCTTGAAAGTGATGTGTATTACTGGCTTTAAAGGAAGCAGAAATCTTTAATTGGCTCTTAAATTTCAAGCAGGCAAAATTATAATTTTTTTGCTTCAAACTCTGCCTAGTTTAATACTGGAAAGAAAACAGCTTGTCTGGATATGATGCTTGTGAAAGAATGCCTTGTTGAACCAAGTTCTTACATTCTGGTGTTTTCCTCTTTTAGGGGCATGGCCAGTTCTTATTGATGACTTTGTGGAATTTGCACGCCCTCAAATTGCTGGGACAAAAAGTACGACAGTGTAGCATTAAAGGACCCTTCTAGAGTGTACATAGTCTGTACAAATACCTGACATGGAAAATTGCACAGTCAATTTCTGCTGGCTGGACTGAACTGAAGATCAATCCTCACAATATGGCTGAGGGTTGAGACAAACCTTTAAGGATACATCTTGGACCATATCATATTTCATTCTTCTACTGGTGGTTTGGGCTTTTCTTCTAGTCCGGACCACTCTTGCCCGTTAAAATTCCAACACTGTGGATTTCATCATGGATTTATTTTTTGTTGGTGGATCATCCTAGTTTCATCTCCCATAAGTCCTAGAAGCTTTATAATTAATTTGAGGTTTCTGATTTCACATAAAGCACAACGCTGGTCATCATCAGACAACTGTCGTATGGCATCTGAATTATACAGATCAACATCAAAACAATTTTTAAAAGAATCCTTAAATATACACTTGGGGCTAGTTGCAAAGACTGTTCTGATAGCACTTCCTGCAAGAGTGATATATTTAAGTGTACTGGGTCCGTTTTTTCTTTTCTGGAAAAGTGCAGGTGTCGTCTGAGTTCGAGTCTCTGGTCACAGCAGTGACAGGAATGACCAAGGAGCCCCAGGGCTGTTTGGGGGTCTCTGGTGCCTGACTGAGGTTTGCTGGTGGCTCAGCTGCTCTGGGGACAGCTGGGGGACGACACAACTCGAGCACTTCCACCCCTGGGCGATGGCAGAGCCTGCAGTGGGCCGAGCTGTGTCCTCACAGAACCCAGCGTTCTCTAGGTTACTCTCTGAGAAATCAGATTTCATTACAGTTTTGAAATGCTTATCTGTCTGTCAAAGAAAGGTTTTTCATTTCTGTGGAAATCAAACACTTGAATATACTGAATTTGTGTCTTAACTGTTTGCTACACAATACAGTATTTTAAATTAAGATATGTGACTTTTATGGCTGAGGTGTGATGAAGCAAATGGCCCTGTTGTACAAGAAGCTGGGGAGGTTGATGTGAATCTGGGTTTTGAAACCATTATCCTGGTAAGTTAAATCTTCATAACATAGAGGTACTGCCATTATGGATGACACCCTTTTTTAAATTATTTTGCTGAGTTTTCCTTAAATTGACATATCACTGTGGTTGCCAAATACAGAAATTAAGAGTAAAGCTTTCCCAAACAAGCACAGATCAGATACAAACTACTACACTGGCTTTGTGAGTTTAAATTATTTTGTGGATCATCACTACTTCTGTGTCACTGCGTTTGACTAAATCGCTTCATTTGGATCAAAGCAGGTTTTATCAGATGCAGTTCTTTATTCAAGAGCTCTTTAGCTGCTTTTATGGTCTTTTACTTCTCACTGAGTTACTTGTGAAGGGATTTGATAAATCCTGCTCTGGAAAACAATCTAGAAAGAACGAGCTCCAGGAGAGAAGTCAGACCATACTTACAAGTGAGAAGAGGGGGTTTAAGTCCATGCTCTAAATAGGGCCCTGGTAAGGCCAGAATTATTTTTGAGATGAGTCACTGGTACTTGCACTAGACTGCAGCACGATTTTATGCAGATGCTAAAAGTATTTTAGGGAAAAATTGACTATTAAAGAGCTAAAATTTTTATTTGTACTCTGTGCAGTTGACTTTAAGGCTGGCTTCCCTTACAGCAGTGCCCTTTTGGCAAATCCGTTTATTCCAAAAATACAGTTCCTCAAAAACATTGCAGACTTTCTCCAGCTACTGGAATTGGCTATGCCAAAAACTGTGTGTTTTGCTGCTTTCAGTATTTCCTTTCTCAGTTTTGTGTAAATAAAAATTATTTGAAATTACAGGGACTTGAAATTATGGGGGTGGGTGGGGTGGAAAAAAAAAAAGCTCGACAAGGTTATCTCTGCGTGCTGTTTTCTGTCTTGAGGGTTTTGGTACTGTTTCAGATTGATTCGTTCAAGTATGCTGTGTTTGGAGAGGAGAACTGACTTGCTTTTCATCCCAATGCAGACTTGTCCCTCAAAAAAGTCTGAGATTGGGCAGTGGCAAAATGCCGTGGTGTTTTAGAGACTCTTCCTTTTGAATGCAAGATCTTTCCAACAAAATAGTGTTGTCATCAGTTTGGTACTACATGCTTATAATTACTGTGTAATTATAAAGAAATACATAAAAACTTTGACTAATTATGTTGCAGAAAAGGGTTATTTGTGCTATCATGGCATCTTAAAAGTTTTTCAAAATGACTGAAGTTGAAACATTGATTTAACAGGGTGTTGTTCTAAGGACAAAATGCCTGGTTACAGGGAATATTTTGTACTGAAACGTGCTCAGATGTGGCCATGTGGTTTTTTTCCTTCATATATGTGTGGGGTTTTTTGTTTGTTTTTTTTTTTTTTTTAAGAATGCAGCCAGTTGCTTACTTGGATTGCTTTAATTCGTAAGTGCTTATGTCTTCAATTTGATCATCTCCCCGCAAATGGATCGATTTAATTTTGCCAAATGTCAAGGAAAAAAAAAATGAAGGCAAACATCAAGTTTGTAAACTGTTTTTATACATTAAAATATGTACAAAATTAGAAGTGCCCTGATATAAAACACTTAATCTTGAGATTATATTTAGTAAAATCCCATCATTTACATATCTCTGTAAGTTCAAAATGTAACTTCTTACAATCCCTCTCATTACCAACAGAGGCAATAAAGCTCCAGTGAAATTGCCATGACTGAGGTTTGTACTGCATTGTTTCAGTGTATTATTTGTAAAACTTGTTTCTGGAATGTGCTTTTAGGGATTGGGGGGGGGGGGTAAAAAAGCATGGAATACGTGTGTTCTGCATAAAATGCAGTTCAGGGCAAGTCTTTCTTTTGGGGGGGGGGGGAAATCTAAAAACTGCTTCTCCACCTTGCCTGTTGCTTGTTCCCAATGTTTACAAGTCCCACCTGGAGCTGATTCTCCCAGCCCTTGCCCCAGCATGTGGAGGAAGACACCACACACACTGCAGTGGTTCATAAGCCTCAAGTGCAGCAGTAAAGCCACTTTTTTATTGCTCAACCTGTTAATAAGTAACTCATGACTTGCCTCAGAACTGTTTTACAATGAAATCCATACTGAGACATCCTTATTTAAGAAAGATATGATTTTTTTTTAAAGAATGCATTTAATAAACTTTTGTCATTCACACTTCTACTTAAATAATGTTGCCAGAAGTCTCTGTAGATTTTATTTGAGGATGGTAAATTGACTGGGTTGATTTTTAAACAAAAACCAGAGATGCCCTTCAGGCCTCTGAGCTCTCCAGCAGTTGACCACACCATTAAATACTTGATGTATCAAATTAATTATAATTTCATCTATCAAAAATAGGCCTTAGCTTTGTAAATATGGAGCTGCTTTAGTACCAATGTGTAGAAGTATCTGCAGAAATAAATACCAAGAGTTTTGCTCCTAAATAGGCACCTGTACCTCAGGCCCAAGTCTGACCATTTAAACTGGTAGAAAACTCAACACCCAGCTTCTGGAGTTCTCAGTCAGCAAAAGCTGCCTAAATGCAATTTGAACATTTTGCATCAAACTGCAACTGTTTCTATTCCAAAGTTAATTCTGTGTTTTTGGAATATAATAATTCAGGCCTTTTTTAGTGTTCAAAGGACAACTGGCAGGAGTCTGAGGGATAAATCAAATTAGGGCAAGGAACCTGTGAGGGTGAGAGATGAGGGGGCTGTAAGAATTTTGTGGGGAGAGGCCCAGGTTTGTTTTTCTTGCCGGTGACTTCTCTCCAGCCCTGCTCCTGACTGTCCCTGGGCCAGGGTGCAGCAAGCCTGCCTTTGCTCTGCCACCTTTTCCTCTACCACTTACATAATTAAAACAATGACTCAGCTAGAAGTGAAAGTTTTATTTAATAAATATAATTTTCATAAACCATTTTCAAAACAACTACTGACCAAGCTGTACAAGGAGCAAGCACACAGCCTCGCTGTCACAGGAGCAAAAATAACATGAGGCAGCCACAGTGTCAGAGGTCCAAAATTCTTTATATTATTGCTCATTTCCAGTGGGCAACACCCCTAATCTGCCTAAAATTAAGGATCAGCATCTTTTAAAAGGTACTTCTCGCAGATATGAGACCATTCCAGTTTTTTTCTTCAAAGAAGCAAGCTCAATACCACTTCAGTGAAAAAACAGGAGTCTAGATGATGATTTGTTATTTTTGTACGCATAAAACCTGCAATCTGTCAGGGGGACTGCAACTAGGAATTGTAAAAATATACTCTTTGAGATACAAATAAGATGCTCCTGCAGCAAGGTGTGCCTCATTTTTGACCATTTTCAACTGCATGCTCCGTAGAACATCTTTTACCCTGTTCTCAAAATGTAAAAAGGGTGAGAACCTGCTGCTGTTTGAAACTGCTGAGGAGAGATGAATAAACCCCCAGGCCACGGAGGTGCCCGCCGGGGTCTCTTTCAGCCAAGCCTCGCTCTGTGCCTCCCAGAGCAGCGCGTTTGTCCCCGCTGTCCCGCAGAGCTCTTCACCCCTCCGCGGTGACACGGGCGGGCAGAGGGGACACCGGAGCTGGGCGGTGACAACAACGTCCCCTAAGGAGCACCAGGCGGCCGGGGCAGCACACGCGGCTCTGAGCGAGTCCCGACGCCTTTGGAGCAGCAGCACTGAGCTGAAGGGAGAGAGAAATCCATAGAAAGCAGAAGCCTGGCACATCTGGCACATCCCGCTCGAATGCACGACAAGAGCTGACAGAGCCACGAGCACCCCCTGGCCCTGCTCCTGCTACAAACGAGGCATTCCCAGAGCAGAAACCAAACCGTGCCACTGGGAACAAACAACACAAGCAAGGAGCGTGCCAAACAACCAACAATAAAAACATCCCAGCCCAGAGCTGCAAAGCAGAGAGTCTGGCCCGGAAATAATTTAGGAACAGGATAAAGGCTAAAATGAGTCCCTGGTGAAAGGTTTGCCCAGCTCTAGGAACGGCTCCTTTAAGCAGTGACATCTGTGTAACAATCTCTGTAAAAAAGCAGTGGCAAGGGCAGTGACAATGGGGAGTTATTAGGGATTCTACAAACAAAAAAGAACCTCAGAATAAGTGGTTCAAAAGCACATTTTGTTTGAGCACTTTGGAACTCTGAATTTCACCAAAACCACAAATATTTAGAAGTACAGCACTAGCAGACAGAACTATGAAAAATAATTTAGGCTGTAGCTTTGAGACTTCTAGCACTAGAAAATGGTATTTTATTCCAATATAGGAGTTACACTATCATTAAAAAAACATGTTGGAAAGTATTACCAAATATTTTCAATAAGAAATTATAGGTGCTCAATATGCATTCTAAGTTGCATAAGCTTCTCTCAAATCATTCTGAAAATGAAAACCCAAAGTTTTCAGCATTCCTTCCTTTGAAGCTTCTGTTCCCCCTTCTCTGCTGTAATCTTAAAAAACACAGAGTATTTTTAAGCAGACTATTTTCATTTTAGATTTTGAAACAATTCAGAACATCTCAGGTTTTTTTCCACTGCATTCTCTTAAAGCATGAGTTTGGCAACTAAAATTGTTTTCTTAAGTAACAAAACCAAACCCTGTTTCTCCCAGAGGCAGAACTGACCTGCAGAGAACACGATCCCATTTGGGAGTGGCTGTGGAGAAGGTGCTTCCTCAGGGACACTGCATAGTAAAGTGAGTGAACACCACTCTTGCTTTGAACTGCAAACATCTGCTACAGGCTTTTATGGATTTCAAGGCTAAGAGGTAAATAACACAACATTTCCTCCCCATGGCAAAACCTCCCCCAACCTCACCATCACACTGGGAGGTGAATGCCAGCATTACACTGAATTAGCTGGATTTTTCAGTTTCCCTCATGAGGGACCCTGCACCGTGCTCAGGGCACAGTGAACTGGCTCCTACACTTCATCTATCAAAAAAAATACACAAAGTCTTTCTTCCTTGAACAGGAGCATTTTTAAAAGATTTGTGACATCAACACAAAACCCCAGTGACTTCCACACAAAGTATTTGCCACACCAAAAAACCTGCTCTTAAGCAAACCACATCTATGCTCTTACTCAATGAGACATTACTGACTTAGATTTACTGCAAATAGAAAAATATACCTTGGCCGAGGGATGGATTCTTAAGTCCTTCCTGAATTGTTTAAATGCAAGTTTCTTCGGTAACCTTACAAACACTGGGAAAAGGGGAAGTAGGGGGAAAGGGAGGAGAGGAGATGGAAGGTTTTAAAGAAACACATAATGAGCGCAAATTATTCTTCAAATACACGACTGTGCCTGCTTTTGTGCAAATCTACTCAACACACTGGTGTGGTAAAAGCCAAAATACATCACCTACAGAGCTGGGCCAGTGGAAATGCTTGGAGTGGGGTTTCTGGCCAAGCCTCTGCTCCCCCTCACACAATGAACCCATCTGGGTCTCAGGGCAGGACACACGAACCACACGGATGGATGAGGGCACACGGTCACACAGACAGGACAATGCTGTGCCTGACACGCAAACAAGCACTGCTGAAAAGTGAAACACTGTGGTTGAGGTGGAAAAGACAGCTAAACAGCAGATATCTGATTAGAGTAGTAAAATTATTCTGTATTTCCCAGGTATCCATGGCAGCATGAAGACTTCTAGGAGAAACTACTAGGAAGAAAATTACTATTTTAAACCCAAGTTTAATATAGATATCAAATATAAAGGAAGTTATAGGAGTTATAAGTGTATTTTGCTACTATGGAGGGATCTGGATGGATGACAATCAGGTTATTGCCTCTCCAGCTGGATCCAGGTTTCCAGCCCTATGCAGTGGGATTAGTCACATGTTCCTACCTGCTGCATGAGAAGACAAGGCTCAATTTTAGTGTTTCTTCATCCCCTGGGCACTCGCTGGGGGGAATCTAGTGCACACTGACATTTTCAAGCTTCGCTGCACTCAGGCATCTGAAGACATGATACAGAAGTGCGCTGTGAACGCTGAATTAAACACTTGTTTAAAAGGAAAGTTTGCTGTATTTTGTTTCTTCTTCTTGTCTCGTAATTTAAAGCTTCTTAATTTCTGAACTGATCTTCACCTAAAAGTGGGAAAAACTCTTGTGTGCTGCAGGTTCAGGTCACTACAAATTTAACAAAGTTGCAATGACAACTTCTTTCCTACACAGATGTTGCCTTGAGCACTGAGATCTTGAAAACTCCACAGTACCTGCAGCCTTCAGGTCTGAGTGAAGCTGCCAGGCACTAATGCACAAACAAAGCTCCAAGAGGAGAGCTGAAACAATCCCAGATAAAGCCATGGGCAGGAAAATGAACAGCAGAGCTGTTTATAGGTAAGGAACATCTGAAGCATCTGATCCCAGGAAAGCAGGACCTATTCTTTGCTCATTGAACTTGGGAGAATTTGGGATGTCAAGAGGGTTACACTCCCCTGGCAGCAGCCCCGTTACAGTCAGCCAGGTTTGCAGGAGCCCAGATTTACAGTTTTTACCCAGAGTTAATTTTAAGATGGATCTTTACACTTCTAACTGTCTGACAGGATGAGTATTCCAGTTATTGATGGGATGTCACTGTCAGAGATGACAAAAGGGGTGTCCTGGAGCAGCAGCACTTTTCCCAGTCCCCAGCCAGGACCAACACTGCCCTAAGGTGCCCTTGCAGCACCTCCATCTCCCACATCCCAGGACAAGCAGTGGGTTCAGCCACCCGGAGCTCCAACTGTGCAATTTGTTTTTATTGGCATACTTAGGTATCAAAACATTGCCATCAAAGTCTTGGATCCTTCCAATAGACGAAGATAATTAAGCATTAATTATATCTTCAAAGTACAACATGACCTAATATAAATACATGAAAAAGAACAAAACATGCAAAAATTCCCCAATTTTAAAAGGTTTAATAATTCAAAAAATTTATGCTAGTGGGACTTCTGTTCAATCCACCAATTCTTAACAAATTTTTCCATGTCAGGATCTAGAACTGTTAACAAAACACACAGGGCATATTAAAAGATGACTGGTTTCTGAATTGTACTCTAGGAGAACAACGAACTGTCATATCACTTACTATTCCAAATTACTAATTTGTCACAGTCAAGTGTTTTTCAAAGCAATGGCTACTATATTGCCACTCATACACCAGCATAAATATTTGAATTGCATTTAACTCTCAAAAATTACTAAACTGATTGCTTATAGAATACAGTAACTGTCCAAAGAAGTAACAAAATTGATTTGCAAACTGCTAAGACAGCACCTGCAAGACAGCTCAAAATGAATGTGTGTTTAAAGGGAAGGGTCATCATGAAAAACAACTTTTAAAAGTTTCATTGTGGAGATTCAAATTGATTCAAATTGGATCACTCAAATTTGGGAGGAGAAAGATTTCTGTCATTGCCCTACAGGGACGTCTCAAGTATTAAATATAGGATTCCAATCTGCTCATACAGCAACAAAAAAGGATAAAATGGTCAGAGGTAAAAGCATTCCTTAAAAAAACCCCAACTTATTTAGCAATTTGTAGATATAATTAAAAAAAAATCCTGGAAGTGACTGCAGTGCAGATTATGCCAGGCCAGAGAAGCCCTGCCTGGACTCAGGAGTCCTCTGGGCTTTCCTAGGGCAGCGCCGGACACTGAGCTCGCCTCAGCACCTGCTACAGGTGTGTGAGCACCACATGGCTTCCACAAGGCATTCAAAAATGTCCCTGTCAGCAAGTGGTTGAGTCCATTGTGGAGAGAGTCAGGATGCTCCTGTCGTTGGCATAGAAGGGATCCGATGAACTCCATGATCTAAAGTAACAATAAAAGAAAAGTTTGGCTGACTGGGAACTTGTTCTCTAGAGGTGAGGAGAAAGTCTATGACAGCAAAAGGTAAAAGTGCTATGAGAGCAGGCAAATGTACCTCCTTAAAGGGCTAATCTGCTAATTTCATGTAGGTACCTGCAGCTCATTCAGACCTTTGGAAACAGGCCAATTCATGCCTGCTGTGTAATTAGCACACAGCTACAGCTATTTCCATCACTATGAATTAAGCAGAGGTTTTTATGCCTATTTTGCAGCTGAAGTTTTAGTGCTGTGGCTGGGGAGGCTGTGAATGCTGCCTGTGTACAGAGGCACTGTGAGGCTGCTCCAGCAGAGCCCCTTGGAGCACACAGCCAACCCTGGAACCCCGGCACAGCTGGGTCCCAGCAGGAAAACCTGGGGAAGGCAAAACTTATCTTCAGCCAGGAACTTGTTTCATCCCTTCTGCTACACTTCAAAACACCCCAGACACCACAGCTGCTGACTCAGAGGGATCTCACAATGTCTTTCACTTGAGGACAATGACTGCTTGGGAAGAAATACTGTTCTTGGCTGGACAGCATTATGGGACTCTATGGGAAAAGCTGAAGAAGTTTGGAAGGCAGAAATCAAAACACAACGAGCTTATCCTCCAAATTAGGCTCTGTCAGAAATCTGCTGTTTCTTTAGAACTGTTCCATGCAGTGCCTTGACACAAGAACCACTAATGGCAGACCCAACAATTCAATAATGATTTCTACTGTACAAGTAATGTATGTGATCCAGCATTCTTAATATTTAGTGACTGACAAGTTGACAGACAATTTAATGGGACAGACAGACAAAAATGCATTTTAACATACCACACCACACATCTTATAGACTAACTGGCAAATGAAGCTATAGAAAATACTTCTCAAATACATTTTATAAGCAGTAAATTAAGCACAAGAGACTATATTCCTGTGGCCCACTACTCCAAGCATTTGTACGACTTTGATTCATCAAAGTTTTTATCAAAATTTGATACAATGTTCGATTTCCTGTTATATTTGACAGAATATCATATTTGACAGAATATCAGGAGCAGAGAATACAACACAAGCTGGCTACAGCAACATTATTTAAAATAGTGCTCTTCATCCTACAGCACTTACACAAACAACATATTCATCAGCATCACTTCAATCAACAAAAACAGTTTGCAGCTACCTCCTGGTTGAATACTCAGCTCTTTTACAAAGTACAAGTACTCAAAAGACCATCCTGTTGGGGACTGCACAATCTCCTGAAGATTTGGATAAAAAACAAAGCAGCTCAAGCTCATGAACAAAACCTAAACTATTTTAAAATCACCCAACAGTGTTCTTAATTGTACCTTCAGCATTTCACAACTTGTAACTGCTTCATATGATTTAAGCAATTAGTAATTTTAAAAATGAATAAAGACTTTCTCATATTAGCAAAAAAGTATAAGGGAGAAAATGGTCCCTTGACTTTTAGACCAGGTTTTAAGTGTCAATACTGAGTGGAAGGAGCTGAAATCATTGGAGAAAATAAATACGACTGACTTTCAAAAAATCTCTTTTTATTAGTACTGTACATAAATTTAAGTGAAACTAGAAGATTGTTCAGAGCAATTTCAACCAGAGGCAGAAGCAAAACCCACAGAACTTCAAGCCCTTAGTGTAGCACCAAGATAGTTTTGCATATTTATTGAACTTAATCCTAATATCTGTGTTCTAAGAACTCTAAAATTATTTGGCTAGATGGAACTTCATCTGAAAACTACATGAGGTAAGCAGAAAAGAAACCTGAGAAAAAGCAGTCTTGAAAAAAGTGTTTAATATTCTGTCAAATATGAGTTAGCTTCAATAAGTTCTTAAGGAAAGAAAATCTGAGTGGAACAAAGAGGAAATTGTAAAACTGCAAATACATTGCAGAAAACAAAACACAGAATACCTACCTTATAAAACTACAGGTTACTAAGGCAATTGTTAACTAACAATCTGCCCTAATTAGATAACTATAAGTGAAAAAGAAGTAGCATGAGAAATTCCTCATTTGGAAAGCACAGTTTTACAGAGAAGTGAAAAAAAACCCCAGAAAAGTTAGAGCAACTGCTACCAAAATGTTGATTTTTAGACCAATTAAATGCTCACCTTGTAGATTAAAAATTCTATTAAACTGTTTATTTTACACATCATGCCCGCTTTCTACACAGCAAGTATGAATTAAAAATGTACTTAATTGTAACAGTTCATTTTTCATATGGAATGAAACTTCTTGCATACTCATACCCTAGATTTGTAGAAACATTGAATAAATTTCATAAGCAAGCCAGAAGAGAGAGACTGACTGAAAGCACAGACACCGTGTTCAACACAAGAGTTCCAACAGAGATGAGCTACAGACCAGGCAATACCTAAAGGCAGAATCAGAGCTGACAAAGCTGTCAGGGAAAATTACCCACACGAGAATTGATACCCAATGAATGATATCACAACCTTTAACTGAAAGAGACAAAGTTCTTCAAATACAAAATGAGTTTCCTTGAAAATGTGTGAAGTTCTGTGTTTTCAGGTTTGCCTTTTGACCAATGAAGGACCATGATATCATTCAGGGACAGAGATTACGATGTACAAAAGACTATTTTTATTTCTACCCCCAAATATTTCCATACTTGTTTGCTATCTCTCTTTGTTTGGAAATGGGGAGATGGCACATGAGAGGATTGATTCAGTGAGAGCTCCTCTCCCAGCTGGGCTGACTGCAGGAGCAGTGCTGCTCCTCAGACATATCCAGTTTCTCAACGTGCTTTTACGCCACCGACGTTTGTTTCACACGTGGTTTGTGAAGGAAAGATTTATTTAGCACATACTTTGGAATGGCACACATGATTTTGACAATATACCTTCTGGAACCCAAAAAACATTGAAAATTCTTAGAACCTGAAGACTCTGTTCTGTCAATCACTCTGATTTTAGAAATAGATTATAAAAGTTATACTACAAAAATATTTCATCTTCATATCAATCAATGGCTGAAAGATTTAAAGGCTCTCCTCCTAACAATGAAGTTAGATTTAAGGGGGGGAATGTGAGCCTTTTGTACACCTTCAGGAGTAATGCAAGCTCCAAGGCAAATATTTGGAGGTTGTACATCAAGAACCAAAGGGAAAAGTCTTTCGACTTTACAAACAACTCCTGATTCGTGAAGGCAAAAAAGTAATCATAAAAAGGAGAACAAAAACAGCAGCAAGGCTTGATTTTCTAAAGAGAAGAATGTACAAATCAAGAGAAATATGATAGATACAACACAAGAGCTTGTAAAGCCAAACTAAACACTTTAACAGAAATCTTTCAAAAACCGTTTTTCCCTTCCCCATCCCAAAAGAAACCACTCAAAAAGAAACAAGAAGCTAATCTTTCAGGATGAAAAAAGTACAATAAAGAGTTGCATTTTCTACTTAGAAAAGCAAAACCTGCAGCTGGTTTCTAGACATCTATTGCTGCAGGCTCATCGGGTTCCAGTTTATAGGAGAATCGTCTGCAGCAAAGGCTATTGAGAGAAATGCCACACCTGTTGACCCGGGTTGGGCTACACCTTCCCATTAGTCGTTCCAGCATTCTTCTAACAGATGTGCATGCTGTTTCCCCATCTGAGAAGCAGCACATGGAGTCCAAGCAGTTGATACCTGAACCTGCCTCAGTAAGCTGGAAAGAAAAAAATGAAAAAAGAAAAAAGAAAAATCAGTACTCACAAATTCTAGCAATGAAGATGTTACCAAAAAACAATAAGGAAAAGCAGGTTTTCTTAAAGCTAGAGTGTTGAATATTTTTCAATTTTATAGCAGAACTACAATAATAGTATTACCACTTCCTAAGGTCTACATACACTAAAATTTGCCCTTCCCAAGGTTTGAGTGCAGCCTTGCTGAGCGCATGGGAATGGCCTGGCATGGCATCTGCCTAACACTGGAAATGAACTGGTCAGGAATTCCCTCCAACAAACCCCACAGCACAGCACATGCACTTCCAGCTGGGATGCCTTCATTCACCTCTGCAGCCCTAAAACAATTTAAACCAGCTCAGCCCGATTTTAAGGGAAATTTATCGAGACAAAGCTTCAGGCTGCAGAATACAACACAGCAATCCGATCCCAAGTAATTCTTCCTCAAGTTCATAATGCAACTTCCTAAAATAATTGACATTATATCACTACCATAGATACCCTTGGCTTGGTACGGAACAAAAGCACATTCCTGACTGTGTGAACATGGTTTATCCAAAAGCAAACAAGGCTGATGTCAGAAAGGTTTAGTCATGTTCATGGCAGCATGAAGAATAATTCAATATTAGCATAATAAACTCTTTCAACAGCTCATGTTTTGTAGGTGAGAAAAAAAAGGAATAAAAGGAATAAAAGAAGTAAAATTAAAAGAAAGCAGTAGCAGATGTATGGGTGTAAGTGCCACCTACCAGTGTGCTCCTCTACAGCACAGCTGCACCAACTGCAGCATACCTGCAACCTCCTACTTCTGCAGAGAGAGTATCCTAAACTGACTTCAGTAACCATTCCAAAGAGAAATAAAAATGTGAAGTGTGGGGATGCTTTTTAATTTAATTTTAAACTCTCCATGAGAGCATCCTGTCAAACAAATACTGAACACAGAGGCTGAACTTAAGCATCCATTACCCTCTCCTCACACCAGTGAAAGAAGAATTCAGGGAGGAGGCATCTTAGTCCATGACATGACACAGCTCACATAAGACCTTCCCACAACTTTTCACTGACACCAAAGGTCACTGTTGTCTGAAGATTTCTGTTTTTGAAGCCCAATCTCTTCCATGCCACCCACAGCTGCCAAACACTGCAAGGAAAGCACAGAATCTCAAGAGTTCCCTATGGGAATGGTTTACCATGAGTGGACACACTCTTTCCTCATTCCCCCAAACAGGCAGCTGGACACATTTACAGCTTCACAACAGAAGAACAGCCTACACAACAAAGAAGAGGCAGCTAACAGAAACAAGAGGCTTTTGGAAATACAAGAGAAAAATCTCAACTGGTAGGACAAGAGGAACACACACAGAACTGGTGTTTGTTTCCATGCACCTTTTCCTGTGCCTGACCCTTCCCCAGCCACATTCCCCCCTTCAGACCTTCCCATTACAGCACTCACTGTGATGTTCACAGAACTGTCACTCATCAGCTGTTGGAATGTACAGGATTCTCTACAGACTGAGCCCCCTGACCCTGTGGATGCTGCACCTCAGAGCCCGTGGCTGTGTGCAGGCAGAACACGTTTTAACTCACACACTCATCTGGGGGGGTCCTTGGGACACAAAAGGAACATTTACTGTGACAATGAACTTCTGCACCTGAGAGGCAGGAACAGAAGATTTGCAAGTGACAGGTCTGAAAGGGATTCTGGTGGAAAGACAAACAAAACAAAACACACCTCAACAGAGCCTGAGTCCCTGAACACCCTCATGTGGTGACCACCACAACTGGTCCAAACTGCAGTGCCACAGAAGATACCAGAATCAGGAACTGCCCACTTTGCAGCACTGCAGTACCAGCAAATAGGACCTTCAGAGCCACCTCAGATTGTGCTCCCAGAGTTGTGACATGAAAGATTATACAGAGCAGAAGGAATTCCCATTTGGAGGTCAGCAGGCAAACCCCCTGCTACAGATGGAGTGACCTTCACAGCTGTTGTCACAGCAATACAAAACTGTAACATTCCTACACTCAAGGATTTCAAACAAGTCTTTAGTTCATCCATTATCCTCAAGAAGACCTTTAAAGTTACTGCATAAAGTCACATTACAGTGGCTGTATGCTGGATCAGATGAACCAGAGCATTTTTTTTCCTTAGAATCTGTTACCCTGAGAGCCAGCACTCCTGGATATTATCCAAAGACCGTCAGAAAGAAGAACCAAGAGTAACCCAAAAGAGCTTCCAAGGAGCAAACCCTCAACTCTGGATTTTGGAGGTCTAATGTCTCTTTTTCTGAAGAATCTCCTTTATTCTTCACAAGTTAGATACAAAAAGCTAGGCTCATGCTTGAACCACAACTTAAGGAAAAGTTAATATCACTTTTAAAAAAAAATGGCAAATGAGACCTTACATAAGCCTGAAAACAACAATTCTGCTCTGTCAAACTCACAGTTAAGTGTAAAGAAGTACTGTGAGAACATTAGGGACAAAAAACCCCAATTAATTTTTAGATGTAGATACATTGTTTATCATGGCCTGGTGAACGTGAATTTTTGTATTTACATCCACTGCCTGGAAGGAAGATAGATATGCTAGAGAGTGCCTTTTCTCACTTTCTCTCTGTGGAGGACAACTATGGTCATAGTTTTAAACCAAAGTAAAATCTGGCATGGCAAGGCAGGAAGGCATAATGTTCCCTGGAGACCTGAAACAAACCCTCAGGAAACAAAAGGCAGGAGAGACAATGCTTTAAAGAAATTAATGATTATAGAGAAATACCAGATAATATTAATATTTGGGTGGCCAATAAAGTATGTTCAGAAGGTAAGATCTGGAATCTCAAGAAACATAATACTTCATATGAGAATGGCCTACTGGATGTAATAAATCAAAAAGCAACTGAGGTGCAGAATTAAAGAATGATTCAGCTTGATAAAGGAAAAAAAAAATCAAATCAACATTCTATGATGCAATTTTTCTTGTAGATACCAAAAATATGGGTATTTTGGAGCTGGCTCATTGACTGTCTCTGTATGATATATGTAAATAAATACACACACATTAGGGTACAGTGGGAGTACTACCTAGTGGAGGTAAGAACTGTCGGGCAGGCAAGATGGGTCTAGCAGTTGCCTACTGTCCTCCCCTCTGTGCCTGCTTTCAGCAAAGTCACATGCTGAGCTGACTGAACCCTTATCTTCTTCCATCTGGAAGGACAGAAAAGCAACAGATCTTATAAAGCACCATGCTTGCATTGCTTTAAAACAGTTACCATTGTTACAAGAACTTTCACAGGTCTGGTCTTGAGAGAACAAGGCACATTTACAAGGTCGAGAGGCAATTTTTATTTTTTGGTGGATCAAATGCAGTTTCTCAGCACCCAAGTGTTAACAGTGTTTGGCCTTTTTGTGCTCTACAGACTACAACAAGGAAACCCAACAAATTTGGAATTTATCTAAAATTCTTTAGTTTTGGAGTTTTAGTTGTTTTCCCCCTTCTAATAGAAAGGACCATTTCAATTTGTTTGTCTTATTGCAGGTTATTCCATATGTCACAAGACAGACACTTCAACACAAGATTTAATCACACTGAAAAGCTGGGACTTTGGGGAATGTGTTTAATCCTGTACACCAAGTCAAGAGCACTGCAGGGTATTTTCCTGAGGCCAGGTCCCAGCTGCCAACATTCTGGTGCCACATGGATGTTTTAGAAAGTTGATAAGAGATGATTATTACTATTCCACAATTAGGTTAAAACTTGCTCCCTACTGTAAATTTCACTATCTCTAACCTGTAATACACTGTATACTAAAATCCCAAACAATTAGATTTAATTTTTTTAAAGAAAATATATAGGAATGTTGACATCTGACAACTTCACTGCCATGATGTTTTCATCACTTCTTTTTTTACTCTTTGTAGCAAATGAACCTACAAGTGCCAAATTATTTCATTATTTCCAAGTCATTTGACAAAAGTTTCTGCAGGTAAGTAGTATGTGCACTTTTGTGACTGAAGTCAAATCCAAAATGGTGCATTCTTCCCTCATTTCCTCATCTTCCTGCAACACATTCTGTGGATTAGCCAACAGATCAACACCAAGCTATGCTAACACAATGAACAGGTCTGTAAAGGAAGAGATTACCTTGATCAAGGTGCAGCACATCAGGGTGCTCTAGCACACCTCACTAGTGGGAATTCATGCTTCCACTTAGACAGTTTTCTTGGAAATTACACATTCCTTACAGAAAACATAGGCTGTAAAAGGAACAGAAACCTCTCTGCTCTTGACTCAACACAGTTGGGCTGGGTCAGACCTGAAAGCTGTAGGGGGAAATCCTATGGAACAGGAGCTAAAAATACAGACAAGGAATGAAGGCCACAAAGCCAGGGCCTGGAGCCTGGAGTTCTGGAGAGCAGATCTGGACTGAGATGAAGTGAAAAGCAGGCAACAACAGACTCATGGGGCTGGAGATGGGGAAGGAACAGGGTTTGGCTATGACAAGGTAAATGCTCCAGAGCCCCGGACATAACACTGTGCACTGACAGCCTTCTCTGTAAATAAAACTCTTGCTGGTGTCTTACATTTCCCCTGTCCTGGGCGCAGTTCATAACACACTGTCCAAAGGTAATAACTCTGAAAACATAATCAATCCCATCAGTAAGTAGAATTAAAATATTTGTCCAAGCAGAACTTCTCGAATGTGGCTTAAGATTTCTGACAGTTCTAACAAAGCACAGGACATGTAGACATATGTGCACACAGAACACTTTCTTTACAGATAAGAACATGGAATGAGTGGGACCCAGTTGGTACCCTAAGATACATATTTCACACATTGCACAAACAGGAGAGGCAGCTGTGGAGGAAAGCAGGGCTCAGCCAGACTCCAGCTAAGCACAACACCTGCACCTGCCTGTGCTGCCTCATCTCCTCCTCATCCCACGTTCCAAAAGGGACAGTAAAGTTCACAGGCAAGACTTTAACAGCCACACACAAGTCTGCAATTCTGACTTACAGGAATCACCTGGACACTTAAAAGATCCCCTCAAAGATCTTAACTGTACATCACCAATGTACTCAATATAAATTTGAACATTTTTTGCACACCGTGAAGCCTACAGAAATATAAGATTATTGTAACATCATACTTCTCTTTTAATTTGCATTCATAAAAGAAGTCTTCTTTTGATCTCAAGAGAAGAGTAGGCATTTTGGCAGAACAAGGCGTAACTCAGTTTAACCTGGAGTTATGCTCCTTTTGAGACTTTTAATACATATTTACAAACAACAAAAACCTGCCAAAGTCTGTTCATCAACCTCCATGCATTCTGCAGTCACAAAGGATGCAATCCCTGGGTGGGCATGTACAAATGAGGTGTGACAGATTAGCTGCTTTACAGCTACATATTCACCAGGCAGCTGTTTTGTTTCATGCTCCTACAGTTCTCCTTGCCTTCTTTGCCCTATTGCTTTGGGAAAACCACAAAACCCAACTCATGCTCTTCACTCCACATTAGATTTTATTTAGTATAGTGAAGTGAGTAGTTTCTGTCTATTGATTGATTTTCCTTTTCACAAGAGACACAAAAAGCAAGGATTCACAGGATAACTTCTGAACTTGGTCCAAAGACAGAATAAAGAACTAGAGAAACCTGAATCCTTGTTTGCTTCTTGTTGCACTTTAAAAGCTCAACTGCATACTAGAAAGCAGCCAGTGCCTGTACCTCAGGTACTGTCAGATACTCAAGTGCGAAAATTCTGATTTACAAGAGAACTGGAGCTGCATAATCATTTGTTTGTTACTCATGGACAAAACAGATTTCCCCCTTTTTTTTTGAACTCTTCCCTAAGTTTAATATGAAGAAAATTGCCTCACATTAGCAAGGATTCTCCTGGTTTTAGCATTTTAATGAGTACAGTGCTGCATTCCTAGACAGCTTTATTTTCCTTTGACTATCCAGCTGTATAACCATTAAGACATGTTTAGTTTCTGAAATTTTAACAGAAAATTCTGTTCTAAAACCTTTGGTGTAGATATGATGTGTGACATAATTCACTTAAATAATTCACTGAGAAAATGGAGACTTATATATGCTTACCCAAAGTTCTTAAAAGGTAGCTTGATAAACCAAGGTGTCTGATAAACTAAGAATTTGAAAAGCTAACTTGTGAAGGCTTTTGCAGAGGAACCTCCCCAATATGTTGTTAAGTTTAACAGCTTTCAAAAGCTATACTGTACTTCGCCTGTTTTAAAGCTATTAAGTGCTGAATTCAAAACAAAACAAAATAAAACCAGCCCACCACTACCCCCCTGGGTGTTTAGAAACCCAAGGTGTTGTGTTTCACACTGGGGTCACTAACACCACAACACAATGGCCATTTCAGGTATTGCCTTGTAAAGTTGGAGTGCACTCTCAGAGCAAATACAAAACTTTTCTCTTTTGGTTAAACAAACATCAATTAAGTCCCTAAAATGAAGGTTAGTTGGTTCTCCTAGGCACCTATTTGCACATTTTTAACAACAAAGTCACCTTGAAAAATATTTAAAAGTAATCAGATCTTTGCATAAATTCTTGCTGTAGGATGTAGAAGTAGATATTGGTGGAATTGAACAGATTGAGACATTGCTGATGCATAGGAATGCTTAAGTCTTACAAAAGAGAATCAGCATTTGACAGCATTTCATGTGCTGAACTCAGTGCGTTTGAAGAGTTGCAGAATCGTGTTTTACCTAAAGAGACACATGTATGCTTTGACCTTGTTTTGAATAATTTTCTGGGACTTTGTAGCCAAATGCCTTTAGGAATAAGTATCTATACACATTGAAAACAAACAACACTCACTTTATAGCTGCACAAAACAGACACAAAAAGCCTCAGTTGCACAAGGGTATGGACACACTCAAGCTTCAAACATTTTCTGCTCTTTCGACACAATTGAAAGCAAATTAAAATGGGCAAATAACTCCCAAGAAATTGCTGCCTGAAGTACATGGATCTTCCTGTCACAGTCTTATAAAGCTGAAGTTATCCAGCATGCAAAATGCACTTAACTTTTATCATTAAGAAACTAAAAGCATTATAACCATGCTAGAAACTACGATTATTTAAAAATGGATGCAAGGACAGCTGATCTTTATTCTGGAAGTTGAGCATCATGCTAGGGATGTTTTTTCCTACAAAAAAAAAAGAAAAAAAAAAGGAAAAAAAGAAAAAGAAGCACGTCCAACACATGCTACTTAGGAGAAGCATTTGGCTCAGAAACACAGAGCAAAGCTTAGAAATCACCAAACTGAATGTTTCTGCACTACAGGTGTCACCCTCAATCCCGCTAAAATATGTTCATGCCTCTTCCCATCTCTCTCAGCACTGGTTAGTTCACCTTGAGCATGCATAAGAGTTGATGAGGAACTGTCCCTCCTACTCTACCTAATTTTGCTCAGCTGATTCCTTGCCCTGGACAATGGCTGCAGTGCGATGAACTCGTCACTTAAAGCAACTCTGTTGGAGTACATCTACAATTGGACAGAGAAGGGATGGAACATACATGTCAGTAAGTAGCAGTAGTAATTTTCTAAGAGAAAGACACAGGACAACACATTATTATTTAAGTGGAATACACATCATATACAGAACACAAGCCTGGTACCTTCAAGACAGCTCCTGGGGCCATCACAGCCAGTCACTGTTTGGCAGGACCATTCTTAAAGTACCTTTGCTTTCAAACTGAGAGAAAAGGCCTACACACTTTTACATCTGTGCTTTACCAAACACCTTTATTCTGTATTGCTTTCTCCCCTCAGTAGTCCTGTGATTCATCTTTACCCAAAAATTTATATTTTGATTCACATTTACCTTACTGTCCAATTCCTCCTGTATGATTCTGTAACAGACCTATATTGAGAAATTGAGAAATTGCCCACAAGCTACTTCAGGGCAACTGACCTCAGTGAAATATAAGATGGCTTTTCTTTAGGCCAGCAAAACCCCCTTGAAACACAGCAAAACTAAAATAAAATACAGTAACATACATTTACCGTAAGTGCTTTAAGGAACATGAAGTTAACCAAGCTCATACTCTATAAAAGTCAACTGATGCTTGCCTGTCACATTTTTAATTTTTAGTTTCCCAAAATGAATGACTGAGATTTAAGTTGCTGTGACAGAACAATATTTACATTTAGAAGCCTAACAAATTTCTCTTTTATATCACTTTTATATCAAATTTCTCTGTTCTCTTATGAATAACTTAGCTACATGTAACATCTAACAGATCACAGGCAAACCCCCACTTGACGTTATCACCTTATACTAACAAAAAGATATAAAATCAAGGTAAGGCAGATTCCTACAGATACAGGGAATTCAGTGCACTAAGCTAAGTCACAAAAAATTTCTGAAAAATTAAAACAATAGGGGCAAGCATTTTCAGCTGAGAAATGTGTGGTTTTGCTCACTGCTTCTGAGATTAGTTTAGAATTTAAATGATGGCAGACAGAAACAAATAACCTAAACAGCTGCAATTTATAAACAAGGAACTAGATCATGTAACAATTTATCTTGCCATGATAAAAACACAGTAACTATAAACCAAGCTTCTTCTTTCCCCCAATATGAAAAAATACTGTAGTCCTACAATTAAAAATGAATAATTAACCATGTTCAGTTATAGAGAGGGTGCACCTACACTACGAAAAATAATTTAGAAGGACAATATACAAAGTTCCATATTTACTCCTTCAATGACTTCCACAGAATTCATTAGCATTAGCATTTAGGACAAAGATATTCTCCAAACCCTTTCTATCTGAAAGTTGGTCTCTTCCTCTGCTTGGAAATGGAAAGAAAAATATTTACTAGGAATTTTAAACACAAATTATGAGGTATGATCATAAAAGAAGCATTCTGTCACTTCTTGACAACAAATGTGCTCATCTGCTCCTCTTCAGTTATATCAACTTCCTCACTGCAAGAACAGTGAATGAAAGAGAAACCACTGGATGGCTGATGAAGAATTTCTGGTCAAATCCCACTTCAGATACCTTGACATTGCAGCATCAGGAATTAAGAATTTTCAGAGAAAAAACAGTATTTTGGTAGACAGAGACCCCCGTGCTGACTCAGTCAAATGCAAAGTAGAAAGCAAATAAGGAAAAAAAGATCATTAATAAAGATGCACAAAGCAAAATCCCCATGGCCAGGAATCAAGCTATAGCCACAGGAAAAGTGTTAGATATTCATCAAGATTCCTTCTTAAAAACAGAAAGTCCTACTGTGTCCTTGACTGCACAGCTGTAATGGCATTAAACTGAACCCAAAAATCCTTTAGAAAGGACACCTAAATCAAGAGAATGCAGCAGGAAGTATATGGATAAAGCAGGAAAATCCATGTGGCTTTCTGGGTTTTAATGCAAGCACTTCCAGAAATGAAGAACCTCAAGAACCACACAAATACCGTGCCAGGCAGCAACAGGTGATGTACAGAAAGGAAGGAAAGTAAGTGTTTGATAAATATTGCCACTAGTTTTTGAAGGGAGAAAAAAAGATAGGTAAGTATCATTACCTACAGGTGCTTTAATCCAAGAAGTGCAGTGATGTGCAATTCAGAGTCTTACCAGGTCTATCTGAACAGTCTTATAAAAGCCAGAGGTTATTAACCTTGGCTTTTAGCTATTAAATTCCAAGACAGGAAAAAGCAGCCAATATTCCAGTTTTGGAAAGGGACTAGTGGGATATTTTGGCTAGCAGTAGGCTTGTCAGCATGATGTTGATCCTAGGCAAATTAAGAGAACGCCTCACATGGATTTTTTTTTAACACATTAATTAGAAGGGTAATATAATTTAAGTAAATCAACGTGCACTTACATCAAAGTAATTACAAGGTTAGATGCTAAAGATACCAGCACTGATGCAGTGCTGTCAGGAGTTCTGCATGGCCCAGAGATCAGTGCCACTTGCATTAAGCAATTTGGACACCACAAAATCGATCTGGCACAGGTGGACAGAAAGCTGCTAAGAGGTTTCTGACCATAACTGTGCATGGGATATCTCTGTCAGCTGGGTTCTTCATTCACTTTCACTATTTTTGGCCCTAGGCTAATTGACCTCTCATCAATGACCTGAATGAAACCACCACCACCACCTGCAGACGTGTAGAAGATGCAGAAGACAACAGTTATTGATGTATGTTATTCTGTAATCTGAATGTAGCTGGGGACTCATTATTTCCACACTTAGCACTGATGTCTGCTGTGCTGCAACACTGTATCCACTGGTGAAATCCAAAATTCAAGATGAGGTTGAAGAAGGGTGAAAATTATAGGACAAACACAAGAATGATAAGAAGATTCTAAAACAACCTTTTTGACTGAAGATGCAAGTCCAACCTACCTATCAGTGCTAAAATTAGCTTGATCACAAAGCTAACTGTGAATAAAACAAAAATTGTAATAGAAACCTTCTCAGTTTAGCAGAAGTAGTATGAGAAGATAAAACTGAAACCAGAGAGACAGTTACAACTAAAACAATAGGTCAGGATGACTTCTCCATAACTGTCTCTAAAAAGAACAAAACACTCAGAGGTGAGATATTTACCTAGAAGACAGTCTAATCTCACTAGGATGATTTAAAGGAGTTTTTTGCAGCCTGTGTCAGGCAGAAGGGAGATTCCACTACCACAGCAAAACTTTAGACCTTGTCTGTGAATCTGTGAAACTGCCACGTGGGTAATTAGATTTAATTACAGAATCAACAATCAAATGCATAGCATATGAAATGATTGAGATTTAAGAAATACTAATTAAAACAAGTTTTACTAAAGTAATTTTTAAAACTATTGTTTTCATCACATTTTAAGAACTATTCAGTGCCAATTAGAACAGTAGCTTCTAATACTTCTAATACCTAGACAAAAAGTAAGTTACCATCTAAAAGCAGTATAAAAATGCACAGTAGGATCCTTTCATACAGCTGCAAGCTGAGATGTAAAAGACTGAATGACCCCTTCATAAATAATTCTATTCTTTTTATTACCAGTTACTAAACATAAACATTACTGTCTTGTAAAATGGTGTCCTCACTTTCATAATTTTAAATTAACAAGTGTGTTTCAAACTGAGAACACTGCTCACTGCTCTGCATTAAACATGACAGCAATGTAAGAAGGTAACTATTGGTCAAGATGGATACAAAAGCATAACATTACCTGAGCTTTTTCAGTACTTGTTGGTTGCAGATGTCTGTACAGCACTTTCTTCACAACATCAATAAACAAACAAGCAACTACTATGAGGATTATGGCAAACCAAGCAGAACCACTTGACAACAGTTGAACAAATACAAAGTACATGTCCTGGGTATGTAAAAATGGCCTGAAAAGTTAAAAAAAGTGGCAATTACTAAAAAGAACTAGGAACAAAAGTACAGCATATGCTGTCTCACGTGTATCTTATTTTACACCAAGCAGAGAGACTCAGCATGCAGAGTCACAACTGCACCATGTCCATGTGAAGTCCAGCAACCTGTTGGACCTGACCTGCAAAGGAGCTCCAGGGAAAGAGGGTACTGAACTTTGGAGGAAAAGGTCCTGACTCAGTTTTAAATTGTGTTGCAGAGAATCAATCACCACCCTATCTCTCCAGACTCCAAACTACAAGCCAAAATACTTCACTTTACTGGTTCAAATCCCAGCATCTTTATTTCTGTTGCAATTATTTACCTATTGCATAGCACCTCTGGGAATCTATTTACTTCTTAAAAATGCCTTTATAGTTACAGGCTGTCAGAGACAGGTAGTGTGTGTCCTTGAGCACAGGACTGCACAGCAGCACTTCTTAAATATTAGAAGTAATCACCAAAAGCAAGTGGCAAGTCTATATCTAAAGTTTCTTTTCACAAACCTGTTACAAAATTCAGAGCAAGATGATAGAACATAATATTTCAGTGTTTTTTTAGCTTCATCAATATTACATGTGATAAAAAGGGGGGGAAAAATCACTTACCAGATAATTCCCCCATAAAACAAGGAGAATATGAAATAAAATACAATGGATCCCCAAGTAACAAAATGGTTTATCCATGTCCAGAAATGAGTTTCTAGTGCCATCTAAAACAGAGATAACTTCAGTGAGCTTCTGTTTTCCACCCAGTTCACAAAAAATGATAAATATCAGTCAGGACACATTTATTAACTTCCATCCCAAACACTAAATATTGTTGTAACACAAAAAAAAAAAACCTAATGAAAAATTTCAACCACTGTTGAAACGAAATATAAAAGTCACTTAACTGGAACCCTCAAGAATCAGTAACTTTGGAATCAATTTTAAATTACTGCTGTATTACATATTTGCCCGTACATCCAAACCCAGAGAGCAGTCAGTGTGATATCGTACCTTCATCGTAACAGTGATAACCATAACGGTGAAGACCAAAGTACCAAATGTCCAGTTCCCAAACATCTACGAAAACGGCAAGGCAAAAATCATGGAAGAAAAAAACATCAGTTAAGAGCATTCACATAAGTTAAATTCTTCTCAAGTCAGCTACACTAAAGAAATAAGACATAAGCTTGTGACAAGTAATCATCATGAAAAAAGCAAGGAGGATACAACAAACTACTAGAAAAAAAACACGTTATGATAAGAGCAAAATCAACAACCCACGAGTCATCTTTCTTCTTGGTTCAAAACAAATCACCACAAAGGCTACATGAATTATGAAAAAAAAGGCCAAAACAGTAATATGAAATGATAGGAAAATGAAGACAGCAATTTGATCAATTAATTATAAGCGTCCAATACAAAGGAAATATTGGGTGGAAGGTATTCATTTTAAGAGCAAAACACTTTTGAGTTTAAACACTTCCAGATAATTTTAAACATGCAGCATCAAATGAAGGTTCACTTTTAACCCCAAGCACGATTCTACAATTCAAAAATAATGGTGCCATTGTATTTTACAAAGAAAATTCTAAGGAAAAGACACTTTGTTTCAAGGCTAATAAGCACAAAATTAAGCTCTAATTCTGAAACACTGAAATCTGTCACTTTCGTATTCTCTTGTGCACATAAATTAAACTATCAAAACTCTGAACAAGGTCTACAACAATAAAATCTCAGCTCTGACAACCAAGCAGGGATGCTGAGGTTGTATCTATCTACACACATGCTACTCAGGGCTGCTATTCTACACCAAGTCCAGCCTGGAATTGGCTGGGGGATCACAGGGAAGATGTTGCTGTTTCACAGCTGCTTTTGCCACTGACAAACTGAACAATGACCAAATCCTCCACTCTGTTTTTACTGGTAGCAGACTAAGCAAGCAAGGAGGAAGGTACCACATGCAGACAGGCAACCAGGGTCACCCTAGAGCTTATGTGTCAGGACAGCACAGGGGCACGGAACTGGGATTCACACAGTTGTAGTTCTTGTTGCAGAGCTCTGACAAAAACATCCCAACAGCCTGAAGACAGATCTCACAACTGCTTCTCTCATCTATACACAAGGTACAAAACTGAGGCAGCCATGAGTCTGGATTTACTGATAATTTTAAAGATCTTTGTGATAATATGCCTTCTTGAAGCCTTGGATTTACTTGTCCTACCATCAGTCACGGTTAACAAGTAATGTACTTGTTGTTAACTGCTGCAATATTCATCTTAAAAGTAAAATTAAACTTCTTCTCCTAAGTGACCTGTGAAAAAAAGTGTCTTTGCTAACACTGCTCTCAATGGTCACAGAGTTAGAATGTAAAACACGAACAGGTTCTTGCCACCATTTTATTTTTGAACACATTTACACTGTGGATGCTGCATCCTTTAATCCTATGAAGTAACAGATACAAAATATTGTATCTCCTCCTCTTCTAAACTCTTACCATTTGCCTGTTAGGTTTCAATATCTGACGACATGCACAGCATGAAAAAGGGGGGAGAAAAAAGAACTAAAAGATCAAGTAGTTGCACAATGTGTTGAGGTAAGCCCAACAAAGCACCAGCATTAACAAATTATTTACTATCTCTTCTATTCTGCTGTGCTCTGAACTGAGAATTTGGAATGGAAATGTGAGGCCTTGCGCCAACACTACCCTGTACCACAGATCTGTACAGGTGATCACTTCTTGAGGACTTTAAAAAAGCACTTCAACAATGCACAAAATCTTCTTGCCCTTAATTCTGGCTTTTCCAGGTACATATTAAATTTGTAACTATGCAATGCAGATAACTCACAGCAACAGAGTTCTACCAGTTCTAATCACCATCTTTCAGCAAACACAGAGAAGCAGAGTAACTAAAACCCAGAAAAGTCTTAGAATTTATTTCAAGTCATATCATATAAGAAGCTAAAGGGCAGCTGCCAATTCCCCAAACTAAACAGTTGCTAGCAAACACAATGGAAGAAGTCTCTTCCTGCCCCGTGGACATTTACTAAGCAATTTTGAAGTGAAGTGCTTTGACAGTGCTTTGAAGACGGATGCACCACACACACTGATTCATAGTCTAAAATTACCTCATTACCAGAGTCCTGAAGGACCTTTACTAGCTCACAAGAATTTCAAATCCCACAGCTTGTAACAAATGACAAGAGAGGACACACATGCCTCAGCTGGAAAGAGACATTTTATTCTAAAGCGTGATCATTTTAACATTCTTATCAAACATCTGATGATGGAATGAGTTCTCCAGGTGGCTGCACCACTCCCTGTTCACTGCTCCTCCCTCTCCAGGGATGCTGCCAACCACAAGCTCTGCCTGCAGCCCCCCAGGACCACTCTGTTCACTGTCTGCACATCACTGCACTTCTGATTAAACTTCCTGAGCTCACGCCCACTCCCTGGCACCAGGTGATGCTGGGAATTCAGCAGGATGCTGCTTTTGTCCCTTGTGCCATAACTTGCACCTCTGCCAAGCACTATGAGAATTGGCAAGTTCTTCATGCCAGTATTAAGAATGGCATAATGAGAAGCAAATGTATTTTTCCATCACTACCCATGTTTAATGAGGGAAAAATCAGTATCTGATTGTTCTAAATTGAATTAACTCACTCAGAACCTGGGGAAATAAGGAAACAGACTTGTAATGGCTTCATTCAAGCTTTAGAGTTTTTTTGTAAATGATTCTTCCTGTGAACTTTAACATCTTTAAAATAGAAAGTTTCAAATTAGTGCATGATGATTTTATTAAGTTTTGGCCTTAAAAACATTCATTGAATAAAAAGCATAATTTAAAAGCAGCTTGCACCACTAAATTTTAAAAAATCAGAGTAATTAAAATAACATTTTCAGGAGAAGCTTTAAGACTTCTGTCAACTTTCAGCCTAACTTTCTAACAGTTATTGAAGAGAAGCCATTGCTTGACATTGCAATTAAGCCCAATTCAAAATGAGTTTTGAAGGAATGATTATAAATTCTTGTTTGCTGACGTTATGAAATAGGATTTTGACAAAAAAAGTTTACAAAATACAACAAAGTTTAAGACAACCATGACACATCTTTTCTCTTGAAAGATATGTTCTTCAGGGACATATGCTTTCTGACAACACCTTACAATTTCCATGCTAAGAAATGTTACTCTTGAGAGCACACACAAATACTGACAAAGAATCTTTGATAATGGTAGTTCATAAAAACAAGGTCTTTCAGACACAGGAGGATTTTTCAAAAAAGCATTAAGAGATATTGCCAAAAATACAGTGGTAGAATAACACTTAGGATATTGTACCTGGCCATTTCCCAGCAGAGAAGTGTCTTCTCCCATTAGAAGATACGAGCCATAAAAGAACACAAATGCATGAAAGAAGCCCAAGATGGTCCAGTAAAGAAATGGTTTAAACCCCAGATGGGCATTTTTACTGATGTCTCTGCAGAAATAAAACAGATTTTGGATTTCATACTGTCCATGATCATCAGCTATCCACACTGCATGACTGCTACTGCTTTGAATAAATATAACTTTCAGTTGCACCGAGACACATTTAATAAATGCTGACAATATAAAAAAATACATAAATCATGTGCAAAAAAGGGAACTTTGAGCTCTCATGATTTGGCTCTGCTTTAAGGAGCGGTCACCAATGGCCAGGGTCTCTAATGGGTCAAATTCAGAATAGCAGAAACTAGAATTCTTGTCCCTGGAGATGGAACTGCAAAAGGAAGAAAAAGTCAGATCTCCTGATACTGACCCCTTGCTCTGCTTAATATGCCTTTACAAAAAGAGAAACATCTGAGAGAAGACATCTCTTTTTTTAAAAAATACCTATGTTTTTCTCCAAAAAGTAGTATGCAGTGCAACATGCTACCACTGGGAGGACATCTAATTCTATAGGAAATCACTCCTCCTCTTAGTAAAGGATTTTTTTGTGGTGATTCCCCTAACCATGGTGTCCTAGTTTTTCATTCCCCTGTCTGAGTGATTTTCACCTCCTACATGTAATGGAGGAGAAGGCTGCCAATCATGTAAGCTGACCAAGTGCTCAATGCTTTTCACTTGTAACATGGTTGACATAAAAAGACACTTCTCTTAAAATATTCTTTTTAGTTAACTTTTAGGATGAGAAGTATGTAACTTCAATTCTTCCTCATCAACACAGTTACTAAAAATGCCTGAATTACAGCTAATTATTGTACAAATGCCTAATAGCAAGTTGAGAGTTGTGCAGATGCCACTGCTGCTGTACCAGATGTGCCCCTGTGGGAATTGCTGCAGGACATACATACCTGTAGAGCACAGGTTTACTCTGCAATACATGCGGGTGCACATGCTGCTCAAAAAGACTGTAGATGAGGACAGGCAGGGAAGTGAAACAAATATTGTACAAAGTCAGGTATACACTGTCATAGAGCGTCTGCAAAGGAGAGCAAAAGCATTTTATGCCTTGGAATTCATAAAGACTTATTAGCACACTTATAGCAGCAACAGTTGATGAGTAACATGAATTTGCTAGTTATGAAAACAGTTGCACTCACATAATTTAACAACATCAGCTATCAAATACAGAAAATGAAGCTGGATATTTGCTAAATGTAACATCTCTACTGCTCCTTGTGTCACTCTTTCCTATTTCTTTAATTCTGGGCCTCAAGTGTTTCACAGACAAGATGTCAGGCATGCAATACTTACTTGTTGTGAAAACAAACAGAAGAACTGATATAAAAATTGTGGTGTAATAAAGCACACATTCTGAAATAAAGAGAAGTGAAGGAAATAGTTAATCCTTAGTACATGCCTCACAGCCCTAAAAGAAATTGCTAACTCTTACAAGCTGGTAACAGGGAGAGCACAAGGCATTTAAGCATTTTACGTGGCAAAGTAAAGCAAAATACAATATTGCAGCATTTTCTTAATGCAATAAAGCAATATTTTGTTTGTTTGTCCTTTGGAACAATAAACCTGAAAAGTACGAACTTAACTATATGTGCTTGATGAGCACATGTCACTACAGGAGTCCAAGTAGTATTTAAGTAGAAGAAACCCATTTATGTTCCCCTTCAGTTTCTTTTTAAGAACTTCTTTGCAGAATAGATTCCACATTTTATCTAAGAAAGCTGTGCCCTGCTCATGTGAGTTTGTTGCATGGAAGCAAACGAAGCAGTAAACAAAATATAACACCATGCTATTGCCTTTAAATGAAAGAAAACAACATCCAAAGGGACTTGGGAGCCAAAGCTGAAATCCTAGATGAAATTCAATAAATACAGTGAGTTTTGACTTGTTATGAAAACCGATGAACAAGTAAAAAAACCCAAAAGCACCCCAACCAACCAACAACGCTGCCTTGAGAAAACAAACACATCAGCCTCTCAGCCTAGACAAACTCACTGTGGTATTTAAGGCCTATTTCTAGGTGGAAAGACTAAACAATTTCACAGTTCGACTACTGCATTTGGTTGTAAAATATAAAATAAAAAAGCCCAGAAAACACATTTAAACAGAGACATTTAACCTGATACCAACAAAAATCTCAGATCTGAAATAAATTTCTTGCTGGGAAAAGAACTCACCTTATAAAAAAAGTACTGTACAAGGGTTGCTATTCTAATATAGTAAAAGTGCCCATGAACAAAAAGCAACTTGGAGAGGAATTTAAACCGTGCTATTGCATAGTCACTGTTTCTTACAGCTTGCCTTCCCTCCTTGCCCATGATTCCTGTAATGTTTGGGAAACAAAACACAAAACAGGTTAAGTATAACAAAAACCTAACAAGATACAGCTACAGCTCTGTTTTCCTGCACTTTAACACTGTAAGGACTTCAGCAGCTTTCTGTTGCAAAGGCAGATACTCTTCCTCACACAACTAAAGGAAGCTGCTCATTTGCTGCTGATTCAAAGAAAGAAGCCCCAATTGCTTGAGACAGAAGGGAGTTACCTATGCCAACATGTGCCTCCTGGATCATGCTCACATCATTAGCACCATCTCCGATCGCTAACGTTATGGGCTTCTCTGGAGAGGTTTTTAACAGTCGAACCACCTGGAAAAAGAAAATGAAACACTTCCATGTAACACAGGCTACCTACAAACCATGTCACCAATTCCCAAGTATCTCAGTTGCCTATCTGTAGATACAATTGATATGTTTTATGAACATGCATGTTTGGGTAAAAAACAGCTCTGGCATATCACATGTATACATTAATTCCTTCTTTAGAAAATCTGCCTGTTTTGGAGCACAAGCCTGATTTAAATATTATATCTGTCTTGAGCCTATTTTCCTGTTCTTATTTCAATCTTCTTTTACAGCTCTTAGTTTGGTGCTTTATCATACAAAACAAAGTCAAGTCAAGTAGAATTCGGAACTGAAAACTTAGTTATGGAGTAATACAGATTTAATGCCCTTTAATAACACAGATTCTTCGTATTTATAATTAATTTAACTAATCCAGGTGAAGGAAGAATTTGAAAAAGCAAATGCATTAGCTAAAAGATCAATATGCTGTTATTAAGGAAAATAGCTCCTTTCTAAAGCAACTTCCTTATCACTGAGGGGTGTTCTCAACTGACAAAGGAACAGAAGAAGATATGACAGAACGAGGGAAAAAACTGTTGACATGCAAGACCCTAAAATACTCAGAAGAGGAGCAGTGATATCAGATCTTCAATGTAAGTGTCAATACTCTAAATACAGAAGAGTTAGTTAAATGAGTCTTTTGGTTAAGGAGAATTAGTGATTCATTAACCTCCCACAGAGCTCTAGGTTAAGGTAGGAACTTCGCTAATTCAGTTGTAAATGGGCTGCAGATAAAGGTATGAGGGCAGACCTCAAGAGGTTTTCCAAAACCAAGAAAATAAATATATATGAAAAAACATTTTCCCCCTCAAGTTCCAGAAACCCCAAAGTGGAAATATCAACGGAGCAACTGCATGGGGTTAAGTAGACACAAAAAAACTGTACTGGAGTAATTGAGTTGTAGCCAGCAGTGTCAGGGCATTGATTCACAGGAGTGGGAATTCACCTCATACGAAGAATGCAGCAGTGATTAAACACAGTCCACAGCTCAGAGAAATTTCCACCTGATTGTGGGAATACAGTCCCTAATTGTAGTATTAATATTCAAGTTTGAAGGTTCCCCATTCCTAAGGGATAATTATTTCAAGTACATTTAGCATTAGATCCTAGGAAGCAGCCTTAGAGAGGTAACAAGGCTGCAGGATGTCACCCACATCAGTCCTCCAGAGATGCCCAAAGCCTGGGTAATTTGGACAGACAAACATCTATGTGAAAAGGTCAAGACAAATCCTCTGGCAAATTTTAGCAGCAGCAGCAATCAGCAGCAGCTCCAAATGACTGACACGATGATGTTTAAAAAAGGTTTTGAGTCATAAAACCATACCAAAATTAGTAGTGAGACTGCTAACCATACATTAACATGCATTATAATTAAAGATGCAGGAAATATTAAGCCGAGTTCCAGCCTAATCTTGGAATAAACCTCACAAAAAGGTTGCCTACAGCAAAAAAAAATGTGCAAGACTAGACTAAACTGAGCTGCATTTCTTTCCCTATCCGTCATGTTGTATGGCATTTGTCTTGGTGATTTATATACTTCAATGTTTGAAATTAAAAATTCACTGCAATCAAAACTACATTTTACTGTACTTCATGATTCAAGACAAGAAATAATCTCCATTATCTGCTGGTGAGGAGAGGAATTAAGGAAAGCAGTAAAAAACATTATAAATCAAGTTAAATGACAAAATAAGAACAAGGACATGACACTGACAGATAACTGCAGCTTAAAGAGAGAGGATGGCAAAAATTTCAGCTAAAAGAATGTACAGAGTGGACATATCCAACGGATTGGTTTACTCAGTGTAGCTACAACTTCCTTTCAACATTTTACTGAAACTAAAACTATACCAGGTGAACAGTTCTATACTGAAGTGATTCTGAAGACTGCATGAGAATTCTGGCAGGAAGAGTGACCTCCAAACAGGTCACTCCTGTTACAGTAAAACAGCCTGCCTCTTGAACATCTAATACCTCACAGAAAGGTTTCCAGTTATTGTGCTTTAAGGTAAAGAGATGTCTTTTCACAAAGAGAAAATTTCAAAAGGAAAGAATATTATAGTCCTTCAGAGCTTAGCTTTCTGGAGTTAAAAAAAAAATAAAAAAAAAAAATCTGAATTTGAATCTTATCCAACAGGTATTTGAGTAAAATTCAGTAGATGTTTAGGAAAAATGGTATTAGAAGAGAGTATCAAGGCAAACCTTTCCTGGAGACTAGGCCTTGGCTTTCCTTCCCTTCTACTTCTTCCTCAGACTTGGGTATTTTTGAAGTATTTAGAGAAGTACAGTTTCTCCTTACAGGTTCATGAATTTTCAATTTAGTTTTTTTGACTTGGAGAAGTGATGAAGCAGCTAAGGCAAAAGCATGCAGGAGATGGGGAGAGCTGCTGCCTTAGTGAACACTCAAGAGGCAGAATAAAGATGAGCTTGGTGGCAGTAATTTGGTTTCTCCATCCACTTGCAAATTTTCAAACACATATGTAGAAACTTCTGAGCAAACTACTCTAGATCTGAATTTACCAAGGACTCAGAGGTCACAAAAAGGGTCACACAAACAAAACAGTTTCAGAAATCCTTGCCTCCTAAAAGACTTCAAAGGCAATCCTGACTGTATTCTCACTTACCTTTGCTTTCTGAAGGGGTGCCATGCGACAGCACAACACTGCAGAACAGTTTTTGCAAACTTCCATGAACAGTTTTTCATGTTCCCTGAGTGCAAGAGAGAGGCTGGTCCCATCCACAACTAGTCCATGCTGGATAACATGGTCTTCCTTTATTCTATTTGGGGACAAAAACGTTGACTTTGTACCAGTGTTAACATTAAAATTCCAATTTTACTAAAAATTATGTTGTTGGTCAGACAATAAGCAAAGGAGTTTATCTGTTAGAAAGACTACTCCTTCCAGTCTGTTATGATATTAATAAATAATTTTTTTTAAAAAGACAACTTCCATGTCTGGCACATGCATCAAAGAGGCTGCCACAAAATTTAAAAATGAAAGGAACCCAAGCTAAGATCATCACTGAGATAGGGACATCTCAGGTACTTTACCTCTTGGCTAGCTGCCTCAGCTGTTCTGCACAGGTACTGTCTGACTTGTGCTGCACAAGCTCAAGGATGTTCATGGTTCTGTGAAAGTGTCCACAGGATAAACTGACACTAACAGCTGTTTCATGCTTGTCTCCAGTGAGCACCCACACTTTGATACCAGCCAGCCTGAGGGCTTCTATAGTTTCTTGGACTTTCTCCTGCAGTCTAGAAACAAGAAAAATCTTAAATAACCAACTGAACACTTTACAAACAAAAGAGCTCATACTGTAACTCCATGTTACCACTGTAACCCCACTGTCATGGTGAGTTAAGTCTGCCTTTCCAACCTTACATGTATTTTCAGACTATTAGTCAGGCAGATGATATTCTGTTACCAGCAACAAAACAAGAGCCTTGATGAAACAAAAACTCAACTTCAATCCTGCTAAGGGATCAAAAATTTGTAATAAGCATATCTTGATTTAAACGAGGCACCATGACTGCATTTGAGAAGCTTTAAAACAAACCACAATAATTCCTGGCTACTGTGGTGCATAAAAAGCTTCTCATGCCCCATGCACTCACTTCAGGGTAATACACACCCTGTCAGTGTGACAGAGCACAAGCAGAATGCTTTGCAAAGGGGCTGTATGTAGAAGCTTTCCCAAGGAATTTGCTGTTACACTAAATATTTGCTGCAACTATTCCACTTCACATGAAATCTCTCCTCATGAAATACACTGTACATCACCATGATTACACAGAATCAGTTGGTACAAGTTTTGTTTTGAATGTGCCTCAATCCAAAGGTTAATATACTAAACAAGAATAGCACAGAACTTATGGTCATAGTGGGAGAACTTTTCACACTTCATATTTCAAGTATAAATCCTAAACTCTCTGGGTTTGAGTGTAGATAGCAGTAACTCCATGGCATACTTGTCTTCTACTCCTGTAGCCCCAAGTAATTCCAGATCTCTTTCTATGAAGTTGAACACATCTGCTAATCTCTCTTCCCGCTGCTGTAAGGCAGTCCTGGCCTCATGAAGGCGTTTGCCAATTTCTTGGTACTCCTCAGGGGTGAATCTTCTGTAGGCCACACACAAAGTTCTGAGGCCTTTCTGCAAGAAAATTAAAGACTACATTCAGAGTAGACAGGATTCTGATCAACAAGAAGGCATCACCAGCAATTTTTTCACTTCAAGTCACAATTTATACTGCACAAATTTTATTCTGATCAGCTGAGGCTGGGAGTTGGGCAAGCATTCACACTTACCAAAGCAAATTCATCCACATGTATCCTTGTTTTATCTATTTCTCCACTCTTACTACGAGGAAGAATGGAAGATTCTGCTCCCTTTGTGAATAAAAGCTTCTCCCCTACAAAGTCAAATAGAACTGAAGTTAAAAATAATGCCATTTTAACAAGTTCAAGTCCTGCTTGTGCAGTTTCTGATCACCTACCTGAGGGACTCTCCACAATGACACTCATTCGTCTGCGATTCGGATCGAACTCCAAAACATGAAGCAATTTATACCTGTGTTTTGTGTTTTAAAAGAGGGAACAGGAAGAAAACATTTTTAGAAATAAATTTCCAAAGATAACTACTTATAAATAGACTCTTACACCACAGACCTTTCCTCAAAGTGTCATTTTTGTATAGAAACTCCGAAAGCAATGCTACCACTGCTGAACAACAATCACTGTTTATTGCTTTTTATCAGTTTATATATGCTTAATTCCATTCTGTAAGAATAAAAGGTTCTTCTACCAACAGGAATAGCTTTCTAAATACTAACTTGACATTTGGTGATTACAAGCAGCTCCTATCTATTTCTTCATCCTTCTGTCATTACTTCACGTATAACTTTGAAAACTACATTTTGTTTCTGAGAAATTTTTAAAAAATCTGGACTGTCAAAAAGTGTGTGTGCCCTGGTACTTGGATTAGTTTTTGTTCTGTTACCACTAGCTTAGAAAATTAATTTTAGACATTTAAATTCAAAGTACTGCCAACTAGCTGACACAGATCAAATGAGTAAAAGGAGTTATGGCATACTGCAGATATACAGTTATTAATAATTTGTACTCATCTTGGGGAAGTTTAAAATATCTAATTAGATTATGCACAGATGAGACTGATTCTGGGAATTTCTAGAGCTGAAACAAGACTTGAATAAGCAATTCAGTTTTCCAACTCTGTTACAGTCTCAACCTTTGAGGAATGGGCAAAGATACAAACTGTTACAACACACACCTACACAGAGTAACTCACACAAAATTCTTGCATCTCAGCTACAATTGGTAAGGAATAAGATGCAAGCTGTCTTGAAGACATCAAGGGAAAAGCATTAAACAGAGCACGCTGTGGAAAGGCAAGGTTTGCTTATGAACAAAGAGGATTAAGAGGAGAACATTACATTAATCTTCACTACTGTTCTGTCCTTCAAAATAATCAAGGAAAAAAAACAAATACCTCTCTGGTTTTCCAAGACTTTTTACTTCCATACTGTCTCCACTAATTCCAGTAAATACTACTCCAACCCTAAAAGTAAAGAAAATATACATTTAATTATTACTTCAGACATAATGTCTATAAATGAAGGGAGGCTAAGACGGCAGGGAAGAAAAGGAGAGATTCTTACTCCCCATTACTGTACTCTGTTTCTAGGGAAAATTAATAATGTCCATTTCTGCAGTATTTTATTCACATCATACTCTGACCACTGTAATTTCTCAAGTATTTTCATAAATATTTTATATCATCACTTTATAATACACCTTGGGGGTTGTGTATTTTACATTTGAATGTTTTCCCAGTAAGGTGACAGTGCCAGGCCCTGGGCTTCACCAGTGTCCTGAGCCATTTGTAAAGCTGCCCTTGCAGGCAATTCCTGTGCCAGGCAGTGCTGGCAGTGCTGCTCACCGGCTCGCAGCTTCCACTAAAGCCTTCTCATCTGGAGAAGAAGCATAATATTCCAGGGGGGATGTTATTCCATTGGCATGCCAGGGCCCATCAGCACCATCTGTCTGATCTGCATTGATCTGCACTGTATGACACAGACAAACTGCTTTCAAGAACAGCTCCTCCTCTTTCACCTAGAAGAAAGAAAAAACTCGATTTGTAGCATTTACATATCAACTCGGTTTTGAACACACACTTAAGGAAAAATGTGTTTTTACTTACAAATCTGCCAAGCATTTCATGTTAAATAACCACATCTCAACATATTTAATAAATATTATTTGTTCAGTGACACTTGAAAGCTTCAAACTATTCAGAAATTCTGATTTATGTTTGGGTTGGTGGGGTTTTTTTATGCTAATAGTGCAAGCATATTTCTCTGAAATAAAATTCTTTCCATCTAGGATTACTAACGGTGGGAAAACCAAAGAGCCTTACCAAACCATGCCTATTTCCATCTGGAGAATCTTCAGAAAATCCCTCTGGAGTTAGTTTACCATTGACCTCTTGGTACTTTATGCCATTAATGGAGCACTCCCGAAACTGCATCTCATTTTCAGTTAATGTACCAGTTTTGTCAGTAAACACATATTCTACCTTTTGTAAAACAAAACAAAAAGACAAACTTGGAACTGCATGTACTTGTTAGAAGAAAAAAGGTACAATAATCTCCACTCACACATCCTATTCACACATTTTTAATCATATAAGAATTTTAACTTCTGCCATCACACCTTTATACCTTGTTTTAAAATTAATCAGAAATCATATCACAAGTAATAAAAAGCCTGCAGTAACAAATTTTAGTATTAAAAACTAAGTAGAAAACAGGTTAAAAAACCCCAACAGACAACGTATTTTTTACCTGTCCCAATTCCTCATTGAGGTCTGAAGTGTTTACTTGTGCTCTCTGGTTTGTTTCTTCATGATAGAGGTCAAGATCCCAGCCAATAAAAAAAGATCCAAGGAATTTCTGCATCTCAACAGTCACATAGAGTGAAATGGGTATGATAAAATTGTAAAGTACCAGAAAAGCAAGAAAATCTGAAATAAATCTCAGGATCTACAAGAGAAAAAAGATAACGTGAAGATTACCACAGTGATCAGGTGAAACATGGTGACTTAATTTCATGCTCATTATGCATGAAAAATGACAAACTGGGAGAGCCAGAGAAGCCCACATCCCACGTACACACGAGAGACAAAACTCCAGTGACAGCGCAGGCATTTGCAGGTTGCCCCAGTAACACGCCTTCACACTGATGCAAAAAGTCTGCCTTAAGCTGTGCCTGGAGGTTTCAGTTCACAAGTCCATTAATTTTTGTCTCCCTACTGAACCTGCCAATTAATATTAACTGTCATGGTGATTCTGTTTTCCAGCTCTGAAAGAGTTTGGTCTGAGAAAACGAATGTGTTCCCCATTGCATCAAACAGCATCATTCACGTAAGCTTTTCTAAGGAACCCTAAATTGTGAAGGCAAACAAGTGATTTTCCATGTCAGAAGAATCTGCAAGCACTCTGTTGTTTCAGGACAGCAAAGTGTCTGCTGGCATTCCCCAGTGATTTGGGTGATCCAGACTACACAAAAAGAAAGGGACCATGTGGATTTTTTTAATGCCTCTTCAAGAAATCCTTGTGTTCCACACACCCATTTCAGGCAAACACCTATGTGACAGGAGAGAAACCTCTTTTTCCTAGGTATGATAATTTTAACAAACCCTGAAATGCGACACTATGGTCTCTTTTTCATCTGCACAACAAACTCAGTATCTAAATTGTACTTTGGAAAGACTCTTATCAACATTTGAATATTGAGCAAAAAGGAGATTAGAGATGACAAAAACCAGGCCACCTCTTTTAACTCCACCATATATTGGTGCAGGAGAACATTTTAAATAACGGAAGCATAAAAGTCGTCAACAATTTGCAAAGCTAAATAATGACTGTTCTTCCTCTTTAGGGAGCATTGCTGTAAGTATTTAATAAATAATTAAAGTAGCTGACAAAAACTCAGCAAGTTCTGTGCCTAAAGAGATCTTCCAAACTAAACCAGAAAGGACATAGAAAGTGAGAGCCGTAATTCATCTAAGAGAAGTAGTGACAATTATTTAAGTTAGAGAGTTTCTTCAAGCAACGGCAATGAAATAACAATCTGCACACACAGGAGGAGATGAACAGGGAAAGTACTCTGAGTAAGGATGTCAGCATGCTGAGAAATGCAAAGCAGACCATGGAAGTCAACATGGGAGACAGAAAAACAAAGACATGACAGAAGGAGAATGACACTGCAGAATCACACATGGCTCTCTACATTCCTGATGGCAAAGGAATGGAAAGATTGAAGAAATACTTATCCCTGCTCTATTCAGAACTGAAAGGCTCCACAGGCTAGACTAATTTGTATAGCAATTATTTCAAATTAAGCTCTTGAACTGCTTTGGACAAAGGCAGACTCGTACAGAAATCAAAAATTAAGGAGAACACAGGAAAATACAGACTAATTGAGAAAAGAGATACTTTACAGAACCACAGATTTCAGGGACACTTTAAAGTATCCCTTTAGTCTCTAAAGAGAACTGAGCAGGCAAGCAGGAGCTTGAACAAAATTACAGCCTTATGAAATTGCCCAAACCATCTCAACATCACAGAACATACAAAATTTCTGAACTGTGAAATCACTGCAATAGAACTCCTCTTTTCCTTTATGGAATGACAAAAGAAATCCTAAAAAATAATAATTAGAACATAGACCATCAGAAATATATCCTAACAAAGCCTTCTCAAAAGTTTTCAAAAAGTCTGGTCTTTTCATAAAGAATGAAAAAGTCCAACCAGTAACAGAGGTAGGAATATTTCTACACAATGGTGAGGCTACACGGGACTAACTCAAAAATCACTGAGACAACAGCACAGAGACTTGCAGGTGGATCATGTGGTGGTCACACACAGAATAGAGACATAATACACAACACATTGAGTGTATATTGGTTGAGTGTTCCTCAGATATGCACTTGGGCAGAACTACGTTACCTTACTGCTGTTTCTTTCATGCTCTGTTTTTTCATTATACCAAGGCTCATCCCATTTCTCTTCAGCTTGCCATGCATACTTTAAAATAGTGCTCAGAATGGCTTCAAAGAGGAGGATTATTAGATAAATAATCAAAAAGGAATTCATGGACCTGTAAAGAGGCAAAAAAAAATAAAGCAAGAAGCTTCAGTTTGTTTTACTTCACCTGTTGACACAGTGTGGTTACATGAATTGATCAAAAACTTGTTGGACCTTTTTTAAAAAGTGTATCCTGTGCTTGATACAGATATAAAGTTTCTATGTGACAAGCAGGCAACAGAATGGGAAAGAAATTCTACATCTAAGATAAACTCTCAATGTAGCAATATGAAGACTAGATTAAGGTGCAGGAACACCCCAACAGCTGACTTGTGTCACACCTGCAGGTCCATACTAGTCCCTTTTCCCCAAGGAGCTTGCAAGGCTGTGCAGGCAGTACAAACAAGCACAACAGAAACCCAGGGCTGCACCTTTTCCTCAGTTAGAAGAGCACTGCCATGTGCAGCTAAGCATTTAACCCAGGCCAGGCTACAGCAGGACAGTCACACCTGCTTCTTGTTCTGTAACCAGCCAGACCATCCTTCCTGCCCTTGCTTTGATGACTGAACTTCTCTTGTGCATGCAGTTGTTTGCATGTAGCTATGTATTTGCACAAGAATTCCAGGGGGCTCTCTCAAATTTTTAGTAACTGGATATTTAGTAAAATATCAGAACTCCTTTTCCTTTTAAAATAAATCATGAGATTCAATATAAATATCTATCATAGTAACAACTATCCTGCAACCAGGAGCAAGCTTGGTTATTTCCACTTTGTACACTACTAAAGGATGAAATATCAAGAAATGGATTTTATCTTTATAGCTTCCTACTGAAGGCAAGGTAATCAATGCTCTTTTCCCTTTGCCTATAACTCAATGATGATACCACCAGGGTTTTACGGTTACACAGGAAAAATGAAGTTAAAGCTCTACAAATAAGAGAGATATTAGAAAATAAACATACTTTTCTACTGCTGACCGTTTCTGAGATTTACTCTTGTAATTTAATGCCATCTTTGTCTCCATACCTGTATACACAGCAACACCTGGGAAGGAAGGAAGGAAGAGTCAGACTTCATTTTCTGCATAAATACAATTTGCAGAATTTTTCACTTTGAGAGATAGAGGATAAAAGCAAAAAGTGGTAGTGCTTCTGTGTTTACTACAACACAGTATTGCAAGACTCTTCTATAGTAGAAGAGTACTACTGAAGTAATTTTAACACCTACTTTAACGCTGTTCATTATTATGACTGTACTGCTCTTCAATATGTATTTTATGGAAATCAGCATGGTAAATCTCAGGAGAAAGCCTTGAACAATAGGTAACAGTAAGAACAGTCATTTATCCATTGAAGTTAAGTTATTCCTTTATCAAACCACTTCAAATATTTTCACAGAGCAGAGCTGGAACTTTATATCCTTAGAGGTTCTTCAGCATAATATCATTACTTTCATCTATAATCATATCCCCTCAGGTAACAGTCAGCAAGATTCTTACAATTTCTTCAGTGCAAGTGGAATTAAAACACAGTTCATCAACATGCTTTAAGAAGAGAATACTCTTTAAATATTTAGACGTCTACAAACCAAATATTTCTTTAGTGTTTTTTAATCTTGCTCCACGAAGTAAGAGACTTTCAGGCCCAAGAGGTCTAAAAAGAAATAGACATATCAGCATGTAAACATCAGCTGTTCTGTATTCTGGAGAAGTACTGAAATCCAGTTTCCTATGCAAAGCTGTCCTATATCCTCTATAAATTCCCAACGCAGCAACTCAATCAGTGATCTTACCCCTTTCACCACACATCTCCACAGAGCTCTCTGTTTCCTTTCATGTCTCCTTTGGTCACTGCCATACTCCTCCACCACTGTTCCATGTCCCATAACTACTGACTGAGCTAAATAATCCAAATGGCTGGTTCAGAGAGACCCATAAGGTCCTTGGGAAGGAAGCAGGCAAGTAACCAGTCAAGCTCATGTTGCACCCAAAGTGCTGGTTTAGGTTTGGCTAATTTACCAATCCTCTACCCCTCTGTCAGACTGAAATGGTCTAGAAAGTTCAAAAGTATTCATACCAAAGAAACAAACAATTAGATGGACACCACCAACAGCAATGCCAGTTTTGTTTCCTAACACAGGAGGTAAAATTTTAGGAGGTAAAATAGATATTTTTTCCTCACATCTATCACAGTACAATAACACATTAACTTCTTTGGCTAAGTTCACTGCAAGCAGTGCTGTGAAAATAAGGGTCTAGTCAGAAACAAGGTTAATATAAGGTTAGAACCATATGTTCTACTGCAGCAGCTGTATCATCTTTAGAAACTGCCAGCAGGGTTAGTCTGAAATTTAAAAAAAGATATTTCTCCCACTATTTCAAATGAAAGCAGAAATTTAACAACTGCAGTGGCCAGATTGACATATTGGGTATAAACAAAAGAATTAAAAGTTCAGATGCTAAGTGCTTTGGCATGCAAGCCCTTGGGTTTACCCTACTTTCCCTTTAGCTGTGGCCACATGCAGGCCATGATCACTATTATATAAACAAAGCTCTTAAACTTGAAGTCCCTTTGAAAGTATAATGTGATGCTACTCAAAAAAAACCAAAGCCAAACCCACAACCCACCTCCCACAGTCAAAAATTTAACTTAAATGTTACTGCAAATGTAACAGCTACCATCACAAATACTATGTGTACTAATTATACACACAGATTATGATAGATTCTTTAAATTAAACATACATATGTTAATATTTTAGGCTAGACTCAGACTTTAACGGAAAATGTGAACTAAAACTGAATAAATGCTTGAGCATTTAAAATTTTCTTATAAGAAACATAGTTTATATTTCTGGATCCAGTTTTGTACAACCAGCCTGACTAACCTCCAAACCGGAATCAGTGCATCACAGACCAGACAAGTTTATCTTAGACAGAAGATACTGCTCCACTAGTAGTCAGAACTTGCAATTATTTTTTTCACCTCTCAGCTCTGTTTTACATTGTCAACTGAATTACTTTGATAGATTATCCCAATGCTGCACCTGTCAAACTTGGCAGTAATGAGTTCTGAAAAGCTCTCAATGAAGTAGCAAAAGTGACCTTAGGAAACGGCTGAGTGGGTTTTTGGGGGTGCCATGGGTGGGCTTTTTTGGTGAGAGTGACTAAGCTACTGAACGTGGGGCCAAATAACCTGGCTGCTACACTTCCACATTTCTTGCAAAACCACTGAAAACTCCTCGATTCACTCTGAACTCCATGTCATTCCCATCCAAAGCTGACAGATATTTGCCAGCCTCAGATTGAGAGACATTCAGTTCTTCAGACTGAAGGCAAATATTACATGGAAAACAGAACTCTTTTAATATTCAAATAGGAATTTCACAGAAAAAGAAAAAGTGTAAAAGATAACATTTTGGACATTAGAGGAGTGAAAGAACCAGAAGAGATTTACCTGTTTCTGTGACAAATTTACACACAGCACTTCACCTTTTTAGAAGAGGTGACAAAGTTTTTTTGAAAACTGTACAATCAACAACTCTCAAGATAAAATAACTAAACTTGAATGCTAAATATTTCTGAAAATTTGGCAATGTCTTGTGAGTGATTTCTATGTCTTTATTTCACACCATGATCCTTCTCACTCCTGTCCTTCCTGTTTTCTCTCCTACCCTGTTGTGGTGGGGGGAATTGAATGAGCAGCTGTTTGGATGCCTTGCTGATAGCTGTGACCAACCCACAGCAATTAGAAATCTTTCCAGGAAGTCGAGATGGAAGTCTGTAAATGACTTCACATCTTTATATTTGCACGTGTGTTGTTATTTGCTGTGACAGCACAAGGAAAGGTAGTGAGCACATGATTATGTGCACAGTTGTGGTGCCTGTGACAGATGTAAGCACTTATCTGCACAGTCCAGCTGTAGTTTGAAATAGATACCAAAAATTTCAAATTTGTAGCAGAGGCTTTGTTAAACCAGGAATTTCTACAGATTTCAATGGCAAAAACTTATTCTCAGTGCCTCTGATGACAGGGGATCTGTTGCAGTATAGATAATACATCAGTGGAAACTGTTTCAGATCAATAAATGCTTTAATTAACAAATAACAACAAAGTTAGCAGCTGATTACTAGTGCCAAAAAGTTACCCACTTCACAACAGCCAAGCTTTCCAGAACTCTTGTATTAAATCTGTAAAACTGGCCTGTAATGAACTTCTTTCACTCATTTTTTCTCATCTCCATCTGAGGTATGCAGCTGCAGTTGATACTCTCAGTAAAAATACCTCCCCTTTTCATATATTCAACAGTAACTCTTGTGATGGTCAAGATTTTAACCAGCTCCACGTGTTCTAAATAATTATCTTACACAATTTTACTCACCGTACTATTTCTTCAGCTTGTTGACTTACAGTTATTCTTCCAACAAATCTATGAAAGATGGGTATGTCTTAGAAGTATCTACATAAAGACTCAAAAACGTAAAAACCATCTCTATATTTACAAAAAAGTCGTTAATGGTTCACAAGTAAAAAATAAATCAACTTTTATTAACAATCAAACTAAACCAGTATGGCAAAACTGGCAATAATTTTACAAGAGACATTCAGCAACAGAAATATTTATCCCTCAAAGGAATAGGCACTTGAGAAAGCTTATTAACTCTGATTAATTACCACAAAAGATTATATTTCTATTCATTTAAAACAGATTGTGACTTCTTGATGATTCAGTAAGATATAATTCCTCAACAAATGTAAGTTTGCACATTATCCATCAGAAATAATAACTTTTCATTTAATAAAGCCAATCTACTACACATTTAAAAATCTGACACACACATATTTAGCATGACTCCAGCCAGAAAAAGGGACAAAAACTTCTATAGTGATTGTACTTTAATTTGCTAAATATCAAATATTTGAGCATCTGTTCAAACTGAGTATCTTATTTAAAAAACTTAATATTTCTCAAAGATCTCCAAGCTTACTTAAGAACAGCTGCAGTAATATAATTGGATTTTAAAAACTACTTCTTCATAGCTACCATTTTCCATTACACAATTCAGAAGAAACTTGGATGGGAACATAACTTTTCCATGATGCTGCTTTCCAGAGTCTATGACCTTGCCTGCTGATGTTAAAGCACACCCAGATACCCGTGTTTTTAATCTAAGGTTTTGCTGCTGAAGAATGGAGTTCAAATCTTCTCTGGAGCATAGGGGAAATAAGTATGAGCAACACACATCCTTAGAACTAGACTTGTGTCAATTTCACTTCAGCATAGCTTATAGAACTTTCTTTAGTCTGATCAGACTCTAGGCCATTTATTTCTTTGAAATTTAGAAATAAGTTTACTGACTGGAACTAAAATATACATAAAAAAATAAAAAAGATAAATATTATAATGTCTGGTTTACTACTCAAGAACTCAAATTTAACTTGTCACTTGCAACTTTCAGTAAGCACATATGTATAAACACAAGCTGATTATTAAAACCTAAAATTCAAGCAGATGTCTGAAGCTATTTTAAACCTAGCAAGACCTGTAACATTCTGAGTATTAAACACCTCATTTTGATTTAATTTCAAAATATTTACTAATAAAGTGATACCTGTATAGATCTGCTTCTGGCTGCTGACATTCTATAACAGCTACCAGTTTGTCCAGGTTGGCCACAGACTGCAGCACTGCTGTTTCTGGGACTGCAACGTGTGTCTGCAAAACAGGGCCCATCGGGTTACTACAGGACTACCAGGCAGCAGGGCAGGTATTTCAACAGGCTGAACAAGAAATGGCACCACAAATTAACTATACTCTATTTCACAGAAGTAACCCACACCTTAAGATTGGTCTCTCCATCCAAACTTGCAGTGGTAACGTGGCATGAACCGTCCACTCGGTCAGACGACAGGAGCACCAGATCAACAGGGAAAGTCTCATCTTTGGCTACTCTGACAATGTCCCCCACCTAACACAGAGGTTTAAAGAGCAGAACTCATTTCAGCATTGTCACCAAATCACAATGATTAGCAATAAAACAAGAGTTTTAGCTGTGTAAGAGAAACACAATTTTCAACTTGTCCTTTACCCGAATGTTTTTAGATCTGGTTTTCACAAGGCCACCACTTCGAACAACATAAACTGGAGCACCGTTGACTTCATTGTCTGCTTTATGTCGTAGCCAGTCCTCATAGCCCTGTGGAAAACACATAAAAATCTACTTAAGCAAGAAAACTAAAAAATAGACTAAATTTAATCTAGTAAGGAAATGTATTCCAACTACTTCCTGCATTGTGTGAATACAGTCACTAACTTCTCTTGAGTTTCTGCTCCAGCTGTTACTCATGAACCTCTTAATTTTATCACTTTACACAAACATATAAAGGTAATGAAAGAAGCCGAAGCGGTGAAGAAACTTAACAGTCCCATGTTCTCTTTAAACAAACAGGCAGTGACATTTTCTGCAGATCAGATGACCAAGCACTCAATAAATCTTTGATCTATATGGATTAATACACCACAAAACCAGGAAGACTCAGTCCTCAGGCTCCTTTGTGGATTCCTTCTTTTTTTAGAAGAAGTAGCAGACTGAAATTACTTTCTCAAGTCATACCATATAGCATTTCTTATAGTTACTGCCATAGCCCATGCACGAAATCCCAAGACTTAATTCTGTGTGACATGCTGTTGACACATCAGCTCCATCCAGCAACAGAAGATGACAGAAGATTTTCGGGTTTTTTGAGCCCTAATGGAACAGTCTGCAGCAACTGAGCTTTTATCTGATAAACTAAGCAGTTTTCCTTTACCTGATACTTCACAACTGTTCAGGCACCCTTTACTCCATGCACGCACGTGTGCAAACACTCAAGATTGTGAATCCCAGTATACTATTCCCCTCCTATTTTCCTAAAGTATGAATCCACTGCTTGTTTAAACTAATAGCATTAGATCTTAGTAGCATAATAATGATAAGAGCATAATAATAATCTCTGATCTCCAAGTCTAGGTACTGTTTGGAAAGGTCCACTAGCAAGCACAGGAAATGGATCAATAATGCAGGAAGTTCAGCTGTCTCTTACAACCTATCACAACTCCTGCAAATAACCTGCAACAATAGAGACTTCCTAAAATGCTTTTCTGTAGGTGTAAGAATGGTGAAAGAGTTAAAAACGTTTCCTTGGAAGTCTGCAGACAGAAGAAGGCAGCTGTGTGAAACAGCAGGCATACTCCCCAACTCATCCTACAAACATTATATCAATGTCATATTAGAAGAAGTACTAATGCAGGTGCAGTTTAGAGAGTTCTGTGATTGACTGGAGTTTGTAGGAAAAGTTATATGATTAATTTTGCATGTTAAAAGTAGCTTCATAGTTCTACCTTCACAAATCTCCACTGTTACTAGCACAAATGAATAAGGACAGCACAACTGCACTACCTGTGTTTAAAAGAAAGATGAAAGACAGGGGGAATGGAGAAAAAAGAGGTTTATACGCCAAATGCTTCAAAATCAATAATTGAAAAGTGTGCAGTAATAGCAGCCACACAGAGAGATACTGGGACATCAGAATCCTAAAGTCCCTAAGTACGACTCTTTTAAGAATCCTTCCTAAGCAGTATGAAAAAGCAAGAGTCAGTACCTACAGCTCCTTGTTAAAGGTGAGTGACAGAAGAAAACAAGGATTTAACTAACATCCAGTAACCTTGGGGCATTTGTCTCACAAACCTGAACAGCTGAGCAATGTGGGCATTTGGCAAAGAACTGAAATTTACCTTCTTTAGAAAGTACAGATTTCAGCGCTTTCTCCATCTGACACCTCCTGCCTCCAACACAAGGGTGACACCTCACACTAGGGAATTCTTAAGAGCCAACTTAGTGTGGTCAGTTCAAATTCCCCCCAAATTTACCTACTGCGGCGTTTTTGAAAGGTCCTTATCCTCACTTGAAAACATTGGAAAAATACAGTGAAAAAGAAAGATGCAATAGGAATACAGGGAATGTTGCTTCCTTGTAAGAAAATAAACTGAAGATTAAAATTCCTCCATTAAATTATATTCTTATGTCCTGCTTAAATAACTGCATCAATGTAATTGTGAAAAGATCTGCATTTTATACTACTAAATTCTTCATTCTCATTTTAGGTCTATAGTTAACGAAAACCTGCAAAGTAGTTGTTTATAATTTACCTGGCAGTTGAGTAAACATCTGTGTTCTATCAGCTAAATACCTATGAACTTATTAAAAGGCACCACTTCCTAAAGTTCCTTGGGAAATACCTTTGTTTTGTTGTATTTTGGTTTGGGTTTTTTAACTTTCTGTTTTGTTTTTATTTATTTGCTAACTTTGAACTCCTTGGAGGACAGCATACAGATCTTCAGAGGCATAAGGAGGAAAGTGCTCTGGCTAACAAGACAGACAAAATGACACAGCATGAGCTGCATCACTTTGCAGTCCTGTATGTCCTTCTTCTGACCTAGGTGCAATTACACTTCCAAGTAGAAAAAGTTCTGTCCCCTTGGCTGAGATTAAAACGAGGCTGAGTTCTGAGGTTTGCAAGAGGTATCACACTCACTGGTCTTCTGGAAGGCAGGGGACTTTTTCCATCCACTGCTAAGCTTCTCAAACCTTCATATGATTAATATTTCTATTTTTCCCTTTAATCTTTTGAAAGCATACAAAATTATAGCTTAACATTTATCCTGATGTAACTTTGTATAGAATGAGTGCCCCACAGCTTTCAAAAGGGGGTTATTTCTTTAAAATCAGCTTCCTATTACACTTCTGGTTTAGAGAAAATGGCAACTGATTTTGAGGCAATACTGGGGATTTTTCCCTCTGCACTCCAACAGATTTATCTTTCTCCCCTGTCTGAGGGCAGCCTGTTGGAAATAGCACAATTCATTGTCCCTTCAAGATAACAGCCTGTGAATACTGCTTGCCTCCTTTGCAGCAGGTAGGAGAAACGTGGGAGTCCATTAGATCAGTTTAGGTGGTTCCAGTAGTTCTTGCAGAGATATTGAGACAGACAGAAACATCTCATGACAGCCTGGCAAGTTATGAACGATTGAAAGCTTCCAGAAGGAATGACAGAATCTCAGTTCTTTGATGATAAGAGAGTTAAATTTCCCAATATAAGATTGGGCATCTGGAAGCAAGGTGGTGTTAAGATTATTTTGGACTATTTTAGACTACCACAAGTCCAACTTCTTTCTGGAAAAAGTGATCTAATATTTATAACTCTGTTTCATAACCTCTTTTAATTCACACAGTTTTGTTATCCATTGCCTACTTCTGATTATAGCTTTTGAACATGTGAGTTTTTTGGGGGGTGATGGTTACAACCGCAATTGAATAGGATTAGGGCAGTCTACATACAGAAACTGCACAGCAAATGATAAATATTAGTCCAAATATTACTCCAGCATTAAGAACCACTCTGTTCCAAACACTTTTCTATCTGCTTGAAAGCTAGAACTATTTTTACTTTTGCCCTATTTCTGGGTGGCTTTGGGTCTTTCTGGCACAGAAGGCAAATTGAAATTCCAGTTACAGCTCTGAAACAGTCTCCTGCTTATTTTTCAGTTGCGAGGCTGCATCTATTCCCAACAGCACTGTCAAACTCCTTGAAGAGGATAGTTCCTGAAAATTACCTCCCTGCAGAAGAGATTATAATTTTTATCCACATCACTTCTTTATTTATGAGCTTGTTTCTTTCTCCTCTTGTTTTAAGGACATAAAGAAAACAGAAGACTTTTTTTTCCTTCCTTTTTCTTCTCTTTCATTTTTACATTCTAATTCCAGAGGCTCTAGGTCTCAGCAGGATTTAATATGGTGCTTGAACAAGATTTCTATTAAATTCAGAAGATTTTTATTATTTCAAGCACTATGAAACACTCCAAAATGTTTTATGAAACCAAAGAAGACCAGAAGCTTTCTAAACCAGAGCCTTTACCTGGTACAGTTAATATACATTTTACAACATAAAACATACCCCTTGGGGCAAAATTTGCCTTTTAATACTGACAAACACATCCTGCACCACTGCTTCATCTGCTCAAGCTCATTTCTCAGGGTGTAATGTGGGAGGACTGGTTCTAACAGGCAGTGAGGTGTGCCAAAGGAATAAGTGAGGAGCTTTCAGAAAAAGGTCTGATAACAAGTGACAAGTAATGTTTAGACAAAAATGCTGCCTGACAGTCATCCACTGTCCATTTTAGGGTACTGCAGTGAGTCACTGAGTGCTTGACAACCAACCAAATGCTGAAGCTCAAGCATCTAACTAGAAACATTAAATCTAAAATAGTTTCTAAAAATTACACCATTTTTATGTATTTTTAGTATCTAAGCACTAGCCTAGTCGGACTCTGTTAAGTAACTTTACTTCAGCAGGACTTCATGCTGCAAAATTTTTCCCATTTACCTGTTTTATGGCTGTCACAGTAATGACAAAGAATAATGGCAATCCACTGGTAATAGGACTGGTAGGGGTATCTATCATGAGCTAAAAGAAAAGAAAATATGAAAATTAGTCCAAATTTTATTTTCACAATTGTACTTTCAAAAAAACCCCCAACAAATGAAGCAAGATGACAACTGTTTTCCAAACTCTTTATTATAACCTGTGACTATTTTTACTGCATTTCCTCTAAATTTCTCAAGTAAAACTCAGTTTCTGACAACTAAATAATACATCAATAATGATGCAAACAAATATTTTAGGGCACAGAGCAGCCTTAGTCACATTTGTAAAGCATATGACAATTTGAAGGGTCCTTACTAAAAGGAAGGTATAATTTCATCCAACAAAAATGAATTAAAAAGCATATTACAAAGGAAGGAAATCTACACTTCATGAAGCTGTTTCAATACTCTATACGATCTGCTGCTTACCAGCAATATACAGTATAACATCATCCACTTTAAAAGTGAAAATAAACTTGAGAACAGTAATTCCCAATGGTTTAGATATTAGAGAACACGTTTTTTAGACTGCACCTTTCTACTTGTCCCAAGTCAACATGCAGTTTTTACAATTTGTGCTATTACTGCTGGCATGCCAAAAGTGCAGTGTACACACTAAGGTTCTGTATGTGGGGGGATGTTAGTGGTTCTCCTCTGCTGCAGGAAAAAAACAACATGGTCAAGTGCTGTAAAGGAAATATACACAAGAAATACTCAAAACCACAGACACTGATTTGATCCACTTTACCTGAGATTTATGGCATTGCTTTGGGAATCATTAGAGAAGAAAAAAAAAAGTCATACATGAAGTTTACTCTATTACAGGGGAAGAACCTCACTACAGAGGTTCAGAAAACAGATCATGCCACTTTACAATGCACACATGAGGTTTTTGGTTCTTTTTTTTCACTGAAACAGACAATTTACAGAACACAACAAAAATGAGACCTAGCCTGCAATACTGCTGTTCTTTAACTGTAGCACTACAATTTCATCTTGGCAGCATTTTGACCAAGAAAAACTCTACCAAAAGCATCTGATTTTTGGCTGGATAGTGTTAATCATGGCATTTCTGCCATCTATACTCTCTCAAGCGAGGCTCATGTATGAAAATGAAGCAGGTTTTGTGCTGGTGGAATTGCCATGTTTCACCAGGACACCGTGGTCCTCTGCCTGCCACGCAGCTGGACACACACCCATGACACACCTCGTGACACCAAAATGCAGTCTGTCACCTTGGTTTGGGCATGCACATGTGTGGTGAACAACGTGGACTGGACTGTGCTGCAAGTTGAAATCACACAACGAGACCCTGCCCCAGCTCTGCCATCCCAGTGGAAAAGGTGGTAGTGACAGACACTGCATCTTGGCCACACGAGATTCATAGGACAGCGAAGGTACCATGGCGGTCAGCTTTAAAAGGCAGCTTTGCCTCATAAAAAGAAAAAATATTAGATATTAAAGAACTTCCAAAAGGGGTTTGAATAAAAGCAGGATTCCATTCTAACAAATGAACAAAAATGACTTCAACTTTTCTGCTGTTCTGTTTCCAAGAACCCAGGCACACAGACAAGAAGACACTTCCCATATACATGAGGGCATCAACTTGACACAAATTGAGAGAAAAGGATTACACTCAGAACAGAATTTCTGCCCTTAGATTCTTATTTTTTCATGGACATCACATTTAGATACTACTGAAAGGCAACAGTTTGAAAGAACTGAGACACAACATTGAACTGAAGAGAGAAATCTGCATTACAAAGAAATAAAAGCCATGCTGTCTGTGGTTACTTTAATAACATTTACGCTCCATATTCAGCACGTTCCCATCTTCCTCATGCTACAATATGTTAAACAGCACGAAACATTACAACAGGAATAACAGTCAATATTCTTAATAAGGAAGATGTGATGGACAACACATTTTGTCAGCCTAAGTTAGAACTGTATGACTTTAGTCCAGCGCAGGAATTTTCAGCCTAGAAATGTCCTTCTTTCTAACTGTGAAAGAACAAGATCAAGGGACACAGGAGGCAAGGGATTAAAAGCTGCAGACCTGGCCCTGATACTGACACCTTACACAACCACAGACAAGTTTTATGAACTCTTCACTATCTCTGTTCTTTGTCAAATGAGGTGCCATCTTTTTCAGATGCACACTCTAAATCTTGGTTAATCACTGTGGAGGGCTATACATGTTCTAATAATTCTATTTTATAATGAAAGAAAAGTCTGTGTACCCCAAAATCTGGTCTCTGCCTCAGGTATTAATTAGTCTTGCAAAATTACTTTCTCTCCTCAGAACCCTTCTCCCACTTCACCTACTAAGCCTGCAGCAGCTCCACAGAATTCAGGTATATTACAGAGCTGGAGAGGCAAATATCATAGAAAATGTACAGACTGTCCTAATCTATTTGTGGGTGTTCCTAATTAAAAGAAATATGGTCTGCTACAAAAGCCACAGCAATATTTCTGACATAAACTGTAACAATAACAGCACTGAGGTCTCCAAACCTGCAAACTATTGATTTTAACTGTAACATCTGTGTGTTCATTTTATCTGAACAAATTGAATTTGAGGATCTTAGAACTGTATCACAATAGTCTATTGATTTAAAACCACCTACAGTGAAAATATACAAATATTCAACCAACGCCCACAAAAACAAGAAGTGTATCTGGAATTTCATTACTCCCTTAAGAGATTTGAAGTTGTATTTGAGGCAGACAGTTGAATCCCTGTGCTGACTGTGCAATGGACTTCGAAGCTGCACACTTAAATACCATTAGCACTCATGAAGGGTAAGGGTAAAACCTAAGGGTAATACTTCAATTTGGACATTATTATTTTTAAAGTTATGTTCTTTTCCTAGAGAAACTGGAAATGTGTTCTTTTTATAGACAGAATATATAAGTACAGAAGTTAAATTCATAGACCAAAAATCAGTGGCAGAATTTACAACGAAAATTGTTATTTCCTGAGTATTATTCAACTTACCTGAACCAAAAATATAATGAGAAAATAAAAGTTGGCTACTCTTCTGAACTGCTCAAATAAGTTTTTTGGAACAAAATTCCACACTGTATACTGAAGGGGAAAAAAAGGAGAGAGAGATGAATAATTACAACTCAATGCACAATTTTTCAGTGAAATTCAGTTCCGCTCCCATTGAACTTTCCTAACCTAAATCTTCTCACTCCCCAGGTCCCCTCCCCCAGACCTTGCTCTTCTCCCACGCAGAACTGCTGTATCCAATTTTTGTTAATTTCTTTTTATTCCTTCTGTTGTAAGTACAGCTAGCAGGGAAGCAGGGGTACCAACTGCATTTCCTCTGCAGGCCAAGTTTAAAATGTTTTCCTCCAACCGGGACAGGGGCAGCTGGAGTCATTTGGCTGCTTGTGTCCTGGGTAGGAGGAAAGAAATTAATTCCTGCAGCTGTAACATTCCCTCCAACACTACAGTGATGAGGCACATCCCCACCATCAGCTCTATTGATTTCAATCCAAGGACACACCGGGAGGGAATCCGCAACTGCAGTCCACTGCTGATTTATTTTATGCAGAGCACTGGCTTTCAATTTGGCTATTTTAAAAATCCTTGTAACCAGCTTCATCCTGCCTTTTAAGTAGTTTGAGCAACACTGGTTGAAAAACTACTTTTCTTCAGAAAGCCTGACCAACTTGCTTAATTGCTCTGTACTTGAGTTTTGAGGAAAGAAGGGTGAGAGAATGAGACAAACTATATATGAAGCTTTTCCCTCACAACAGTTCACAGTTTGTTTCATTTTGGATACTGTATATGCACCACTAGACATAATACACATGTGCAGATCTGCCACACAACTTCTTAAGGAACATAACAAGTGGTTTTGCCATGACAAATTGATTCCTTACCTTGGATGATATGATTCTGTTGTCTGCAAACTTCTGAGGAACATAATGGCCATGCTGGGGAAAACGATTTGCTATATAAATAGTTCTTGTGTCGCTTTGATGCGGTGGGTCAAAACCCTAGAACATTAAAAAAAAAAAAAAGGTAATCAAGAAAGTTGATTTTATTAACTGCTGTTTTCTAAAATTCTGTGGAAAGGGACATTCAGATATCAAGCAACAGTTTTCAAAGAGTAAAGAAAATTTCTGTACAAAATTGAAGTCTGCTGTGTCCAGACAATTTTCAAAAACTGTGAGTAAAACCCACCAAAATCTCAATTTTGAGGTTGTGTACTCATTCTGATAAAAATGAAAGAAAAAAACCCTGTCAAGGTTAGAGAACACTTGCTACCATGCAAACTTGAAGCCCTGCAAAACTTAAAAGGAAGAAACAGAAATGGAGATGAAAACATAAATAATTTACAAAACCTCACAGCAATGCTTGCGATAACCCTAATAAAACAGATTTTTGTGAAAAATAAAAGATTAAAACATACAAGCTATACTAGTATGCTGTGGTAACTGGATTTTGAAAAGACTCTCACCAGAGAAAAGCCAAAAGCATATATATCTGACCAGACAGCAGTATTTTTCCAAACAACTTCTATCTCCAAGAACTAACATTTTGTCTCGTTTCAAATGTGATTTCCTGCCATTACCACATGAATGTTCATACACGAATGGTGCAGAAGTGAAAGCAAACTCACAGGGAGGAAAAAAAAAAAGCACTCATACTCAGAAATATTTATCAGTAATTTCCTGCCAGAACAGATGATCTGAGTGAGGTCCCCAGGAATCAAAGCCCTGTTTCAGGTCTAATGGTCAGTGTTTTCATCATCGGCTTCTTCAAGAGGAAGTGGAACACAAGTGTTAAACCTGCAGATGACACCACCCTGGGACTTGCAAGAACACCAAGTAAGGGAAAATTCTTGACCAACCAGATGCACAGAACACAAAGATCCAGCACAAAGAAACTGCATCTAGAAAAAGAGAATAAAAGCCTACAAAGGAAATTTGAAGAAAAATGTCAAAGGCTATAACAGATCACAGGCTAGACATGAGTCATCCACATCATCCCACTGAGAAAAAGGCCTTCAGTGCAGAGGAGGCTGGAGGAGGAGTGAGAGCCACAGCCGAAGCACTGTGAACCAACTGGACAGCACCCAGAGGAGTGCAACATGAGCCCCAAGAGATCCTGGAAACATGACATATAACGCAAGGCTGAACAATCTAAAAAGCAAAGAGCAAACAAATTAGAGTCATTTAGCCTGGAGGAGAGGAAACTTGGGATATCCTAGTAAATCTCCTGATACACAGAAGACTGTTCCATTGAGAAAATGGGTGCTTTGGAGGCCAAAGAAGAACAGCAGTAAGCAGGCTTAAATTGCAGGTAAGAAAACTTATGTCTGGGTATTGGAAAGCAAATAAATTCCTTTGTTGTGGAAAGGAATAATTAAACACCAAAATAAGTCATGAGGAAAGGTTGTAATGTCTGTAGCACAAGGGCTTATATCTAGGTCATTCAAGCCTATCTTTAATTGAGCCTTTCCTGGGGCTACATGACTCACCAGAACCCTTCCTAGCAATAATGTTCTGACCCGGAGATGCAGGTGATGGCCGGAGACAACAAAACAGTAATAATTCAGATAACAGGCCAAGAAAACTACTAAAGAAAAAGGCAAAAAGCTTTTCGATATGAAACAAACTAGGGAAATTAAATTTGGAACTGTTGTTTGATTGGGAATTAATGACTGTCTGCAAAGTGGTGAATTCCAGCATCAGCATCACACACACTCCTAATCTTAGAACCAACTTGCAGAGTTTACACAATCTCCTTGTTCTTTGATGCCAAGTGCAAGGACAACTGGTGGTGTCCTTTGCTAGAAAGGGCATTATCAATTCCACTACTGTAGGTGAGGAAACTGCATCTGCAGTTGTGTTGCTCCACTTGTGAATGAGGCTCAGAGCTTTGTCCATGTCAAATAAAAAGTGACACTTCACAGAACTCCAGAAGATCTCTGTACCAGTTAACTACAGAAGATGAACAGTGAGCACCATGACTGACATAAAAAAATGGTTCCTATAACCAAACATTAATTTTTTTAATCCATTAATTATTTCTGATGCAGGTCATTAGGTATGTTCACATTCAGGATGGTGTCATTTTAAAGTTATGGAATAATAAAAAGATCCTCTCAAACATACAAATGTTTGTGTTTGGTATCATTACTACAGAAACATTCTGCTTAGAAAGGAAGAGGTCCAGAATAATGAAGGGGAAAAGAACGGGAGGGGGATTTTTCAAAGAGATTTGAAGGAGAATAAACTTTAGATGACAAGCAGTGGAAGGCTGGTCTAGTCACATGCTCCAGGGTGAAAACTTGTTTAAAGATAAGAGTGGAGCAGGGAGACAAAAAGTAGATAGGGGAAAGGATGGAAAAAAATATACAGGATACCAAAAGCAAAATGCAAGGAACTGTTCACAGCTTTAAGAAAAGAAATACAAGCATGAAAGGAAGATGGAAAAAAAAATGTACCTGTTAACTGCTGACACAAAATTTAAAGAGAAGAGTGTTTGTAGCAGAAGCATTTTGGATAGCTGACATTAGTGACACAGTATTTCTAAATCAATCCAGAATACGCCACAAATGAAGGTGTTTTGCAAGCAAGAAAAAAGGCGCCTAATTAGTAAGACTGCATACACAGCTCTCTTCTACATCTCAGAAAACGTCTGGCACTCACAAAATGCCAGACAGCCTCACTTTGGAAAGTCAGACTCTACAGCCTGAAAAAATTCCACTCCAAATCAAACAGATGTAAAGCAAGGAAAAAAGCACAAAGAGCAAAGAAAACAACTTGCAGTCTTCTTTCTGACAGTGATAAATGCTAACCTGCATGCCACTTGCTGAATGCTATTAAAAGATAAATCAAAGATTACTGAGTGACTAGGATACCACTGATTTTTTTATATGCCCTTTTTAGGCCACTACCTGAGCACCAGAAGGTTGATGATTTTGATGACATTTATGATGAAGAGTAAAGACCTCTGTCTTACAACTCGAGTCTCATTGCACAAGCACTTCTTTCAGAATGAATACCTCTGCTGAAGCAGGCTCAAGATGATTAAAAGCAGGAACTTTGTTTTCCAAATAAATCAGAATCTCAGGCCATACAAGTTTACAGGTGCAGTTGTGGAGCTAAAACAGCTTAAATTTGCAGTCTGTAGAGATTTAGTTCTTTTTTGTTGACATTTGCCACAGAGAAGGCACAGAAGCTGTGCAGTCAGCAGATCACAATGCACATGGCAAGGCAGGCCGGGGACAAAACCCCCTCAGTTGTCAGAGGACACATCCCTGACAACCTCAGTGACTTAACTCCAGTCACAGCAGGAAGTGACTGTCAGAGCTGGGAACAAACCCCAGATTTCCTAAGTTTTATGATTATAACTACTAAAAATCACATGAAATTAGCCAACAACTCTGCTGTCTCATAACTAGCTGATGAGACCACAACTAAGCAGATCATCCAGAGAAATTTTAATTACACATTTCTCCAAGGAAAATTCTGCACAGGCGTTGATTCATTGTTCAAGAGCTGAAATGTCTTTAACTCTTCTCTAATTATGGGGCTGGTCACAGAGCCTGCTCTTGACACTAAACTGATTCGTAGTCCAAATTTCTGCCCAGCAAGGGATTTTCCACACTAAGTCTGTGCAGCCAGCAAAGCAGTGCAGAAAGCACACTGTTTCCTAATTTCACTTAATAGACAGTTCTCTCTCTTTCTAACGTCATTCTCTAACTCAGCTGCAAAAGTAGGGTAACATGCCCTTGTCAAAGGATTTCTGCAGCTAAACAGCATGAGCAGAGAAACCCTAAATTAGAGTCTTGCAAAATGATTAAGTTGTCACCAATCTCTTTAAAAAAAAAAGTTAGTTTTCCTGCAGTTATCGAGTGAAGTGATTTCTACCCAAGTGCACAGATCACTGACTTCATAACAAATAATGCTGAATATATTACAAGAACTGGTATTTAAGGCCTCTTGACCAGGTATATTACAGGCATATATATTACATGAATCACCTTTTAATAAAATTTGTCCATAAGATGAAGTGACCTGATTTTCTCCCCTTCATGTTGCAAATTAAATCTAGATTTATTGGCTAAAGTTCAGTCCTTCAGATGATTTATCAACACAAACCAGGCGTTATCTACCCTTGAAATACAGCTCTCATTTAATCTTTGATACACACTTCCCCAGCTGAAGTCCTGCACTCAGATGAATTTAATACTTTGGTTTTGAAAACTGCCTAAAAGCATGCCACTTATATACAGTACACAGATACTCTAGTCAAGCTGATTTATAAAGCACAAATGAAAATAACCTTTAAAAAAAGAAAAAGAAAGAAGTGATTCATAGCTTTCATTTCTTATAAATTTGAATGACTCTAAGCAAAGTCTAAGTAATTTTTACTAAACTTCTTCAGCAGTGATTTCATTACTGTTCTAAAAGTTAGACAAAGATATTCTCTGTGCAGTAAATTAAGCCCTTTAAAACAGCACAGAAAATATATCCTGGGGAACTGAAGAGAAATATTTGACTGCAATTTTATGCAATTTATTTCATGAAAGCCATGGGATTCAAGAGCCAACCCCAAACAATTCTTCCCTACATTTTGTCTGCATCTCAACCACTGAATTTGGAGAACAGCCCATCGGCCATCAGGTTAGGAAAATTCAGGCATCCATTTTCCCACTTTGGTTTGTGTTTCTTGTTTTGCTTTGGGGTTTTTTTTCCCAGTTTTTTTAATATGTCATGCCAGTTGTCTGGTCATATAATAAAAAGCTTCCCCACGAAAGAAGAGTTTTATGCTGCTGCTGCTGAGGAACCATCACATAACACATACTTGACACATAACAAACTAGGCAACCATACAGGAAGCAAATGTGGCTCAGCACTACAAAAAAGACCCTCCCAACACCTGCAAGTGCAAAGGAAACAAAGAAGAAAATGCTTTTGTACTCAGCCTGTTGCTGTAACATACACATCTACTGCAAGACTCTTAACACTTCAATACCACTATTAATACATGACAGTGTGCACCAATGCCCTCCCCACACACTCTACAGCACTGTTATGTGAGACAGCAGAAATCCACAGATCTCTCAGCAAGGATTACTGACAGGAGACCTGCAAACAACACATCAATTTCATTATCAAGTTTTGCAATATGTGCATTGATAATCACAAATCATCTGACAGGTGGTTTTTGCTTATGACTTGCATAAACTTAGTAAACTTTAATATCGTCTCCCAGGGTTTCTTATTCATTACCCATAGCTTTTACAGAGGAGGAAGAAAACCCAAGCTTATTTTTGCTGAAAGAACTTCTGCTATGTGACCACTGAAAAGTGAAAGGGGTTTGAAAGAAGAAAGCCTCATTCAGAGCCTCTTCCTCCTTTCAAAACTCACACAGAACATGACAGACAAAAGCAGCAGCAGTTCCTGCAAAACCCTTCTGAATATCGCATACTACTTAATAAAGCTAATAAACAGATGAAAACTTGATCTCAGAAACCCTTTCTCTTAGGGAAGTGACTTGACTGATCATGGCTGTAGAAGCAGAACATCACATTTCCTGGCAGACAGCCCAAAAGTCTGCTATTACACTGCTGTCAAGATATATTTTGATTAAAGGTGTTTTGAGGAAATGGATTTTCTTGCTTTGGATTTTCTTCTGAATATACATAGAATACTTTTCCCTCTGTCAGATAAGATGATCTATTCACACTCCATGCCCATTTTCAGAAGTCTGTGTAAATTTGTACTCCATACAGTCAGCCAATAATTCTTTCAGTCATGTAACTGGGCAGTCGTCAAACTGAATTTGCCTTATCAAAGGTTAGCATGAAGGAAGAAACAGCCTCTCACAGCAATTTTAAACACTGCTCTAACAACTAAACTAGTGAATCAGCTGAAGCACCCTGATGTGTACACAGTGCCATGCAATTTGTACCTTCCCTTTTAAATATCACTGCAGTAAAGAAATAAAACTACTTAAAGTCATGCAGTATTCGTGCAACTTCCTCTTCCCTCTTACCTTATCCACAGCTGTTCAAAATACCTGATAATAAATCAGGTTGTAACCTCCTGAAAGACGTACACCAGATTACATTATTTTATGAAAACACACCCTCTAGGCAACAAAATCATGAGGCAATAACCCTTCCTTTCACAAAGTTAAAATATGCCTAGTACTTCATTAAGTACTTGGTGCTTGCCACCAAGTCTTGCTTACACAGAGCTCAAGTTGTTCTTAATTTACGTACTATTTTGTCAAGATGCCCACCAAAAAGAACCTGGAAAAATCCCTACTTAAAACTTGAAAAAATCACTCATCTTCTCTTTATTCATCTGCAAACACAACAAGCAAGGTAAACTGGCCTCATTCACTGCTAACATACTGCCTTGTGCCAGTTTCTCTGCTCAGGTCACTGATGCCAAACATACTGGTCTTGTAACACCAATAAAATCAGAAGGGAAAAATGAGCTGAACAGACAAGTTAAGCTTTCTAACACAGCACTCTCAAAGGCTGCTATGGTATGTCCAGTTCCTGTTAGCAGTAAAGGATTTGCACGGAGATTCAGGTAAATTGTTTAATTCAAAAATAGTCCAACTGGCAGCAATGAAGGAAATGGCTTTCTTATCCTCCCCTACAATCCAAATCACAGTATTTATAAAGCATAATCCACTTCAGACTTCATATGATAATACAAACCTAAGACCTTGTAACAGCTGCTCTTTCATGAGTATCTTCAACAGAATGCCAAGATTCACTTTTTTCCTAGAGGATTATTACTCCAGTAAAAGCCAAGGTGGGACTGTTAACAAGTTCATGCAGTGATGATGAAGGGGAAAGGCTTTTAACTGAGAGAGGGCAGATCTGGATTAGATATAAGGAAAAAAATTCTTCCTTGCGAGGGTGCAGAGGCCCTGGCACAGGATGCCCAGAGAAGCTGTGGCTGCTCCATTCCTGGAAGTGTTCAAGGCCAGGTTGGATGGGGCTTATCCTCTTCCCTCAGTGTGCTTAACCAACCAAATGACCATAATACATTCCTTGTCCCTTGCTTTCTTTTAAGATGCTCCCTGTCAGACACACAGATCATCAATAACTTCTGCTCAGATGCTTTTTGGAAGAAGAGAGACTCTACAATAAATGTGTCTTCAGCTCCAATGAAAGAAGAAACTTAGCTAACATTCAAGTTCTCAGAAGTAAGCCTCAATCCCAAAAGCAGGGCTAGTGGCTCCCAAGTTGTATTTCAAGGCCAGTCAGTGCACTCTAATTCTTTTTTTTTTATGAAAGAAAAAAGCTTTATATAAAAAAAGAAGTTGAAGAGACGTTGAGGCTTGACAGTGCCTGTAGTCCAAAATGCGTGGACTTTTGCCACGTGCTCCCAAAGCAGCTCATTGCTCTAACATGGAAATGAAGATGCCTTTGAAGTTCCAACTACACAGTTCTAATTTCAGAACTAAAAGTTTTCCTCTGTGGGCTCCAGCAATTAGTTTTCTTTATCTGCAATATCATCTTCCTGTCAGGCATGTACAAAAGGAGAGTAGGCAAGATTTTTAAAGCTGAAGGGTGACTTCAGACACCCATCAGGAGACAACTATAGGGCATCACATATTATAAAATAAGAATTAAGAGCTCAAAAATCACAAGCGACTTTTTCAGAAGACTTCTCAAAGTACATAAACTACACTGAACATGGAAAGTGCTACAATTCTGCAATAAACAATCACAGAAATAGCAGCTACTAAACAGGCCACACTAAGAAATACTGAACCAATGCAAGAAATGAAACATTTAACACATAAATCCTTTACATACCTCGAATGACCATAGGATCTCAGAAAAAGAACCCCCTCCAATGTGCATCTCTTCCACATATTCCCTGCATTTGCTAAGTAGGCTTATAGCAGATTTTCAATATTAAATAAAGCATTCAAATCTGTGACAGGCTACAAACTTACCCTTAAGACTAGAAAGCAGCTCAAGTTTTGTAGATAGCAATTTCACCATAAAAAAAAGGACATTTATCAAGTCCATGACAGGAAAAATACAGAGCAATCATACATTCCTTCACATACTGGCATACTATATACACAATTATCTTAAAAGGAAATGCTGTTTACTCTCTGCTTTGAAGAATAATTTATAAAAGCATTTCACACAAGCATGAAGAGCTCCTGCTCTGGACTACTCATACAGCCATTATTGAAAACCCTTGTTTTCAATATTTGGATTTGTTCTAGTAGGCAATAGCTATTTATGCCAATCAGTTCCTGCACTGTGAGTCCAACTCATATTTTCTTTCAGCATGCCAAAAAACCAACAAACCCTTTCAAAGAGCATCTTCCCCCCAAATCACCATTAAATAATAAATCTTAAGGCTTTTTCAAAATGTGTGCCAAAATTATACTGACAATTGCTGACAGTGGCTGCTCAACAAATTTCACAGGAAGAAATTTAGTTCATAGCTGGAACTGTCTAGCTCTTCCTTTTAACATGCTTTGAGAAAGCCTGCTCTGTAAAACATTAGAGTTTTGAGTCTACTGCAGCCACCCAATAGCATTTTTAGTTCTAATTCCATTTCAAACATGATTTATGATTTAAGTGTCATTTTAATGCCCTGTTTCCAGACATGTGTACAGACTAGTCTATCCTTAAAGCTTGCTAAATCTTAAGCTTCCTCTCCATTTTGTTGCAATTCTCTTTTCAAATAGAAATGTAAATATCTACAAAAATGTGCACAGCCACACAAAGTAGCACAAAAATGTGCAAAGGAGTAACAAAATGCAACAACAGATGACAACATGTATTTTGGGGGATAAACCGTATAAAACCTCTTCCCCTAGTAAAACATTTCAGGATAAAAACAAACAGTTTGCCTTTTGTCTACATCATTATCTCTCCCTCCCATTTACAGGAAAGTTCTTTCCCAGACTTATTTTTACTCTAAGTAAACAAGGAAAAAAAAATCCTCTTAAGGCACTGCATGTGGGAGGCCAAGGAATTGCAGGGGTTTGTTTTTTAAATCACAGTGTAGTTCTCAGTCCTACTTTCTGTCTTTTCTACCATGGTCTGTACTAATGCTAAGTGGTTTTCTCAACAGCAGGTGAAAAGAGGTTCATATTAAAAAAAAAAAAATCTAGCTGCAAATATGTCACCTGTGTCCTGCTAGAAGATATGACCTTGCATTTACAGAGACACTGTCACATCTATTTTGCTGCAGTTCTTATCTGCTTGCTTAACAAAGAGATTTTGTACTAGAAATTGAACGATTTTTTTGAAAGGCAAACTTTTTCTTGGTGACATAACTACAAAAACAGTCGTAACTACTGAGCACATCACAATACAGTCAAGAAAATGCAAGAGCTGATAGTCAGTGAAAGTCTCAAGTCATGACACTTTTAATGAAATTTAAACACATTGTTATATTTTTCTTTTATAACTTGTCTCTCCATCCCAGAGGAAAGCAAATGTCAGTTCTAATGAAGTCAGCCAACCCATTTAAAACTGGAAAAAACAAATACCAATGATATTCAAAACACATGCTGAATGTTACCAAATCCAGCACATACTTACTTGCCTTAGATTAAAAATTTTACCTTCCACTGAGAGTACAGAAACAATCTTTTGGCAGTAAACAGAGCCTTCCACCCATCCCACCAGATACTCCCTATTGACCGGAACACAAATAGTTTTTGCTCATTGTCAACAAAATTCTATTTTTCTCCCTCTTCTCCCTTAGCCACACAAAACTCATAAACAGACAGAAGTTATTAAGGGAGCAGGACCCTGAAAGTGCAGAAATATTACACAGTCAATTAAATAGCCCTATTATTGAGTGATAAGTGGAAATCTGGCACAACAAAAATTTGCTGCTTAAAAAGCTCATGGATAGGAAAAAAAGAAAAGAGGATGGGACAAGACACAGGTCAAACATCCAAGTCTCACAGCAAGGCAGCACATCAGACAACACCAATCTTCCCATTTTTAAGACAGTCTTTGAAAGAATCAGTGTCAGGACTGGACTGATCATGTTTTGGTATGCAATTCTTAGATTTAGAATTTAATTTTCATGAGGTAAGAGTTACGAATTACACACAGGACACAACGGATGTCTCCATTTGGAGCAGACAGCTGGCTGAAGACAGGGCCAGGTTCTGCACGCTTTGGAACACACTGTGCTGCAAATGGATCAGCCCCCAGCAGTCACAGAATACCAAGAGAAAATAAGGTTAAAAGACCCAAACACATGGGACCACTAATCCAGCAGATCAAAGAATATCTCTAGCAAAAAAAAGAGGGCCACAGTTTCTCCTGTGCTAAGTTACAGGAGGGGAGTCCTTGACCTCCAGCTCTCAAACTACTCCAGCAAAGCCACGCAACCTTTGGGCTGTTCCAACACGCACCTCGCTGATCCCTCAGTGATAACTCAAAAGGTATCAAACCAGGCAGTCTGAATCACAGGAACTCTTCTGAGCAAACATGCATTTATTTTTCTAGCATAAAATAACAAGCAGTTAGTTTTAGTCAGAAAGGGGAAGAGGCTTCACTGACAAATAAGAGGGGGGACATTGTATTCCAGAATAGCGAGGTGATTTCAGAAGCTGGATTCTCAGTCACTGGATTAGTTTAAAGTACTTTTGGCATTCAGAAAACAGAGGGAATTCTGGAGTGGGGGGGCAGCGGCAGAAAGTAACTGCGTTCAGTAAAATGATTAAGTGAAAATAATACACACTTGTCAGTGGAAACAATGAAATAAATGCTGTCCACCTTGTTCAGAATGCCAGCAACTGCAAGGTATTACAAAATACCATCTGTCCTCTCAGAACATCTTAACGGTAACCAGCATCTGAAAGGGAAAAAAAAAACCATCCCAGACATACAATCCTCTACTGCTAATCTATTTGAGGACATTCCCTTATTAGTAGAAATTTTTCATTAGAGCACATCTAGAAGATGAAGAAGAACACTCCTACAGATACTGTGCTGGCTGTGGAGGGTGTGAGGTGTGACAGGCACTACCTACACAGCATAGTCAAAAACATTCCCTGTGATCACCCCTCAACACAGCCTATGGGGGACTTCTGGACTTGATAAACTCCTGACATATAACCTCCTCCCAATATGAACCTTCTTATAACAATAAAATAAATAAAATAGTCTGGTAACTAGGTTTTACAGTTAATCTACAGATTTTATCTTTGATTTACAGTTAAATAAGAAAGCTGCATTTGCCCAAATACCCAGCTCTTCACAGCATTAAAGCTGTTGTGTACTACAGCATTCAGATCCTTAAACTGCAAAGATACCCTGCCAAATCCAGCATGCTTGCCTTGGATTGTCATTTATAAAAGAGGGGCCAGGCAGGCAGCTCTTAGGTTTTCTCCACGCAGTATCCTTTGTACTTCACTGAGCTGTTAGACAACAGGTCAAAAGGCTCAAACTCCTCATAACAGCAACAGAAGAGAAATCCTGAGACCCTTCTCCAATTGACAGGACTAATAATTTAAAATTACGAAGCTAAAATCATATATACAAGGGTATTCTACCACAATTTTCAGAGACCTCCTTGCCAGACAACTGAAGGTGCCAGTACGTTCTGTCAATAGCACTGCAAAAGCTCCTGCACTCCATGTGCACCATCAGAGAGCAGCACAGCCCCAGTGCTGCCATAAACCCACCAAATGAGAAGTGGAACACAAAGTCCCTGGGTGTTACAAATGTCACTGTACTCTCATTTTGTGTTGCTACTGCACAAACTCAACCATGGGAGCCACAGTAGCACTTAGTAACCAGACTTGCCATGAGGTCTGACCCATCATATCTGGAAATGCAAATAAAACATATTATGCTATTTCTGAATATTAATGATGCTCCCTATCAACTGTTGTTTATCCGGTTGCTTTTTTCAAGCAGAGTTGGCTGTGCCTGTGGCGTTATGCAACCCTCCAAATCCACATGCTTACTGCTCTCTGAGATCTCAAGGTAACAGAGCTGGATCCCAAACATCTCTCCCACCCAAAGCCTGCCTTTGTCACGGCATTTTACTCAAAGCCATGAATTATAACTCCATTTGGCTCTGTATTTTTTCATTACTAAAACCTAAGTACTTCCAATAATTAACTACATATTATAACATCACATTAACTAGAAAGTTAATGACTTACTATGCAGCTTATTTAGCATGAGGCAGCATTAGATGGAAAAAAACTGATCAACTGTCTCTGCAAGGTGGTGTGAATTGTTTTGGAGTAAGAAAACCAGACTGAAGGCCAAGATACCAAACAACCTGATGATTTTTGTCACACAGGCACTGAAGGCTGTACTACTGTCACCAATTTTTTACATACAACAAATCACTAAAAACATCTAACACCTCAGTTAAAAAACTCTTATGGACTTGCAAGATGATAATAAGGATGAAGGAAGTCTTACATTCTCAGCATGTCTCCTCAGAGGACTGCTCATGCCTTTCTATCCCTTTCTGTAGCTCTACAGGCATGCACAGAGAAAGCACAGCAAAGCCACCACTTTCAAAACTCAGCTAAAATAGCCTGAATTCCGTATCAGGTCCTCTCATTACTTAAAGTTCACTTGCTTCATTTCCCCCCTTCTTAACAATGCAAGTTCTCAAAACCATATGCACTCATGAGCACTCAGTATATGAAATACTGTTCTCTTAAGCAAACAAGTTGCAAAACAATTCATTGGTTTCATACAGAGAGTACTTAATAACTACCTAAAAGCACCTTCAGCTAAGTACCAGTCCCTCCCCCTTTCCCCAATCCCTTACTACTTTTCCAGCATTTCTGCACACCAACGTTTTTCTTTTGTATTACTACAACATCCCACTTGCATCACTCCCACACATTTGTCTGATTCCAGCCCTCCTGTACGGATGAGGACCCTTTTTTAAAACCTGCTGCCACATCAAGCACAGGTACAAACACACTCTCCAAAGGCACCCAAACCCACGCATTCCTCTCTTCTCCTCTCAGACACAGATTTTGGCACCTTTTGATTCAAATATTTCTGTCACCCCACTCTTCCCACTCATTCTGGTTATTTTGTCAGCACCCTTCCCTGTGTTTTTAGCCTTCTGACATTCTTTCAGAACCTAAACATCACAGCCATGTGAAGAAGCAAACATATGGTGGGATCTATGTTAAACCAGCAATTACACACAGAGATGAGTTGTCTGAGTGTCTTTAGGAAGAAACATGCAGTGTGATACCTATCTTAGGCCATTTTTCATCTTTGTGAGCTGTGAAACAACCAAGCCATTAACATCTGTGACGTCTATAGGAAAAAACCCCACAAAACACGTATCATTGCAATATTTTTTTCTCATCAGTACCATATTTAGATGTCTGTGAAGAGTCTTGACTTTTTATTGTCTGCTTTTCTACTACGCTAATTCTTCCCTGTCAAAACTAGTGCAAGTTTTAAACTGTCATTTTCCACCAGTTTCCTTTAAGAAGCACTAAAACCTCCAAGTGCCAAGTTTATTGCTCATCCTGTTATACTAATCTTTTACTTTCCAATAAGGGCAAACAGATTTTTGCTGGTCAGTGCACTACTTGCAGTGAGAAAAGCAACCGTGTTTGACATGAGTTGCTAGCACTGATACAGTCCTAATCTAAACTCTACAGAAGACAGCATAATGTTGCTTTAAAAACCACACACACAAACCTCAAACCACCTTCAAGTGGAAAAAATTACAGCTATGTTACACCAAACAGTTTTCTTTTTCTAAAAAACGTGTGTAGGACTGTAGCAGAACAGAAGAGTGCAGTCAGAGCTCAAACAGAGCAATTAATTTCCAGGTCAGTAACTCTTGGTGTCAGACCAAACTACAGAGCACTGTCAAGCTGGCACTGGGACCATCACCACAAGCTCTCTGCCTCAGACACAGAACTGGGAAAATCTATGGGCCGTGGGAAATGAGGTCAGGAAAGAAAGGGAGGAAAAAAGAAAACACAAAAAAATTAATCTTTTTTTGGTAAAAAGCAAAAATGGAACAAATTAAATCATTAGTGAGACAGAAGCTTTAACAATCAAAATCTGAAAACCTAACTAAGATAAGCTCTTGCACTAACCTGGACCACATCCGTGATGCAAAGTAACTCCAATGGAACAAGTTATTTTACAAATACATAATTTAGAAATAATTTAGAAACAGTTTCTGCCTTAGAGAAAATGCAAGCAGGATAAAGCTGGTCGGGGCAGAAAGCCGGCCAATACTTCAAATCAAAACAGTGAAACTCGATGTACTTCCCTGCTACAGCAGCACAGACGTGACAGCCACGGCCGCCTGATTTCCCCTGCTCGCTCTAACCCAGCACAGCAAGCAGCGCCTGTGTGGGGGGAGAGGCAAACCCTCACTGCTGCCTTTTCCAAGTGGTTTCCCCCGCCAAAAGCATTTCACGGATGTTTTCCTGCCATTTCTTTCACTTCCAAATCCTCAGCACGCAGCGGCTGCAAAGCGCTCAGGTAAGGGGAAATATTTGACAGAGGCACGTCGGGTGAAAAAGCCTTAAAACATTTCGCAACGGGAAGAAGGAAGAAGCTGCGATCTCTGAAGTGTGGGTCCAGGGAAAAAGGCACCGTCATTTCTCCGGGAAGTTTGGGGAACCCTTCCCAACGGGGGCCACACGTAAGGGAACTCGCTGTCCTCTGTGCCAAGGGGGTTTGGAGGGAAAAAAAAAAAACAACCCACAAAAAAACTGACCAAAATCCAAAACACCGAAACACCCAAACCCTCGGATACGGGTTAAAAATAAAATTTAAAAACCCGTCAATAACGATCCAAATGCAGCCTGCGGGTCTCCCCGGCCCCTGCCGGGGGAAGGACTCTCCCCCCTCCTGCACCCCAGCCCTGCTCCCCCGCTTCCTCCACGGACCCGCGGCCCGGGCAGCGCCGTCGGGACGGGGCCGAGCCGAGAGCCCGGCCCGGGGAGTGCAGGGAGGCACCTACCAGCTGCTGCCGGACCCAGCGCAGCATCCCCGGCGGCGCGGGTCGCGGCCCCCGCGGCGGGGCTCCCTCGGCAGTGCCGCGCCCTCCCTCCGCTGTCGCCGCCGCCTCAGGCGAGCCGCCCGCCGCGACTGCTCCCCATGGCGCGGGGCCCACGCCGAGTCAGGAGCGGCACAGCCCCGCCGGCGCCCCGAGCCGCGGCTGCCGCCGCCATCACAGCGCGGCCGCTGACACTCGGCGGCTGCGGCCGCCCCGGGAAGTGACGTGGCGGGGCGGGGAGAGGGGCCGGGGTGAGCGGCGGAGCCGTGAGGGGGGAGCTGCCGTGACCTGCCCCGGGCCTGGGCTGCTCCGGCCGCTCCGCCGCCCTGAGCCGCGGCTTCTCGGAAACAAGAGCCGTGCTCGCTCCCGAGTGACCCTCGGGCAAAATTCCAGCTCCCCACACGGCCCCCGGCCGCACCCCGCCAGGGCTCAGCGCCCTCAGCCCGGGCTTCAGCCTGTGAGGGCGCCCTGTTCTACCCAAGGGAAGCTACTTCGCAACTTGTTTCATCGTTCTTCTCTCTGCAAAAACTGCAAAGGGTACACATACTGGAATAAAGACTTTGAAAAGAGAGCAGATAATCACTAATCTAAAGTTAAAGCCCAAGTGCGCGGCGTGTGCGTCTCCCAAAGCAGGGAACAGGTGCTGGAGGATCTGGCGCCCTGCTGCTGGCAGCGTTGTCATGAAGTGCTGTTTGTTAAAATCGGCAGTAGAAACGTGCTGATGTCAGGCAGAGATCTCTCTGAAATCTTCCACTGGAAGAAATGGTCCCACGTGGACGCGTTCCTGTGTCACCTGCTCTGGGTAACCCTGCCTTGGCAGGGGCGTGGGGCTGATCTGCAGAGGTCCTTCCCAACCGTGACAAATCTGTGATTTTGCTCTAAAACAGCTGCTGCTTACGGGAACAAAACAGAGTTCAGCGCCAAACATTGGACACACCTATACAAGTCTGCAGTTTCTGCGCCTGTGTGACTAAGAGCTAAAGGAGATTATTTTAAGCAGTAAAGACCTGGGCATTTGTGACCAAATGCAGTTGTCACTGAAGTCAGTGACAGTCTCGCCACTGAATTAAAGAGAAGTGTTTCTGTGAGTGAAGAGCACTGTTCCTGCCGCTCCCATTTGTTCCCAGGGAATTAGGATTTTTAGCAACGAATCGGAATTGTATCTGCCATAGTTTTTAGTGTTCACATAGAAATTTAGAACGTAATTCAGGATTTAAGATGGATGATCTAATGTCTGAGCAATGGAATCTTGTGGTGAATGCTGATGGTTTAAGCATCTGCATTTAATTAGAAAAATAACGTTTAAACAGCGGGGAATAAAACTATTTTTATCAGGCATTTAGGAAAGCTAATGTTAGCAAAACTCGGTATTAAATGCTAGGCATTATTTCAAAACATTTAAATACATCAAAGATGAGTTTCAAACAGCTTGCACTCCCCTATTCATCTAATGTGAAGTCGAAAATAACAGAGTGATTTCATAGCTATGGCACGTTGCCTGGAGAGTGGCCTTAAGCCAGAGGCTGAACTGATACACTCAATATTCTTGCTCCTTTTATCATCAGATGTAGAACAGGGTCCTGACCACTACACACTAAAATTCATATGCCATTACTCTGAAGTGCAAGAATATTTGTCACTCTGTCCCTGCCAAATTCCAGTATGAGTTGCACTTTCTGCAAGCCTCTGTTTCCATGGCTTGCAGTTGTGTTACATAAAGCTGCTTGGCGCTGTCTGTTCCACATTTGCTGTAATGATACTGTTTCACCAGACAAAACTTGGAAGCAATTTGCAAGTGATTTGAACCCTGCAGTTTGTATTTTTCACTCTAAGATGTTTGTATTTTAGTGGACGAAAGTATATTGATAGGATGGAATTATTTAGCTCTGTGCAGCTAAGGCTCCAACTGCACCTTTTCAAATATATGGAAAAATTTCACTAAAAATACATCCATTCCTAGTATCCTTTCTAGTAAAACTTTGCACCTTTTAAATTGCTCAAAAGCCCACACTAGACACTTATGAAGTTTCATCTCACCCTTGAGAGATAAATAGTTTTCAGAAGAGAAAATTGAAGCAGCACAGCCATGCCAGATATTGATTAGCCAGTAACACTCCAGCACTTCTCAAAGCAGAGGTCAGCTGTATTAAGAATTAAGATTCCCACATCAGAGACCCCACTTTAAACTAGTGGCCTGGAATTTCACCTGAATTCACACAGCAGGCTTATACAGAAAAAAATGCAACTGCTGAAGAAGTCACCTTCCGAAGAGTAGGTTTAACCCATTGCCCAGGCTCTCTTGATGAGACTCCAAGCTTTCCACTTATGTTTCTGTGAGAGTAATGATTTCAGATGTTTGTTTAGCAAGATCAGGGTACAAATGCTGTCTGATAAAGAAATATTTACATAAACATAAAAACACATACTTAAATGTTAGGTCCAGCAAGCTTTTATTTATGTGTGCATGAGTAATTCTTACATAATCAATGGTGCTACTTTTAGGTTTATAAAATTAAACATTGGTAACCACAGAATCATTGCCTGAACATACAACCATCAAATTTGTTGCTGGGGCTGCTGACGCTGCTCCCTGAGCTTGTTCCTGTGCAAGACACTCACACATTTCCATTGGTTTTGAATGGTGTTTTGGGGCCTTTCTCAAGCAGGAACTGCTGAGATGCTGTCAGGATGTATGACCACATCCAGTGCATGATGAGAGGAGATGGAAGTGTGGCACTGACACCAGAGGGTGAGCTGCTTGCAGCATTCCTGCCTTGGAAAGCTCCGGAGTGCTTGGCAGCTGAGCCCCTTCACCTGCCCCATCCCAGGCTCCCAGGGTGCTGCTGCAATGCAGGCAAGGCACATGGAAGCAAAGGGGCTGGTTTCATCTGCTGCACTGACTTTGGGGCAGCCCAGCTCTTGTGTTGTGTCTAGAAAACACCTCCGTCCTTTGGTACAGAAAACCAGCAAAGTCAAAGAGGTGCAGAGTAGGGATGTAGGTTCAGATAAAGGTTTGTGTAGCAAAAACCAATAATGCTCCTTGCAGTATCATTTTCCTGGTGGAAGGTTCCTCTCAGTCATTAATTTGGTTTTAATTACGTATTTTGTAATTTCTCTGAATGAGTATTTTAATCTATGCATTATTTATTTGCTAATTGTGGTGCTAATTAAAAATGCACACTATAAAGATGCCTGTTTTGTTTCTAATCCGTAGAGAGAAAGGGCTGCCTGAGAGACACGGTTTCTTCAAGACATCTTTATTCCTCGAGCATTCACTTACTGGCTGAAGCATCAATTATATAGAGATAATCAGTGGCTGATTTTCAGTCACAAGGCTTTTAATCTAAAGACACATGTATTTTTACCTAGAGCTACCAGTATTCAGGGAAAAAGTAAAAGAGATAGAAAACTAACTGAACTTTTTAAAGGGAAACCTTGCGTGCAGTTCACCACTCCTTTTTTGTGCCCTGAAAGAAATAAGATCAGATTAAATGACAGGATGCACAAGGTGACATTTCCAAGACACTTACTGGATCTCCACAATAATGCAGTATTTTTTTATTTCTTCTTACCCTTTCTCTCCGTTGTTAAAACCTGGATCTTGACGTAAAACCTCACCTTTCCATTCTTCATTTTTTTTCTTTTCACTTGAGAGCTTTGTTGAGAGTGTAGAACTTCAACTGCTACCCAACACTTTAGGCTCAAGAGAGCTGGATCCCAAGTGCCAGGTGAGGGGCTCCATGTGACACACAGAAAGTCAAACCTGTCAGTCCCCTGCAGGCACAGAGAACTTTGCACTGCACCACATTTCACCAAAAGATGCTCTGCACTTACCTCATCCCTGGCTGTGTGGAAAGGCCTGGCCTGCTAAATGCAAGTCAAGAGAATTTACAGTCAGTGCTACTCAGTTTGCAAGGCCCCAGGATAACAGGAAGCTGTGGAAAGCATTAAAATTCATCTTCCCTTTCAGCCTCACTGTTAACTTTTTAATTATGTGTTGCCTGTGGGCTGTAATGTTCAGCTTGTGGCTTTCTCTAAAGCTGTTTTGTTTTCTTTTTCCCTGGGGAAGCAGTCCAAGATTAGAAGAAATAGGAAATCCTGAAAAGCCATCCCTTATCTTCATGAAGTGTAAAATGCTAATTGTTCATGCTTTTTTTTTTTTGTTTTAAGGGAAGAGATAAAATTTTTTAACCCGTGGCTCATAAAGTTTGGAACATTTCCGATGGCTCTGTCTTGATGGAAAGTAGAGAACTCATGATCTTGCAAAACAATGGTTTTGTTGGAAAATGTATTCAGGTAAATCAGTTAATTTCTAGTATATCCTTGACAGTGACATAATTTTGTGAATCTGTATTATAAACAAGGATAACCTTATAAGATGTGAATTTTTCTCCAGACTCTTAATTTAATGATTTATAAAAATACACTTTTCCAACAAATTCATTCTTATCCTCATCATTTTATAACAATTTCCTTTTCTAATTTATAAGCCCTAGTGACAATTGGCATTCACATGTCACCTCATGGCTAACCTTTGTAAAAAAGTGCCAGGCAGAAAATGATGCATCTCACTAAAAACCTCATAATATTCTATGGAGACTTTTTTTTTTTTTCTGCTTTGTAGCACCTCAGTTAAGACCACTGAGTGGATAAAGAAAGATTGAATTCTGGAGAATAAACACATGGCCTGGTATCCAGGTCTCTTGACACTGGTCACCTGGGACATTACCGTGACAACTGTAATACAAACAGTTACACACCTAGGGATGTTACCTGGGAAAGGAGTTTGAGATCTTTGTGGGAAAGGAACATGGGGATTCTCTTCATGGTTGTGCACTCTTGGTTTAATAGCTTGCTACAAAATAATGTAACATCTACTATATGGAATGCTCTTCAAGGAGTGGGAAGTAGGATTTCAAGCACCCTCATGAACTTCAGTTTCCCATGGCTTGGAGGGCAAACTGCTGAATTGGATACAGGTTTTCTGAGACCACCTTCTGGTTCAGACTTTACAAATCACATAAATCTCTGTGGGATTTAGATATGAAGTAAGCTTGTCATAACTAACATATTTTTTGTATCCAGGATTCAGTTTTTTAGTATTTGAGTTTGCTCATATAATGCCAGCTAACATGTCCCTGTGCTGCACTCAAATTATGTAGATATTTCTGAAGGTGTTCCTTGCTGTGTTGGCTGGATTGTAGCCAGCTTGAATGCTGAAAACCTAACATGGATGCCTGTGGATCTTACCTGTCCCCACAGCAATGAGCTGTAGTTATACAGGTTCCTTTTCATGGGTCTTCCTTTCTCACAACTCATCTAGGGGAAAAGGGAGAACAATTTAACAGAGCCTTATAATTCAGTACTTTCCATCAATTCCCCATTATTTAAGCCTGTGCCTCAATGGCAAGTGGCAGGATATTACCCAGTATTGGTGAGTTCCTCCCTTTCTCAAGGATGAGAGATTAAATTCGTGTCCTTTGACTTTACCCCTGTACCTGTTTTGTACAGGTGTCTTAAAGAGTAGTGGTTCCTCCTTTGCACAGGTGTGTCCATGACAAAGCCCAGGGCTCCAGCCTCTCTGGGTTGTACCAATGCCTCAGGAAACAAGGCAGAGAGGCTTGGAGAGGCAAGACAGACACCTTGGAGAGGTGAGGAAAATTTCAGTGCCTCATCTAAAACTGATACAGCCACCCTGGGTGATAAAGGACAAAATAAAAGAGCTCTGCCAACGTTGGCCATGGACACAGGTTTCAGATATATCAGTGGGTAGGAGAGGGTCTCACAGATGAAGGCAAAATCACTTGTACTTGCTCAGCATTGGAGAGGCTGTTCATTAGTGCAGCTGTAAAAGCAATTTTTGCTAACAGAGATGTATTTTATACAGCAAAAGGGTTTTACAAAAGCATCTACCAAATAGAATAAGCTGGCAAAAACACTTCTTCCTTCCAACACAGTGTTTACAATAAAGTTTTTGGCTCTTCTGAAATTTTAAATTAATCACATCTCCAGCTGGTGTTTATGATAAGACCTGTTTTCCCACCAGCTTTCCTTTCACCACCATCCTTCCCACCCAAACCAAGTGTGTTCACATGTGTGCTAATAACACTGTGCATGCCTCTGGGCAGGTGTCCCATGCAGGTGTGTCCAGCAGGAATGCCAGGCTGGCTCCCAGCTGTGCTGACCTCCTTGGCCAGGCTGTGCATTCAGCCAGGCTTCCCTCCTGCAGACACAATACATTGTTTGGTTTGCACTGATGCCTTTGAACAACAATCATAAAAAAATGCTTTTAGCTGGGTTTTTTTCCCTCCCCTCCTTATTTTGGCATAAATATAGTAGAATGGGTTGATTTACACTGCTTTTGGGGAATGAGGCTTTCCTAGCCTTTAGGTTGGAGATCACTTTCAAGACAAGTTGGGTATCATATAGGAAAAGTATACGTAAAGTCTAATGACAGGTCATGGTAGCACTGATTCCACAACCCCTTCACATTTCATTGCCAGCTTTAAGAAAAGTCACATGGGCTCTGAGTTTCAAACACCTGTCAACCATTTCAGTCAAGTTTCTGAAGTAGCTGCAGAATAAATAAACCCATAGGAAATGTTTAGCACTTAAGCATTATAAATCTGAAGCTGGATACTCAAAATTTGAGAGGGTGTGTGCATCTATTTATTATTTTTTAAAAATCCCCTCATGGCCTAATATTCTAGAAGTAGGGTGCAGTAATCTACCATGCAGGGATAACTGGGGACTCTGCAGACAAAAAAAAAATAGCTGTGAACATGACAGATGATGTTCCTACAGCCATATGAGGCAAACAAACATATGGTTGCTCTGTCTGAAGTTCTTATAATCTTTTATGTCTTCAAAGTGTAGCGAAACATTGGCTGATTAACATAATTAAAGCATTTTACAAATGATTCCTAATTATTTTTGCAAATGTAAATGAAGATGCTGACGTGAAGTTTTTTGCTGTGCATGATGAATAGTGAGTTCTCATTTTACTGAGTACTGTAATCAAATTTAGAACAAATGTTATATAAGTGCATAAGTAATCCTAATCCTAATCCCTTTTCTGCTGTCTCACTTACTCCATCTAGGCCTGCTGCAGCTGTAAATCTATAAATCTCCCATATTTTGTAATTTCCTCACATATTTTTATTTTTGTTTCCCAATCTCCTGCCTTTCTGAAAGGAAACATTTTTAGTTGCTAACGGTTCTGATGGAATCAAAAGTTTGGTTTTTAGCCTTCTGCCAGTTTTCTTACAGTACTGTGTGTTTGATCACAGCAAATGTACAATACTGATGCTATTGCTATGAGATGTTAAGCCTCACCCTGTTGAAACAGATCTAGAGGTCTTCAAACATTTTTTACTCTGTCCTTAGTTGAATATCTGTTGTTTTCAATGTTTTATTAATATCAGTAGAGGTTGGCTGAGGGTATGTCAACAATGCATAATTCAAAGTAGCCAGAAGATATCAAAGATAGCTATAAACAAACTAGTTGGTAATAAATCAGTTCTAGCGTTGGAATACTGAATTCCCTGTGAGCAACCTGACCCTGTTTCTGATTTTACCCTAGGATTTGTGCCACTGCTATAATCTGAAATTATTTCACTGGCTCAATGAAAAACAGCCAGGAGGGACAGCATCCAGTGCAGATTTAAATGCTGGACTCAGAAAAACAAGAGAGATTGTGCTAGTGATTGTGTTTTGTGATATGGTTCCAAAACAAGATGTTTTGGAATGCATTCAATAATTTCACCAAAAATTTTATAAAATAATCCACATATCAATGAAACAATATTGTAAAAATTACATTTTAAAAATCACTTTTATTAAACTGTATTTCTTATTTGGAATATTTCTAAGGATACACAATAGCAAAAGATAAGTATTACAGATGAGTGGTTCACAGCATATAATTTATCCAGTTAATTTAATTTCTTTGTATTTGTCTACAAATTGCTTATAATTTTATGTAATTAATTCATTATGTGAACCTAATTGCTAAAATAACTCTGAGATCGTCCAGCTGAAAAAAATAGCAGGCTTTTCATTGACTTGAGTGGAAACAATGCTGAGCCACAGGAGGTTCAACCCTACTCTGTAGACCTTACAGAAGTTATTCTTTGGAAGTACACATCTGACATACTATTCCTTCTACTTCTTGCTTCCTAAAACAAAAATTATTCTGAAGCAGAGAAAATTCACATTTATAAATTGGTAAATGAGACCCAAATATTCTGATTTTTTTTTTTTTTAATATCATATTGCCCATGAATCTGTTTGTTAAAATATATCTGGAAGAAACCATCAGATGATGAGCCACAGCAAGCAAAATAGTCTTCCATATTTTTTAAGTTATTGTATTTCCTTCTCTTCTGATTATCCTCACAAAAATATATTCAGATATTTCAGTACCACTGACATCAGTTGGGACTTAAGCAATTGTTTTCTAGAAAATAAAATGGGCAGCAGTTTTCCAGTCCCACAGTCCTGCCCAAGGCCTGCTGCACAAGCCAATCCTGGTCATCCAGCTGCTCCTAAAAATCAATCATAAAAGCTCAATATCCCCCAAAGCATTAAGTTTTTCTGAAACTCTAACCTAGATCTTCTTCACCAATAGGTAATTTTTTTGCTTCTTATCCTGGCCCATATATGAAGTGTAATACTGAGCAATACCCATGTACTATATGAAAATAATCCTACTTCTTTAACCTGAAGCTCTTCCAGTTTCCTTAAGTTTTCTGATAAAGTCTGTTGTTCTTTCTGTTGCTCTCATCTGGACATTATCCTGGCCACTTCTTTTCCAAATTTACAAGTACCAAACGGAGCTGGTACTTTAACTGAGGGCTTATCTGTGCTGCACACAACGGAAAAATAATTTCACTTATCTCACATGTATTTGTATAACCCATAACAAGATACGGTTCCTTTTCCCCCTATAGCTATTATGCTTTTGACTCCTGGCAAATGTATGCTCTGTAACATTTGAAACTTTTTTCCTGGCAGGCCAAATCGGTCACATTATATCTAATGTTCACGCAATTCATTATTCTTAAATAATTCCTATTTTTTAAAAAATGACCATTTTTATTTTAGTGCCACCCAGACTATTTATCTACTTTACCAAGATTTTTTTGAACTTACCTTTTCTCCTGCAGAATCCGATCTTGGTACATCTACAAATATAATAACACAGTATTCCCTAATCACAGTGTTTAATGAAAATCCTGATTAGTATTGGACCAAGAACAGACTCTCATAAGAACCACTCTTCGATTTACACAATGAAAATGGATTTGATCAGCACTAGCTCCTATTATTAACATGGAATTGAGTTATCCTTAAAAAACAGAGAGTCCAGTGCACCCGACTTGCCTGGCTGCTGTGGAGCCTTTCTTGAGCCAAACAGGATTCTGGGTTAGTCAAAGAATTCATTACAGGGCCCACAGATGGCTCAAACCCACTGTTATTGAACTACATCAGCCCTTTGGAGGAATGCCACCCAAAGTACCTGAAAGTGATACGGACAAAGTGCATTGTCCAACTTGTACATTTTTAATGATATTCTGCAAGGTAAAAGTGTGTGGTGCCAGCTGAGCTTGCCCTTCTGCATTTTGCCAAAAAGATACTGCAGGTGACCCAGAAAGTACTGCAGTGAAGAGCTGAGGTTGGATCATCTACACCACTGCTACACATCCTTATGCTCCTTTCTCCCTTCTCATTTTCTTGCAACTCCAGCCCTGGTGCTGGGCTGATGGCATCCTCAGGAGTGCAGATTTGGTTGTAAGAACACCATGAAAGCCACCCCAAAGAGATGTGTTCCTGTCTATCTGTCATACATGGTCAGACCAGGGAGTATTTCTCGTTGTGTTTTGGGAGAAAGAACAGAGAAATTGAGAGACTCACGGGTATATTAAAAATTTATCAATGCCAATTCAGATAGGATTCACTTATTTTTAATATATTTCTCTTTTGTGAACTTATTTATCTTCTTACTTGAATGGGTGTGTTTTTGAGCTGAATAAGGAACTGGGGATTTGCCTGTGTAAGGGCACACATAAATTAAAGAAACAAGCACCTTCTTTTGATAGAAAAGGCTGTTGCTCAAAGAACTATCTGTAAGGGAAGATTATTAACTTTTTTATTTCAGATTTGAGGATCTGATTTCCATTCTGAGATTGAAGCACACTACTAACAGAATAATTTAGATATCAGATTTACCTGTTCCCTACAGCTGCCAGCCTATATTTGGTTTCAGGGTTCTGATGTTGACTATTAACCTATTTAAATATTCATCAACAGCCTTCTGCCAAGGTGGATTAATTCACCATCTCGGGTCGCTGTCAAGTTGTCAATTTGTCAGATATTTTTTATTTGCCAGTGCCCTTTTAGAGTGACAATGATGGCACACTTACAGCTGAGCAAAAATTTTAGTGTTGGTACCTCCTGCTGTAGAAAAGCTCTCCAATACTTGAGTGGGTAAAGCTTGCTAGTGGCAGGTCTGAAAAATAGTCTTTTAACCAAAAAGTGAGAAATGTATATGGAAAGGAGCTGATGAAACATCTTGTTTGATTTATGACAGTGAGGGCCTGTAACACCAATATGAAAGTTGCCTCTGCAGCTAAAGAAACACCATCAGTTTTTATACCAATTTCATTTTTTATCCAGAACCATGAATAAAAGACATTAATATTAATCATGGAAGGATTCTGGCTCTCCACTCCAGTGATGACCAGAATAATGCCACATCAGCCTTTGATAGCATATAGAATCATTAACTTATTTACTGAACCAATAATTAAACATTAATTATCATTAATGTAACATTTAATATCACAATATTTACATTATAATCGATACCAGTGCCTTAAAAAATCACACACAAGCTAACTAGATTTCTTTTGTTTACCTAACTTTTAGATCAACTTTCTGAGGGACACTTTCAGAAACATTCAAGACATACTCCTGCAGCTGAAGATTCATGTATTTTTCATGATGGAAATCAAGTCTGCTGCATCCAGTGCACAAAACTCCTTTTATAACTCAAGTACTTCCAGCTTTCAAGTGAATATTAAAAACACAAATTAAATAAAACTGTTTCTCAAAGCAAGGAAATTCTGTTGAAATGTATAGGGACAAATGTTCATTTTTGTATTTTGGGGGCATTTAGGAGTGATAGTCCTCCAGGAGGAAGTCTAGGTAAGCCAATGGAGTTACAATGGGGATGTGGATGGGATGGGAATGAGACCCTTGGGCTCACAGACATGCTTCTCTCCCCAGGGGCTGTTTTAGGTCAGCATACCACACTGGAAAGGGATTTTCTCATCAGGCATATCTGATGAGGAGGGGGAGCAGAACACAACCCAGTGTGACAACAGGTCAGAGCCCAAGAGAACTTCACTGCAGCCACAAGCATCCCAGAAAAGCATCTCCAGGAAGAGATACACGACCTTTTCAGGCTCAAACATCTCTAAATGCATCTCCCAGGACATGCACACAAAGAAGAAACTCAAGCTTTAGAGAGACGTCTAGGCTGGAAACTGAATTTTCTCCCTAATTACATAGAGGCCCTGACTCCTGACACCCACTGACTTCCAGCAGATTGGTTCCAAGTCTAGGGAGGGCATCAGTTTTCATTTAGTTAAACACAGTAGAAACAGAAACCATCTAATATGTGTCTGAAAAGTCTGACAGTCCAGATTAATATCTGTGTTAAAAAAGATGACCAAACACACCGAGATCTGAACAGTTCAGCTGGGCAGATATCCTACCCTGTCTGCTAGCAGCAATTTGCATACGGTGATTGATTTCAATGTAGTCTGCAATTCTGCGGGTGCTCTATTAGCAAATCTATCATTAAATAAATATGACACATGTAATTCTACACATGGGGATGCTTTCACAAGGCTTTGGACATGTTACAAATTGGTACACGGGTAGGCTGTGCTGTATAAGATCAGATAGCTGAGGCTGCAGCCTGTGCTGTATACGTTTCTGCTCTGATCCACTCTGATAGCAATGCAGTGATGCTGCTAGGTTAAGACAAATATGAAAAAGAAAAAAAATCTCCCTCAGGAGATCCCTATTTCCTGCAGAAAAAAAATCTCTCTTTTTTTTTTTTTTTTTCTTCCAGTTCTGACAAGAGCTGAATGCTGGTGAACTGGAGCAAAGAAAGAAAGGAAATGATGTGTGGATAGGGAGAGTCAATCATCTGGGAGATCAGTTCCAACAGATCCATGGAAATGAACCTCTTTCATCATCATCAGGTTCCAGTGATGCTCCTGCAGGCACTCAGCTACACAAACAAGGACTGGGCAAACCAGGAGCATTCAGGACTGAAGTAAATGGGGTGCATGTTATTTTAGCAGCCAAGCTGAGTTCCAGAAGAAAGCTATTATGGTCACATAATGATTTGTGTTTGTTTGCAGTTTCTGTTCCTAATTAGTCCATAGGGCTGTGAGCTGGCTGTGCCAACAGTGCATTTCCTGAGGGACAATTAATCCTCACCCTTCCAAGGCTGCCTTACGGGAAAGGCAGTTCTGAAAAACGTTAACAATACTTGACATGGACAATACAGAATACATTTTTAAGTCATGGGTTATTTTATTTGCCCCAGTGAGAAGATCTGCTACACAGAGGTGCTTTTCTGAGATACTTCTCACTCACCAAGAAGTGATTCTGGTTTCTCTTCAGGGTCACCAATGGCCTGGTGAGTTGGGAGATAAGGATTCTGAGTCTTGTCATGGTGCTGCTTTCATTACATTTCCACAATTCACTCTCTTGAATAGAGCTCTCTTCAAGAGCTGCTGGTGAATTGCTAAGTTAGTTTTAAAACATTTATTCTAGTGGTTAATGATACTGTAGTTTCACAGGATATTAGTCTAAACTTTCTCCTCCTACAGGCCAGAGAGTTTCACTCGGTATGTCCCATATGCAGACTTTACTTCTTAGTGAAACCAGGTGTTTGTAGTCCTGAATTTAAAAAACCCAAACAATTATTTACTTTATGACTTCAAATGAGAAGCAGCCTAGCCCTCCTCTATGAAGCTGTTGCAATGTTCAATCCCAAATGGAGGCAAGACTTTATCCCTAATCTAATTTAAGGTATCCACTGGATTTCAGAGTCCAATACTATCAGATATCATAGTTGTGTAAATATTTACAAACCACTGTCTAGTCACCACTTTACTTTTGTATTAATCCACTAAATGGATTAAGCTTTCTAGTTTTCCCTGGGACCTTGTTCATTTTCCAGTTTGCTTCTCCTGCTGGTTGCAGACAAGGAGTGCTTTGTGGGGAATCACATGGCCAAAAGTGGAATGAATGAAGTATTGCAGATCAAAACCAGAAAGAAAGAAGCACCTGTGAAGGCCAAACATCACTTGAATCCTTGGTGTGGGAAAACAGTGTTACCTGTCCTGGCAAAACTAGGATTGGACTAGGACTCAAATACCCACCCGGCTCATACCTGACTAATTAATCTGGTTTTACTGCCCAGGCCAGCTTCCTCATTGAGTTTGCTGTTAGCTGGGCCATGGAGAGCACAGAGCAGGCTCAAGGCTTCACCTATTTCACATCCTGCTGTCAGCGATCTGGGGAACCCTCCCCCTGCAGCTTCCCCACGCCTCTGCGCAGAACCACAAAAAGGATGTCACACCCTAAAAGCAGCCGTGTCCCACAGTCTCCTGGCACTGACAGAAGTGCAGCCTTCGCCAGGGAGGGGCGACAGGTAGCTCCCACATCTCGGCAGCCCTGGCTGCACCTCGGTGAATGCAGCTCCTCCTCCCACTCCCTGTGAGCTCATTAGGAACACCTCGCTGCTGGGCGGCAGCGATTCCCCGTGGGGAGGTTTGCAGGCAGGACTGTGAGCCTGGACCTGCCTTGTCATGCCCAGGAGCGGGGCTCACCATCCCAGGCTTGCTCCAGTGCAATCCCGAGTTTCAAAAGGGAATGGAGAAGCAACACAATTTTCAAGGGGCAGAGAAGTAATTGGGTAATCGCCTTCAGTAACATGCTTAGCTTTCTACAGTTTGCACAAATGAATCACAAACAACAAGATTGATCCCACTGGAAACCTTGGGCTACCTCTCGAGGCAGAGATAATCGTTCATCTCATGCTTAGGCAGTCAGTAAACAAACAATAGCACCTTACAGTTCATTTGTCAGCCTACAAGGCACGGGTTGTATTCATGTTTTATTTCTACACTCATCTTACACAATGCTGTCATGCAATTCACAGTGATTTTTTTGAATTAGCAATAATTATAAGGAGAAACACACCACTGAGTAAATTATAGAGTCACTTGCCATTTCCCCAAGCAGCACAGTGCTGCTCTCTGCTTCAGTTTTCATGCTCATCTGCACCTGCTACAGGGAAAAACTCAACATGACACAAATTCAAAATATAATCAAAAGCAAGCTGAACCAGTCCAGAGAAAAGTGGTCAGTATTTGTAAAGCACTAATATTTCTGTATTATAAACTGGACTAATCAGCTTTATCAGCATTTCTCAAGCTACAGTTTCAGATCCTTACTACAAATATCTGAAGGATATCACAAGATCTTTCTTTCAGTTTAAAGCACAGTGTCATATGTGTTTTTGTAAAAGCACTGATTTCTCTCTGCTTGGCCCAACAAGGTCCCAAGAGCTCTCTGGGAATTTCTGAGAACTCCGAAGGACAAAGCACTCCCTGCATGCTGCAGAGACCATTGCTTAGTGCCATTCAGCATCTAAATAGAAGAGGATGACACAACATTCAGGTTTGGGAGAATGCAAAGCCCAAAGGGACACTGGCTGTAAGTTTGCCATTCAGTGGTCCTGCTCTGAGGACCATTCTCACTGGCATTGGCAGCCCAAAAATCTAATTGAATCTTATTGGCATCAACCAATACTTCAGAACTGAGGTGTTGAATCTGTTCTTATCATCATAGATTGTACAAATGGGGCTGAACATTTACTCTGCAATGCCTGAAATAGCTCAGGAGTCTCTCCCCGCCATTTCTGAATGGCTTTAAACTTCCACCCATTATGCTCATAAGAAGCATTTGCTCAGCCTGCTCTTTTTTTCTGTTCCCTGAACACCATTTCCACTCAAATATGATCTGTTTCAAAGCCTAAGGAGAACACAGTTCCTCAAAATCTCCATAGAGCATCTGTAAGCTGCACAATATCTATAAATTTCAGTATGTAGCCTGGAAGCTAAACAGAGGTGATGGAAACAAGGACATTTTTATAGGCATGAGCTTTGATCATTTAAAATCTGAATAAAGAACAGAAGAATGGAACAGCTAAAACTCTGTAATTTACACCATCTTCTTTCAACACAGCCATAAGTAAGCACAGTCAAAAATTACAGGAAACCGAGACAGGAATGAAAAGTAGTTATAGTATCCTGTGCCACTTGTTGGCAGCCAATATGTTTAATGTTGGCTAAGGAAGAGCTCACATGGGGATAGCAGGGATTTCTCTTTATTGACACATCTTCAGCTCACCCTATACAAATAGAAGCCCTGGATATATCCACGCCTTGGCAGGAGTTGTGCAAGGGAGAAGCTCTCTTAAAGATATCCATAAACCAGTTCTGAAAGCTGATGTAATAGAAACACTTCTCTGTCCAGCAATATGTCTGTAAGGGACTTGGCACTGTGGAATAAGATCCATTCATTTTCTTCAAATAATTGATGATAATCCCTAAAGTGTCCTGCTCATCTGTTATTGCACCTTAGTGTCATTTCAGGGCCTATGCCTGTATATTTCCTATACTGTGATGCTCCAAAATCTGGTGTATGTACACAAATCAAATGCTTTATATTGGATCATCAATGAGACCAGATTCCCCTTCAGTTCTACTGGAACCCAAGAGAACAGATCCTGCTAACACTGTTACTCTGTTATCAGCAATACAGAGCTACGAGCAGGCTCCAGCCCAGGACCTTTGCTTATGAGGCTCTTTATTAAATAATCACTCTGCTGAGAGGCTTTAGTAAACCCAGTCTCCTCTTACAATGGACTCTCTTACAGCCTCCCTCACTTCTGCCATTCCTTATTTATACCACTCAAATTACTCGGCTCATTAGTCTGCCATTATAATAGAAGTCCACTTTAGTTTATTTACTGTTTGTTAACAGCCTTTGCTTTTATAGAATTACATACATATTTCTGCAGTTTCAGAAATCTGGAATGTAACAGGAGCAAGAGAGTAAAAAAAATCCATCAGAGCTTTTAAGGACTTTAATCATTCACATAAACAGCCAGATGACTGCAGTCATTCAGAATAAAAATAAAATCAAAACATACAGACTTCCATAAGCAAGTAGATAGCTCTTAAAATGACTAACCAGATAAAGGAACAAACTAGTTAAAACAGTATTGACTGAACCATACTGCTTTTGAAAACTCTGATAATGACAGAGAGTACAGAATAAAATAGCAAGATCTTCCAAGTATTCTGGCTACACTGAAACACAACAAAGCAGATTGCTTCCACTTAAGGAGGCTTCAGCTCTTACTGTTCTTCTTAAAAGGGTTGTGTCACCAGGATTTATTATTAATGTGGACATAAGCTTGCCAAGACACTTAGCTTTATGTTAAGAGGCCTGAGTGCAGATTTAAGGTGCCAGTTTGGCATTATGCACAACTCCAAGTAGGTACTTAATTTCAAGCTCTGTTGTTCCCACTGCTGATCATAAAGAAATCATCAATTTAGATAACCTATTTTGGTACAACAGCAGGAACTGGAGCTTCTGAATTAGGGGCTCATTCCCTCCTTGATGTGTGGTCAATGCTGTCAGAAAGGCCACATCAACATGTAGGCAATTGCTTCTTGAATCCTTGTAGGTGACTACAAAGGACAAATGTTAGAGAGCTGTGTCTAGGCAGCTGGATTTGAAAATTGTGGCTTAACAAGTTGTTCGAAGAAGTGAGGCCAAATTTTCCACTCTGAAATCTTTGCTGTGACTTTTTGTACTGGGATCAGCAACAGACCAATTTCTGAGGAGAAAAAAAAAATGCTATCTCAAAAAAACTGCAGCCAATAACCCGAATGGAGGTGGGAAAAAGAGAATGCTGTTTGCCTCCTGGTAAGAAGTTCAGGCAGCCACTGCTTTGCAAACCTCCTGGTGCAGAGGCTTGGAAAATGGAACAGGGTTTGCCTAGACAGAGATGTACTCTTACACCAGAGACAGCTAAAAGCAAGGGTTAAGGTTTACCGTGCTTGGTGAGTGTTTAGTTTCACATTGATGGATTGTTTCAACTTGTAAACCATAATTGTTTAATGTTGCACAGAATCTCATACCGTGAGCTGATGGAAATGTTAACTCCTACCTGATAACTCCTGTTACATCTCTCTTGTTATACAGGATGTTGCTGTATGGATTCTTATACTGTAGTAGTACATCCGATTGAATTATGTTACCAACGTGCTCTTAACAAAATGACAATGCAGCTAGGTCAGGATAAACTAAAAATAACTTCTAGAACAAGCTATGTAAAAATTAATTAGTTTTGGGTTTAACCCAGTATTCACTTCACTCCATGGAAAACCATCCACTGGTAAGCACAAGGAATGGCAAACCAAGCCTTCACAAGATTCTTTATCCCTGGGCAAATGATTTCATAAATGCAAGCCCAGAATAGCAACAGTAAGTGAAGAACTGAGGATAAAAACTAGCTGTATCCCTAGCAGCCCATTTCAGGCATTTGTTCACCCATACTGTTTGTCAACTGAAACCAAGTTATTTAAGTTATTTTACGCTTGTACTGTACACTGCCAGAGGCGAAACATGAGTTCAGTTTGCTGCTGTGTCCTTAGAGTCCTCTGCTCTTTCATGAAGGCTCCTTTCCTGTTCTGGTTGAGTTAAGGACAATGTCACCATGAACTGTGAACAGTCTTGGTTTTGCTACTTTAGTTTTTGACCTCAATGTTACTTAAAGTAGAACGGAGACACTATTAAAATACATATCCAAGTAATCCAAAGAAAGAGTATGAATGACTTTCTATGCTTTAATAAACTCAATCTTTTTAATTCTTTCTGAATATTCTCCTTCTATACTTGTGCTAAGCAGCCCTAGACCTCACAGCCATGGACTACTTGCCTCCAGTTCTAAGCATTTGGATGTCAGTTATGGCATTGAATTCAAGGACGGAGTTGCAGTGCCTTACCTTGGTGTAACTCTACTGGGCAAGAGCTGCAGTTACTATGAACTATGAACCATGGCTATGAATCAGCAGTGCTGACCTCCATTCCCTCTCACCAAACCACTCCTCAGTCACTCCAGTGTGAATGAAAGGAGAACCAAGCCATAAGTACCAGCATGACAGCTTAACATGCACAAAAGTCTCTAAACTTCTAAGGCCAAAGTTCTTATAATATGATGAAGACATAAAAATACTGAAGTTGCGTTCCCTGGAAATCAACATAAGCAGGAATTAGTAGCTCAGTAGTTGACAAGATGCAGAGTTATTCTAGAGTTGCTGACATACTCTGATTTCTTTCTTAGTCATTTCCAAGCATCAGAACAGGATCTTTCTTCTAAGGATGTTAAGATACTTCACAGGAGATATCCTTTGGAACCAAGTGAAGAGAGCAACCTGAGCCAGGAGTGAAATGCAGACCCAAATCTCCATCACCTCTTTTCTAGGAGAAAGCTCTGACTATCAAGTGTCCTGTGGGATGTAGCCTGCCAACTGAAACAGTTTTGCAGGGAATGAAGAAAGTAATTACTGGTTTACATCACATTATGGTCAGGACATGCACCTGAGATGTGTGTTCAGGTCCTTTTTCAAAAAACATGTTGGACCATCTCTGCATTACATAAACAAAGGAGAGATTTAGACAGATTCCCTCTCAATAGCCCACAGCCCAATGACTACATGCCTACAAGTACTTCTGCAATGTTAAATAGTAATTGTGGTTAAAATAATAATATTACAGTAAGGAAGACTTACATGGAAGCTCCAATGCTTTTTACAACTGATACAATTCTGATGTTGTATTACTGAATCCGTTTATTTTTCTGTCCTTCTATCAGCTCAAGTGTTTGTGCAAATGGGACTGGTGACTGATCTCCTAATAATCAAAACGTAATTATTCCCTTACTTTACATCATAGAACTGTAACTTTTTATTTCATCAATATAAATGTTTAGGCAGTAACATCAATGAGGAGCAGCTATGTATCAGCTGAGCTGTAAGTGACCCACATCACTGGTTGATCATGCTTCTTGATTAGTGTAAGCTTTAAAGCTCATAAGCTGTATTCTGCACTAAGACAGACATTTAATAACAGTGATAATTAGCTAGTAGTTTGCAGTTTTCTAGTCCTAAAATCTACCTAAGAACGTAAAAAAATCTTAACTTATCTCTATATATGGTATTAAGAACAAATTTTGAGCTACTCTGAAGTTACCTGTCTTCCTACATGACTCTTGGGTGCAGTTCTCTCCTCACCAATACATACTGTTAACAACATTTATGTAATCTAAACCAAATGCTAATTAAAAAACCTTTAATAAACATTTTCTGAAGTTGATAGCATTCTTGAATCTAACAGGCATACCCATAAAGCAACGACAGATGAAAATATTTCTGTGTATAAATGCATACACATGAACAGCTGGCCTGAGTCAGTCTTCCAAAATAGTCAGCAGCAGATTAGGGAAAGAGACTAAGAATGAGGGACACATTCAGGGAGCCCTCCTTGTAATCTGGTGTTGGTTTCAGGCAGTATATTTGGACACCATAGTTGTCAGTATTCTGCAGGTCAGTGATTTTGAAAATGATCTTGGCTATGTGGGAGTCAGAGCAACCTCAGGGCTTTAAATTTCCTAAATTTCTCCACCACCACTTCCAGTGCAGCTAGCCTCTCTATTTTACTGCCACGTATTTCCCTCGCTCATGGCTAGTGTCAATCTGTCTGCAACGGGAGGAGTGAGAATGCAGATGGAATGGGAGGAGAAAGAAACCCCAAGGCTGCAGGAGAGACTCCTTTTCTTAAAGGCAGATTCCCCTGCACCACGTCACTCACTTGCCTTTGCAACCAGGATACTGGCTGGGTGCTCAAGTAGAAGGAAGTTGCTCCATGAAACAGGGTCAGGTACTAAGGGGATAGATTTTTTAAAACTATTGAAATGACAATTGGTGTAGACAGGCAATTTGTGTGACTTTCAAATTGCATTTCCTAATTGCATAGTTAAATACTTGAACACACTTCATGAAATTTAGTCTTTGTTCCTTCTACGATCCAAATGAAGGGAGAACAGGATAAATTACAATCCAGCATGTAAGCAGCCTATTTTTGGGCACCTAAATAAGATGCCCACGTGAGAAGTGCAGTTTCTCATCTCTTCCCTGGTATTATCAGTTCTGCCTGGCTTTGCAGTGCTGAGCTGGAGGCTGAAGATGGGCTGGAGCTCAGCCACAAGCACCCCAGCTTCCAGGGAGCATGAGTGCATGGATAGGCACCAGCAGCAACCCCACCAGCCATCCTGGGCTCAACCAGCCCCACCCCTAAATCAGATCCTTGACTCCCATCCCTGAGTGTGAATTGGAGCCACGAAGCAGGACTGTGGGTACTAAGTATGGTGAGGATTGTTTTGAGACAGTTGTGGGTTTTTCCTCAATCTTTCACAAATTCAGTTCATATTCCAGGTTGGACATGATGGCAATGCAAAGGCTGCCTCCAAGCTGGGGTAGGAGTGGGACCTTGAGGGTGAGACAAGATGGGCAGTTGACACTCAGACCTACAACACATTCAAAAATAAAAGCCTTTCTATGATTCAGAGAAGTTTCTCTGGCTAGTTTGAATATCTGTGCCAGACACTGGCAGTTACATGATGTGAACACCCCGTCAGAGACAATTATTTTGCTGATTTGTTCTTGTGACAGCTCAGTTATACACCAGCACTTACAGAGAGTAACAGAACAGAAAAACAACTTAGAGCATAGCCTGAAGTGCAGTGACAAGAGAGATTCATCTCAGGGGAAAATAATAAGGAAATACATTTGAGCACAGGAGCATCAGAGGGTTCAGAAAGTCACGGCAGAGCGTGGGAGGGCTGGGTGTGAAGGCAGCTGACAAACGAACACACCGACGGCGAGATGAAGTGCTCCCCTCCGGAGGAGATGGCAGCCTTTGAAGAAACACAGCCTGGCGCCCAGGAACCTGCTACGTGGCTTTGGCTACTCTCTCTGACTTCCACGTTCATCCTTAGCACTGCTGTTGCCCTGTAGCTGGATCCTTAATCCCCACTGGTAAATTGCTCCCCCCCCTTCTAACTCTTCAAATCTGTGTCTCTGATCTGGGCTCCCCCTGAACCTGGCAGTTTTATTTCTGGTGTGTTCTGAAACGGTGAGCCTCCCCCCTCCTCCCTGGGCTCGGAGAACTTCTCCTGCTCCAGCTGAGAGGTGCAAATCCCAGTGGGCATTATCATTACTGCAGGCAGGCAGGTGGAAAGATGGCAGATAAAAAGGAGCCCTAGGCACACTCTTCTCCTCTTCTGCTCTAGCCTCATTTGAAAGCAGAAGCACCCTTCTCTGTCCCTCTCTGTGAATACAAATAAAGAAGCCTGGAGAGTGAGAATGCTGTAAATAGTCAGATTGGAGATGTGTGTCTGACAGCTCCTGCGCTCCGCAGGGAGGACGTGTTCTGGGTATGTGACAGACTCCTTACCTCCCTTTGAACACATCTTGGACTATTTCTGGTTTCAGCCCTAAATGTGCTTGTCTCCCCAACTTTCAGACAGCACTTACAGAGGCTTAACTCTTACAGCCAGCCTCAGTCTTGACCTGGCACCCAACCCACCAAGATGCCTTTGGGAACGCCAAAGTCAAGCAATATCATCCAAGTGCTTTTCCCTTCAGAAATGAGTCTTGGAAATGCAAAGCAAAACTGCAGGGATGACCCTGAAATGGTGATATATTTGTTTCTGAGTGCTCACAGGATAGTTTTTCCATTGCTTTTCCAAGTGCAATAGCTGACTCTTCAGGTGCCCTTGACAAACCAGCTGTAACAGCATCACCCAAACATCAGCTGGATCATTACATTACCAGCTGCCAGTCAACATTTTTCCCCCGCTGCAGCCATGGACCATTTTCCAAGCAGCCCTCCTGCAACAGTGAGTGGCATTGCTCTCTGCCACTGAGTCCAGTTGTAAAGTTACATTTTTTCCAGAACAGTTAGAGAGCATTAATTTAAATCCCTCTGATTTAAAAGTACAATGGCCAATCAGCTGACTGGCAAGCAAACAATGTCACCATTAACTCTGGAAACCAAACACACTTTCAAAATAGCCAGAGAACAAGAGGAGACAAAAAGGCAATGCCTTTTGTTACTGAATTGTGCAAAGGAGGCAGGCTTCAAAAAGCTCACCCATCACTTTGGGTAGTTCCCAGCATACACTGTTTATCCTTGTAATCAGTATTTTGGGGGAGCTAGTGTAGCAGGAGCCAGTCACAGGGACACCCTTTGCTGGGGCAGACAGTGCACAATTGACTGATCATTTGGGACTTGAGCACAATAAAGCACTTTGCAAGGGGAGTCAGGAAACTGACACCCACACCGAGCTGTGCCCGTGCTTAGGGAAGGCTCAGAGCTGAGCAGCTTGTCAGGCCCAGACCTGCCTGGGCTTTCAAGGATGACTGGTGAAATCTGGCCAAAATCCTCACTTGTAGCAGAGTAACTGCTATTTCAAGAGCAAGCTTCCAACTTTCCTGCTCAGGACAAGGGAAAACAGCTCTTCATCAGAGTTTAATGATGATCAGCAAATTTGAGTTTAAGGAGCATGTTGAATTTTTCAGTTGATAAATTGTCTGGCAGCTAAAGTCTCAATTTAAACAAAATAGCCTGGAAATAGTATTGCTATCTGAAGTTTCCCTAAGGAATTCTGCTTGCTCGGTGCACCCTGTGTTTATGCACACTTCCTATTAGTATTGCTGTGATTTCCAAGATATTTCAGTTTATTCATACCACATTCTGTACAGCCTCACATGAACCACCAAGGTGATGTCAGTCCTGCCCCAGGTATTCAGTCAGAATTGTTGAAAATTACAGATGCATGTCTTGCCCTCAGTTTTATGTCACAGATTTAATACAGATACAGATTAATAAGTCTTTCCTAACTGTATAGGGAAGCAATACTTAGGAGAGGACCATTTTTAACCTGTGTGAGCTGGTTTAAAAGACTGATTTATATCATCCCCTCAGAGATGTAGAGTCCCAGGTCTGGGGTAATCAGTGACTTTAAGCTTTACTTTCCTTAGCACTGAACTCTTTCTGCAGCTGGTAATTCCCTCCTCCCTCGATAACAGAAACTCCTTTCCCATTCAGAGAGCTCAAAGACTTTGCTCGTGCAATACACAGTACAAAAGCAGTGGAAATTAGCATATGCGTGGGTTGAGAAGGGCATATACACAGTATTAAAACCTCAGAAAATTACCCAGTAGGCTTACTGCTGATTTTCAGAAGATACAGGGAAAGGGATGTTTTTTATTTTTCTCTGTGGACCAGGAAATCAGATTTTTTTTTTCAGGAAACATTATTAAACTTCTTATTCCTATCAGGCTTCAGTGAAATACCCATGATTATCTGGCCTTCACAGAGTCCCTCACAGAACAGTTTTCATATCTGTTTAGAACCATTTGCAATGAATTTTAGTAGTGACGTGACCCCTACTGTGACTCACCTTCAGAGCCAATACACAGCACAGCCTGACCAGCCCACATGGCTCCTTCTGCCCACACCATCATCACTACAGCTCTGTGGATTCAGTAATTCTGCCATAAAATGGCACTGAACCAGAACAGAGTCCAGCCAGGCTTTGGAAGTTACTTTCCCAAACCATAAAACTCAAAGCTTATGATGAAACACAGATACACTGAATACTTCCAAAATAAAAGCACTCAGATTATCTGTAGGACTATGCTGCTCTGCAAACAAGTATGTGACTTCAGGAATTCTCCCACAAGGAATTAGCTTGTGGGGATCTCTGGCTTTCCACTAAGAAATAATTTGTGCTTTTCAGCAGAGGAAAGGAAATGTATTATTAATGATAATGGTGTGGCAAGAATGATACCAATAGTGCAGGCCAAGAGCCATAACTGCACTGCTGGATGCTGCTGCTCCGGAGCAGAACATGGATGCAGGCAGCTGCAGGGATGCATGGTGAGGAAATACTCAAGCTCCATCTAGTGGAAAATAAGTCCCTGTAGGGTCAGATTTGGACTCACGGTTGTTGGGAGTGATACACACTAAGGAAAAAAAAATATATCGGGGCATGGACTCAATTCCCTGGGAGGGAATGATCTCTTTTCTCTTTCAAAGGGAGTTAGGGTGTAATTACTGAGAAAATAAGTTAAGGCTAGGAAGAAAGGAAAAAAAAAAACCAACCCTGTCTACCTACTAGGACTCCCTGCACATATATTTTGTTCTCCCTTGCTCCTGCCATATCCACCTTGAGCTTTTCACATGCTCTTCCTGCTGTTTACAGCCCTCCCCTGTCAGAGACCATGTGCTGGCTGGCACAGGCTGACCATGCCACTGTGACCAGGGAGAGTTAAGAAAAAGCTTTTGTTCACTTGGCTCCATGGCCCCATATCAGAACAGGGCAGCAAAGGCCCCTTTCACATGCAGTGACACAGTGTTACTGCAAAGTTCTACTTGTACAGAAGGAGAAATGTGTGTGCTGGACTCACACAGATCCAGCCTTCCGTGTCATTTGAAGGAGCCAAAACAGAACAGCGACCCTGTCCCTGCACCCTGGACTCGGATGATGAGAAGAACTGCTAAGTTTGAGCTTGACTTGTCTCAAGATGCCTGGAGTTTCTGCTTGACTTCAGGGTTCCATTAATAGATGATACATGTGTGTAAATCCTCCCTATGCCTCCAAAAAACCTTGATGCAGAGCTTTAGAAAAATGGAGATAAAAACTTAATACCTTAGGTTATTAAAATCTCAGCACTTCTTTTCCTGCAGAAGCTTTTTGCAATATCTACTAATCCTTTTCCTCCACAAAACTCCATATCCTATCTCACAATATACTTTGCTGTGTTACTGCTAATCTTTTAAATCTGTGCATGCTCTTCAGGGGGTGGACATTAACACAAGCACTGTGAGAGCATTGCACTTAGGGGATGTTGGATGTGCTGCCTTCAGCTGCAAAGTCAGGGTTAGAAAAGTCTCCTCCACCCGTGCCCACCCCACCAGCACCATCAGCACCACAGGGCTGGGGCAGGAACTGCATGAAGAGAGGCAGCAGGTTGTACAGGGGAGGGGAACTTTTAACAGGGCTTTCTTACCAAAACCAGGATGCTATATATGCAAAAATCAGCATCTCTTAGAAACCACCTCATTCTGCAAATGGTGAATGCTCCCTGCATGTTGAAACTGCTCCTTCATCTCTGCTTTGCAAAAATGAAACGAGCAGAGAGAGAACTGTAAAGGCCGGTGCTACAAAGCCACAGGTTGTGTTGACAACACTTACAGGTTCACAGTGTCAGCTTTAGTTTTGTTCAAGTCTCTACCAGCAAAGATAAAGAGAAACTTGCCATTCCTTTCCTGAGATAAACCCCACCACAGTATTTTTCCATTCAAGGATTTTTTTAAAGAGAGAAAGTGGTAATGTTTGAATTAAATTCTGTATATGCACATGGAAATAATTTTTAGAAGCTTTGTGGCAGGCCAAGTACAAAACAGAAGTTCACTCTAAGTCAGGTCCTTCTCCCTGTAGAACAGAACATTGTTCTGCTTATTCACATAGAGAACCTCTGATGCATTTTCCTATACTTTTATTTTAAATGAAAGTAAAATGCTTGCAGTAGTAAAAATGCAGTGGTTGATCATGTTCTAAACTTAAAGAACTGTTTCCAGAGATGAAGCTTTTCTGCAGAGAAGGAACACCTCAAACTCCAATTTATGTATTAAAAAAGCAGTTAACTGTAAAGAATATGGGAGAAAGTAGGAAAAAACCCACTAAAGCCTAGAATTTGTGTGGGATAAGATATGAAACCACAAAAAGTCTTAATTTGCCCGTGCACGCAAACAGGCAGGCTGTGGCATGGCCAGACACATACAGGACAGTTTAGGTCGGCTCTTATCTTTAAATCATCTACATCTTTCCTCTTTTCTGCCTCTGCCCGTTATGTCTCCTGCTGAAATAAGAAGCAAAGGAGATACAGGTACAGCCAGGACAGTGTCCTTCAGTGTTTGGGTGCTGCTCTTTTCTGCTTCAAATGAAGCTGCAATCTCCTCTGCATTTGTTTCACCTTATCAATAGCAGAGGAGCTCACATCCTCCAACCCACTCTGTAAGAAGAGAGTTTGTCTCTCTCTGGGGCCCCAGCTTTATTATCAGAACTGTGAGAGAAGGCCTTAAAATGCTTGTCCAGCACTTTCATTTGTTGTGCTGTGATGTGGCTGCTGTACTCGCTGAATATGTAGATTTAGAAGTAAGTTTCTAAAGCAGGGCTCGGGAGGTATTCCTGTTAATCCCATTATCTGATAAACGGATTTTTGAACACACCTCCCGCCATCCTGCATTAATAACTCTCCTTCAGGCACAGTAGGAAATGAAATTTAAATGCTTGTGAGAAGCTGATGGACCATAGTACAAAATCACGGAATTAAACAAAAAACAAGTTCATGGAAAGTTGCAACATTGTCCAGATCTTATCTCTCACTCTCTCCTGACAGTTCCCCATCTTTCAAAGTTACCAATTGGACCTGCTGCTGATTTCCTGCCCATTTGTTGAATGTGCTTCCCCATGCAACTTGTCTACCCCAAAGTGTGCTGGAAGCTGAGCAATACAAGATCTGACCACTCCTGGAATTTATGAAATTCAGATTCTGCTCCAAAGCTGGACACTGGCTCTTGCACCTGAGGAAGCCATTCATTATCTTCTGAAATACACCAAATCCTATAATATAGGGGGTTAAAATTTGCATTTTTACTCTAATATCTCTGCACGTTAGCAGGACTTTTCCATCACATCACTGTGAAGGATGGCAAAGAAAAGCTATTGCAGCCCAGACAACCAGTTGATACTGAAATCAAACCTTTACATCCAGGCCATCAGTCTAAATTCAGTATAGGTTGCCAGCAATGCAGAACACTGGTTTTCATTTATCTGTACTGAATGGATATGGAGCCTGGACTTAGAGTCTCCTTATAAAGATGTATTTTCAGGGAAGAAGCTTATCAGTGCCCTCTGAATATTTATTATCAGAGCTAAAGGTTATTTCCTTGAAAATCTGTGACGCCATAGATTGCAGTGCTACAACAAAAGGACCCTACATCATCAAGGATTTGAGGACAATGTACACAAGTTGCTGAGAACAGGCTGGAGTACAAACTTGTTACTGCCCCATCTCCCCACACTGAGAGGCATGGGGTACAGGAGAGGCTTGATAGCACCCACTCCCAAAAGGGGCTCTGGGACACAGAGCTCACAGGCCAGAGAAAACCCTCATAAGCTGCTTTTCCAGAGAAGCCAGCACAGTCTGCCCATGGGGTCAAAAGAGGGAAAGAGACCATAGGACACAGTGCTCCAAATAGCCAAGGTGCAGCCACCTCAGCTGGGGGGTGAGGAAAGGTGAAACCAGCAAGTGACACACTCAGCACTGGAGATGTGAGTCCTTCAGGGTGTCCTTGTAGTGACAGGCCACACTCTGTGGAGAGAGGAATCTATTCCTTCCCTGTCACCCATCTTTTGCTTTTGATGGGCAAAAGAGGTCATTGGGCCTCTTTTACTCTCCACAGATAAATTCTTGAGTCCTGAGGTTTTCCACTGCCCTTGGCTGGAGCCCACAGTTAACAACAGCACATTTGTTTGTGTAACCCACTTGACTAAAGAAGTAAAAAGTCGAGTCCCACCAGTCCCAGTTCTAAGAGCGTGGCAATAAAGAGGGACTTGCTTTCCAAAACAAGCAGGAGAACCAGCTCAGCTGGGGGGTTCAAGTCCAGACTTGCAGCCTCTGAAGGAGTCCAGCCTTTTGCCTCGCCAGGGCATTTTTAATGAAGGACTGGCTGCTCCTCTGTTACCGGGTGGGAACTGGGAGCGCTGGCATCTATCCCGTGTCAAAGTGAGATTCCTTGGAAGATTCGTGTCTGTGCTGCTGAGAACCGGGATTTCTGTGAGCAGCTCCCCGCGGCGGGAGCCGGGATGGGTACGGGACATGGGCTGGATGCGGGAACCGGGATGGATGCGGGAACCGGGACGGATGCGGGAACCGGGACGGATGCGGGAACCGTGCACTGCCCGTCGCGGTCGCTAAAGGGAGCTCCAGGCTCAGAGCTCGGCTCTGCCTCCCGCTTCAAATGTCACCCAACCCGTTCTCTTCCCTCCTCCACTAACCAGGAACATGGAATTAATGAGGCATTTACAGGGTCATTTGCGAAATATAAATCTGCTCCTTCACTTCAGGTTTGCAACACAGCAGCTACAAACCCTTTGGAGAGCTGGGCACGCCGTAAGGGTGAGATGCGCACCATTTCACCGAGTATTTCCCGGGAATGTCTTTAAGATACGTTGTATTTTCGAGCCGAATTCTGTAATTGGTCTAAAAAGTATTCACAGCCTAAGCTTGCAAAGAGAGGCTCAATAAATCCCCAGTACTGCTCATCAATTTTTGAAGGGTAAGGTTTTAAAAACATAGCTACGCATCACATACAGCTTACAACAGAAACACAGGGCTGAAATAAAGTACCTCCGCTGATTTAATGTGATTGGCTTTGAAGGGATGCTGTATAACACCAGAATATTTCAGTCACAAAGGCAGTGCTTGCCGAGGCGCACATCACCCTTTCACAGAAAAACACACGGCAGTTTTGGATTCCTGCAGCATCGTCAGTGCAATCAGTGCCCAAAACATTGCAACAGGTAAGCAGGGCAGTTCAGCAGAAACACCCCGAGACTCCTGAGACCAGGAAAACACCACCAAAAAACCTTCCAAACCCCAAACAAACAAAAAAAAACCCCACCCCAAACCCAAATCAAACAAAACCACAAACAAACAACCACAAAACAAAAACAACAAACTAAAAACCCCCACAAAAACAAACACACAAAACCTCCTTAATTGTTTTGCAATGGCAGTGTGATTTAAACACCGAGCAGCAAAACCCCCAGGGAACAGCATCTGCTGCGAGGCAAGCACAGCCTCCAATTCAAGTGTCCCTGAAGCAAAAAAATCAAAACCTGTAAGGACCTCCAAAGGCAGGGATGGTTGGGAAGGGCTGCTCGAGGGGCTGGGGACCAGGCAGGAGAATATTTCTCACTTTAAGTGTTTCTAGCAGGTGATAAAGCTATAAAAGCTGCTCTTCTGGTATGAGCAATGGTACCTTTCCCAATTTTGCTGGCCCTCCCGGGGGAGCTCTGATTAGCCAGTTTTGTTCAGTCACTGCTGGAGTTCACTGTTTATGAAGATGTGAAATACCTTGTTTTCTACAGTCTCTTCCTACAAAAAAAAAAAAAACAACAACAAAAACCCAAACCCATGGACTTCTTTGGGGGACTGCTTAGAAACAGGTGACCTTGAGATACTTTCTGTATGTTATTTGTCTTAAAGAGACTCACAAGTCAATAATATATTCATTATCATTATTCAGTTAATGCAAAGCAGTACCTATGGTGCAGAAAGCAATAGGGGCAAGCAGGCACTCTCAGAAAGAGCTGGGAAATGTCTGAGAGGGAGGAAATTCCCACCACTAGCCTATCTGCCATGCCAAGCCTGTGCCTGTACAGATGCAAAGCTATGGGTATTCCAGACAACTCATGATTCATGTTTATAATTACTGCCAGCATTTACAGGAAAAAAAGTTTTGGGTTTTTTTTCCCTGAGGGCTATATACTCCAGCTCTGGCTCCTCACCTGACCAGCTGCAGCAACAATGAAGAAGAGGGACAGTTTCTATCCCAACTCTGGAAAAACCCCAACCAACTCCACACTGATGGTCTGAACATTACTTAGCCACCCATTAGTGACAATAAAATCCTCCAATCAGATCCAATAAAAAACCCCTAAAAATTAGACCCTGCACTTAACAAGACAGGGTTATCTGCTGCTAACCCTGGCTGACTGCTCTCCACAGGGCATGAGTAGATGTGCCATCAGGAGGGAGGTGGGAAAGAACAACCTCCCTTAGTTCACACAAGTGCAGCAGAGCTCATTATGTGCCCTGCTGCCTATTGCTGGGAGAGGTTAGAAATGCTTCTTTATTCCCCCTGCCCTAATGCACTTGCTGCCTTCCTCATTCTGTTTATTTTGTGCCACCAAAGCAATGACAATCAGCCATGGGAAGCATTATTCCCTTATTCCCCAGCCTCCTTTCTGAGGTGAGCACAGTCCTGAAATAAGAGCAACTTCCAAAATTAAAAAAAAAAAAGAAAACAGAAAAAAGGAAAAAAAATTACTGCCACACCAGTTTCTATTCAAATTACTTGGCACATTTCTCCAGTTCTTTAGCTGGAGACCAGGGTTCACTTCCAGCTCCCCAGCCTTCAATACCTCGGGACAGTGAGTGCTGGCACTAGCTGAAACCTGGTGACCTTCCTTTGAGAATATTAAGTCTTGCTGGAGTTTCTATGAGGTTAATCGATTCCACTCCGTCCTCTCTTGTGAATTCCTCGGACAGGAAAGAATAAGGAGATAAAAAGCCAAGGGAGATTTTCATGCAATCCTTATAGCCTCAAGATTGCTTCAGTTTTTAATGGTGTTTGTCTCAGTCTCACCATCTTTGCAAAGTGTGCTGCTAGATACTCAAATTACTCCTTAAAAAAAAACCCCAAATACTGAACTGCACTTTTAGTTTGCCAAGACCACCCAGTCTGTGCCATATTTGAAGTACTACACAGCAAATTACAGTGCAACACCGTGTGAGTTACCAGAACCACTCGAGATCCCAAAACCTTGGGAAGAGATTTACCTTGTACAGCCTGGCACGCAAAGAGCATTGAGTGCAAGGAAATCTGAGTGGTTGTAGACACATGGAAATTGGCATTTTAAACACTGCCCTATGGTTGCCATCAGGCAATACTGAGCCTGATCAAATTGCCAGACCCTCTTTCCTCTTTGCCACAATTTCTATTGACTGGGCACTCACAAATGCAGTTTTGTTACTGAAAGGTCCAAACTCATCACTCTGCAGCAGCTGGAGCTCAGTGGTGCCTCTGTATTTTCTTGTTGCTGATGGAAAACCTGGACTGGCCTCCAGACTTTCCTCTTGCTCCCTCACACTGTGAGTTGCACCATGGCTGGGGCAGTGGTGGGCCCTTGTCTAATGTGGACAGTTCATATGTGACAGAAGCAAATGCTACATCAGAGAAATACTGAAGGAAGCAAAGTGTTAAAATCCCCTTCACTCCCCCTGAGTAAACTGGTCTCCAGAAGGCTGTCCCATCAAGGCCCTGCTCTTGTACCAAAGTTTGGGCACACTTGGGGTTGTGTACAACACTGGGCACAGGAGTGCTTGGGTTGTGTACATGACTGGGCTGAACTGGCCCCTGTCCTGCTCAGGGCCAGCAAGGAGCACCAGTGCCCCCAGGGCCCCAGCATTTATGGAGCTGTGGAACACACAAGGCATCCTCAAAAACAGCAGATCTGACCAAAAGGGTTTTTATGCTTTTAAAGCATCGCCATTCCATTGCCTGCCCCTCGCCTTCTGTGATCAGTGCAGCTTTGATTTGATCAGGATCACTTTACCCTGCAGGTCCCCAGCCATCCCAGCCAGCAGCAGCAGGAGGATCCACATGGAATAACTGGGCAAGGACTGCTGGCACAGCCCAGCTCTGCACAGCACTCAAATCCCTAAATAGCAGCATGAATAAAAATAGTTCAGTTTGGACATCTAAAAACCAAAATGGAATAGGAATATATTTAAATCAAGAGGTAGTTTCTGAAATGCAGAGTGATTCCTAATTATTTGCCACTGTTCATAAGGTTGTACTGAGAGATGCTGCTTCGCTTCATCATGTTTAAAATGCCACACAAACATCACACAAATATCTGACATTTTGAGCAGTCTTTCCATTCTTTAATCTTAAAAAAAAAATCTTCATTTTTCTTCTAGGTTACAAACACTGATTAAGAGTGCTATATAATCTTTGGATTCATTTGTCCAACAATCATCTAATTAATTAATCATTGGTAATTAAAATGACCTCCTTTTGACTGATACCTGATCTCAGAAAGGTTCAAAAGAAACTTGACACATGTTGTGTCATGTTCCAGCATAACCCACTACAGGTATTTTATCATGTTATGCCACATCTGGTTTCTAGAGAACAAAATCTACTGAGGAGCAAATTAAAGGAGGAACCAGTTGTACACGTATCAGATCTAACCAGTTCAAATATCTGGCAGCATACAGGAGCAGGTGAACTTCCAGTGTACTTGTAGGACCATCATTAACCCCAGAAACAGCATTATCTCTGGATATGCCTAAGCAGGGACATCTGATAACATATTATCTGTGCAATCCCTGCTGTACTTAGGTGCTACAACCCTCTTTAGAAAAAATCTGACTAAAATCTCAGCTAAACTGACAAGAGAGAAAAGCACCCCTCATGTTTTGCCTGTACAAGTACTGAAAGCCCATAGACATCGAATCTGAGACGTGGAAACTATGAGGAAAATGAGTGGTGTGGCCATCCTACACCTCCTGTGATTTCCTTACCTTACATGGGATCTGCAGACTGACCCACACCCCCTCTCTTGCACTTCCTGGTCACTGCAGTGATGAAGGGAAAAGGCTCCCAGGTGGTTCAGATGAAAAATCACCATGAAAATCTCAGTTCTCTAACCACATTAAATAATGCTGTTCAGGGAATGCTGCTACCCTCATCCCATGGGCAGGCCAAACCTCAGACAGGGAAATCCATGTGCTTCAAAGATTCAGGGCACTTGGCTCTCATTTGTCTTTTCTAGGTGTTTCCTTCTCATAGATCCACCAATGCACAGCTCTGACTTCACTTTTAAAATTAATTAAAATGCAGCAATAGCATTTACTTCTTTCTTCATTGATATTTTGTCAATTTGAGGAGGAAAAGCATTTTTTGGGAATGATAGTTCAGCCACAGAGTTGAAGTCCTGCCATCCTCACAGCAGCACAGTTGAACATTTCCATTGAGTAAGTTGATGGGTGAAAACAGATATAAACATTTACAGGTTTTTTGCTTAGGCTAAATAGGAGCTTTTTAAAACAAAGATGAAACAAGTGAACCAAGGGGTTTTGGGGCAGAAAAATCTATAGAATATAATAAGTTGTAGGTCTCCTTCCAATGGGGTATTGGTTTTCAGTATACAATTAATAACAAGAAAACTGTATCCTGACTTTGGGGTCTGCATCAGCATCCTGGAACAAAAACAACCATAAATTAACATCAATTATTTATTAAAGTTCCAATTAACCTGGCTGACACTGATATACTTTAACAAGGTACACTTAGATAAAAGAAGCAACTCTCTAATTACTTGGAATGGGACCTCCTGACCCATTCTGCTCTTTTATCCCAATGCCAACCTAATGAGGAAGGAAGTGTGAGACAGGAAACTGTGCAAAGCTGTAGCACCACAAGATGCCCCTTGGGAAATGATTTTACCTTCTTACTAATGATTAATACTTCATTGCTCTCAGTGACTTTTAACTGTTTTCAGAAGAAGTGTTTTTGAGGCTGAAATTGCTAATGTTCATTTTAATGTGGAAATCTGCCATCTAATGAAGGTCCTGTTCACATGTTCCTTCTCTGTGACACACCACATAGACATAATTTGTGATGGTGGCACCCAGGGTTGCTGTACACAGATTTAAAGTGTGCACTCTTCGTCCAGGTCTGAGTGATGATTACAGTTAATTTTACACCTTAACCAGAACAATTGGTTTAAACATATTTTTCAGCAAGGAAATTTTGTGCAAAGACCGAGGGCAAAAGCAGACTTGAGTAAAACCTGTGCTGCCTGTAGGGAGAGCAACAGCAAGGTCAGGGGTGAGGGTGGATTCAGGAGGGTGTTTATGGAGCATCTAATAAGGCACAACTTTTTTCGTCCTTTCTATGTTCCTTGAAATCAGATAACTCTGGATACTATAACCAGAGGAATAAATCCAGAGGCATCTCCTCTCCCTTACGAAACAACAGGTGGTTGTAGAGTGTCCAGTCCAGCAGTCTGCTCTTGTTCAGTTCTGTTCAATGCTCAACTCTTCTACCCTAGACTGATCCACCAGATTTTGACCATATGCATTCATGCAAAGGGCCACGAGAGCTGGTTTTTTTTCTGGTGTTGTGTTTTTTAAATCACTCAAAAATATTGTACTCTACCACTGAAAGACAGTTCCACAAAGCAAGGCAATTCCTGTAATGAAAACTGCAGAAGAACTAACTTGTTTTTGAAGAACAATCTTTTGTCAGTGCCAGTTCTTTCTCTGTGTCTTAGCAGACTTTCTTAGTGTTATCAGCACTTTAAATAGTTTGAAATTAATGATGATGCTGACCCCTTCTTAGTAGTTTTCCAGTGTAATAGAGCTCGAGTCTTGGCTTTCACACTTGATCTCCCACTAGCCACACAAGTCTGACTTCTGTCCTTTTGGAGAAGAGGTGTTGGTGGAATCCATCAGAGGCACCTCCTAATTATAGTCACAGTTTTCAAAACCCAGAGGGAAGCAAACTCGTCACTGGGATTTCAGCTGGGTGATTCCTGCAGCAAGAGCTTTCCTGGGCCCTTGCAGTCAAAGGTTATCTGCCATGTAAGCCATGTCAAAATTTACACTTAAACACATTGGGTCATGCTCTTCCCTACATGGAATTTCACTGCAGAGGGAGGGAGATTTTCCTCTAGTGCTGCTGAAACACACAGCACTGGAAGAGAATTTCAGCAGCTCTAAGCCTGGAATCACAACTCCTTTCCCAAACTATTGCTGATGGATGTAATGTGCTCCATTTGCAAAAGCAGCCAGCAGACAATTCCCCAAATACAGCTTCTCCTGCAAGACTTCGAGAATTCCTTTGCTTTAGTTAGGAATTTTGTCCCTATCATTTTCCTCCTAACTTTGAGCAATTTTTCCAAAGCCAGCAGAGAATGAAGACAAACCTAAAAGAAATTCTTTAGTTGCTAAAAGGGTCAGAGTCAGGTCATCTGCAAGATTTGAACAGTTCATCGATGCCCCAAGCTAACGCTGCCATGTGCATTATCCTCCTCCCCTGCATTTTCTGCAGGAATATGTCTGGATCATTCAAGTAGTTTGTGAAGATTGAAAAAAGTTATACAATCAATTTTTGGCCTTTTGTGACATCCCCAGCGACTTCAGTAAGCCCTTGTGGAAAAAGGCCCATGCACAGTTCATACGTGATGCACACCCCTTGATCCAGCCCCATTTAAGCCAGGGTCTAGTTGAAACATCAGTGGGAATTGAATCAGACTGACAGACTATTATATGTGCACCATAGGGGACTCGCTCATAAGTCTCTTGTGGCAAACATGCTACTTATACAGTATCCCATTCAGATAAGTGACCTACTTATTGGTTGCATGTTGTAAGCTATTTTGGCGAGAGCAATGTGATCCTTGCTGCTCTTTGCTTTGAGTAAACTTTAGCCTTTGGGTATAAGAAGAGGGAAATTTGACATCCATGTAATAGAGGACAGCCATATACATTCAGAGTGGGATTTTCAAAACCATTCATAACCGCAGAAAGGAGAAAGAATAAACTCACAAAGCTTTGATTCTCAAAGGAATACAGTCATTTAGTAAATATCTAGGTGGCTTTATTCTCTATCACACTGGAATGGGCCTAAGTCCTGGGAAAATAGGACAATTATTTGGTATTGCATGGCTGCAGGTGTACAGGAACATTAAGGAGTATTGCCATCTCTATTTCTTACCATTTGAAGGGAAAAAGTCCAATTTTATTAGACTATTACTAGTGTAAAAAGAGGGTAAAGGACAAGACTTCAACTTTTTTTTGCTAGTTTGTGCTATTGATTAAATAAGCCCATCATCTCCTCTGCAAGACTTTGCTTAGGAGTGAACAGATGTAAAACCCACCATAGCATATCCAAAGAAAAACACCCTTTTAAAAATGACACAGAGAGGGAAAAACAGTGTTGTTCGTTCTTGAGATCTTATCTCTTTCCCTTCCAGCTTTATCCCTCCATTGTTTTATGCAAAGCAAACTGTCAGCAAACTGCAGGAGGAGCTGTCCTTATCAGCCAGGGCTGCCCTGGCACACGTGCCTCAGCACGGGCTATAAATGCATGCACACCCTGGCTCCCAGTTCAGATGACTCTGTCCACTGGTGAGCAGCTTGTGAAAGCCCTTCAAAGCTCTTCAGTGAGCCAAGGGTGACAGTTTACTCAGTCTTTTGTAGCTCCTCTGACCCTGCCTCGTTCAAAGGAAAGCTTTTTTTTCCCCTTCCTAATTCCTCCCACTCCCTCTTTCAGAGGAATGAGAGAAAATTTAAGTGCCCTGCTTTGACACTCAGCTTGCTGCTTGCGTGCAGTCAGGCCAGCTGCCTCCCCAGATCTCCACTGCATTGTCGATATGCTCCTCTTGTGCCAAGACAAAATTTATAAATAGATTTGCCCAGTCAGTAAGCCCTTTCTCTTTAGAAAGACAGGGATTCAGGCAAAAAGAGGATTATTGATAACATGCAACATCTTTATTATAGCAGAGACTGCTACTGCTACTATAGTTAAGGACCTGTCAGCATTTCCATTGTAAGATTTTTTTTTTTTTGTGCAAGGGTTTAACTTGGCAGTAAAAATTTAAATGTACTTGAAGCTGGACTTTTTCTTGCAAGAATTCAGCAAGAGTGTTAGGCACAGGGCTCTCTCCTCTGCCTAATTAGCAGTGAATTCAATGAGTTTTAGAGCTTCTCTTGTGAATATGCCTCTCCTGTTTTCTGAGCAGTGGTGAGTAACACCTGATCCACCATCACGTATTACAGAGCAGAGAGAAGAGTACAGGGCAAACAGAGGGCCAAATCCTGCTCTCATTAGTAATGGTGCTTGAATAGCATTTGGCCATTACAAGAACACAGTTTTGGCTAACTTCCCATATTTTCATCTACCAAAAAAACAGCAGAGAGAGATGCTAAAAAAAGTCTTTTCAAAATCATCTCATTTAGGTAGTTAATTTTCCTTGCAATGCATGCTGGTAGGACAGCACAATCTGCCAAGTGATGAATGTGTCTTGGGAGTCACCAGCCCCACCCCTCTCCCCTTGTAGTCTGTGCCTCTCTTCAGCCCCTGGCAAATTGCTTAATTTCTGCTCTGCCTCAATTTCAGGATTCAGGATGGAAAACAGTAAAACTCACACAAATGGTTTTGCACACAGAATCCATTCTGCTGCAGCTCAAGCACTTTCTGGCAGGAAATAATCCGGCTCCCTTGGACTTGAGCAGTAATTAGCCCGAGTGCAAAGCCACGGCTTGTTACTGCAGAGTCCCTGGCATCCCCAGACTTGTGTAACTTCAGTAGTCTTGAGGACAGGACTGCTGAAATACTGCAGTGTACACACAAGGGTTTCCTAAGGCCATCTTTGCTTTCAACAGTGCTCACAGACACATGGGAGTAAGCAGCAATGTGTCCTCTGATCAATTTTCTCCTCTTCTTCATGTTTAAAAGAAGAGGAGTAAAGTATTTTTGTATTTCATGGTTTTCATATCTTTTGGGGGAAGAAGAAAAAAAGAGTGGTGTGTTGAAATTCAGCCACTGATATTTGCTAAGATTTATGAAAAAAATGGTAAATTGACTGGGGGTCTGCATGGAGGAGTGGTAGATGTATTTTCCTCTGCCTTGCTTCTCAGTGGGATGCTGCATGTCTTTTTCTCACAACCAATACAGCAGAACATTTTGCTTTAAGGATCTGAACAACTTTGCTCTCTCTCAGCCTGAAGTTAAACCCTTAATATTAGGAGAATGTGGGCCTTTCTCAGGGTGCTTTAAGCCCAGTTGTATGTTACATAAAGGCCTTTACACACATGGCACAAAACATTCTTTGACTTGTGTCTCTCAACATTTGTATTTGTGGTCAACTGAGTAGTATCTTTTGTGTGCTGATCCCTACAAAAGAATAATACTCATCTGTTTTTTCTGTTGACAAGATCTTCAAATCCTACTGCCCCTCTGACACATTAAAACAGTGCATTTCTGTCTAGTTTTATTTTTATGATATGAGGATTTAGCTAAGACTTTGACACCATGGAAACTAGACACAGGACATGATCCTGTTCTGTGTAAATATATCCCCCAACTTTCAATCACACTTGCCTCTTTTATATTTCCTGAAAACTGCTCTTTACCTTCCTCCATGCAGGCAAGATTTTTGGCCAGCAGGATCACCTTGGGCCCACCCTTAGCTTTCATCACCAGCCATTAACACTTCAAGAGAGAATCACATGCACTGAGTGGAGGGGAGGCAATACAAGCAAACAGGCCCTGAAATGTGATGTAGCATCATGGAGGTAATTCTCAAAGAAATTGAATGTTAAATGGAAAGCAACTTTTAACCCTCATACGTGCCAAGTGCAACTTTAATGAAGCAAAGCAGATCATCTTTTTCCTTGTGCTATAACAAGAAAGGACTGTCTCTTTCTTAAGCCATCAGCTCCACTACAGATCTTTGGTATTTTCTATTACTGTCTTTGGGCATTAGTTTTTTATGCCTAGTTATAGCTCACAGTCATAACACTCATTTATACTTCTTATCTACAGGGCTACAACATTACCATTATTATTTTTGTAAACGACCAAATTATCCCTTTGTTATAGTTCACACAGGTTCTACTCAAGTAAAGGAGGCAGGAAGGACAAGCCTGAAATGCAATTTGATGAAAACAAATTTCCCATTTCAGTGTGGCATCAGGTAGCTGCACTTCTGGAGACAAAAAGCTGTACCTGTCTCTTAAAATCAGCTTTGTGGGCTAATGTGGGTTTTTCTACCGCTGTGAAATCAGGACACAAAATTGAGGCCAGAGTCAGGAGCTCAGTGTAGTTATCAGGTAACCTGGTGCAAGCGAGGGGGCACACACACACAGTCCTCACAATGCAAAATGGAGCTGCCTCTCCATTCCTTTCTACTAGACACAGAAAAAAGCCCTAGGAAGGCCAAAAAAGAAATTCCCCTCCAAAAAAATTTCAGTATTTTTGCCCACCATGGGCTGAGTGGCTATTTTTGAGCTGCTTGTTTTAAGTGTCAATGTGCTATTTTGCCTGCAGATGAGAGTGAGCTGATAGCTGAGTGAAGCAAGCAAGACATGCAGTAGGAGTTGGAACAAATGTCTTAAATTTTTGAGCCTGTCTGTTTTGCCAGTGACCCATAGAGTGAGGAGCTGTGTCAGCTAATCACTCAGCTGGCAAATACCTCGACAGACAAATACCTCGTGGTGACATCTGATGGGGTTGTTACAAAGCACCAACCTTTCAGGGCTTGGAGCCAAGGCTGAGCCACAGCCTGGTGCTTGTGCACAGCCCCAACAAGTGCAAAACACCCCAAAGTGTTCAGATGAATTCCTTAAAGAGCGGGCGTTTGTGTTTACTTGGGCATTTTTATCCTAAACCAGTGATGATAATTAACTGATTAAAGATATCACAGTCATCAAAAGCGATAGCATGTTTTCAAGGAGCATACAACAATAGCTCAGTGCTTGTATGGCTTTAACTGTAAAAGCAAATAATTACATCCTTTTCAGGGCTTGAAGAGAATTGCTTTCAACTGTAAACAAGACCCATGAAAATTCTCCAGCACAATACCCATTTTTAAATGCCCATTTTTCCTAAAGGAAAAAAAAAGTTTGCAACAGATGGGTTTCGGGTCCATATTTAGGAACTAATTAGTGATATGGACAGTACTCAGATAATCAGATGAGGCTCTGCTCGTCATCAAGGTGTCTTGACCCATGGATGGAATTAGCCCAAATCTATTTTTTTTTTAAAAATCACAACAGGGCTCCACGTGCAATGCTGGCCACACTGAGAGGAATGCAGATGACCTCAGGACTGAGTCAGTTCCTCTATCATTACTCTACAAACCACTGCAGTGGCTGGTTCACTTCTTTCCATTTCCCCTCCCAGCATCTGATAAATCTCATATTCTTTGTGCACTGAGAAATAGGGACTCATTGAAAATTCTGGATGCAAACCATAGAGGAAGGCAATGTGTGAGCACAGCTCCGTTTGCCTCACAAACCTTTTGTATTCTGATAGATTTTGGTGCCTGGGATTGATCTCTGTATGAGCTGCACAAACAAAACACAGGTCACAAAGGACCATCCAACAAATAAACCTAATTACGGATACCTTCCACCTGACACAGTCAGCAGGGTTTTTACATCAGCTTTCTTCTACCCCAACTTCTCTGGGGTCCGACCCCATCTCCCCCAAAGTGGCAACAGAACCAGATTTAACTGGACTAGAGTTAAGTGGAGCTTTGCAAACGTAAGTTATAACCCATTCAGTAAACTAAGTCTGATATCAAAACTGAAGTGTTTTAAAAGTCCATTTTTAGCTGGTTACACTGGAGCAGGCTTGCCAACCTGTGAGGTATAAAGTGTATGTGGAGTGTGGAACTACACCAAAAGTCCCTTTCACATCAGCAATCTTAAGCACTCAGCACTGAGCATTGTTGCTTTGAATGTTTCCAGCTCCTGAAGCAATTCCAGGCAGACATGCTGACAAAAGAATAATTTTATCAGCATATGGCTGATCACAGCATCCAATTCCACCAGTATGAAATGGCCCCGTAGCGCACACCAGCATTTCTGCATACAAGTGGAACAGATGCTGCAGAGATCAATGTAATAACAGTTTAATTAATTTTGGTGTCAAAGTCAAATGCTTCCTTATTTCCAGTTGACACATCCCTAATTTCATGGTCGGCTCTATAAATTTTGGAAACAGGAAGAGAAATTTGATTTGAGGGTTAAATACCGGAGAAAGGCCTTAAAAATGCAAGAGAAGCACTTCTTCATAGTATTCATAACCTTGAAGCCATAGTGCTGTTCATTGTCCTCACTTTGTTATGAGTGTTCTACAGTCACAGTTTCATTTTCACAAAACACATCCCTTGCTCCAAGCATCCTCTGGCATAAAAGTGTAGCAGCATCCTGGAACAAGATCCCATTGCAGGTGACAGACTGGGCTAGGAGTGAAGAGACTTGGCTCCAGACCTCACTCTGCAAGCAGTGTTTTCTGTTGGACATCCTGACAGTCTATTTACCACAAAAAAAATCTCATTGCATCAGAGCAAGATCTTTTACCTCACAGCACTGGTCAATGTTGTACAGCTCCTAGACCAAAATATTGTTCAGCAGATGAGCTGGACGTGGAGGAGAGGAAACATGTCCTTGGACAATTTTTTTATATTTCAGGTCACTAATAGCACCAAGCACTATCTGTATATTACAGCAGTGGAAAGGCTGCATGTCCTGCATTTCCCATTATTGCCCTACTGTCCAGCTCCACAGAACAGACAGGGGAAAACAGCATGTTAAATAAAACTACATTCAACAAGGAAGTATTGCACCCTGACATCTGGTCAAGGGAAGTTAAGCAACCCATTAATAAAACAATTCTAGGAGCTATTGACATAGTTGTGTTCTGAGTAGCCTTTGGATTGTCACAACACGGAGAAGAGACAGAAGGTGGTGAGAGATTGCTTGCTGCACAAAGTATTATTATGCTGAAATGTGTCTAGCAAATGTTTATTCCACAGGCAGGAACTACGAGTGCCTGTTGTGGTCACTTAGGCCTGAAACCCAAGATTTCAGTGATTTTGTCTGAATGCATTTGCCGAGCACTGGGTGACATTCACCAACCCAGGCAGCTTCTCAGGTTTCAGCAGGAACTAATCTGCCATCCTCCCGCATCTATCACTTCCAATGACCCAAACTAAAGAGCATCACGCACACCCCGCCTGCTCTGACACTCGCTGGGCTATCACCTCGCAATTAGGACTCTGCCTCTCAAGGCATTTCATTAGCAAGAGGTTGCCAGGACTCTGCACACGTTGTCAAACAAAGAGTGCCCCGATCACAGCAGGCACTGCCACAGAAACCCCCCACCCCTCCAGCAGCCTCCTCCCATCTTGACACAAAGGCAGGTTGAGGGGAGAAGTGATGGGGACGGGAAGAAGGGAAACCTTAGCAATGCTTGAGCAAACACATTTGGAATGAGGCTTAGGTTACTACACATGTCAAGGAGATTTTTTTTCCTCCCCCTCCTTCTCATCATGTTGGCAAACTGTTGATGACCACAGGCATGGAGGGCTCTCAACAGGGGACCAGCAGATACCAGAGGCAAAAGGACCTGGGGGTTCGTTGTGCAGAGGAAAGCATCTGACAAGGCACATCCTCTGGGTGCTTTTGTTTGAGGGCTATGCTTCACTAACAAATCCTGTTGCACTAAGATTGCAGGCTGCAGATATCCTAACAAAAACAAACCCAGGGTACTACCTTTACATCCAAATGATTTCAGGGAAGAGCTGTTAACAGCAGGATGACAAACACCACAGTCCTTGAGCTCATGTGTGCAAATCTGGAACAACTGCTTGCGTTAGGATATCACACAGAAAAATCCCACAAATCAAACACAGTAATACCAAGTGCTTGTATAGCACGTTTTACCTGCAGCTCTTGGAGCGATTACAAAGAGAAATGAAGAAGAAAGGCTCATTACCACCATTTCATAGATAAGGAAACTGTGGCACAGAAAGGAAGTGATTTGTCCTGCAGCCCAGTGGAAGAACAGGGCAGTCAAGTCAAGCCTCTTAAGTCCCAGTCCGATGCCCTCTCCCCTGAACTATTGTAGCCGACTCTGACCCTGCAGGAACTTCACATTTGTCATTATGCTTTACACCTTGATCATGAGGCTGGGTGTCTTCAAAGCACTGCCCTCAGCTCCTTGGCCAGGAGAGGAAAAAGCTCCCATGTACCTAATCAAATATAATTGCCATTCCCAGAGAAAAGAGATTCCTTCTCAACTCCTCTGGATGATAATTCACCCTGTGTTCAGGTGTAAATGTAATGCTATATGTAAGCCAAGATAAAAGTAGCTCCTCTGACCACTTTTAACTCAACATCCCTTATGCAGTAAATTTCATACACAGCTATTGAAATAGTACCAGAAATTGGCTGTAATTTTGTTGTCTATTAATATAATTTCATACAGCAGTTTTAGAGTATTCTTACTAAAACGTAGGCTCCAGGGAAAGCTTGTTTAACAATAAAAGCCTTTCACCTTTAAACACACAGATAGCAGAGAATTAGTTTAACTATTGAACTGCAACTGGGGAACAAGTTTTCACCAAGGCACTGGCCCAGCATCCTTGGAGGCTCAGGTACAGCACTTGTACCTGCTACAGCTGCAGGTGTGTCACACAGGAACAGAGAAATAGCCAGGACAGGAATATGGGTCAAAATCAGCACTTAAAAGTTAACCTGGAAAACAGGAAATCACCAGTGGGTATTCCAGAGTGTGAGCACAGGGCACTTGCAGAGGGACACTGCTTAACAAGTCCCTGCAGAGTGTCACTCCCGCGATCAGAGGTGTGGGTTTAGGATGCAACATGACTACAACCTCATGAGACACAGGAGAGCATCCTGGTGGGTAGACAGCAGGTTTCCTCCCTGTGCTGCTACCAAAAGGTCATTACTGTGACCAAGTCACACAGTTAAATTATCAGATGTGAACAGTTACAAACAGGGCCAGGGAGGAAGGGATGTTTTTCCCTTAGGTGCCTTGTGTAAACTTAGAGCCAGCTATGCACTAAAGGTGGCCATAGGTGACTTGTAATCCTGGCCAAAAGCAGAAAATCACAGGATTAAAAGTGGTGGTCAGATCATTCATTTGACTTGCAGGGGAATAAAACCCCACGATATCTGCTCGTAGACGACAAGCAGTTTTGCAGAGAACAAAGAATCTCTCTCACAGACAAATTGGTCTGCCAGGAACTGAGCCCATCTAGTCCTCACCTCCCCACCACCCTCCCCATATCTTCCCCTCTAAAAGGATCTTTTCTGGGATTCAGGGAATGCGTGTTTATAAAATAGTTCCATTCAATTAGGGCACAGAGTACAGCAGCTTTATATCAGAGGCAACCCAGAGCGAGAGCTCTGTGGAAGTGCAGGTACATGGTAATGATGACAACCCTGCACTGGTTGTAGTGTCATCACCTCTTATTCTTAATCAAAAGGCTTCCAATCCCTTCTCGACGTGTGCACTCGGAAATGAAGGGACTGCTGGAGCATCATTTGAATGTGGCAGCCCTAGATAATGATGAAACGAATAAAAGACTGACTTTTTTGTTTAGGTTTGAGGAAAGATTCAGGATTCCTCTCGTGAAAAGGCAGCAGTTTAATAGCAGTGAGGCAGAAGGGCTTCTCGTTATCCACAGAGGCTGCTGTCAGCACAGCACTAATGGCCACGGCTCGGGCTTCCCCGGAACGCTCCCTGTGCCGCGGCGCCCGAGGAACCCGTGTGCCAGGGGCTGAGTGGAGACTGCCTGAGACACTTGGCCTGGGGCTGGGAATCAGCACAGGGCTCAGCTGCATAGGCTTTCCCTTGTGGAAGAGGCAGGGACAGTGTTTCTGGGCTGCCCCAAGCAATGCAAGCCACACAAACCAACAGCTGGCTGGCCAAGTGTAGGGTCTGGGCACCTCTGCCCACAATACCTTCATGCCCTGCTAGGGAAGCAGTTGCTTCAGCAAATGTGATGCTGCACACAATGGAAAGGCCATGCAAATCAACTCTGGGGCAGGAGTTACTTCCATGAAGTAGGGCCCTTGGGCAGGCACATAGCACCTCTGGGAAGCAGCCTACTGATAAGCTGTGTCTTCCTATACACTGCCCTGCAAGGCTGATTTTGAGTCCAGATTTGGGGGAAAGGAATGGAAAGCAGCTAAACAGTTTGCTTCTCTCTATAGCTCATACATACCTCTCAACATAACCTTTTTAATATCTCTTGACATATGTTTTTGCTGTGCCTTTTGTATATGCCAGGCAACAGCCACTGTAAGTCTTAGGATCTTTTGTCTGAGGGAGGTCAGGAGCTGTGCTGAGTGACCTACTGGATACCTGCTGGTTCCATTTGGGGAATACCAATTCCATGCCAGGCAAGAGTGATAGCAAAGGCTTTTTTTTTTGTTGATTCGAAAGAGCATTATTTCAGAAAAGGAAGTTGATTAACAAACACTTTTTCAGTGACTTAGGAACCCATGGAAATAGTTTTTGTTTCTATTTCATTACTGGCCTCTTTGTCTACAAGTAAAGTTTTCACAAAAATAAATTTTGACAAGTGCAAAATTGCAACTATCTTTAGCAATTTGCTCAGCCCTTCTCAGGCATTCACATTTATCTATACCAGAGATAAATACACAAACCAAAAATCAAAACAACTACTGTTTAACATCAGCTAAAGTTACTCTGTTCACTGCAGTAACATTTGCCCCAAATGCAGAGCTGGCAAGGTCAATAGTTTCACTTTTTGTGCTTCAGCTACATTAATATAACAGTTTGCCATTCCTCTCTATTACTATATACGTTCAAAGCTTCATGAGCTATCATGAGCAGCCTGATCTCTGACACACAAGACATGTTAACAACAGCTTTTCCCATTCAGAAAGCCAGCAAGGAAGAGAAGTCAGACCTTTCAATGTATGTTAAGTAACAAATACAAGATCTCCATGATGTCCTACATGATGAAACACCTTACAGCAGGTTAGAAAAGGAGGTATGGGGAATCAATACATTTCTTCTCACAGTTACATAGCTGCATACATCACCACTTTTAACTTCACTGTCTTCAGTCTAGCCCACTGTGTCCACAAGTAATATCATAGGGACAAGGCTATAGAAAAGCCAAGGACATTATAAATGAACAATGTGGTTATTCAGCGCATACATCTCGGGTTAGGGCACAGTGACCAGCCACATAAAAAGCCCAGAACACTGTGATGAGATTTCACTGCATAGCAATACCTGTTAGTATGAACACCTAATAGGAAGAAACAGCTGATAAAACAAGCTTACAGAGTGTGCACAAGAACATGTGTTAAGTCAAGAGACCAAATGTAGTCAAGCATAAACACAAAACAGATATGTGCATGATTTCAGGATTTCCCACCCCCTCCCAATCACAGAGCCATAGTGAATGGATTAGGACATTTGGTTTACGTGGCACAGTTTGGTAGTGGGAGGTGCTCTGCAGGGGTGACCCCTGGGACAAGAGGCCAGGAGCTGCCCCAATATTGGACAGAGCCAGCTCCAAAAAGCACCTAGCCAAAACTGAGCCCAGCAGCAATGCTGGTGGCATCTCTGTGAAAACACATCTAAAGAGTAACAAACATGCCCAACAGCTACAAGAGAAAGGAGTGAGGAAAAAGTACAGAAGAAACAGCCCTGCAGGCACTGAGGTCTGTGATGAAGGAGGGGCAAGAGGTGCTCCAGGAGCTGGAGCAGATTCCCCTGCAGCCCATGGAGAAGGCCATGTCCAAGTAGGTTGTTCCCCTGCAGCACAGGAAGGCCAACATGGGAACAGCCACCCTGCAGCAGGGGCCTGCTCCAAGCTATTCTCACAGAACTGGTGCCACACAGGAGCAGCTCCTGCGGGATGCATGCCATGGGAGAGGGCCAGTGGGAGTGTGCAGGGAAAGAATGACAGTGACAGTGTTATCAACTGACCACAACTCCCTCATGTCCCTGTGCCAAATAAGGGGAAGGGGTGGAAGAGTTGGGAAAGAAGGAGTGAAGCTGAGCCTGGGGAACACAGGTGAGGTGGAGAGGGTGGTTTTATTTCCTACTTTCCTTCTCTATTTTTAAATTGAAAATAGATTATTTTCCCCAAAACCTAATTCTTTCTGTTTTGTTGGTGATGCTGATTGGCAAGCAATCCCTTTGTCTTTATCTTAATCCTTAAGCTTTTTTTTACACCTTGTTTTCTTCTCCTGCTCCGTTGAGGAGAGGGAGCAAGAGAGTATCTTGGTGGGCATCTGGCAGAAAGCTCAGGTTATTTCACTAGAACAGCGTTGGACTCTAAATACTAAAGTACAAAACAAAGCTCCACAGCTCTATAGAAAATGAGGTTTACTCTAAAAATATGCCTTAGACCAAGAAAAGTGAAACTATTGTTAAAAAAAATGAAGACCAGATTAAAATTCAAATAGCTACTACTTTTTTCCTAAACTGTAAACCAAGTGAATTAATACATCTCATTTAATAACACTTACCTTTTTGAGAGTTTAAATGCTCAATTTTTTTTGTCTCAAATTTCTTCTACTTATGCTCATTTCTGACAAAAATGCCTTCCATCCCTGCTTTCATAGCCTCTCCTCTGATACACAGAAAGTGACCTCACCTGTGAGTTAATAAGCCCAGCACCATCTTTTACTATTGGTCTGCTTCTTCCTCAGTCATTTTCAATAGAGCAATTAAAAGGCTCAGCAAAGTCATAGTGCTCTCCATCTGATTTGCAGGTAGCTTGGTGAAATGCACAGCAAGGGGTTGGCAGATGAATGTACACATGAACTTCAATAGCACAAACTGCTGAGAAAACATTTTAATCTTGGATTATAATAACTATTTCAGGTTGATCTGAGACTGTTTCCTAATCATTTCAAGCTTCATCAGTCATAAAAATGTCCATTCACTTGGGCGTGAGTTTTATGAAACCAGCCTATGATCTCATAATAAATCTCTTATAAACTAGTTGAGGATCAGCCCTGATTATGGACACGGGAAAGATTCAGCAAACACAAGACATGAGAAAACAGACTATATTTGTACTGTGCTTTAGTTATTAGGAGATCAGCTGAAGAAAAGCTGAGTTGAGAAAGGCGATTGTGTCCTTAACTAGGTAAAGAAAAATATATCTTCCTATAGCAAACCCTTCAATGCCAATAAAGAAGCTGGGTCTTCTCCTGTGTTATCTGACCTTATTGGCATTGATGTGTTTGCTGCAGGAAAAGATACTTCTCTAAAAGGTGATGAGATGCTTCTCTCCCAGCACTGCTGGGTGGGTGTGTGCTCTTACCAGGGTAAATGAGCGTCTTGGTTAACTATAAATTAACTGCAGACAGTTCAGCACCCTGCTTAGCTGTAATCCCCTATTTGGATTAGTATGTTGCTCCAATTGCATGTGCCATTTTGGGTGCTAATGAGTAAAATACAGTGTATTTTACTTACACTGAATGAACATCTTGTAATTAGTACTAACCTACCTCATTGCAGGGCTGTGCTCTCCCACAGATGCCAGGAGCTATTGCTGGTGGATAATTGCAAGGGCATGGTTTGGCCACAAAACAGCAACTTTACAGCAGGATCCTTATAACCACTTGTGACAAAACCCATGTCATCACCAGCCTCTCATGCTAAGGATCCTCCATGGAAACTCCATTGGGACCCCTGGGGAATGGAGCAATGGAAAAAAATAAATCTTTCTGAAGAAGCCTAAAACTGACCAACAAATGATGCTTCTGAGGTATTGAAATGAAAAACTTGGGTGGAATTCAGTGAATTACGCAAGCTTAATAATATCAGTGTGTCAAAACATCAGATTTACTTAATGCCATGTTCTGCTTGAGAAAATTCCTGTGTGTCTTCTCGAGAGGCAAAACATTTCAAGGCAGAACACTCAGCGATGTAGGAGCCACCAACCAAAGCCCTTTGCAGTCATGGTGCGGGCAGCGCTCCTGCGGCAGCGCAGAGCCCAGCGGGGCCAGATCCTCAAGGTGCTTCCCTCAAGGTGTTAATCCCAAAGCTCAGTGACAGAATTTTAATATCTCTGCTCGTCACCGCAGCAAAGCAGCCACTAGTCTCGTTGTAAAATAGATGTATTTTACGAACACATCAAAGCACTGTCTTACTTTGTTCTGTCCAGAGAAGAGATCAGGAGTGGAACTGTAGCCAGACATTGCTCGTGCTTGGTGCTATCCTTTCTCTAGGAACCATTCTTGGTTTTCCATTATTTATGAGTGTAGTAAAAATACTCTGGAGAGGCTCTTGTGTTTTGCAATGAATGAGCACAGCTGACCCAAAAAGATTAATTTCAGGCTAGTTTAGAGCAGTGATTAAAAACTACATAGTGCTTCTGTTTGCTTTAGATGACGTCTGCTGTGCTCAAAGATGCAGGAAAAACCCAGAGGGGAGCAGGACAGAAATAAAAATTTCTTGCAAAGAAGGTCTAAATTTAGTCCAGAGAATTAAACCCCAATGTGTCAACATAAATTTAACAGGCCCTCTTCAGAGGTAGAGGATCCGTAGCCGTATCATAGTAAAGTTGTTCGTGGGCTGAAAATAAGGTAAATTTGTCACCTTCATTTTCATCCCTCTCAAGGGAGGAAAACAGGAATGCTGCAGCACTGGGAGTTTACTCCTGTGGGGCAGTGGCTCAGCAGCTGAGCCTGAGGAAAACCCAGCTGTCCCGTATGGGATAGGAAATCTCTGGCTGAAGGAATGACAAAATATACCACCCCCTGTCACCCTCCTGCGCTCTGCTGCTGCTGTGCCAAGGAAGAGGGACTTCAGCCAGTGAATTGAGTGGAGGAGAATCCTTGGCAGAGACAAATGAGCGGGTTTAGGTGTGAATGGGTTTGCTGAAGTACAATGGGTAGTGGAACGGCTCTGCATTCCCTGGATGTGTCAGCAAAGGCCTTCTGAGAGGAGTGGTGCTGGGAGAGGGGAGGTGGGAGGAGTCAGCCTCCTCTGGCTGGGACTCTGGGATGCAGGAGCGGTCTAGTTTCTACTTCTACTTGAGAGGTCCCAAGCACTCTGAGTTTCCTAGCTGCAAGAATTCCAGATCAAGTGGTATATTTTTCTTCCAACTTTCTGTCTCATGTGATTAGTTTGTGTGCTCTTCTAGTGGGCAGTTACACCAGGGCTACAGTCTCAGAGGGGACCTCACTGCTGCTGGAATACTAATTGTGCTGGAGAGATTATTCTACAACTGTATGAATTGCTTTTCCTGCCATTTAGGTTGTAAAGTGCTAGCAGTGTGCAGTAGAAGATTTTCAGGCTATTGCACTTTTATTTTGGACTCAGACCTGGATCCTGTCACCTGCAAAACTCTGCACCTAATGCTTAGCAGGATATCATATCCTGCATTTTGCACAACTCTATCATTAGCTGGAGAAGAGAGGGAAAAGGGAAAAGAACAAAAAAAATCACCTTTGTATAACTAAAAACTTCTCAGTGGTGTTTGTTTAGTGTGAAAGAATGATTAGTAATTTTTAGTGAATAGCAATTTTCTCCCTCAAGTGACTTTTCTGCATGCCCATAGAGCTCACAAACACACCTGACCTGCCAAATGGGAAGGAAAAGCTGAGACACCAAACATTATATTCAACCTTTTTTTTTTTTACTATTTTTAAACACCAAGTCTAATCAACAGAAAGAATATAGTCTTTTTTTTTTTTTCTAAATCACCCTGTGTTTGTGGAAGCTATGTAGTTATCTATAGATATCCATATATTATGTATAGATATAGATAGAGGGGAGAGGAAAAAGGTCATCTAGATATATATATATAGAGAGATATCAATGGATATAGATAGATATATAGATAGATATAGATCTATAGATACCTAGGTGTGCTTTCCCCTGTTCCCTGCATTGTTTAGAATTGAACAGAGATGAAAGAAACCTCTTGGTTATGCCAATTTCCCCCTCTCTCTCCTCCCCGTGACATGCTGAGGAAATTGTACTCTGGTTTCTAGGACTGGTTTTCTCTGCCCCATTGTGCAACAAAAAAAGTGATTATTTTTAATGTGGTCAAGAAAGAAGCATTTTTCCCCTTCTCCTTTTTCCAATTGATTCTGCTGCAGGAGGGATCTTGCTTTGTTGTATGCGTGAGGAACATGGGGCCAGATTCACACGTGGGTAACTCCTACTGATGATGCTGGAGTTACATCAGGGATGGATTTGACCCGTGATCTGTTATTTTTTTGCCTTAACTGCAGCTTGTCTGCAAAACCTCAATCATTACACCTGGTTAGACTAGAGCCTTGACAAACTGTGTGGCCCAGCTGCTTCTTTATGAATCATCCCTTGTCTCATATAAAGAAATCCAAGACAAGCTGAACACAGCTGCTGAGTTTGGTGGCAATCACACATTTCGCCCACCTCAGGGCTGTGTCTAACCCTTTCCAGGAGCTGGGAAAATATTCTCAGCTTAAACCATCCCATTTAGAACAGGAGTAAGAATATTCACTGCCTTTACTGTAGGGAAAGGTGCTGGAATGAAACCATTGTAGACTGTACACACACAGAAGTGGTGCTACCTCTTCCTGGCTGCCTCATTAATTTCTTACCCTGCTAGCCCACCCCGAGGAACAAGAGGGCAAATTAGAATCTACAGCCAGTCACTCTTAAACCAGTAAAGCCAGCAGCAGTGCTGGGTTTTCACATGGTTGTTTCATGTGCAAATGACCTGGGATCTGCTAACATTATGGAGATGTCACTGAATGGGCCCTGTGTGAGAGCCAGCTTCCAAAGCTCCAGATATTTTCTCATGGTAAGGAACAAACTCCTCCAGGATTGGATGTGAACTATTAATAGAAATAAAAAGCTTATTTCAGAGCACTCCTGGAAAATCTGACTGGGCAGCTGGGAGGGAAGCTGAGGAAACATGGAGTCTTTCACTGTTTCTCCAGACCTTCTCCTCAAATTTTTTGAGATCCTCAAGCCCACACCATCCAATACCCTAAACTGAGTCACCCTGAGAAACAGTTTATGAGGTAAGCAAATGCTGCACAAGCTGAAAAGCAAATTTAAACAGTGAGCTTCAGAAAGATGATGAGTGGGTTTTGTTTTTGCTTTGCTGTTTTGCTTTTGAGTCAGAGGAAATGATTAGCTCTTCAAACTTCCCCAGTACTCAGGAATGTGACTACTCAGTGGCCACCTTGAAGGATGGGATGCAGACAGAGAGACTGGAAGCCTTGGGTTTGTTTTTTCTTTATCATTTTTATTTTAGATGATCATGATGCTGATCACGTGCACACATATACACAGAGTTTTCTACAACCAGCTCATTTCCTCAGCTTCCTGCTTTCCCTGGATCTTCATTTGCCCAGACAGCCCGAGGGATGGATGTTAATGTGATTATATTTTTATATCCTTTCCTGGCTACCAGAGATTCCTCATTTACTTGGGCAATGCAATTTGCCTTTTTGGCTCAATGTTTGCCCTCACAGTTGTCTTCTCCCACCTTTTGGTGCATGTGTGTGTGAAGGGATCCAAACGGGGCTTGGGAGCAGTCGTGTGTGCTGCTATCACAGAGGGAGGGAATTTCTCATGCAGGCAACAGCACTCTCAGCTTGAGGCAGGCTGCCTGGAAAAACCTCTCTTTAGGCTGTACCTGCACCCTTGGGGCCTGGCAGCCCACCCTGGGCTTGGCATGGTGCTGTCAGAGCATGGAATTTGGGAGCACACGCAGCCAGGGGGCCAAGCAGAGCCTCCAAGGGGTTTGCTGACAGCAGGGATGATTCCAGCCTGGGAATATTAAGATGTTTGGGCTGTTGTTGTGCTGTTGCAGAGAATGCCAGCCATCCTCAGACTCCAGACTAGATGTTCTTGGCTAAAGAAATTATGATTTCCTGGTGGAACAGGAGCTACTTTTAAAAATTATTGTGAAATTTCTGCAAGTGTCTCTGTATAGAGAAGCAAAAGAGGATTCCACAGAATAAGTCAATTTTGATTTGTTTAATCGTAGAGTTAGCAGATATTTACAGGGGAGGATGCCTCTCTTGATGAGAGCAACATTTTCCAGGTGCTACTTCTATTTCTTCCTTCTGTTATTCCCAGGAGGGGGATCCTTGACCTAGTCAAGGTTTTTACTCACAGTTTTTTGGACTCACATGGGAACATTCTGACCTCATACAGTGCTATTATATCTCATAGTGTCATTGAGCAGGATTACTCTCCATTTATACTTTATTGAGCAGAGGAATTATCACCTTCTCTTTGAGAAGGGAAATACAGTAACTGATTTAGCAATGGTTTGACTGTCTGAGAGAGGGTAGGTAAGACAATTTCTCAGAGGTCTCAAGAATAAAATCACAGTGGGAGAGTCAGTGTAGACCTCAGATTAATAGAGGAGTAAACTGAGGCACAGGGTAACCAAAGTGATGTAACGAAGTCTGTACCTGCCAATGCCCACAGGAGGGACCAGTGAAGATTGAGCTTTCCATGGATTCACTCAGTGGGAACTGCTCCAAGCAGAATCCTATAAAAAAGAAACATGAAATAGTTTGGAGGAAAACTGCTTGAAACTGAGCAAACACAGTTATGCCAGTGTTTGTTTTGGAAACACAATGTATGCTCAGGTGAGGAAGTGTCCTGACTTGCAGCATATTTCAGCTTGCCTGTAAACAGAGCTCCTCTGGGCTTTACACGAGAGTCACTTTCCCTGCTTTGGAGAAGAATGACAGACCATCTGTTTGACACATGACAAAAATGAAGAAAACAGAGGCCAAACACAAACTTAGCAGAACAACCTGCCACAAGAATCAATCACTATTTTCTTCTTATTTGGAAGATAATTAAGTGCAAGAGCTCAGGCTTCATGACCTATGAAAATAAAATATTTATCATTTTAACTACAATTCCAACATATATCCATACATTCTTCAGGATGCTCTGGCTCATTGCTTTTGACCAAAGCCACATCAGTGAAAGATTTGGCTCTAAATGTTCAGTCTGAGAATGCCACAGTCAGCCTGCTGGAGTCCAGTGACAGAGCAGTCCTGCTCTTCTCCTTGACTGGTGTCTATGTTAAGAAGTTGCTGATAATATCTTGAATTTTCACCTGGGTTTTCCCACCTGCTGGCTCTTGAACATGGAGGAGCCATCTCTAGGACCATGCTTTTGCTCTCCTTCACATTCTTGTCCAGTGAGAGGAAAGGAGTAGGGTATCAGTGGGATTTCCAGAAAAGAACCCAAATGCAATTGTAACAAACTGCAGTGATGACCTAACAGGAGAAGGAAGAACAGGGATGGTTAGTGAGAGTGGAACATAAACCCTCCACTTCCCACCCAACCTGCATGAAGCCAGCTGAATGCCAGTCTTTGATTTGTTTAGAAACCAAGTTACCTGAGTTCTCACCTTTGCTACATTAATTCTACCTCTTTCTTTCCCCCAGGAGTTTCCTTGACTCTGAAGAGCTCTTTTCCATTTTTGTCTCAATTCTGTTTATATTTATTTCTTCCTGCAGTGTTCTGGTTCAAATCCATCTTGACTCCAAGGGATCCTGACAGCAAAGTTAGTTAGAAAGCAGAAACCCAAGTGCTGCAAGTGGTCTTCAGGATATCCAGCCTCATTTTAGTTGTCAGGAGCATATCCTTCCTTCCAGAGCACTTTACTCTTGGTTGGGGCTATCATGTCCTGATTTTCTAACCTGTTGCTTCTAACTCAGAAGGGTCTCCAAGGCTTATCTTATCTCTTGCTTTCTCTAGGAAGCTTTTCTCATAGATATCTGCCACCACATCCCCAAAATTCTCATCCCACCCTTTCAGGGTGAGAGATTTCTTCATGGAGTTATACTCTTTCTCCTGCTTTCCAAAACTCTCTGCCAAATCTCCCACCCCAGGGGCTTTGCAGTTTTGGGGCTTTTTTAACTTTTACTGCTCGGAGGCCTCAGCTGATTGCATGGCAGACACCTCCTGCCATCCTCTTGTTTTCTGTGCCTGGAGAGGGGCAGCTGATGGTGCAGGAGATGATGTGAGTCCAGTACACCTTTACACATGCAGGAAATAAATATTTCAGGATGTGCTGCTATAACCTTTTGCTCTTCAGGCACTGAGCTGGAGATTTGGTTCTTCCCCTTTATAGCTGGTGATGGGACTGGATCTGTGCCCGTGCTCATGACAAACATCCCCCTCAGGGCTGGCCATCAAATCCTGCGACTTTGGATTTGAAGCCTTTTGGCAGCCATCCCATTTCTCAGTACAGGCCTCCTTCCAATTTGAGATAATATTTTTTTCTAGGACAAAATGGAAAAACCACACGGTCAAACTTCTTCCACAGTTTAGGAAAATCGATGCCGGTTATCCACTAGGTGACACTGTTTACCTGCAGATTTTTTCGAATTTGTGTGAAACTCCACAAATCTTTCAAAAGTAGCATACAATATGTTTTGCTCTTAAAGAAAAAGGAGACTGGTTGCAGAGGAGAAGGAAAATGGGCTGTCAGTGAGGTATAATTAAGGGCAAACCTACAGTTATGAGACTTTATGGTCTGGTTTCAAACTATTTACTAAAATGCATTTTAAAAGCTACTTTTTATCAGCCCCATTTCAAAGCCTTAGGAAATTGTTTTATTAAAGAAAGAAAAATAGAAAGAAAGGCAGGCACTCACCATCAGCACAAATCTCAGCCTGGCTCAGATTTTGTCTTGGAGAACAGTGTGAACAGAATTGCTTGGTGGCAGAGCCAGGGGGGAAGGAGAAAACAGAAGAACTTCTGCAATCTCATCTGAGGAGAGCTCGGTAGAAAACTGCACTCCAACCTTGCAGACATTTCAGAATTTTGCGTTTTCTCCCCAGTCTTAGATAGGACCAGAATTGGTAATTTTAATTTCTGAAAATTGGTTGTCTGAAAGAAACAAAAACTGGTTAGATGCTGATTTGTTTCATGCTTAAACATTATTTTATCCTTAATATATTTGCCCCTATAGAATCATGTGCTTCTTTTTGAAAAAGAATGTATTTCATTATGAAATACTGACCAAGTAAAAATGTTTAAAACTGAAAATTAGGTGGGCCAAAATCAAGAGCTTCCCACAAGATGTATCAGCTTTTAATTAATATTTTTTAATTAGAAAAATACAAATCTGCTTCTGCACATTAATGCCTCTGGTGATGGTCTTAGGGAAGTCTGTGCTAGACTCAGCTGTGATCTGGGAATCACACTTGCAAGGAAGCCGGATGAGTCTGTTTGAATTGGGCACGCATTCTGGAAAAACTTTGCAGAATTCCATTCTTTCTTCTCGTTTGTGCTGCTGACAGGCCAAAAGAAACACTTCTCATCTTCGGCCTTTAAGTCAGGCTTTCAGAAATACCGACGACCTGCAAGTGTCAAGGGAGGTGTCTGGGGAGCGTGGGGTGTTCAGGATCTCTAGGAACAGGCTGGGCACCTCGAGAGCAGAGGGAGGATTGATGGGAACCTTCCAACCTCCTGCTCTCCCACTGTGAGTCAGTCCTTTCTATTTTTTTGTAACCACAGCCCATAAGTAGCTTATGGCCCAGTTCATAAACATGGCCAGAGATCACCTTTAATTACACTGCCTAGCCACATTCAAATACAGGTTTTGGCTTCAGCTCCAATCAGTCTCACGAAACACAGATTTGGGGAACGTTTCTGTATGATATTGTTCACACTTGCAAAGGAAGATCTTTCCCCTATAATTTTGGTTATTGGGCTTTTCCCTCCTGGGTTCTGAAGGAAAAGACTAGCTAAATTAAAGTTGGGCATTTATTTTCTGAAGCCCATTTCCTCATCTGCCCTCATCAGATCCTCCCCCCTGAAACCCTGAGGTGTCCAGCCTTGGTTAACATCAGTAGGCAGAGCTTCAAACCTCTGAGGTGCAAAAACCCAGTTCCTACACTGCTTCCAACTCACTCTGGGACCTGTAACAGCCAGAACACTGTCCAAATACCCCAGCCAAGGCAAAATCCCCCTCATGCCTTCTGCTGAGCACAGGGCTCTCTCTTCATGTCTGAAGCTGCAGCTTCAGCCAAACCCCTGTAAGCTCAGGGGTTTTCTAGATATTTGCAGATCCCTGGAGATATTTTATTGCTGACAAAGTTTGGTTCACCAGCAATAATGATGGAACAAGAGGCAGGTTTTTCTTCAAAGCTCTTTTTGAAGAGCTCTGTGGTCAGAGCACAGAAGATGGGAGTGCAAGAGAGGTACAGGGATGCTCCAGGGATTGTGCCCCTGAACCAGGAGCAGAATTGAGGTGTGCATGGACATCCTGAGGAGGAGGCACAGCTGTGCTTCCACCTCCCTCTGTGTGATTTGCTGCGTGGCCCCTGTTTCCAGCACTGCCTTTCTAAAAACCAACCACAGAACTAATTGATAATTGTGCAAAAAGCCTTGAGGGTTGGACAAGATAATAGTAGTTTTCCAAGAACCTGCAAGGCACTGAAAAACTTTTATGGTGTTTTTGATGTAAAATTATTATTTTTCACTGCTGTTCAGTGCAAACAGTAGCTGCTGGCACAGTTTCAATGGTTAGTTGGATGACGTTATTTTTACATTTTTGAAGTGGCTTTGGGGCCTGACTCATATACATGGAGCAAAGGAGGAACAGAAGAACTGGTGTTAAGAACCAGTGAAGCCCCTGATTTGTCTTGTGGTATGGGCAGAAATAGATTTTATTTAGACTGTAACCTCTAATTGGACTTTTGTCTGTGTCACACTTCCACAATTGTTTCTACAGCATGAAGAAATGCCCAGGAGAAGGCACTGAGATTTAGGGCCTTGTTTTAAGATATGGAGCAAACCAGCACAGAGGAGCTTTTCCCAGCGATGTTCCTCAGGCTCAAATCTGAACGTGTTGTGTATTTCAGCCCTCGCTAGGGCTCTTCTTCCCCATGAGTGCTACAGACAGAAAATATTTCAAGCAAAATAACTTCCAAGTTAAAGCTTTGTAAGGCAAAGTAGGGGGGTGGGAAAGGAGAAAAAGGAACTCGTTCTCCAGAGAGCTGAGCCTAGCAGGCTCATTGCACTGGTGACACCGTCCAGATCTGAGACTGCACCTCTGAAGGCAAAGGGCAGGAGCTAGTTTGTTTAATTTTGCATATTTGCATATCTCTTTCTCTCACTGCATTGGTATCAGATCTGCAACAACCTATTAAAGCTTTCATTTGAATAGCCATTATATGCCTGAGAATGGAGACTGGGCTCCTTGGGGGCGCTTAGGAATAAACAAATCATTTGTGGCACATGTGTTGTTCAAGCTTCAAGCAAGGTAAATGGAAAATACAGATTATGGTGCCTCAAGTCCTCTCCATTTTCCCCACTTGTCAAACATTCCCAGATTCTTCAAAAGAAGAATCTAGCCATATTATTAGCAATAAAATGGCTTATAGCCGAAATTTTGAAAAGATTTAACAATGTTCTTTGCAGGAATTGTGTTTCTCATTACATAAATCTCCAGGCTCTCAGGCAAACCACCACCACCACAGCGAGCCATTATGTCCTGCTGTGGCGGTGTCTCCACTTTAAAAAGGTAAAGATTCAGGGCTTTTTGACTTTCTTGTTTTCCATTCTTATTCCTCTTAAAGAAAAAAACCCCACAACAAACCAAACAATATATTCACCACAGAAAAGTCCTTGCAGATTAATCTGTGCTGGGGCAGATTACTCCCTGTTAGCACCAATGACCCATGCATGGCCAGGGATGGGCTGGAGAGAGGGCATGGGTGAACAGATGTGGGGGACACAGGGATTTTTGGGTACCACTGGGAGTGGGTGTAGGCTGCTTCCCCACCTCGATGGGGCTGGATGCAGATGCAGGTTCCCAGAACACCCATACACTGTTCAGCAGCAAAGCCAGGAGCAACCTCCCTTCCCTCTACTCTGCCTCCTGCAACGGCTCTCCAGAGCAACAAAAATGCTGAAATTGCCACTTGCCTTCAGCCAGAGGGTTTCTGTTGATGCTTGTGGCCTTTCCCAGCCTGTAGGATGTGTCATAGGCTTTCTCCCAGCTACTGATGTTGGCTGCATTTTGACCTGGCTCCTGACTTCTGCACATGGACTCCCGAACCTGAGATGTGCCTGGGCAAAGGCAGGGTGGAGATCCTTGGTCGTCTGCTAACATGGCATGGAAAGCAAATACTGGGAATGAAGTAAAATAACATAAAGTGAAATCCTAGCAAAAAAATGCTGAACATGATGCAACTAAGTTTTTTAATCTTCAATTGAAAAATATGCCGTCAATTGCCAGGCAAATTTCTCAGGTTGATATGGCAACTGGAAACACTGGAAATTAAAAAGCTGAGCAAATGTTGTCAAAGGAGAAAGAGTCTCACTCCTGATCAGCAGGGATTTCCAAACTCCCTTCCTCAGCCTGCCTTCTTTTAAAATCACAGCCTACAGGAACAGCTGATTTTCTTTCCATCACCAGAGGCTGTTTCTTGGAGGGTGCAGTAAAAGCTTTGGGCTTTTGTGTGATGGATCTATAGTCACAGCATAGCTCTTACTCCCTTTTCAGCAGCAGCAGCATCCACCTGCTAGCAGGGCCTGATGTCCCCACAAAATAAATAATATCACTCGTTTAGGTAACCCTGTCAGTATATGGAGGGTAGTTTGGGAAAACAGAGTTCTGGTTATCTGTATTATTGCCATATCACCTATATCTCTTCTAGTCTCAGCAGAAGGCTGGTGATGTCCCCAGAGTCCTGATCCCTCCTGAACACGTGGCACGGCTCAGTGGGAATGGGTCAGCAGCCCACATGGAGGGAACAGCCCAAACTGGGCAGGAGAGATGCTCTGGGCAGGTTGACTGGAAACAAAGGAATTGTAGGTGTCTAAAGAACAGCTACAGGAAGAACACAAACAATATTTGCTGAGTTAATGCACTCCCTCTCCTCCATGTCCAGCCAATTAAGTACAAAAGAGGAGAAGGAAATGGTCCTTAAGCACCCAAGGCTGCCCCTTGGAAAGAAGAACTAAACAGGATATTCACATTTACACACCAGCTTCTTACTCCAGAAAGATTTAGAGGAGTGAACAAACAAGATGACCAGAAAATTATCCACCACTTAAGATCAACAAGGACTGTACTAGTATCTAACTAATAAATATTTTAATTTTTAACCTCTTGTTTTCAACTTCAGTTGCTTGGTCAATAACCTCTAATTTACCAATAAAGGTAAATTAGACCATTCTGGACCTGTTCTGGATATGCCAAGAAAAATGATGGTACAGCTGCCAGAGATAGTGGGCAAAAGGAGACAGTTCTTGCCATAAAACGCTCTGGTCTGTGATAGGGACTTTACTGCCCTGTGCTGAACTTTGGGGCAGGTAGAAAGAGGTGCCTGCAAGGTGCAGATGGCAGCGTCCCCCAGAGCTCTGGACAAAGCCAAAAAACCCTTAGGTGTGCTGTGATCACCATGGGGCTTGACTGGAGCACGATGTCCCACACAGCCTGGGATGCAGGCACAGGAAGAAATTGGTGGTTCTTGGGGCAGTTTTAGGCTGGCATTCTCCCTGCCCTGTGCTGCTCCTTGCTGATTAATTGGAGTCCTGGGACAGGGGCTGCCCCTCTGGGAGCACACCTGCTGCAGGGGACAAACCCTACTGCCCCTTTGCTCCCTCCCTTCACAGATACTGAGAGCATTTGATAATTATGTCAAAGCCTCTCAGATCCAACTGACCATATCTTCTCAAGCCAGAGTACCACAAATCAGAGCCAATTCATCTTTATCCTCTAAAGGGGACAAGAGAATGTTTAAGAACCCACCTGAGAAAACCAGAGAGAGCAATTAGCTCTTATTTCATATTTATTTTATCTTCCCTTTAAACAAAAGATTGCTGTTCTTTTCTCTCCCTACAACCAAGTTAATGGATTTATTCATCAAGTTTTCCAAATTTAGACATCAAACTGATGTTTTTCTCCCACTGCTAATTTTATTCTTAGCAGCACTTACATAAAGGCAAGTATTGCAATATGACAAAAATACAAACCTCCTCTGACCTGGAATGTACCAGCAGGTAAAGTACAGGGGAAAGTACAGGCAACTTCTCACCCAGGCTCTCCAAAACAGCAAGTCTTTAAATAGAACTGAAAGGGTTTTTAATGCTTTTTTTCTCTCAAAATCTGCAACTGACCTATCTGCCTTTGTAGTCTGGCCCTGGACTACCAGGTTGTGCCTTCACATTACCACAGTGGTTTGGGATGGTGCTGTGTTTTGCAGCAAGGCCAGAGTTCCTAGTCTCAGTGCAGCAAGCAGCACTTTGTGTCGTTATGGGGTCTATCTCTGTTCATGGAGGCCATGTCCACGCTCTCAGTTCTTCAGGTGTCAATCTCCTGATTTTTCTCCCAACCTGTATTTTCTGCAAGCACAGTTGTGCTTGCACTGAAGTCCCAAGCTCATGCCTTGGGTTTGCATTCTTGCATCTGGCCCAGCCAAAGCAAAAGAGACTCCAGACCTCTATGTTCCTCCAGCCTCTTGTGAGTACAGCTGGTGCTCTGCACTTGGAGTAGTGGCCAGTAGTGCACATGAGAGCTCCCATGGACAAGCTATGCCTCTGGTGACTCTTCTTCTTGCAGAGCAGGTGACCTGCAAGAACATCCTATAGTATCTCTGCTTTCCCCCTTTTCCCATTTCCCAGAGTGATGCTGTTTAATGTTGGTGAAAAGGATGCTCCCTGCTTTGCACACTGAACTGTCTCTGAAGAGCCAAAAATGCTCCTGTGCACATACCCAAAAGAAAGAGCCACAGAGCCAAATTCAGACCCTGAATGTTGAGAGACACTGAGCAAGAGCCGAGACCAAACCTAGTTTTAAACCCTGCTAAGCACACAAGGCACTCTCACATGTAATTACCACTTGAAGAGGGCGGTTCGGGTGCTGTCACCAGCAGCGTGAACCTCTCTGCACTGCTCATTTCTGTGACAGCACCTGTCCCTGCACACTCCATCCCATGGCATCCCGTGACTTTGCCTGGCATAACAGAACCCAGCCCCCAGGAAAAGCTGCAGGTTTCCACCAGCTTTTGCAATGCCTCAGTCCCACACATTCCCATTGGCCCCGGTCGTGCCTCATTAGTTTGGCTTAATCAAGTGACGAGCAGGCCGCTCCAGGCCGGGGAGCTGCCGTAGTCAATGGGGGCTATTCTCCCTGGATAGACACATGTCACACCCATTAGTGTCAATGGGAGTTACAAATGCACGGCGCAGAAAGGCCCCAATGTGTCTAACGCGCATTAGGGACGAACAGAGGGGTCAGTTCAGCCCTGGGGTAAGAGCCTGCAGCTCAGTCATGCCTTGCAGCAGAGCAGAAATTCAGCTCAGCTTCAGGCCAGGCCAGTGGGGTAAGCACCAAAGCAAGAAAAGAGAACAAAAAAGAAGCTGGTAACACCTGGGAGGTGACTGAGTCCCATGTAACACCCCTGAGCAGGTGGCTGTGGCCACGGCCTGTGCAGGTGCCCAAACACCAGTGACTCTCCCCAAGCACAGGGGCACCCAGTCCTTAGGGTTGTCAAAGTGATATTACTCAGCAGAGTTAAAAAAAAAAAGAAAAAAAGGAAAAAAAGGAGGGGACAACTGGGAGACCCCGAGGACAGCCTGTGGGGCCAAAGCAAGCAGGCTGAGTGTCAACATGTGGTATGAGAGAGGGGCTACCATATCCTCTGTGTGTGTGTTCAAGCCCCATCCATCGTGCTCAAGAGAAGGATTCTTCACTGAAATCAGTCCCTGCCAAGGATCTGGCCTCCTAGGAGCTGCATCTCAGCCAAAATAGTCAACTGGCTCTTTGAGCTTCCCAGTTTTGGGGAGGCTTTTTACTTTCAAATTTCTCCTTTTTTTTTTTTTTTTTTTTTTTTTTTTTTTTTTTTTTTTTTTTTTTTTTTTAAATTCATTTCCATTTCTATTAATTCTCCCTAAGACTTAAAATAAAAATTTAAAATATTTAAAATTTTGGAAAGTCTTTTAAAAAAAATATTATCCCAACCTGGGAGTTCTCATCTATGTTCCAGTGAGGAAAGAGTGAGCCTGGCAAGTCTCATGGCACATGTTTCAGTGGTGTGCATAGCAGAGATGTTGGGCAGTTACACCAAACAGTTTTTAAACATTTGCTTTTCAATTTGTGATTAAATGAATGCAATCCCATAAATATTGCCATTGATGCTGTTTCATGTGTTGATGTATTACCCAGACACGGGGCACAGGCCCCCCTGCATCTGCACCCTTCCCATGAAAATTTCTCCCAGAACTTTGGTGATGTTTGGTTTGCTTTACCTTTTGTGAAAGAAAAATCTAGTCCAAAATGTGTAGCTCTATATCAGACTACAGGTACTTCACTGGTACTCCTAGAGTTAATAGCCCCAATATATATCCCAACAAACTGTCTTCAGCTTTCTCCATATGTTAATTCTCTCTAATCCTGTTATCAGTACAGGTAGTTGGACAAACAGTGTGATAATAAAGCAGTATTTATAATACATGTCCTTCAGTCCTAGATTAACCACGAGATTTCCCAAGCACCCAGGGATTTGATTTACCTACTGTGTGCAAATCTCCAGTAAAAAGAAAGTATCCAGGAAAATATATTTGCTCCCACACTGTATTGTTTACCATCCACTTTTCCCTTGATCTGTATGTGTGTCTGATCTATGCAATTTATTTATTCAAGCCCTCAATGATAGTTTAAAGTGGGGTCTAAAGAACTGGGACGTTATCAACACACTGAAGGAGTTTTCCAGCCATCCTCCTTCTCACCTCCCAAGTGCTGCCCCTCTCACCACAACGAAGATTTTAAAAGGTAAAAGAAGAAGAAATGAAGAAGCTCTTTTCCCCATGACTGCTACAGGTGCTTACTTAGTTCTGGATAAATGCAGCCCACTTCCCCCCCGAACCCACTACCATTTTTTTTTTTTTTAATTCCTCTCAACGTGTCGTAGCTTTATATGAGGCTAATGGAGCAAGGCAATGCTCAAACGTCAAATTAAACTGCACAGCTCTGTAATCACTCAGACTGACATGGCATAAAAGGATAATTAGTAGTTCATTACATGGAACATTGTTTGTTCAGCTAAATTGATTTCTCTCAGCTGCCCATGTTTTCTGTTTACTTAGTGAGTGCTCCACTGCACATTCTTATTTGTGAACTAGGAAATCCCTTCCCCTGAACTTTTTCCTTCCCTCTAATCAGCACTGAGGATTTTAAATACAGTTTGCTGGAGGTAGATGAACCTCCAAAATTACAGACAGGTGCATGGCAACAATGGCCTGTGTGGAGCAATACGGAGTGCAAAACAAGCTGTGGTGGCTAAGGAGACATACCCAAGTATTCCAAAAAGGGCCGTGTGTGTCCATCTGCTTTGTACATAGAAATTCCTAGCCTGGTTATTTGCTTTTCAACTTACAGTGAACTTGCCTTTCTCTCATATTGTAAAGAAAAAAAAAAAAGAAAAAAAACCTGGGGCTATAATCCTTCAGTGCTTGGAGTGGAAGTTCTGCAACAAAGTTTTCTTTAAAGCCTCATTTTTGCTCACTAGGACTCAGAGAAAAGAGGAAATTGTTGTTTTAAACATACTTTTCTTTCCTTTTGCAACTAAGGCTGAGGCAGAACTACCGAATTTCAAATGTTTCTAAACTGGCTGCCTCATGACACTTCTCCACTCAACTGAATTTCAAAATCCTGACAGTAGTTACAAGTAAAAGTGTTGGAGCTATCAACTCCCACACTCCTAGTGTCAGTCTCAATACATTTCTATTTTGCTTAAAGCCCTAACTTCTGTAGTCATTACATTTTAAAAAGGATTCTTGTTTAGGTAGAAAATATGATCCCTAATGAGTCAGAACACAGCAGAAAAACAGACAAATTACTTATTTTTTGAAGCCTATTTGAAAACTTTTGCTTCAGTGCTGCCTACGACATCCTAGACACCACCAGAAGACATTGCACCCTTTCCTGTAGCCCCTGCAGATATCACATTTTTAGTTCTGAGGTGTTTGAGTTGGGAGACACAATTGTTTTAACACAATTTCTGAAAGAAGTTTACAATTTCTCACAGTGGCCCTGTAAGAAAAGTGGTGCTCGCTTTTTCTGAATTTCAGTGACATTTATGGACAGGCTCCTGATGACAATATCGAACTAAGAGATTCAATATTCCCATGCCCTGCTGCTTGTCACAGCCTCCATTCCCCCTTGGAAGTGTTGCCACAACACTGAAGTAGATTGCAGAGCCAATGCAGCTGAAAAAAGATTTTCCATTTGTGCTAGGTTATTTTCTGGGAGGATCAGAGCCTCAGCCAGCTCACAACACAGACCCACAGACATCATTGGTTCTGCCATTTGGGATGGGGACAAGGGGAGCAGCCAGGACCAGTGGATGGGTGGGAACTGTTTGGGCTCATGGCACCATGAGAAAATGAACTTGGATCTGTGGGCAGATGAACCCTTTGCAACTCTTCCATCCTGGCTTTACTCACTGCTCCATGGAGCCTCAGGCAGTGCCATGATCCCCCAGCACAGCCTTGCCTATCACATGAAAAGCAAAGCAATTCTAGTGCCATGTAAACCTCTCCAGATCTTTTCCCTCTTTCCCATCTCTTCTTGGTGTAGTGGTAGGAACCCCTTTAAGTATGTTCAGAGCAAGAAATCATTTCTTTTTGCTTTCAGCACTGTCTTTTTCTACCTGTTGATAGCTGGCCCCAGCATCCTAAGCACCACCTAAATACAGATCACCTTTACACCTAAATTATTCCTCAGTGACCAAACCATTTCCAGCCATGTTAGCAAGATACCAGGGTCTCCCCTTTAGGAATCTCTAGGCAGCTCTGGAGACCCTTTCAGTGACAGCAGACCCAATCCTTCAGCAGCAAACCCAAGCATCCTTGGGTGTCTAACACCCCAGGGCAATAGGAACCCACTCATCTCCTTTGTGTACATTTATACCCCTGAGAAACTCTCTTTGCTTACTTGGTTAGGGCAGGATTCCAATTAGCCTTCCAAGGAACCAGTCTGTCCAGTGCCACACCACTGCCATGTCTGTGCTCAGGCCAGCCTGGCCCATGGGTTTCATCTCTCTTGCTCCAGCCCCCAGTGAACTCCACTTGTGTGTACACATCTGGAGAGATGGACACACATTCCCTCCTGGCTGCTGAACCAAAACCTGCCTAGAAAAGGGCAGAACAAACCCAGTGCATTCCTGCTTTCTTGACAAGAGGAGAAAAAAAGAAAAAAAACATTTATACTTTATATAGATGGATATGATTGGTTTGGCTGCTTCTGCTTTGAACTGAAATAAAAATAAAATTCTGGTTGAGTAGTTGTAGGAAAAGACAAAGTATGAAGGATAAGCCTTGAAATACACTGTCAATGGTCTTTTCCTTCAATTACCAGCTCAGTGACAGAGCTCACACCAAAGACATCAGCAATTTCACTCCAATTCTTTCATCTGCTGAAACTGTTTGAAAAAATGACTTGAAAAATTTGTTTCCACCTGTGATTACCTTCAGTGTGATGGAAACCTCAATTTTTTGAATGAGGAAACTATTTATTAAAAGAAAACAGGTCCAGAGTGCATACTGACTGCAAATATGAGTATCAGCAACAATGCTCCCTGTGACTGACAGTGGCTGCCAGCAGCACCTCCTCGACCTAATTCTTTAATGAAAATGGAGTTTTTCTGTAGTCAGGCATCACCCTCTCAAGACATTGTATAATACTTGTACTGCAGCACTGAGAAGCATTCTACTATAGGCTTTCTCTCTTTTTATTTTGGGTCCTGCTCCAGACTGCCCAGGGCAGAGCCAGCAGCTGCTTGTCCACACTCTCATGGCTTGGTCTCCTCTCCCTAGCTCCCCACCCTGCCTTGCTACTTTCTGTCACTCTGATGAAGTTTCTGGCCTGGATCTGGCTGATGCAGAGCATGGGTGAATCACTGCTGGGCCAAGCTGAGGCTTCCCAAGGTGATTTTGCTGCATCTCATCTGTGGGTGCAGATCTGCAGATGATCCTTTTGATGGGGACCCTGGAAAATCACCACATCCTTCACCTGTACTGGTGTTTACTTGATCCCCAGGTTCTCCCCTGTCACTAAGGGACTCCTCTCTGCTACTGGCTGCTTGTCAGAAATGCAAATTTAGGAAATGGACAGATCACCTTGGGCTCACACAACTAAAATCCCCAGCCAAGTGCTCAATCTTTAGACTGGTTTCAGATTTTTTTTTTTATTTGGTTTTGTTGTTTGGAATATTTTTAAATTCTGCCTCCCCCTCCAGAAAATTCCTGCAGCATGTAGCCCTTATTACACTGTCTGCCTGGACAGTTTGCTCACTTCAACTAATTGCCTGGAAATCATTTGTTTGATCCAAGACACATCTTTAAAGGGAGTTTCCACAGACTATTCCTGGCATCTAATACAAAGTTACTAGTCATAATGAGGAGCAAACCAATCATTAGCTTCATTAGCTCATCTTCTAGCTCAGCAATCCAGACTTTTTTTCTTTGCTACAAGGGTCCAAATTTCTGAGTATTTGGACAATTGCACCATGCTCCTTAACTATCTCCATTTGAGGGCAATTAGGTCATTTGGATTTGGACACCTCACTGCACAGATTTCTGAATGTGTCTGGTCTAGTAGCAGTTCTGCTGGAGAAAGGATCCACCAACCCCATGCATTTCCCAGATCCTGCTGCCTTTTCAGCAAGCAAACATCTCCTATGGCTGTTTAACTCCCTAAGCAAAACTAACATTTCTGAAAGATAAAGTAGTTAATGAAGTTTTGTTTCCTACACATTTACCTCTCCTCATTGCCTTTATTGTCCGAGAATGAAATTTCAATAGAAGTATTTGACATAATTGGTCATTTATATGGGCTCTTCCCCCTTTCCTAAACTGATTTTCCACAGTATAGGCCCCTGCCTCAATTGAAAACTTCTTGAGACCTGTAGGAGCTTACTGACCTTTGAGACCTTCAAGATTTTGTCAAGCTTAGATGAAATCAGCATATAAGTTAAAAAGTCCTTATCAGGGAACACAGAGATGAACATAAACATAATACTTTTGCAACCCTTTGGTCCCACAGGAAAACAGGCAGTGGAGAGCATGACACCAATTCCCACTGTGCCACCTCAGCCTGGCACAAACCTCCACCAGGTTGGAAAAGATGCCCACAGACACTGTGACAGTCCTCCCTGACCTCCACGAGTCTTTTATATGGCATTTCACAGTGCTGGTGTGTAAGTGAGCTACTCCCACTAGGCACTGCAGATTGTTTTTATTTGACTAAATGAACATGTTTTCTGTCACTGTTTCAAAACACCTGAAAGCAGAACTGGAGTCCCCTTTCCCTTCTTGCCTCCTTGACATAGTTTCACTTGCTGTGCTCTTTTTTATCTTCCACAGTGGCTGATTGCCCTAAACTCTTGTACTGAGATTGAATGATGCTAAGTAAGGAGGTGTTTTTCGGTTTTGCCTTTCTTTGAAGCTACTGGATAATTTTTGCACCTGAAAGATTAGCATTACCCTTCCCAAAGGATTCCAGAGCATTACAGACATATATTAAAAAACTGCAACATCCAAACATGTTTAAAATATGTTAGTATGTACCAAGTAGACTGCAGCAAGCTTCTAATGATAATTCATTGCTATCCCAAAAACAATGACTGATCCACAACATTTTTCTTGCAGATGACTGACAAGAACAAAATGAAATTTTGAACACTGGTGACAATTTGTCTTGACATCAGCAAGACTAAAGACCAGCAGATTCACAATGTGGAGCAAACTGACTCTAAACCATTCTGAAAACAAACAGTTGATTTAACTGGTAAGTTTGAAGAACTTTAGCCTTAGCTGAAGAGATCTATAATCCACATATAAAGCTCACCAGTGAGCAGGCATTAAACACCACCAACCACAAAACAGTCCCCTCTCTACATGGCATCCAGCTCCCCTCCTTCTCTTGAAGTGTTCTGCACAGAACAGCAGTGCTGTAATTAATAATTTTTCTCCTGGCAATGAATACATCATTAGATAAAAATGCATCTCAGTCTTGGAGAGTAGAGTTGCCATCCACTCCAAAGAGTTGTCCTAGGTTACAATGTAAATTGTGACCAAAGTATGTATTCTATCCCCATCTTCATTAACTGTTGGAGCCAGCTGGGGCAGTGTTTTCCTTATCTTCTATTAATGAGCCCATCAATGCCTTGCCACTCCCTCCGGGAGTTATCTCTGTTTAATAGGCCATCAAGGACCCACTGCATGACTCACAGAATGAGATCAGCCCATTGGGAGATGCTCTGCCCAGGGGGGGGAGCCAAGCATTCCCACCTGGATAAATCCAGGATTTGGGACAGCACAGGCAGCTTTTATCCACTGGACTCCCAGAGGACAAGAGCTACCAGAAGTTTCTACAGGATCACTGCTTTGACAAGACCATCTCATCTGGACTGCCACTACCACCCTAACAGGGTGTCAGGTTGTATTCTGACTCTGACAGTGGCTTTTTTCTACTATTACTTTTATTTTATTTTACTTTTATCTCTTTTGTTTTCCTCTTATTAAATTGTGTTTCTGACTTGGAGTCTTTCACTGGTTTTGCTTTCAAACCAGCACAAGAGTGAAGGCTGGAAAGAAGCTAATTCACCTGTCACTGACTACATTCTCAAGTACTTAAGTTTGTTAAGGAAAAAAAACCCCAAAACCCGGCCAGAAATGCAGCAATCTCTTTGGACAATGTCAGTGCCACTTGTTCCTGTGCTGCCTGTCCTGAGACTCAGAAGCAAGTGCCTCTTTCCCACCCCTCACCTGAGTTACTGGCTGGTGATGGGACAGAACACAACTCCTGTCATCACACCACAAGTGATGAAGTGTTAAAACGACTGCGAGCGCTTGGGGCTGCTGTGGAGGCTGCACAGGGAGAGAAACCAGTCCCAGGGCAGAGCCAAACCCACACCTGCCCAAAGCCTCCCAGAAATGGGTGATGGAAACTCGAGGCAGACCCCAGGGCTTGTTGGTCCTCCTGGATTTAGACCCTGATCATACAGAAATTTTCATGTGCTGAAAGTCATGAATACCAATGGTGTCTCCCAAGCCAAGGGAGCTTTTCACATGAATAGATTTTAAAAGAAAATCCAAGGATTTACAGGATTAGGGCCTGAAATTCTTGGCTTTATGTCTTTCAATAGAGTTGTACAGTGCCAGTTACACTCAAGAAGTGCTATCACTTTAAGAGACCAAATGTTGTCAAATGCCAAGAACTTTGCTGGAGATGAGATTTGGGGTCTTCTTACTTGGCCAACCTGATGAAAGAGGATTAAGCCCCAAATGAGCCAGATTGCAAATTGAGGCTATAAAGGTCAGTGATCATTATTTTCTGCCTGCTGAAAATAGCTGTTTGCTCCTCTGGCTTTGATAATTTTTAACAATCATTGATATCCTGTCCTGACCTAATATATAAAAAATGCTTGTTCCTATATTCTGCTTATAGTACCAGACTTTAGTTTTGAGAAACAACTTTCAAGGAAAGCAACAGTGTCTAATTGTTTCTGAGCATACTGTGTTTAGCCATATACTAGTTCAAGGCCACATCTCTGGAATCTTGGAAAAATTATATCAAGAATGCACCAAAAGACACAAATATCAATGATGAATTGAATAAATAGACCTTATTTCCCCACACCAACAGGCCTAGTTTGGAAATGCCCAAATGAATAACTCTTTGACCTCCCACTCTGAGTGTTATCTCTGCATCTTTTCCTCATCAATTACTCATGTGCCACCCTGTCAAAGGATTTTGCATCCAGACCAGATACAGGATTCAGCAAAAAACTGTGGAGTCATCTCCAAGCCTTTGTTGTTTCTCTCTATGTGGAAGAGATGACAACCATGTCATCAGTAATTAATCTGTTCATCCAGGATTAATAAAACTAAAATCTGCGAAAATTTAACTAGAAAGGAAAAGCCAGTATAAATCAGTGCACACTTGCAGAATTGCTTATTTTGGTCAGGCATGGAATGATCTCTCCCTTTCTTACACTGTAACAGAAGTGTTTTTTTGGGCCTCCAATTTCTGGCAAGCAGATCCAAGGCAGGGGGAGAGAGGGGCATGTGAGAGTGTAGAAGGCACACAAGGTGCAAACTCCAGGAGTTAGGAAATGGGAGTTACAGAGCAAGATGGCCTATTTTTTGTACTCTTTAATGTGAGGCCTGTTTTTTTTTAAACCTCTCAGCAGGAATAGCAAAGTTTTCCAAGTCATCACCTAGCAACAAAACCCAGAAAAACATTTGCAAAGCAGTTTTGCATCACTGCCATCCCTGGAAGAACTAACTTGTTGAAGGCTGAATTTGCTATGGAGAGGGATTGAATGCTCTGTTCTTATTCAGAGTGCTGAGACGTGCAGTCCTCTTTCACTGAGAACAGAAATTCATTAATGCACATACACACACATCAAGTGTTGCTTTGGAGGTGTTCTCAGAGTTTTTGGACCACAGAGGTGTGGTTTCAACTGAAAACCGTGTGAAAACAAATTGAAACAATTTCTTCTTTTACAGGATGTCATCCCACATTACAGATTATGTTTACACACACTTTCTGTAATAGGATCAATATTTAATCTCAAAATCTATTCTTAAGAGCATTTAATTTCAAACTAAAATAATTTTGATGAATAAAGCCCCACTTCTGTTGCAGATCACCTTTGCAAGATCTCAAGTCATGGTGAACAGCCTGGGTTAATACACTATGTATTTTATGAAAGTAATTAATTTCCATTGGCACATTTACAAAACCGTCCCCCATATATTTGTTGAAAAATCATATTTTCCTTGTAAGATTCCTCTTTTTGCCTTCCCACTGAACTCAAAGACTTTTCATGATGCTGAAGTTTTTAACTGCAAAGTCCAGTGGGAGCAAGACCCTACAGGAGCTGCTGCAGAGGCTCTGCCCACACAGTGCAAACCTGAACTTTCTGAGACATCCTCCAGTGTGCTCAGGGCACCTCAGCCTGCAGAGGCACCAGCTCAGAGCCCAGTAACAATCTGGTCATGCCAGTGCAGTGTTTGGTGAGTGAGCCCAGGCTCACCAGCCCAGTTGCACCTCTGTGCTGACTGGTGCTTCTGGTTTTCATTAGCACCACCTCTAAAGTTTCTGTACCATGTAGCACTGCACAAAGTAAGCAAATAATGAATTTATGTTCCCATATTTAATGGGCAGAAAAAGTATAGATATTATTGGACCAGGAAAAAAACCCCTAAAACTGAAGTTACTCAGGGATATTACTTACACTTACACAGTATCTTCCCTTACTACTGTAATGGTGGGAATACTGCTAATGAGCCAGCCCTATGGCTACTATGTACATGGAGTGTAGAGCTGAACAGAACAGTCACATTAAATTCAGTATGGCTTTTAACCTCAAAATCTTCCCACTTCAAGTCGTAGATACACTTTTGAGAGGCATTAGTTGTTCTCCTTAATCACTTCAGAGCAGGGTCTGCAGAGAGAAGAATTTACTGGAGGATATGAATCTCACCTTGCAGTGGTTATACATAATCACTGTGCAGCTTTGCATAAGGTTTTATTGCAGGATTGGTTACATCCCTTATTACTGTGGGAGTTTTACGCAGCTTCCAAATATTTCCTGGGATGTTTTTGGTTATTACCACTTTGCTGCTTTTCCAGCTTTCACCAGAGAGTAAAAAAACATTTGGAATTCCATGGGACTTCCAGTGAACAGCTCATGAGCATTCCCATTTTATAGAGAAATGTTTGCCAGGACAGAGCCTGTTCTTTCTTTTCTTTGCTGCTAAATAAACGGTTAAATGCTGAGCTCTTAAAATCTTCCCAAAGCGTTCCCAGGCCTTGGGGAACAAGGATGTAATCTCAGGTTTGTGACCCACCCAGTGGGGGTTAAGTGCTGCTGCACAGTTGGTTCAGAGGAGCCGCTGCTCCTTTGCTCCCAGCTTTGTGCACCGCAGTCACTGGGGGTGTCACACACGGAAACCTGGAGCAGCAGAGGAAGGATCAGGCCCTGCAGCCCTCTGTCTGTCCTTCTGCTTTGTCAGCCCCGGTTCCTTGCACAGCCAATGCCCGAACTTGCAAGCATAAGAGGGAGGACTGACCCTTCGAGTCTTCATTTCTCTCATTTGATCTCAGGGAACCTTTCATCCTGGCACCGCTTCCTCTTGTGTTGTGTCTCATCTTTTTAACATCTCCGTGTAACCTCGACTTAGTCCCCATTCACAAGGCGAGCGAGGGCAAATGCAATCTATGGAGGGGTTGCTTTCCCCTCCCGAATCATCTTCAGCTTTACCCCTCTCTGTTCCCCTTGCTCTGATTTTTCACCTTCATTTTTCTTCCAAACTGTCACCAGGTGGACAGTGGTTGTTAGGCTGGGATGGGAAGATGGGCCTGTCTCAAAAATCAGCATTTCTGTGGAGCATACTCTGCTCTCATTCACAGGCTGCTGGATGAGTTGCACTATTGATAGTCCCTCACCAGTACAGGTGAAAGAGAAGACAACAACAATGACAAATATCACACATACACCTGTACTTTCTGTGCTTTCTACCTGATACCAACTTAAGATCAGAAGTCAGCTTTTTTAGGATGTTATTAAATACAGAATGTGTGGCCTTCAGGCATGGATGTGTCTGCAGCATGATGCTGCTCTCAGAGGAACACATTTCAGAGAGGCCAGAGTTGTCTAACAATGACAGTCAGGGCCTGGGCTTGGCTACTATTACTTTAATGTCTTGCAAAATAAGGATAATGCTTTCCTGTGATCATCTTCAAGACTCCTATGCAGTAGAATTCTATTCAGAAAGATCATCACAAAGGAGAAATTGGTGAGTTGTGTGCTGTGGTGGAGACGATTGCACAGTTCAGGCAGAATTCATATCTTCAATTTCCCTCCAAGTCACAATGAAAAACTCCTGCCCTTGTTTCATCAGGTGCACGTGAGCTGCTGCTCTGTGCAAGCTGCTGCCCAGGTCAGCTGCAGCTCTGGGCCCGTTTGCTTCCTTTAGTCTCTATGCATTGCTTCATATTAATAAATTCTCATTTTCTTGTGTATTAATATATTCAGAATGACAATTGACATAGCTGCCAGCTGCTTCATATTGAGGCAGAACCACAAGCAGCAGCATTTTAGGGCCATATTAACAGCTTATTATAATAAAGATGCTATCTTGGAGCCCTCATTAATGTCAGTATTGCAGCTGTACATACTGCAAGTAGATGCATCATCATGATATAAAGTGTGTGTACAGCAGATGGAAACAAGATAAGGTGAAATCAAAGCTGTAATCTTAAATATGTAGTCTGCTGCTCAGTGAAGCCAACAGAATTCCAGAAATATCTGTGGCCAAAAGAGCTGAATATAAGCATTTTAAGAAAAGCTTATTAAGAACACACAAACTATAAGCCACATAAATGATCATTACTAGACTGGAACAGAGAAGTGCTAAATAAATATGTAGAAAAAAGCAGGAACTGTCTGCAGCTATATCTGTTCTGCATGTGGAAACCAGGAGGAAGATGCCACTTTCTTACTAGGATGCTGGCATTGGACTACAAATAAAAATGGGACATGGCACCTACCAAAAATAGGCATTTTTGCAGCATGAGTGTGGTACATTCCAGAGTGTGTGCAACACACTGACTACGGTCAATGTGTACAGAGCTGGTTGAGAAATGCCTCATTAAACTTACTCTAACGTTAGAAAACAGGGGAGAGAGACAAAGAGACAAGCAGCATGCTGAGCTCTTGCTCCATCATTGCCCGGACACTCATGGAATCAGCTTTCCCAAGGTCTCCTCCAAGGTGAGGTCCCTGTGAGGCAGTAGGCTTGGCTGAGCAGTGGACATTATGTTGAACCTCCTTCTTCCACCCTTTTTGTTGGAATTTGTTTTCAAAACTCACTACTAAGTAACAACTCTGTAATATTAGTCTCACTAGGAAATTTAGTTCAAACTGACTCATAATTTCAATTTTTGCTGGTGAGGAAATTCCAGGTCTGATTAAATAAAATTTTTTAGGAAACCAAACTGTACAGAGGTTACTTCAAGAGCAATCCCAGAAAAGTAAATCAATGGTTTGTTTGGTATTTTAATAACAGATAATTAGTGCCAAGGGCATCATTCATGCTAGTGTATCTATTAGTCTATTTTCAACACAGGTGAAGAGTTAGAAAACCTATCTGGAAGATATTTTTGGGGTTTAAAGGAGAGGGTAGAAGGATTATGGGGCAGGATCACAAAGACAGTTTGTTAACAAAGTTACTAATGAATTTTTTGACTGTAAGTGAAATTTTCAGTTAAAACTTCTGTTAAGAGGAATCACATATATGTTCTATCACTCAAAACCATCTTTATGATGGGTTCAGTTTTTAAGGGAGAAATACCAATTAGCAGGATACCTTTAGCAAGGTGCATGGAAAAAAATGTAGAAATATCCCCTCATGGTCTGAACAGCAGAGTTGGTTTTTTTAAAATATTGATTTAAAGATTTTTACCAACAACCTGGGTCATGATATACAATTCTCACTGATAAGGTTTCAGCAGACATTACCAAGATTGGTTACTATTACAGAGTGAGCTGAATCTCCTGGTCAAACGATTGTGATTCAGTGTGGCTGCATTTAATACAGCCAAATGCAAGGTGATACATCTGGGAACCTGGAGGGCAGATTACAGCTGTAAGATGGAAGATTCTGTCTTGGAAAAACGTGACCCTGAGCGAGACTGAAAAAGTCAGTGGAGATAACAGCTTCAACATGAGCTCTCAATGCAAAGCTGCAGCTCAAAGGGCAGGTGTGTCCTCTTAGGGTGTGAGAAGGGAGGTATCAGGTTAGAGCTGGGGAAGTGATCCTGCCTCAGTGGGGAACTACTCTGAGATCACAACAGTAAAACCGTGTCTAGTTTGGAGGTCCACTTGTGTATCTGGAAACAGGGGAGAGATTTTAGATGGGAATCACACAAATGATACAGGAGCTGGAGAACCAGGCCTATGGGGGAAGATCTGTGGAGCTCAATACACTCAGGTGCTTGAGGAGGAGCTTGGGAGGAAACCTGGTCATTACAAATGTTCAGTGAAGAGGTTCTCAGAGGGAGCAGGCAATTTCTGCTCCCAGAATTCATTTTAGCAGTAAGTGTTGCCACAAAAGCATAGCAGAGCCTTCTGGGTTGGCAGGGAAGAGAGTGCTACCAGCACCTCCTGGGAAAGCATTTCATCTGATAAAATTTCACACTGGCACATGCTGTCTGTTTCATCTGGGCTCCACATAACAGCAGAATTATTTTACTTTTCTACAGAGAAAGACTGGCAAAAGAAAGAGAGTACCACACTGCCGTATCCAAACTTTTATCATCTGTCCTTCAATTGACTGCCAAGGAGGCCAGGTCTGCAGAATAGAATGCCCTCAGCTGTAGAAGAATTAGTATTTTGTATTTTTAGTATTTTTATCAGTATTAGAATTCAGTGATCTAGTCTGTCCTTAGTTATATATGTATATATAACTACATGTAAATACAGTAACATATCAGCTAAAGGAAAATTGTTCTAGTGGTGCAAATCTCTTTGTTATACTCCTAGACTTGCATATATGGTTGGTGTGAGGGGACATTCCATTGATTTCCAACAGGAAAACAGGCTGTGAAGACCATGCTGCTATCAACTTCCTTCCCCTCTCAACTACTTCAGTGAACAGAAATCCTAAGCTTTAAATTCAGAAATTACCCTGCTTTATAAGAAGATGCTGAGCTCAGTTTCCTACCTGTCTCTGTGAGGATCTATTTAATTTCTAGAGAAGGCAGAGTGGCTCAAGGGACACTTGGAGCAGCTCACATGACTTTCCCAAAGAAAGCCACAGAAGCATGTGCTGCACATAGCAGCCACTGTTTGAGTTTCTGCTAAGTGATGCTCCCAGCTCTGCTGAATGATGTGCAGCTAATCCCCAAATACCTGCAGTGGTGTGGATAACCCCACCCACTAACTGCCTGAAAAAAAGATATCCCATGTCAGGTGTTCCTCCTGCAGTAATACCTGGCAGCAAACATAACCCAGACATTGTTTCCTGACAAGCTATACATGATGTGTCACGTTGCAATGTGAGGGAAGAGACATTTTCCATGTTTACCACCCACTGTTAAACTTGCAAAAAGAAATGCTGTCTCCTGAGTTTGCCTGGCAGAGGGAAGCTCTTCAGACCTTTCAGTCTTTAAGCTGTCCAAACATTTTAGGAAAGCTGGTGACTGCTCCCTTAGAAAAACAGATGGGAGGCTTAAAAAATAACCCTCCCACATAAAAATATTTTTCCTCAAGTTCTAGACATTGAAGAGATTCCTTCCTGCACCCTGGTAAGGATTGTTTTCACAGCCTGTGTGAGAGGCAGCACTGATGGTTTGGAGTTAATTCCCTGAGGGAAGTGCCCCCTGGCATATCCAGGCTTTGCTAGTGCAGACACGAGGTCCAAGCCCACTGTCCCTGTCACAACTGCCTAACAAAATTCAGCAGATCACTCTCTACACTTCCATTTCTGAGACTGGGGTATTTTGGGTACCTGAAGATTACCTCAACTGGAGGTGCTGAGCTGCGTTCACCCAGTGACTGTTGCCATGTTGGTGCCTCACAAAATTGCTGCAATTTTGTAGACTGGCTCACTCAGCAAGAGTCACCCAGTTTTTTGTGAAAACCCTGCAAGGATGTCACAGAATATGTTCATAAATTGCTGTTGACTTCAGATTAAGGGAAATGAATGGAAACCCGAATTGCTTTTCTCTGTTTTAACTCAGTAGCAAAGGCAGAATAAAGACAGCTGAAATGTCAAAGTTTTGGTGGGCACAGCCTCATTTTTGTTCAGCCAAAATCAAGAACAGAGCTGAAATCAAGGGCAGAGTGATGTTTGACTGCCCTGAGGAGAGTTGCTGAATATCTCAAGCACATTGTTGAAGAGTCCTCTTCTGATGGCATCAACAGAAGGCTCATGGGATCCCTGCAGTTACACCTATCTGCTTGCCTGGGAAGAGAACTTGGGGTGCTCAGGGAGGTTTGGGGGAAGTCAAGGCCCAACAAGAGATTGCATATGGGAAAAAGTGAATATTATGAAGGAAATATTTTCAATTTTTTATCCCCTCTGTCTGTTGCCAAGGAACCTCAGACCAAGCTACACAGGAACCTTCCCTGGATCTATTTCTTGTAATAATCCTAATTGCAGCTCAGTTGGTGTGTGCAAAAATCCTTCTCCCCATTTAGCAAAATGAAAGGTTCCATCAGAGAGAGCACATCTGCATGTGCTAAAAATGGAAATGCAAGAGCAATGCAAAATCTATTAAACAAATATTTTATTTTTTGGGGGGAGGGGCAGGAATCTAAAAGTGCCAGGGCTGAACCACATAAATATGAGGCAAGATGAAAGCCTGCATCAGAAGTTTTCCTTGCCAAAGAGGTGTGCACAATAGTTGAAAGTACATACTATGCTGCATTGTTGTACTGTAGATCTGGCATTATAAAAAGTCTCCTTTAACTATTTCATCTGAAAGAAGACACTCATGGTTCAGGCTTGCACTAATATGGAAAAGTAAAAATACCCATACAAGTCCATTGAGAGGCTTTGGGGAAAAAAAATGAAAGAAAAATGAAAGCTGTACTTCACTCTATCCCTTTCCCATCAGTCATCCTTGCAGCTGTCAGTCAGTGCCTCCAGCTGTATGTGACTGACATGTGCAATGGGCAGGGCTTTCAGAGCAGTAAAGTCCCCCAAACCATCCACCCTTCCAAGCACTAAGTAAATTCTGCAAGAGAAAATGCTGGGAACAAGTGAGGTGACTTAAGCTGCACCTTGACATCAAGAACCACCCCTCTCCAAGCTTGCAGGCTGCTATTCATTTTCATACATTGCCAGATACGGGGAAAATCCTCTTTCTGCTGCATTACTTGCAGTTTTGTTAGTGGTGCTACTATCCTCACTGTAAATAAAATTGATTTTTGCCGTTCTGAACTGATCTGCAGTGGAAAAATCACTTATCTTTAAAAGACACAAAGTCCTGTTTCTGCAGAGAAAAGAAACCCTTACAGAAAAGGAGACTGGAAAGTTCAGAATTCCAGTACCTTGATTCCCAATAAGTTTAAATATTTAGAAAACAGAAACAAACACTATCATCCCCATATCACACATATAGCAATGCTCATGATAATATTCTTAGTATTTTTCCAATTAGTTCTTTTCAAAAGAAAACTGCCAGAACCTACTGAAGTCTTTAGGCACCACCTTTGCCTTTCACAATCCTTACCTCCCTGGCCATACCAAGCACCATGTGCCATATCAGCAAGAATCAGATTTGTGGCTGGTATAAATCAGTTCTGTAAGAGCTCAACCATTTGGCCTGAAATGTTTAAAGAGTTGAACTGCTACATGCAGGTAACTCAGTATATCAGAGGCACATCATGTAGGTTGATCTGTCACATATTTTGGATACCTTCATTTACTCCACAGTTCATTCAAAAAGTGTGGTTGCCTTAGAAACCACAAAAGTGCAGAATAATTCTGAGATAAACCCAACTGATAGAATCACTCAGCAGTGGCTCAGAAGTACACAGCCTTTCCATACATTCTAAAAGATATATTGCATTAAAAGCAGGAGAGAAGGATTATTTCCTCATTAAAAAATAGGGGTAGAGAGAAGTGGCTGATTACCCAATAGAGGATGACAGATCTCAGGATCGTGTTACATGTTTAGGCAGCCTTAGCCTGGGAAATGCCCTGGTCCTCAGGGCAATCCTGTGGGAAAGGAGGAGGCTGCAGAGGATGGGGACAGCTCAGAGTCAGAGCAGGAATCATCTTCTGGGCCACAATTGCCCTGCAGCTCTGGGAGGATGAAGAAAAGGAATATGCAGGTCTCTATTTCCAGATGTTCCCTACAGAACAGGCTCCCTCTGCCTGCTCCTCCAGGAGGGATTTCCCCATCCGTGTGAGGTGCTTCAGTTTAGAAGCAAAATCTGCTCCCCTGCCCTGCTCCCCCTTTTCTCAATGCTGAAATGCTGAAACTTGTCTGCACCAAGGTGATGATTTCCTATCTGAAGGACATAAAGTTAGCTCCCGAATGGAATGTGATCTCTTCCAGCTAGTAAAAGTTTTATAACCAAGGACAAAAAAACCCTATAAAAATAAAATAAAATCATGCACCTCAGCTGGTGTAAATCAGCACTGCCTATCTCCAGTGGAGCTTGCCTTAGGCAGGGATGGAAATTTTGAGGTATTTCCAGTACATGGATGGCAGGTTTATTGGAAGTCATTAAAATTCAAGCTTTTTTTTTTAAAAAAAAGAGTAAATATTCTGGACTACTCCCAGGATCATCCTCCATCAAGATCCCCTCAGTCAATCACTGGAAATGTTTAGACAGAGACACTGAGTTTTGGTTTATTTGAGTACATTAACAAAATAATTTACACCCACCATAGCTAATCCCTGGTTTAGTATGAATAAATGTAAAACCTCATTACTGATCCCCTTTCTCTATTACTTCTTCCCATTTGTCTTACATGCTGGCAGAATGCACTGGTGACAGGTATGATTGGTATGTCATACTTAAGGCAAAATATTAAAAAGCTTCCCTTGGAAGAGGGTAAGAGTCCCCAGTTTTTCCCCACTAAATGGTTTGGGAACTGTGTGGGTTTGCTCTGGTGCTTCAAATGCAGCCACAGTGTCTGAACAGCCTCAGAGGCACTGCTATGTGCTGGGTCACACCCATGGCCTCTCCAGTAGTTTCATCAGGGAGCAAAATTCACCAACTTACTGACACACTCAGACGACTTGGAAAAAAATTGGTTTTGACCTTCCTTGGTTCTTGAATTGCAGCAGATTGCTGACCCTGATGTTGAGAGGCAGCAGGGGAAGATTGGGAACAGAGCACTGTAGCCAGCAGACATGCAAAAGCTGATTTATTTCTCTAACAGTTGCTGCAGTTTGGGTCCTGCTTTAACCAGCCAGAGAAGAAATCCAACACCACCTATGATAGCAAAGTGACAGCTCATCCATCATGGCTTGGAGCCTGCACATCCCTGCCTGTCCTCAGCAATTTGCAAACCAACGTGGGTTTTTTGAGTGCAGCAGTCCCAACATTCAGTTTTACTGGACACTAGAGCAGGGGTCCCTATGATCCCTTAAGAACTAAGCAGCAAAAGAACCTCTGTAGATGCCCAGCTCTATTTGACTTCTAATGACAGTAACTTACTTGGCTGTTAAGAACATTAAGCCTTGAATAAGTACAGAAAAGTCAAAGCAATATATATGGGCAAAGGAGCCACTTGTAAAAAAGGTTGAGAGAATTCCAACAGTCCTTTATTTAATATAAACAAAGAAGCTGATCCTTCACTTTGATCTCATCTATTCGTCCCTCCCCCAGAAAATAGAGAAGCAGAATACAAAGACCCAAGAATGCCAAGTAGGGGAGAGAGAAAAGAAAAAGCCAGATCACCAAGGTAAATGATTGACTACCAGTTATTCACTTCACAGGATGATGACACCAAGTTTTGTGTGTGGATCCTCCCCATCTGAGACAACCTCTTCACCAAAGATCCCAAAGCTTCCTGCACTCATTTCACTTCCCTTTCCTGCTGCCAGTGCTGAGGAATGAGCCATGCAGCTTTACACTCAGAAAAACAGTTCTCATGAGGTATGACCTGAAATAGCACAGCTGAAATAAAAATCATTAGGAAAGGGCTGGAGAGCAAAAAATTCTCCCCAGAAGGGAGATGGCTTGGCAGGATAAAAGATGTCATGGATCCACTTATATATGAAGTCCTTCTGCCAATCAGATAGTGTCTAGAGGGGCAGCTTGTCCCTCTGTGGGAATCTAATTTCAGACACAAGATCACTGGATTTCCTTTTTCCTCAGAGCAGGCTGTATCTGCAGATCAAAGCCCCGCCGGGAGCTGGTATATAGTATATTCTCACTTGGATGGAATTGTAGCTCCTGTGAATGCAAACATGGCAAGAGGAGAATACATCCTTTATGTGACATTTCCCATGTTTTTCTGACCACTCATATTGCTGGCCAGAAGAAACAGATTTAAAGGGCAGATTTAGTCAAATTCTGCTCTTTGTGCTTTTCCTCTGCTATTGTGGTGCTTTATTAAGGGTGATGAGGGATCTACCCCACCCACCCCAGTCATCCTCCAGAGCAGGTAATATATAACTCCATTCATTGTGATGCTAACGAGTTCTATTTAGCTGTATTTAACTGGATATCATGACTCCACAAGATGACCTTTCACTCCTGGGAAGTAGTTTTAAATTTGATCCACAGCAAAGGAAAATCCCTCCAATTCATTGGCTGTGAAAGGTCACAAGTGAAATGTGTTTTGATGGTATCTACTTGTGGTTCAGTTCTCAGTATACCTGAGCATCAAGCTGGTCTGAATCAGCTTTTGTGCTGGCAGTCTGAGTACCAGGCACCCTGAGAAAGCACTGTGGAAAAGGCAGCCAAGCCCCTGGCAGTGCCAGTTGGTGTGGGCAGTGCTTGGAGAGGAGATGCCCCATTGAACCCAAGGCATGTGCTACCCAGGAGGAAACACAGAGGGCCTACTCAGCTGTTTTTTTATGAAAATATTAAAAAATGCAAGTAATATTCAGTGTTAGATACAAGCATGCAAAGACCTCATGTAAGCATCAGACAGTGATGCCACAAAATACACTTATAAATGTGACTTCCTGGATAAAAAAGGATAGAGAGAGAAAAGGAAAGGACTAAAATTGTTTTAACACTGTTGTGTTAAACCTTCACTGGCACCTCTTCTCCCCTTGGCTGGCAAGTCCAAGAAAACCATTCAGCTTGGAATTTCAAAATAAAAGACTGTCAAAAAAATTCATTTTGTCTCCTTTGTGGCCATCCCCCCTGCAGAAGTGTAGGAGCTTGTTTAGCTCTTCTCATCAAAAAATACTTGGCACTAAGGTATGGTGTACCATATATAGATGGGAGGAAGTGTTGTTTTACTAATTTCTCATTACTTAATGTTGGGATTAAGTAATGAGAAATTAGTAAAACAATTTTAAAAACAGCAAAAAACTGGAGCTATCAGTCAAAAAACCCAATCAAACAAGCACTCCACCCCACCAAAGTAGGAAGAAGATTATCCTTCTACAAGCTTTCAGTTAAATGGGGAAGGGCTAAGACCTGTCAGTCCACTTTTACACCAAGAATAAGAGAGACACAGGTGGCTGAAGAGAATTCCTCTCTCACACCAGCCTGTGGCAAAGCTCAGATCCCAACTTGGGCCCTCCCCACCTGAGTCACCAAATCATAACAGGTGTATCAGATGTAAGAAACCAGAAATTAAAAATTTATAAAAATCACCAAAAGCAATATTACAATGGGAAAGCTTAGTCAATAAGTTGATGGCAGAAAAGTAACTGTTTTTGTGGTGGCTCTGGTCAGATTTGTACATCAGTGAGCTACTGCTTAGACATTATTAAATGAGGTGTCTTGATATTTAAAACTCCAAAGAGTGTCCTGAAAGTCAATCTAAAAAGCAGCCTGAAAAGACCTTTCCCTTCCCTAAAATCTTAGGACATTTGAAAAACCCTGCTCAGGCCAGGTTTGAGGTCACATTAGCCAACATGAGAAAAAAAGAACAGCCTTTACACCTGCCTAGACATGTCCAGTCTATAAAAGAAACCAAACCAGGCTCAAAAAGTGAATATTGTCAGTAAATGACTCCCCTGCTGATTTCTGTGACAGTATAGGAAAAACAACCAAGTGAATGCCAAGCCTGCCAGAGACAATGAGCAGCCTCAGGGTTCAGAATCAAAGGTGTTGCTGCCATCAGGATGGTGATGCCAAGATGGTGAGCAACCAACCTCTGCTGCCATCAGCAGGGGGATCTCTCCTTCCTAAGGGAGCAGGGACAGCTGCATGACCAGGAGGGTAAGAAGTATTTGAAACGCAGGAGCTTAAAGGCAAAACCAACTGTGTGACTAAGAAACCCATCAGTTTGTCTCACCCAGTGCCAAATCCATTCATTCACAGCATGCTCGAGGCTTCCCCACAGTACACTCAGCTCCCAGTGAGGTCTCTGGGCTCACCCAAGGAAAGAGGACAGCCAGGAGTTACCAGAGAAGAAATTCCTGGAACATATACCAGAGAGTCCTGGATGCACCACATATTAGAGCTGTGCCCAGAGTACAGTGCAGAGTGAATCCTTACTTTATTGTTAACTCATGGCCAGAGGGTGACTGGCACCCAGCACAGGAGAACTGGGACAGGCAAAAATAAGGATGCAATGTGTGTTCTCAGTCAGATCAAATTCAAGGTGACTCTGACCTGTGGCTTTGGTACAACACTGAGACAAAGAAGTACAGACTCTATTCCTACCTTGAAAGCAGAGCCCATATTCCTACCTTGACACCTCCACTGTGGAAGAAGAAGGAGCAGTGCACAGCAAAACAGCTTCAGCTGAGAACTCTCAAGAATCTCAAGTTCAGCCAAGTTTCAGGTTTTAGTGCTATAAAAAAAAACCAAACCAAACCCCCCCAAAAACACCAACCAAAAAAACCTTCTACACAAAACAAAGGCACAAGGCCTAGTCTAAGTGTCAGAATATAAAAAATAAGTAGACCAGAGCCACTCAGCCCTTGAAGCTTCTGACCTAAAATGCAGAAGAAATACACAGGGTGGTGAGTTAATAAAACACACCTGCAATAACTTCTTTTGGAAACATGCCTCAGCTGAGGCACCTGGCTTCACTCCCAACACTTAGAAACAATCCCCAAGTGTCAGTGACTGCTGTTTAACAGACAGCACCATTTCCAGGGGGTCCTAAGAAAACCTGAACTGACAGATTTCTTTTTTTTGAAACACTGTAATAACTTATAAAGCTGTCAAAGTGGAGTTTATTATTATTATTTAAAACACGCTCCTATGTAAGTCCTTGTATGACAAATTTTAGCCAGCAGGTAATTTTTAAAGTTAAGACTTAAGATAAACTCAAGAAAGTTGAAAATATATAGAAGCTCTGACACTAATTAGAGGTTTGTAACCAGGTACAGGTAAATTATTAAAATGTTGTTGGTTTGATGCTCTTCACTGTTGGAACATCACTAACACCTCTGGTATATTGTTCATAAAATGCTTTTATGCAGCTGAACAGACACATCTTTCTAATACAGAGTTCAAAAGCACAATCACTCTAACGAGTCCTTATCTGCCTCTTGTGCCTCTATTCCCCTTTGCTCTTAAAGAGTACTGTAAGTTAATTAAGTTTGGTTAAATTGGAGTTCTTACTTCTGAGAGGAAAGTTAAAACACAAAATAAAGTTGTGACTTACAAAACAACTTTTTGACCAGTTTAGACATAAATGTCAGTTCCAGAAGAACCTGTGGATCCAAGTAAGCTTCAAGCTGCCTTTGCCTTGGGACCCTACTTTGACCTTTCCCCTCTGAATAAATAAAATTATGTACTCTGCAATTACAAGTTGTTGCTGAGGTTCCTTTTTCAAATGTTCCTGATGCTTTTGCATAGCTTTTTAATTCCTCACTGCTCTATGTCAGCTGTTTCTAAAGACCTGCACAAACCATTCTGATTGATCTCACCTTTCCCTTGGAATAGATTTTAATCTAATTCTTTCATAGTGAGTTTCAAATCTTGTCTCACTTCTGATATATAACTACTATGTGATCACAAAAGAAGGCCTGGTTTGGCTTGGGTTATAACTTAAGAAATGGTCAGATGTAAATAAAACAAAACAAACAAAAGTGCTATATTTGTTGTTTATCTTTATGGAAGCTTTCATAATCCCTAAAGATGTCCTTTGTTTTTACTTCTGTCAAGTACTTTAATTATCCCATTTAATTTAAAACCCTAAAGTCTAAATGAAATAACTGAGGGAGAAGTGCTGAATTGTTAGACATATCTAACATGTAATATAGTGCAGAGCTGTCTGAGTCAGCATTAGATTATCTAGGCTAGATGTCAGAAATTATGTACACACCAGGGCCACTGGCATGTGGGCTACCTCTAGGATCACTGACACATCTGAGAATTTTCTGTGCACTTCACAGCCACCCTGAGCCACAGCCTCATCCCTGCAAGGTGCTGAGCACCACAGCACTGAGCAACTTCAACAGGAACTGAAGGGGCTCAGGACCCTGCAGGGTTGAGCACAGGCTGAGTGATGTTGTGGGTGGATGCTTCCTGAAGTGCAGTTAAATTCACTGAGGCTTGGGTTTTCTGCCAAATAAACGCCAGCTGAGGAAGTTATGCCTGCCCAGAGGCTTTCTTCAGTGTACATGTTCTACTTAAAAAAAAAAAATTCTACTGTAAGTTTTGTGTTCATAAACTGATGTACTCCTTTTTCTTCCTCTTTTGCCCTCTCTGACTTCTGCCCTCGCTCCTCAGCTGCCAAGAAAGTGCCCCTTTATGTGTGGAAATGCCCAACAGTTCACAGAAGTTAACTAGAAAAGACACATTCAGCCACTTTCTGTCAAAATGCCTTGACACTCTCTTTCTGTCCAAAAGACCCTTTTGCTTTGGAAAGGCCCCCATTGAACACCTCCCCCCTTTCACCTCCCTCTTGAACTTACCCTGCAACAACAATGCAAAATAAATAAGTAAAAGAGGCGCCCTTCTCCCCTGCCCCCAGTCCTCGTTGCAGTATTTTGTTGTTGCCATCTTCACTATTAATTTCATGCGAGACACTCGCGAAGCCCAGACTGGTGCAAAACTGCTTCTGCTTGGCGTTATATTCACAGAAATTCTGTTCCTCTCTCGTGGCATTTTGCTTTTGCCTCGGTGTTGTTTTTATTTGGTTCCTTTGGCTGTGGGAAGGGATCCCCCGTGCACAGACCCCTCTGGGTGTGTGTTGGAGGGAGGGACAGTGTCACACTGCGCCGAGAGCTCCCGGGCACGGCTGGCACAGGCCGGGACAGAAACTCAAGGCTGCTCCTTTGGTTTGGAAACAAGTAAGCAGTAGATAGATTATCCCCAAATCAAACCACAGCTCTGGAAGACCTCATCATTTTGATCAAAGTTTCAAAGTCCTTTGGATGCCCATCTCTGCTCAAAGATACTCAGTGTCTGGTGGGACTCTTATTAAGCTGTGATATGCTAAGACAAGTGTTAATGGCACTATTTAACTAAGTCTTAGCTTTTTTTGCTGTATAAAACTTTCTGAGACAGGCCCAGGAACAGGTCCTGCAATAGGTAAAACAAATGTGTTAACTCAGATCCCGTGCTAATGGGCAAATTTATTTCTGGATCCACTTTGGCCAGAAATTGAGGGGCTCTGCCCAACGTATATCATCTGGCTAGAAATTACTGGAGGTTTTACACAAGGATAGGCTCTTTGGAATTTGTAGCTATGTATTTTTAATACTGTCAATAAACTACTTCCTTGAGACACAGAAGGGCAATAATGGGAGCTGTTAACAAAGTGTGAAAAGAAACGGGCAAGCAAAGGTTAATCACATGGCTGTCCACTAATGACCTCTCCAGCCCCGAGTTTAAACCCTCCGCTACTTGTAAAGACCAATCACGTGAATAATTTCCTGTCTGAGGTAGTCTTTATGGTTAAGAATAAAAGCTGAGCTTATTGTGAAAAGAAAGTGCTCAGCAGGGGAGAAGGTTATTATTTTTAAGCTGATCTAAACACCTGGGTTTCTCAGTAGACCCTATTAAACTTCCTCCATTATGTCTAAAGATTTCAATCATTCCTACCACAGTAGTAAATTAGTGTATTACTGCTTAAAGCAGATAAGCCCTAGTGATGGGGACATCCTAAGCTGATGCTGCTCACCCACCCTGAAGAGAGGCCTATGCAGTCAGCTCCTTCACCATAAATAAGGCAACAAGGCCTGATGCCATCCCAGAATATCGCCTCCTTTCAGTGTGTGGAGGTGTGAGAGGAACATCGACTCCTGCTGCTAGCAGGGCCACAGCACAGACCAGGCCTGGGGCATGGGAAGGTGCCTGTAAGCAGGTTGCTCTTGGAGCAGGTTGTGCCTGAAGCTGTATGGCATGGGAAAGCTTTGCAAAACCTTGATGCCATCTCTTCTAGACACCTCCAGTGACAGCCAGAAGGAAAGCAGATAATACAGAAATGTGAGATATTCCTGTTTCAAGGTTTAGCATTTGTAGCAAAAGAGGTTCTGTGAGTGAGAAAAAAAAAATGCTGTCCTAGCCAGTGGCTCTCTGCCCTCACTCCCTGTTCCCTTTCCTCTCACCCCCACATTATTCATGAGACTTATTCCTTTTTCTTCTTGGAGTTATGATTCTGGAAAATGCCTGGAGCTGAGACTGTGCACAGAGGGAGTACACAGCCTCCCTTCCTTCCATCACAGCTTGCTGCTGCTGGGATCCCCACAGCTCCCCAGCACACCCCTGCCCAAAGCAGCACAGAGCAGGGCTCCTTCAGGAGGGTGGCAGAGCCCAAGCCCTGGCCAAGCCCAAGCCCTCCTGAGGCTTCACACAACGTGTCTGCTGTCCTGACTGTGGTTTGTTTATGGGCTCGTATATAAAGAGTGCCAGATTCTCAGCCAAGTCCGGTTTATCTCTGGGTAAACTCCACCTATGCCATTTATTTCAGTCCTGATTTACACACATCAAACAAAATACCTGCAAATCTTTTCCCTTCTCAACTTCCCCAAGACGTCTCACCTGGCACTTTCAAACCAAGACAGTCTGCAAGAGCTGTAAAATGAGTGCGAAATTTTAACTCAGGTCAACATAAAGTGCCCACCTTACAGTCTCTGGAGGGAATGATATTATACCTTATTAACCTGCTGAAAATGCTGCCCAGAAACTGTTTGATATTGCACGGGTGGTGGCACCGCTTTTTCTACTTTATAAATGGAGTCCTTGAGTTTTCCAAGGGCGCACGAGAGAGAAACTCTTCTGTTCTGTAAACAACTGTGTGTCCAGTTTCCATGCACGGATACCCAATTTGTGCATGCAACTGTAGTTATTGTGCATTCAAATGGGGCACACCACTAGTCACGGGCCTGGGCTCCTTGCCAGTTTAAAAGTCAGCCCTTCTGTATGTAGAAAGAGAAAGCAGTATCCAATAGAAACAGTGCTCTGCATGCACTCACAGCTCTTATTCAAGGCTCTCAGAACAATGTCTAACTGTTAATCTTCCCAACACTGCCGTGAGGCAGGGAATATTTTATCTACATTTTACAGTCAGAGGAAACTGAGGTTAAGTGACTTGCCCAAGGTCAAAAGACAGATTTAATGACAGGCTCAGGATCTAGCCATGAGAATATGCTGCCCTGACACTGCCTGCTACACCTTGGAGTGGGTGAGGAGTAAATGCATCCTTCCCGCAACATCCGAGCACTGTCGTTTGCTAAAGGTCTAATCCAAGGAAGCGCAAACAAAAATCTGCAGTGGTGCCAAGATTAGGGAAATATCTCCTCTGTGGTTGGGCTCTTTTTGTGTTGCAAATGCAGAGGCTGAAATTTCCAGAGATGTGGATGCCCAATTTCCGCTAACATTAATAAGCTGATGTGTCCAAATCCTGTAGGCAGCTTTGAAAGCCTGTTTGTGCTTTCCCTCTTCCTACTATTCAAGCATAGAGTAAGGTCAGGGCTTTCCCATACCCTCTCCCTTCTCTGCCGGTGGAAAAATTCTGGCCATACCTTCACTTACTCTGCAGTGAATGGATAATGTCACTGGGGATTGATTGATCTAATACCCACAAAAGGCCAGAGGAGAGATTCCCTTGGTTGCCACAGATACTGGATCAGGACCTTATCTTTTTATGGTACTCATATCACTCTCACTATTTTAATATCTGAACATCTCGTGGTTTATAATATATTCCACTTCCTAACTCACCCATGAGATAGAGGTAGCATTAATCACTTAATCCCATTTTACAGATGATGAACTGAGGCACATCAGACTCCATACTCATTTCAGTCTGAACTACTATGAGACACTCTTGGCATAGGCAAGAGGACGAGATAAGCACCTGCAGCCAGAGATTTAGACACTGTCTTAGGAGGGGATACTACAGCAAGAATGAACAGCCCTTTGGAAAGTGCCTTTTTTAACATTGACTGCAAAGGGAGCCCGGATGATGAGGTAGTTAAAATCCCTCCCTTCGAGACAGATACTGCTGGGTCAGGCGAATCCCTTCCTAAATGACTTGCCCAATTCCATGGAGAAAGCTTGTGGCAAAGGAAGAAATTAAGTCCCAGACACAATCACAAGGGTATTTTTCCTTGGACTGAGCTTTGATTTCAGGTAAAGGATTTTTTTTTTTTTTTTTTTTTTTTTTTTTTAGGCAGGAGAAAATACTAATAAGTTTAAAACTATCAGCTTTGCTTGGATTAGTCACTGGGAATCTCAGCAGCCCGGCTCTTGAGCTCTGGCCTCTTTGACTTTCGTATGTTTAGATGTTCAGGCCCTAATGAGTTGATCTCGTTGATCTTTAGGTACCTATTCATATGCAAATCCTGGCATTCTACTTTTGCTAAATAGTCTTTGTATTAACACATGAAATAAATTTTTTAAAAAAGAAAGTCAGGCTGTGGTAAATCCTCATACTTAGGTTTGTTTGCATTTGGATAAATGATCATGGTCCCTCTTTATATGATCTTGCTGTACCCCTGTTAGGAAAAAGGGGGGAGGATTGGGTGGGCATTGAGAAACCCAACTTTTAATCTCTTCCACATCATTGTAATCTTTTATCAAAGGAAAAAAAAGAAAAAGTCCAAGAACTGAGAGATAAAGATGCAAAAATATGTGCATTCCTCAGTTTCCTCTTTGGCCAAATTTTTAAAATTACCACAGAAGTGTCATCATTCTAGTGTCCTAAGTGGTTTGTCTACTAAAAAGACCAAATGTGTCTTCTAAGGCTCAAAAACCACGGCCTGCCACAGGGAGGATGCCTTTTCACAGCAGATTTTGCAGGTTCATGGTGCCTGTGCATGTGAGAGACCTGTACATCACTGTGTCATGCCAGCGCACACTCGAGAGATTTTGAGCATGAATCCTGACCCCAGTAGTGAATGAAAAGCACTCAATGACTTCAAAGGGTCTGGGATTTCACCCATCATTTTTCAGACTCTGAAGCTTGCAATCATTAGTGGTTTGTTCTAAAAGTGGTGGCTGCAGAACAGTGAAGTCATATGGGAAATTCATTCAACTCTCTGACAAACTTCTACTATCTCTGTTTAAACCTTGTGTATTGTACAGTTATGTATATAATGCCTACAGTACAGTTATATATTTTATTTTTTTTTTAACTAGATTAGTCACGAAGAGTAATCTGAAACACAGAAACACAAGAAAACTCTTGCAGGGCCTTGAAACCTACTCTGGGCACTACATATATACACTTATATGTATTTATGGATCTGTGTATGCACTTAAAACTTCCAAAAAAATCTCAGACTTCGTTTGAACAAGTTGCTTGGAGTTGTAGCTGAGTTTCCTTGACTAAAGAAAAGCTGTTTAGGAGCAAATGCAGGTTGCAACAAAATGTTAGGAACAAACTGTCCAGGATCTTCTTTCACAACAATCCCACGCGCTTACAAATCTCCCTTTAAGAATAAAGTGGTAGTGCAAACACCTAATTAAAAAAACGGCTTGTATTCAGAGTTACTAATTAAAAATCCTCATGTTCCCCCGACTTTTTCCCCCCTCTGTGGAAATCTGCAAGTTATTTAATTGAAGTCCTATTTTGTCGGTGCAGATGCACGAAGTGTCTGAATCATCAAACAGATTTAGGGTGTTTTGATTGTTGTGTGTGCCTCATTGCTATTCCCAGAATGTCGAGCTGAGCTTATGCTGATCGGCAGGACTTAGAAGCATGAAACAGTAAAAGAGTCCTTTCTTCTCATCCCAGCCCCATCCCCCTTGCCCCCCTGGATTTACATTGAAACTTTGCCAATCTCAGATCGCACTCTGTCTGCTGCCTCTGCATTAAAATGGAGCCGCTTGCCTGTTTCTTTGGCCCCACACTCCATCTTCAGATTCCCCTTGGCTGCCCTAAGACGCCCCTCATGTTGCTTCAGAGAAACTTCTTTCAGAAGACAATTTCATTTTCGGTCCGGTTTTTTTCCTCCTTGTTTTTCTTTTCTTTTTATTTTTTTAAATAAAAATCCTTCTCTGTTTTTACGTTTGTGCGCAGTGTGAAAAGAAAGGAGACAGAGGAGGAAAGAGAAGCCTGTTTTCGTCTAGAGGTGAAAACAGCCTGGTGAGCAGCAGGTGCAAAGCCCCAAAGCAGCTGCTTTCTGCTCTCAAGTTGAAGCGCCTTGGTCCCCCACCCTCCACGCCAAGAGCACTTCATATAATCCTCTCATGCAATTCACACTGTAATTGCAGATATCCAGACTGCTAGGGCTCATTTTATTATTATTTTTACTGATAACAAGATCTGCAAACAGGGGACCGGCCATAGTAATTAGTTGTGTGTCGCTAGGCAGCTTCTGCAGAAGCAACTTGGATTCTTTTCCTTTCTTTTCCATTCTTTTTTGGGAGGGGAGGGCATGGCTGCTTTGCCCCCTCCTACCTCTCCTCTTTTTACCCCCTTGAAGGCCACTCAGAGTAGCACATGGGGAACTTTCCTGCTGGCTCTGTTGGGTCCCTTTATTATCTCGCCTGCCTCTTTCACTCCTGGAGTTGAAGGCTGTTGGATGGGTGCTAGCAATGAAGATTATTGTCTTGAGGACCAGCTTGTTTTCTCAAGGCTCTGCTTGTTACATTGCTAATTATGGGTCTATGGGATCCTTTTCTGATATTTGACTAAGTGGCATGGATTACTGTGTAATCATTTCCCACTGGGGAGGGGGATCTTTATTATTATTATTATTATATACCTCTGGACAACTTTTCAGTTGCTTTTATTTAGTAATTGCTCTTCCCTTTAATCCAGGAATTCTTATTTTTTTAATCATATTATGGATTTCACCAAACACTAGTTAACATGTTAATTACTGGTAAATACACACTTTTTCCCTTCTGTTCAGAGTGAATACAGATCCTATGAATGTGCTGTTTGTCATCTGTACCCCTTATGTGTTATCTCTGTCTAATAGGACACTGTTGTTTAAAGAATGAAAAGACTGAACATGGACATTTGGCTCCAAACCTTTGTTTTAGATTAGGGCTTAATGAGTTTACACTTTTTTTTTTCTGATTTATTTTTCAAGCCAAAATATAAAGGAATAAAAATCAGTTTGATGACATAATTATTTTTAATAACCTGAACAGATTTTGCAGTGCTGAGACACCATACAAAAGCCTGGAAAATGGGATCCTTTATTTAGTTGCAGAAAGCTTGATCCAGCTGCCATGAAGTCAAGGCAAATTTTCCACCGAGTCAGAGAAACTCAAATCAGTGTGGAAGACCAGACAAGTTTCTTCCAGAGTGTCCTGGTAACACACCAGGGTCCAAACGGACAAGTGTGGTTCAGACAGTGGGGAGTGGAGTGGGGAGGAGATTCCAGCATGATTCAATTACTAGAAATATTTTCAGTTTGCCTTAAAATGGCTTATTTTCCTGGCTTATGCCGACTGTGATTTTTTTCAAAGCTTTAAGTTACTGAGATCTTTCTTTTATGCTGCAGTCCCACATTTTGATAAATAAAACTACTGCTAAACTGACCATTGGGGGAAAAAAAAAAAAAGGGGTTGAAAGTCTCAAAAGCTCCAATAACCCTGCTGCAAGAGGGCTGCTGGGAAAATGGTGCTGGGAAAATGGTGCTGGGGTACAGTGACTTTAAGGAATCTCAAGTCAGATTGACACAGAACTGGAAAGGTAAAAAAAAATACCTTATTTTGGGTACTAGATAAGTGAACTCAGTCTGAGATGTAAATGAGAACAGTCTAAGGCTGATTTAATCTGTGCCATTCTATCTAAGATGTCAAAGACTCTTTTTGGCAATGAGGAACACCCCAAAGCATTGGTGCCCTCTGGGGACAACTCTTCTCATAGGCCATGGCTCATGTGTCAGGATGTTGAGTTTCACAGCTTTCTATGGCTTTTTTTTTCAATCACTCCAAAACTGGTGTGGCAAAAACTTTCAACTGAGCTATTCAGGCCAGCTGAGTGTTGTCAGAATCCAATGCACCATGACAATAACCCAGCCAAAAGACACTGTGCTGGTGCAAACCCTCCTTATTTATTACATTGTTTTATAAACAGACACTTGTCTAAGAAACCATAAAAACTCTGAGCTCTGCAGCCTCTGGTATGTTTGCCTACAAAGTTGCATGGCTTAAGACCCATTTGTTTTTAAAAATGGCTTGGTAGCCCCTTCTCAAATTTCAGCCCAAAGAGCTGCTGGACTTGCAGCAAAGTAAACACAGTCCAATACTAATTCTCAGCAGTCAGTCCAAAAGTGCTTTTCCCAGGGGGGGTCAACAGGGATGTCCACAAGCTTTCAAAATAAACATAATTCAAGGTGACACTGGCACACCAGGACTTGCATTAAGGGTATGTCAGAAGAAGTAAATTGCAGGCTGGCAGAGTGGGAGAGAGCAGGTCAAGTGATATTGTAAAAAAACCCCACTGTTGGTTCCTATAAAACTTTCAAGCAGTTCAATTGGTTCAGTGTAAATGCTGTTAGCTGTAAAACTACTCTGGATTTAATCTATAGTGTCAAAAGAGTTTGCATTCTTTGCCATTAGAAATGTGAACTTCTTAGAGACACTTCTGAAGATGAGATTTATTAGGCTAAAAAGTGACAACTCCTGGCTATTTCCTGGAGAAACGTATTATTCCATCTCAACTAAAATTAAAACAGGTCAAGTAAACAACTCTGAAAGCTGGAAAACTCAATTTCTTGCCCATCCAATTATGCCCAGCTAGACCAGCCCGTACAATTTTCCATTATGACTGTTATGAACTGTGTGTGGTCCCCTGACTGTACCATACGAGCTGGAGCACTGGAGCACAATAAGGCATGTTAGAGGCTGTCAGCGTGTTTTAGGATCTCCTAATTCTTGTTCCCTGTAATCACACTGCTGTGTACAATATAGCATTTGAGATGACCCTTTGGACAAAATTTCTTATTTACATCTACAGACTTTGGAAAGGTTCAGTTTAACATATAAAGAATCTTAATATTTTTTTTTCCAGTAGATGCAATCAAAGCTTTGGGTGCTGGTATAGGAGCTTTCTCCTTGGTCCTAGATTGTGGCCCTAACTGTGCTTTCAGGCTCCTCTTTTAATCCATGTTTATTTATGTATAGATTTGTCTTTTTATTTTTTATACTGACCTGCTTTGCCCCATGATCACCTATCCTGCTTTACTGTAATTTGTTTGTTTACTCTTTCAGTGTTGCTTGAGTGGAACATTGCAAAATCTTCTTAAGCACCAAATAACCTTCAGCTCCTAAAGAAGAATCCATTTTTTATTTAAATCAAAGCAATAACATCCAACCAGTTTTTCTTTCTCTCCTCCCAATGCACACATACTTGCCAGCAGTTATAGAACTATAGAGCCATCCTACAAAAACCAGCTCATATTTTCATCTCATCTCTTACCAGCTTTTTTTAATAGTGCAGATGGGCTGCAAGAGCAATCCTTCCACAGCAAATTGGGAAGTTACAGCACTGGCTTGAGAAACCAGTGACAGGAAGCAGCAGGTCAAGGAGGATTTTCAGAAGGTGGGAATTCCCTTGACACATGCAGAGGTATGGAAGATCTTTCAGAAAGGCCAGCAATGAAGGAGGAGAAAATGTCTTGTTGGCACAGTCACAACTCGGTGCCAAGGGTCTATGAGGGACAGTACGCTCAGGCTGGGAGCAGGGTGGGATGTAACAACTGCTGGGAGATGTCTGGAGCAGTGGGAAGGGTGCAGAGGTTCTTGGGCAAGCATGTCCTGTCTCATTTTGGGACACCACTGCATAGAAGGACTGGGCTTCATGTTGAGAGGCTGGACTCAGCCAAAGTGACATGAGGCCTGCAAAGTGGGAATGGCATCCATAATCACATTAATTACAGTCATTGAGATATCATGCAGGAATGAGAAAGGCTCTGTAGTCCAATGTGTACACCTCTGTGTTGCCATCAGCCCTTTCCCTGCAGGTTAACAGCACTATAGGTGTGTGTCTGTGGGGATTATATGAGGGAGGAGCTGCACCCTTCTCCCCTCCTTTAACTCCTTGCAGTGCCAGCATCAGTTACCCATAGAAATCTCCTCACATGCCACTTGTGCTTCAAGTGTCTCCTCCACAGCTGGTCCCTTGTCCCCATATCATTCACTCATTAAACATCAAATGGCCAACCCAGCTCCTGGTCAGCTCTGGTCCTTGTGATGGTTTCAATCAAAAATACTTTTGGGCTCTGCCTCTCCCTTAGGAGGACAAATCTTCAAAAATTGTCTCACCAAACAACTCGAAGGGGTGGGCAGTAACTCACTCACTGGGGTGCTGACTTCACCCTCAATCTGCTCTTGTGGGGAGAGCTCTGGTGTCCCCAGCCTGCCTGCATCTCTCTGCTGTCTCTGGCATCACTGCAGCATCAGGGAAACCAGTGCTTGCACAAGTGCTGCTCTGTGCCCAGAGCTCTGGGATTCTATGATAATGCTGCAAGATGTAACATAAGTAAAAGCAGTCTGTGGGCAGGCAGACACCACCCAGTGATTTGCATGTGCAAATACTTTTACCAAATTTAAAGGCTGCTTGTGAAACTAAGCCTGTAACTATTGCTGAGACTTCAAAGCAGTAAAACCACCATTAAAGCAGTCCATTAAAGCACAATTACACACAACACTAACACACCTAACTGCTGTGGGTCCAATATGGCCATTCCCAAACTGGTCTGAAAGATTTCATGTGGTGGGTTTCATGTTTTTTGCAATTGTTCTCTACTGGTTTTATCTCTGTCTGTATTAGAGCAGCACTGGAAAAACCCAGGTAAAACTGGGGCCCCATCCTGGTAGTCATAGGAAGAGATAGTTATCTTAATTTCAGCAATTTTAAATACACACTTTGAGGTAAAAAAGTGGGAAAGGAAACAAAAATGTGTTAAGGGACTTGCCAGAGGTTATAAATTAGGTCAATACCCAGGGCTTCAGAGCTCTGGTCCAGTGACACATCCACGGCACAGCCCTGCCTCACGCTGACCCAAACACCGAGGGTTTGGTTTCCTCCTGTCTGGACAACACTTACGACACCTACTAATTTTCTACTCTCACCAGCAATGAGGACAAAGGGTAGATGACTGGATTTTGTTCCTCTGTGACTGCCAGCTTTTCACAGTCCTTCCACAAGCTTGAATAACACGTGTTGCATCTGGAGTGCTGAGGGCCATATTTTAAAGTTCTCTGCGCCCGGCAGCTCCTCCAGGAACATTGATGGAAAGCAACCACCAGCCAGATGTTTAAAATAACTCAGTACCAACTTGCTGAGGCCTTTGGCCATTTACACTGGGGCCCGAGAGAGAACAGAACAATTTTGAAAGTCTGTAAAATGTAGCCTGCTGGGTATTTTTAATATAAATATTCTTAAAGATCCAGTACTTGTAAGCCAAATATTTAAGGAGCCTTGATAGCTGAGCTGTGTGCTATATGGTTATAAAATCCACCTATCCATGGGAAAATGAATTGTTTTGCTTTACAAAAAGAAGTGCACAGTGCCATGATAAAAAGGCTTTTTAAAAATTGCAAATAGTAACACTTTTTAGAGACAGGTAAAAGGCCTACTCCATTCCCCCATATTTTTGAAAGGGATCCTGTTCTCCTTAGAATAATAGAAATTATTAGGTGGGAAAAATATCTTTTAGATCATTAAGTCCAACCAGTGCCCAGCACTGCTGAGTCCTCTGCTAAACCACATCCCTAAGCACCTTTTCTACACTTCTTCTAAGTGCATGCATAGGAACTCCACCACTTCCCTGGGTAGTGCTTGACAACCCTTTCAGTGAAGAAATGTTTCCTAATATCTAATCTAGACCTTCTTTAGTGCAACTTGAAGCCATTTTTTCTTGTCTTATCCCTTGTTCCTTGGAGAAGAGTCTAATGCTCACCTGGCTACAACCTCCTTTCAGGGAGTTGCAGAGAGCCATAAGGTCCCTCCGAGCCTCCTTTTCTCCAGGTTAAACACCCCCAGCTCCCTCAGGTGCTCCTCATAGGACTTGTGATCCAGACCCTTCCCTCCTTCTCTTGACTTGCTCCAGCCTCTAATTTTTTTTTTGTAGTGAGGTGTCCAGGACTGGGCACAGGCCTTGTGAGATGTGGCCTCACCAGTGCCAAGTACAGGGAACAATCACCACCCTGGTCCTGCTGGCCACATTATTGATGGTACAAACCAGGTGCCATTGGCTTTCTCAGTCACCTGGGTGCACACACTGGCTGCTTCTTATCCATAAACACCAACCCTATCATCACCATCCTTAAGCTCCAGGCAGTCAAACCACTCCCTAACACACAGGGCTACCCATGACCTTTCCTTCCTCACCTGGCCCTTCTGAAGAGTTTATAGCCATCCTCTGCAGCCCTCCAGTTGTGCGAGTCATCCCACCATGCTCCATGATGGCAAGGATGTCATGGTTTTCCTGCTGCACCACGGCTTCCACCTCCTCCTGTTTGTCACCCATGCTGCCTGCACTGGTGTCCCTCAGACATTTGTGTGACTCCCCCAGGCTTATCTGCTGGGAGCCTGGGGGCCTACGCCCATCTCATGTATCAAACAGAAGGGTGGCTCCCAGTGTTAGCAGTGTCCACACTCACTTCCCCCTAGTCAAAGCCAAACTCTAGCTTTTAAGTGCTTTTATTCATTTTTATAAGCCAAGAGCGACGTGTTCACCAGAGTTCATCACACCTCTATTTCTCCCCAACCCCCCCTTTTAATTTTAAGAGGGGGCCAGCCCCAATATTTGAAATTCCTGCTCCATTTCTTTTCATTCTCTTTTTCTTCCTTCCTTCCTTCCCCCTCGCCCCCTCCCTCCATCTCCTACTCTGTCCCCTTCAGAAGCCCCCAGGATGACACCGTTCATTGATGCTTCTCCTTCATTAGCATTTCAGCAACTTGGCTCAGTAGTTTCAGAGACAATCCGTCATGAGAAAACTGAAGAATGTGCCCCATTTGCATGATTCTGTGCCAGAATGCAACTTTTTCTCAGCTGTTCATTGTGTAATTTCCCCTTGAGCCTTCAACTTTCCCATGAAGTCCCAGAAATCATATTATAGAATTCCAGACCAGCTGCAATGCACCAAAGATTAGTTTTATGGACATTTTAACCAATCTCACAGCTCTACAAAGAGAATCACATACATAAGAAACACGGTTTTACTTTCTGTTGTTAGGAAGGGCAGTGTGCCTACTTGAATAAAGTTCTTTGAAACTACAAGAAGGAATTTATGCCCCATGATGAGAATGATCCAATAACTGTTGTGAATCCTTAGGCATATTTTTAACTTCCACTTGTACTGCCTTAATTATTTTATTCCTCTTACAATTAAATGTTTGTAATCCATTTTGAGAGTCTTTCTGAAATGAATGGATATGCAAACAGCTTGATTGAAATGCTCAGTGCATATGACTAAAAGTTACTGGCTCTCACACATCAGCAGAACAAATCAAGCTTTTCGTTAGTTGGTTTTAGAAATCAAAAAGTGCTTTATAAAAAAAGACAGGCAGATAAAACCTGCTTCTAATTACTTTCTAAAGGGCATCTGAGTTTCTGGAAATAGAAGAGTTTATTATATTAAAAGTAAGCAAGGAACAGAAAATTGGTGCAAAGCAATCAAACTACTTTGTCAATTAAAATGTATCCCATTAGGAAAATTAGGCACCTGTTCCACAAAAGTTAGACAATGGTGCATAGGAGGAGAACACTGCATTTTAACAATCTGGTTGCTAATTAAATTCTTTACTTTTTCTTATGTATGCCAATAACTATCACTTTTCCCATGTCATTTTTAGCCTACTGAAACAGAACTCATTTTTAATTATTCTGCCTCTTAAAACCGCCAGATCTCTTCAATGCTTTCAGAGCCAGAAATCTAAATGCAAACATTTAGATAAATATTCTAAATAAAGCCTGGATACTTTTTAATACAGATTTTTGTTGTCCCCCCTCCCCCTGCCAGGAGGGTTGGCTGTGTCAAAACCATCCTTGCTGACTCAGGTTAATCTATGAAACAAACACAGGCACACACTCATTCTATGTGAGTGTGTACTTATGTATATCCTTGCATTTTTGTGTGTGTGTGTATATATATATATATATGGTGCAAAAATCCTATGGAAATAAAGTTTGCCAAGATTAGGACTTCATAAACAGATAAATTAGGCTTCTTCCAATGTGAAATATAGGTGGGTTTTTTTTGGTGAGAAGCTCACACGGTGATTAGAGTGAGGTTGTGGAAGATTTCATTAATTATAGGTGACTGGTTTTCCTCTCAGAGGACAGCTCAGGTCCCCCAGCTCCCCCTTGGCAGCTCATCTTAAATTGTTGTCTAACCTTTCCCTTAATTCAGCTCATCTTGAGCTGATGGGAACTGCTTTCATTCCACCTCTTGTGGAGGTAATGAAACAATCTTCTTATTCACTTGGTTCCTCTGAGCCGGTGACACACAACAAAAAACCCAGGGCCCTGATTAATGGCCGCTAATTAGCAATGTTAATGACCAGGTGTCCAAGAGCATGGCCAGCTTCTCTCAGCATGGAGTGATCCCTCAATGAGGGCCCTGCAAATCCAGCCCCAGTGACCCTTCCCCTCAGCTGCCAGTAATGAAGCTGAGCTCTCTCATTACACCCAGGAGAGGCTCAGGGGGAGGCCCAGGCCTTGAGAGCCAAACCCTTTCCTTCGGCTCTAGTGGGCCTTCCATTAATTAAGGTCAGCATTTTTGCTCTCCATCCCCCCCCCAGCCTCAGCCTTTTCCCCCTTAAAAAAAAAACCAAAAAAAAACCCCAACAAAACAACACCAAAAATCCCCCAACCCTCAAAGGTAAAAGATTTGGATGAAGGAAGGCTTAGTTTTCTCAGCTTTCTCTGTTTTCCCAGTGATAAAGATGTTGTTTCCCAGAGTGTTCGGGCTATTTGTAGCCCCTTTTTGCCCCTCGTGTTTTGAGCCCTTTGGATCCAGCTGTAGACTGGGGGAAATCTCCACTGGCTGCAGTTGCTCTCTGCCAAGCCCTCTACCTTCTACTTCCCAGAGAAAAAGAACTTGTAAGAGCACGGAGGTGGAGAGACGTTTGTGCTGGCAAAGGAAAAAAGTCATGCTTATAAGCTAAAAACCCAAATGTGCATCTCCACAGGTCAGACTGGCTGCACAGAAACGTATTCATGTATTATTTCTCATCAACATTTCTGTCATGTGTATTGCTCTTAAGTTTAGACATATAAAAAGTGACCTTCAGCATAAACATCAGGTAAAATATGGCTGCAGTGTGTAACTCCTTTCCTGCAGCAGCACGAAGTGGAGGTGCCATCTGCTCTCTCCCTGTCCAGCTGTGGCCCCAGTGCAGGCAGAGCTGCTCGGGCTGCCAGCTGCTGCCCGACCCTCTGCTCATCATCCCCCTCTCCTAGGACAGGCTGGGGGGATGGAAAGAGTTTGTAAGTTCTAGAAATCGATCTTGGTTTTGGTTGGAGGGAGCTTTTAAAAATGGGGGATGTTATATCAACGTGCATGAAGCACATGGCTACGAAGAAGAGCCGAATGTTTAAAGAAATAGAGAACTGTTTGAGTTTTGCTTTGTAACTTAGCAAATGCAGTGATTTATGAGGGAGAAAATACTCGTAGTGCACCTGCCTGCAGCCTGTGTGGTAAGGCTGAGTGCTTCTGAAGTTTCCAGAAACTTCAGAAGTCGGCTTTATTAGCTTTGACAATGCAAATGTTTTCTTCTAATTGGAAGAATATTACTACAAGTCTGTAATTTTTTTTTTTTTCCTAGTTGTGCACTGTGAAATGAAGACACAAAATTAACATGCATTGAAAGGGAGTAGTTAAAGAAGCTGATGGGGTGATAGGAAGCCTTTTACTCTAGGTCACCTCTTGAGATGGAAGTGACAGAAAGTTAATACTGCAAGAATGCCATTTGGTGGCTGTTCTAAGATAAGGGGGAGCCAAGCTCAAACTTTAATGTGTTAATGCCTTCACAAGTGCATTAGCAGTAGTTGGGGAGGTAGCTGGACACCATACTGCATCAATTGTTTTCCTATAAATCCTTAAAGGGGTGATTTCCATCTGTGTAATACTGCCTCCTTCCAAATGACAATTATTCCCTGCTCTCTTGACTGTCTGGGCATTACAGCAGTGACTAACATGGCAAATTAATATCAGGATGATAATGCATTTGGATTTTCCCAGTAAAATTTAATGAGTTACAGAAAAGAAAAGGTGCTGCCTTTTGACATGGCTCCATGCTCGGGCACAGGAGGTGACGCTGCACCAACAAGGCTGCACTCCAGCTACTGGACTTCTATGCATAAATAAATTACTAACCTTTTCATTCTTGCATCTTGAGACAATTTTACTGGCACCCAACTTGACTAGAGAAAAATCTTACAAGATGTACTGGTTCATTCCCTGTCGATTAGTTGCTCTCCATGGATCCTTGGACTTTCGGAGTGGATGCAGCCTTGAAATTGTGCTGCTTTCACCTTGCACACAGCAGGTTATTCAGTAAGGACCTGCTCTGGCTCTGGCTTGCTTCACCTGAAACTGTAATCCTCCAGTAGGTCAGCTATCTTTTAAAAGGTGTTTTTGAACCTGACATGGATTTTGAATAAAGGTTTACATCTATTCCCTATCTAGAAGTGTGCATTGACTGTCATTACAGAGCTGAAAGGTTCAGTTCCCAGCTCTCCCAGAGACCTCCTCAGAGATTTTGGGTGAGTTATTTATGGCCAATGAGGGTTGCTAATGAAAAGATGATATAGTGATAGTGAGTGCATCAAAAATAAAAATGAATTTAAAAAGCTGTTTGAAAATAAAACCCATCCCAAACCCCAAACCAAACCAGAAGAAAAATTAGCTTGACCCTTGCCTTCCTGTGAACAGTCATAACACCATTGCCTTTATTTTCTGCCATCAAGACAGACTGAAGCAAGGACTGACCCTTCATGTGCATTTCTGTGGCATCAAAATCCTATGGGAAACCAGTGGCAATTGAGGGCTTTAGCTACATGACATAAAGAATAACTGGGTTTTCAAAATACCATTCACTTCTTGTAACATCGTTTCTAGCACCGTGCTGTTCACACAGCCATGAAGAGCAAAACACCTCCTGCAAACTGTAAGAGCTTTTGTAACTCCATCCTACACATCTAATTGATCAGCTTTGCCAAAAAGAACAAAAGTCTTTCTATAGCTATAGTTATTCTATTACAGGTTATGCAGATAAGGTTACAACTAGAGCCAGACACATTTTTTTCCAGATAAACCTTTTCCACTGACAAATACACATGACCACAAACTTTTCATGAATGGGTATTGAGTTCATCTCTTTTCTAGCTAAGAGTCTGAAAACGTTTTCAAACTAAACTTACTTGCAGTTCATTAGAAATGTCTAGGAAGCTTCAAACTGTGAAATATGAAATATTTTTTTCAGTGTTTTAGTTAATCAAAATCTCGCCAAAAATTTCACTTCAGGCCTTCACCTCTGTTATTGCCTACACACCCCTATTACTGCAGAACCAGTTACCTGAATAGTTTCACTGGCCTCCCTTCTGCCTCCTGGAAGCTTCTCCTTTCAGGCAGTGGCTGTAATGCCTTTTAAATGTATCATCAAAAGTATTTCCCTCCCTACATTAGAGCATTGCTGAAGCCATTGCTTAAATAAAACAACCAGGACTCTGACTGCTCATGAGATATTGGGAGTTCATTTATGAAGGGAATAGGGATCCAAAGCAAAATTTTGCCTAGTTCCAAACTTTCACAGGCATTTGGACACAGCTTCTGTTCTGCGTCCCACAGGGAAGGAAGAAGTGAGAAACACATGACAGCAGTGACCATCGTGTGGGCCAGTCCCAGTCACTGATACCAAGGGAGTTCTGAGACTGACTTCTGTAACAACGAGCTAGAGCCTTTGGAAGATGAGACCTGCACAGAGTTGTGAAATCAGCTGACAGTAAAGATGCTCATTCCCCTTAATCCCATACTGTCCCTGTTACGTGCAGTATTCTGTTGAGTAAACTCTTCAGTAACAGCAAAAATAACTCTACAAAACTACTGAAATCTTCTTGGCACTGGCAATACTTTGCTTTTACACCATCTTGGTTTATGCCTGCTATAAAGTCCCAAGAAGGAAAAATCTGAGGAGTGCACAGCAAGCATAGAGTTTGGCAAAAATATTTTGATTGCTGAATTTCATTCTTGGGTTATCTGACAATTTATTTTGCTACTACTTTGCAAGCTACTAAATTTGTCAGGATTTTATGGATGATTTTCCATTTGCTTTTTCTAATCACTTTCCATGACAATCTTTTGCCTCAGTTTTCCCTTTTGAAAAATGGACGTGGCACTACCTTTTCAAGAAGACATGGTAAAAATTCATTTTGTAATGTTTGAGAAGCAATTTGCAATGATTGGTTTGCAGCTGTGCTAAATGCAATGTACTATTAATAAAGTAATTAAAGAAAAATAAATAAGGAAGGAATTATGTGGATTCCGATAAAAGGCAACTGGTAACAAGGGAAGAATTTTGCCCATTATTGGAGCACATAGCTCCATAGGCAAATTAAAACAAGGGCTCTGTCCTCAGAGTTTTGGGCAATCCAGACTACATAATTGATTTGAGAAGAGCTACTCCAGGCTACTGTGTAATTACAGAAGTATTCACTCTTCTGGCTCCCACTCTCCTTGTCATGTTCTACCTCATTGCCCTTTATGCTAAAGCCTTTGTTGATGAGGGAACGGAAGGAGTAAGGACAAATAAAGCAATTAGCAGGTAGGGGGAATGCTACCACTGTTTAAGGGTAGCACACAGCTTGTATTGGGACATTTATTAAGCAGAAGTCTAGAGCCTGCAGGTCAATAGGAAAATGCAGGTAATTCAGAAAAACAAACAAAATTTTAAAAAGACCCTTTTTCTTATGTATGTAACATTCAAGAAATCTTGGCAGGAATAAAACATTTTCATATAGTCCATGTAAAATCATGATGATTTTACTTAACATATTTTTAGAGAGATTGACTTCCAGCTTTCTAATTTTATTTTTTTTTTAAACCAGAATCTCATCACAAGAGTGCTCTCCTCTCCTGTTTCAAGTGTGCATTGGCAGTAAGCAAACACCATTTTTTTGAAGGGCTAAAATCTCATTTCAAATTGCTGCAGAGCCAGCCAGGAGAGGGAGCCAAGACCTTGAACAAACCTTTCTTCCTGGCTCTCTGACGCCCTGGGAAGGAAGCTGAGCCATTTTGGCCACGGCTCCTGTGTGCTGTCAGGGCTTATGTGAATGCATTGCATGAGGAAGGGACAAAAATGACTGGGAAACAAAATTACACATGGAGTCCCCAGGCATCAAATGTTGGATGACTCATGATATAAGGAGAGAAGAAAGCAGGAAGATAAATGAGGACTGGTGGAAATGAGCAGTACTGAAGTTTTTCGCTTTTCATGCTTCCACTACCCATCAGGAGACCGGAATTGGAGGTTGTTACGGTCCATGGACCCTGGTTCTCTTCATAACTCATTATCACTTGAACTTGAGATAGGTATGAAGAAAATTGTACAATTTCTGCTGAGTGTGGTGGACTGAGGTCATGGATGGTCTAAACTCGGATGAGAACTTCAACACCAGGCAGTGCAATGCACTGAAGTGCTGCTGTTCCTCTAGGGTGGAGTTTGGGTTCTGATCTCCAGAAGTAAGTCTAAACTGCCCTTTATCTCCATAACGCATCAGTCCAAGGGGCAAGGACATTGCATGGGAAAAAAAAAAAACAAACAACAAACCAGAGAACATGAAGAACACAAATGGACAAAAACCCCATTTTAAATGTTTAAGAGAAGAAATATTAGAAATTAAGAGGACAATTTTGTTCAGAGCCATTTATCATATTTTTCTAGCAGAAAAACTAGAAGAAAGGAGAAGATTCTGAGTCCAATTTAATGTTCTTATTTTTTCTATTTCCAAGATTTTGGTATTTCTAAGTATAATTTCCCTTCATTTTCTTCCAAGAAAATAAAAGATACTGGGACAAGTCTATAATAGAGAAAGAAATCATCAGAAAAAAAATTTAAGTATTTTTTGCTAATTAAGTTTGAAAATTCTATTTCAAACTAAACTTAAACAAAATGGCTTTGTTTTGATTCCTTTCTCCTGAAGCTTCACTCTGAAATCATAAAGTAGTCAAAGTGTACACTTTTGGGTTTTTTTCTAAAAATCTTTAGGAATTTCATTTTTCTTCATGCATTTTAAACAATTTGAATTATTGCAATTGTTACAATCATTTATTTGTGGACTCAGATAACAAATTAGTTCCTTACTACCAAATTATTTTTTTACTGTATGGCGTTGGTTACTTTTTCCTCATAGTGCAGGTAGCAACTTCTCAGAAGTGCATCCAAAATAAACTAATGATGAATAGCAACAATCTGAATGGAAAACAAAGAGAACTTTTTGTTGTTAACTATTCTTATCTTACAGATCAAAGTATTTGGATTGGAGACAAACACATTATACTCTATTTCCTGAACTGCTTTCTGTTTCTAGAAGCCTGGCAGTATTTCTTCAAGCTCTTCACCCAGGCTATGAAATGGTGAGCGTATCCAGATCCTCCAACAAGGAATGAGGGATCAGCTTGGAGATGTTTCTGAACACCAGCCCCAAGAACAGAAATCAGTGGAGAAACATCTCACAACTCTTCAGGAAGCTCAGGGGAAGTAAGTTAATAACTGTGCCTAAAGTTAGATACCAGGAGCATTTTTCACTCCTTCTGATCTCTGCAGAGCAAGATCTTCCTCAAGCAACATTGATACCAATCTGCAGAAGAGAAAACTGAGGCACACGGAGAGGCAACTCCGCATGGAAATGGTTGGCTGGAGACCTGAACCAGGTCTGAAGTCCCATTCTGGTGCTCTCTCCTTGAACCACACCGTGCTGTGATACAGGGAAATCTGCCTTGCTACATTTGCTTTGTTCATAAACACACAAGTCAATTTCCCAGACTTTAGAACCTGGCCATGTGCTGCAGAACTCTATGGATTATTGTTTCCAACACGTGGGAATAAAAGGCAGAGCCTGCTGTATGAATGACTGCAGACCATGTCCTGCCGGTGGCTGTGTGGCAGCGGCAGAAGCATCATCCTGAATCCCTGGAGCTACCCTGTAAATCTTCATTAAAGTCAGGGGGAGTTTCAGGTCTGTTATTAAACGTTCAATTACACTCTGCAAGTAACTACAGAAGCAAATTGATAAAAACAGGGTAGGAGACAATAGGTTTCGAGCAAAGGAGACCACTAAAATATGTTTGTGTAGAGAGCCTGAAACAACATGAATAATGAACAAATTTGTAAAAATCAAAGTCTATTTGCAGATGAATAATAAACAGAGAAAAGGGCAGGATTGGTTGAATGAATTATGCATTATGAGTCATTTAACAAGCACCGATATCTATAAAGATAATGGTTCTAATGTAAACAACAAGCCTTTAATATTTATGCAGCCTTAATAGTCTGGGGAGTCTGTAATGATAGTTAAGAATTATACCTCTCCTCAGTGTTTTTCAATGGAAAACAGATTTATCACAATGTCACAAACCCAAAGCAGTTTCATGCTAGGTTTGCCACACCTTTAACTCCACTGTCTGCCCTAATGCTGGAGTCTGGACAGAACCACCACAGTAAAGCCATGGCAATAAAATCAGGGCCTTCTGAACTGGATATCACAGAGCACTCACTGGACATTTCATTTTCCTTTCTGCTTTGAGATAAGGATCCCTGTACTGACTTAGTGTAATCTCAGCAGCCAGAGGAGAAATGAAATGAAGAGTGCCCTCCTCTCTCCTGCATGCACATAGTTGTGGGAAAAGGAGAGGCTGCAGAAAGCCCTGTGCAATCACAGCTGGGCTGTTCACTGCCTGGCCCTGTGCAGTCACACCTTGGTGCTCTTCTGTGCTCCCCCACAAGGAAGGGCCACCCAGCCCAGCAGTCCCTAGGCAAAGGCGGAAAGGTTTCCATAATTCCTGTGTGTCATTCTCACCTCACGGAAATGCCAATGGGCCGGCACGGGCACGGCCCTGCCTGGACCCCACAGCACTGCTGAAAGTCAGGGAGTGACTGGGAAAGGATTGGGTTTCTCTATCCCCTTTTTGTTAAACTGAGGTTACAGCACAGGAAAAATCATTTATTCACAGGAGCAAAAGCAGCTGAATGCAGCACCATGCACCTAGCCCCTGATCATAGCAGGAGGGGGCCCAGTTTTCCCAACCTTTCCTTCTCTTTTAGAGTGACAATGCTGATTAAAGAATTTTCACACAGATCTTGGGGAGATAAGGTTGCCATGTCCATGTTCCTTCTGTGCAGCCATGGATTTCTGCAAAACCTTTCTTACTTGGAGGTCTGTTCTGGTACTTGGAGGTCTGATCCCTGACTCTTAATTCAGATGCAAAACTGGCACACACTAAGTGTGACACTGTATTGAATTGCATAGAGCCTGCAAAATATGTTGAAGGTTTTTTTTAAAAAAAAGGTGACCTGCAGGATATTAATATAGTGGCAACTACCCCTGCAGGATATAAAACTGGCACGGACTCTAAGAACTTCCATTAGTGTAGTAGGTTTCTACCCAGTAATGGTCATTTCATCTGAACATGTGGAAATAAAACCAAACCATAATAGGACTTAAAAAGCATTCAATGCATATTTGTCCATAAACACATCATATAAATAAAAACTCTTTTAAAAAAAGTGCCAAATGAATCAATGTGTATTCTATTATGGAATACTAATATCCCTTACCACATGTGCTGCTGAAACAAATAACTTTAGTTGGTATGATAGTATTTTCCATTTTGTGGTATAGTTTATATTTTCATCTATTGATTCAGGACCTGCCCCTGAGGAAGTTAATGACCAGAGTTCCCCAGGCTTAAAAGGAGGAGGGAAAATGTGTAAACTATTTGGCTGAAAATAAGGAAACAAATGTATTTCCTCCTCCCCTTTCTCCTAGAGAAGCAAGTGCTGAATACAAAACCAGTTGAAGACAGTGGAAAGATTTGCTCCTTACTTCAGCAGCTTTGGATCTGGCCCTAAGCATGGATGTGTGAGATCAGTTTTGGCACTACTGGAAACCCCACCTCATACCTCCCACTGTGAACATGTCATCCTTCTATGTGCTCATGCATGCCAAAGATTTATCTCTTTTGAAATATTACCCAGAACCAAGCAATGTTTACTCAAGTAATAGGGAGATTCACTTATATGCAATAATTTCTTCAATGGAGGGGCTGTCTTTCTGCAGTTGTACTTTGGACTTTGTTCCTAGTTTAGCTTCTGTTTTTCTAACTTGATGTTTTTATCCAGGTTTGACAAGAGGGTTGGATTTTTTGTGGTTTTTTTTTTTTTTTTTTTTTTTTTTTAAGTTACACACCTGGAATTAGCTTTTCCTGCCAAGAATTGCAATGCACCTGGAAGTACTAAATCATTTTAATCTGTTTTTTAGTGGTTTTGCACAATGGAATTGCATCGCCTTAAATCTTTCTTACCTGTTGCAAAACTAAATTGCAGCTCTAGCCAGAGCGTTTTGTGAGTATGTAGATAGTGATATCATGAGATAGTTGTGCCCTACTAGTGACTGCCTCTACTGATATCAGAGGCAGTTAGCTGAGAACTACATCTCCGGGTTTCTTTCCTCTGCAGTGGCTCTGCTTACCTACATAACATATGGAAATGTGAGCATACACTTACAGCAGATTGTTTGCTATGTTTACACCAGTTCTCACACTAATCCCCATTAATGTTTGATATTGCTCCCAAAGAGTTTAAATAAATGTCAGGCCTCAGATCCATTGCATACGAGTTAGGCATCGTATAAACTTCGGATGGAAAGATACTGGAACACTGTGGGGTGTCCTTTTTTTAACGTTACTTTTACTGACTGGATTAACCACATCAGTGTATGCAAAGCCCTGCTACTTTCATGATTTCTGTCATCACATTTAAGAGTCCTATTTTCTAGAAAAACATAAGCCTTAAAAGTCCACTGTCTTGCTTCTGCTCTCAGTTATTTCCATTTATCAAATGTTGTGTGTGATTGCAAAGTGAAAGAACAGCCAGATGCACACTAACAAACATAAAACTTTTTTCCTCTCTGTTAAAAAATATCAGACAAGGCCATACTAGCTGCACTTTTCTGCAGAACAATAACCACCAGGGTCATGGCAAAGTTTGCCCCAGGCTGTGTAGCCCATCCAGCAGTAGCGTGAGTGCCTCAACTTGTAAGAAAATATTTAACTGCTGTGCAGAGAGACATGCAAGGGAACAGTCTGTGGACCACAGAAATGACAAGTGCCAGGCCAATTCCCAGCTCAAGCTGCTGCTTTGCCCAATATGAGCTCTATGTGCTTACTGGGATTTCTTTTTACAGCAGAAAGAAATCTAGAGACCTTCATTCTTTGTCTGCCACATGGAGAAGGAAGCTGCTGAGGCCTCCTCTGTGTCAGGTATTTCCTTTTCTCTCCCACCTTCCTTTCTCAAATTGGTTATTTTACATAAGACTCTTTCCCATAATGATTTTATTTTTTTTTCTAATTACTGTTTCAGAGACTCAGCTCTGAAGCTGCAAAACTTTGCTATCAACCACCACCACTTCTGTCAGTCATATTCGCGTTGCAACCACTTTGTATTTAGAGAACTTTCTCATTATATGTTTACGCAGTGCCCAGTTCTACAAGACCTAGATCTTAGCTGGAGCTTTTCTGAAACCCTTATATTGTCATACAGGCAATAGCAACAATATTCAGCTACAAATTCGCCAGCACAAATGAGCAACACTGTGGGAGCGTGCCTGGGGATAGCAGACAGCCCAGAGCAGAAAGTGGTTATTGAGAAAGTCTTGTAATTGAACAGAGCTGATCTGTTCCTTTAGGCTAAAGGCAACTAATTCTCACTTCATCTAACCACAGAAAAAGTAAATAAAAGCTGTAGACAAAGCCATATATCTTAAAACACAGCGTTGTTTAGTTACAAAAATAATCGGACTTCACAAGTTAATAGGTTTTGCAGCAGGAGATAATTTTATGTTAAATGACTAAGCTGTGTCTCAACCTTTGCTGGGCTCATTATACCCTTTAAGTAGTTCAAGTTTCCAGATAACCAGCAGCAGAAGCAGGTAAGCAGGCAAAATTAGTATGGCTGGGAAAATTTGTATCTGTCACACAGGTCTGGTTCCCACACACTCTGGTTACATCATTACTTAGTCTGTTAACTAGGAAACCAATTAGGCCAGAGAGCTACTGTCAGGTGACCAAAACACGAAAATGCACAGGAAACCCTACCCGAAAGATGGGATTTCAGCAGAGGCCCGCAGATAGCTGACTCCTCTTCTGCTGCACTGCAATTTTCGTATTCCATTTCGCCTTTGCTTTCAGGCTGAGCTCTGAGGTCCCACAGATTGATGGTTGAAGGAGCCTTGTTTCTCCCCTCAACAGGTGTGCTGAGAAAATTGTTTCCTGCATCAAAAATTACACAAAATTATGTAATAATTTCTCTCATTCCCCTTGGCAAATTTCCTTCTCCTTCACACCTTTTAACCTACAGGGTGAGAACAAGGCAGTAGGTACAGAACTGAATGCTGCATTGTGGTTAACAGTATGTTCATCTTAAAGGAAAAGGGTTTATAAGACCAGGGTGCAGCTAAAATTCAGGGCAAAAACACCTTCAGCAATGATTGTTTGTTTTCTGCAGATGCTGAAGTCATTTCTCAATGCACAGAGGAAGCACAAAGGTCTCTGGGCAGAGAAGTGCACGGGCAGAGGAGGCCAGCATAGGGCACTGAGAGGACAGGTGAAAGCCAGTTTCCTGTACAGCATACATAAGAAGGGAATGTATGTCCAAATAAATATACCTCATCTCTATATTACATCACTATCTGGCTAAAATGCAGCTTACATGACTATAATAATTTTTATACGCACATATTGTAGACACATGCATATATATAAATGTATATGTATTGCATACTGCAAGTGGTGCAGATATTTTCTAGCTTGCACATCTTTCCTGATTCTGGCATCACCTGAGGAGCTCACTGACCTGCTAAGTCCTTGCTCTGATCTACTGAACACCCTCACTCCGGGCCAAGAGCACTAACAAGCCACATGCTCTTTCTCTCTGTTCTTGTTCAGATTTGTTTTCTGTTAGGACAAGGAGAAAGAGGGAGAGAGCTGATTAAACCTCACCTCAAAAGCCTCAAGAAGAGACTTCATGAACCAGGAGAGGGCAGGCTGAGGGCATGGGGGGTCCTCCCCCACTGCAGGGTGATACTCGAGTACCAGCCCTGCTGTTTGATCTGCAGCACAGTGCCTTCGGGCTAAAGGGTTTGCCCCAGTGTGGCCCCCTTCATTTCTGATGGCCTGTCATCTTTGGGAAAACTTTTTGGGGGATGTTCATCAGAGGAAGCAAACTAATCAGAAATCCTTTCCTTCCCAATGGTTTTGTTGAGCAGACGAGGTGATCAGTGTGCAGGGAAGAGCAAACCAGTCCGTGCCGGATGCCTGCCAGCTCGGGGAGCCAGGCTCTCGCATGTTTTCCAGCACAAGCACCTCATTATTAATTCATGCTCCAGGTCCTCTGTACATGCTGTTACTAATATTAGGTTTCAACAGAGTAATGAGCAACAGCAATAGACTGACTATCTTAATATATTTTAAATAATGTTTGAAATATTAAATTTGAGTTTGGATTTTTAATTAGAGCCTGGGTAGGGTATTGACAATCTTCCTACTGTTTTGCAGCCAGCAAGCAAATAAGATAGGGATTGTTCTGATCTGAACACTGAAAGCCAGTCTGATTTAGGGGATGGATCTGAAATACAACACCAAACTTTAAAGCATGAGGGAAATTTGGCTCTGGCTTCAGCAGACAGACTTTGACCCATCCCTACACTAAAAAAGCACTTTTGATATTGGACTTTTATAAAAGTAAATAGTTGTGAGACCAGCACTTACGGATAAGCTCTGGAACATCCTGTCACTGAGTTGCCCAGGGACAGTTTGGCTCTCAAGGACACCTCTGTTATTAAATAAAGGGGACGTGGTGTAGCTGGACATAGAGAAAAGGGGTTGTTGTGGTATAAATATAAATATATAGTATAAATTGATACCTTTAGGGCATACACAGTAGAAAAGAAAATAAGGCAGCAAGCTGTGGGTCTGAAACCCACAAGCCCCTACAGGGCTTCAAAGTCTTTCCCACTGCTGTGCTCCAGGCAGGAGCATAGGTCAGCATCTCTTCCTTGCTTGGACATATATTAAAGGACTCATTTAAAATTGGAGCTGGGTAAAGAGCTAGAGCCATTTTCCTGTAAGCGTGCACATTTCTGAATGTGCTCCCTTTAAGAGGGAGTTCACAGTGAAGATTTTGCTGTTCTGGAACTCACTCCTTCCACTTGGTCTGTTGAGAGTCTGAATACATTGACCTATGGGGCACATTGCGAAGCCTAACTATTTTCCCAGGATTTTTCTGAATGAATGACTTGAGTAGGTAGAGAGAAGAATGTTTCATTTGTACAGTACGTGGAGGCTTTTAATTAATAATGTTCCCATTTGAATGCCTATTGTATTTTTAAATGTGCTTTGTACATAGACCTAGAGCATCGGATAACTGCAGGGTTTTTTTTCCAATTAAAACAAAAAGAAATCCCACAACAATGTGGCATTGCTGCCACATGTCTTTTCGGGATATCTTTATACAGTGTCTAGCACAGTAGTCTCTGATCTGGACCATGACTTCTCAGTGCCAGCACCTAGACAGAACTGTCCAAGCTATGGCAGGTCTCAAGGAGATGAAGTTTCACACCAGTTGGAGAATTTGGCACTGCTGATCATCACTGTAAGGCTGGGGATGTTCTCCAGTCAGTCACTGACATCAGAGAAGTGCCCAGGCTCCTCAGGGTGGCTTTACCTTCTTCCTGTCTGGATTTGGAGCTCTTGGGAGATTGGGTCTTTACTTGGGTACGTTGGGCGTTTCATATTTTTATAACATGAGAATCAGCCCAGCCAGTCTTCTCACAGCAGACAGGTTTTGTTTGTTGTAAATAAAGGTCATTGTAGGGATTGAAGTTTGTACTGGTTCCTACAGTTCAAGTAAGAATTTTCTTTTTTTTTTTTGTAAAAAAACCCTTCTTTTGCTAAAAATACTCAGTTTTGATATCACAGATTTCCAATTTTTTGTCTGCTTTAGTCCTCTCCAAATTTCCTGACATAGCCTGAAGATAATTATTTTCATTTAAAAATGTCTCTGAATTTAAAATTTTCCTACAGAGACATTTATTAACTCTTGGGTCCAGCTAGTGTTTTGCAGGTCAAATCTGACTCAGGAAAATGCTTTTATATGGTCCAATTTTTGTTCCCTGTGGGAGATGCAGGCACCTTTCCTGTACTGCCTGCTTCTAAAGCAGGTGAGTACATCCTTCTGTGCCTGGTCACCACATTTTTCTGATTGCAGTCTGCTGACTGATGCTTTTTTTTACATCTACACATAGACCAGTGTGTCAGATATTTTGAGGAGACAGGTGAGGGCGCTGCCAGCAAACTGGAGTTTTATTGCACAACTCATTGTGTTTAAGCTGTTTTCTTGATGAAGTTGTTGTGCAAAGGCAAATATCCAACAGGCTTTTTCCACACTGCGTTTGTCCTTGTTTCAGTTGTGTGTTTTGCTGCTGGAGCAAGCCACCACCCTCCCTGAAAGCCTTAAAAACCCTTCCTGCCACCTCCACTTTTTCATTCCTTTTCACTGAGTAGGCTGCCAAAATTGATTTCTGATTATTTACTGCAACACCCTTTTCTCCATTGCCATGGGATCTTCCCTCCTTGGTCAGGCAAGCTCAGGGCAGAAGACCAGGAGAACTCAAACCTGTCTCCAGATTCTGAATGCAGAGCTCCTTTGAGAAACACCATGGCCAGCCACACCGTTTTTCTTCCTCTCTGAAAACCCTGTGAGAATCTTACACTTAAATCAGGTATTGCATAAGCTTCCCTATGTGGCTCACCACAACCTTGACCTGCACCACTCTTGTATATCTATCTCCCTTAGGCAAGACAGAATGGTTTGTACTGAACTGTGAGAAGAGCTCAAATTTGTACAAATTCTGCCCTTACATGAGGATGCACAAGGGTCAGTTACAAGGAGAGGGCAGAGTTTAGCTTTAAGCCAAGATAAAACACCACTTTCCAGATGAAAAGAGATGCTGAGATGCATTATTCCACAGAGTAACTAATCTATTGCAGGTACAGTGGTCAGCACCTTATTCTATTTCTTGATTTTACTATACACGATACATCTTCAACAGAATTAAAGGCCCTTAACTTTCCATTGCTTTTGCAGTTGATGGAATGCCAAAAAAATTTTGACAGGGGAAAAAAAAAAAATCATGCTCTTCAACAGGAGTGATGGCACACATATAGGAGGAACAAACAGTTTCAGATCTAAAAGCCCTTCCTATATAAAATGTGTTTAAAAAACCAATTCAGAACAAACTGCTCTCAGGCAGTTAAGATTTACATCCAAAGGGATGAGGTACAATCACACATTTAAAGTATCCAACATTTCTTAGTGTAGATGTTCAGCTGTGCTTACTGATGCTGGCAGTGAGATGCCACCAAGTAAAAGAATAGTTTACTGCAATTGCCTTTCCCTTAAGGAGTCCTCCTTTAAGACACTTATCTGAACACATGCTATGGTGGAGAATGCTGTGACTGAATTATTCAATCTATTTTGTGTTAGAAATTTGTACACAAAGTCTGAAAGATGGGCAATCCCTGCTGTTCCCTGATTATGCTGAGCGTAAGAGCTCTGGGACACAGCCTTGTAACAATGCTAGGAGAGAACAGACTCCAGAGTGACTGAACTGACTCCAGAGTCTACAGCAGACAACAGCTCTTCAAAATAAGCCACACAGGTAGTGATAACCCATTACAGACAGACACCTAACTCCCAACACTAGAAAAATACAAGTGATAATGGGAAATGCTCACAGTGGCTCACCATGGGTGTTTGCATCAGTCAAAAGCAGATGTTTTTCTCCAGCTAAGCTGGACTGTCGTTTTGGTGTTCTCAGGTCCACAGCACCCATGGATATTCAGACAATATCCCTGCTTGCTATGTCCATTCCCATCTCATCTGGCTGTGAGGTGGTGAGATCTGTATCATATTTCTATGAGCTGCACAAATGCTGCTTCCAGATTCAGCTGCTGCAAAACATTTTACATGAGTCCGAACAAAGAGATTCCAGCTGGTCCAGGCTGAAGCAACATGTTTGCTTCCTTCTCCCTTTCATCTCTAAGCTCACTCATGCTGAGAGTGAATATAATTGCTCTCTATAAATACATTCAGGTTAGGCACTAAAGCGAGAGAAAAGATACTTAAGCAAATGGACAATGACGACACAAGAACAAATGATTACTAATGAGCAATTAATAAATTCAACCCATAGATTAAAGTTTCTGATTATCAAAAGACTGAAATTGTGTACCACCTTTCCATTAAACTAGGAAAAAAGAAACAGAATTGTTTTGTGAAGCTTAGTAAATGTATAGACTATGAGCTACAGTTGCTTACGGCAGCAGAGGAATGGACTTGGCGATCTACAAGATCCTTTCCACTCCTATGCAAATAGTGAAAACAAAATCTAGATCACTGCCTGGAGTTTATATTAGCCTTCTGTTTTACTTTTATTTCAAGTCCTTTGGAATCTGACTTTTTAAATGCTCCACCAAAGTTGCTCTTGAAAATTTCTTACAGGTTCTTGTTGATGTAAGGACCAACATCTAATCATTTTTCTTTCTGATATCCTACTGCTGGAGCATGAGCAACCTGATGGCTTATCTCCCTCAACTTCTGTGAAGGACTTTCTTCACCTGGCTTTTTCTCCTCCAGAAGTTCCACAAGTTCTGTTGTGTTTCTTTTCTCATGTCCTTTACATCTGACCTGAAAATGTAGCCCTTCACAGAAATATCACAGTGAACATTCTATTCCAAATTACCTCCTTTTCTCATCAGATTTTGGAATGGACAGCTTGCTACCACCAAGCACAGTAAATACTACACATGGCAAATAAGACCCCTAAAACCTATTTGGGGAATTTGTTGTGGTGTCAACAAGGAGTTTTTCTGAATTAGGCGGAACCACCCTGACAGAATCTTTGTACCTGTCACCATATTATGATATAATTTCTGACCTAAGCTTCTCTAGGTCCTCATGCTTCAGATCTGTTGAAACTTCAGCAGTTTTCTCCATTACAAGAAGCTGAAGATCCTGCACTCATTATATTATGTACTGATGCTGAGATTTCCTTTTTTTTTTCTGGTTTTGATGACTGCAGATTTAACCTACTGCCTGACATCCATCCATCCATCCATCCATCCATCCATCCATCCATCCATCCATCCATCCATCATGCTACTGCAAGAAATATTTTTTGTTAGCTGATTTCTTTCTTAGGTGTCCCTCAACTATACTTCCTTCTTTTGTCAGCCAATACAAGGTTTCGGCTGTACTCAAAGACTCTCTTTGTTAACCTCCTGCATCATGCTGAGCCCCTAGACATAAGCTTCCCCTCACAACCCACCCATACAGTGAGCACCTACCCACACCTCCTTGCTTGATTTTCAGTTCTGTTTATGTTCTTTTCTAGCCTTCATCTCCTGGGGGCAGCTCTGGTGACTTCAAGCAATCTCGTTATCCTCCTTCAAAATGCCGACATAAACTCTTCTGACAAAGTACCTGCAAAAAAATCAGACCAAAATTTTAAAGTTATGTTTCTATGATTATTGTTTATTAATGTCATCAATAGTGTTTGACTGTTTCTTTGTGCCTCTTCCTATCTTGTCTCTTACATACTTTGTCAATGGTCCAGGGCAATGACTGGCCTCTTAATCTGTATTTATACAGGAGTTAGGTCAGTGGTATTCTGGCTCTTGATAAAGCCCTGTGCTGATGCTCAGCTGTGACAGCAGAAGAAACAACACTGTTATGTCAGGAGCACTGTTCTGTCTTTTGTTCCAACTACTGCCATTCCCTGTCCAACACTGAGTACTGCTCTGGGGCTTCTGGTCTTTACTTTCTATACAGGACCTCTGGAACTCCCTCTGCTCTGCTGACATTCCTCATAATGATTTTTTTCTCTGGAAGAACAGGACTGTCAATGCATTGGATGAAGAACTAGGATCTTTTTAGTGAGAAGACCACAGAGGTGAGTTCAGGTCATCCAAAGAGCAAACTGAGTGTGTCTGACTGTATTGGTATGGAATGGAAAATAAAAAGGGAACCAGTGGAGTTGTGGTCTATTCCCAGCTCTTTTGTGGCTACTTTGCTGGTGAGGTCAAATTTTTTCACTCTTTTGGGAGTCCATTTCCATTTGTGTTTTGATTGCCTTTGAGATTTCAACTAAAGCCTTCCAAGGGAAGGGACAATACGTAATGTTTTGAAGTCTCCAGAACCAACTCTTTTAAGTGCTACTATGACCTCCTGTACCACCATATTTTTTATAGCTCAACATGATTAGATCCTGAAAAGTGGCCAGTCAAAAACTCCTTCTTGCTAAGGGGGAAACTGTGCCTTCTTTTGGGAAAGATGCAGCATGGAGCTGGAGGTCAGCAGGTCCCACGGTGATGGTAGGAAAGGGCAGCCAGCAGCCAGCAAGGCATTAGAGGGGACAGAAGGAAGGATTTTCTTTAGTCTGGACAGAATTAACTGCAATCCGAAGTCCCTAAGTCAACTGTGACCAGGCATGGACGCAAGGACCTGCCAGCAAGGATTTTGTAGGCAGGGAAAACGCAATAAATGATTGATTTTGATTTTAGTTCTTACCCAGCTACTTTGTGTTTCCTCTAATCAAAAGATTACCCTTCTTGTTTGTGCTCTGTACAACCTGGCTCTGTGAATTTAAAGTCTGACAGACCTCTCTGGGGAGCTCACTTTTGGCAAAGGTCTACAAGGCAGCTCCATCTCAAAGCTCTGGCCAAACCAGAGTCATATCACACCTCCACAGTACAAAATCCTTGACCTAACATTTTTATTCCTCTCCATATGGTGTAGTAAGAGGTGGAAAATATATTAAATATAAGAGTATTGATCTTGGTAATACTGTACCCCATATACCAAAAGCACTTTAATGCCATAATGACTCCATTCACAGGGAATAAGTTCAATGAGAAAACACAGGTGTGTGCCAACCAATTCAGCAGAAGAGGTTTGCCAGTCTGCCAACAGGGTGCAGGGACTCCTTCTGAGCTCTTTTCCTTCTCCACGACAGCCCTTAGGTAAAAGTTTGCAGGAAATTCAAATACTCGTGAGCTGGCAGAGCTGCTGCTTCACGTGCCCTAACAAACATAAACACTTCTGTTTCAGCACATCTGCCATTGCAATACCTACAGCTTTTCCAGAACCAAAGGATTAACTTTATTGTGCTTTTGCTCAGCAGATCTGGTAACACAATATTGTACTTCTAAGCAGACAGATTACTCACAAGTTTCTGGATGCTACATCTTTAGAAACTCACTCTACTTAAAGATAAGTGTTGAATCTTGCAATCCCAGAAACATCCAACTGATGTAAAAAACAGTTATACCAATGGCCAGATGGATGCTATTTTTCCTCAGGTTATTTGGATACTCCAAAGTAATGGTTCTATTATTTTTTTTTAACTTTAATATTAAACAGATGCAGCTTGTTTGTAAAGACTGTTATGAGCCACTCTTTCTTTAGATTTATAAAATAAAACAATAAAAGATGTAAGGAGTTAGAAGGGGTTTTTGTATTACTTTATCATAAAAGGGAAAGAGAGACTTTACATCAATATAGTTACATATGTATTAAAGAGCACTTTATGGACCAGTACAGAGAGCCCCATTCAGCATTTCTAGAAACCAGGTGTAATGCCACAGACATCAATTATTTTATTTTTGGTAGGGGTAGATTCAAATCTAGAAAAGTTATATATATTAGTCGTATCTGCTTTTGCAGCTGAGCACATCAGACACCCTTTATTAAATATAGAGACACTTAAAGAAGCATTTTTCTGGAAAGTCAGGTGCCATCTTAATTTCTGGCTTATTTTTCAGGATAGCCACCTTCTTGTCCCAGTCTAGGGACTAAGTATGAGAAGTGCTGACATCTCCCAGTTTCCACCACAGCAGCTGAGAACTCTGCTGTACATTGGTTCTGCTGCCCAGTACTAGCAAGGCTCAAATAGACTAAAAATAAAAATGCTTTTTATCAAAGGATGCAAAATGTGATTGACAACCTTCAGAACACTTTGCCTGCTCCTCAGTTAGGAAGTTTCTCCCATAACTCTGCTCTCCCCATTCAGCTGATCTCTTCTGTGGAAGTGGTTCCCCTTTGATCTAAGGAGAACCCAAGGCTCCCAGTGACTGTGCTTCACCAAAAAGTGTACTGTAAGTGACTGATTTATTTACACAGACACAAGGCAGTCTACTTGCAAAAGCTTGGACATAAACTGTCTCCCTAAAGTAGATGTACAATGAGAATGTCTACTGAAGGCATTTCATTCCTCACAACCAAGGGAAATTGGCCAAACTGATGAGATATTTAAGTGTTTTGTGAATAGGCATCCTTGAAATGTGAAATATTTAATCACAAGAAGTATTGCTATTGCTGCTATTTATTTCACTTTGTCTCCAGTTACTTTATTTTATTAAAATATGAGGATTTCTTCTCAATCAGATTATAAAAGCTCTTGCAGTATAAAAGCTTAGGTTCAGGTAGTGATAATGTTTTAAATGTTAATTTTGTCTCATCTGATAATTGCTATGCTGAGTTCTCATTCAAAAGCAATATTATTATTATTATTGTTGTGAAATTCAGACATTAAGATTTCAAACACAATTGAGTGAACTACAAAAGTGCAGTTTCCAAACTACAAAAATATATTTTGACCTTAGTTCTTACAAGTACTATGGAGCCAATATGGAATGGAACCATTTCATTTTAATGTGGAAATAATCTTAACTGAGGAATAAGCACTTAGTCTGGCTGTGAGGTAAACTGGGTTTATTTGGCTGAGTTCTGAGAGTTTAAATATCCAGCCTGTCAGTCTGGTAGGCACACAATTGAAATGCACTTCAGAGTCCATGTTGGCAACACGCTGAGCATCCTCCCTTCCCAGGGGCTTTGGGAGGGTCAGGCTGCTGAGTTCTCAGAAGTTTGTGCTGCATCACTGATTAGTGTCCATAGCATCACTAGACTGTGTGTGTGGGTAGAGCTCACTTTGCCATGCCATCACTGACTAGTCCTAACAGTAGCTGGCCTGAACTTCCAAGTATTAGAATAAAAGGAGGTTCTGAATTCAGGGGATACCTGTGGAACCATATCATAACACAGTCCCTTGCTGCTTTTACAGAACAGAGTGCCTCTGTCTCCATGTCTCTGAGACAACTTGAAGTTGGTTTGTTGGTTCTCTCTCTGCCCTGACAAAATATTTCCCTGTGCCAAATACCTAATTTACCAGTCCTGGATGCAGACACTTCATTGACTCAGTAGGGATTGGTAGTTACACATAATTCTAAATTAATTGAAGATACAATTCAAGCTGAGCAGTCCAGGTCTGAGCTTTTCTAGACCAGCCTCTATAATAACACCTCTATTATGAGCTTGTAGGCAGTTCATAATCTGCATCTGTGTGACCACATGCAATTTAGTTTGACAGGAGTTTGCCTCAGGGAGTATGGCAAAACCCCAGCAACATATATACAGAACAGAAACTAGTCAAGATGACTTTGAGTTTCACAGTTCCCCAACGGCATGATTTTGCCCATTTGGTTTTGGACCAACATGGGCTTTGTGGATGTCACTCTGTCACCCTGTCACCGTCTGCAAAATGATCCCCTGCTGTCCTGCCACAGGGGGCCACTGGATATGCCTACATCACTCTGCAAGGATGCACATGGTAAGGACCACCCGGTTTGGTACAATGTGGGAGATGTGGGTTGGGGTACAACTCCTGCTCTTTCAAAGGCACCAGCTGTGAGCTTAAATAAGAGGCACAGCCCACTGTGGCTCAGCTTTGCATCATGGGAACAACAGCTCTTCCTTCCAGGAGCTGGGGAAGGTGACCACACACACGGGGGTGATGTCTGGCGACATCATGGTGTGAGCATCAACCCCTAAAGTCAAGGTGTGAGTGGAGTGGTGCCTGCAGGACCCAGTTCCCCCTGCATTCTGGAGAGTTTATCCTTGTTCCACCAGAACCAACCAATCAACATAGGAAAAGTACACTCTCAGCATCAAAGGGTATTTAAAGTTAATTGAGATCAAGTCAGGCCATCTGCCAGGCACAAGAGAAATCCTCTCCATCCACTGTGCAGGGAGCCAAGGTCCTGTACATTTCCATAGCAAGTACTCCACTCTCTAAGCCGGCTGACCATTACAGACTTTGATGAGGTATGCACTATGAATACTGCAGAGGGATGTTCTCAACTGTTCTAAAAGCTGTCAAGCACTTCATTTGACTTCAGTGTTCCATTACCTTGCACTTCTCCTATGGCTATATTTGGCAGAGTTTTGCTACTGGTTCTCCAGACCAGTTCTCCTCTCCCTTTGGCAAAATTATTAGTCAGGACTACAGGCCCAATTCTGCGTTAATTTTTCAGCTCTGCATATAATGAACATATTAATAAATATCTTCTATTCCAATAACATTTATCCTAAATCAAGATGGAAACCTAACATACCCAGCTGGGAGCACAGCAATTTACCATTAGCTTTATAAAAGTACCCAGTAGAGATCTGAATCTATTTTGCACAGTTGGGTTTTTCCTTTTGGGGAAAAAATAAAATTCAAGATCAATTTCTGTGCCAGAAAATGTGGACAATGAAAACAGATGTGAGCATTGACTTTTCTGGCCCCAGCTTTGGGAAACTGCTTCAAGAAACAGAGGTCTGCAAATAAAAATTAAAACTATAATTTAGTTTTATAAAACTAAAATAATAAACTCCTGTTGAAAAAAAAATCCTGTTCATCTGATTCATAGTTTTAATGATTAAAAACGTATTTTTCCTCCTCTCCAAACAGTTTCAGGCTAAGGTACTAGGTTTTTCCATAGCACAACAATAAAAGCAGAATCTGTAGTGATAACCAAGACCAAAGATAGCCTCCACAGAGCGCTCACAGAAGCAAAATAAAAATCAAAACTGCTGCAGAGAATAAATAAATACTACAACAGCCAAGACTTTATGCTGGCTTGAAGGCTCTACCTGCTGAAAAGCAGCTGCTTTTAGCTGCTGTGGCCTCTTTACCACAATATCTTAAAACTTCACACCTAAATGATCACATTCTCAGAGAGGCACTATTTATCTGTAGGGGAGTTGAAGCAAACACAAGGATTAAAGGCTTTTTCACCAAGGTATTCAGGTACTTATAGCCTGATTGTTTTCAAAGGGAAGGTAGGAGCCTGAGTATCTTCAGATTTTCTAGGTCTGTGTGACTCTCTGGAGGCCACAGGACAATGATGTGGCAGAAATTGAAAGCAGGAAAGAATTTCAGCAGGAAATAGTGTCCAAATTAATTTTTAACTTCTAGTCTTCCAGCTACCGGTTAATACCCAATCAACTAGATCATCTTTCTTGTGCTCCATATCATCCTTATTTCCTAATCCTGCTCTACCTCTGCACTCAGGTACAAATACACAATGGTGCCACAGCAAAAATGCTCTTTATACCTCTTTGCAAGGCACAGACCCCTGCCATACCAATGCTGCCTCGCACACGTGGCTCTATAAAAGAGCTCTGTCAGTTGTTGAGACTGTTCATCAGTTTTCATTTTGACCAAAGGGCTTGTTGGATACAGCAGCTGGTAAGACATAGGGCACAATTATTTGTATTAGAAAAAGTAGTTGCCACCCTATAACATTTTAAAGATTTAAAATTGAGGAATCAATTTGCATTAACTTTTGCATCATGTTATTACGTAGGAGAAATATCCACAGTGCATTTTCCATCATCTCCAACTCACTGTTTAATCTACTTCTATTCCATAGTGTTTCTTGGTTTTGATCCATCTAACATAGAAAATAAAGAGATTTGTACAGCCAATATTTAAATGATGGTAATAACTATTGTAACAGTAAATTAGTATGTCTAATAATAAGTTGAATGAATGTACAGTTTGCATAAAGTTTTGAAATTCCATAATCTCACATGTTTAACTTTCAGATGGACAAGGAGGCAGATTGCTTATATTAAGTGTCTTTTTTAATAAGGTGTTCTTGTAAGTTTGCCAGCAGAACAATGAATTTCAAAGGCTTACACTTTTCCACCTTATTTCTATTGGCCCTCATATGAAGAGACCAGGGTCTTCCAGGCATCTCTGGACCCCAGGATGAAAACTATTAACTTACATGCTTAAAATGAAGCAGTGTTTAGAGGTTTGTTGAATCAGAAAATACAAGCTTACATTCGTTATTTGATGAAATTAATATTAATTTTTAAATAACTTCTTAGATGAGTGTAAATTGGTTGTAATGGTAAACTTGGCTCTATTTCATTTAGTACTCTTTGCTTGGGTAATGTGTACTTGGAGAATATTTCCATTTTACCACACTACTAATGTGCACTAATCATGTTTTTTCTTGTTGTAAGTAAATAGCTGGGATGTTGAACAGAACTTTTTGATCAGTGTAGCATGATTTAAGAGAATGGTTATGCCTTCATTTGTCTCATAATCCTATTTAACCTCTGTATGAATCATTACAGTAATGTGTGTGTGTTAATAACAGCTTCCACATACACATTTATGTATACAAAAGTTAAAATTTTAGCTGCCTTTTATTTCAGTAGATTTAAAGTGTCACTGTATTTTTCCATTGAAGTAAAATACTGAAAATATTTCACGTACCGTATGTGTTTTCTCCCCCCATTGACTTGTGTGTCACTTCATGAAAGATATCAAATTATGCTGCATGATTTGAAAATCATGAGTCTTTTGCTTTCCAATTCCTCATGTGAGGGGAAGGCCACTTCTCTAAGTTCCCTGACAATATCCATAAGGAAATCTCTTGGGAATAGGAAGGCATCTTGAAAGCAGACAACAATCCCATTTCAAATCTCATGAGGCAACAGTCCAAGCCAGTTCTCTGAACACCTAATGCATGTCTGACTGTCTGCCAGTGGATTTCCTGCACCACAGCCGTGCCCCCATCAGAATTGGGGGGTACTGGGGGAGGAAGATCACCATGTGTTAAGAGAACATTGCATAAATCCATCCAAGTGAGCCTCTGTGGTCTTCCCTTCACCACCTCCCTACCTTTGCTCTTCCATAGATTCCCCAGATAAAATCTATCTGTGTTGATTTAACTGTTCCATCCTTATGGCTTGATGAAATGCAAACATTCTGTTTTGCAACAGCCCAGTCAGAATTTGATTTGTCAGGCTTTGCATAGAAAGAGGCACTAAACCCCCATGATATTTTCCTTCCCCACTATGTCATGGGCTACAAATTCTAAGGCTGTAGTACCTTGTCTTCCCTTGGTGCCAGTTTTTATGGCCTCTTTTCTGGCTTTTTGCCATACCAGATTGCACAGATTGGCACTTCTCAGTAGACCACACAGGAATAATAGACCATTACACAACCCTGCTGCTCCATATTGCAAACACCTCTCTCCATCATTTCAGTCACCATCCCACTTCTTTTGTATTTGGCTGGAATGTGCTAATCCTGACTTCCAAAGTGTTAAAGAATTAGTTGCAACCTTGAATATGGGGGTGCAGGAAGGAGAAGAAAGTCATGGCTGAAGAAGAAGAGGTGCATAATGCAGGGTGTACCTTGAACCAGATGCAAACACACAGGTACCTTGTCTGTGACCTGCCTGCTGGGCCTGCCTGCTTGCCTACAAAAATCTCAGCACTAACACACATCCCATACACGAGTTCAGGTTTAGAGCCTCAAGACAGGCAGCAGGAAAATACCACTCTAAGTCCTGCTTGCTCTGCTTAGACAAAACAGCAAGTTCACCAATGTCCTCTGGAAATCCAACATTTCACTCCTGAAACTCATGCAGTAACTTGCCTGGTGTCTCTCCCACCTTGACCCTGGCACAGACATACTTAAAACAGAGGCCACGTTTTTAAAGATCTCAGTTCCTACTGAAGTCCGTATGTTTCAGGCCAAAATTCTGATCACAGAAGTTAAAGGAATTTATCCATTGACTTCTGTGGGGAAGGATTTTATATTGGATAATTTATTGCAGTGAAACTCTTTCAAAAGTTTGTGGCATTTCACCTGACACCAGAGTTTACTTTGCAAATTACATCCACTACTGACAGCAGAGACTGAAATGGTTGATAGTCACAGTAAAAACCATATATTTCATACCAATTATATGAGAAGATATTGGTGAATAACCAATAGAACATTAGATAACTGATAATCACAGCTTGTATCTGCATAGTACAAAGTTTTTCATCCACCCAAAAAGCTTTGAGAAAGCGATAAGCCATAGTCAATGGAGTTAGCCAAAACAAATACGTTCATGAAAAATTATTTTAAAAATTGCCCCCTTGTAAAAGCAATTTATTTTAATTCTCTTCCCTACTTACTAAATTTGAAATATTTCATAACGGGTTAGAGAAATCTGTTAACAAATCCAACTTCTAGTACATGTCCTTTTCTGGGGGAAAAAAAAAAGGAAAAAAAGAAAAGAAGAAAGATTTAAAAGAGTAGTACCCTTCCCATAAAACACAATTTAGTTCACATTTCAAAATGCAAGCTCAGACTTTCAGTAATTTCTCCTCTTGTACACAAAGTGTATATAAAGTACTCTTTAAGATGAAGTTCACTGTTGTTCACTGCACACATATAATACACAGGTGCATGGGGGCAAACCTGCCTCTGAATCATTAAGTGGTGGGTAATACTGCTGATTATATTCATTATTAAAAATTCATTGTATAGTTTGCAAGTGAAATACCTCAGTCTTGTCAGCCTGAACCTGATCTCAGCTGTATCTCAGATCAATCTCTCCCACTTTAATAGTGCAGAGTCAAAAAATATCCTACTGTAATGACTTATAAAAATCAACCTCTCTTAATTTCCAGACACCTTAAAAAAGAGATCAAGCTGTGCATCCAATGATAAAGATTTTCTCTTTCATAATGCATCCAATGATAAAGATTTTCTCTTTCATAACAGAAGGATAATAATTTCAAGCTATTGCAAACATCTTAGCATAATTGATCAAGCCCATAGGTTATGTACAAACCTCTTTTTCACAACAAATATTACTGTAAAAATTGTATAACACTAAAGATAGTTTCATTACAGTTTGGAGTTTACCTACATTAAATCATCTAGAAAGGTCAATTTATATCTGTGAAAGTAGGTGATAGGGAATGAGGTCATCCCTGAAATGATCTGCTTTTCCAGAGAAACACTGCATATACTGGTCAGATTTCTCAAATTTTCAAATGCACCTTTCTCAGTTCCATTATTATTTTCAGTTCAGCTCAGCTGAACGTAACAGTTTCCCTCCTCTTTAATGATGTGAAAAACCTCATCTCACTCTTTAATTAGTGAAAAACAACATAGATCAGCCTTTTCAATCACCTCAGGAATACTGTCATTTTCTGAATTTTATTAATTTTAGTAGAACTTTTATTTAATTTTAATTTAAATAGAACCTTTAGAATAGTTTTAGTTAAAAAATATTTTTTTTTCTGTTTAATCAAGGCACTATTTATAATGAAGTGAACCAAGTAAGAGCCAAATTATTTGCTCAGGTGTGTGTACAGTGTCACTTATTAAATCCTCTGCCTGCAAAGCCATTGAATTGTTTACGTATCTCAGGCAACTTAGTTTAGTTTAACATAATTTTTAAAAATTGTTTTAATATATTTATTTTAACAAATATTGTCATATTTTGAGATATAAATTCAAAGTAGTAGAAAATAAGTTTAGAGCTTTTCCACTTCATAATAAGTAGGTGATTGTTTCCTGGTACATCCTATTCCTTCCATAGTCTGTGCCAATCCAGATTTGTTACCTGCATTGCTTTCCTCTCAGCAGAAGATGCTGTTTTCCTACAAACTAAGTGAAAACTCCTTTATGTGAATTGACATGGAAGCAATTGCTAAAAGAATATATTTTGTGTTTTGTCTCACACTGCCCCAGGGCTGGGAAGATGATTGTTGTGATCTTTCTCATTTACTGATTATAAAACCTGTGAAGAAAAGAGGAAAAACCTTTTAATTGGGTGAAATCACAATCCCCTCTTGAGCTACTGGGTAATTCACCTCACACTGCTAATGCAGGTAGGTATATATGTTTTTTTCCTTTAGAATGGGAATTCAAAATAGAACTGCAAGGTGATTACGTGATTCAAAAAGAGTTTCTAAGTAGTATTTACAGGATATCCTTGCTGTCTAACAAACATCCATCCAGAAGAAAAAGTGCCATAGGGAATATACAGATATGCAGATTACGAACAGACAGACATGCAAGTTAGAGATAATCATTAAATTAGTAAAAAAAAAAATCACTTAGGAAAAGAATATCAAATGAAGAGATCAGTATAAACAATGGTAAAAAAACAAACAGGAAAGAAAACTGTCTGTCTTTTTAGGAGGAAGAGACAGACAATAAGGCTAATGAAAATGTTGGTAAGATGAGAAGAGGGCCAAGAAAAGAGAGACATGAAAGAAGAGTAAATACTTCAAGTATATCTCAGTTAGCTACCAAATGAAAGAAGTCAGAAAGCCACAGTGATGGTCACAAAGAAGGAAAGATATCAAGAGGGAATCAGAAAAGATGGACATCAGCGGATATTGTTTTCTTTGAAGAGGGTGGCAAAATCCTCCTTGGAGATCAAAGGAAGTACAAAGGAAGTGAAAGGATTTATTGACCAAGTGCCATCCTTAGCTCGCATACCCACTTGTCTAACTAGAAAATAGCTGAAATTCTTCATCTTACATAATATCTCAGGTAAGTACAAGTAGAATGTCAGCTCAGAGGAGCAAGCAGACAGCAAGAATATCTAACAATTTCTTAAAACTCCTATAAAACACCAAAAGAAACTTCCTGAGGATGCCAAAGAAGGTCATTTTACTCTCATTTTGGAAAACAATTACATAAAGTGTTACTTGAGAAGAACTTTTACATTGGAGCAAAGTTGAAAAGGAAGAAGATTAATGTTTTTATAAGGTTAAGTTTGAGTCCTTCTGTGCTACCTTTACTTAAATTTGAGATTAAACAAGAGATTTCATTTTTGTAACAGTTCTGCCTGGAATTTTAGTCAAGCCATAATCTTTTCTTATTAATTTTCACGCAGTTTATCACAACACCACAAATGCATGTCTTCAATAAACAAACTATACCTTAAAAAAGTTGTTTGCATTTCAAAGGTCTCTGGTAGATCTAGGTAGTTCCTTAACTGAGAGATCATTACCACCATAACCTAAACTGCAACAATAGCAACATGAATGTGTTTTCTTCATTAAGATCTTTCTGTGTGGAAATGCAATCTAAAGATCATAGGGGATGTGTTGCTCTCCAGATCTATGTACAGGTGTGATTTCTGCAGGGGTTGTGTCTGTAACTGTGTTATCTGTGCTACACTTACACCCAGCCCCAGTAAGACCGAGGATTTATTATGCTGAACAACATAAATGGAAGATGCCAAGGTAGGGTTTCTGCCCCACAGGGCTCAGTCACTGGGTAACTCAACAAAGAAAAGATACAGAAAATAGGAATAAGTTGGAATTTTCAAGGCCCAGTTGTGAATCAGATTCTCCAGGAAGACAGTGGGGATGTGGCAACTTTGGTGACATTTTTCAGGAGGGTATGAGAATCTAGGCTGATGAAATTATAGAAGGAGGATTTCTCAGTGTTTGCCACACCAGTATTCCTTCCTGACAGTGCTTTCCTTTATTCAAGTCTTTCATCTCTTTCCCTCTTTTCCTTGCTCAGGTGTCTCCTTTTCCTTTCCCTTTCTTCATTGTTGCCTTGTGTCCTCTCTTGTACTCTTTGCCACTTCCTCCTGGGGCAGGGAAGCAGGAGAGAGAGAGTGATTGGAATTGGGATTGGGATTGGGATTGGGATTCTCTTCTTGGTGAAAACTCATCCCTAGGGAGACAGACTTGGGCAAAGTACCAAGCTCCTGTTCACAAAACATCTCACTGGACAATTGCACATCTAATTTGCCATTTGCACAGGCAACTTATTCCCTCATAACCAGGACAATTATTTGTGTGAGTAGTTTCTGTATTATGGGAATGAAAATCAGCATTGCAGTGATTTGTTTATTTCGTTTCTCTAAAAATAATGGTGTCAGCTTTCGTATACATTCATGGCACTTGTCTTACATTGCCAACCATCAGTATAGTAAAGTTAGTGATTGTCATTAGCAAAAGAATCAAACATTGACTGACAGTAAAAGCCAGTAAAATATTCACTTGTCAGTAAAAATGGCAAGATAATTCAGAACTTTTCATTGCTTTGGCATAAGTTCCTGGACTATTTGAGTCTTTTAATATCAAAGGGCTTTATTTATCGTTGTTGAAATGATGTGTTCTATAAAAATTGACACATATGACCATAAACAGAAGTAGCAGGAATCCAAAATTGCCTTGAAAAATGTACGCCAAATCGCACAAGTTAAATCAAAATTTGAAATCTAGATATGAGTGGGAAGACAAAACACAACTGGAACAAATTTTCCAGAGAAGCTGTGGATGCCCCATCCATGGAAGGGTTCAAGGCCAGGTTGGATGGGGCTCTGAGCAACCTGGTCTAGAGGAAGGTGTCCCAGCCCATGGCAGGGGATGAAAATCAATGAGATTTAAGATCCTTTCCAACCCAGGCCACTCGATGATTCTATGTGTTTGAAAAAATGTTTTAATTGAGTAAATATTTTTAGAAGTGTATTTTTCACCTTCCCATTGAGGATCAATTTCAAAATAAATTAATTTAGGAGCCTCTGTCCTCAGTGCTTTTCAAATCTACTCTCTAATGTTAAAGTGTGGGTTGCATAGGCTTGGACACAGTGGTGATTCCTTCTGGGTATCAGCACCTGTATTCCCTGTGACCACCACGTGAATTAACAAAGCACAGTTCAGTTTCAACATCACTGCTTGACTCATTACCACAGCCCTCCTAGTAAGTGAGGTGCTTCATAGGGGACCAGCAAAACAGCTGCCCTCTGGGTGTCTTGTTTTGGCGGCCTTTTCCATCTGTTTTACCTGTCTCCCTTTCTGAATAATTTATTTCACCATCTCCCTAAGTAGAGCACCTGGCCTAGGGCTAATTCTTTCACCTAAATTATTCAGAGCTGAAAACTCTTTGGTTTATACTCAGATAATGTAATGACTTAACAGGACAAAACCCTTAACTTTGAAGCCACTGTGAATGTTTCTAGGCTCTGGACTCTGTTAGCAGTTTGAAAGGTTGGCTGTGTAAACTATGTACAAAAGAACCACAGAAATCCTTCCTCCTCAAACATCTTCAAAGCCTCTTTCAGCAGCTAAAATTTTCCAAAGCAGGGTTCTTTTGCCTTGATGCCTCTCTGCCACATCTCAGTCCCGCGGGAAGCCAGAGTATGCCTCTGTGTGCGTGCACTGCAGCTGGCTTGTCCCTGGTCTTTATGCAGGAAAAGACACTGAAAATTGGCTGCAGGGCTGGACTTTGTGCACGTCTGTTCTCTTCACAAGCAGGTTTTTGTTCAGAAACACCAAAACCCACCCCTGTGCAGCGCTCCCATCCCTGGTCCATACTTCACTATCTTTATCTCGAGAACTCTAAAGTTAAAATAATTCCTCCCTGCCTCTGTTCCTAATAGCATGGACAGCTGCCACACTCCAGCAGAAAGGGGCTGTACAAGGTTCTGGCAAACCAGCTGCTCTTAGACTGAAAGCTCACTGGTAATTTTGGGTGCAACTTTGACTATCCCTGTCTGTATTGACTAGGACCAAAGGAAAGTTTCAGCTTGCTTTTAAACATTTGTTCCATTTGTTTTCCCACAATGTTTCCACTGTTTTTAATGTTTTAATTATGGTCAGAAAGCCCATGATCAGCAGTTCTCTCATTACTTTTGAAAATCTTGTATTGATTGTTTGGAAGACAATCAATACCAGGAGGTGATCTCCTATCTTATAAGATACTTCAGCAAGTGTCTTTATTTCTGAAAGAAGTTTTACTTTAAAAAGTCATGGTATCAAAGGCATAATTTGAGATTTCAAATCAAGGGATATCTTAAAGCCTTTCCCTCTTCAGGTTAAGAGGGAATGATAAATTGTCCTTGGTGAGAAAATGAATGAACAAAATATTCATAAATGAAGGAACAGTTTTTGAGGAGACTGTTTCCAAATGGCCTTGCAGTAAAATATTTAAAAGTTAATTAGTACAATTTCTATCTGGATTTACCTCAGTGTTACAAAGACAGGCATGGGAAATGAAAAAGAATTATTAAAATGAAATCAGTTTTGGAAAATCAGTGTATTGTCACTTCTACAGTCAAGAAATCCCAAATATTTTTCACATTAATTTACAGGAACCAGCACAAATTCTGTTGAAAGAATAAAAAGATCATACAGTAATCTTTATCATATCCTGCCCAAAGCTAAAATTATTTTCATCTGGATTTTTTGTCAGCATAAGTACCAAAGAATTGACACTTTTTGTAGCAACTAGCATTGTCTGTTTACTTTAGGGATGTACATAATGCCCATCACAGTAGTTCTTATAGACACTATATGAACTGTTTCATTTTCCTCTGAGAAGTTTATCAAGTATCAGGTATTTGCTTTTTGCTCCAGCTTGGGAAATCAGGGTCATGGATTTCAAATGAAGCGCTTTGTACTCTCCAAGGGCAGTGAGAAAACACAATAGTACAGACAAAATCTAATCAAAGTATTTTGGCTTTTTGCCTCCTTTTTATTTTACAATGGGAAAAAAATTCAAGGTGCGACTTGAATCCCTTCAGGAGTTCCCTTCCCGTGCGCGCTGGCTCTCGCCAGAAACGCGAGACTGACACGATGATAAAATGTGCTGCCAAGTCCTCTTGCCCATTCAAAGACCCTCCCTCAGGTATCAGGTGCCTTCCCCGAGCTTTGAGGTCAACCAGACACCTCCCTCGAGGCTTACCTGGGCTGAAGGATACATCTAGCCGAAAATCCGCTCAGGTAGAGCAGCTGTTATCTGAGCTAGGATCAAAGTCCCCCTCTGCACTCCAGAAAAAACATCTTCCAAGCTGGTCGTCTTTCTCCATGATTCAAATGAATGTTGAATGAGTCTCTGGGGACAACAGTTGTTGTGCTGAGGAGAGAGCTGTCAGAAATACTTTATCCTCAAAGTTCAGTTCCTTTCAGGGCCTTTTATTATTAATAGTCATCGCTGCAGGGGAGCATTAAACACAGACCCTATTTACTGTACAAATTGATATATTATAAACCACAAAAGCCATCCTGGTGCTTTGCTACTTCACCTTCCCTTTCAGCATGCTAGCATGAGGGAATCTTTAACCTTTGTGTGGCTAGAATACAGACAGTGAATTTTGGTTTAGCATGGCCAGGCTGGATTACTCAGAGCAGCTGATTTTTTGAGGATCACTGTCTTGAGGAGTGGGTAGAGTACAGTGACATCTGTACCATATGAAAGACAATACATTCTGCTCCATAGTGACACAGTTTATCGATACAAAAAGTCAAAGGCATTTATACCTCTGAAAAAGGCCACAGGATGTCCCCTACAGGAACTTATGTTTTTGTACCAGATTTGAAGCAGCTCCCTCAGCTTTCTGCTGCCTGCTAGGGCATTGCACCTCCAACAAAAGATGGGCATATTATCTGTAGGTGGGTAACAGCCTGATTTCTTCAGCAATAGCATGTGATAGAGGTGAGGGAATAGCTGCTCTGTGGCATAAGAAAACATGGCAAGATGAGTCCCAGCTGTGAGGAGAACCCAGCCTGATTCCAGCCCATCGTGGCTGTGGCACCATAGGCAGAAGAGACTTTGCCAGGTCAGTTTGCAGTGCAATATTGGATTTTAGCAGCTAGGCAGAAAACTCTCAGAAATGAACCATACAGGGAGCAATAGAAATGAAACCCAGCAGGACAGTGACAGCCCAGAAGCAGTGCAAATAAGAAAAAAATATACCATGGTAAAAAAATACAGTCTATTGCACTTAGTAGTAGACAGGCCCTTGGCTTTGCACTTTCTGTCTCTGCACTTTGGAATCAATTTTAAAATACCTCCCAGGCTTCTCAAAAAAGCCTTGAAATCCTGCTGAGGAGAGACAGTGCTCTCCCACTGGCCACTGAGGGCAGCCACGTGCTGCAGGGGCAGGGTGGTGGATGTCACTAAGACACCACTGGGCCAGTTGAGGAGTCAGGACCGTGCAAGTGGCACCTGAGCAAGCTGCAGTGCTGAAACAAGGACTCAGGGAGCCACGGTGCCACCACCCAGCAAGGCAGCAGGGCTGACACAGCCCGTGCCAGTGTGCTGAGCCAGCAAGCCACAAAGCACCTCCTCAGCAAGATGTGATGCCAAAAGTCACAAGAGTGAGTGACTCTGCAATTTTAAAAGAGATAAAGGCAGTTCTAGAGAGCAGTTTAAGTGCCGTGCACCCATGCTAAAGAGGCAGCACTCTATGGCTGACAGAGAATGGCCTCTGTGATGTGCCTCAAAAGCCTCATAGCCCAGGGAGAGTCCATGGGAGACTAGCTCTAAACTCAGACTCACAGTTATAAATGGATAGCACCAGGAGGGACACAGGGAATCGGAGGGATGTGATGTCTCTGCTGCTCCTGCACCCCCTAAAGGGGTGTCCCTGGAACAGGTTTGAGCCACAACCACAGGGAGGGTGGGTGGGGGATCCGTGGAGCAGCTGCTCTGTGTGGAGAGGGCGTTGTTCTCTGAGGCTGTTGATCTGGTCTCTCATGAATATTGTATTCAGTGGAAAGAACCAGACAGCAAGGGGGTGGAAACCGCTGCTTTTAAAAGTACAGAACATGTACTCAAAAAGAGTGTTCACAGAAGTGTTTTCCAACCTACAGTATGCTAAAGATTGGTGCTCAGTACATTTCAAGGATGAGAAAAAAAAATATCACATCACTCATGTTTTTTCAGTTGAAGAGTTTCTGATATCCAGAAATGTTGTGTGTGCTTCTGAGTAAAGTCCTTAATAACAACTGAAACTTGAGCCTTTTCTTAGAGAGAAAGCATACTGAGTCTTTTCTTGTTACAATAAGAAAACCCAAAAAACAGTCCTGTTATTTTGTAACCAGACTTGGACAAACTTCTGAGAAGGACCACACACCAGATTAGATTATTTAGATTTGTTGTGAGAATAGTTGACATGTGTTCCCTTCCCTTTCACTGTCCAATCTTTGTTGTAAAAGTGGACTCATGTTGTGCCAGTTGAGATTAATATTATAACATGAAAGGGCTAGGTTTGTATCATTTTCCATGCTTGTTACATTCACTGATGTGGGAATAGAATTAAATTCTACCTGAGCTACTTTTTGTTTTATGGCCAGGATTAACAGCACACAAATACTTCACAGCCTTAGGTGGGTACAACACCTGCCCATTGGCATCAAATACTTTGAGTGTCAAAGTATCTAAGACTTTCTTTCAGGCTGTGAAATATCCTTCAGATTACTCTAGAAAATCTTGTCATGGTCTTTACCCTGACACTTCTTTTGCTCTTTCCTTAACAGGACATGGCTCATGACCTCTTGCTCTGCCAAAAATTCCCCTGAGAATGTTGTGCTCCTTCTATTCAAGCCTATATTCCACTCAACATACTCTTATTACCATCATTGTCACTGGATATAGAATTTGTTGTGAAGCTCCACTACTCTGTTCACTGGGCACACAACCTTATTAACATGAAATAATGCTCCATCCCATAGACATAATTTCAAATATTTCCACTGTTCAGATAGGTGATACTATTTGTAAAACCAATTATTACAGAATTTCATTATTTTCATGTGCTACTTTAAAAATCCAATTCTTTGACAGTACTATTATGGTACAGCTTATTCATTAAAAGCAGGACTAATGTTCTATGTATTCTAGGTGTAACTTGAACCCAGAAAACACCAAACTATTTACATTTATACAAGCCCTTGGAAGCCATTTCAAAATGATATAACAGGAAAATAGTTGATACAATGGTTAGATAACATCAAAGAGTGGGTTGGAAACACAAACCATGATCCTTGTGAAAACTGATTCCTGAAGAATTAGCCAAGAGAGTTCCAAGTGCATTTCTTCTAACTTGTTGAAATATGATGTTTGTTCTTATTCTTTAGGTACAACCTGGCAAGTCTGTATTTGCACTTGTTGATCTTTCCCAACATAAATCTCTCCATTGTATTCATATCAACAATATGTTTTCTTTACTTTAGTAATAAAATTTCTTCTAACATATGCTCTATTAGACTCTTGGGCAGTATTTATCAAGTTATTGAGGTTACAGTTACAGAACATTTCAGTATCACATGCAAAGGACAATGGAACCTTGCACAGGTGTAAGATCTCTCTGATCTTCTGTTGCCATCAATTAAAAACCGCCTACAGGTGTAGGAGCCTCTGATCTTCTTTTGTCAGCTATTTAAAAGAATGTGTGAACTTTGCTGCAATATGTCCTAATAAGCATGATGATACATCCTTAACCAAAAGATACACACACTGCTTTTAAAACCTCTTAAATATAATCAACTAACAGACCTGATCTCCCATTTTGCTGAAATAATGCCTGGATACATAACTGCTCCTACTCTGAAATGGACACTGTAATTTCCTTGACAAGACATCAGCAAAGCTTGGGGTACTAATCTTCAGATATGTTACTTTTCAATTAATAACTTAGTGGGCAAGTTTCTAGAGGAAAGATTGAATATGAATTCACCATTGTCTGGGGAAACAAATTTATCTGAAAAGCTTGCTGCAAAGTTCATCTGTGTGTTGCTTAACACCTTCATAGCATGATAATTATTTTGGAAAATGTGTGTGGGGAAGTCACTCCTTGTCCAGACCGACTTAAGCCTGAATTGGTTGTCAGGGATGTGTCTTTCCAGGTCTTATTTTGGAGGATGATGAAAACCCACCAATATCTTTTGTATATGGTTTGTCCCAAAATTCCTCTGTAAATGTATAAAAATACAGACATGACCTTACCCAAAATGCGTGCTTACCTCTCTGTATGTACATACACAGCTGAAATACACTGACCAAGGTGGTTCTTACTGACAGGTCATGGATGCAAGCCTGTGTCTAACTCTCCTAACTCCAGGTAAAACTCAAGAGTTTAAAGCGCTCATTTGGCCTGGAATTAACTGGGATGCATTTGAACAGAGGCAGCTTTATTGAGTTTCTCACAGATTTAGCCTGACCCCACTAGGTATGAGAAGTTGTTTGGGATTTGCTATGTAACCAAACAGGAGAAGAAATTAGAAACTTGGATGATTCTTATCTGGGTTAGATATACTGAAGAATCAAAATTTCCCTCCAGATATCAGCAGAAAGAGCAAAAATATCAGCCAGTTTATATTGGGGGTCTAGAAACTCCCACACAAATAGTGAGCATTCTTCTAGTTGGGTGAAGAGTTATTTTTCCAAGTAGAGATAGAAAAGCACCCCAAAAGGTATTTACTTGTATTTTCATAGTGCCAACAGCAGCATTCCTAGAAAGACACAGGTCCTATATGAAGATCTCACCATCTAAGATAATCAGATTGTGGAGGAGATGAAATCACTATGTACTGCTTCAGAAGTAACCAATAAATACCAGATATACAACACTGAAGATCACTTTGCGTACCCACTAACACAGTAATAGATATTTATCTCAAATAAGCCATTTAATTATTTGCTCTTTTTACTCTTGATAGAAAGCGTGTGCCCATGCACATTTCATAATATGTGCAGAATGCACAAGTGGTCTAAAAAATATTTTAAAAATAATCATCAAATTATGCTTTTGAAAAATTAAATATGAAACTTGGAATGTGAAACAAACAAGACAATTTAGAAAAGATTAAAAGCAATTGTTCTGTTGCCTTGGCAACACATTCAAGGTGCAGCCAATCAGCAAAGTTGATGTATTGTTTTGACATACATGCACATATTTCTAACATAAATAGCAACAGAGACTTAATAACAATAGGTTTTAAAACTAGGAACTGATGTCATTTTAAATGTGTCAATCAAAGAAACCTATGAAAGTGTTTCTTCTATCAAACTGACAGTAAGTATATGCTGGAATGGCTTTATAAGAGATAGCAGACATCTGACAGGTCATACAGAAAATGCAAAATCTGTAATTACATTCTACTTTCTTGGATTGTGTCCTTTAGTATGTCTAAAAAACTTTGAGAAGAAAATAAAACTTGAAGGCTATGATATATCATTCATTTCTGTAAACAAGTAACAAAAAAAAGAGCAGCATATCTGAGAATGGAGATGAAATATCAGACTGAAAGAATCTGCCTAGCCCTCAAAATAGATGCACTTAAACTTCTTGTCTTATTTTATGATTGACTGGTGCCAGTGAGGTTCTGCAGTGTAAGTTTTCAAGGATACTAAAAATTAACAATAGGAGAAATGTACAGAGGAAGATTGCTGATGGGATACAGAGCCTTTCACCTCTGGGTCAGTGGTTTGAATCTGGGCTGTGTCAGCAGTAACAGGAAACCATTACTTTTTGACAGGTGTCAGAAATGTGTATGGAAGGAGTGCATCAGCTATCCTCCTCCAGACCCTGATGCATACATGTCCAAAAGCAACCCTCAAAATGAGAATTCCTCTTGACAGCTTAGAAATAAAACTGGTGTCTCCTCCCTTTCCCAGAGAGCATTGTCCCTGCCCCTCAGTCTAAGACCACACTGCCATGGACTGGCCTTTGAATCAACACTGGGCTTAGACAACTTCAGTTCTAATTGAAAAACATTTGAAAATCTCATTTACAAATAAAATGCCTTTGAACACATTTGTACATTTCTTCATGGGATCAATAGTCTTCAGGATAGCTGGGTTTTACCTTAGATTTTCTACTTCCAAAACCCTAACTTTAACCAAAAGAAAAAAAAAAAAGCACACATTCATAAAATCCTCAGATACAGAAACAAGCACCTTATTCTGTCATTGGGTGGGATTAAGTTACCCACTCTGGCACATCATCTTTTTTCTTTTACTTTTTCCAGATTTATATGACTCTCATCATAGCAAATGCTCAGAGAGAGGAATTTCCAACTGGAACACATTGAAAATAGAAAGGAAATAACTCACTATAAACAGCACTGAGGAGAAACAAGTGAACATGCAGGGTACAGCATAATTCTTTGTCAGAATGTGAGTGGTGTACTTTTGTCTAGGAGCCATTATCTTTCCTTAAGAAACACTGACTTTTACTTGGAATTTCAATCTACATTTTGATTGATTTCTTTTTCAGGATATAAGAAGAGTGATGGAAAGGACTGGGGATAAGGACAAGGAAGAATAGAACAAGATAAAAAGTTTCCAGCCATGCTGTCAGGTTTGGTGAAAACAGGCTGAGGATTAACTGTTTCAGTGCTATGGAACCTGCATGTTAATGGAGGCAAAAGAGATGGAAGTTTCCTTATGCATCAAACTCACAAGGCTTTAAGCTGCCAGCCTTGTGGTAAAACCTCTGCACCCAAAACATTGCTGAAGTGGGGACAATGACAGTCACAGTCAAGACTTGACAACAAACAAATCCTACACAAACACAAAGGACTCAAACAAAAATGTTTTGGCCATGAATTACCATTTCCCATTGGTCGTACTTGACTTTCTGCAGCATATTTTATGGAGCCTGAGGTAAGGCAATTCCAACTTGACACACTGTGAATATGTTACATCAAAAGCTATTTTTCCAAAAGGTCTACTTGTTAGAATTTGATTGTCAGGTCAGCTTGGACCTGAGTTTAACACACTATTGCAATATGTGTTTTCTCCACAGCAAACCTGCTCCCTGTGTAGATTGATACTTTATCCAGGCAAATCCTGGTTCTTGTGATCTAGGATTTGATTCCTCTCCCTGGTCTTTCTGCTTGAAATTCAAATAGCAGCGCTCCTCTCCTTCCTTCTGATGAAATATTTTCACAACCCCTTTTGCAATTGTTTCACATATTTGTTCTACATATGGAGCCAGAGGTCTACACAGAGAACTGAGCCCAGGGACTGATGGAGATAAACTAACTAGATAATTTTGTAACTGGAAACAGAAAAGTAAATTCTTTTAGCTGGAAGTGGAGCACTGTCCATGAGAGCCTGATCACCTTTATCTCAGAGGGCAATAATCTCTCACTGTAACTCCTGTCTTTCATGCTACAACATTAGCAACACCAAGGCTTGATTTTAGAAGTTGCCATGGCAGAGAACCCACAACATCTCCAAGTATCACAGGTTAATTATCCTCCTTAAAATATAATTGATTCTATTATGAATGCCTTTAGTTTCCATCTTCAAGCCACATATCATTGTATCTTTTTCCTCTAAGCCTAAAAAGTTAAGTAAGAGTAAAAAATCTCTACTGTTCAATGCCTACAGTCACCTCAATCCAAGCAGAGGGTGATGTATAGCGGGCCCAGTGGGGAGGAGGAAGAGTTGTGTATGATGAGAATTGTACAGGCAGCAGGAATTCAATAATTGTACCAGAACATGAACACATTTCATAACCTATAAAAAGATAGATGTCTTTTATAGAACTCTGGTACGTGTATTTTCTTGTTTTATCAAACATTTCAAAAATATAAATGAGTGTTGACTTATATTTCTATAAACCTAGTTAGAATTTACATCTCTTACAGTCTCCTCCCATACATTTAAATCTCCATCCCACACTTTAATGCTTTCTTTTTCCTGATTTCTTCCTTTTACCCATTATTTTCATATTAAGAAGCAATGATGCATCTAGGAGAGCTCCGTGTGACTCAACTGATAAGTCTTTTCCTCTAGAAAATGACTCTTGTAATTGCTCTGAAAGCAAAGCCTCCAGAAGTGATGACTCAGAGCAGGAGGTCGGACCAAGCTGAGCAGCAGCAAAAGATGGATCTGGGGGGTCTCTAACAGCAGCCCTGAGTGCCAGCAGAGTCAAATTGGCTGATTGACAGCACACAGGAGCTGCAATAAACACAGGGGTGCCAAATCCAGCCTTGCTGTGTCTGTCCTGATCCCCATCTGCAGTAAAGGAGATTGATCTGCTGAGCTGAATATTCTGCAGCTATTACCTCACACTACTAAACAAAAATCCCTTCCATTCCCCAGTATCAGTAGCTTAAGCTTTGCCAGCCTGTGCACAAGAGTTCATGGGAATCCTCTGCTGGGCTGCTTATAAGTTATTTCCACTACAAAATCCCTCAAGAGGTTCCAGTAAGGAATGAGGGCTTCTTGGGCTCATTAAGCTACCTGGAAACTCCCAAAGATGAAAGAAGTAGTTCTAGCCCTATAAGGTTCAAGGCAAATTTCAAACTTGAACATCTAGGGGGTCATGCCTTTGTTGTTGTTTACATATAGCTGTATGGAAAATGAAATCCTGCTGGAAAAGTGAGTGTAAAGATATTTAGAAAGGAGAGAAAGCTTTAATACAGTTCTTAGAAAGGGATTTAGTGCATGCTGGCTGCTATCCTGTTAGTAATGTTTTTTTTGTAATCAAATCAGAGCCAGTACAAAATGCCACATCTTCTTTTATGAATGGGTTATTAAAGGAAATAGAATAAAGAAATCTGAAGAAAAATTTTCTCAAACAACAATGAAGTCCTTAAATTACATAAATTCCCATGAAATTTGCACAAGGTTGTATCTTGTACACATCCCTAAGCCAAACACAAAGAAAAAAGATAAATATATATGTAAGCCTCCATGCAGTTCTCCTCTGTCTTTTACAAGCTGAAAAAAAAAAGAATCCACAAACTTTTACTTTTGGATCTTTCACTGAATTATTCCAGAAGTACAAAGACAACATAGTGCCTCAGTCTGTCAGTAGCAAGGGTGCTCAGTGTTTATAAACTATATTTTCTTTATTTCTGAGACCTAAACAGTTTACAAGCACTTACTAAGCCCTGTGAGCCCTTCGTGAAGAAGAGAGCATTATTAAACCCATTCTCAGCAGAGAAGGACAGACAGGCAATGCACATCCAATGGAGACAAGTAGGGAAAAATTTGGGAGAGCTGCTGCAGGTTTTCACTTTCACCTCAAGCAGAGCAGTGGATTGCTTTGGCCCAAAATATCACAGTGGTTATTCATCATTACACTAAGACAAAGCTAGATAAATCTGAAGATTTATGCCTTTATTAATGAGAAGAATAAATGATCTTGCTCAGAATATATTTCCAAGACACAACAGTGACTGTAGACCTGGAAACATCCAGAGTTATTATCTACACTGAGATTCCTGGCAGTTAGACCCATTCTTCAACCATCAAATCTTGTAATTTATGATAGTACAGTAAAATAGTTAATTTCCTAGGCAGAAACATATCTTAATATTATGAACATAAACTTCTTACTAATGTAATATATTTGCCTTTTCTATGAATCAAGATGAAAGTGCATAATAGTTGTAATTATGCTGTATAAAAAGGAAAAGACCTAAAAGAATAATAGGTCTCTTAAAATGTTGTCTACCCCTAATTGTAATCTCACCTAAACTAAGGAACCAGGCATTCTACACACAGTGGTGAGAAAATGCTGGTTGTATTTTTCACTGCATATTCTTTATACTTTTCCTTCTCAAACTAATTTATGACATCCTGCAAAGCCCTAACTTCCATAAAGTTGAGTGCTATGCTGCATGGGACGTAGTTCAACAGAAATGTAGGTCAATTTTTAACTGTCTTTCCTTGAAATGGAATGGGCTCACATTTTACATGCAAAGGGCCACAGAGGAAAAAAATAATTGTGCCTAATAGTCTTTAAAAGTGTGCTAGGTCTTTTAGCTTAAAAGCTGCCAATATGGAAACAATAGGATGTATTGATGTACCATGTAAAACAGAACAGAAATGATGAGTCTGAGAAGTGTGATGGGTCAGAGGAGCCACTGAAGGATGCTGAAAAAGCCCTTTCAGGTTAGGTGGATGGGGGAGCATAGAAGGAGAACACTGTGGAAAATCAAAAAAGATTTCCCATAGCTGGGCTAAAAAGGGGATTACATAAATAAATAAGCTCCTCACAGTAAGCAATCTCCATAGCCCTGGGTGCCTGACCCACCACTTGGTCACTCCTTCCTTTCATAGGCCCTCCTGATGGAGCAATTTTCTCCAGCTGAGCCCTGCATACCTGGGCTCCCTTGTAATCCTCAGAGAGGGCAGACACCTGTGGTAGCTCAGGGATAAAATATTAACCCTTCTCTTCCCAGAGTCTAGGGGATTTGTACTGCAAAAATAGAAGTCAAAAAGCTGGGGAAGAGGAATTGGCTTTTGTGCTAATGCTCTAAGGCTGGCTCATGGGAAAAAAATCTCTGTCAGAGATACAATTGCATGTTGTATCAGTGTTTTGGATACCAAAGGATTGCCAAAGAATTCTCCTTAACTCTAAGTTACCAACCAAGACAGAAACATCTACAGTGCAAAGCCAAAAAAAGTCTTCACCAAATGGACAAACTTATATTATTCAGACAGGTTTGGGGGGAGGTAGTCGAATTGACATGGAGCCCAAATGTAATTATAACAGAGCTTAATAAAATCCTCTCTCATTTCCAGGAATGTAGCAAAATTTTGTTGTGAATTTGTGGCATGACAAAGTAAGGCACAGAAATGGCCATTAGGTCTTTCTAGATGATCTAAATCTCTTCACCTCATGAAGGCACTCCACCCTCACCCCCAGTTTCCCATCTTACACTTAATTTGTCCAAAATAAAATACCAAAGGCAAAACAACTGTCAGTAACTTCTGTCTGCCTTCAAGAAGGTACTGCATTAGGAAGCTGACAGCAAAAGTGCTGAGCTGTTCTTCTGCAGGCCTGAAACCCTGTGCACCAGGTACCTGGGGGATTCACTGACAAAGAGGAGAGACAAAAAGGGCTGTTCAGGTTGCACAGCTGCCCTGACTGGGGTGCTGAAACCTGGCTGTTCAGGGAGAGCTGGAATGTGCAGGGATGCCTTCACTAGGAGGGCTCAGGAGAACAAGCAGGGTTGTTTTCCCTCTTCCTTGAGGGAAGTTACAATAGGCTGTGTTTCAGTGTGGCAGACAAGGGTTTGCCTGCTCGGCCCATGGGTCTCCTCCCAGCCAGGGAAGAGTTTCCTGTTTAGTGATTTCTGGTAGCTGACTCAAGACCCCATCACAGGATCTGACTTTCAGAAAGGACAGAGGATCCAGTGCACTGAAAATCAGGTCAGATAAAGATAACTCAGAGTTAGATCTCCCAAAACACCAGCTCTTCCTGAAAGCTGAAGTCCCAATCCCTTGGTTATACTTTCTGTCTCATTGTTCCTGTGGCATCTCTCAACACCTTCACCTGAGACAAAGCTGAGGCTCTAAAACCCACCCAGACTCCGTGAGACGCATATAAAAAACCTTTGAGGATGAATCAAATGAAAGAATGAACAATTGCTTCTTCCAAGACTTCAGGGTGTTTGGAATCTGTGCCCCTCTTATTCAGGATATATTTATTCATCCTTTTCAAAATGAAAGTCATATCCTTTTGATTTGTGGGAGGGGTTGCTGCAGCCAGGAACTGAAGCCTCCCTTTTATTGTTGCACAAGATCTAAAGGAATAATAACAATTAATAACACCAAAAGACTGAAAGGAAACTGTTTCATCTGAGCACTTAGGTGAGGTTTGGTGGATGAGTCTTTAGCTGCAGGGTCAGGTTTAGGTCACCTTTAGAGCTGGAATCAGGGCAGGTTTGCAGTGTTGCACCTGGTCTGCAGTGCTTTGGTGGAGGAGCACAGACAGTAAATGGAGCTCTTGCCTTGTGCCCCGACAGCACCTTGCTGCGAGACATCTTGTCCAGAAAGAAAAATTGTTTAATCCTGGGTGCCCTGTTTTGTCAATTAAAAGTTAGACTCTTTTAAGATGAGGTCCACATTGAGAGATGAGAAATTGCAGCACCTGACATTTAAGTAATGTCTCTGTTATGTTCATGTACTTGTGTTGATGTGAAAACCCTTTACGTACACAGCCCTAGTAGAAAAGAGCAGCCCATTTGTTTAACTCTCCTGTGTTCTGGTAGCTTTGACTGGAAGTGACACCTCCAAAACAGGGACCACTGCAAGCTTACTGAGCTCAAAGTGTTTTCTAATTCCAGAAGTCAGATTTTGCTACCTTTAGGTTCATCCCCAAAGCTAAATCTGATCTTGAGGAACATCAAATATCAGCAACCTTTCTGTTTCCTATGACTCTCATCACCATCACAACCTTAAAGTGCTTATTGCTCAACCACAACAAACTTTTAGACCAAAATATATCATGCTGTCTTTTTAGGACAAAGTTGAGGATTTTTTGATGTGGATATTAAATATTCTGCCCTAAAAAAATAAGCTCATGAAAATAAAGTCCAAGGTGTTTTTCAGAATACTAGGATTTTACCCTAAAACAGCAAAATAAAGGGGTTTTTTGTTTAACTTCATTTTAGGTAACCCAGAAAAAGCAATTGGCAACTAACTCATTGATTTAGCATCTAGAAATCTCCCTGTAAGTGCCTAAGTTCATCTAATACTCCCTTTGGGCTGCATTTTGCATTGTTTGTTTAATTATCTGTGAAAGGATTAAAAATGGATAGATTTGGACCCTCCTTATATTGTTTCAAAGTATCAATCTCTATTGGAGCCCTCCTGTCCAGATAAAAGAAAGCTCTTGGCCTGAAAGATCTTCACTTTAAGCACACAGGAGGAGCAGAAGAGTTGTCACTGTCTCCATTTTACAGCAGGGCCACAGAACTTTTAATCGACTTTCCCAAACTAATATACCCCCATAGCAGAGACTATCATGTATCTCCAAAAATTTACAGAAACCTACAAAAAGAGGCATGCTTTGGAGGACCCAAGAAATGCCTGAATCTATGTTTAAGCTTGGCAGTTAAAGTAAGTCCTTCAAACTTTTAAACTCATTCCAAATTTTCAGAGCTGCACAGCATGCAACCGAGAGAATGATTTGACCGCAAAGATCAAGATGATGTAAGTATTGTTCAAGAAAAATACAATTGAAAAAGATTCTAAAAAAGTATCAGGGGCACTTTGAAAGTATTTCTTTAAAAATAAAAATCATAAAGCTACCTCTGTTGACTCCTGCTGTTAATGTGCTTTTATTATTCAGCTGTTTGGAAACAATATTACTTTGCAGAGTAGACAGCCACTGTCAAGGGCAGCTTTCTCATTTGTGGTCATTTGTTATGTACCGTGAGTTTGAGAACTAATAATGTGCATTCTTCAAGATGGCAGAGAAAACAGGCCCCTGACTGCACAAAGAGGGGGACTAATTCAAAATAGTTGGTAACTTTGATGCTTTTGAAAAGAGGTAACTTTTAATTAAAGCTTGAAATAAACGTTTAACTTGTCTTGCCATACGAAGTTGCTTCACAGACATTTATCAGCACACATATATTTAGCAGCTGCCATTCAGTGTAACATCCACGTCTATCATTGTCTACTTGAAGCTCTTTTCATGCACTTCAAGTGTGTTATGAAAGAGCAATTTTCTTATTAATGAGCAAACTCTGATTAAGTTACTTAAGCAATTGTCCCACCAAATACTGAAGACAGAAAAGAGATTTTGCAAGGACCCTGACTCCAAAGCACAGTTGAGAAGGACAAATGAAATTGCTAGGCCAGAAAGGGAAAGCTGATACTCAGTGCCTCTTCCAGTAGGAAAGATCCCATCTATGTTTTTTACAATCCTGCAATGGATGCATACAGTTTCAGCCCAATGATATCCTCAGAAATAGACATGTGGATAAGGATGAATCCTCTGAAAATTATTTAACAACAGGGCTTATTTGTAAGATGCATCAAAAATTATGGTACTATATAAGCGTTCAAAATTTTTTTCATGCCAAATGTGGTTTCTAGCACTAGAAAAAGTACTGTACACCATGGTCTCCAGCTCAATTTAGGTTTCTTACAGTTACATTACTGTTTCTGTTACAATTGCTTTTCAGTTTCCACTTGTGGAAGAAATCCAATAGTACGTCATTATTCCATATATGCCATATATATTTTTAAAGGTCAATTTGTTTATAGGAATACTTCCATTGAGGATTAATGATGACACCATTTTGACCCCTCTGACCTTGATGGGCAGGAATGTACTTTTCAAGCATCCAGAGCCCCTCTTCACAATTTGTCTAATCCTACATCTCCCCTGCCCTCACAGGCTATTTGCTGTTAGTGGCCACAATAGACAAGCAATAGTACCATTATAGGCTTCTCTAACAAAAGATTTTCATGATCATTTTCTAGTGGCTTGAAGATTGACAAGATCCCCTCCTGTTACCCAGATGCATTTTCCCCTCCTTCCTGGTGATTTCTTTTCTTGTTTCCAAGGAGGAAAGTGCCTCCCTGAGTAGCGACCTCTCTCTCTGCAGAGAGACCTGCTAGAAACCACAAACATTGCATGTTAAACCTCCTCCGAGAGGGCATTATGTACAAATGGAGTGCCAGGTCTTCTTTGATAAGGTGTACACCCGTGGCACAACTTAAGAATCAATTCAATTATAAAGACACAGAAATGCCTTTTGAAGAATGTTCCTGAGTGAGTCAGAGGCAGAGAGCACAGCATATATATGAGTCTGACTTTGCCAAAGTTATTTCAAGGGAAGAAGTTGCACAGAATCACTCCAGCAGCCTGATTAATGAACTGGGCACTCATCTGTTGGTGAAACCCTGAGTGTGGAAAACAAAGCTATCCACCTGGCTTTATCACATCAGTTGTCCTTCAATGCACTCAGAATTTCACTTTTCTGCAGGTTTTGCTTACTTTCCATACAAAACCTGAGCTATCTGAAGAGTGTGTTTATTTTTGAGAGATGCAGAATATTTGTACCTCTCACTGGTACTTGAGAGCATGTCTGATAATGGAGCCCTCCATCACTCAGGCTGGATGCTCAGAGAGCGAGGTGCCCTTTCCCTGCCCCAGCCAGCAGTCACTTTGGAAAATTTCAGCTGTGCCATCTTTGTGCCTCATTTGTAACATGAGTGGGTCATAGTACTGGCCGATGCTGGAATATTTTCTCAGGGTTACAAGTAGTTTGAGATCCCTCATAAATACTGGTGCAGAATAAAAAAGTAACACAAATGTTAAAGCTTATTTTTTGCCTATGATTCATATCTAGAAAATAATTTTTAAAAAATAACCAATGCTGACCTTTTCATATGTGGAACTGGACTAGGTAATGTGCTTTTGAAGTGTGCAATATATATTTTAAAATACTCTGGACATTTTATAGGAACATCTAATTGACATGTTAGTATTTGCTTTTCATCTACTAAGAATAGACGTTCCTCTGTATTGTCATTAGCAGAAGAGAAAGAACAAGAAAGCCACCAATAACAGTATTTCAAATCCTTGGATCTCAGTCCCTTCTCTTGCTGCAGGGCTGCTGATGTCACAGGGTGGGGTTGCTGGGTGCCTGCAGGGTGAGGATGGCTTGATTCATCCTCTGCTGGAGCTGAAGGGGGAATCAGCAAAGGATTCCACTGAAGACAGGACGAGTAAAGAAGATTTTGTTTCAATTTGAATTAGGCTTAAAGTGAGATTTTATGACACACACAGGGAGGTCTGCACTCAAATTTGGGGTTGATGGTTTAGTTTTGTGTGTAAAGTTGTTTCCCTAAAAATGCTTAAGAACTGCTATTGTCACCGGATTTCCATTACATTGGTTCAATATTTTGTTGTACATAATTCAATAAAGAGTTGGGCTCACACCAAGAATCCATAACAAAAGTTACATCTAATGAGGAGGATCCAACTTCTGCTGAAATTGATAAACATTGAGATTTTTGGTTGAGTCAAGGTCACTGTGTTATTTCTTTACCTTCCTTCATTTGAGCAATTAACTTATTGAATGTATCAAGAGAGTCATTCTCAGTGAAAAGCTCAGCAATACTCTAAGATCTAGAAATTACATAAATAGAACATACACAGTGCCAAAGAAGAGAACAAATTGAACTTTCCCTAAAAATGCCTGTTTTTCCTTCTTCCTCTTTATATTTATATAATATATAAATATATAAATATATATCAGCTTATAATTATTATAGTTGATTATATTATATACATTGTTGCATTATTATAATATATCAGATATTAAATATAGTATTATAATGGCATCTATTGATATCAACATTATATAATATATAATATGTCTTCTAAATACACTCTGTGATACCATTCGTAAAACAAGTCAGGTTTTGATAAAATGTTCCTGAACTGCTGAGGTTTGCTATATTGTTCTTATTTGTTTTTATGGAAGCCAGGCTAAGTTTTTTAATTAGAAATTTCCAAATTAAGCTGATGGTCCTTCAATTAAAAACATGTAGATTGTTGACCTCTATGGCTAATGTTACGTGGGAAAAAAAAGATCACAGCATATCAATGCCAGTCTAAAAGCAATCAAAACAATACTGGATTCATTTGCTCTCTCTTCTCTTGCAAAGATTGTTTTTACAAGAAGAGTTAAACTAAGGGCAAGGCAACAAAATTTGTCACTGCTTTTTTTCCTTTTTCTTTACTCGGTTGATCTCCTCTATTTAAATGCAATTAGTATTATCCTAATGTAGTCTTTTTATCCATATCCATAGCTTCTCATCTTACTGTTTGCTAATATGATCCTTTCAACCAAAAGGACATCAATACACTCAGCAAACTTATTAACCAGCTATTCTGTCTTGCGGGGAGGCAACCGAGCTGCAAAGAAAGGCATGAGTCACTGGAGGCTGTGAGACACCAAGACTTTGATGCTGTAGGCAAAACAAGCTGCTTCATGACATCGTTTGTAAAACGTTTGCACGGGAGCAAAATTCTGCCAAAAAGTGTTCAGGAGAGTTTACACAGTGCAGCATACAAGCTACAGAGCATCCCACAGTAAGTGATACTTACAGACATTTAACAACTATGAGCTTTCCTTCAACAGCAATGGTGCCTCCCTGGTAGATTTTGATCTTGGATCTTTTTCTAACACATAGACTGCAATTGCCAAGGGAAACCTCAGTTTCTATTCCTTTTTCAGTGCTATGTTCAGAAGAAACATCTTCAGGTACCAGAAAGAATAAATAGGTCTCTCCAGTAAAACCATGTATTGCCCCTACTCTCTTGATCAGTTCCTTGGTGCCAGTTTTGAAAAAGTCTAAAAGCAGAGGAAGGAGTCATGCTGGCTCCTGCAACATTACTCCATTGGCAGCATTGTTCCCAGATGGGAAAGCAGACCTCTGAGTACTGGGAAAGCCTTTCACCCACCCTGGCTGCCCCTGGGCTGAGGCACTTTAGAAGTCTAACTACAAGCAGCTACACTGCACCAGGCTGGAAAGTTAAGGAGAATACAAGCGAAGTGCCACTGAAATCTTGGAAGGAGGTGGAAAATAATAAACACTCCAACTGAAATTTGGCCTGAACACATGTTATTTGGTCTAAGTGCATGTTTACATTTCTTTGAAATGTTCCTAAACACTCCCTCTGTCTGAAAAGAAAATTTCAAAACCATGATGAAAAAATCTGTTTCAGATCATGTGTATTGGTTTTAAAACCAGGCATAACATTGCAGCCGGCTCTTTTATCCAGAAAAGGTGCAACTGTCATATCAATTTAGAACTTCAGTCATGTTATTTTAAACCTGCATCAGTAAAACCTATAACAAAACATGTCTCTGTTGTCCACATCTTGCATCTGGAGCAAAGTTATGCTTAAGTCTGATCTCTAAAACCAATATGGAAATTATATCTGGTATGTTCTGCACTTTGTAACATGGTCCATGTGGACTTTTTCACTGTAGTGATAACACAGCTCTATAGCCCACCTGGTAAAAACATTATAGGTTAAAAATGACAGGAATATACCCGAATTACATAGGAAAAGGTTGCAATGTAAGGCTAAATCCAAACATCTACATTTATTGGCACTATCTGGCACCCTACTCTTAAACAAAGGTATCTTACAGTGTCATTTTAAAGGCTTAGTACTGGGTTTTCAAGCTGGGAAATGGCATAAGGCCACTGTGCTAAGGAGCTGAAATTTTGCTGACATTATGGAAGCTCTTACTAGTTGGTCTCCTACCACTTGATAATAGTCTACAGATGCTGTGGAAAACCCCTATCAAAAGGCAGTTCTTACATATAGAACCTCTCAAATCACAGCCAAACACGACTTCACACAAGTAATTCAGGAACTTAGGTTACACATGGCAAAAGTATTTACAAACCAGGATTAGAATACAGAGAGGTGTCCAGATGAGACTCTGCTGTCACCTCTTTGCACCAAGTTAAAGCAGTAAAGTGTCTTGCAGTGCTGGCAAGGCCACTGCTGGTGCCTTGTGGATGCCCACAGTGCCTGGTGTAGGTGCCACACCAGAGATGAGACTCTGTGCTCAGGGTGGGCCAGCAGGAGCCCTGAACCTTATCGTTGTTAACCTTCCCCATTTCATCCCAGGAGATGAGGGCACAAGGGTTCAGCCTTGAAAGCTTTGTTGAAAAACAGGGAGTCAAACTGATCTCATGGTGTGATGCTGGAAACAGCATCTTTTTACAGAATATATTTCTTCCCAATTTTACCCTTTCTGCAAAGCAGAATGAAAGCTCTTCAGACTGAATTCCTTGCTAAAATCAAACTGTATAAAGAGAATTTGCCCCCACAAGAATTATGTGAGAAAATTTTAAAATTGCACAGTACTGTCTTCCATAACACAGATTTCCACCCGCAGTTTCTTCCCATCTGAAGGACTCATCATACTGCTAAATGTTTGTGATAGTAGCTACAAATCTACACATCCATTATATGAGATACACACAGAAAATACTGACTGAGGTACTTAAAAATAGTAAAAACACCTGACAGCTGTTGTAACCAGTAAAGAGATAAAGATACCTTATAATTTGCTAACAAACAAATTTAATATTTCCAAGGTACAACGTATCAGAAAATTCCATAGAAGGAATTTTTTTGTGTGCAGACCTTGTTTTTACAACTTTAAAACTTTAAGTAGCTGACGCAGTGCCAACTTTTGGGGGTAAAGAAATCACCAGTCTTATTTCCAAGCTGACACAACATGTTTCAAGTAGATGAAGGCTCGGTTTCATTACATTAGCAGTGTCTCTAGGTGCTCTTTGATGCATCCCTCCCGTGCTTAGTAATTTAGTAACAGGTTGGAAATGAGCAGAGGGGTAAAACGAGACTCTGTTGCCAGAGCAACTACTGCACACCTCTAATTTTTGAATCAACAGACAGCAGAAGTTGATACTTTACCACAGAGTATGAAGAAATACCTTTCAAAATGTTCTATGAAAGCAAACTTGTTTTGTTCTGGGAGCTGCACTTCCAAGAAAACAATTTCCTAAAGATAATCCAGATCTGCTATTATTGAGCTAAAATGCTAATAATAAATATTTAGCTTTATTTTGACCAAAAAATCTGGCCACTTGCTCTGGTCCAAAGCTTTAGGAAATAATTCTGTCAGCTACTTTGTTGCCCAAAAAAGAGAAGTATTTTCTAATGGTGTGAATTCTGAGATTTTGCTCTGTGTGGCAGAGAAAAATTAGGCACAGTAACAAAATAACTTGGTTTCATCATTCAGACAAGTACATAATATAGAACAAAATCCGAACAAAATGAATGAGATGAGTAAGATTTTCTGCCTTCTCAGTATTACAAATACCAGGACAAGCTAAGGCCAGACTGCCTCAAGACTCTCACCTGACTTACTCTTTCCTGGATGACTGGAGACTTTGTGCCTGACAACATTTCCTTTGAGCAGTTTTGCTACTGGGAAAGTATTTTTTTATTAACCCGGGGGAAACCAAAATGCTTTGCCCTCAGTTTCCTGGTGGATCTTAACAAAGTGAGCACGGATATGGAATGAGCTGAGCTTGGATGGAATTGTGGCCTTGCTGTTTTGTGATTTCTGCTTGGACTTCCTGTTCCTTGACTGTCATACCAGAATGTAAATCCTCCTACCTCACAAAAGACTTGGAAGTTTCAGTTGGAAACGTGAAGCCACTGTAGTGGAAATGCAAAGCCATCAGAGCAGGGACATTGTGCTAAGACAGCCTCTACCAAAGAGCTCCTCTCTCAGCGCTGTGATGGAGCCCACTTCAGTAATTGCATCCCATTGGATTTGCTCCACAGTACATTGGGATAAAGACTTTAATAACACAGGAAGCAGCATTTTAATAATCTTTTGCCTGATTTTAAGTGCTGTTATGCACTGACTTCTACTAAAATCCTTTCATTGTACAGAAAGCACCATATTTTAAGGGGTCAGGATTCTTGCAACGTGTTTAAACTCCATTTTTGCATATTTCATGTTCACTTAAAAGTGCATTACCATCAGTTCTGCTTCACAATCCAGTTACTCAGAAGTGAAATAGCGGTTTCCTGACAATCTATTGAACTACAGATTATTTTAAATGTGGACAAATTCTTTTTCTCTCACCTCTCATCTCCCCATCAGGTGTGACAATTCCCAGGACCTATAGCAGCTCCCATCAGACACTGCCAGATTTTGTCATTGCCTACATAGCACTTGAAAGCTGTTTACTATAGGTATAAAATTCTGCCATCCTGAGCCAGGGGCTTTTTGCTGCCACTGTGACTGCCTCTGCCTGGAGTCATTTTCCTCTTATCAGCCTTTTGGTCTAGGCTACTCTGCTCCCTTTATAATCTGTGGCCGTACAGAGAAAACCTCAGAAAGGGCAGTTCATCACAGCTATTTAGTCATGTATCTTAGGATGGGATGCAGTTCCCTGGAGAGGTATCTGTTTCTCTTCATCAATAAAAAACAACCTCATTGCCTAGTTCAGACTCTACAGCCAGCTTTCAAATGGTGGGGGTCAGTGGGAAGAATCCCACTCAAAACCTGATGGAAAAGGAGTCAAGGCCCTGCAGGGTCAATGGGAGCAGCCCCCAGCCCCCAGCAGAGCATGCAGAACATGGCAAGCAACAAGCAAAGGAATGACCTCTCTTGGTGGAGAACTACATTGCTTTGTACAGCACTCTTCCAAAGGGTAAATCAGTTTTCCTCCCCCAAGGAAAATAATATGTCAGTAGGTAATTGACTAAGGGGAGCTGGAGAGAGTTGGCTGCTTAATCTCTGGTGTTTCATCCAGGACATGCTTACAAAAGAGTCCCTGCAAACTTGCATCTCTCTGTACACACATGCCATGCTCACAGTATAAATGGCAGCACACAGGGACACTTAGTGACAGCCTGAAAGAGCATGCACCAGGCAGTGGGCCCTGCATGGTATGTATTCTCACCAGTGCCACAGGTGGTCAAAGCAGACAAGACTTTCAAAATCTGACAGCTGATGTAATTTTTTAAAATATTTTAAAATTTTTAAAATTTTTTAAAATTTTTTAAAATTTTTAAAAATAAAGAACAGAACACATGGAAATATGACTCCATTCCCCTGCTCCCCTGCACTCTCCCAGTTTAAACCTGTACTGTTCTGAACCAGATGCAGCTATCATGGCAGAAGACTGGAGTCAGTAAAGAAGAATCCAGCCCCTGAGATTTAAAGCGTTTGTGAAGAGTTTTCAATTATTGCCAGTATCAGTTTGAGTGCTCTAAAAACCTGTACAAATCAGAGAAAGGAAAACAAAGAATTACTCATACAGATGATCCTTTTTGAAAACTGAGTGTGTGAATGTGTCTGAGAATCTGCTTGCATACCTTTAATACATGGACTTAGTATATTAAGAATATAACTTCTCCAAATTCCTTAAATTCAAGAAGGTTTTACTTTCAAGAATAGGATGCATTAATAGCAATGAAGGAAGGCAAATGCTTCTTTAAGCATTAAACTCCTCTCCAAAGAGGAATTAAACCAAGAGATTTACAGAGCTTGTACCCTTAATGTAGCAATGGAGCAAAAAGAAAAAAAAAAAATCAGTGTTTTCAAGTACTTCTACTTATGTGTTTTTCTGAACAGAGCAGCCACACTCGCTGCCTCACTACCCCCAAGAAGCAGATGCAATGGCACTGCGTGCAAACAGAGAAGCTGGACAAAAGGGACTCAACCACGGAAAATATTCAGTGAAATTTGTGGCTACAGCACAGATCAGCAAATCCTAAAACTGTTGAAGAATTTAAGATCATTGATAATATTTAAAAATCTGTCAGAGGCAGGTATAACTGCTGGGCAGAGAGTTAGCAATACTCAAAACTTTTATTTATCAAATTTGTCAAGAAGTGTGGGTTAAACCATTCATAATTTGAGTTATGAAGATAACTATGCTTTCTTATATCCTTTATCTTGTATATGTAATCTAGTTGCTTATTTGTACTTCAATGTTACTTTTTTTAAGATTCCAACTACGAACTGCATCTCAATGGCTGCATCACAATATCCTCTGAGCTGCACCTGTGTGCTCAAGGGCTTAGTGTGGAGCTGTGTAAGCACCCACTAACCTTCTCCCTCTCTGTTTGTTAAACCATGTGCCTAAGAGGATGCCTCACACTCTTCCAGAAGTGCAAGTGTGCACCCTCCCTGATCAGGCTTTGCCAAGGACATCACACCCCCTCACCAGTTTCTTGGAGGGCTTTGATAGGTTGGTTGAACTATCTCAGTTGTAAAGACATCCCTGACACCAACATTGCTATGTCCTCACACAGCAGGGTTTCCTAGGCAGTACTCAGTGCATATAGGCATTGAGGGAAGTAGTTATAACACCTCAGGTGAGTGAAAAAGCATCACACTCAAGAGTCACAGTCATCAAAAAACTCCTTAATTTCTATTTCTCAGACTCAGTGACACCTTCATAAAAACTAATTAATTTGCAATTAGAAGATCTGTTTCTTGCTCCCAGTTCAGTGTAGGCTTGGACAAAAAATAATTTCTTTTCTTTTGAGACTTGTTAGACCACAGATCCATCAAGACCAAGAGAAAAGGAGATCCAGTCTGTCCTCTCTTGCACAGAGAGGATGGTTTATCCATCTGCATTCAGCCACACCTGAGCAGTCTCTCTGAAAGTAATGGGTGCCACAGATGTCACTGTGAGTCTAATTTGACCTGTAAAACCTTAAATTCTGTGATAATGTGCAACAAGGAAAGAAGCCAGCTGGAGCTAGAAGCGGTGGCAATTAGAAATAAACATCATTGTACTGGCAAAATAAACAGATTTGATGTGAGAAATCAGTGAGAGACAAACATTGAAACCCCTGATGTTACCCTGACAGTCCTCTTTAGAGGGGAGAATGATACTTTTTTAAAAAGACTGCTCACAGATTTTCTTGCATGGGAATAATGCAAGCTCAAAGCCAAAGGGTTTGATATAATCCATCAACAGGCACAGCTGGAAGACAGAGATCAGGATGAACTAAAGAGCAGAGCCTGTATGACAGAGGGAAGAAAAGTGGTGAAAGATTTCAGTTTTAGTCAGAATTGAGTTTGGCAAAAATTCTGTTTCAATTCTGTTCAATCATATGCTTGAGTAAGTTATTCACCCAGGCCAGTAACATCTGTTCAGGAAAGGGGCCAACTTTAAAATGTGTTTTTTCATCCCACAAAACAAAGCGTAATCTAAGCTATAAATATACATGTTTTTACTATGCTGGATAAAGTATCTCAGGAAGAAAAAAAAAATCTTTAGTTTAGGACTTTTTGTTTCTAGAGATATTACTCATCTGATCCTGGAGCCTTTACATATTCAGGAGGCTCACTGCTTTCAGCACTGTCCTTAGGACTGCAAGGAGTTTTCTCAGACTCAGAGATGTTCTTGCCCCTCATGAGATCAGAACCTCCCAGATCTACTCTCCACTGGCACATTTTTCACGTCGTGTCTAGTAAGAGCTGTTTAGTCTTTCTGACACATCACCACAGACACTCCAAAAGCCCCACGGTCATGTGAAACTAGTGGAAAAGCATCCAAACAATTCAAAATAAACAGAAAATAAGATTTTTTCCACTTTGGATTTTTTTTGAGATGCTTGGTGAGGTCCGTATATTTTAATGAGACACTTTCAAGGTGACACATACACACAAAACAAATACTGCAGTGCCTTTAAAAATACCATTTTAAATTGATAGATGAGTGTCGGCTTTGAAGAACCTGGCCATGCAGTGGCTTGAAAGCACAGAAAGAAAGCAATCTGCAAGTGCAAGTCTGTTTCTTTTGGCAGCAGAAGGACTTGCTAATGGATTCATCATTTTCTGTTCAGCATGAGCGTCAAACAAAAAAAATATTTAGGGCTCTATTCATCTGAGTTTCCGGGTCTACACTTGCCAGCCATGGAAGTTCTGTGGCTTTGTGCTCCAGAGCTCAGTTCTGACTCACGTTTCCCAAGTTTGGAAATGAAGGCCCCACAAGACAGGGAAATCACAGTGTCAATCCCTGCCCTCCCTTCCATGCATCTGCCTGCACCAGTGCAGCACTTTGAGGTCCTACTGACCCCACCATCAGTGTGGCCACTGACCATCTTCTCCCAGTTCACTCATCCTGTGACAAGTTCTTAGATAGCAGCTGATGGATGGCAACAGACCCTGAAGTTGATCAGCCACGAAGAGCCACAGAAATGCACCCACCAGTTCAGAAGAAAACCACTAGAAAATTAATTGGAATGAGAAAGAGAGAACTGGAACTGCCTTGAAGGAGGAGACTTCCAGCAGGCAGGAAACAGGGCGCCAGAGGAAAAGGAAGAGAAAAAAGCCCTATTAAAAAGATATTTGGCTTCCTAAGGAAAGGCTTATTAGTGCAGAGGCTGTTAAATATGTTTGCACATTGCTGTGCACACAGGCAGGACAAGAGAAAACACTGATACCAATAAACAGGTCATGCACTTGGGACACTTCATCCACTCCAAAGTAAGAAGCACCTTTGCCTTCTGCCTTTCCAAAACCATCTGAAAATAAACAGTGTGAGACTACAATAGCTTGTCTTTACTTTTTGCAGGGCACTCACATGGTGTCTAATATGCTTCAGATGAGTATTTTCTTTTTAATACATTGGAATCAGCAAGATGGGAATCTTTCTGATGGAAGGATGGCATAAAGAGAAAGGGTCTTATTGGAAATAATTTCACCATTTACTAGCAAAATACTTTACTGTACAACAGCAACAGTTCATGGCAGGGGCTAAAATTACAGCATTACACTGAAATATGTCATTAGGGTTGGCTTGTTGCTGTCATTTTTTCCTTTAAAAAACTGACTCTCTACAGAACAATTTATAAGAGATTTCAGACACCCAAAATATTACTCAAACTCTACAGAATCATATTTTAGATGTCTTGTTTCACTGATAGTTTCAACAAGGAATGCACAAAATGATCAAACCACATATAAGTAGCGGCAATTATTGGTACATTTGAGATGAGCACAGCACGAAGGATAAGTCTAAAGAAAGAATAAGACCCAAATACTAAGGGAGGAAAAAAAAAAAGAAAAGATTGAGCAAAAAGGCCTGAAAAGCAGGAAAGGACTAGCTGTCTGCAGGAAGCTTGTATTCTTGTGTGAGTGCGAGTGACCCAGTGTTGGCTGGAATGTTATCTCTATGTGATCTACAGAATTTTTCTCTTAACTGTAGCAACTGAAGAAGAGTGAATTAAAGTCTTAAAGAGAAAAAAAATCAATAAAGAAAAAAAAAAGGAAAATATGACAGAAGAGCCTTTCAATGGCTGTATAAAATGTGGCTCAAATGATCATGGAGAGAACCCCCAAATTTCGGTGCTTGCGACAGAAATACCTTGCAAAAAAACCAACATCCCAAACACAAAAATGAGGATCTTTTTCCTTTTGTTTTGAACTCTGTTTGTCAGTGAGTTTCTCTGTTGCATCACTAGGGCTGACACATTAGGTCACAGTGGGCTTCTCACTGACACTTCTAGCCCCCAAAGTAAACTTCTGCCTGTTCTTCCTTTACGATCTTGAGTTTTAACCCAATTTATCTGTTGGAATAGACAATATTTAGCTAGAAACTCCAGTGGAAAAGTCAAAAGGATAATATCTGGCTCCTTGCAGCCTTGTCAAGCCATAAAGGTCAGTGGAAAGGTTTACTCCAACCACCCTTTCCTGCATTCGGTTTTATCTTTAATAGAGAAGTCCTGCTCTCTGTGCATCTGAGAGTCACCCTTTAATAAACCTTTGTAGGTTCCTTTGGTTTGAGCTGCACTGAACCCTGCTGTTCAGGCTCTTGCTATAAATCTGTAGCCCCTAAATAGAGCACCTCTCTTCTGAGAGACAAGCTTTGTATACCTGCTGTCTGCAGCCAGCTGGAGTATTTCCCTTTTCCCTCCAGACTTGTCTTAACCATTTCCCCACCAGCTGCACGAAATGTGATATATCTTTCATTACAACATGAAGATTAGGTTTTTTCCTTAATCAGTAGGAATTTGCCATTTGTATTCTGCTGGGTGATCAAGGTCCTTTTGCAAACTTGAGGTATGTGAAGAAAACGTAGAAGGTCTTGGGTTCACCACAGCAGTTACTCCCACAGTAATCAAAATAAACAGACCAGTATGTCCACGTGTTCCCAGCTCCCATCCTTGTTTGTAAGTTCAGGAGAGGAAAACCTTCCTAAAACTGATCATTTTTCAAGCCCTCAACTGAAAAGCCAAAGATTATTGCAGTAGAGTATATGGCTATAAAAATAACCTTCCACTTCCTTCTGTCTGCCAAAACACCATGGAAGACCAAGAAGTCCAAGCCCAAGAGGACAACCAACTTTAGAAAATGTAAACACAACCATGAGCGTCTGAGAATTGCTGCCAAAACAAGAGCATCCTTCCTTAAATTCTAGGGAAAAGATTTTTAACTTTTTCAGGGTTGAAAATACAAGATTCTCAAAACCAGAAGACCTGGAACTACCTTTGTTAGTAATTGAGAGAGGAAACAAAAAGAGAAGGAAGCGGCTGAGAAGCTTTAACAGAAGAAAGGCTTTGTTTTTAAACAGAGAAAAAGAATAAATATACTGCATCTCAGCAATAATCTACCACCCACCACTTTCCACATGAGGAACTATTTTATAAAATCAGCAGATTTACAACAAGGTCCATTCAAGGTATCAATGGAGTAGCGCCTGTCTATTTGATAACACCAGAACAGCACAACAGATCCACGAATGCCTGCTTATGTTTATAGGAAATTACCTCATCACCCAGCCTCTGTGCTGGGATTTACCTCATTTCTGTGCCCAGTTCTAACACAGGTGGAGTGACTTTCCACTCACTGCCCAAGGTCATACATCTGGTAAATGATTCCAGAAGAGAATATGGCTCTTGGTGCCACTTAATAACCCCTCAGAGTGTGATAATAGAAATTTGCCCAAACAAAAAGAGAAATGTATGAGCAAGAGGTAGAAATGAGAAAGCTGCTTTTAAAGAAAAGGCCGTGTTAAGTGTGTCTCATGTGGCTTTTCAAAACCAACTGTTTAAATACACAAATACTGCTGTTCAAATTTCATCACTCTACAAAGCTCAAGGGTCAAAAGCAGGCCAAATATGAATCACAGGTCCCTATGCTTTATCAGATCTGCATTACTGGGTGCTGAAAAATATTGGGTGTTGTTTTTTTCCTCAGGTTTTTTCCTCCTGCAATCTCTAGCACATCAGTGTCATAAACTGAGTCAGTTTCAATTTAAATTATGAAAGAAAGAAGCATTTACTTGTATATTATAAATAGGTGGATTATTTAATAGTGCTATGCACATTCTTTTAAATTTTGGCTTAGAAATAGAGATAAGTTCCCTAAATGCAGCCAGGGTTTACATCTAATCTACATCCACATCTCCCATTGGTAAATCTCATCTATTTTCCAAATTTGAGGTTAAGGTACCTGAAGGTCACTAAAAAAGGGATAATTATTGTTAGGACTTGATTGTTCCTTGGACCTCAACTGCAGGTGCAGTCATTTAATTTCATGAATAATCAAAGTAAACGTAAGCAAAAATTTTTTTTCATTAAGCCAAAATTTTTACTGACACGCAGCCTCTAAAGAAAAATACTAAGATTTTGTAGTGTTGTGAATAAAGAGAGGAAGTCTAAAATATATTCAGTGAAAAAAAAAATGAAGCTGTTTTCATTAGTATTTGCCATGTCCTGCAGGTGGGAATGCTGCCAGCTCCTGGTGTGGGAAGCAAAGGTCTAAAAGCAGAGGAGAAGACATTATGAGGGCAAACTGTGCCAACAGGTGCAGGGTGCTCCTTAGAGCTGGGTGCTGGGAATAGGACAACAGACAACTGATGGATGCACTGGGAGGATGGAGGCAATGTCTTAATTACCCACTTAGCTTCAGACATTGGGAATAATAGTTCAGTGGGAAAAATAAGTGTTAATTAGACTAGTTACCATAATTGCATGCCTAATGGTTGATGGCAGCATCTCACTCTGAGAGAGTCTGTCACACAACCAAGCTGAAGGCTTTATGGGATTGCTAACAAGATCTTGCTCGTCCCAAAAGCTCTGTTAAATACTTAAGGAATAAGCCCTCCCCAGGATAAAACCAAGTCTAATGACACATGTGGAGCCTGTCTGGTCCAAAGATTTCTCTGGTACTGGCACATCTGCCATCTGACAGCTAGCAAAGGAGTACAAGTTATTGCTGGTAGAGAACAGGTTTGCCATATATAATATTTGAACAAGTTAGGCAGGTTTTAACATGATCATTTCATGTGTCATGACAACTTAAAGAGCAAAACAGTCACCACAGCAAGCGTTACATCAGATTTGAGGCAGCTGCTGGATACTGGCCATGGAAGAGTTGTCACATAGGGAAACACAGCTACTGTTGGTCTAGTAGGCAGGGATAAGGCTGAGCTGGTATCAAGTCACAAATAAGTAAAAATTTCAAGATTTTTAAGCCAGGTATGTTTTCCCATAGTGAAAAATTAAAATTCTGCTTGAAAGCATATCTATTGCATTTATCAGGTACAAAGCAGGTCAGAAGGCTTCTCAAGACACTTTGATTTTGAGGCAGCTTCTCAGAGGAAATACTGCCAGGAATGAGACAGAGGTTCAAAACAGATACTGATATATTTACTAGTTTTCCATTTGAAATTGGGAATTTCCCACTAAAAAGAAATTTGAATTTTTTTTTCTATGACAATTTTTTCTTTCTAGTTTTCACAGTGGAATGCAGCAGATGGCTGCTCCCTTTGGTGGTGCCCAGAGCAGCCCAGTAAATCCCTGTGAGCTGAGGGAGAGATCTGTCACCCAGTCAGGAGTACAGAAACCGAGAAACACCAGTTGCACAAGAGGGAGTGAGAGCAGTCCTGAAGTTCCAGCTCTGCCCCAGGATGTCAGAGCTGGTATCTGGCCACTGGGAGCCACACAAATTTGCACTAGGTCTTGGTCTGGTTTGACAAGTATGTCATTGGAACTAGGACTTCTCCATTTTTTAACAAATAAGAATGTTCTGCTCAAATAATATCCTCTTAAAATATTCCTTCCCATCTCCAAGAAAGGGTCTGTGAAACTTCGAAGAGATTTTGGGGTGGAGGGAGAGTGGGAGGATGAGTGAGAAGATGTGAGGAGTACTTCAGGACAGGGGAAAGTTAGAAAAGTGAAAGTATGAGAAGGGAGGGAAAGAAAACCATTTGAAACATGAGAAGATAGGGCAGCTACACTTGAGGAAAGAATTAGCCAGCACAGGCAGTGGTAATCAGGGAGGGAAGGTTTTTCCTCTTTTCTTACACAGTGCTTTGATTCCTGAATGCTCTATCAAGCATTTGAGGCCTGCAGCACGATGGCTTTGCATATGTCGTATGCAGAAGGAGTGGAAAATCCTGTTGCAGGAGAATTGCCAGAACAAAACTGAATTAACAGTCCACAGCAGCTCCTATAGTCAAGCCCAAATGGAATGTCTCCTCTTAAAAGTTGAATTTAGCTGGGAGCTCAAGAGCAGGGCCCATCTCACAACCCTAGCACTGGTTCCCTATCCCCAGTCAGCATCCTCAGGGCATCTTTGCAGTGCATTACTCTTCCTAGATCCCATCATCCAGCCAGAAGCAGGAACTTAAATTAAAAGAAGAGTGATGCCTTCTAGCAAGATATGCTGACTCAATAACAGTCTCCTTCTGTCCCCTGGCAGGGGAAATAACGCCAGCTGCAAAAGAAAGAACTAATAGAGATAAATGACTGGAGTCACACGCAACCCTCTCAGTTGTCTTTTGAATGGTGAGACATGAACATAAGCATTGCACCCTCACTTGGCCAAGCTGGAGCTGGAGCCTGGCTCTGCCCTGCCTGCACAGAGAGCCCTGCAAGAGCAGAGCAAGGTGGACACAGCCCTCTAAGTAGCCCAGCCAGTCAACATTAGTGAAGCCCTTGGTTTCTGAACACTGAGCTGCACCGAATTTGAATGCTCCACTGATGACTGAATTGGTTAGGAATACAACTGAACAGCAGGCTGAATACCCAGCGAGGTATTGTGGGTAATTAGAGATTAATTACAATCCCATAGTTTGTATCATGGTTCAGGGTCAGCACGGGGTCAGTGCACATGGCAAACTTAGAGAGCTGTGACTGGATGGATGACGCCAGCTCGGAGTGGCTCAGCAAAGTGAAGCGTATAGAAATGAGGAGCCAGGGAGGCTGGGGAGTGCACTCACAGCCAGGGCACTGGCGACAGCAGTGACACTGAGTTGTGGGGCCTGCAGGCACTGAGAAAATGTTAACAAGCAGCACAGAGAATACAGCTGCACTAACTATCCAACTGCAACCCTGACTTTTCCAATTAACCTTTTCCAGGCTTTCTAAGATTTGGGAAATCTGGGGCACTGTCCTGTTGTCAAAGAAAGCTCTTAAAGAAAGAAAAGTAGTGGGGAAAACTGCCAAAAAGAAAAAAAAAAAAAAGAAAAGGGAAAAGAACCTGTGCTATTTAATATGGCTATTAAATTTTTATTTAAGGTTAAATCCAGAAAAATGTTTTGTCAGGCTGCAATGAGCTTTTTGGTAGATGGCATTCATAGGAACTGCGGAATATATGCTTGTAGTTCAAAGCCCATTTATCATTAAAACCCTCCCCCTCCCATTGCCAAGAACAATTTGTCATATTTTTATCAACAATCAAGATATGCAAATAGCCTAAGACAGCTGAAAAGGCAAATCCATAACCCCAATATGCAAAATAGACAAGTGATAATGTAGTAGGTTGAAGATACAGAACAGAAGTGTTTGGTGGAGAGAGGAATAAATCAATATAAAACTCCCAAGTGGTCATTTTTGGCAGTTAATTATTTGCAGGAAGTTTTTCTCTTTTAAATAAACAAATTTTTTTTTTTTAAAGATCATGAAACTAAAAAGCGAGCTTGTGGCATTCAGAGGAGGGTGAAGAGGAGACTGGTTCTTGCAAGGGACAGCTGGTACGTGGAGGATATACCCGTCCTCTTGTGTGCCCCCAGCCGTATCCGCAGGTGGCTCCTGCCGCTGGGCCGTACTGAATGAGGATCTGTGTAAATTCCCAAACATATGAACATCAGTTCCTTTCTGTACAACAAGGGAGTATTTTCCCTTCTGCCTGGATTTGATTTCCAGAGGCATCTGTGCATTTGCCCAATTCCTGCCCAGTGCTAGGAAGCATTTCAAATTATTCTTCTTGATTTCAAGGGTGGCAGTAATATTTATGCTATTTCAATGATAGATAAAAACATTTTTCTTTTTTAGGTCTGGTTCTCTGGATATGAGGTTCTCTAGAAGTGTTCAGTTCGTGATTGCATTGACAAAATAATACTGGGTTTTTTTGTAATTTGCATCCATACATATCAGAGCTTTTAATACAAAAGCAGGTCTCTAGAATTACCTCTGTTGGCAAATGAAAACAAGGGAGAAATGAAGGGAATTGACCTCAGTAGAGCAAGAGGCAGGAGCAGAGATGAGATCATTATCAGTCTTGACTCCTAAACCAATATCCTTGCAAGCCCCAAGGATTAACAATCCATAAGAAGCACCATCATTTTTACCTTCCAATATGCTCAGGGTTCTTCAAATATCTAAATCAGAGAAATGAACCTATTAAACCCTCTGACTCCTGAATGAGGAGGGGTGGGAATGGCTGCAGGAGCACAAATGTAGAAGAAGAGAGAATTAAGAGCAGTCCACCTGCCCAGAGGGCTGGGAAGCCTGAACCTCCCAAGGGAGAGGGTGGCCAGCTGGAGGTAGCAGCACTGCTGTTGCAGAAGGAGAAATGTTGAAGCACAGTAGTTTGAAGACCAGAAGTGGCAGTGATAGCAGCCAGTCCAGCACTTTCCCACTTGCCTGAGTCAGCTATTCCCTGAGCATGCAGAGATGTCACTTTTCAAGAACCAACAGTGCTTTCTGCAGTCTGTACTCTGCACAAATGCTACACAGTTTACACAATGGGATTTCACACCATAAAATAAGTAGTATTTGAATTTCTCAACTAAAAGTACCACTCCACCCTTTCAGTTATATCAGATGAACTTCACAGCTCTTCTGTTTGTTATATTTACAAGGCTTTCTCTTACACTTTCTCTAATAACAGGTGATTTTGTATTCTTTCATCCCAGGGTTACTGAGTTCCACAGAGCCATTACAGTGCAAAATCAAAGAGCTTCTGTGTTTAACAATCTAAAAGTGAATTAAAAGTACACACAATGCAATCTGAAATGCTTCCTGTAAAAATGCGTGTTTTCCAGTAGTGTATAAATATGCTTGGACATGTAAACATCTTACCCATGGCTCTGGGAACTGGGGGATTTCCTGGTACTAAATACTAATGCTGAGTGCTCTAATGCTTAGTGGGAGTGCCTGACCTGCCAGTGCCAAAGGATTAAACCCAATGCCACATTTCTGCTTGCATACAGCACTGAGCTGGGATGGGAGAGAAGGGTGATGGGTTAAAGAGATACTGGAGGGACATCACTCTCCAGTCCCTTCCATTATATCCAAAATCGATTTACAGTTAAAGAGAACTTCATGGCTGAGATGGTGATGATCCCTCTCCAAAGGTCACTGCAAGTTGTCCTTTTCTATTTCATTGCCATGTCACTGCATTCCAAGTTCAAATGAAACAATGTCAGTCACAGAGAGAGATATGTGCACAACTTGGACATACACAGACCCAAATGGCACATAAAAATTGCATTTTCTACGTTATAAGACTTTAACAGATTAAAAATAAGGACTGACTGGATTTACAAGTTCAAACCTCCTAGATTTGGAAAGAGCAGGTCCATACTAAAGCTGAATAACTTTGCATTGTACCCAAATGCAAAAAGCTGTCTTATTTTCTTGAAGAAACAAAATTATTCATTTACCTGTAAAAAGTCCCACAAGACAGCAAAAAAATTTGACTTATAACTGTTAGCAATTTTAATATAAGTAATTTTCATCTGTGAATAACAATTACTTCATATGAAATATGTTTACTGTTGCCTTCAATTTCCCTCTAATGTAGCCAGTGACCTACATTACACCTGTGCAGGAATCCAGCCCTGATTCATTCTTTGTCTCTGGGAGCCACCTTGGGAAAGGTGTGCTTTTGGCCTGATCCCAGTGCACAGTTGGAGCTGAATCCCATGCTGGATTTAAATATATTCATTGCATACAAACACAAACTGTTTTGACTTATCCATTTCCTTGATGTCAGGGATGGTGAGCCAGTTTGTTCACAAAAAAAGAACAATTCTTGCAAGTGTTTGCCTTTAACCAGAGAGTAATTCTCCAGGGGCACAAGAGAATAAAGGTTGCAGAGCATCCACAGAGATTTGCCATTTCTTCTACAGCTTTTTGTTCTTTTCATGCAAACCTCTCCAGACAGAGCAAGAAAAAAATGGGCCAAAATGTTTGTTGCACTGAAATAAATCAAAAAAATACCACTGGTGCCAGGATACCTCCCTGATTGTCAAGAAGAATTGAGCATATCCTCAAGGAAAGATTTATCCTGCAGTAGAGGCTGACAATGAATTACCAGAATTTAAGCAACAGCAAGAGAATGATGTCTTGGAACCAGGCATTTAATGCAGTTCAAGTGTGTAAAGCGTATTTGTAGAGTAATAGATAACTGCTTGTAATTTTCCACTGATTTTCCATGATTTTCAATAGAGCTGTGCGTTTAAATCTGTGAAGGGACACAGCCTTTTGCAAGCTCTCTATCAGCTGATGACAGAGCTGCATTTTCCCTTAATTTCTCTTGTGATACCACTGTAGACCCTGCAGCCAAACTTGTGGCTGGAACACTTGTCATTCCCAGATCAGCACCTAAATGTAAAAGCCAACAGAACAACATGACAAAACTGGCCATATGTCATTATTTCCCCAAAATGATCATTGATCAATGTCTCTAGAGAAGCTTCCAAAGGCGGAGCAGGCTCCTGGTGAGCACAGAGCCATAAGCCTGTGTTCAGACATGGAAATCTACAGAGAGGAAGAAAAAGCTCAAACTCAGACCAGACTGAGTGTACAGCTGATATGGGAGAGCAAAAGGCAGGGAAGGAAGGCACCTCCTGTTCTAAGGTCCCAGGTGCAAGCACAAGGAAAATCTTCCTCAACAAAGGAATCAGTAGAACAATTTCATTAAAAGGCAAAGAGGATGAGCTGTGCCAGACCTTGGGAGCTGGAGACAACCAACCAAGCTGGCACAGCACTGCAGAGCACCCTGGCATTGGGTTCTGACAACTCACTCCATCTGGGTCTTACACACAGAGAGCGCTCCAGGAATTCCTTGCATGGGTTGTCCCTCTTCCACAGACCTCCTAATAGACTCTTTTCTGCTGTTTAAACTGTTGTAAAAATTATCATCCCAATGCAGTTCTTCTCAGATTAGAACAGATACTGATTGTTTTGAAATGTGAACTTTTTGATGCAATTTGAAATTTCCCAGAGAATGGAAATCCTGATTATCAATAGGTTCTATAGGACACTATTAAAGGGCAAATGTGTTAAAAGGAAGAGAATGGCACAGCTAAGGATTGGATAAACTAAATTGAGAAAACACACCAAAATGTATGCCTTGGACACCTTTCTTAAATAAGAAACTCCTACCAGGAAAAGTTGTTTCAGTCATGAAGTAAAAAGTGAAAAGAATGTGTGGGTGGAAAATTCTCTGAGCCCTGTTTTGTGTCTTTGCTAGAGACTTGTGCTTGTTTTGAATTCCTACTCCCATGCAAGGTGAACCAGTGTATTTTTATCATGTATACACGATTACATTGATATATTATTAAAACAAGCTAATCACTACAGTGGAAAAAAGTAATAAAAAATAATTAATAAATAATTTGAAAGTAAGGAGCATACCCCTATTTTACCATCCCTCATTCAACTACCACTAATAAACTTTATTAATCATCACTGTTGACCAGCCAGTGGCTAACCACTGTGTTACTTGAGACTTCCCAGACCATATTTCAGAAATTTAAGAAAGACAACTCATGTTTCATGGAAGTAATTAGACAGGCCCAGTGGCTAATTATCTGGGAACATTGCAAGAATGATTGACTGTCATTTACTTACCATGAGATGAGGTATGTTTTTTCCAGAAATATATCTGGATGTTGCATTTATACAAAAGATCAGGCAGACACATTCACAGAGAGGTGAGAGCAGCAGTGATCAGCAAAGTGATCCCAAGCATGTGGAAGTCCTGGCAGAAGCATCTGAATCGAGTGTATCAACACTGTTAGCAACATTTACAATCCCATCGTAGCAACCTTGCCATTCCAATTTCCTCACATCCCTGCACCATCCCAACCTTGCTCCCTGACGTTTGTGCCACTAATTTCAACAGGGATGGGTTTCTAATACAGTGATGATAAAAGAGGGAAGATCATTAATGACAGGGTCTTCTAGGAGAAATTAAAGAGGAGAGAACTGATGGACTCTCTGTTCTCATTGCTGGGCTAGTGCCCTTTGGCATTGTGATAGAGTCATGTCTTCTGGGATGTCACCTTAGCACGCAGAGACAGATTTGGGTTTAATCCAAAATTTGCCTCAATACATTTTGGAATTGCATCTACCTCTTCATTCATTCATCTAATTTCATCTAAGTGACATCTTCGATGGAAATTCAACAAGGTCTTAAAAATCTGAAGGAATTTTTAGCCAATAGTAAAACAATCACTTACTTTTCTTAATCAGGTGTGTACTTATTACAAACTCCTGAAACTCAGTTTGGTAATTTCTTATCTAAACCAACTCCCTTTGGAATTTTTTTTTTTTTATAATTTCAAAACAACTCAGAAGCATTTAGAGAACAGGTTGCTGTCTGATATTACTTTCTACTTCATTTTTGCAGGTGGCATACGAGCACAGAAAAAAATTTCAGACCAAATCACTCTTCCATCTGCTTCTGTCTTTCATAGGCATTTAAGCAGAACTTACTTATTTTAATCATTCTATTTGACTGACATTTTCTGAGTGGGAGAATGGCATACAGTACCAGTTCACAACTCTTTAATGGCCAATTGAGAAATTAGAGAAAAATCATGATCTCTGAAAGAATTCCTGCTCCAATAAGATTATTACTGCAAACACTAATGACTTTCTTATTATCATTTCTGTATGACAGAAGCATCGAGTGACATTACTTTACAGGCAAAAATCACTGACAGCTGCCAGCCTTAATCCCAGTTCAGGCCTGCTCTAGGCAAATCTTACATTCTTATTATTGAGAATTTGATTGAATAAAGGCAAGGTCAACACTTTCAACAGACAACTCATTTCTCACTTATCATTTTATGTTTGTGTATGAACTATTTACATTATTAAAAGATGAAAGAGTTTATGAAGAACAGACAGTTTTGTGGAACTCTGTGGTTATGATGCTGCTGTTTGTCAGGGGTAATTTTATTTACTGTTCTTATCAACACGCTATTATTATACTGATGGACAAATTTACAATCCAAACAGAGAAGTTCAGAGTATAAGAAAAGAGGAGGTCACACAAACTTACAGATGAACCAGAAACTCATCAATAGCAGGGATCAATTCTCATGGTTGTGAATTTGTACCTCAAAGGGATTAGAAGCTTATGGGCTTCAATGCTGCTGGTGAAGTTCGCTCTAAAGCACAGGTGATAAACACCTTTTTGTAAGATTTTAATTAAAACCAAAATAGACTCGCGTATTTTACTTCTGCATGGAGAGTTTTTGGGTAACTGTGTGGACAGAGAAGTAAAATTGTCATGTACATTACTATTCTACGCTGATTTAATGGGTACTGTTAATGATAAAAAAGTAGAAAGGGGATTATTTTAATTTTATTTTTTTAAAGGAAGTTGCACACCTATTTTTTCTAAACAAATACTTTTTTTTTTTTAATGCAACAAACCACTAAATTTACAAAATTTACATCTTGAATTACCAGGCTTTTCCTTGATGGTCAAATAAATAATTTTTTTCTTCAGCCTCTCATAACTGTCATGTCAGTGCAAGAACAAAATTTACTTATCTACGGGTATATGCTCATGTCAGTTTAGTAAGGCTGAGTGATTCATTTGCACTGTGGTATTCATGTACTATAGATAGGCTTCATAAAAACTTCAATTATTATACTTAATAAAAGTGAGCTCCAGTGACAGCAAAATACACTGAGGGTACAATTAGAGACTAGGTATTGGATGAGTAATGAATATGAAGCTAATTAAAATTCTACTACTCACCAAAAAATGGCTGCTAAAGTGTGATTCAGTGCTCCTAATCATTCTTTAAAATATTATTACTGTACATGTAAATAAATCCTTAGGCAGTTCATTACCTACTTTATATAATGGGATAAATTTCAGTCTTTAGAAACTTATGGATGTTTTACCCTATTTCTAAAGGCCAGACTAACATTCTAATTTTTTAGAATGAACACCTAATAGAGCTCTAAATACCCATTTCTGAATATTTGCTAATCATTTGTTCTTACATGTGTCAGTGCTGCTGAATTAACCGGGTTTGTGACTGGGCAACTAAATGTAAGCCAACAAATTATTGGGCAGAATTTTGCCATGATTTTCTCTTTGAAAGGTTTGATGGCTATTAAACCTGGTCATACAGGTCACATCAAGTGGCTCTGAAAACTTTCCCAGAAAAGTGAGAAAATCCAGAGGTGAAGGTACCTCCTTGCATGGTGGACTCTGTCCAAAACATCCTTAGTGAGCTTAGAAGGATGAAACAGTCTATTCTTCCATCCCCTATCTGTACCTCATACACAGGCAGTGAAGGGGTAAATCATACCATGGTGGTTAAGAGCTGTGATGTCCTAGCAATACATTTTTCAGGCTTGGAGGGCCATCCTTCTGTTTTCCATTTCAAAATTAAACTCTGTATACATTTCTCCACCCATTTTTCACTTCACATTTATCACTTTCACTTCACTTTTGCAAGCATTCATTCCACAATTAAAGGGGAATTAAACCAGGAAACAAATCAGGAAACTCAGATACCAATTTGCATCTGAGCACTCTGACTTCTCAAACTGTTAGGTAGCCTTGGTATCTAACTCAGGGCAGAGCTGACTCACGGTGTCTGCTCCCACACTGATGTATCTTAGGAAATGAGAAGCACAAGAGTTACAAGACGAAACAGAGCAGCCTGCAGAAGTCTCCAGAAATCAAGTGGAGTGACTGCATGTCAGGGCTCACTTCACCAAAAGTTAATTCAGGTCCTGTTTGAGGCTCGTACCCCAGGGTTGGACATTTCATCAGGCAGAAAAGCTGCCTCAGACCTCCATACACTGCTACAGCCAGGGTAGGGGAGCGACATCAGGCACAGCTCTGCATTTCTAATCCTCTCCTAACTAATAATTATTGCTCTACCTTGGACAGGCACAGGGTTACCTTGGAAAACAGGAAACAATGCAAGAAGCATTACTCAAGCAAGTCCAGATGTTACCCACGGTACCTGGAGGGCACACATGCATGACAGTTTTCACAAAATTGTTTCACAAACACACTAGAGCTACTGAAAATAAATCACATTTCTAAATTATTATAATGCTCTCTTTTTTTTTTCTGGGAATGCATGGACAGAAAATGTGTCCCTCTGTTCCTAATGAGTGTGACCCAACAGTCTTTTGTGACCCATCTCGGTGATGTCTCTACAAGGGTAGTGGTCAATTAATCATCATCTTCCTCCAATGGCAGCACAGTCTTGTCACCAGTGATTTTAGTTAATTAGTTGGTAGGAGGCGTGATATTGGACAGAAAATGAGACAAGAATCAGTGCTGAATAACCTATGGATATTGTTCTTTTCTTCCTATAGACAACAGATATCACAGGAGAGAGATTAGACAGGGGCTGTAGTCACAGTGACATCAGATAAATTTTTAATGTTTCTTAGATCACATACTTTGGAATGTGTATGTTACATTAGATTACAATGGAAGCTCTTCAGGCTGAATAGTTACTTTTGACAAATGAGGATTGATCCCTTTCTTTGAGGTGTGCAAATCAGATATGTTTTTGTTGTGGTCACTATTAATGGCCGCACAGCGTCTAAAGCAGATTCCAAGAAGTAGGAAGCAGAGTCTGGGCCTGTCAATTGTTTGTACTGTTCTGGAAAGTTCCAGTAGCCAACAAAGCTTCAACGATATCAGCAAAGGACACTTGTTAAAGAAGTCAGTGTTAGCTTTTTTTGCAATGGCAGTGTGCAAGAAGGAAGAAAAAATCAGCCCATGACAGTTTGAATCTCAGAGCATTGGCTGAATAGATTTGCCTTGGCTTAGTCTCTGTCTTTGACTTATTCACACATATAATGGCAACCCTGGATGGTCTGAGGTCAAGGGAGGTCAAGGGAGACCCAAATGTCTGGATTCACCTCTGCCCTGTAACTTCTGAGCCTTCCAGGATGGTCTCCTAATGCAGAGCTGGCAAATATTATACCATGGATTCACCAGCAAATCTTATGGTGTCAAAAGTGAATCTCACCTCTGCAAAACTGCAGAAGGCCAGATTTGGAGCAGGAATTAGGGTGGAGTAGGTGAATTTTCTGAGTAGGTGAATTCCACTACTGAGAATTTTCTTTCCTTCTATCATTTAAGAAAGGGACAAAGAATAAAACCAAATGCTAGTCCTTTGCTAGACTGGTTATTTTTATGTACTGAAATACAGTGCAGTGTTTTCTGAGAAAAATGTAAGTAAATAAGTTTAATTTCATAAGCAAGATTCATTTAATTTTGTCAAACTGGCAAGGATTACATTCTTTGGCCCAGGCCTTAATTTCCTTCCGAATATACCTTGTCATGATAATTTAAATTTGCCAAGAATTATTTGGTGAAAACCAAACACTTGAATTTCTGCTCACCTTGCCAGTTAAGCCCTGCCCTTTGCCAATAACAAAAGGTTTTAAGATAGAATCTGGACTATTTAACCTTCATTAATCATTCATACTGTTCAAACACATCATCCAGTAACTGAAGAGGGGTTAATGGTGGCTAACTTGAGGCTGTTGTCAAAAGTAGGTTTAACTTTCTATGAACTCACTGGACACAAAGAATGCAGCCTGCTCACTATTCTGAATGTCACCAGCTCACAGCAAACTGATGACTACTAATGGTAATTAAATACCTCTGCAGCTATTTGTACCAATAACAAAGAGTTACTGTCAGAACTTGAATGAGGTCCATCTGCCCATTTTTAAAGAATGTTAACATTCTGCAAGTGATAAAGCAGATGGCAACCCAAAAAGAGGAGACAAAATCAAACTTCTGTTATCGTCCTTTTCTGGACCTGCTCTGGATTCCCGAATGTTTCTCCCCAAAGACGGAAGCTTGAGACTAAAACTTGCCTACAGATCTGCTTTTCCACTGCAGATTACCCCACTATTTCCTTTTGTCAGAGACTGTAAATCCTCAGTTCCAGGGCCATTTTACCACCGCTCTGTCCATCTTCACTTCCCCATGGACATGGAACTTGGTGTCAGCCAGATTTGAACAGAGGATGGAAACACAGTTACATCTCTTGGTAGACTACAAACTGTGCATGGGTGTGTATTTGCAAAGACAGCACAAAGGTTCTTCCAAAGTAGTCCAGTACCGTTTTATTAATTCTTGACTCTCATGACATCTGTGAGCAGGTATGGAAAAGAACTTTTCTTCTCTGCACCTTAATTACAGCATGTATTTTTCTAAAATCTATCACCCTAGGATTTACATTCCATTCAGGAGAATTATTTAGACTGAACCCTTTTGGGTTTGTCCAGTTAATTTCATTTGCAGATGGATTAAATGTTCAGCTGTTTAGTGACTCTCCTTATTTATTCAGGAGGCAGTCCCCACACAGCAGGCAAAGCTTTGATCGGGCTGGGCTGTTACCCACTGCAGAATAAACACTTTATCCAAGTGACTCCTTGGTGGTAGCAGCTGGGGAGTAATAGAGAAAGTCAAAACTTCTGTATTTATTGACTCACTGTTCATAACAGGCAAATTTATGCTAATGAGAGAAAAACACTTGTTTCACCTGCCGCATCAACATCCCTACAACGCATCAGCAGTACCTCAATAACCTGGTTTCTCTCTACTGGGGAAATATTCTCACTCTCTGTAACCATGTCCACCTCTAGCTCCAGGAGCACTGGCTATGGCCACCACTGCACATCTCAAAGACATTTGTGATGCCCAATCTGAAAAAAAAGATTTTTATTTTCTCTGTTGGGTCACCTTGGCAGATTACTGTATTGATCCAGTAGTGTAATGAAAGCACACACTTATTACTACCATTTTACAAATAGTGTATCTGACTCCCTAAGGTTTTTCTACTGTAGCAAATAATACTACTGGCTGCAATTAAATTTTCAGCTTTCAGCCAGAATTAGAAACTGTGAAAACACTGGTTTTGATTGCAAGGTTTCCCTATTTTAAAAGGAAGGAGTAGCATTGCTATCATTGCTTTAGATATTCTTCACATTTCTTAAGCTTCTGCCTCATTATTAGATGATTACTCATACTTTTCATTGCTATGGTTGAGAAATGGTTAGGAATTTTTTCCTGAATTAAAAGAATAAATTAGAATAATAAATGAAACTATGCTCTGGAGCAGGGAATTTAGGGACAATTTAGAGATAAAATTCTCATATTTTCTAGCATCATTTTCAATGTCCCAACTCTTGTCCAGATAAAACCTCCAATTTTTCTTAGGTCTTAATTCAGGCAGGCTGTAAGCATGTACCATGTAATAGTCCTGCTGTCCTGGAGAAGGGAAACTCTGGGAGGTCAGCAGAACTATCATGTGCCCATAGCCTGCTGCCTGTCTTGCTCAATCAGGAAGTGATATGATGTCTGGAATATTCTGTCTGCATCTGCATCTACTGCTGGTGCTAAGTGATGCCCTTGTGTGATGGCAGAGGCTGAGCTGTGCCTGTACAACACCATAATCCTGTGCATGTGGTCAGAAGGGGCGTTCACAAGTCCCAGGGGACAGATGTCCCTCTGTACCCACGGCTTTGTGCTTCCTTCCACCAAAATCTGCAGAACACACATCTGAGCAGATGACACACTCAAACAATTTCTGAAAGTCCGTGTTGGCCGCTAGAAGCACAACAATCTCCCAAAACTGCTAGTGCAAGCATATATTCAAAACATTATCAATTTCATACTGTCTTGTGTAATTTTTTTTTTTTTTCCTTAGAGATGGCAAAGTTTCTTTTATAAACAGATCAGAAATTCCATGATCACTCAATGCAAATCCTTTTGTTGTGTCAAATTTGTTTAAAAGCAGCTTCTGGAGACAACACTAGGACCTACATTAATTCTGACAAATTTAGTATAGTACATCCCCATCACGCCAGAAATCTGGCAGAATCATGTAGCTAACATTACACTGATGCAGACTGTGTATCTACAAAAGCTTTTTTAATTTACCTAAACTGACTTGAAGTAAAATGATGCAATTTCCAAGTGTTGATTGCTCTGATGGAAAGAAGGGATGTTTAAGGTGAAGGGAAAATGGAACATCACAGACCACTCATTTTATAGCACACTTTCTTCACTACCATCTGTGTTTGACTGTTGTGCTGCATATTTTTAATACAGGTACAGAAATATAGAAAATAATAAGATTTTTGGCTGTTCTAGTGAAGTATTCAGCCATAGAGTCACCCAGATTCTCAGGGAGGAAAGCAGCAGTGGCCTAACTGGGTGTCACTGACCTTCGAGGACTGACTTTATAGATTTCATCCTCAACTCTTTTTTAGAGAGCAGCCTCCTCCCCCTCGCTTGCTGTGGCAAAGGTGTTAGACAGGCTATAGCAGACCCACAGCCTCCCAGCACTTCACAGCCCTCACTGTACTCCACACTGAGACTACCCAGGATTTCGGAGACATGAGCTGGTGAGCTCAGACCCCACTACTTCAAAAAAGACCCCCAGGCACTAGAACTAAAGGAGAATAGCACTTCACATCAACTGAAGCACAGCTGACTTTCCTCACAGGGAAGAGCAAAATAATTTTTTAAAAAGTTAACCGAACTTTTTGAACATCACCAACGGTTCATCTTTGAGATCACACTGAGCTCCCTGTGAAGATCTGGGCAGCTTCATATCCTGGCTGGCAGTATTGCAGTGAGTCATTACTAAGCAGATAACGATCCAAAAGGGAGAGCAAACCTCTCGTGTGCTGACGTAAGGAAATGTGTTGAGATGTCAAACATAGGTGCTACACATCAGGGCTGTGTGAGCCTACAGGCTCCAGAGTCAGATACACTGAGTCCTTACTGAGCCATCTGAGCAAACATCACAAACTGCTCACAGCCTTCCCTGTGTGGCCAAAAGCTGATGCATGAAGGTGGTGCTGAGGACACTTATCAAAATGAGAAGGGGAAGCAAACCTCTCTAAATAGCAGGACTCGTTTATTCTCAGGTCTGCAACCTTTCCCTGAAGGGACACTAAAAATCAGCATTCCAGAAAAGTAAAGCTGCAGGGTTACTCTGTCACCTCTTCCTTGAGGAACTAATCATATCAAATTTACACATTGATTTAATTAATTAACCAATTCAAATACTGCATTGGTAGCTGTGAAGCTCTAACAAAGGCATGCACCAGGCAGACACGAGGCAGCCAAATGAAGTTACAGAACTTCTGCAGTGAATGATTTCTCCCTGTGATTAGATTGATTAATGTGCTGGTAAGCATTTGTTTCGTTAGGAACAAACTGCAACAAACTGTTGGTATGTCTGCAGGATGTGTATTCACCGTGCTCCTGAATGGGTTTTGAAGCTCATTTGTGAAGTTGTCAGGCTCAATACAGATAAACATTGTGTTTGATATTGTTTTTGCGGGGAGATATTTGCAGATTACATCGTTAATCCATCTCGGAAGGGAAGAAGCATTTATTGTCTAAGAAAAGCGAACTTGTTAGACGATGAGCTTTGAAGATAAAGTGCAAGTGCACAATATTTTACTCTAGTGGATGTTGAAATTTCTTCCTCTGCTCTGGGAAAAATAAGTAAACATTTCCCTAAAATAGCAAGAAGAAGCTCATTATGATCACACAGTTTACAAGAGCCCTGTATGTATTCACACTATTTTCTGTGCTCACAAGGTTGTAGTTGGGTCCTTAATTTTTTCAGAACATCAAGATGCAATTTATTGCTGTTTAAATTGCACATGACAATTTAAATAATGTCCCCACACTCGACTAGAGATTGACATAATGTATTAAACCCAAGAGTCTAACTTGATCCTGTAATGAAACACCTAAAATTTATGAGATGAGTTCATGTTCTCTTCTTTGCTCTTTTGTGCATGTATACAGAGCTACACACTGCTAAGGAACTCCCTGTCACCTTCCTTTCAGTTTGTGCAACTCTTCAGAAATTAAGATACTGTTATTTATCATCATGGATATTGTTATTCTACTGAGAGCATATTTGAGGCTGGATAGCGACTTCACACTGTAATTTTGACTGTGTACATGTCCTGTGCACCTGCATCACCTCCCCTTTCCCCAAAGGATTTTACCTGATCAAAGGTGTTATCCGTCCCTAAACTCCTTTTTTCTCTGCTACTCTTAGACTAAGAGTACAACAGATAATTTCACTTTCAAAACCTGGACTCAAATACCTCAGTTCTTAATAATGTAATAGACCAACTCACAGACATCTCGCCATAAAAATACTATTTGAAGGACATCTTAAAAAACATTCACAAAATAGTTCTGGAAGTAAAAATAGGTTTGTTATTTCTCACTGGTGAGATGAGATATGTGTGAAAACTACCAGCAAATTCCAAAAATATTCCACTCTCCAACATCTCTTGTCATAGTCCCATTACACAGGAAATGGACATGTTCTGTCCACAGGTGCAAAATTGCACTGGTGCCACTACTGAGCTTACTCACTATCTTAATTTCTGAATAATTCCCCTGACAGCAAAATGACATTTTTTCCTTAAAACATGCGTGCAACTAATACCAGTCATGCAGAAATCAATGCTGAAGAACACATAACACCATAGAGATTTATCAGTTGTGTTTGTAGTTCACATTTTCTTTGTAGAAAGAGCTGACCTTATACATAAAGCAAAATAATCGAGGTCATGCACATCACAGAAAGCAATAGAGGTTTTCCTGCCTGTTTGTCCTTTGTGCCATTATTAGAGAATTTGCAAATAGCTATGAAATTCTAGCACCTTGAGTTACTCAATGAACCTGCAGAGACAATAATGGTAGAGTCACATCATCTAACTTGAAGTCCATAATTCAGTCAGATAATCTCAGTTATCCCTTTAAAATCACAGGCTTCTCCACAGAATAAAGCAAGGCACTGAAGTCCTGCTGCATAGGGTCAGCCAGAAACTTCTCTGCTCTGACTGCAAAGGAGATATAAAGTGACTAACTTAGCCAGCTGAGAGAGGTGCCTAAAGCTGAGGTATAAATACTTCCCCTAGGATGAGTATTTTTAGAAATGGGTTGCTAGAACTATTAATTCTAAAAATAAAAATTACAGCTGTACAGTTCATATTGCTACGAGGTATACAGTATATAAGATACTTCTGCTTTCACATACAGGTTTTACAGGAGGTTGCTTTGTTGTCCTATGTATAAGAATTTTCCTTTTCCTAAGTCTGCCCCAAATTTTCCTGCAAATTAAGATTAAGAACTCTTGGGCTGCAGAAAGATACATTGGGTAGAAGAAATTCAATGGACCTTGTACAGTTTGCAAAGAAAGAAATTTACATCTCCTTACCCCAGCCAGCACTGAAGAAAACCACCTCAGAAAGAAACAAATCTTGAGTGTAGACTAGAACAGAGACACCCCTGTGTAATGCACAGGTTCACTGACATGCACTGCAGTAGGGATTTGTCAGAGAAAATCCATAAGAAAAGAGTTCATTTTCCTCTGCCTGTTTCCATTCAGGTCATGAGATTGTGGGGAGCAGGATGTAGAAGGGGGGAAATGTTGTTATTCCACATTACAGACAGAAAGCCCAGTGAAAAGTCCACATTACAGGCAGCACTACGCCTGGGAGACAGAAGCTCTTGGCTCTAAGTATTGGATCTCTCTTTCTCATCTGGATTCTCCTGGACCTCCATCTGCCCTTGCACAGTCACACTCAATAAATAGCACACACTAAAACAACCTGTACGAGGCAGGCCTTACAGCCTTTGCTTTCTCTGCAGAGAAAACGAGACTGAAAACAGCAAAAAAAGAAATCATGTGTCAGGCCTGCACCTACACTGGCAGAAATGGAATGGTAAGGCAGGGGAGCATTCCTACATGTAGTTTAAGGAGCCCAGGGGATTACTGGGCCTTCCAAACAACAACCCTGGCAGTTTCTCAAGCACAGTGAGCATGACCACTACGCAGAGCTTTGTGCATAAGCTCACACCAAGAAAGAGTTGGTCGTGTTTCTGACATGACTGGGTCTTTGGAGGGATCCTTGAATACAGCTACGTCTCTTGTTGGTTAATGAGGGCTTTGAAAAATTGCTCATCTTGGCCAGCACAAAAACAAGCATTCATGGAATGGAAACCTTCCCCCTTTAACTGAAAAGCTCTATGTAAGCAAAAGGTTGCTTCGTGTTTGACACTGTTTAGCAAAGCGTGGCAATGAGTGAAGTCTCCTGCCCCTTTACAGAGCTTGGTATTTAGATGCATTCTCTTTTGTGCTAAAAATAACAAAGGCAGTATTTGGAAGAAATCAGAATAGATGAGCTGATACATTATTGATAGAAGTTTCAAGCAGCCTGCCACTCTGTTTTTGTTATGTGGTTGAAGCTCAATTTTTAATGAAGCAACGTATGAAAATCTGATGGGGTGAAAAACGTGACCTCTGAATGATACTGTACACAGAAGTTCCCATCAGAGAGTTGAACTGCCCTCTTTCACATCCCATCAGAGATTTACCTCAACTTGACCCTACGGTTTACAGGCAGGAGAGACAATACCCTGACTCAGACAGGAAAGGTGGCATTAGAGGGATGCACAACCCTGAAAGAGGACTAAACAAACTGGCCTTTTCTCCTATTGTGCTGAGTTTCCATCATGTGCATACTGACTAATGCTCCATCCTATTAGAAACACACCTCCAATTTGTTGAGAACATGTTTACTGAAACATTGTTTGTACAGAAAAATCCATGGGAATCATACCATTTAGTGCACCAGGAGCAGAACAGCATGACAAGGAGAAACACTGAATACCCAGAAAAGACTAGCAGAAACAGGTTTTAAAACATATAAGCATAGCATTAACAGAAGCCAGTCTTGGAGCATTTGTTCTTGATGATGCAAGAATGGGAAATTTATGCAACTGGGGTTTTTTTAAAGTAAGAGTTAAGGAGTTAAGTCTTCTGTCTAAAATAACTATTCTACAGTGATTTTGACTTATTCCTTATTCCCCATAGCTGCGATAATGTCCCCAAGCTGCAACCAGAGAAAATACACTTCCATCTTCTAGACCCATTGTCTAAAATCTAGAAATAAAACTCATATAAATAATCCTCTTTCATTCAGTTACCTTCTAATCTGATAATGAAACAGTATGTGCTTCTGTTTACCAAAATACTAATACTTCCACTATGCATACTAATTTATAGTTACTGCCCTGTACACAAAATGTAGTCCACTGGCCTGGAGTAAAGATACATTGATGATAAAAAGATGACAATCATGGGGTTATATTCAAGAGTTTACTACTCAAAATAAGGAAAGAATTGATGGAAGATGCTTCCATAAAATTAATTATAAGATGTGATCATATGTCAGGGAGAGAAGTATTAATGATTCAGCAACACAATACATAAAAAAGAGAAGCTTAACATACTCCACAGAGAATACTAAGTCATGAATACAGAACTTTATATAGTAAAAGCCAAATTTTTCCCTGGCCTTCATGAATCAATTTTGATGAAGGCAGTGGAATCACATCTGCAGATTCCAAGAGGGAACTGTCTGTACAGGGCTCTCTACCTGCCCAGGTAAACTGTCCTTATTCAGTTCATGTTCTCAGAGATGTCATGGGCCGGTGCAAAATCACTGATCTGTCTTCAATGAATTTTCTAGTTCTTGAATCAGCAATTTTTAATTATTTAACAGATATTATTGCATTTCTAAATGACACTATATGTTTCTATTTTGTACCAATCTTCAGGGAAAATTTAGAAATACTATAGACCATTCAGTGGCACTTCACAAGTGAAACTGTTAAGGTACAATACAAACATACTATAACTCTCCCCCATTATAACTCATGAATGTGAAAAGGTATTCCTAACATATTACTCAAAGAGCATCACTTGTTACCACTAATCACTTCACAACGGAGTATAATCACTTTGACAATGAAGAACAAGGAAAAGGGGAAAAGAGCAAAAGAAAAGAGGTAGAACAATACTTGTCAAGAGAAACGTCAAAATTAGAACCTTGATCTCCTCTGAGTTACACTACCAAAAATCCACCTAGAGCAGAGAGACTTTTGCTAAGTGTTGCATTCAGAAATCACCTGGCTCTCCAAAGCGACCTACATTCAAGTCATGCCTAATCACAAGACCCCTCTTCTTGCCAGACTTCTGAACTCAGCTCCAGCAGGATATCTTTTCTTTCTCCAATTTGTTTTAACCACTACACTTATGTGCCTCTTGGACTAAGATTCACAGACAACTCTTTTTAAATATTAAGCACCAAATTAAACCTCTTGTTTTGCTACCTAGCAGAATGGAAGAATGACCTTGTGATTAAAAGGGCTGGACTAGGATTCAAAACTCTGATTTAATTCCTCACTTCACCAGAGGATCCTTGTATGACTTCATATAAATCACTTACTAAATCTCTTTCCACTTCAATTTCTTGTCATAAAATAGGGATAAATGATTATATTATCCCTGTGGCCATGCCGTGAAGATTTGCACAGCCTCCAGCTGCCCAGTGCAATGGTGTGTCAGAGACAGCAGCAGACTGCAACGATGACTTAAGTTCCCTTCCTGGAAATTGTCCCACATACCTTGCTAGAAAGCTTAGGCCTGCTACAAAATGAGTTAATACGATTCTCTTCAACCAGAATGAGAGCACATTTACAAAATATGAGCTGAAGGAAGGCCCTCAAGCCTACTGGAGCAGGCAGAGCAAGATGTGCCATGAGCACATGACCATTCACACTCAGCCACGGCTTGGCAATGGTGTCATTGCTATCACCATTTGTAGTGACTGAACCCTACTACAAATGTTTTGCTTGTAGCAGGGGACCCCACTATTTGGTATGACCTACCATCAGAGTGTTACAGCAGCACAAGTTGGCTCAAGCTTGAAATTAATCTAACCAGAAACGGCCCCAAAGGGAAAACCTGTATCCTGCACAAAGCATGCTGTGAGCCCTGGGCTGCTCCTGCTGCCCGTGCCCTCTGTGACTGGCACAGAGTTGGTGTCCCAGGACGCTGTGGGGTGGCATGGACAACTGAACATGAGCAAGGGTGAACAACGCTGCTCCACAGACCTGAGGTCTGGGATTCCCTCCCCCTCCCCTGATGCTTTTAGGGGGTTAACTTTCTCACAATCAGATATTGGGACAATCTAGAGTTTCAGGCCCACAGCCCATCCAGCAGCTTGAAGCGAGGGAGTTAAGCATGATGCCCCTGATAATTTGTGTGTTTCTCATGCAGTTCTGTTTACCTCAGAGAATAGCTCAGATTCATGTGGTGGCTCATCTGTTTGTTTCCCAGGAGTGTCCTCCTCATCAGGTACAAATGACTTGTTGTTTCCCCGTCCTGTCTGCCTCCTTGGTGACGGATAGATGAGACCCGTTCCCTGTGCTCTGGGACTCTAATGTGATCTGGGTCGTGCTTGTGGCAGGCGGGGGTGGCGCGGGGGGAGAGGAGTGCAGGGAAGGGGCAGTTAACACTATGAGAACTAAAATCTCTTTGTAGCTGAGCGTGTTCGTGTGCATTTCCAACCTACCTGCAACTCGCTGCCAGCTGCTTCACCAGCCCCGGCTCGGGGGAACAATGGCTCAGGAGCAACGCTGGCAGAAAAGGCAGATCTAAAAATAGATCTTTGGAGGGCTAAAATCAGAGGGGCAACATTTTGAGGAAGCGTTTTACTGGGTTTACTAGCAGGTATATTTTGTGCAGGGTGCAAAGTCACTGTGTTTATTGCCTTGGACTCTGAGTACTCCTGAAGGCCCCATTCTACCCTCGCTTAGAGGGAATGGAAAGTCACCAATCCCTTCTTTTTACTTATTTACCTTTACAGTTATGCAACTTATAGCCCAACTCACAATCCACTGTTTTGCTGGCTGCCTGCCTGATGACAGAAGATGCCATTGTATTTATAAAACCAGCCTACACGCCTTTCATTTTTTCTTTAGAAGCTCATTTTTGTAGGCAGTCTTAATTTGGCAGTTACACTTCAGCAGGGATCACATGCACATTTTTTCCTTTGATTCACATAGTTTCAGATGCCCTGCACTCCATTCAAATTCAACTCCATGCACAGCAAAGCCAAGTTTCACCAGCACTATGACTGAAATCATACATTTCTGGGAACATCACAGTTTCAACAGAAAACCTTAAACTGACCCCATTTCTGTCAAATCTGGCTAGAGATTCATCAAAAAAGTTCACAAAGTCCTTAACAAAACCAAAGTAAAAGCTCAGTCTTGGCTCTTAATGATATCCACATGAGTTGTGTTGCTGACAGCAGAGGCAGCAGGATTGGGATCCCAGTTAATTAACCTCCACATTTTACACTGTGCACAGAAAACATTTCACACAATTCCACTTGTCTCAATCAACTGGTTCAATTAATCAAAACAGGTCTGGGAACACGCTCCCACTGGATTTGGGGCAGTGTCTTTGGCTTGCTTGCATTCTCTACATTCTCTGGTAGGAAATCTTGTTGATTTCATTTTCATCTTTCTCTCTCTCTCAATTTGAAAATAGAATCTATGATTTTCCATCATTTCCACTTAGATAGAAATATGTTGTGAAAGGTAATTTTATTGCTGAAAAATAATCTTCCTAATGTCAGCCATTATTTCACTCTCAGTGTGACAACTAGGCTAAGTGTTGGAAATCACTGTATGTTTCAGCTAAAGTATCCTGACAACACAAACGAAGAAGAAAAAGGTAGTCTTTTTGTTAATGAAAACTGCACTGTTATTTTGGTCTATAATGGAGAGATTCATGTAAATGATTGCCTGTCGTTTATATTAAAGTAAGATAGCAAAAAAAAAAAAAACAAAACCAACAAACCAGCAAGCAGGAATAGTGGTTTCTTTCCTTCCTCCTTGAATTTGCTCTTATATTTAATGTAATCAGTCCCTTCACCACATTTTACCTCTGATACAATGTTCTCTTGGTTCTCTTAGTAAAATCAAAATCCATCACCAGATTGAGGTTACCAGCTTTGCAAAAACTAGGGAAACTGTAGACATGCAAATTTAGAAGTAAACATTAACCTATTTATAGATCTATAGGCATGTGGTACGTAATATTATACAGTTAAACTATATCATATCTCTGCAATTAACACAACCTCCTGTATGTCAAGTTAGAGTGGAGGATTCCTTCCTTTTGGGGATTGAGGGACAGATGATATCTCCTACTGCTCTCATCCCTCAGGGCACCTCTGCAATGCTACATTTCTCCCCTTTCTCCACAGCATCTTCAGAAAAAAGAGCTGTCCTACTACATCAGGAGTGCAAAATTCAAGTTCAGAGACAGGGAGAAAGAAAAATGTCAATAAAGTTGCGTTACTTAATGGTTTTTTGCCCAACTTGAAAATCGAATAAAGGAGAGAATTTTAAATTTTTCACAGTTTGCTCCTCTTTCATACCTAGTGAATGAGAACATTGTTATTAACTCCATAAACTGGCTTTCAATTAGCTTTAGCAATCAGGTCTGCAAAGTCTAAGTAGCAGGGGGGGCTGCGAGAGAACTGAAACCACAGTGGGCAAAGCAAAACCCAGCAGCACCTTCAGTAAAGATGCTTCAGTATCTCAGAGCTCTGATGACTTCCTGTGTCAATTACTGTTCTCAGCAATTTATCCACATCTTAAAATTCTCCTCTGGTCATCAGATCTGTCCTTTGCAATCATATTACAATCTCTTAAATTTACAATCTCTTAAATTTATAATTTGCATTCAACAGAGAATTTCTGATGAAGTTTTTCGGCTTGATTTTCCAACTATCCAGAAACTCCAGTTAGTGGTTAAGCAGATGGAATATGTGACATTTTTGCTTCTTGGATTTATAGATTGAGATGATGCATGCTGGTATTGCATTTGGGCAAAGCTTACTCTCACAAGTAGTCTTTTCTAATGGAAATAGCTTCATTTAAGGGGGAGTGAGCAAAGAATTTGCCGAATTGGATGAGAATTCCCTGAATCTATTCCTAGTGCAGATCTAACTTTCTTTTCACTGCCTGATGAAGAAAAACAAGTAAAAACAAATTAAGAAGCACTTCTAGAATTTTAAGAGAATGAGGGACACAAATTGACAGACAGCAGTGACTCATTGCATCGCAGTTCTGTAGAACAGCAAGAAGTCCCCAGGCTCTTGATTTCTGGAAAGTGATCCTGAACTTCCTGCTGGGGAAAAGATGGAGCAAAGCCACTCTGGCTTGGCTTCCTACCTATAATACTGCCATATATATATATACGTGTGGCCTATGAAAAGCACAGTGTAGGACAATGAAAGTACAGGGATTCTATATGAAGAGTTTGGACCAAGTCTGTGGCAGCTTGTTAATGAAAGAAAAGCTGTCTTTCACTTTGCTGAAAGGCACCATTTTGTTGCTGGGGCAGTAAAAGACACTGAGAAGGTTCACCTGGTGAAGGAGAGAAACTAAGATTTGTGCACTGATTCTTCTTTGGTTGCTTCTAAGATTTTCCTTCTTACATGTAAAACAAAAGCAAATCATTTGAAAAAAATTGTGCAACAATTTGGAAGCATTTCCCATGTCAAACAGCACCACAGGGTCCCTTGTGCCTTACCAAGAGGTTTTCCTGTTAAGTTTTACTGCAGCAGCGTTAGGCAATAGACAGGGACCTTGTTGGCCTTTACCTGCTCCTCAGTCTGTTACCTGTCAAAGTCTTGAAAAATAAATCCATTTTTCTATGCTAATATTAAAAGCAAAGACAACCCCTTCCTTCAAACGACTGCCCTTCCCAACTGAGGAAAGACCAAAAGCCTGGCAGTACTGAATGCTGCTCCTCTTGCACAGAAATGAAGAGGTCTTCCACAAGCTGCCAGAGTCTGCTAATGTCCAGGAGACTTCCCAAGGCCCTGAAAGTAAAAATTGGAATCTCTACCTCTGCCCAAACATGTACATGGTTTCTGAGCTCAGGAGTGGTCTAGCAGGGAATTTCCCAAAGTAAGAAGTTATAGCAGAGACAGGCAAAGATCCACAGTTTGCCTCAGGCTATTTTCCACCACCAACAGGCTGCATCTGTAGGGGCACGTATCTAAATCAGGGGAGCCTTCACAGCAAGAATGTAACGAGCCACAGGAAACCTCCTCTGAAACGGGACATTCACAGAGGCCTGAGCCATCCCACCATGAACTCATGCAGGTCCCATAAACCTGCCCATCCTCCACAGCCTGTCTGAGCTCCCTGCCAGGAATGTACACCTGCTGGGCACTGACTGCTTGCACACACACACATAGATGCCCACCTGGACTCTCAACACAGGGAAATGTAACTCATTGATTCTCTGCAATTTAACCCAAGCACCACAGCAAGAAGGACACAAAATTCATTATTTCCAGTACTTCAGACTTTCTGCCCCTCTTCTGCTGTAGGCAGCATCCCTGTTCTCATGCCACATGTGCTCCTTTCTCCTCTGTGAGCAGCTTTTTGCTCTCACTGGTTGTTGCAGGCCAAGGAATCAGCCTCAGATGGTGAGACAATTCTGTTTTCCCATCAATGTTTTCCCAAATTCTTTGGCAGCAGTAGTTTTAGGGCACAAGTACCTTGGAGCAGACCCACAAATGAAAAATTAGAGCTACAGACAGAACAATGTTGACCTGTGCTTGTCCAACACAACATATTTTCCTTGCTGGGGGAGAGGGAAGAGGGTGGTGTTAGTCTGTGAAACAACACTTGCACACAACACACAGTAATAGAGTACAAAGCTCTGAATTTTCACCAGTGAGTTTATCAGCAGTTCCAACTCAGTTTCTGGGAAGGCAGCAGCAGGTGGTGAGCAGCAAACTGCCCACACACCACTAGCATGGGCAGCATGTCACACCACTGCTCCCCTGTGCGAATCAAGTGCTCCCCTCATAGAAACAAACACTCACATTCTGTCCTCTTTGCCACTGGGGGTATGGTAGGAAAACGGGCCAGGAAAATGCACTCACAGAATTGTAGGATGGTTTAGGTTGGCAGGGACCTCAGAGATCATCTAGTTCCAACCACATGCAGGGAAATGGTTATTCTTACTGCACTATTTGAAGAAGAAGTGAATATTTTTTTTCTAAAGCAAAATACATTGCTCCAGAGGCCCCTACAGAAGCTGGGGTCTGACCCTGATGCACTGTTACCTGTCACTAATGTTAACTGGTGCAAACAACCTCACTTACACTGTTAGTGAAATATGCAAAACAAGGATCAACGATTTTTCATGCAAAATAATGGCAGGAATTTAAGTATGAATTTTCTCTTATTTCTGTTAATAGCAAACAACAGATTTAGGTGACCCAGTCATTCCTGGGAATTGATTTTAAACCTCACACTCAGGCACTTCTATGTGGCAAATTTTTAACCAGCACGGGAAAGGGCTGATATATTTTCTACAAGGAAGTCTTTAAGTACTTAAGCCAGAAGTAGAAAAAGCTTTCAAAAAAAAAATATTCACTTTTGGGATTAAGTGGTATTTCTTGAGGTTCACATTTTAGTCAGGACTACAGTACCAGCAACCAGAACAATCTGTTATGAATTGAACAGACCTAGAAATATAAGGGCAGGTCTTACCTTTCATATAAAATTAGATAAGGAAGAAGGATAAAGGAAGCAAAGGGTTCAGTATCTTTGAAATTCCAAGGGTATTATACACCCAACATCACACTCTGAAACGTCTTGATTTTTTTTTCAGCTTCCTGGGATATTTTTTAATATGTTTTGAGAAACAACAGCCTTGTTTACAAATCCTACCAGAGATGGTGCTTGCTTCATATAAGGAGTGCAGCAAAACTTCCAGCACCACTCTGCCTGCCTGAGACAAAATCTAGTTCTGCACAAGACCTTTGCACTCAGGAGAAGCTCCTCCAGAGCACAGGAGGCAGCAGGGCACACCAGACTGTACAGGGAATTGATCCCAGACTCTGCCACTCCTGTCACCTAGAGTGTCAACTCTGGGCGTCCTGCTGCTTATGGCAGTGCTGCATTTCTCAGCAGACACTCTACCAGGACTCACAAAGAATAAAACAAAATATATCCTAAATATGATGGCCCCAAACCATAAAAATGTTTGGGAATCCTTTTTAGGGACAAAATAGGGAGGTTTAGGGACAAAGGATTACTTTTCACTACTTGTTTATATAAAATCTAATCTCATGCCGTTCATACTCTTCCATATACAATGGAATGTAACTGTAGGGAGCAACTGTCTTATTTTCTGATGCAGCATGTTCATTTGTGGGTGGATAATGGGAGTAGCAATGGGTTGGCTGGGCTTGGTAATAGAATGCTTTGCAGGTATGGCAAAAACCTAAAACACAGCAACTACCAAGCTGAGTTTGCTGTTCCTCAGAACAAAATCCTTATTAGCTGTTCAGGAGGGTATTTGTCCAGCATCCAGCAAACAGGGCAGTGATTCGGGATGGGGACCTTTGCATACTGCAGTCTTATTCATCAAAAAAGTTGCAATATGGTCATGGATGATGTATGACCAGGAAAATCAGCTAATTTTCTCATTGTCATACAGAGGCTTGCCTGATTGGGAAAACTTTTGCTCTTTTCAGAATCTTGATATTGATTACCACAACTTTAATTTTAAAAAAAGAGAGAGAGAGAGAGAGAGAGAGAGGGTTTTTGCCCATTTCTTCAGAATCAGAATAGAATTCAGAACATTATTTGTAGGAAAAACAAAGCTAAAAAACTTGAAGGAAGGAATTTTGACATTCTTTTTAGAAAGTCTACTGATGAGGAACAAAACCCTAATTTTCAAATCTATACTTAAATGTAAAAAAGAACTGTTGCCCAAAAGTAGTCATTTTCCTACTTTCTCATTCTAATGTCCTGTTTATAACTGGCACCTTTACTGCCTACCACTATATCAATTTCACTTCCCCAGAGAAAGAAAAACCAGATCCTGTGACTAGTGTACTGGATTGATAATCTAGCCTAATGCTGACAGATAAATGCACTAATTTTCTTCTGTGGTTGGCTCCACATTGCAGAGTAAATCTGCTTCTAACAACTGTCTCAATAGGCTCTGTAACCTGTCCAAGAGATGATGTCAAGTGCTACAAGGGCCTAGGGCTAGTATGGCAGGTAAGAGTTACCACTGGGATAAAGTTACAGGTGAGGTTTTGAATGAGAGGGTTATTTTAAATGAAAACCTGGCTGGAAATACAGATTGCTTTTTTAGAAGTCAAAGGAGTTAAGGAATAAAGTGCAACTTTTAAATTTTTGGGGGGGATCTACATATTTTGTATGAAAATCAGAATGTTCTAAGCTGAAGGTGATATCCAGGAAACACAAGGAGTTATTTCTCTGGGTAGTGGTACCTGGGAAAATGATGTGCTTTGCCCCTGTTTGCTGGATTTGGTGATCCACAGAGTCTGTAGATCACCAGGACCATTTGTAACTCAGGAGCAGAATTCAAGCCTGAGCAGCATTCCCTAGGCACAGGAGGGCACTGGAGGATACTGGAGGATACTGGTGCCTGCTCCCACCCCGTGTTGCCAAAAGCTTCTGTGCAGGCAGGTACCAGGCCTGACTCCAGATGCTGTGCACTCAGGCAATGATGACAGTGCTGAAGGCTCACTGATTATACAAACTACACACGTTGGAAGCAGACAGGACTTGTTATTTTAAGGTTTGGTTCCAATGAGGGAAAAAAATGCAAAACAACTAACTTTTTTTTTTTTTTTTAAATAATTTCATGCCAAATATTTGGTCATTTCTAAGAATTTCAGTAGCAATGGCAGAGCCAGGAGGGTCTCAGTGTTGATTTGCTCTTATTGGTTTCCTTGTTGAATTCCAGGATCACTATGCTGGTTGCTACCAATTTATAGTACTTCGATGTTCATTTATCATTTTAACCAAATGAGTAACTTTGGTGGGCATTTATTGATTCCCTCTTTGGAAAAGATCATAAGCAATAGCTTTCTAAATAAAAAGGGTCTTTGGGTTACATGGATAACCCTGGCACTGAGGGATATATCTCTTCCTCTGCTCTCATGTCTAATATGTTCAATCAGCTCCCACTCCCCTAACCTGAAACAAAAATAAAACCTCATTTTAATCACATCTTTTTCTCCTGATTTTCACTCTCCACCTCCTGACCTTTCCATGTGAAGAGGATCACGCAGAACATTTCAGCTTTTCTTAGGCTAACTTTTGCTCACTTTGAATAGCACTTATATAGGTCAATAGCATCACTTCCCCTTTCGCCCCCCTCCCCATTACAGAAGAAATACAGGATCTAACCTCTTTAATGCATCAGTTAACAGGATGGGTTTTTGTTTGTTTATGGCACAGGAAGTTTGATATTTAAATGAATATAAATATTCAAGAGAGAAACTAACTTTATAGATTCTGCTGTTTTCTTTTTTTTCCCAATATTTGTACAGCACCAAGCACATCTGGCTGTGAATAAGGTTCCTTAGTGCTATTTCAATATGACTAACAGTAACAGCAGGAATACTCAGACCACAAACTACAGCATTAACAATGGTGGATCTATTCTCATTACAGAATATATGAAAAAAAAAAGCTATAATGTGCTATATTAATAGTGTGTACTATGGCATGCACAAAATCATCTGTACATTGTAGGCAAACTATAGTTCACTGATTTCATTGCTACAGAAAAATGCCAAAAACCAGCCAATCCCTGAGTGAAGCAGGTCACTGATTTGGTCATATTCCAATATGTTATTGTTATGGTCACAAAGAGATGATAAAATGTGTGTAGGAGGACACAGACAGAAACTATTCTTTGACAGCAACAAAGGTATAGATATTTTGTGCATTTTCTGAAATTTTCTAGAATTAGCATACATTTCTCTTCTTTTTTTTCCTTTTTTTTTTTTTTCTCCTGAACATTTCTGAGTGCCCCTGTTTCCTGAGCAGAGGAAGCTAAAAGTTTCGGTAACATTTCAGGCTGACTGTTTATCTTTTAATTGTGTATGACTATTCAGTGAACCCAATCCTGCTCCTGTGGAAGTCTAATGAGAACTTGGGTACTAAATTCCCTGGGAACTGGATGAAGCCTCCAACTACTGACTTTGTAAGGCTTCAGCCATGCAAAACCCTGCTGGCACAAGTAACGCAGAAGAGCAAAAATAAAAATTCTGCCTCTTTGAAATGTTTAACCACAGCTCATTTGTTAATACAGTAGTTGAAAGGTGAAAAAACTCCCACTGCTTCTAAAAAGTATGGAAAAACGTATTATTTTTTGGACTGCGACGCCTTCACTAGATGTTAGCTTTGGAAATATTTAGACATAAATCAATTTCGTCCCAAAATAGAGTCCAAAAGAAAGAATCGTCAGGAAGTGGAACAAAGTCCTGCATTGTGCTCCGTGGAATACTTGTCGGGATGTGGCACTAGAGGGCACTACCACATCGTCCCCAAAGGCACGAGGACAAAGGACACGGGTGCCCGCCTGCTTAACTTGCACACTCCGCTTTATGGTTTGAGAAACAAATTTTAATCACATCGCAGAAATTATTAACTTTTTAAAATAATAGTGGGACTTCAGTAACCGGCCTTATTATTAAACAGTTAGTGCATGGAGCCTTCACGCCATAAATTTCTGACTCTTTGGGTTGCAGAGCTCATTAAAAATTGTCTGCACTGAGTTAGCAGTTCTCATCAAAACAATTGAAGGAGGCTGTATTTGGGAATTACGCTGCTGAATTAGCACAACAAATAAGGAATAATATGGGGCATAAGGCAAAGGAAACTTACACTTGGGCCGCTTCCTTTCTTTATATTCAGTGCTGCTCACAGGCACCCTGCCCAAATGAGTTTGGGGGAAGAGCTGAAACTGGGAATCACAGGGGGGAAATAGAGAGAGAAATAGAAGGGAACTTCACTTTTCTCTCAAATAAATGCTACTTGCAACAACTTGTAATAATTGCCTAACTGCATTTATTAAAATAAATGTGCCTCACTGAAAGGAAGGGACAAAAACATTTTACATTCCAAGTTCAGGCATTTTTAATGTATTTTTAAGTGTTTTCTTTGATGGGTATGCAATGCTTGTTTCACTCAGTGTTAGAGGATAAATACAAATGAAGGTTTTCTTTCAATGGTTCTGGCTGAGAGAGAGCACAGAGGTCGCTTTCAAGGTGACCAGATTTTTGTTTGAAAATGGTGAGTCCCCTGTTTCTCAAGAAACTCTGCTTTGTAATCCATTGCTATGCACCTGAAAACTTCCCACTGACTTCCAGGGGAAATTTGGCTGCTCAGGAATGTGGGATTGGGCTCTGGAATGGCAGTCGAATACAGAGAACTTAACAATGCACAAAAATTTAACCCTTCAATGGAACCAGTCACAAGCTTACAGCTATTCATGCATATGTTACCCTACTTCATATAGAAGACAGCCAGCAATGAATTTGTGATATTAGAAGATTATAAGGAAAAAAATCCAGTGAGAAGGTTTGGGGGTTTTTTGAAAACATGTGGTTCATCTAAACATCTAGCTTCTTAAGGCTTCATCTGATCTAAATCCGATTTCTGAAAGCTGTTGAAACTTGGCATCTAGTTCAGGGCACAATCCAACTCCCTTTAACCAGATAAGAATTCAGCTATTTATAATTGTAGTTAGAGGCAAGCCCGTGGTTATAAAAAGACCCACTAAATTCCTGCACTCTGCTTGGAACTCTGCAAGTGGGCATTTCATTAGTGAAATGCTATTGCTAAATTTAATTCTAAAATGAGTTTATTGTAAGTATAAAATCTGACCTGCTTTATGGCATCCCTCAGGTGGAATGGTTGCCTACTAAAATGGTCTTGTTTAAATAGGGCTGGGAAGAAAGCAGAGATGTTTCTGACTTGGAGGTCTCCTATGTCAGATCCCAAGGGGCACCAACAGAAGTTACTGAGGCTGTAGACAGAATGGCACCAAAGCTGGGTGAGTGGGTCCCCTGTGAGGCCAGAATGTCTGAATTCTATCAAGTGCTGCTGAGGAGAGCAGCTCCAAGGCCATGTGATAATTGGGAAGAGAGTCCAGCAGCTGAGGGGGGATCCTGTGGCTCATGGGATGAGCACCAAGCTCCAGGATATCTCAATATGTCTCTTCAATAGAGGAGCAATAAGAGACCCTTTGGCTGTGAAGAAAGTGCAGCTGGGGTAATATTAAAAAAAGAAGCCAAGTCTTAAGGTTTTGACAATTGTGTGTTTTCCTATTATGAGTTTTGGAAACCTAGTTCTGTGCAGACAAGCCTGGGAAGGGATGAGTGAGCAGAATGCAATGTCTTTCCTAATATAAACAGATTATTTTGCATTATGGCAGATTTAGGAATGTAAAATGTTCACTCTGTAGCTAGTTAAAGGCTTACCATAATTGCTCTACTACTGCTATTGCTACAGGATTCTCTGTCTTGTCTGACTGGTGGATTTTGCTTGGTTTCCAGACTCTGTTTGCAGGGGTTTCTGGAAAAGGAAAGGGAGATCTGAGGACAGACCTCCATAGCTGGTGCCACAGATATTCTGCATTGTTTGACAGTTCATAACTCACTGAATCCAGGCTGAGAACATGCCTTAGAAACACACAGAATCCTGAAAACATGAAAGCATGAAAGGGAACCTTTGCCTACTCCCTTTCCAGGTGAGCAGCTGTTTGGGCAGCACAAAAATATGAGACAGGAAAAAACCTAGCCAGGCTGAAGTCAGCAGCAAAACATGCCAGGAGATTTGGAGTTTCACCCCAGACAGCACCAGCTGAGCACTAAAAATTGAGTAAATTCCCTTTGCCTGAGCCTGCATCTCCAAACAGAGGCCTCAAGCCCAGTGACTGAGCATTCAGCTGGGGCCAATAAGTTTCTGGAATAAGGAACCCAACAACTATCCATTATGTCCAAGTGAGATACTCTGCAATCCAAGGTCAAAACTCTAGCTTCAAGCAACCCAAGTATTTAGCATGGAAAGACAGACATAGGTACTAATTTAGTTACTAACTCATGCGTCAATGCAATATCAACCCCAAAAAGCAGAATCCAAGCACTCCCAAAATTTGGACAAGAATTCTAGTTCGGGCTTGCAAGCAGGTCTGCATGTTCAAATGGATAGTCAAAGGCAACCAGGCTTCTTTTGTCAGAGAACCACTTTCTTAACTCTGCCAGCAGCGCTTCAGACTGTCTGACATTTCGTGTGGTATCTTTTTTTTTTTTAAACAGAATTAAAGGGAAAAGAAAAAAAAACCCCTTAGCCCAATATCTTTAGAGCTTTTGTTTTGGTTTTGCAACTTTTCTGTTTCTGAAAAGAGCACCAAGTAATCTGTTGACAAGAGAAGGAAAAATATATTTAAGTAAGGAAAAACATGCAGCTAGAGTAAAACTGTGTCAGATTCTATTAATTCAGTTTTTCATTGTCTGATATTTCCAGGCACAGTGGGCTTTTTGGTAGACCTCTGAGCTCTGTTTTCTAACAGAGGCATAGCACAGGGCCTGTCAGGAAGAGGCAGTGCTCTCATTGTTATACACCTCAAAGAGACAATATAATCCTCATGCCTTCAGAAGGGCCAGGACTGAACCCCAAAACAACAGCCCTGTCTTCCTTTAAAAGGGTGAGCAAAGCTCAGTCAAAGCCTTGTTAGTGCATGCCTATGAATTATTCCCTCATCAAGTGGCCGATCACACTACATTAATATCGTGGGCACATTCTGCTTTGTTAGCAAACCTGAATTCCACTGCGGCACTAATGAAGGACCAGTCCTCCTGTAAGACATGACATCTTCAGGATGTGTCTATTCTGCTATGAAATTATTTTCTTTTGTGAAGAGTATTATGAGATTACTAACTAGAAAATATTTAAACACAACACAAGGGGGAAAATGTCTCTTTTGGGGAAGTTGCATGAATACACAGTAATATAATTCCAATAAAAGCAAATGTATCTAGTCAATATTAAGCATCTGTTCTTAGTGTGTGAGCCAAGGAAGCACTGAGCCTTTTACATGGCACTCCTACAGAAGTTGGTTCTTTATTTGTAGACATTGAAGCAAGAAGAAGCTTTGGCAGATCCTTGTTCTACCCAGAGTGTTTTGCAAAGTCCACCTAAATGGCATCATGGTTTCCCTGTTGGATTAGGTGAAATTGGATCCTTACCAGCCCAGTATTGAATTTCACAGGTAGCAAAACCAAGAATAACAGTTTCCTTGGCATTAATTTGGAAGTATACCATGAGGCTGAGGCCAGCCTGGGACTGATCAGGCAGGACAGGGGATTGCTGCACACAGCAATACTGCACTTCAAGGAAACACATTGTGCCTAGCCTCTCCTCCCTCTGCTCACATCACAGCTGAGCACAAAAATCCAAAATATGCAGGAAAAGAAATCAAGTTATAGCCAGATGTGTTGCACTGAATTGAACACTGTGAACCACAAAGCACATTTCCTGGAGCTAACTTCTATTTCAGCCTCAATAATATCCATCTACCTGGAGAAATGTTTCTCTGAGATTGAGTGTCCCTCAATAACATCAGAAGTAGTGGAATAAATTATAAAGACTGTGTGCAGTGAAAAAATGCTGAATTCAATTTGTATCTGTATCTCAGAAAAACCTCTACCTTTATTTTAAACTTCAGAGCAAAAAGAATTCCACTTTGAATGCCACAAATTCAAAAGGTGTAACTGGTACCAATCAACATACTGAGTTCTAATCCCCTTTGCCTGACTATTTTGCACAAAACAATCAAGTTCATCCAAAACAAAATTGATTCCAAAATTGATCCAAAGCTTTCTGAAATCATCAGAACTTTTTCCATAAGCTTCAAAGGGTTTTCAGTCTGGATTGTTAAACAAGTCATTAATTCTATTTTAAAACTGGAAGGCTGATTTAGTGTGCAGTTCAGGATTTGATAACCTGTACACAAACCCCAGGATTTTCTAAAGTCTTCAGTGCTGTCCAAGCTCTTCTCTCATTTAGGTCAGCAGAAGTCTAACATTAAGTGTTTTTAAAAATTCTTCTATCCTGCTTAAATTTAGACAGATTAATCTAGTACCAAAAGATGACTATGCATCTCATACAGGGTCTGATCCTTTCCAATTTACACAAGAGTAACATCATATGTTTACCAGTCTTGGTGGGATTCCTCAGAGTCCACTTCCACAATATCAAGAATAATTTATAGAAAACCCATATCAAGATGTGTTATCCTTCACAGGATGTTTGCATATATTCTTCCTCACTGATTCTATAATATTCCTTGCTTGGGTGCTTTGGGATCATTATACTCTAAGCCACTTCTTTTTCCTTTATTATTTTATTATTACATGGAGTAAAACTCAATTTTAAATAAGCTTGTGTATTTGTCTTCACCGGTGCTGACAGACAAAATTTCACATATTGCTTCTTTTTGTAAGAAGTTACTATTCTCTCTCAGTTGCATAATCCTAACACAAAGTAGAGAGTATTTGAGGGTTTGTTTAAAATTATTCACTTTCATTATACTGCTACAAGTGGTGCTGACAGCAAAACCACTTGCTTGCCTAAAATAAAATGAAACATAAAGGATTTCTTTTCTTGCATATGAAAAGTTGTGTAGGCTACCTTACTGCATTTGTTAGTTTTACAGAAGTAATCTCACTTCCTCAAATATCACTCAATTTCCACCACCTAAACACCAAGCTTCCAGAATTATTGCATGCAATACTTTAAATTTTCATGTGATAGCAGACAGTTCTCTCTCCTGTTCATTACTGATTTTATGATGGTAAATTCTGCTTCCAAGAAAAATTTGTCTTCCTTCTCCTTAGTAATAATCTGCAGGAATTCAACAAGCAGAAAATAGTAGATGAGGGGAATAATCAGAAGATATCCTCTCAAATTTTTATAGTTACAATGAAAGAGTAAAGGTGCTCAACTATTTATCATTTAGGAAGAATGTTTACTTCAGCAGTTGTCCCACTCAGCAACATTGATATAAAACGAAATAAACCTTAGCCCTGTGCTCTTCCTGAGGTTGCTAATCTTGCTTCTGCCACCACACCAGTCAAACAGGAAGAGATCGACACACTGCAATGAAGGGGACAGTATGTAAGTAATTTTTGACATGTCATGCACGCAGGTCCAGCTGCTCAGCCACTGAGCATTGTTAGCATTTGGCCTTTTGCCATCAGCTGACAGCCAAGCAGAAAATAAACCATAAGGGTTAAATCACATCTACTTATAGACCAAATTTGCTGGCCCAAGGCACACTGCAATGGTGGCCAAGAAAAGCAGGAGCACGGGGAATTAGCCTTTACCACAACACTAGCAGCAGGAACAGGCCAAGCCAATCACAAGGTAATTCCTCTGAACTGTGTATCCAGTAAATTTCTCATGAAACCCAGACTACTTCTTCTGCAGTATCACATTCTTGTCATATATTTGATCTATGAAAGGGTTGAAATTTTATGAAAAACATGTTGCAGAGATAAATTCAGTCAGTCAATCCAACAGCTCTCCCTTGGCAAAAAAATACTCTCTATGTCTCAAAAGTTGGCATTTGCAGAGTGAGAACAGTTTTGACAACAATAAAAATTGGGCTAGTGATTGCACAGACGTATATACCTCTTACATCCTGCACAGGGCATTGGGTTTACTAATTATTTCCTAAGCAGTTTTTTGGGTTTGTTTCGTGTCACTTGAAAATCTGAACAAAATATTTCAAGGGACAAAGATCACCTAGAGAATTTTCCAGCTCCAACCTAGATGGTTGTGGGCTTTGTTGTCACAGAAAACTCAGTGGCAACATTAGTAGAAGCAGGAGACTTTAGCCACTCTCCTACTGATTTCCTATGCTGTACACAGAAAACTCTCAGAACTTATAAAAACCAAGGGGTGTCATTTATAATCAGAAAGCATCTGATCAGAAAAATCAAAGATTTTATCCTGTGCCCACTGTTTCATACAGTACCTGATTTGGCTCTCTCTGCTACCCCTCCTGCAGATTCAGAACAGCACCCAAAGCACTGCTATGATTTTTTCTACTATTTTGCATAAAGATGTGAAGCAAAACAGCAGTGCTGTTCAGTTCAGGACTAGAGGACATTGTTTCTTGATCAGGTTCTACTTTTCCAGATACTTGATTATATAAGACTATTAAATAGATAAAGAACATTCAGTTTACAATCACAGTCCCAGGTACAATAGGAGGAGCAGTAATACAGACATCTGATATCAAGGAAGGTACACACTGGTAACAAGAAGATGTGTTCTTGTGCTTACACGTCCCGTTCATCACTTATTGAAGAACACTCACAGATCACATCAGCTTCTTGTTAGCCCCAAGAACCAGTGAGTTCTCTGAGCCTCACCCTCTCCTCTCCCTCTGCCACACAGTGAGGCAGACAGGCACGGATGCAAACTGGTGGTTGATTTTTAGAGCTGAGCAGCAAGTGTCTGCTCTGTGGCCAAGAAGTGGGTCTGAGTTAATGCTGCAGTAATTGGAAACCCCATAAATGAGGCAAGTGACTTCTTTCTCTACACAGCCAGCTCTGCCTGAAGAGCTGGTCATGGGATGGAAGAGAGGCTGTTTTCTTCCTGGCCTTTCTTGAGGAGATATATTTCTTCCAGCAACCCACAGTCATTCAGGTGACACCTTTCCTTGCAGAAAGAGAGAGTCCAAATGACTCCAGGAACCAATGAAACCAGAAAAGCTGCAGAGTGGGCAGTTAAAAACAGTGCAGTGACTTTGCTGTAGTGACAGCCAACTATGTCAAGGAGTGGTAAAGGATCAAGAGATTCTGTAGGACCAGAGAGGCTTGAGAGGTGGCATTGGTTGAAAGAACACACATGGGATGGCTAAACCAATTCATTTGTTGGAAACATTAATTAGTTCGAAAGTACACACCACACTTAATATGAGGCACAATTACTGTAACTGAAAAATACTGTCTCTTAATTTATTTCACTATTAAAATACCTAAACCCTTGTAGTCCCAAATATTTCAGAGTATAGAATATAAGTAAATCTTAATTGACAGATTAGGAATGTTTTCATGGCCATAAAGATGTGATAGATATTAGTGAATTAAAGGCAACTATATTCAGCTTCTTGGAAAACCCATTTTCTAAGTATCCACGGGGTCCAGAATCACTGGGACATAAGAGAATAATATGAACAAGAAACAGAGCTGCTTTTAATCCCCATGTCTGTGACAGGTGGAGATCGTGAGAGGAATGCTCTTATAAATAAAAGGGACCCATGTTGTTAAGCTTCTCTCCTCACTCCAGGCCAGGTAAATCTCACAAGAGAAATGTGTGTTCTGAAAGTGCTGGAGATTATATAAAGAAGCAGAGAAAATGCAAAAGCTACACTGACCCAAAAAGACACAGAGGCAGCAAACAGCACTAATGTTTCTGTGGATGCAAAGCCTGAGGCTACTTGTCCTCTCTCATTATAACTGAGTGGGTTCGTTTCATATAAACTCTGGATATTCATGTACAAAGAGGTTCCTGCACGACCTCTGATTCATGGTAACTGTCTGTGCATGTGCTCTAAGCTGGTGGCTCAGGTAACTGGAATTAGCTAATTCCTCTCTTTCACTCAGAGCAGAGGGCTAAGCCAACGTGAATTACTTCACATTTTTCAAGAGCTAAAAGCATGCATGGAAGATTGAGGTAGATCAGTTGATGTGCAGGAAACTATTACCAAATATAAGCCTTCACTTGTGTTTATGTTTTGGGTTCCTCTTCATTACTGAATGGGGGATACTTTTATCTGTTCAAAAGGAGTCCTTGACACACATACTGGAAAGGAATAATCATGGCTGGTAGATGCTAGAACTCTTTTTTATAGCTATAGCACACACACTAAGCAAGATACCTTGCCTTTTAAGCAAAGGTGAATGACTGCATACTCAGTTTCTGCTGTTCTCTGGGGTGCTCATCATCTAGGTTTCTCCCTGATTGTGCTCAGCTCTGCTTCGTTTCTGGAGTTTACATTCTGAATTCACTGGCTTGATCAAACTTAACCTAGCTGTGCCAGACCATCTCTCCAATTCTCATCATTTTCTCCTATTCCTCCAAGTAAGACACTTCAATGCTGCCTCAAAGCAGACTGATTTCCAGTGCCACTTACATAGGACATTGCTGGCAACCACCTGCCAGTGCTGAGTCTTTTGGTTGGTATCTGACAGACATTGCATGCAGGGAATTATATTGTGCTCCAGATTAGAGATAGATCCTACCTGCAGGACCCTGTCACCACTGAAAGTTTCATTAGCTCTGAATCATCAGAATAATATTGCTCCATGAAGCAATTTCTAAAAACAGAAGCTCAAAATTTAAGAATATGCTCCCCAGGCTGACATTATATCATTCAAATATCATTCTTGTGATATTTTTCATTCGTGAATCTAAAGGTACTATATAAAGGCTGGGGAAACTGAGACAAAATTGCACCAGCATTACACAGAAGGACAGAAGAAAATCCAGAAACAGAAAGCTCAAACCTTGCACTTCTACATGCAGAGTGACTCTGACAGCTCCTGCCTACGTACCAACAAAATTAATATCTAAAATTATTTGCAACTCAGCTGCATGTGGTCCTAAGTGAATAAATTGATCATAGTGAAGCTTAAAGACACAAATGTATTCAGTCTTTTTCCTATCGAAAATAATCTATGAATCTGAGTTGCAACTTGTTCCTTCCAAATTTCTATGCCTAAAGAAGCATTCAAATGATTCTCTTCTGACATCTATGTAATATAAAGAAAGATTTTTGTCATATCATCATTTAAAATTAAACCTAGAAAGAAAGAACCCATGGGATTCACTGCACTTCTAGCTCTTTATAATTTGTGGGCAAGTGCACGCAATTATGTTACAAAGCCTAAATATAATACAAAACGTAGCTTGACGATAACTTAAACCGAACTTGACTGTGTTGGTGAGCTATTGTGATAAAAAATTAACATGTTTGGGGAAGTCTGATTTGCATTACACAGTGCCTGTAATCAAATTACCTCTAAATGTTATGCCATGTCACACTGTGTTTGAGATGTTGCTGTCAAAAATGCATACATACGCTTTGCAGTTTGACTCAACCTGGCTTCCTTTTAAGCGATCATGTATGCCTCTGAGCCACTTCAGCCAAATGGTGGTAAAATACAGAGGTTGGCAATTCAATTTCATTAAACCTTTCAAGAAGGCAAGAGCAGATAAGCTTTGCTTGTTCGTGTCAATGATAATATTCAGCGCAGCCTAAATCTAATTCAATAGGTTCGCTCCTGCTCTCTTGTCACATTGTCATTTCCGAACCCCGTCCCCCGCCGCCCCCTCCCTGCTCCAGTTGCAGCAAAACTTTGTGAAGTGCTTAACCCACAGCCATGGGCGCCTTCCCAGTGGATGTGTCGGGGGTCAAGCCCAGCCCTGGGGTCTGTGCGTGGGGCTGGGCCGCTCAGGTGGCGGCTGCCGGACACCATGTCCGCTGACCTCATTGCAGCCACAGATGTTTACTGCACTTTGGGCGATCCTCAGAAAGCAAAGCAGTAAAGTAGGCCAGCTTGCAGGAAGGCTGTTACCCACAATTCATGGAAAAATGCCGGATAGTTCCCACTAGGTTGTGGTCGACTAGGAAACGGCAACTTATTAATCTTGTGTCAGAGGGCCAGCTGCAAGCTTGGCAGTTACCATATTTCACCACCAACTCCGTGTCTGGACAGCCATTGTCTATTTTTTATGAAAAACTCCACAAATCAGCTGCTATTTTCCCCCCTTTACGTGCAGAAACGGCGCTTGGGGCTGAGGTGGCTCTGGCGCATCATCCACACGGCAGTCAGGTTTGCTAATTCAGAGCGACTGCTTAGTTTCCAACTTTAATGATATTCCCTCAGCATATCACTATGGTTGCCTGGCGACCGGATTTCAGCTAGGCCTCTCATTTGATTCCCACACATCAGACCCTGAAAAGCACTTTTTTTCCTCCCTCCGCTTTTGATTCCGGCTCCTCTGAAACCCTTCCCCCTGCGGTGTCGGTATGGGTGGGCAGCGCGGTGGCAGAACAAGGCCAGGGGTGACGGGAGGCCTGGAGGCTCCTGGTCACACATCAAGGCCTGGAAACAAAGCCGCCAGGAGCCCTTCCTGACAAACACAAATTCCCTTCAGAAAAAGCAAATTTGGTCTTCCCTTCGTAGCGTGGGTGTCATTTTAAGACTTTCTTTAGACACTTTACTAAATCTGACGCTTTCCATTGTTTTTTAGGCCGTTTCTCACAAAAGGCTTCCTATTATCAACAAGTTGCTATTGGAGTAAGCAAACAGCTTGTGAAGGCCTGAAATAATCTAATAAGCAACGGGCTTGCGTGCTTTATGTACCCACACCTTTATGGGATACAAAGTTTGTTTGGATAAATAATTTTCCACTTTTTGCTCAGTTTCAATTAAAGTGTCCTTTTTAAATTAATGGTTTTGTTTAGCTCTGCACCCGTCCCCCAGCATATGCACAAACTCCCCCTACACAGTATGGTATAGCCATTTTTCATAAACTGCTCTGGCTCAAACAAAAGAATTTTTAAAACATTTTGTTTCTTGGTGCAATTAAAGTCTGATCAATAAGACAGATACAAGGGCTGCACTGACTTTCTTATTCTTCTCTTGGCTACAACTGAAAGTCTTCACAAAGTTAAAGAATTGACTACATTGGAAGCCAGATCAGCTTACACCAGCTGAAGGCTTAGTCCTGAATCTTTAATGTGCTGTGGCAAAAAAAAAAAAAAGGTAGCTATCATGAATGTTTGCTAAACAGTTTTACAAACAAAACACAGGATTACTTCAATATTAAAAAAAAAAAAAGTCAGTAATATAAATTATACCAGATGGAGAATCACCCTGTATATAATAATAACATAAATAATTTTAAAAATTACTGTTGAGGAAAATGCAGTCGGCTGGATAATTTACTAATGGTTCAATATGAGCACTACAGAAGTAGCTTAAAGACAATGTTCTGCTTCTTGTTTGTATGGCTTTCAGATCATCCCTTGTACAGCCTGCTGAGGATATAAAAATTCTTAGTTATTTGTCATAAACCACTACTGAAATGTCTATTAGTGATAAGCACAGTGACACCCAAATTAATGGCAATGCATGAACAGCAGGAGTAGGTCAAACCTTGTTAGCCTATACAGACCTGAATTTCTTCATCTTTTGTACTGATTGCCATCTTGTGTTGTTTAGAGATCCTCAAAAATCCCTAACTCCTCAAGTTATTTAGTTACAGGAGAACCTTAGCTCATTATTTTTTAAAGTTCATAGCCCTTAAGTTTGAAGAAAATGTGATTTTGTTTTTGTTAAAAAAAACCAGCCAACCAACAAAACGAACCAACCAACAACAAAAAAAACCACCAACCCCCCCACCCCCCTCCAAATGATCAAGACAGCTGAGAGTTCCTTATGCTTTGAAGTTTTTATCTTGAGATTTCCTGATTTTTCATGAAGCATCCACATTGCAGGGAGGAGCACAAAGTTTCTCCATATATAATCGGGCAGTCCTGACTATCCACAATGGGAGACATTTAGGTTTAATTTGTCATGATCACATCCCAGGATAAGATTCATTTGGGCATGGGCTGTCCAGACAATGACCAACTCAGACCAGAGATCTCAGTGGTGGTCTGCAGTCCCATTTGAATATTGCATCATGATAATATGGAACCATGTTAGTGTTCAAAACAAGAATGATGCAGTGGGATTTCACAGCATGCCCACAACTGGCCCCCCACTTGTCATTCATATGATATCACAACAATGTGGGGAGGACTTTTCAAAGGTTCCTTTACATTCTATCCTGGGCTTCCCAATCCTCATGGGATAGAGCTGTCCCCTGGAGTCCAGCCTGTGCCCTAATAATGTTAAGGTTACCTGACACCTCATGTGTGTTGCACTCCCTGTGACATTAGTTTTCTATGCACCATTTAGTGCTGATTTCATCCTCATTTGAGACTCAGCTGAGAAGTTCAGTTCCAGAAATGGGACTTGTTATTGGAAGAAGTCACATCTCAGAAAATCTCTTGAGAACAAAAGTTGCCAGCTAGGAAATGTGGGATATAAGTTTCTAGACCTCCAAAGCCACACAGAAAAGTTTTAAAGGCTAGTAATGTACATGCATTCCATGTGTCAAATTAATTTTCCAAGGAGTTGTAGATGTATGATACAAGGAGATGATTTCCTGGCACAGAGTGCTGCTCATCAGAGTTATCATCACTAAATGCTAACACCTGCAGGACAGAAAGTTCTACTGCATGAGTAAATTGTTTTGCTTATCTACACTGAGACAAATTGTGCTCAGTTACATCAATAACAACTGTATCAGGGAAGTGTCCTCATTTTCCCACCAGTGGGAAGGAGAATTCTGCCACTACATAGCATTTCATGGGAAGTGAAACTAAAAGAAGTCAGCATATTGGAACACTTTAAAATACATTTACACTCATGTAGCTCTAATTAAATGTACCTCAAATGCACCTTGTGAAATGTATGCTCACATAAACATAGAAAGGATTTAGATATGTAGTCCCCGTTTATATATCTGCAAATTTCTTTGTTGAAAGAACAGATGTTTGATTTTGTGTTAGAGCTAAAAGTAGGACTTCTAACCTTTCCCTCTCTCTCCCCCTAATCTAGAGCAGGTTTCAGATCTATATCTTTTACTCAGCAACAGCTAAATGCTCACAAGTTAAGAGATTTAAACTCTTTTTTTTTCTTATCAATCATTTGCAATAACTGTTAGCATTGGAGATCCACTACCCACTGCAATGTTTCTCACTTACTTATTAAGTTGTTAAGGACTTTGTTTTGTACAGTACACTCCTGACATGTTAAAAAAGAATGTTTCCAGATTAGTCTTCAAGCTTCATTTTTCTTTTTGCTGAAAGTTTTAATTAATACATTAAAACACATTGTAGCTGTGCAGATGGGTAAAGGAGATACGTATTTATACATTCTATTGATTCGGTTATTCAGTTTTTACAACATTATGCTATACATGCAACAAGAACACGGTGCCCTTTGGAAACTGCTTCCATACTGTATAATCTAAATTGAAATACACACACAAAAAATCCCATCTGCAATAATGGGATGTATACATCACATTAAGTTACCCTCCCCCATCTGCTGGAAGTATGTCCCAGAATGAAAGGTAAATGTTCAATATTGCCTTGCTGCTGAAAGGCAGCCTTTTGGAAATAGCAAGTCTGGAAATAGGATTGCCCTCTAGTTATCTCACAGCCTTCTAGCTCTGGGCAGAACACCCAAGAAAGGTAGATTTGCCAAATAAGTACTTTATCTGAAAGTGTTCTTCTCTCATATTGCAGGAAACTAAGGCATCAGCATTAACTTAATTTTTTTGTTGTTGTTCTTTTGTGGCAACACATTATGGTTCTGGTTCTGGGTTTTCACTGCAGGCCAGAAGTTTGGTGTGGAAATCTTATTGGAGACTGTGATAATAGACTCCGGAATTTTCTTACCTATTATTTGATTATATGGCTTCCAGTAAACACTAGAGGCTGGATTTAATAACCTAGGAAAGCTCTTCTACTTTCTGTCATCCTAAATGAAAGGCAGTGAAAATTATTAAAGTGGGTAAGAGACTGCATGAGTACACAGAATTATTTTCATTGTCTACCTGTAGAATCTCTTCGATGTTTAAAAAGACTCATAACTCTTAAAAAAATAACCAAACATAATTAAGACTTCTGAAAAAATTGTAATCAGAATTTTGATACAAAAATGGACATCCTCAGCTCCAGATTTGCTCCCTCAAAAAGAAAAAAGAAAAGAAGTTCTGGGCATACTATCTATATATAATTATGTGCTGCTATGCATGGTATATTTAGAATCCCAGATTTTAGAAAAACACTTTTGTGTTGATTGAGCAATAGAAATAAAACTGACCAAATACGGAAGGTGCACAGCATGCCCAGAATCAAGTAGTCAGAGGAAAGGGACCGGAGATGTAGCACGTCATATTTCTTGCATCAGAATTCTTGTGTTCTAATAAGTAAGACAGGTTAAGGAACTCTTTGCCTAAAACATGACTTTTATTTTGATGTGATTCGTTATAGGTCACAGAAAGTTTGGCCCATTTTCCACTGATTTGAGATCCAACCAATAATGAATCAGAAGCAGAACCAAGAATAGATCTAAGGAGTTCTGAATCACAAGCCACCTCTTTCTCAAGACACCCACTCCCTCCCAATCAGACAGACGTCCCTTGTTTCTAAATAAATGCATTTGGTTACAAAATGGATTTATTTATTTTTAGCAAAAATTGCTCATAGTGACAAAATTTTCCATCCAGTTAATGACAAAATATATTCTGTTGCATAAGATTTGCACTCGTGCATAAAATTGCCTCTCTTGCCATAATTAATGTATAGATTGAAATTATAAGGCATCTAGAGTTGATGTGTCACTGAACACCCCCATTTCTCTTCTCCACTTTTCTTTCACACTTTAAGAACACAACAGAATACCTAAGTACTACAGAAAGACACACACACAGAGAAATGCATTTTTATTACTTCAAAATGCAAAAAAATGTTGCCCCACATGAACTCAGAACAACTTTGTCCCCCTCCCATGGCAGAACCAGCTGTGATAGAGTCAGTTGCACCCCTGAGCTAACAGAGCTTTGCATCTTGGCTCAGACCATTGGGGGATTTGCACATCTAGAGCACAGTGCTCCTTGGTATCAGCTTTGCTACTGCCAAACTTCAGCAAAGCATCTGCCCTGTGCAAGCAAAAAAAGAAATAATCCTGAAATGGTTCTTATTCCTTACACCACCACAGATATCCCGAGTCAGAAATATTTCATCTGAATGTGTTGTTAAATTAAGATCTGTGAGTGGTGCACAGAATTAAAATGAAGATAAAATTATCTCACTGTGATTTAATTATCTCAATTATCTCAGTGGCATAGTGTTTCTACAATGCAGAACCACCTCTGATGAACAAACTACACTCAATAAAATAAATAGCAAATCAAATCACTGCATAATGTTTGAAAATAAACTAATTCTAGGCATAAAAGATACTTTTATTTCCTGTCCTCAACTTCTCCCTTTTCACTGCATCCATAGAGTAAGAAAGAAAAATATTTTATCTTGGCAAAAATTTAAAAGTATTAAATATATGAATATTTAAAGAGCAAGTTTATTGTAAAAGAAATTCCTTGGAAAAAGCATCCCTTCCTAACTGCCTGTTGCAAGAGTTTGGAGTGTCTGGGAAAATTTTGAATGAACCTCTAGACATACAGAAAGCCTCCTCACTGCCTCTGCTCTTTTCTGAAATGCTTCCAAAAGAAAATAATCTCTGTACTTAACAGACAATCTCAAAATATGTTTGCCACTAACAAAAGGCTCCCACACACACCTTTTTTTTTTTTTTTTTTGGCAAGCATTGAGTCATGGAGAGAGAAAGTTATTTGCCTCAAATTTTTGCCAGAGCCCAGCTAGTACCAGACCTCTGTCTGTTCATTCTCCAGTCCTGTGTTTTAACCACGAGACTGTGCCTTTCCTGGCACTCATTAGAAGACTGGAATGTGCTTATGGTCAAGATTTTTCCAGTCAAAGGCAAACAAATGAAAGAAAAAGAAAAAAAAAAAGAAAAAGGAAGATATGTAAACAATGGGGTTTTTTTTAACATCATTATCTTAGGTATGTTCGAAAAACCAAGGATAGATTTGAAAATGAAGGTAGGAAGCAATTGATGTTAGCAGCAAAAGCTGGATTCATCCAATAGGTCCGTGGACATTTTCTGATTTAACATATTTTCAAGAAAGCAATAGGTTTCCAGAGCCTGCTATAATTGCCAGTGACTGCTCTGTCACTGTATGATGTGAATGAATGCTAAAAATAACACATATTCTATGCTGTGGCTACCCAGTAGGGATTTCATTCAGCCTGGGTTTGTGTATATTTCCTGTTCCACCTTCACAGCACTGATATACAGAGAAACTGCAACAACAGTCTATTTTTGTGTAGAACGCAGATCTAGAATGCAGATTAAATCTTTTTAACACGCAGCCTAGTCTTGATCTCCTTAGGCAAAGATTCACCCTCAGAGAATGAAATTTCATCTGACACAACTCGGCTCAAAACACTTGATTGCAAAGGGAAGATAAGCTGTGGTACAGTGCCGTGGTACAGAACACAGCCATGAGAAGATAAGCTTTCCCAGTAAAGGTATCTCACCACAGAAGCAAAACTTGCACTTCCAAGATAGACCATGAGCAAACAAAACAAGAGCCAACATATTTCTTGAGGGATGTTTCTCCTTTGTGCCAAAATCCATTTCACCAGATGTTGTCCTCTTGAAAGCTTTTGGTTAAAACCAATCTCTAAACTAAATTTTTTGTCTATTTTTCAGTAAACAATTATATCTGGAAAAGATTGATAGGAAATAATTTATATTAGGATAAAACTGTTTTATTATTTACACAGAACCAAATTTGCTGTCATCTCTTACACAATAATATGTGGTCACTGGGAGGCTGACAACACCTCAACCACACAAAATCTCTAAATGAGCAGGCATTGCTACAGGCAGAAAAGAGAGTTCCTCCATCCTTTCTCAGTGACTGGGAGAAGTGTTTCTATAGGAAAACAGGGAGGGGAAGCAGGAGTACAGTGCTGTGCAGCAGGGAGGTGGCTCTAAGATACTGTGCAGCAGAGAGACCTGCCCTGAGTGTAAAATGCAGGATTTGGGCAAGCCAGGCCACAGGGCCAGTGAGGGGCTGCTTCTTGTATCCTAAATACATTCCATGGTAGGACCTCAGGAGCTACTTCAGCTTTAGAAGGACTGCCTGGATTCAACTTCTACATCCTATGGAAAATATATTGCCAGATGAGCATGCAAGCATGGCCCTGACACAGATGCTGGGGGGGATTACTCAGGCCTCAGTAGTGGTTCCTTTGGGGCTGGGTGTTAGCCAGTAGCACAAAGTACCCTGGTGGCACATGCCACTCATGCCCAAGGTCAGCATCGCTTCCCAGTCTGCCATCAGCTTCATGCAGAAGACAGACACTCAGAAGCATCCTTGTCAGTGAAATGATGGCTTGCCTTCCTGTGAAAATCCTGAGTTTTGGGGGAATGGGGTGTGGGTAGCTTTTGGTTGTTGTTGTCTTTTTATTTGGGGTTTTTCACTTTTTTGGGGTGGGGGTGGCATCTTTAGAGGGGGTGGTTTGGGTGGGTGTCGGCAAATAAATGAAATATGAACAGCAGCTATGGAGAGCTTCCTACAGCTCATAACGATGGTAATTAGATTTGAAACTACAAACCCTCACCTCATTCCACAGAGGGCAGAGCACAGACTGGGGATCCACTCAAGGCAGCACTGAGATACAGACTTCTTAAGAATATGAGTAGTTCCATTCTAGGCTTGTGTGCTTTTTAATAACAACACCACATTAGGCCTCTTCAATGGATCAAACTTGAAATACAAAATTGGACATGAATGTAGCTGAGGGTACAACTGAAAATTGTAGAAAATCACTTTGTGCAGAAATTCAGAAGACAAATTTGAAGCTGCTCTGCTCCAGTGGCTGAGATGAGAGATTACGTTTATAAAAAGGAATTATCTACCTTATTAAAACTTTGCAAGCTTCTGTTGTCTGTGGGTCATCTGACTGCTACTCAGCAAATAGTGCTGAGGTTTTCTTTTTTCTACTTTGTAAATAATGAATGAATAAGAACTTACTATGAAGTGCCAGCTTAATTTTAAGGGGCATTATCTAAGGCCTAGTAAAACCAGAGTCTGAGGATTTTTTAGCTGAAGACTTGCACAGCATTTCAGCACCAGGTTCATATTCTAAAGTTTTTTGTCTAAGTCTAACATATATTAACTACAAATTCACCTTGTGTGATGTGGCAGCAATATGTGGAAATCAATAGGAGTTCTGCCACTGATTTAAAGAGAAAGCTGGATAAACATACCCTAGTTACTGTTAATATGATGAGAGAAAATATAAAACAAAACCCATCAATATTTGATAGCTTATTTAACGGTATTTGTGTTTATAACTATTAGCCTTTAGAAAACAGATCCCAGAATGACCTCCAGAAGAATAAACTCTCTACAAAAGAAGTTCAAAAAACTATTTAGCTTATCTTTTAAGCAATCAAAAGTAACTACTCAAAACACATTTTTCTTTATGCACTAGAATATTGCATGGCCCAGCCCCTCTCGTTTAAGTAACCATGTGAGCACTGGTTTCAAAATCACCATCTGAATACCTTGGGGAAGCAGAGCAATAGTTTGCTGCAGTGGGACTACCCTGATATCTGATGACAGGAGGCGCGATCCACAGTTTTGTATTTATCCATGCTTGTATTCCTACAGCCTCCATCTCCACCAGGCTGGTTTTGTGTGCACCACGCACCAATCCCCCAGGGTGTCTGGGTTACTTCCAAATGCCCTGGGCACGCTGTGACAATGCACGCTTGTCACAGAAGCTGCCACAGACCCCTAACTTGGCCCTGGCAGGTCTGTCTGCAGAGTGGTTGTTCCCGGCTGTCCCCAGGCAGCTCTACCTCGAGATGCCAATGGGCTGATGTCAGCTTTTCAAATGAGCTTGCTGGGAGTGCCTAGATTAGCTGTGTTGCCAGGCTCTCGCCACTCTAACCCCCTTTTCCACTTCAGTGGGCTGAGCTTTTGACACTCTGAAAAGCACCATTTAAAATTAATTAAAGCTCCTTATTTTGTACCAAATCTCAGCGCTACCAACTCTGTTTATTATGTTTTATGCAGGGTAGGGGGTACCAGTCTGCAAGGTATTCTGGGCTGGGCTACCAAAACTCACGGATGAGGAGATATTTGCAGGGCAAACAGGATGTTAGCGGTGTTTCCACAAATCACAGCTTTTGCACAGATTACTGGACTCCTCTGGTGGAATCCACATGTCCTGCTGCAAGGCAAGGCAAACTTCCTGGCAACAGCTTCTTATGAAGATTTATTCCATTATTTTTACTGCTGCCTACAACATCATAAAGTTTTACTTGGGGCATACACAGAGTCATTTTTTAAAAGTAATTTACTATAAACTTCCACAAAATAGGTAAACACATATATGATTGTGCCAACTATTTTTGAATCTATATGTTACAGCAGATTTATAAGTATTTTTTAACAGCTGAAGGCAAATATTGTCTTTTGGTTTTCTTTTCTGAAAGATCTTCTTCCCATCTGATAAAAAACAATAAAGGAATTTAAAGACACTTTTTTCGCACATTTGAACTGTCACAAGAAAGGGTAATGCAGTCATGTAAATCTGTGCATACAGAATTTTATTAGATGGCTGCTCATTGTGAAGGAGATCACAACAGTGAACTAATCCAGCCCATGGAGTGTTCTCCAACACTTCATATTTGGCAAACATCAAATTTCTGAACTATCCACCAAAATGTAAATGGCATACTTGATATTCAAACTAACAGCAGGTTGTCCCATACAAAATAGTGTTCTTTAAGTGTCAGACGCTGATTGTATAGCACTCGGCACTTCCACAGTATTGCTAAATATACTGTTGACAAACACCGAAGAGTAAAAATGTAACAAAAGGTGCAAAGTGAAATGAAATAAAAGCAACAGTTAGAAGCAACCACTGCACTCAGAGTGCAGGGGCATGAAACTTAAAGTAGCTGTGGTATTCAAGATCCAGCAAGCTCAGAGGATGCCCAGCTAGTCAAAACAATTAGTCTGACACATCATTACTCATACTGGAACAGCTTCACTCTACATTGCTTTAGACAGGGCAGTAGCATAATAGGCTCTTCAGAGTTTTACAGCAAAAACTCTCCTGGATTCAAAACCACTTACAAATACAATTCTGTGAAATCCTCCTTCCTGAACAAAACCAAAGAGAAGAGAATTTTTGGATGGAATTTGAGTTATACACAGACATGACTACAGAAGTATAAACATTAGGAATTTCTGGGGATTTCTGAAAGCTGTAGGTTTTTTGTTGATGCTGCTTTTTCAGTTACTTACAGATTAAAAAAAAAAAAAAATCTACTAGAGAAAATGTGTCAGAATCTGGCCCTAAATCTAATACATGTTAACTCTTCTGCTGCACAGTCTCAATTTTAATTCAACTGTGTGTTTATGCCAATTCCCTCTTGGCAGTATAGATTAGGTAAGGTTAAAAAAAACTCCAACAACATAGACAGAGTTATTTCTTGTTTATACTCATGCAAATTAGAAAAGCTTTCATTCAAAAGGAAGATTAAAGAGCTGTAAATATATCTGTAAATATCTATGGTACTTAAAATAAGTTAATATCCTTTCATTTGAGATTTACGGGATTCCTCTCTGCTTCTAAGCATCCCAATTTGTACAAATGTCCTTGCATTAGGTTAAAATTCCTTCCTTGCTCTGCCCCTTGTGCAGATTCTTGCACCTGTGCTGTGAGAGCATAAAACACTTCTAAATCAGAAAAGCACAATTCTGTGTACCAGCACCAGCATAAACTAATATCAACACAAGATATAAGGTAGAAGAGAATCAGGCCCCGAACACCACAGTCCCATAAGAAAGGGTCTCCAGAACATGATGCTACAAGTTTCCTTTTTAAGCAGGGAGTCTTCTCATACACCTCTCAGAAGTGTAATCAGGTTAATGACAAATATGTCTACATGACACACACAAGGGCAAAGAGTCCTAACAGGTCTTATTGGAGATTAACAGGACTTCAAAAGTGGCACACTATGGACTGAGGCCTTGAGTCACTTTCGTGAGAAATCCAAGTGATTAAGGTAAATAAATTGCAAAATGTCTCTGCACTGGTTACCAGTCTCCCATAAACCCTGCACCACCATCTCCTCCCAGCCCTGCACTGCCCACTGTAGGGACATCACAACAAACCAGCTTGGGAGTGCATCTCCAATTAAAACATCTCTCACTATCTGTTAATATTTTGAGTCTGGCAAGCTCTGTGTCTGAGCATGCTGCCTTCTCACCCACGACACGCTCCCACAAACTGCTGTGCCAGTACGGAGGGGCAGGCCTGCACCAGGAATAGGTGGCCAACAGTTTTGTGAGCAGACATCTCCTGAAAAAAAAGATCTTCTTTGCACAAATATCTTTGATTGCACAGAAACTTTTATAATGTATGAAACCCAAAGTCCAGCCAACCTTGTATCTTGTCTTCTTTTAATATAATCTTATGCAATGCCAAGCATGTTGTCTAATATTTAAGTAAGCAGTTCACAGTTACTTCAAGAAAAATGCAAATGTTGGAGCCCAGTGTTTACTCTGTGAACATTTGTGTTGATAGAGTTCATCTGCAAATGTGCAAATGGAGACTGAAAATAAAGTGGGAGCAAAACTAATTTTGAAAATTGGCCTGGTAATGCCACCCTGGGTCTTCAAATCCAGTTTCCTGATATTATCACAAAAATCTCTTACATAAACCAGTCAAAATGCATTTAAAAATGTGTTTTAGCCCACTTCCCCCATGGGGAAAAGTTGTTCTGATGGTGAGAGGTTTATTGTGTTACACCTGACCCATCATGGCCAACCTCTGCTCATTTCTGCTCATGGCTCACTAGTTCTTCACTACACCTCCATTTTGCTCATCTTTCTCATAAAACAGAAGATGTCCCTTCTCAAGAGAGAAAATAATTCATTAAAAAAGAAGTTATAAACCACTATAGATCAATTTTGGACTCCTACTAGAACTTTTTTGAAGTTATGCTAATGGAAAGTCTTTTGAAAATTAATACAGGCCCCTATGCCAGGGATTTAATCCCATCTCATTTGAATTTCCATCAGTTTTTGGGTGTTTGTTAAATATAAAGAATCTGATTTAACTCTCCCATAAATATTATCTACTTTCCTCAGAGAAGCAAGCATCTATAGGGTCCCTTTTTAGCTAAAAGGAACAAAACCAAGAGTTCTCAAATCAAAACACCATGGAGTAAATCCCTCTTAACAGTCAGATACATATATCGTCACCAAGGATTTTTTTTATATTAAGCAAAGTCATCACTCTTATCAGTGATGACTTTTTTCCTCACTACACTCATCATTAATCATCCATCTCTGCATGTTTCTACCTCTTGTATTTGAGGGCTGAAATATATAAACTGAAGTCTCTACCTGTAATTGATCAGTTTATAAACTGTACATTGGTTGTTGCATCCTAGTGACATGACAGATTTTCTTTCCCCCACTCAACCAGCATAGCACAAATAGGTATTTAAACAAAAGCAAAACATCATCAGTGCACATTCTCTTTTCTCGCCAGAATGGAACTGACAAAGGAATAATCCCTCGTTGAGAGTTTTCTCTCTTTCTCCTCTCTTTTTCCCTCCTGCTTAAAAGTCTATGAACATCTGCTTCCCTTGTTTTCCTAAACAAGTCTTTGAAAAACATCAATTCATCCTGCAGGCTTTAGGAAGTTTACTGATCCTATCGGCTTAATAGCACACTGCTACACTCGAAAGAAGGCAGTAGTGCTCTCGACTATTATGTCCCTTTTTAAAGCATGGCAAAGACATCAGGCACTCTAGCACATCCTTAGTACTATATGACAAATTAAATAACGAGATAGTCATGAATTACCAGGACTAGCAAGTATTTTTTTCACCCCAGCGTTACATTTTACTTATTTATTTACATCATCAGAAGGAAATGATTGCTCAGCATCCAGCTGGGCCTTCAGTTGTGCTGTTCAAAGGGAAATCCTTTCAAATGCCAATACAAAGATCAAGGGTTAAGGTCCCAGTTCTGCTCCACTTGCAGATGCTGGAAGTTGCTTATCTCAGGAGATTTTGGCCCATCAAAAACCAGAATATCATAACAAAATCTGTCATTCTCCTAGGAACAGAAAGGCCAAACCTCTGCATTTTGGATTTGCTAAGAATAATGGAATTTGGATTATTCCTGCAAACTGCAATGAATGGTTTGTTTGGGATTACTGGAGAAGGGTGCAAAATAGCGAAAGCACAACACTTGTATTCCTCTTTCTGTCCAAAATTTTAGGCTGGATAATACCGGCCTTGCATTGTGATTTTCTGCCTAAATCCTCCCATAAAGGTAAGATAGGCTGTCACTGTGGAAAGCTGCATTGAAGCTGCAGGAAGACAGGTGCCATATTTCAACCCTTTCTACCTGCTGTTAAGTATAGGAAAATTGAAAATGTATTTTCAGTATGTGTGGTTTGGCAGTTGTGTCTCCTCTTACACTGAGGCTAAAGTGTTCATTTGCCATGAGTTCACAGGAAGCCTTTGTGGAGCAGCCTTTTTTTCAAACAAGACAAGAGAGTCTCCACCTGCACCAGTGAGGGATGGAATTGCTAAGCCTGAAGGAGAATATCTTGATTTTTTTATCTCACAAACAATTATAAACAGACACTGGTGTCAAATAATATAGTCCAGATGATTGTTTAAACTGTCAACAGTAAAGGGAAGCTGTACCCCCACCAAATATCAGTGTTCCATCCAGATGGTCCAAATGATTTCATTTCTATTTGAAAGCTCCACTAAATTAAATATTTTCATTGAGTTTTACATAGCTGTTGTAAATGGCTCAGAGTCCGACCATACAGATGCAATAATTAAAGTAAACATCACTAAAGAAGTTAAGAACATCAATGCCTTAGACACTTGAATACACAGATGTCCCTCAACTTCTCAGGCTCGTTTTGATATCAACCCTATTCTGCTCTGGAATAAGGAAAATTAAGGAATTTGGCTATTAATTTTATATAGAAAAGCACAGACTATTTCAGTCAGGATAAATCTCTTTGTCTGGTAGATCCTGACTTTGTTCTGTTACAATGCTGCGCTGGCATTTTCATACCAGTAGGGATGGAAAGAAGGACAAGACAGAATAAATTTCAGACTGAGGGCTTGTGTGGCTGACTAATAATTGCATATCCTGTTCCTCAGAACCCTTGGAAAGGCTTGTGTAGTTTCAAGCCCACAGTGCAGTAAAACTGACAGCATGTGAGGAGCCGCTGATTCTGTGGGATGCTGACATTTGCTGGAGAGAAATAATGTTATCTATCAAACACCTTTATTTGGTATCACTGGAGATTTGTTGTACTTATTGGTGTTTGGTACATAGTGCTATTTCAAGAAATGATTGATAAACTGACAGACTGAAAGGGAGATGAAGAGAAGAATCACATCACTCCAAAATTAAATTTTCCCATTTTTCCACAAAGACACAGGCATTTTACATGAAATTTAGGTCAATGTTAGACAAAATGCTTTATAACTTCAGATACAAAAGCCAAAATTAAGCCAAACCCCCCTCAAACTGTTTAAAAACAATGAAAATAAATGTTGACAGCAATCTAATTTTGTTAATTCTTTTCCATGCAAAAAGCTGTGAAAATTCATTATAAATTTGTAAATAATTTCAATTAAATTGGCTGGGTTCAGCAAATAAAACACAATTTTTTTCACTCTAGAGTTTGCAGTGCTTAAGCCTATTTTGTGAGATTTTCATAAAAGGAAGCAGTTAATGAGACATCTTGAAAAGGGTTTGGTGTTTGGATTTTCCCTTCATCTCGGACATTGGTTGTAAGAGGTTTTTGCTGCCACACAGTTTCTAGCTAAACATGTTTCCTGTGCAGGTACATGGATGTACAAGAGGCATTATTATGTCCATCTGATAGCAAAGTCCAACAGAGTGTCTGCATATCTCACTGCAGAGTCACACACACAGTTATGAATGGCTGGGTTTAGCCAACTTATTTTGTTTTGAAGAGGTTCCTCTCACTGCAGTGTGTGGAATCTTTGGGTTAGGATGCAGAGCCTTGTTGGAAAATGGGGAAGTTCAACCTCACTTTTTTCTGGTGAGTGGTATTGTAAATTAAAAATGCTCCAAATTCTTGCGAGTAGGCTAAGTCTCAAAAGAGTTCATTACTTTCCAAACTGAGAGCCTTCATTAGTTTTCCTCATCACAGGTTGCATTTCTGAAGAGCACTGTGGTATTCAAATAATATAAATAAATGGCTTTTGAAAGAGAAAGGATAATAAACATTTTAAAAACACATATATAGCATAACACTGTGTACAGTCCTTCTTTATGACCTCTCTTTACACAATTTAAGTGATTTGAAAATTAAGATTCTCGATGAGTCAAACTGAAGCAGATGCCAAAACTATTCAATATCAGTGAAATGCAGTTTAGAGTCAATAGGATTGGCCGTCTAATGACGATTAAGTATGCTATAAATTTAAATCTTTGAACTACTTGTTGAGATTTATTCAGGCAGACAAACAAAGATAACAAAAGTCTTTTGTGTGTTTGTCACTCATTTCCGTTGCTCTGTTGTTGCAGTGTCAAATAATGTCAGTTATTTAAGCACAATTAATGTAATTTTAAATTCTCAACAAATTAAATTATAAAGACTAACAGTCCAAGGAGGGCCCAGCCCATTTTTCTTGTACATTTTCTTTTTCCTTCCAGTTTTGTGGCAAATTTTAAAGCAGTGGAAGGTTAGTTTCAACCTTGATTCTTAAAGAAGCAGTCCATTTCGATTAAAAAATATTTTTATTTTCATTAAGTCATTTCTCCCTGGTTTTGACCAGGTGAATTACATTTTGGAGTATAATTCAGAATTATATAATAATTCTCAGAACATTTAGGAAAACCAGAGAGGAAGAGGTGGTAGATTCCAAGTGTTTCTCCCTTGTGCCAGGATTGTTTGTTTTCCTTTATGATTGTATGTGTTCATTCAGTGCAGGGGGAGCTACCTTTTTAAATGCAGGACTTGGCTGGTTACTAACTTCATTTTAGCAGAATAGCAAGGCAGAGTTTTAAAACAATGCCGCAATGTAAATGACCCCTGAAGGAAAACTGGGGGCTAGATAAGGAATGATACAGTTGTTTTTATCTCCTTAACAAAAGAATGTTAAGTCCTTCATTTAGAAATCTTGAAAATTAATTGAAGACAAAAAGTTCATCTATGTCTAGGCTTGTTTAATTAGACTGGGATTGGGAAAGTTATTCTGTAAAAGCAACTTAAAGCTGGTCTTCTCAAAGAAGTAAAATTAACACCCATTGTGCTAAAATTACGTTGAATTTCATATAATTTAGCAGTAAGGGGGTGAGATATTTTACATTTTGTGAGATCATATCTCAAGATTTAGTACAGCATCTAGAATTTCTTTGCAAGTAATAAAGACAATGATCCATTGTGTACTTCTATTACTAATTATTCTGTAAAGATTGTCTGTTCCAAAAGATAATTAGAAAAGGTGAAATTTGATTCCATTAAACAGAACTCATCTGGAACACAACGAAATTTTGTTATGAAGTAGTAGACTCACTTTGAAGCTAAATAAAAAGCTTTTAAATTTATGGAATAAATAAGATTGTAAAAACTCACACCTTTTTTTTCTCTTTATTCCTGCATGGACAGCATTTAAGAATAATTAGGCTAAAACTGAGTTATATCTGCAAGAAGTCTCAGTTCTTGGTTATTTCAGGAAAAAATAGTGTCTTCTGCTTTTTTACACAGATCAGTCCTTAGTATTTGTGTTGCAGAAGTCAACTGATCAGGCACAAAACACCAGAAACTGAAGTGACCTAAACTTGTAAAGGACCAGACTTCCCAATTCCCCAACCTGGTCTTCCAGCTCTTACTGGGAATAAACCCCAGTGCTGCCCAAAGAAGCCTCATACAAGGCTCACCCCAGGCCAACTCTGGGTTTGAGGAGAAAATTAGGTTGGCTCCAGGTCTTAATGCTTTTTCCAAACTCTCTATAAACTGTAACACGCTTGGCCAAGTGATGATTTAGCAGCGTGAACCTGTCTGCCCAAAAATAGCCTGAGGTCCAGTCAGGAGCTGGAAGACTTAACCACTTTGCCCAGACACTGGAGAAGCCAGAGCTGCTGCATGAAAGGTGTGTTTGAAGTTATGGCTGGTACTGGGTTCAGGTCTTTATTGTCTCATTTGAAGGTCATATGAACCTACTTAATGGCACAGGTCTTATTGTAAAGAAAAGAATGGCCAGAACATATTGGCAACCCATTTCTTTGAGGCTAACCACTAAACACAATGCACCAGGAGATAATACGCTTGGGAAAACTCTTTGGGAAAGTATGTGAAGCTGCTTGAAACCAACTTGCTTCTGCTCACTGGACCAAGTCCAAACATTACAGGCTTGAGTTCGGCTGACTGGAACTTAGAGCTGCTCTTGCAGCGGGATGAAAACGTTTCACTCCACAGCTGTCATGTCCTGTGACAGTCCTTTACAAGATCCTGAGCCCTGCTCACACATCCTGGGAAGAATGGCTGAGAAGGAAGAATACATTAAATACTGCCTGGCCAAGAGGAGCATGAAGATGCAGAAGAGGAACAGAAGCAAATTTCTACACCAAATCCTAACCAGCATGCTCAGCTCCAGTGTTACTTTCACCTGCCTTGACGTCCCCAAATTGGATGTCTGATTGCTATCAGTGAAACAGAGGGCTCAGGAAATATTTCACAAGAGGGCATTTTCATACCAAATTCTAGGAACTTCACACCTGCCTGTCTTGTATGGACACTGACAAATATCTGAGCACGTCCCAACATCCCTGTGGAGAAAGCAAGTGTTGTAATTACCAGCTTATAGAAGGAAAACTAAAATGTAGACAGACCAAGAGAGCTACCCAAAGTTCCATTGATAAGGCCTATGCCTTTCTTGATTCCAGATAAGCATTCTGAGGACATGGTAAATTTCCTCTCAAGGATCACACTTTTAGTGGTTTTACAAAAAAACCCAAGCAGCTCTTTTCCTCACAGTATGCTGAATGGATGTGGGTTTATTTTTTAAGACCAATTCCTATTTTAACAGAAAGTGCCATTGCTAAATTCTGAAATAAAAAAGAATTTCATCACACTGCAACCTAATTACAGTAGATGTTAAGAACACATGTGGCTTTTTGGAGCTTTGTGGAACATTCCCATGAAGAGACACTTAGCAAGTGCAGCTTTGTGTACATTTCACAGAACTCTGCCAGCGTTACTGACTTTTACCCAGGTCTGAGCCTTACTCTAGACTGAAATCACAAAGAAGGGATTAGTAGGGCTACACTGAGGCTGTCTGTCACATAGAAGCTAATTAACTGCTGATTGGACACTGCTAAATCCCCATTTCCTTTGCATTTTACACACCTTCCCCAGAAAAAAAGTCATTCTCATCTAGCAGAAAAATAAAAATTTGCAGTCCAGGGTAGTAATGAAATAAGCCTCTTCTGAACAGAAGTTGTTATATCAATAAGCAACAACAGCGTGTTAATGTTGCATCCTCTTGAAACTGAGTTAATTGCCATGCTCAATTCATCACTTCTAAATATGAACCAAAAATATAAAATTACAACAACAAAAACCCAAGCTGATCTTCAATAAAGCATCTCTTGCTACATTCTTCATAAAGTTTGAAATCTATATGCTATCTGTTGCCTCAACTCAGTAGCATAGGTATAAATCTAGAGCAAGCTGGACATGAGGTACAGACACAGTGAGGGGTATGACTGAGAAAATAAATAGATTTACATTTCAATTTGCATGTTTTGCTTAAATGTATGGTTTATACCAGATTCAAGGCAATCAGAACTACCCTTCCCTTTCACAGAAGCAAGTTTGCACCAAAAAGGGGCTGTTGGGAGATTCTTCCCCACAGGTAGAGCGACAACTCAATAATCCTCCGCTGATACATTTCCAGTAGCTGCCTTGTCTCAAGGCATGTAAGCACTTACTACATGACCTGAATTTAGTTCTTTTCTATTTCCTGAATGTCAGTTTATTATTTTTCACGCATTTTCTAGGTGCTGATTTGAATAGATAAAAGAAAAAATTGTATCCTTCCACATTTTTGGAAATATCATTTTCCTGAAGTTCAAAATATAAAAGAAGAAAATTAAGGAAGTGTGTGGCTATAAAAAATGTTTACTTTAACTGTCTACACTGCTAAGCACTTCAATCAGAACTAGTAATTTTTTCTTTTAGAAATACCAAGCTATAAATTTATTTCCCAGCTGCAAGGAGAAATTGCTGATACATAATATGTCTGATTTTCCAAAGTACTAGGCAGCTACCTTGAGCTGCTGCATGTGCTTCACCCCCTCTGTACATAAGAAGCCCTTTTCTATATGAGCACACATCAAAGGTTTACATCACCCAAGTGAAAGAGAGTTTCAGAGGTGAGAATGGGAAAGTAACAATTTTAAGGACACATCACAAATTACAGTGTTAATCACCAATAAAAGCAAATTGCTGTTGAATAAAGGAAAGTTTCTCCACTGGCAGAGGAGAATGTACCCCTCAGTCTGAATCACAGAGCAAATTGGTTTTGCCACACAGAGTCACACTTTCTGCTGACCCCTTGGTTCTCCAGCCCAAGATTTGAACAGAACTTCAATAGATAATATAAGTTACAGGAGAAAATATATAGGAATTAAATATGAGCATAGGGACCAAATGACAAGGTAAGTAATTCAAACTGAATGCAAAGGTTGGAAATCCAATAAGTGGGAAATTCACTCCCATTTTTGTCATTATTTAACTCCCCTCCACACTACTGAATATCGTAAATGGCTCCTGAAGCCCAAATTACAAAATGACTTCTTTATTATACCAGGAATATTTCTACATTAGCTGTGAAATATATATGAAAGGTGCTCAAAAATCACAGTTCACATGGCCTAGCCAGTTATCCTAGAGCTGGCAATCATGCTAGGGATGCCAGAGATGTACCAAAACCTACACAGCACTTCAACAAGACAATTTCTGAACTGTCCCCCTCAGATTAGATTTCAGCTAATGCCAAATGCAAGTACATGGATGCCTGACATGAAGGTGAAGGAGGAAGAGGGAAGGGAGGGTGCGGTGAGAAAATATCAGCTGCCTTCAGAAATTAGGTATTACACAAAATAAAAGAGCTCAAGTCAGAGGGTCAGGTATCCTCTGCTATTAAGAACAAGCAGATTTAGTCATGGTTCCCAGGCACTCATTAAAGTGAAACTCAATAGTCATTATTTCATTACCAACCCTAACCATCCAATGGATACTCCAGTCCTACCACTGTCAGTTTGCTGGGAGCAATGACAAGATGCCTACTGCAATCTCCAGAGACATGGAGGGTGTGATAGAGGGGAACACAGGAGCAGCCCATGTTTCCTTCATGTTTCCCTTATTTAACAGCTTGGTCCTCAAAGAGCAAAGTAAAACAAAACATAAGTGTTTGAATAAGGAATATGATCCAGTCAATGAGATACCCAACACCTGTATGGCACCTTTAGCAGGACAGTGCTGTGTCTCTCAGGATTGTACACAGAGCTCATTTCTAAGCATCTTAGGAATTTTTTTTTTTTGCATAACCTGATTTTTGTTAAATCTTACTTGTCTCTTACTTGTTACCCACCTTCACTCCATCAGCACTGTCTGTCTAAGAAGGAGGTCTGAGAAGTGAAGAAGCCAAGCTCCCTCCTGTTACTCTTTGTCCTTCAGAAACACCACAGGTGAAATTCTGGCTTTCTTGCAATAAATAGAACACAAAAATCTTGCCAAAATCTTGAATGGCAGAATTTCCCTACCAGGCCATCATCTATAACATCAATGCAGCCTCCCTCTATACACACCCTTCAGAGGACAGGCGTTTTCAGGTGGATTTACAAAAACCAATACCAAAGGTAGGATGGGGAAAGGCTTTCCCAAACATCTGTCTCCAGGGAACGTGATTCCCCTCTACAGATATCCTCCTCACCTCCAGTCTGTTACACTTTGTACTCAAACCCCATTCCTTACCTAAGTGGACATCATGCACCATAAGAACATCACGAACTTTTAGTGTTTACTTTTTGATTCTAAGACCCTTACTCATCTCCCACGGCTGATGTTTCCAAAGGAAAGGATAAATTGACTCTTAAGAACAAAGCCTGCAATGAGAATTACATTTCTTTTAAGTTTTGAGCGCGTGCTGTGCGTTTCTAGTACACACCAAGGAAAAGAAAGCCCACATCTTATTAAGTGGGGTAAATCACTGCTAAAGAGGAAATTATCCCTGTTAGACAACAGGAACAGAATCACTTTTTTGGTGGTTACTTGATTTGTGATTTTTTACATTCTCCATTATTTTTAAAGAGTCTTTCCTTATGCAAACAAGAGCATTCACTGATCAGCACCAGTACGTCTTTGCTTTTGGTATACATTAAGAAAATTAAATGGAATATTCTTAGAAAGACATCTGTGCCTGGGGTGACTCACATTTGATCAATCCCTGTGAACAGTTCTTTTCAGAGGATGTGCAATTATTTGCTCAGTTAGGCTTAAACTTTTTATTTATTTAATCACCCTCCTGTAAAGCTTTGATCTGAGCTTCCAAAACCCATTTTTCTAACCACTTTAGCTACATATTTTAAGTCTTATTTTCTAATCAACTTCAGCCTGTAAAACATGCAATGTTCTACTTAATGCATCCTATTAGGAAATCAAGCTGCTGCATGGATTTTGAGATCTCTCATTTTGCAGCCCCGTGAGCCATTTGGAAGCATCATTAATGTCATTATTCCAGGGGAGAAGGAGAGAACTGGCAGCAGAGTGAGCCCTCTACACGGCTGTCAGCTCTGCCCTTCTAACATTTGCAGAGTGACTCAGAGGTGAATCACAGGTTTCTGCAGGTGTACACCAGGGAGAGCTGGATGATTTCCATGTCACAGTGGTTGCAAATGTTTACTTCATTAGTTCATGGGGTTACTCAGCAGTCCTAGCCAACTCAATTTCTCAATCTTACTGTATGGCAGTTTAAAAAAAATAAAAGAGAGTAGATAGCAGCTTTGAAATTGAAAACACAAGATCAACTGTCAATTTGTAACTAGAAAATCTGAGCAATGGAAGGTGAATGGATTTACTGCCATTAAAAACACATTATGAAATACTTCAAAGCATATCAGTTTTAGATCTATTATGCTCTTCACCATAAGAAAAGGATCCAGTAAAGGATTTTTACTAAAATATTCAGTAAAGAATATTTACTATATTCTTCTTCACAGCAGTACTCTGCACAAGGGATGGCGATCTCTATCCACTGAAAATGCATTTACCACAAGAAACTCACAGTGATGTCTCTACCTAGCAAGTAATTCAATAGCTTCTTCCAAGTGTCCAGATGTTTCCCAACAAGCCTTTGCATGCATGAGAGTAGTCACTTGGGATTTAGAATAGCATTTCCCACTCACTGCTCCTGGTGTGGTTGGAGATTAAACTGGCGTAGCCAAGTCTGCTCCTTATGCTTCAAGTTTACAAAGGACCCAGCTGCCATAGGTAGGAGAAAATTCCTGTATAGAGGACACCAGGCAGCTGTGTGAACTTCTCTGCATTCAATTTCTCTAAACTAGATTGCATAACTCACTTATCTACCCATTTTATTAGTCTATTGCAGTTATTTTGAAGTTTACCATCTTTTAATCTCATGCTAACCTGCTCCCCACAAGACTGTGTTATTGGCAAATGTTATCACTTGACTTCATGTTCCTGCTTTAAGGTTCTTACTGTCTAAATTCTCTCAGGACTGATCCTTGACCTGTGCCCTACTATAAGTGACCTTTTCTGGGCATGAGCTCCCAAATGTTTCCACTGACACAAGATATTTGTTCTTAGATGTATAAACTTTTTTCCCATGGTCTTTCCTAACCTTTTCATTATTTTACCTTGAAGACTATGTTTTGCATAGTTACCACACCCAAAAGATTCTGGAAATCCTGGTGGAATTTTCTCTCTGGTAAAAACCAAGTAAAAGGTTACAACCAAGTCTGTTCATTCCTGTAATTAAAACTGATCAAGCTGTCTGAGACTCACTAGAAATGCAGACAGTAAAACCTAATTTTCCCTTAAACAAGCTTGACCACTTCTATGGGAGAAAAATGCTGGCTAAGAATTGAAGACTGTGAGGAGAAAATGGAGCTAAGAGACACACAAAAGCTGAACGTTCTGTTTATCCCAGATTTCCTTCACATTTTATGCAAACAGCTGACATCTTCAAAAGATCTCATTAGAAAGTACCCAGCCAGAGAGCAGAGTGCTATGTCAGCTATGCACTCAGTGCATGACTACACCAATGACACAGTCTCTTAAGGATGCAGTTTTAACCTCTGAAACACTTCTCTACCTAAACTATGATCTTTGCAAATTAATGGAGAATAACAATGCAAGTTTGTGAGAAGAGAGACACTTAAAACACATGTTCTAAGCACACCCCTATAACACAATGTGCTGTTCTGCATGGTCACATTGAAACTGCAAATGAAATCCAGGGAATCTCTGTGGAGTCAGAGTATGGCAACACAGAATTGGCCGTGTAGTGTTTACTAATAAATCTAGCTGGATTATTCTGGCCAAGGGTGCTACCAGGTGTCATCTACAGAGGAAAAATCTCCACAAACACTTGCAGTTACAACACAGTGGTCTTGGTAACCCTGATTGTCCCTTCCAGTGCTCCACTCCCAAAAGAACAGACTGTGCCCTAAAGCCCCGGGTGGGCAGCAAAGAGCCGAGCTGACAGTTGGCACAGACAGATGGAGGCTGGAGGAGGCAGGATCGCACAGCAGGAGCCTCAGCACCCCTCACCAGGCACCACCAGGCTCTGCAGCACCAGCCAGATTGTACTCTGGGCAGCACAAAGTTTTCTGGACTCAAACACAAGAGCGGTGTTCAGGTTACTAAGGGGAAACCCAGGGAGGGAAAGCCTCCCGCTCTCCTCGGCAGCAAACAGCGCTGTCACAGCTAATCCAGGTGTCTGGGAGCAGCTCTGCCCCAGACACAAGGAAAGGGCAAGGAGAGAGAGGCTCCAGGCATCCTGCATTACATGGTGGAATAGAGGGGTGAGGACACTATACATAAATTTTATATTTACCTGGTCTTTAATTTTTGTATTATTTTAGTAGTTTATGTTCCAGACCCCATTAAAAAAAAAAAAAAATTACAGTCAGGTGAGGCAGGTACTGAATATGATGCAGGCTCACAGTCATAGACTAGCATCTCCCCTTAAACCCATGTTGCTTCTGAGTTAGCAGATAAACCCTGACTTAGCATCCCACCAAGGCAATGATACCTATAAATACCCATTTTCACTCAGCAGCAGCCATCTAAACAGGGTGAAAGACATATTTTTAAATCCCATTAGAAAGAGGTAGTGTCTTAATCAAGTTACCAGCCTAAAACTGGCATCAAATTATTTCCAGATTTTAAATGCAGAGAACAATGGCAAGAGAGGAAAGAAAGACATTTCAAAGTAAAGTATGAAGCTGAAATTATAAGAACACTGTGCTAAGCTGTAAATCACACGGCACTGCAAACCAACTGTTTAGATGTGTTTATTTAAAAGCCATTAGCATGTTATGCTATATTTACTTAAGTAAACTATAAAGATGTTCTCAAAACTAGCATTAGCTATTATGAATCCATTTCTGCCATGAGCACACTGCCCCCAGGGTAAAGGAGCACTAAAACTTACTACAGCTATAAATATCCTGGTTTTCACACGGCCTGATTGAAAACGATGGAGGTGTGCTTGGCATTTGACTTGGAGAAGTCGTGTCAGCTCCCCTCCCTTCCTCCTCCCCATGCTAACAATGTTGTTTGGCAGCTTTTTCATTTTATCTCACCACAGATCTTTGCCAAAACTTGAATCTGCTCCTGACAGATTAACTGCCACTGTTGAAGAAACTGGCTTTTTTTTTTTTTTTCCCTGCAGATACTGATTGAAAGGATAAGCTTGAACGACAATCTTCTCAAATGGCCAGGTCTTGTCTCAGGCCTGGAGTTGGGAAATGAGGACCAATCCAGCTGGAGAGGCTTTAGTTAGTCAGTAACCACACTTCGAATTCAATTATTTGAACAGTACAACAGACTGTGAGACCAGATTCCCAGCTGGTTTTTAACTTATGTTTTCACTTGCACCTGTGCAAAGTGGGCACAAAATACTTCTAATTTGGCAGTTGGGAATTAGACCCCATATTTACATTTGCTTCCTGATTCCTGACTTTATTCATCAGCCAGCATGTGGTACACAAGATGATGAATTATTGTTTAGCTTGTTTTGAAAACACATCACTTGCAAACATACTTTAAAAAGATCTGCAATAATTAGCTGCATTTTATTTTCTATGCTAACTGCACCTTTTTGTGCCTTTTTATGTATACGTGCGTATACAAGTACATTTATATTCAGTTAAATTTAGTCCCTTATGATTAATTTAGGGTCAAAATCAGGTCTGAGTGAACACAACTGTAAAGGTGGAATTCAATATACTTAATTCTGCCTTTTGCCTTAAGAGGAATTTAAGATTTCCAGCATACAAGAACATTTGAATTATTAAATATTTTGCATTAGGAGGGATCTGCTGGGCTCACACTGCTTCCCATCAGGAGGAGTTCCCTCTGTGCAGAGGAGTCCTCACAGAGCCCTCATGCCAATGCTCATCTCAATGAGCAAGGTTGAGAATCTGGCCTATCAAAATGAGCTTTATATAACCAAATGTTCTTCAATGCTTTACCCACATTCAAACTCATCCTCTTCCCACAAACATCACCCTCCCCTCACTTCAGGCTCTCGTTTGACACCTCTCCTAAACTCCCCCATCAGCAACATTGAGGCCCCTCAAGGTCAGGGATCTGTATTTTCTTTGAAGCCTCACAAACAACAATAGCACTGTATAAGTAATAAATAACAGCAACAGTCCTTCTGTAACAAGTGGCATCAGCTTTAACAACTCATACCATAAGTGGTGTTGAGAGTCCACTGCAGGATCTTAACATCAGCTCTGTTGATACAGACAATGAAACTAACTTCAGGTTGGGGAAAGACTGATCAGAATCATTCATCTGGGTTAATATCTGTAAGCTGGGGGTCAGAACATCATTGAAATATCAGTCACAGCACTTAGGGTATTGCTGCCAAAAAAATAGAGAACTGTAATAATGCATAGGAGGTAAGAAATGTATGAGGCCATATGCACCTTTCTCTTGAAATGATATTCCATGCCAAATTTTTTCAAAGTGTCACACCAATGTAGAGAAAGCCTTTGCCCACCTTAATTTATAAGAATAATTAGCACTGAAGTTTCAGTTAGATTTTAATCTGGGAATGAAGTGTGTAAATCTGGAATTCTATGATTGGGACAGTAATCCACCAGAAGTCCACTTTGTTTGGCTGCAATGACTTTGGTACACAGGTTAGTGAATACTGTCCCACAGATGTGCTGGCTGCACTGCTGGCTGGGCGCTCCAAGGTCGTCCCGGTGTGACCTGGGAACAAAAGCCCTGCCCTGTGCCACCTTTCCAACCTGACTGGATGGGCTTGGGGGAGGCTGTAGCAGCAGCTGAGGAGAGGAGAGAGGGCAGATACCCACCCAGCTGCAGAGAGATGGCTGCTGCATCAGAATTACAAGCAGAGAAAAAAGATTTTCCCTTGACTGTATCAATTCTTGTTAGATCCTGTTCCAAGTGGTGTGTATTTATAGGTATACATTTATTTACATAAGTGTGTAGAGTTATATACACACATGAAGTTCAATAAAAATTGTGTGCTATCTCATATATTACCATAATCTAAAAGGGGAGAGGGGGAAAGCTTTTCATCTTCCAAGGTTTTAGCCATTCTCCGAGGCAAACATCATTCCTAACCTTGTCTAAAGTGTGACATTATTGTACAGCTAAGGACATGCCTAAAAATCCTTGAAGGAGTTTGCTTTAAATACTTTGAAATGCACTCTGGTTTTTTTGTTTTGTTTAAGCTGGGATGGACAATTGACTATTGTACAGAGGTAGATTGCATCCACGAGTCGATATCTGTAAAGCAATTTAAAAGGTCACTTTAACAAGTCCAGTAAACGTGAGCATTAGTGATTCTGCAAAAAACCAGACATTACAAGATAAATCAGAGTGTTCTGAAAGTAACTGCTGTTCTTTCTTCTCTGTGCTCCTAAACAACTCCATCCTCATCATATCTGCTCACCTTCCAGCAGCATAATAAGGGATGTGGCTGCAGGTATTTCATCCAGTGTACTTGTTCCTTTATTTTCTTCAAAATTGCTATTATGTGATGATCTTGCCCTGTCTAAAATCAACAAAACCGTGGCAATTTAGTGTAACTTAATATTTGTATACAGAGGGCTATCAAATACAGTAAATCCCAAAACAACTTCATATATTTATTAGATCTTTATAAAATGAACAAACCTGACATTTTTCAAGAGCCGAGTTTTTTGTGGTTTATCGTATGGGATTTGTTCCTTTGAACTACACAACCCCTCACTACAGTCCTATGAAAAGACACTGGAATGATAACATAGCCTTTGCTTTAATCCTTTACAAAATAAATGTTTAAAAGTCTTGCTTATAGCCATCCTCTTAAATGCAGTTGGTACTTATAACAGTGATACCTAAACTGAAACTTTCTGCAAGCATAGCTGCAAAAATATTAATTACTAATATTACTCTAATTACTCATCTTTTATATAGCCTCTGGTTTCCAGAAAGAATAAGAAATGTGACACATGATCAGCACTGCAAGTATTTTTTCAAAGTTGGATTAATTAACATCATCTCAAAACCAGAAAGAACAAAGTTACCAGGTGTGTGGAACATTAATCACGTCACTAGTAATTAGTGCTAGAATACAGAAATTAAAAGACAAAATGAGGCCATAAGAAATTAGTCTAATCCAAATAATTTTACCAGAAATACTGTAAGAAGTAAGATTAAAACTACACAATTTTTTTTTAATGGATAGAAGGATGGGTAGGGAAAGCCTGCCTGTCAGGACCAGATCAACAGAATAAGAATGCTTGAGAAAAACGGCAATGACAGCTGGGAAAACTGCAATAGGTGTGATTTAACTATGTTATAATAACACCAACACAGAGGTGTCCGAGGGCAGGCATAAAGCAGCAATAAACACCCATGAAATACATGGTAAATTTTAACTCATGCAGTCCCTCTGTTATGGGCCTTAAAAATTACAAGCTCAGCAACAGAGCAAAGCACTGGACAGGCTCACAGGGACCGGGGACTGCTAATCAGTGAGATGGATGTAAATCAAGTTTGTCCTCAGAAGGGAAAGTTTGAACAACTGCAGAACAAAATCATTTTGAAGGATCTCCCTCAGCTGCAAATCTATTGCCTATTCCACCAACACCAAGGTATCTCCCCCACAGCTTAAGAACAATAAATATGCTGCAAAATGTCACTCATGCCACAGTCCAACTACACCACAGCAAGCAAACACCTGGGAGAGAATTGTACTGTGACAACAAAAATAAACAAAACAGAGATAGGAAAATAACCATCACAAATCAAACATCATGGGCATATCTTCTGTCATCTGCTCTTTGTGCCTACCTTTGTCAAACATTCTGCTTGTCACTTTTTCACTCTTTTTAACCTGACAGGCCTGCTGCTGACAAGTGGTAGAGGTGAGCTTCCTAAAAAAAATCTGAACTCCGGCACATCTAGGAGAAAATTATTTTATCCTGAAGAATTAGTTTATACATTCTCAATCATTTTGTTTCTCACCATTGCTTATTTTGATATGTGCTTTCCTGTATGGTCAGGCAGGTTCTCAGTCTGAATTATATATGGCAAGGCAATAATTAGGGACCACAAGTACAAAATAAAGAATTCACTTCAAAAGGTGAGTTGTTTTTGAACTTCTCACTAGGGCATACACATCCTGGGTATTCCTACACAGTGATCTTAACCTCAGCAAGTCCAGTTATACCCAAGCATGTGAACTGGGAACAGATTTTTCAAAGCACAAGAGAACCAACCTTTCAGGTTCTCAAATAGTTCACAACCTGATCTCTGCAAATGTATTCCTATGAATGAATGTTATCTCAATGCATATAAATAGATTTCAACTTAAAGAGAGATTGCAAAGCTGACTGTTTGCTCTGCATTATTTGTTGTACTTCATTAGTCACCTAAACCCCATGCATCTGAGCATAATTTACAGCAGACAGGGTTTAGGATGAGCAGTGAAGCAAGGTTGTTCTCTGAAGGCCAGGGATATGGAATCAGGAATAAAACTGATTCCTTTTGCTAGTATGAGACCATCTTTTTCCTCCCTGACACATAAAGGTTTAATTTCCAACAAAAGTCTAGCTTTTCATCATTTAGACTCTGAGTCAAGAAAGCCCTAAAATTTACTGAGTAAGAGTGAAATGGTATCCTTAAACATTTGGCTAAATCAGGTCTTCTGTGTCTATATTGTAACACAGCTTTTATCAAAGAAACTAAAAATAAAATCCCCACAAGTAAAAGAGATCTTTTCTTCACTTGTGGCTTATTGGTTTTCAGCAGATAACCGCTTGGTTCCAATGTTAATTTAAAAGAAAAAAGGCTCAGATACAATCAGCGTAAAAGCAATTAGCCAAATTATTTAATGGATTAATATAAATTACATTGTTTAATTACAAGATCAAACAAAATAATGCTAGTTTCAATTAGAGCAATTCAAACCCGTGGTGAAGGAAGAAAACCAACTGATTTTTTGAATGCTGCCATCCAACTCTCTCCCAGAAAGGTTAAATTAACTACATGAAGACATAAAAATTTACAGTAATGACAAATCACTATATAAATACTTTTGAATACAATTTTTTAGCTGTTCAGTAATTTGGATTTTACAGCCTAAACTTGCAATAATCATAATAAGGTGCATAGAGATATGGGGGCAAAAGAGGCAGGGAAAGATGTAATCCCATATCAGAACCAGATGTTGTCTGGTTCCTGCACAAAGACAGTCCTCTCCATGTAGAAGCTTTTATGCCACTTAGCTTTAAAACTCTACATTAGTGTTGGACTTGTAACCAGCCCACCCCACTGACCTTTTCTGCCGCCCCTCTTTCCCCACACTGCACTGTCCTCCTCATGGACCTAATACACAGAAATATGGGTGCTCATTTTCAGGTATTGTCCACCAAGTGTGTTATCTCCAGCTCTAACTCCTTATCTTAACCATCCTTGTGTTTGTTCTTCTCCAGTTTCTGTATCAATTAATGTCCCCTCACTGACCTGCTCTTATTGGCTCTTACCTTTGTAATTGTTATACAGTGTGTCTCATTGCATGAAAAATGCTACGAACTGAGGTCTTTTATTAAGGCTATGCTTCATGAGGGAAAGATCAAATTTTCTGCAGCCTAAACTATCATAGTCCAGCAAAATGCACGTCCCCAGTTGGTGTGCATGCCCCACTGGCACTCCAGGGCACATTTCCATGAGGGGTTCAGACAACAGTTTTGCTGCCAATACCATCCCAGCTGAGTGAGCTGCTTCTTCTTGCCTATATCCATGTGCCCTTCCCTGCTGTGGGTCTGCACACCACTTCTCCTGCCTGAATGGAACCATCACCAGCTGCACACAACCTGTGTGCCAGCCCAGCTTCTCTCCCAGGACCTGGAGTAGCTGCAGCGATGAGAAGGAGCAAGGCACCAGCTGGGGTTCAGGGCTCTTCCCTGCTCCCCCTCTCACCAAGGACTGTCTCTGCCCTCTAAGCAAAAGTACTGCCAGAGCCATCGACATCTGAGCTGCAGAAACCTCATGAGGAGCGTGACTCTGCCTGCACCCAGAACAAGGGATTCTGCCTTTAGGCTGTGCAGAAAGAAGCACCTGACTGTTTGATTAGTATTTTGTGTGCTGCTTTGAAGCGCTCTGCAGAGCCCGGGTCCTTGGCCCAGCACAGCTTGCTTCCTACCCTTTCAACATTACAGCACCGGTTGTTCCATCACAACCTGTCCTCCCACCCAGTAACTAGGGATGCAAAAGGAATCCCAGTGCAACCCAGGCTAAAAATGAACATGCCCATCATAAGAAGAAGCTTAAATCATTACCTGCCTAATGCATTTGTAGAAAAGAACAATTGTAGGACATGAAGCGTTACATATACATAACGAGCAGCATGACCTTCACTATGGTCCTGCTTGTTAAAATTAAGGATACCATCTCAGAAATCTCACATCTTGTACCCAAAAAAACTTTCAAAACATGGGTAGAGGAAGAAGGAGAGCAAAGAACAGCTCTGGCCAAGCAGATAGAGGCCACCAGAGCCAGGTCCAGGCCTCTGACAGCCAGCACCCAACTGCTTGGCACCGACATCGCAAAGCACACAGGCTTAACAAGTTGGATTTCCCTCTACAGATAACAGCAACCCAGATAAAAAATGGAGGTAACCCTCTACTGAGAATTCTTGTTCACCAAGATGTAGCAAAATGCCAAGCACCACATGTTTTCAACACTGCTTTCCGATGCATTCTGAGAAATATCTTCCTTTAAAGCCACCATCTGTATAAGCACTGCAGGTTGACAGCAATGTTGCTTTGACAAGGGTTGGCACTGCAGTTCAGGTGAGCACTGAATTCCCTCCTCATTTTGAAGGCATTTATGATTCTTTTAATGGGTCTTGGAGCCTATCAGGGGTTGTTCATCAGAACTCTGTTTCATACAGGAAGCTTTAGGCTTCATGGGCTGCATGTGAAACGAACACAAAAAGTGGTTAAAATGTAAATGCGTAATTTGACTACAGGAATCAGTAGAGATGTTTCTCCATTCAGCTTGTGGCTTGAAAACTTCATATCAAGATTGTTAAACTTGTGTAAAATATGATCAGTCAAATATATTTAAAACAACAAAGTCTCAAATATAAAGAATCATTTCCCCTCTATCCAGTGTTCATTATTTGGGCTTCTGTTTGGAGGGGGAAGCTGGGGTGCTGGATGCAAGGGGGGTGGTATGTGTGTGCAAGAGAGAAATCAGAAATAGAGCAAGTAAAACATCTCCAGCCAGACTAAGCCAACAGGAATTATGCTCACTTGCTCCTGTGAATCTGTATGTTGTGTTGGTTTTGCTCAACTGTTTGTATCCACAACAATGTGAGGATGTTGCTCTACAGAAATCCCTGCACATCCAGGACCAGGGGAGTGCTGCTGGTTTCAGCTCCTGAACTCTGCAGGCAAAAAAATCTCAAGCTTGAGCTCGCTGCAGCTCTAATTAAAAATGAAGTATGGATGACTCATTTCACTGCTTATTGTTAATGGCTAAGCTACTGGAAGAAGCCCTACCAGAGCTCCTCCAGACCCAACAGCCTCGTGCTGCTCTAGCAGGGAGTGCATTTTGTTGAGATCTGGAGTTCTGGTCACAGGTTAACAAGGACCATTGAGGGTCCTATAGCCAGAAAAATTATTTGCAATATATCAAAACAGAGATCTATGCTGGGAGAGGCAAGGGGGAAATCAACACACATATACAGTGTAATTACAGAAATTTCTTCTTGCATGGGACAATATTTTCATGCAGTGCTTTTAGCCCAGAGGCAAAGGACAGTTTCCACTGCAGTGAAAATTGAAAGTAACAGAAGTAGGTTTGCATAGATGTTTATTTTTGTGCCATGCTCAACCCAAAATGAGCAGGACTTACTGGATCTGATACTCACGTTCACTGTAACCCCTTTATCTTTGCTGCTAAACTCAGAGAAAATGATATTTAATGCAGTTATGTTCCAAATATTTCACCACTATATATCACTGTGGATCCTGGTTTTGCTGGCACTCCTTATTTCAGCTTCCTACCAAAGCTGAGAAAGTTTTACTATTATCAAAGGTTATACTATTATAAAAGCATGATTTTGTCTTACATCTGCAGTGCTGTTACCTGAGCTAACAGTAAGGGAGCTTGTTCCACATATCAGAAACAACACAACAGCACTCGTACAGACCTCCACATGTGCTACTCTAGTTTAAATTCACCCTCTCCAGCAACCCAGGAATAGCTCTCAAGAAAGGCAACTCTACAGTGGACAGTCAAGCCAGCTCATTTACTCTCAGCTTCATTGTCTCTAGGCTGCAGTACACCATGGACAGTGCAGACCTTCATCACACACAGATACAACCTCATCTTGTCGAGAATGCACATAACTGCACTGGGGAATGCTTGCAGCACACAGTTTAAGGTTTCTTTATGTCATAATGACATTGATAAATGAGTTTACAGTAAATAAAGTTTCCTTCATGTATCTGGTTTCCTTAGGTATTCATTCATCTAGAGTGACTTGTGTTTTATACATCAAGTATTCTTTATTTTAAAAAAATGCCAAGAACAATGATTCAGTATCTGACATTTCATCACTGTCATACTTCAATGTTATGAACTGCTATTAGCAAATACATTAGTCCATTTATATTTTATATTCTACTTCTCCTAAAGGTTTTAAAGATATTTTGGTAACACTGTCCCCTTCATAGATGGTATTGCTTGAGAGAGAAAACATTTCTAACATGATCAAGAGTTACAGAGTAGGCTATCTATAGCAGAACCTATTGTATTAACAAGACAAGATTTGTTTTAAGTTCAATGGAGAAAAGACACCTTTGAATTTGAGAAGTTAAAGGGTGTTGCATTACCTAGGCACAATAGGGTAAGTTAATGATGAAGTTTCAGTTTTAACTTGGAAACTGCTGGGTTTTGTAGGCTTCAGCCTGTCACTAATAGGTATATTTTAACGAGATACATGGGGATTTAGGGGAACAACTCCCATTATTGTTAATGGGATTCACACAGCTAAATCCCTGTGCTGGAAATGTTTCTTGTAATATGTCTTTAATATAGCCTCTGTGTGTGTGCACACACATGTATGTGTGTGTCTAGTTAATGGTTAAATGTATAAATAGGAACATTAGACTTCCAAGTGTTACTGTTTCATTCCATGGTGTATAACTAAAGTGGAAGTAAAATACAAGTCCTGAAAGTGTGACTTTTTGACAGCAGTGGGTAAACCTGCTCTGAATATTTGGCAGGAACAGGGACATCACATCAGTCACGCACCTGTGGGCTCACAGGGGTGAGGTCTGCATCCCTCCTGCACTTTGCTGTGTATTAAGGCAGGGTGATGTTTGTACAGTCACTCTTCCAGCTGGATCCCAGGCTGCTGAAAATCTAGTCAGTGATACTTGGGAGCAATGTGCATTGAACTGGAGAGGAAATCTATTAAATGGCTGTGTCCTGCCGACCTGTCCCTGAGCAGCTGCGGGCGCCTTGGGCAGCGGCCCATGTGCAACCTGGATTGCTCCTGGGAGAAAGCTGGGCCTGTGCCCTGCAGAGCTGGTTTACCTGCACATGGCTACTACAGCAGCAGCAAATGAATTGCAACAGCTCTGTAAAGAGTTTTCTGAATAAAAGAGAGTTTAATTTTAGAAACATGAAGTACTCTCATATTATTACCCACCAGGTGGTAGGCGATACATGCAGGAAGCAGTCAACCTGAAAGAGACGCCACAAGAAAAGAAGCATGATTATCTGAGGGGCCAAGCAGCACCTTGAAACAGAGCAAACACATTGCATCAAAAGGAGTGGCCACCAGGATGCTAGATTTTCAGAAGTACACCTGAGGGCACAGCAGAGCTGAGACTTGAATCGGTACAGAGAGCTGAACATTGAGGGATGAAAAGAAAACCAGAAAGTTAAAACTTTTTTTCCTTGCCATTTAATCAGTGAAAAAGAATTAGGAGCAAGTCAAACTCAGTGTCAAAAATAACATCTAAAACGCTGGAACATCAGATAGAGGTATTTGATGAGAAGCATCAACCAAAACAGAATGAAACTTTGCAGAGGGAATAAGGGTTATGGGTGGGGGAAAAAAGAGAGCAGAAATTTTATAGTCATAGTGGAAAGCAGTGGCATGCACATGTAAAGATTCACAGGAAAAAGATGTGTTATCCAGTGGAAACATGCCTCCACACAAAGAGGACAGCTGAACAAGCCCCCAGATTTGGAAAGCAATTTGGAAAGACAAGTACTAGAGCATGAGGAGGATGTACTTTCTGGAAGAGGTAAGACCCTATAAATAAAAGTTTCATACTATAGAACATGGAAGGCAAAAGAAAGACAATGTATTCCTGTAGTGAAGGTGGAAAACAGAACTCTATGTCCCAGTGACAGAGACATCCAAGAAAGAATATGCAAATGAACATGCACTGATTATGTTCACAGAGATTTCCAGTGATAATTAAAACATCTACTGAGGTCTGGAGCCCATTAAAAAAAACCCAAAAGGATATGTGACCTGAAGATGAGGCTATTGCCCATGCTGCTGGCATATTTGTGACTATTGCATGACCAGAACTTGCTTTCATCTGTATGAGACAAGTGGTAATTTAATTCCTGAAGCACTGATAGGCATCAGTCTTAGGACTAAACAATGGGGTCAGGGAAGAATATTCATCTACATACAGAAGAGGAAAAGAAAATAAACAGTATTTCTGGTTTACAGTGACTGTCCCACTGCGAACATGGGACTATCAAACAATGACCAGGCTGAAAGGCATGAAAGACATTTGGTCATTTTTAGAGAGATCCAACTCTCAGGCACTCTGAACACCTCTCTGAATCAGGTACCCTCCAGAGAATTTAAAATGTAAATTGAATCTAGATTAAGAGAAGGTTTTTATCGCTATTTTTAGAGCAACTAGCTCTGGCACCAGTCCTGAGAGATGCTTCTGATTGTTGGTGTGGTACAAACAAATGAAAAAGAAATTGTTTTAAAATAAACCAGGTACCTACTGACCTAAAAGATTGCCTTTATCGCTCCAATTTGTCTGATTTTTAATGCTGAAAGTGAGAAAGGGTCATTCATTGTGGCTGTAAAACCAGCAAAGCAGGACTCAAGCCTAGACCTGCCATAACACCTGTGTAAGTGACCCACCTTCTGGGTGGGATAAAATATTCCCACTTCTCCACAGGTGCTCCCCTAGTCTGCATAATTTATTAAATATGAACTGAATAAAGAAAGAAGTTACTCTACAGCCTGATGGTTAGGGCAGCGACACAGAAAGAAACACGTTCAATTCCTGACACAAACACAGCCATTTAACCTGCAGCTCCTGGGCTGGCTGGGTGTGCTGGCCAGAGCCTGTCCTGTGGCAGCAGAAACTGCTACAGGACCTTGGTTGTGCCACCTGCCAATGATTCCAACAATTACTGGAATGACAAGTGTTCTCCAGCAGCCTGAATTTATTTTGATGATGCATGCACTTAGTACAAAGGTTAACAAAATAGATTCAGACCTGTCCAAAGCTATCATCAAAGTGAAGGTATTTTGACCCCTCAAAGTAAAAAAGATTCACTCTTATTTTACTTCACTGGTTCCTTCTGCAAACTTCAGTTTTGATTTGAATGCCATATTCATTTTGATAACAGATCACTCTTCTACTTCCATATCTCACTGCCAAATGGGACTCACCTGTTATCTCTGATTGCAGGCAATTCGAACTTAAAGCAGGCCTGTCTATCACCTAGTGTTTTAACAGCTGATTAATTAGGGCTACAGGGATCCTGTGGAGAGCTTTATCTGAAGAGCGGCTCAACCATTAGTAGAAGAAACTTCCTTGTACACTCCTAGCTCAGATAACAAAGTAAGATAATAGTTCACAATCCTCCTCCAGCTAATACAAATAGAGGCACTCCCTCTTATCCTAACACATGAGTCAAACCAATCCTCATGATATAGTACTATAGCTCTAAATTCTCCAATGTTTCTGAAAATGAATATCAGACAACATGACATATTGTTAACCAAAGTGTTACTAATAAGGATAAATTGCTTCTCTTCCTATCTCCTTCTGGTTTTTTATTATCTTTCTCTTTTTTCCCTTTTCCCCCCCCCCCTTTTTAATTAACATTGAAAGTAGCCAGTTCCTAAAGAAATATGATGCATAGTGGTCCTGTTCCCATTTTGGGCTACCATTGCCAAATAATGAATTTTGTCTTTGCCTTGCAAATACATTAACTAACTTGCTCCTTAGTATTCTTTCAGATGATGATTGGTGATCTAGAGCATAAGAAATTAACCATTTTTCAGTGTTTATTCCCCTAAATTTGTTTCATCTACATTTCTGCTTCACACCCATGAATTGTCCTTATCTTTTCCTATGAATTTGGAACCCAAATAAGGCAGATCCATACATCCAATGCATCAATATGGAGAGCTCAGTTGTGCAAGGCAGTGTAATGCTCTTGAAGCCAATACACAGGTTGGTTATGTTGGTTGCAACATTGATTAAACAAATTACTGTGAAGATTTGCCTGTCAAGCATGAATGAAACACTGGATCAGTGGCAACATGCATCAGGAATTCTTTAAAGCCTTGGCTTCCAGAAGATGGCTTCCCTAAAAATCCACTACTAGCCAGCCTCACTGAAGGCAATTATCCAGGAAAGTGAGCATTTTGTCAAAACAGACCTGTAGACTCATACAGACTCAACATCCTGCTGCTGCCTAGAGGAGCTTTAATTCCAGTTAAAAAACAAACAAATGAAACAACAAAAACCCACTCCTGACTTCTTATCCCATCCAAAAAAAGAAAAACCAACAACCAATATCAAAAAAACAAGGAACGAAAGAGCTGTAACTCTGCAAAGGCTTTTTCTTTTCTTTTGCTTTTAATAGAGAGCCTGCATGAGGAACACAGCATTTGCCCATTTCTGATATTGCAGCCCATCAGCAACAAAAGAAGTATTTCTAGCAAGCTCAGTATAAAATCTCATTGGCCATGGCCATAAAATCATCTCTCATTATCTCATTATCATTTACAATTTCAATGCGGGTTTTCTATGGAACATTTCCAAATTCCATCTGGATTGGCTGGGTTTCAAATGGCTGAAACTACGTGGTGTTTCTTCAGGACGCAGTCCCATTTAACTGAATCAACCCAATGCACTTACAGATGTTACTCATTCTCTAGGTAGGTAGGTTGGTATTTTGCAGGCTTTTGAAGGTAAAAGAAGGCATCAAAAGACTTGAAGGCACTGCCACCTTCACCCAAAAACCTAAATTGAGATTAATATACCATTAAATCTTTGCCATCAGGAAGATATTGCTGCGTCACAAGAAAAGATAGTCAAGGAGTGAACTTCCTGCAGAAGTCAACTTCAAAGGAGAGAAGGAATGAATGCATCTATATCCTTGATAAGACATCTACGTTTTTCGAAGTGCTGCATACTGAATGCCAGGACTTTTGATCTATTTCATACATATTTTACCAATTAAAGGAATGTCATATTAATCTTTTCCAAACAACCTTGCAATATCCATCTGTTTGAATGATTTCTCAAGAAGAAGATTAGGGATTTTAATGCCTGATTCACATATGTTACTGAAGGCATTAAACCTGGCAAGTTGAAGCAAGTGTAGAATTGCCAGCCAGGCTGAAGGAAGGAGGCTGGTTTAGACCTCACTCTCAGAGCCCAATAACACCACCACTGTGATTCACTTGTTACTTTCACAGGCACAGGTCTATTTTTTTCCCACATACAACAATGATGAATAAAGCACCAGCAAAACTCAAATTCCAGAGAATTTACTTTCTGCCTAAGATCCCAGCCAGGTGTTTCCCACAGTTAAGTACCCCTGGCCCAGAGGTCCTCAGCAGGGAGCAGCACAGTCACAGGGTGCTGGGCAGCATTTAAATTAATGTTTCTTCATGTGGGGCAAAATCCTGTCCTCATGGATCAACACAGCCTTAACCTGGATCATCCTCCAAAGTGTGCAACGTGATTGAAATCATATTTTACCTGATCTGTGGCCGTTATATATCTCAGTGAAACACAGAGATCCAGCAGGACAAAAATGCAATTCCTTTGTCTTTTTCAAGGGAAAAGACCTTGCGTATATTTTAGTGCCTTGGAAAATGCCTTTTGGCAGAATCTGCGCCAGGACTAATGACATATGGTATCTTTCCTAGATTTGCAAGTTGAAAAGAGAACGAGAAGACCCCTTTCATTACAGCATAATAGCACGCCTGTGACAGTTCAATAGCTGTAATGAAACATGACAGCCCAGGTCTGCTCCCAGTGATGTTTCCAGCCAGAGTCTGAATTGCACACTTTGGAACATGTGTCAAGTCACACCTAAATGCAAAATTCCTATACATTTAGGGGGAGGGGGATAATCTTAATTTTCATATTTTGTAATGATCAGCCATTTTCAAATCACCAGTTTCCACAAAAAGTTGGAAATGGTTATTTGTTCTAAAATAAACATGTTTTTTCCCTTATTGTCTTGGGATACTTAAAAACATTTTCCTGAGACCTGGCCCTGTAATCTGTGGCAGTGATCATTATACTTAAACAAAGAGCAGAACATGCAGTCACAGTCAAATAAAAAGACTAAAAAAAGCAGTATGGACATGTCTCCTGTCCAACTGGAGAGTCTGAGTCCAAATCTGGCTGCTGAAACCTGTCTTTAGGTGTGCTTCTTATGCATGTAAAATGCAAATATTTCCAGTGTCATGCAGTTTAATAGTATACACATGTATCAAAAAACCAAAATGCAAATTGGGATCCTCTTCTCAGTATCCTAAATTTAGATCCTCTTCACCTGACTGGCACAGTTTACATGGATTTACAATACTTTCTTTATACCAGCCAAGGCTTCTGACTATGAGTGACCAGTTTGTTTTACATGGAATCACTTTCCTTGATATTTAAATATTGTGACCTAGGTCAACCAAAAGTCACAAAATTTCCCTACTACTCTTAAGACCTACAATGACAGATTCTCTTTTGTTAATGTCTGCTTAGAAACTAAAATGGTGAAAAATTCACCACTTTCATTGCAGGAAAGCTCAGACTGTCATGCTAAGACATGACTCCAGAAGTTATAACTTAAAGAGAAACATTAAGTACTTCTAATAACTCAGAGAGAAAAATACCCATGGCTGATGACACTGACTGTGCAGCCACTGGTGCACATGTACAGGCAAAAATGCATCTCAAGTCTCATGCAGACATATGAGATAAATCCTGCAGAAACAGAGCAGGGTTGTATGTGATGAAAGACAAAGCAAACTCCTTCAGCTTGGCTCCCAAAACACTGGGTTGGAGCCCAGACTTTGATGCTTCCTGGTTAAGAAGTGAAAATGCTAAACAAACAAATAAACAAACCCCCTATAGATTAGCAGGACTGCTGTAAGTTAACACATTTCAAATTGCTTGTAAGCGACGGGGTTCTTCCATGCTGCAAGCAAACTGTACACACAGAGTGGACAGAGTCCAAATTCACCCATTTGCCAGCCTTCATCTTCACTGTTAACTTTAATTAACAAAACAAAGGCTTCATCTAGTATTTCTCAAAAGTTGATTTTTCTTTAAAAAAGAAAAAAAATCTCTTTGTCCTCATTTTTTCCTCTCTCCACTCAAACCTTTTTAATACTCCTGTGGTGGCACTAATAGGATTCCATTATCTGACACATAGTGAGTCATCACAAAGAAACAGAAAACCTTGCTTCCCTATGCAGGAGTCAAGTACCTGCTCCTTTGTAAGGTCTCAGCAAAAAGGTCTCTGTTCAACTTAATTCCTCTCTTTACTGCCATGTTATAAAAATAGGGGCGCTTGAAAATGAGTATATAAATACACGGTGCACAAACAGTCAACAAAAGTCAGATAAACAGAAAAGATATAGCTGGTTGCATTTTTCATTGCAAAGTCCACACCAGTGGGTCAAAGGTTCAAGGGCTATAGTAATTTTCTGAAACTTTCTAGCATGTGCTTTGATATTGTCCTCAGCCTGGATCTGTGATTTGACCATAAAAAGATGAGGACCTTGGACAATTTGGCTTTGCACTTATGCTGTAAAATGTACTTAAAGCTGAACACAGAAAGTGAAATTAGGCAAGAATTATTCAATTTAGAAATAACTTGTATAAACCCATTGAAATGCAAGCTCTGGAAAATGCAAACAAAGTACATATAATTTTAACCATTATTGTACTAATAGGGTCAAATTCTAATCTCAGCGACCTGGGTCCTTCTGCTTTGATCTCTTAAAGGATTGTACACATCTGCCTAAGAATGGACTCAATAATTATATGTTAGCTGTGAGCAAAATCAGTCACAGTGAAAACAAACACCTGTGCTGTTCTCAATTGATGGCTCACATATTCAAAAGTATTTTACATCTTTTAGTTTCAATGCTAAACTTCCTGTAAATTTGGAGTGATAGTGCTGAAGACAATGGGGATTTCTATTGTTGTAATGAAGGACAGAATCTGTCCACAGAGATACATTTTTAATAAAATCTTCAAACAGTCATTTTAAGTGAATTTCACAATGTCTTTACTCAAAAAATGAGCTGTTCACTAACTGAAAGTAACAACCAAAAAGAAAAGTTAAGGGATAAAAAAAAGGTTGAAACTGTAGGGACTGGGATATTTAATCATTGATAGCACTGGCTGAATTGTAAAGAGGCTCAAAAGAAGGTGTATGTGAATGGAGATGTCAGATTAGCTTTCCTACTGGTTGGGATTTCAATAACTGACAGTAGATAAGATACAATTAGTATTCATATATTGAGGCCAGAGATTTGGAACCAGTTTTCAAAGTATTGTCTGGCCTTGAAAAAGTATGAGCTGGTTTATTAAATTTTTTAAAAATATATATTTTAATAAAATGCACTTTGCTTCACGAGAGAAGGAAAAGTGCTGGATGATTGTCTTAATGTTTCAAACACCAGAAAACCAGCTGAGAAGCAAATGATTTTTGAGAGTCCTGGAAACTGCACGACTGATCTATCAAGACTTCCACTGTACTTGAAAGGTCCATGGGTCACAACCGCAGGAAGTCACATTTTGAGACCCAGCTATGAAGTTATTCGAATGGCCCGAAGATATATCCCACATCAAATGGCTGACCTCCTGCACTTGCATACTGCAGGTCAGCTTACATTTTTTAGCCAGAGGCCCTTGCTGATTCCCTTTCATAATACCCTGGAACAAAGAAACACACTCTCAACTTTCTGGGAAGTCTCCCTGGGTTACCTAGAACTCAGCTTGGCAGAACCGAGCCCAGCAGCTCCTACAAACAAGTGCATCCCTTTCAAATGCAGGCAATAACAGGGTAATGCAAATGCTGCTTCCCAGCATTTTAGAGACTGCTCAAAACAATTTCTCCAAGTGGAGTTTCTGACTGCCTTTAACAACTTTTGTCCCAAATTCGGCATCGCAAAAGCACTTCAGAGTTTTTGGCTTTGAAGAAGTAAAATGATGACCTGCATAAACACTCTGCTAAAAAGCTCTCAGCTCACCCTTATGTCCCTTGCAGGAGGTCTGCAATGGTCTTACCAGCAGAACTTGCAGTAACACAGGCAGCTGTCTAAAGACAATTTAATTTGTAACATTTCTGATTAAACAGAAAACTCTGCCACTAAATGTTGTATGCACCACAGAGTAAATCAATTAGAAGTGATTAGTGAAATGTTAGAGCTTCATTTACTTTTCAAATTTCTTTGGTCTATTCAGAAATGTTCACTACTGTGAAAAATGATACTGAAAGTTTATGTAACATACATTTGATGAAAAATTACAGAATTAAAAAAAAAAAAATCTGTGGAACTTCTAATGCTACCTTCCACTTGTGCACTATAGCCCTGCTGTATCAGTGTTTTAGCTACATTAATAAGTGGGACAACATTCTCCAGCCTAACATCCACATAACTGAATACTTGCAGAGCACCGGATTCTACAACATGAAAAAATATCATGAGTGGTTTAAAACAGTCATCAAAATTATTATTCATTTATACTATTCATTAGTGTTCTCCTGTATTAATTTCAGTCTACATTAAACAATGATTTTTTTGCCTCTCAAATTAAATCATAATAACCTATGTGATTCTGTTAACTGCTGAGAACAGAACAGCAAAATGTATCATCAAATACAGAAAATATAAATACTTTATGATCGTGTACCCAAAGCTTTCAAAAGTCCACAGCCGGTTGATTTTTTTTGTTTAGTAGGAAGAATAAACTTTAGGGATTTTTTTCTATTTTTTGTTTGTTTGGAATGAGATTATGTAGTCTGTATCTAATATATTAAAGCTTCACAGTTTAGTATTCACATTTTTGGGCCATCTACTCTCCTGCCTGAGTCAGATTTAAAGAAAAAAAAATGAAAATAATAAGAGGGAGGGATTTATCTATAGAGACACTATCAACAAGTAGAACAAAAAAGAAACTAAAAGCAACCAAGAAAGACACAAATCCAAAAGACCAGAGAACCTGTAAATACTAAATTAGCATTCAGACAAAACTGGTTTTTAGGGCATTAAAACACTGCCTCATAAAGACGAACAAAACCAATACACAAGAACCATATTTTATTTAATTTTAATTTCATCTATTCTGCATGAAAATTAGGTCAGTTGCTACAGAATTACAAAGACACTACAGCACGTAAAAGCTAAGCTTTCCTGTTTCATATAAATGGACTGATATGAATATAAATTGTATTTTCTCTGAGTTTATTACATTTATTTTTCTCTTACATAGGGCAGTTATGAACAAACTGAATTTGTCTCCTCTGGCTCTTAGCGAGGACACTGAGAGAGAGCGAAACTACACTCCTGAGGCACAGACATTTGTTACTGGGCTTTCTTTTATCCCCCTGGAAAAGTTTTAGGTTCACTTTTCAAATGTAATTTTTTTTCAGTTTGGGATTGTTGTTTTTTTCTTTCCTTCTTTCTCCAAATATGAATCAAAAAAGTTGTTGCAGTTCATTTCAGAAGACCCTAAGGTCCCTGCGCTGCTTTGAGCTCAGGGACCCCCGGGCACCTTCACAAGAGGATACAGTAGCTGATTCCAGAGAAGATTTCATCCCCCTCTGAAGCACAGCATCTCAACAGTGAAAAAGCACCAACTTCATGACAGCAAAATAAACCTCAGGTTCCCAGTAAGGAAAGACACTTGCCAACTACAGAAAAGTTAAAGAAACCCTGCGAGCTGAGTCCAAGCATTGGGAAGAGCTTCCAGTTCAAGTCACTGACCCATTGACATCATTTGTTTGGAAAGTGTTTGTTTTCCAAACGCTGCCTGAAAATATCAGGTTTTTATTAGCAGAGACTAAAATCCCATGAAAACAATTACTTAGAAAAAAGGTCACAAGTGTGCAGGTTTAGTGAAAATAATGCTGGTGGCACTGTGGTGCTGCTTGTAAACACCTTGTCCCTGAGCAGAGGCTGCAGCAGGCAGCTCCCAGCCAAAGCAGTGCACTTGCTGCCACAGGGACATCCTCCAGGGAGCATCCAGCAAGGCTCACCACTGCAAACTGCTTGCACATATCAAATGAGAGAAATTTTTCTGGTTATTTCAAGCTGTAAAAAGAAAAAAAAAAAGAACAAAAATCGGCCTGCACTCAAATCTATACTCACACCTAGGAAAAAGAAGGACTGAAAAGAACTCTCTGTATGTGTGTACACACACACATGTTAGCTATTAAAAATATGGGTGTGCTTAGCAGCTGAATAGACCTCTTCTATTTGGAGTATTTTTTAAATACAATTCCCAAAGCTTAGTCCACATCATTAATGCCGTGAAAAGTGAGGCTACTGTGTGGCTTCAAAGCATAATCTTTTTTCAGAAGAGTAGACATCTGCCGCATTCATTTTACTGCAGAGGTTTTTATAGAAAGAAATTAAATAGGAGAGAGCCATGTAGGGGGAAGGGGTTTTTTTAATGTAGAGGAAAGAGTTCTGCCCTCACGTTAACATAATAGGCATCAGTAAAAGAGCACTGGGACAAGCAAGCTGGGCTTTGCTCTCCACTTTGGTGGGTCAGATGGGTGGGTCAGGAGAGTTGTTTGGGTGCTGTGGCCAGGCTGCAGCCCTGGGAACCACCACTCTGCTCCTCTCCTGCAGTGCCTCTGTGCCCGAGAACTCTGGGTTAAGGAAAACCATTAACCCAAAACATTTTTATTAACTAGTTTCACATGGGGATAAGTGGACCTGGAAGCAATCACATGCATTGGGAGGCTGGTGATCTGAGAAGAACAATACACAGGTAACCAACATTCTGCACAGAGCTGCAACTTTTTTGTCTGCTTCCTCAACAGCCAGGACAAGGCACACAAATGTACAGTATGAGAAGGCTTCAGCTGCAGTCTTCTCATCTTCCTTTTCTCATTGTCCCCTGGTTAGACTCTGAGTGGTTTAGGGCAGCCTGTTGACCATCCCAGAGCCCGAGGAGGGCTCAGCTGGGTGCCCCATTGCAGCCACAGCGAGGGCAGTGTCAGGGCCTCATCCCTCTGCCCTGCTGCCATGAGGCACCTCCTGTGGATGTTACCAGGATTTAACACTTAGGATGCAGCTGTTACTCAGCCAAGGCAGATATATGCTTATCAAAGTATCTGAGCTACTGTGCTTAGAGCCACTGACAGACTTCTATTGTTGTGCTGATTACAAACTGACGTGCAGGAGGGAAGGCACTGCAGCTGCCCATGCGTAAAAGGGAATTTTCTCAGGGATACACCGACAGGACATCCTTCCACTGCTTTTCCCCACACATCATTTGTCACTCAGCTCTATTGCACAAGTCTGCTGTAGCTGGGGTTTCCAAAAACAACATTCCAGAAGACTTCATCATCCTGGACTAGAAAGCAAAAATGAATTCATGGTTTTCCTTAGCCCTAAAATTCAATATACCCAAGAATATACTCAAGAAGGTGATGATTATTAATTTCAGAGTCACGTAATATAATCAGATACCTGAAAAACATGTGGGAAGGTAGAACCAAAGTGGCTTTTCAGGAGAGGAAACAGGTATAGAAATTCACCTTAAAATGCTTTTGAGGTTACTGCAGACCAGGAAAGGATGGGTTGTTCTCTATGATCCAGCAGCCCTACCAGAAAATAATAGCAGTTGCAGTAAAGAAAGGGACACCTTAAACCTTTGGGAACAAAACCTGATGGGGTGACACCAGCAAAGTACTGGTGTACAAACCTGTACAAAACCTGATTATTGTGGAGCCTCCACTACCACGTGGCTTCCAGAGAGTACAGATAAGCAGCAGCCAGGAACAATGTGAACACATTTGTCTCCTTTGAGGCTGATGGACAAACCAGATGTCTTCAACATGATAATGCTGCTACTCCACACATCACACCTTAGATTCACACTATTGCTTTCTATCAGGTACCACATGGGAGACTCCACAGTCACACAGTGTGCCTCACAAAGACACGCTGCTAACCTGGAGAAATTTAACTTGTTGCAGCCAGCTGGGTCTCAGGAGAAGCAAGATACGAAGTTTTTAATTGCTTTAAATATTTTGATGTTAGCAAGATATGTTTTAAAATAACTCTTTCCAGGAGAAAGATACTTGCCAGTATGCTGTGACTATGATTTCTGTACCAAAAAACCCCAAACCCCAACAAAACCCCAACAATCCCTTGGATTATTTTGCCTCCTTGAGAACAAGTTGCAGCTCAAGCATTTACCTGACAATAGATGATGTAATTTCTCTTATATCAACAGTAAGATGTTGAGATTCAAAGTCAGCTACAACTTGATTGATAATGTTTGAAAGGCACAAAACTGACAGTGCAAATACTCTGTGTTCAGAAAGCTGAGGTAGAGAACAATAAGTGGAAAACAAATAGAAAGAAAATTGAGCTGCAGAAAAAGTTACAACACAGTCACTGCTCCAGCTATAATACAGCAAAATGATGAGCAGAAATATATCACTACCATGAAAATATTACCCCCAGTTCAGAATTAACTTGAATTAAACTTCTTGAATTAACCAATATTGCCCTCAAAAGAAAAAAAAAAAAGTGGTATATACTTTAATACCAGGTAAATACTGAATTTCTTTATCATCTTGCTTCCAGAGTAAGGCTCAGATTTCCAGATCTTTTACTGTGACTCTTACAGACAGATTTCCAAAACAGCTGTGTGTTAGTTATGTAGGGTGAGACATATTGAAAAGTTGGTGCTGATTACATGATATTGAAATGACAAACTTTTGAAATAGAAAAAAAGGAACGTGCTTTTCTATTAGGACTCTCTCAAAGGGAGCATTAGCATCCATTGATGTGCTTCACTATCACTTTCTCTGTTAGAGTCTACTGCCTGCTCTAAGATAACATGCACCCCACTTCTTTAGTCAAGCAACACCCCTTTAATTTTCATTTCAGTCTTTTACATCAAAACAAAAACTGCATCTTATTGTAACTAATATAATTTATTTATACTTGATATCATTTGAAAAAGTGATAACACACCAACAGCTCAAGCATGAAGCATTTTTAATTCTTCAGATGAAGTGACAGATGATTATCAAATAACATTTCCTTAATATTTAAATAATAACTAAAAAGAATTGGTTGCTTTTAAAAAGTATATGAAACATAAAATAGAATTTTTTATCTTCCCTTTTGTGGTTTGGAAGATACCTGGAGTGACAGGTCACAGAGTCATAGAAACTTGAGCAATCAGTCCATCTCTCTGTGTGGAACATTTTCTGCCATGTATTGCTCATTTCTTGCCAACACTCTTACCAGTCACTGTTTTCGTTATTGCTTTGTGTTTATCCATCTCCTAACTCATTACTCTCCTTGACAAGCCCTTTCTTGCTCAATAATTTTCTTCCCCCTCTCACTACCATCTACTAGTGACAAAAATTTTCTAAACATTAAAGTCCAGTAAGTTGGGTTTTAATTACTCAATCTGCTTTTCAAACATTTGCAGTTTGCTCAGGTGTGCTGACACTAAAAAAAAATAAAATAAAATAAAATTCAAACATCTAGTACAGTAATTCTGAAATTAGGCATCATGACCCAAATGGGGCCACCCACAGGAAGAAAATGCAATGGAAAGACAAAGAGGAAAAAATTAGGTAAAAGTCATCAATGCCAGGTAGGAAAACCTGGAAACTGCCTATGTACCGTAATTCCCATGGCCAGAACACCCATATCCTCATGTTCAAGGTGTGCATTAGCTTTTTTTTTTCAATCCTATTGTTTAATATTGGCTTGATAAAGTATAATATTTTCACCAGGAAAACCCTTATGTCCTGACAGTTGGATCTAAAATGTTCTTCTGAGGCCTATTCAAACTTTTGGCACATACTTCAGTTCTGTCAGGCCTCTCATGTGTCTGAAAAGATTTTTTTTCAAGTTTGCTTATTGCTTACAAAATTTAGCAATCATGCTGCTGCTTCAGTGGCATCATAGTAAGAACAGACTGTGGGGGTTTGTTTTTGCAGAGAAGGACTGGGTGGGGAGCTGGTTTTGGTTAATAGAAGATTTGGCTGGGAGCATTTTGCTTTGGCGTTTTTCCAGCAGAAAAGATGCCATTTGTGATCTGACAACAGGGTTTCTCTTGACCAATGGCTCCTCCCATAAGTAACAATAAGCCATGACTGTTTTATTTCCAGCTAAGTTCCGAGGAGTTTTTCTCTGCCACCAAAGAGAGGGAAATGACAGCACGTGTAAGTGCAGGGAATTCAATCTACTGGAAACGTGGTTTGGATTATCCAATTTGTAGATGAAAATTGAATTACTATATGGGTGATAAAATAAAATTTTATGCAAGTGTTCATCCCTTATGAAGTGGAAGATACTTAAAAACCTTTTAATGTGGCAGAACTGATGAGATTTTGGCTACAGAACAACCAGTTTCTGAAGCTGCACAAATTCCAGAATTGTCTTTCTTGGTAATGTCAAAGACATAGAACAGCACTATCTTTCCTTTACTTCAGTCCTTGTAGCTAGAGTAAGTCACAGGTCAACAGAATTCTGAAAAAATTAAATGTTTATTTTAATATATGTCTATTATTAACCCCCTTTGATCTCCATGCAGACAGTGCCTGTTGCCTAGAATGAGAATTAATATTATCTAAGTGTAGAGGTAATACTTTTACTGTAAAAATGCATTGAATAAAGGTCATCACTTGAGCATACCAGTTTGAAGCACGAGTTTGGCAAGTTGGAGAAGGAAGAAAGAACCAGCTTAAGCCAGTGGAAATTAGCATTTCTGTTGTTTTTAATGTTGGTGATTGGTTCTGAAATACCAGTTTGCACAAATTTCTCTATCATTTGTCCACCCAGTTTACAGATGTTGTGATCCATAAAACCCCTGGGAATGTAAGAAACAAGAAACTAAAAATAATCCCCATCTCCCCAAAAATCCATGAAAAAAGGGGCAAGAAAAGAAATTAAACATAATACTAAAACATTTTTCTCTCAGAATGAATAGGAAAAGGATGTTTAGAGAAATATTCAAAATCATGTTACTTCTGCTACACTTCATTTTTAAAATGCTCTCTGTGACTGCCTAAGTTCCTTTGACAGAAATGCTTATTTCCACACTTACTGTATCAGACAAGAGAAATCCCTACATATGGTGAACCTTTCTCCTTTAACACAAATTTAGTAGTGGACCTTAATACTGTGCCGTTATTAAAAAAAAATTGTGATTGTGCATTAAAAGGTCATGCTCATTTTCTAAGCTTTCCCTGTAGAAAACATGAATTCCTACTATATCTGCACTGTAACTTGAGGGCTGCATTCACTACAATTTTCTGAGCTGTGGGGCTATAATCTTCCTTTTTGTTTACTTGTCAACAATATTAATGCTTTCTATTTTCAGCACTTTACTCTTTTCCCAGTCTGAAGATATGTCAAGAGGCAAAAAAGCACACTTAGGACTTGACTGTGTAATGCAGCTTCATCTTTAGGCATATTTATCATTATTCAGAGGTTAAGAATCTGTACTTATTTCATAAACATACCAGTATATGCTAACTAAATTATACATGGTACGTGTCTTACATTTAAATAGAAACTAAAATTTTCTATCAAGAAGTGAATGGGCAGTAAAAATATTTTCCATCCATTAGGCTCTTTCCACATGATTTTTCCAAGCCTCACGGGACCCCCAGATTTGGTATTGCTAAACCAGGTAATCACAAAAATGCTGAAAGATAGTTCTGATGGAGAATTCTATTGTAGGGTACAAAGAATGCTGAAGCCCATTAGTGTGATCGGTGGTCTTATTGCTCTCTCTATAAGTCTGAAAATATTTCACATGAGCTGAGTGAAAAGTTTCCACTAATCACTGTCAGCAACAGAAGCCAATTCCCATAACAGACTATTAATTTATACTGTACTCCACTTTGTTCATGAGTGTGGTATCTCATGACATTAGTCAGAAAAAAAAATACTAATTTAAGATCCAAGATTTTTTGCTGTACTCCTTTACAACATCAGCATTTCACTATTGGCAATATAATTCATAACTCAGAAATGCCAGCAGTCCTTCCTTTGGCAAGGTCCTCATCTTTCCTAGATCTTTATCAAATAGTATTAAAACAAGTTGAACTCTTGGCGACATCTTTTGGAACTCTTGGAAATTTTAGCACTTCCCAATCAAAGGGTCCAGATATCTGACACACCATAATGCTTCAGGGCTACTTCTTGAACTGTGATACCTCACAGAACATGATACTGGCATTTGGTCACAATGTCTTTTTTTGATATTTAAGATTGACACTTGCTGCAATTACCCTTTCTGCAAGATTCTGCTCCAGAGATGCGCAGCCTCTCAAATTACTGACAGCCCTGCCACAAACCTGACTTTGTTCTCTTAACCAACTACTCCCCATGGCATTTCATTAAAGGGACATTTTGACTGAAAGCAGTCTTGCCAAATACCTTTCTACTCATAAATTGGTTTGTCATTCCACTTCTGGCTGTCTTTGTTGAATGACATGCAGATTTGGAAGTAATCCAATTAACAAGTGGAGCAATTAATATCACAAAATATCTTCATGCTAACTTTGAGATAAAGGGTTAAGCATTTTCCAGGGACATGAGATCTAAACAACATGTTAACAATTCTTACATTTATGCAGCCTCTTCCACCACAGCTCTCTCAGCATCATCAAAAACCGTGAGTTGTTGCCAGTCATTGTTTCTCATTGAATCCTCCTGGGAACTCTAAAGGAATTTTGCATCTACACTCAGCTCAAAACTTATTTGTATGGAATACAGAGATAGTAGTCTCATCTGCCTTAAAATGAAACACTGGTTTAACAAGTCACAGAAACAAGGAAAGACAAGCTTATGACAAGGGACCTTAATTTTTCTCTTATTTTTTTCTGTTGGTGATCAGTTCTGAAACACCAGTTGCACAAATTTCTACCACTTTTTGAAATATTACACTTCAACTCTTGAGAAGAGTAGAGAATATTATGCAGACATCTTGACTGAGTTCATTATCAGTCCAGTGTGTTTAATATAAGAATTCCTCTATTCTGAAAGAATGGTCCAAATAACAAAGCAAGTTTCCTCCCACTGACTTTTCTGGAAGCCAAAGTCAAGTAAAATATTAGTTGTGATAATTTTACAAAAGAAAGATTTTTGATTATTGAAATGTCTTCCCAGGGCAATTTTGTGCTTTCCTTGCTGCTATGATAAGCATCAGGGGAGAAAAAAATATTCAGCTCCTTACAGAGGAGAAACTGTGTCATACCCACCTTTTAAAAGTGAGTCTTCCAGGATCAAAGCAGAACACAGTAAAAGCTTTAGAAAAACTGTGCTGTTTTACATCAGGGCTGAATTTAGCTCCACATCTTTGGCTAAGACTTTAAAAGGTAGCAAAAGAGAATGAAAAACAAGGACAACACAAGGTCACTATGATGGAATGAAAATAACTGATGAAAACTTGCTTTTTATCTTTCCAAGTGTTCAAAAATTGTTGTTTAGTTAGTCAAAATGCTAATTTTAGCTATAGGGTGAGAAAAAAGGAGTATAAGAAGGTAGTGGCTCAACAGAACTGTGTGTTTGAGCAGAGGCTAAAGGACAAACTCTCAAGAAAATCAGCTAAACAAAAAGGAATCATTAAACCAGTTGACTGCCCTAACTGTGGCTCCACTCACTTCTGCCCTAGATAATCACTTCTAGATGTGTTATTTTCCATTTGTCCCAGCTGGCATTCAGTGTGTTTGGATGGTTAATTTATTGGCAAATATATAAGAGATACTTTTGGGGGCTGCTTGTTTCTATCACGAATTCTAACTTCTAGTATCAGCAGCACACAAAACAAATTACTGCATCCCAGGATATGGACTTACGCTTGACCACTTGATGCCAGTTGACACACTTGTTAAAGTACTCAGTAGGTCTCCAATGACCTATTGTATGTCCTGAAAGGCATTCCTGCTGACAATCAGTCTGCATTTCATCCCACTGCCAAAAGGGATGGGCAGAGTAGGGTTTATTTACCAGAGAGATGTTCTCTCACTTTCACATGTTCCTAGAACAAATAGCATATCTGTACTTCTTAACATTAAATATTTGGACTTGACTATTTCCTTTCATTCCAACTGAATTTACATTGAGGCCTGGAAATGCCAAACCCCAGCTTGGTCTCATGAACAGCTGTGAGTGGGATCAGAAGTGACACTGCTTGAAACCTCACAAAGGCAGAAAAACACTTTTCTGAGATTTGCAGTTCAGTAGTTTCTTACTAATGAAACTTGAAAAAGCACCTGTGAGCATAAGTGCCAACCCAGCTGAGAAAAGCACCACAACTCCCCACTAAAACCCAAATGAAACAAGTCTCTTAACTGAATGTCCTGTTAGTAGAGCTAAAGGGAAGCCTCAGACTGGTTGTGAAAATTTCCTTTCTCCTGTCTCCGCTAAACTTCAAGCTTCCTTATAAGCTTCTCAACACTTACAAGAACATTATGAAAAACAAAGAGAAGGATTGCTGTTCTTGGATTACTTGGACATAAATACTAGTCAAGATTATGTTGATTTATCCAGACTACTCTTACAGATCCCTGCTAATGCAATATCCCTCACTTTGAAATCTAGTTACAGTCAAAGAGTAATACTCAAACCATCCAGAGGTCCTCAATCTTTTTCTAGGCATCCTCTTCCTTCTACTGGAAAATGAGGTCTAAAAGGCACAGTGCTACTCTTCAGCTCTAGATTATATAAACTGCAAAAGTGCTTGAAAGCTGTTTCAAAGACTCTTGTGGGATGTTCATAGCTGTAGTGCCTTCATCACTGTAAGACTCCTGTAAAATGGCAAGTGAGGGTGGAACCTGTAGAGGCGTTTATGTGCCTGACTACATCTCAACTTTCCTCTGTATTTCTTTGTGCAATTTTGTCTACTATGCATCTTCTAGGTTTAACTGCAAACAGCTGCTTGCCCACTGAATTGGCCTCGTGGCTGTGCATTTCAATGGGTTATGCCTCCAGCAAAAATAAAAATCTAAATATAGAGGAGTCCCACCCTGAAGAAACAGTAAAGAAATCAGACAAATATACCCTGAGTTGCAGAACACTTGGCACCAATATATGTAAAAGAAGAATGAACTCCAGTTCACTTGCAGACAAATCCTACTGCCTTGGCACAGTCAGTCTGACAGCTAGAGCAGTACTACGACAGAGCATAAATCAGATCTTAATCATTTCATCCCTTTTTTCGGAGGAGCACAGCTGGTAGGATCAGAGCACACCAACTGGGACATGCCATTTGATCACTTCTATTTCCTAAAGCTTGACGTTGAAAGGGAACCTTAGACCATTGGCTATGTCTGAGTGAGTAAATCCTTTAACACTGAGGCCAGCCGATGAAGAGCAGCCCCCCTCCACACTATTGACTGCCCTGCCCTCTGAAACAGGAGAGCCATGGCCAAAGGGCTTGTTGGTGATGGCTCCTGTGCCACCTCCACACCTTGTGGATGGGTCATGAGCCAAAGGCATTTTAACACAGTAGAGAAGGTCATGTACCAGTGCTCAAACAACAGCATGGGAATAACCTCCGAGAATTGCTTCCCAATTACCGTGTGCCATTATATTTCATACAGTTACCACAGAACTGGACATATCAACCAGAAACAAAATATAAATACCCAAGTGAAAAAATCTAGTAGTTTAAAAAATCTAATCGTTTCTCCTTTCACTTTGCTGATTGAGGTCTTTAAGGTAGTTACAGCATAGCATTTTATTCAGCCTTAAATACCATGGCCTCCTTACTTGGTGTTCAATATCTTTTTGGGTGCAGAACCCTGAAAGTACCAACTTATCATCAGCCCAACCAATATTCAGTACCTAGAGCAAAAAAATCAACTTCTATTCACAATGTGCCATTTTTAAAAATATAATCCCCTTTCTACCACATTGCATTGGAACATGTATTTAATTGATCCCACTCTCTGACCACTGTGTAGGATTCGCTGCTAGGAGGAAATAAAAGAGTATAATGAAGAAGAAACATCAGAAATGATACTTAATAATTTTTGCTCTATCTTCAGAAAGAAACAAACCAACACCAATCTTCCATTATTTTGCCCAGGAGGGATAACTGAGGTATCAGCTTGTTTTTACCGCTGTAATCCTGAGCACTGACAGAACATTAACGATCTTCCTGACTTCCAAAACCCTGTCAATATTCCCATGTATAAGCACATCCTATTTTGGGGGTCTGCTTTATGCTGAACAAAGACAAAAATACCAGTGCTTTTGTGTGTACTACACAACAGATGTTTTTCCTCATCTCTGTCCAGTAACACAGCTATGCCACAGTGTTGCTCTTCATAAAAAAACCCCACATTTTTAACTTTCTTATTGTCCTTTCACATGGCTTTATCCTGGATGCTTTAGTGGCTGTTATCAACTTTCTACACTTCGTAACTTCTGAACTATATCAATTGTTGTTAGTGTCCCTTTTCCTATTCATTATAAATTGCTTTTTTATTTCTAATCTCTGCTTTCACTTCAACGTTGAGCTAGAAAAGGCTTTTAGGCTTTTTACTTGGCTACAGAGTCATGGATTTTTGGACTATCTAGTGTACCTGTACTTTATAAGAACCTTCAATTTTCAGCCACACTTCTCACGCTCTTATGTCTTTGTGGAAATTATATCACATTCTTCCCCTTTTTGCTGTATATAAAGTTTGCTACAGGTTTTAACAGTTGTCCTTACAGAATCATTTCTTATGGCTAAATAGCTTCAGGCTTGGAGTGGTTGCTCTGCAGATGTTATTTTTATACTCTCAGAATAACCTGACTCGTACCACTAGTTCCTGTCACCCACCTCCAGTGCTAGCAGGGTCACCAGCTCAGTGTCTCATCACCGTCTACCAGCAGAACTGATTTATCGCCAAGATGTCACAAAATCCTGCTGAAAAAAGCCTTACCTAAGATCAGGGTAACATAGGACTGTCTGTAAGCACATTTACACATGGCAAGATTCTGTTAATGCCCCACCTTTAAAATAAAACAAGTCATGCTAATGTCAAACTTGAATCCAATAAAGAGCAGACTCTTTCTGCACCGTTGGTATTTATGAGACACCGCAGAATCATAGAATGGTCGGGGTTGGAAGGGACACGGAATCATCAGAGTGTCACAGAATGGCTGGGGAGGTAGGGGCCTTAAGGACCATCTGGTTCCAACCCCATGTTGGAATGCAGGGAATACCCAGCAACATAATCTCTAAATTCAAGTCAGAGAAAAGTCCAGAAGAAAATTGTGTTCTCTGGAGCTCGGGATGAGCTATGTTTCCAAACATCTCTTCTCTCTGCAAGAAAACAGATTCTGCTTGGGAGCACCTGTGAGCAGCAGTGTTGGTGGAGAGCACCCTGAAATCCAGATCTGAATTTAGAATCCTGAGACCTTCAATTTTAAAGTCACTTAGAGGAAAATGGACAATTATTGATTTTATGAGGCCCTTGGGAAAAGTTCAGAAAGTGTGAGGTTATATTTGAAAATTGTTGGCAAACAAAAAAAGGTGCCTTAAATTGCCTCTTCAGTTCACAGAAATAATAGGCTTCAGCAGAGTTAAGATGCTACGAGTTTTCAAAGTGTCACTGAAAAAAAATAATGGAAAATGCTCAAAATGTTGGCACATCCTTGTAGCTCAGAGTGTGGTATATGACTATTGTCACTTCTATGCACTAATTACAGAGAATGGAAAAGGGCAGCAATAAATAAATCTAGATGGGGAAATGTCATCCAGTTAACTCAACTCTGTAGCCTTCTAATTCACAGGAAACATTTTATTTCTGGGTCACAATGGTTACTGCTACAACACATTTTATATGCTGGGAGTTTTTACAGCAGAGGGAGTTCTTACATTACATCTTTTCCTGACATTTTCTGACACAGATTTTCTTTCCCCTATAGAAGATGTGTAGCATAAACACAGAAACCTAGAAAATTAGGAAAACTTTATTGACTTTTCAACTCAGAAAGTGTCAGGTTTACAGGTGCATGTTCATGACTTGTGTTGCTCTTATATTTATCATGAGCACCCAGTGAGGGAGAGGAGCAAAATATTTAGTACAGAACCACATCACTAAAATCTGCTTAAGATTCAAGAGGGGAACAATTGAAAAGTACTCAGCAGCCAAGTATCCTGTACCATTCATTTTCTGACTGTTGGACTTAACCTAAATATCTTCATCTTATTATCTTGCTTTGGATGACATCAGCTCACAGCTTTGTAAATTAAAGACATGCAAAATTACCAAACAGCTCATATTTTGTGTGTAGCACACCCAAACCTTTCAACATTGCTCAAACCTCACAGCTGATTACCAGGACTAAAAACTCTTGTGGCACTGGTGGGACAATCCATGCACAACCATCCCTTCACCACATTAATGCAGAGCATCAACCTCTGCTGCTCCACCAGCAAATCTGCCTGGTTTTATTCCCCATTTACTGGACTATCTACCAAAAAGGAACAGGAGAGATGAGGAACCCAACCCACATTTCATCCCACATGGCTCTACTGATCTTTCTGATGGACAATGTGCCAAGTCTCAGATATGATGGGAAAGGTGAGTCAAGTTCCAGCCTTCCCCCTGCAGCTTGCACAGACTCCTGTACACCTTGCCCTGCTTTAGGGCTGATGGTCATGAATTTTTGCACTTATGTGTTGTTCTGTCAAGCTGCTGAGGGCTTCCCAAGACAGTGAGAGACAGAAAATGTAAATAGGGATTTACAAAAGTCAAGAACTCGGCCTAAATTAAACAGAATCTCACAGGTAAAGTAAGACTCTAGTTAGGCTTGGCAATTTTATCCCTGGTGAATCTGAAACGTGTTGCAAAAAAAAGAAAAAAAAAAAAAAAGGACAGATTTAAATTGAGTATTTCCTCCTTTTCCTGACCAAAAAAGTCATTGATATCATACATATATGTTTTAACACAGTAAAAGATACATTGAAATGCAGACAGTTGAGTTCCATTCAGTTCCAAAGTTGCATCCAGTTGCCTGCAGATAATTGTCACAATATTAGCCTTTTCAATTTCACAGAAGAGTGATAAAGTATCTCTTCAGTGTCTGAAACTGGTTTACATGTGTGTACAAGGAAAAGAGAATAAAAATGCAGCTAAAACAACATCATTATTATCACTGTAATATTTGACAAGAGTAATTTTAGGGCACTGTTCCAGAACCTGAGAATTCACAGGCCATTTACAATCATTAAGGAATGGAGGGTAATAAGACACCTGCTGGAGTTAAGTGGTGGGAAAGGATGTGCATCTGACCAGGACAGACAACATCTCTGTGGAAGCAGCAAAAGGAGATATCTTTTCAATCAAATTTGCATAGTCTTCTATTCTAACCAGCGTGGCCCACTTTCCTCTCAAAAATAAACTGATGGGATGTCCTGGAGAGAAAGGGCTTTACTAGGCTGTATGCAGCAAATACTAAATTTTCTCAGCCTACATCTAGAGAACTGGAAAACAAATCTTAATTGGGGAGTTTTGTAGGGGATTTTTTATTTCATATCTTCCTTAGGAAAAAGAAACACTTTTAGGAAATAGGAATTGAGACGCTGAGTTTAAAATATGCCAGGCCAGAAGTCCTGTTAAGAACTACCAACAAGAGAACATATTTGAAACTGTTTTGAGTCCACTAGCTTCCCTATTTTATTTCCCCAAAACATTTCATTCCTTCTGTCCTTAAGCTTTATAAATTCTGGCCTTGGATCAAGCACAGCAGAACTGCAGATCTACTACATTATGATCCCATAAAAAAATCAACCCCCAAGACCCCTCCAAAATGACTTGCTCACTCCCCAAATTCCCCTTTCGATGGCAAAAGTAGATTATATTTAGCCTAGGTTCCATTAAAAATTGCCTGTCTTTAAACAAGGTGCTGGTTTTTATTCTTTCTGTCTTCAGTTATATAAGACTTCACTGCTGTCTTCACTATGATAACACTCCAACAGTCTAAAAAATACATTTCAGGTGTTCAACATGAAGGAGGTTGTGTGAGTTTAACCTTCCTTGGGATCCTTGTGAGCTTTTTGTATTTAATACTTGTTTTATCTGAAGCCTGTGGAGGTTCTAAAATATTAGAAGACACACTTTCTGAGAACTACCTTTCTAGTAGCCTGAAGATATAGCCTTGATGTTGGGCAACAAAGTTATTCTCTGTAATCCCCTTGATGTTGTAAATGAAAAAGAGGATGGAGCTAACATCATCTGAACTTTGGGCAAACCATTTGCTCAAAAGCACCATCAAAGAACCAAGCCCTGCCAAAAAGACGGGAAAAAAAAAACTTAAAAAAAAATTTCCCAAAGCATACACAAAATGAAATTGGTGCAAATTAACTTCATTGTATTTGGAGACCCATACAAAACAAAACCCACCACAGTCTATAAAGGAAAGTCAGAGAAGACAAGGATTGAAGTTGTAGCTTCACAGTAGCTATCTTTTAACAGCTTTCCTTTTTCCAACACTTTAACCTAAAAAAAACTTCCCATTGTTATGCCCCTATTCAACCTCCATTCGAAGTCATTCACTATGCATTAATTACCACTTTCTTCAATGCACCGGGAAGCTCCCAAACATGCTCCTGTTTTCAAAGAGGCACACTTCCATGGATCAGCTTTTTATATGCAGAGCCTGCTGAATTTTTTTCCTCTGCAGACTTTGAGATTCCCCTAAATTTTGCATACTGTAACTGTTCAGAAAGGGAGGGGTGAAAAGACAAAAGGCAGATTTCATGCTTCCAGAACAGTTGTTTGCATCTCTTTCATTTTTCTTTCCAGCTGTGAGAGGCAGCAGAAGGTTCTTTAGCAGGTGTCCTGCCTGCCCTATGGTAATTTTTAACTTTCCTTCACTTACTTTTATGTCTGTTGCATTTGTGGAGGTATTTTCTCTCTTCCTGCTTTATTGCTGTTTTTCCTTTCTTTTTTTTTTTCTTCCCTTAAAAAAATCTGTATTTTCCCTACTATGTCATTCTGTTCAGCTCTGAACTCAGATTATAAAAGTGAGCAAGGCATAAATGTTCAGAAGTCCCAATATATAAATAAAATCTCAACTGTTTCCTATTCATGCCACAGACTTTCATCACTGCTAAACCACACAAGTGCCGCGCAGACACAACTGACAACATGACAGACAAAACCATCTCTGATATCAAACCCCAGCATCCACCCCTTAACCCTAAATCATAGAAGCCCTCTCCTGTTAGCCTGTCCCAGTCTCTGCAGAGAAGTTGTTGTAAGGACTCCCCTGGGCTGAATGAGTGAAAGAAATTAAACATTTACATAAGTCTTTGCAAGGCTTCACTAAAAGTAGTTATTATTTAAGTGATCAAAAATATATTTGTATTTAAAGCGAATGAAGTATTTTCCAGGGACAAGATAGTTTTGATTCTATGTACTGATTTTAGTTTTATTTGCAAAGCCTCTACCCTTATGACAACAAAAGTAAGATAAAGGAAATGAGAGACAATTATATGAATCACAGAGAGCTATGAACCTTTTTTAGAAATTCAGACACCTCCATGAGAGGGAGTTGTTTTCAGATTTGAAAGAAGAAACTCATTGCAAAGCACAGGCCTACATATTTCTGGTACAATATCCTTACAATACAATTCTTAGTGTGCAAACATACAATGATCATCAACACTCAAAATGCATTTTGATAAAAACCCTGCAGAAATTTTTGTAGACTGATTCTACACATTTTATTCTGTAAGCCAAACAACAACAGAAGACTTGAAGCTAAAAAAGAAGGACTGCTACTGATGTTGTCAAGGCTAAAAGGTCACTGTTGTCTCCACAGCGTTATGGCCAGGGTAGTTTGAATAATCACATCACAGTGCAAAAGCTCCTGTCCTCACCCTGTACAAAAGCCTCGTTCACTGAAAGTCACACAGGTGATTTTTAACAGATATGGATGCATTTTAATAATTCTCAGCATTGCTGCTACAGCCAGTAAGTATTGTAAGAACAACATAACTTATATTTAAATGATAGCAGGATAATACCAAGAATTATCTTATTTGACTATATTTCTTTTATTCAATACAAAAATAAGTATCTTATATAGTATAGTGTCTTTGCAATAAAAATATTTTCTTTTAAGGGGTAAGATTTTAAAGGGTACCTTCCTGCCATTTAAAGGCTAGAATTAAATAAAAATTAAAAAATGGAGGGAGTAAAAAGGTCAACATTTTTAACTGCTTAGCTCTGGATTATTAATTTAAAAATCACATCAAGTTTCTAGTTTATTTTTGCAACATTTTACAATGGCAACCTGCTGCTTAAAGAAATGTTTCCTACCTTTTCCTGCAGTGAAAGTAGTATCCAAGAAAGAATAAATGAGGAAGCAAGTGGCAAGAGAGGTCTTATAAGAGAAAAGTTGTCTTTCTCCTGAAGGGAAGGTAAAAAAAGGGAAAGAAAAAAAAAGGAAAGCTCTAGTTCAATCAATACAGTTCAAGTGCAAAGAACCATTCACAGAAGAAAATATTTCTATAATGGAAATACAACCATTTTTAATTATTGATTTTTAATGGCATCCTGATAGAAAAATAGGAAAAAATATTTGTTGTCTCACTGATTATTTTTATAAGAGTTGAACAGACATATTTCTGAAATGGCTTCTTTTTCATTTTCATAAATAATTCAAGTACATACTGAAATTTAAGCCCCAGCCCTTGTACAAATATTAGAGAATGCCTTATCCTCCTCTGCTTTTTAAGTCTTTCCCACAAGTTTTTTTTTTGTTAATTTGTTTCCCCTGCTACAAATGTGTGTTCACATCAAGTAGGGGGTATAGATTTAGAAGCAGTAAAGCTGAGATGACACAGTGCCCGTGTCCTCCTGCAGGATCAGAGCTGGATGAAGCCCCATCCATTGTGCACAGGACTCCAGGGCCATCCCTTCTGACTGACCACAAGCACCTGTGAAAGCTGCAGGGCTAATCCCTTAAAGACTGTTGAATGTACAGATCATGATTGCAAAATCACACTCTAGCTCTGTATCTGCTTCTATCAGACTATACAAATGATATTTTATGGTGAGCCCGACAGATTCAAAATTGCAGCAAGGACAGGTTCTCTGTTTCACAATTACAGAGTACTGAACACAATAGCTTTCTGATTCACAGCCCAGGATTTCTGGGTGCTACAGGAACATAATTTGTATTTCATAATTCTGGGATGTCCTCCTCATCTGAGGAAATCCCTCAACTGTTGATTGACACACAGTGAGACACCAGGACAAGATCCACCATATGATCTAACTTCTCATATCTGGTCTCTCAGCATTATGAATTGACAGATAATTTGTACTGACTTAGAGGGATCTTTGGTTTTACATGGTGTGGTTATTCTGACACACCCATGACCTGACTATGCTTTCACTGAGTGTATCTTACAATATTTAATTGCCTGGGAACACCGTGGTTATTGGATGAACAAGAACTACTGAGAATGAGAGAGAAGAAACCCATGCAGTTACACCATGGGATTTTATGTCATTTGTTGTTACGTATTCCCATAGCATCTCAACCTCAAATAAAAAATTGTTTACAATAAATCCTGAGTATCACTAAGCCATTCAATTTTACCAGTTTCTGAATGGCTGAGATTCCTCTGCAGCCATGACTAGTGAAAAACAACAATTTCAACCTCCATTTTAAAATGGGGTCCAGTTTTCCAGCAAAAGCTTGAAAACTCAGTTAAACCCACAAATTGTAATCCAAGTAGAGAGAAGAAGGCCATGAACTAAAAATATATACTATTTTAAGCCATCAGAGAGATACAGAATCCCACTGAAGGATATTTCAGCACTTGGACTTGGCAGTGCTGTGTGCAGCTGTGACCCACAGCCAGGAGAGGGAACTGAGGTGATTTCTGGTTGTGGGGTAGACACACAGAGCAGACCATAACTGTCCCTAAGCCACATGCTGAAAGAAATATCTTGATTTCCTACAGTCCCAGAGCTCCTGTACAGGCTCAGGAGTTGGACTCGATGCTGGTTGGGTCCCTTCCAACTCAGCATATTCTGTGGTTCCAAGGGCACACTGAAGGGATGGGCACTGAATGTTTAAAAGGATAAGAAAGAATTGGTAAATCCAAAATTCAAAGTCCAAACACCCTCTTTTCCAACCTCATTTTAACTGCAGTGTTTTTCTGGCAGTTTGTAGTAGGTCCTGGATCACTTTTCAAGTCAAGAAAACATGTAAGCAGAAATAATTTATTCTGTTTAATTTCTTAAACCAAACAAAACAAGAATGCATTCCTATTATAAAGGCAAAGCATGCGTTCAAAAAATAAGTGTGGGGAAACCCTTCTTAAGAGAGACAAGACAATATGTACAGACAAAAGGTCTTCTGGCAGCCTTTTGCTATTACTTTTCCACTAATGTACACTTCCACAAATTATAGAGGGCCATGGAATACACTCCAGACTGCACGGACCAGATGCCTTTCATGAAGAGGTATCAACTAAAATTGAGCATTTAACTAATTTGAAAAATAGATCTATATTTGATTTATGTTTTGGTATGGAAGATAAAACAGTTTCTGCTGTTTTCATTACAGTGTTGAATTTAAACAGAGGGATAATTAGCAAATGTCATGAATCTGCTTGCACATTTAGTTACAAATAAATTTAAAATAATAAAACAAGTTGATGGGAAAATCTGGTACCTTATGTAGAGCCAGAACAAGAGCCCTGTACTACAGCTGTTCTGGAGGACTGTGCCTATCAACCCCCACCCAAAAGCAATACTGGATATTCTGGCTCTTCGCTACCACCCAACAAGAACCATTGTTGGGCAGTAGTGAAGAGCCAAAATATCCAATAACCCAACCAAGATAGTGGCAGTTTCTGAGGAATGAAAGCTGGATTATTTAGGTTCCAAGTCTTCAGTGTGTACAGAGAAGAAAAATCTATTTTAAAAACTGCCATGTAATTATAACCACTTATAACTAACCCTTCCTAGTTCAGGTACACTATGATAGTTCCCTTTCTCTCCAATCCTTTTAAACCAGCTGTTTCTGGAGGAGGACACAAGGTCTGATTTTCTGCTGAAGGGAACTTCCAGGCTCTCACCTGTGTTTTGTGGACGCAGGCCATTTTTGTAGAATTGAGAAAAGGTCCCTTTATAAATTATCAAGCAGAATTTTTGCACTGGAAGATCAAGAAAATCTTGAAGCTGTTTCTTCAGATGACAACATTTGCAATTTCCACCTGAACCATGGCAGTTGCTGATCACTTCTATGAATGCTATGCACAGAAAGGGGTTGGCTTCTGACCCCTGAGCCTCCCAAGCAGCACTTAAACTAACAGCATTATACTTGGCAATTCTTAGGGATAGTGTTTGTTTGCTACTTCCCCTCTGAATTGCTGTATTTGTTTTGGTGAAACCTTTTTTAAATGCTGTTGTAGTTCATGCAGATGGTAATGCAGGCATTTACACACACAGTGACAAGATTCAGATATCCATCCCTTGCTATTGTTCATGCCAAATATTAAATGCATTGCTGCACAATTTTTATCCATTTATTTAGAGGTATAAAATAAAAAGCCAAAGACTGAAAAAACAAATATAGATCATAAAGAGAGAAATACAAGTAAATTTGTTCACTGTGGTGTTGCAGATAGTACACAAGAATAGAAGCTAAGAGACTTGAGGGTAGAGCTCTGCTGCTGAACTTTATTCATGTTTCATTTAAACCCACCAGCACTGACCTGAACTAAGAGTACCAAAGCTGCAGGGAAGGTAATTTTCAAGGCTAGGAACTGTAAGTCCCTATTTCATTCCACCGAATCAGCCCCTTCAGCCTCTCAAACTGGAAAGCCTCTGGGGCAGGCCGTCTCCAACTACTGTTTTAGTGTCCAGCACAAAGTGGTCTGATATGTCTTTGTCCTTCCTGGTCTTCAGTATATTTAAATATACTGCTTTCCGTGTTCATACTGAAAAAAAAATAACCTTGAGAGAAGTACCTTAACTGTCAGTGTATTATCACTTCTTTCCAGCCTAATTAGTTATGTGGCAGTATCTACATCAGCATTTCAGGTCAAGAGCATGGTCAGGAAGCAAAACTCCTGATGTCCTCATTTGCTGTGCTTTAGTTCCCAACACACTGACCTTAGTGCACACAAACTTTCTTTCACAAGAGACTGAATTGGAAGAGGTGGTCCATGATTACTCCCAATTCAATTTTTAATTCTTTATGCAGATTTATCACACTGTTCATGGACATTCAGATCAATATGGCCAGGCTAGAGGGAGTTTTGAAGAAAGTCTATCCCAAAGCACACAATATGTCCCTCCTATTGCTGTTGTAGATACAACTTAGAGCACCTGGATTTCACAGTCCCAAAAATGCCACCCAGGCACTCAAGAATCCCCTTAGAACAAGTGAGCTACAATTGTCCCTCCGCATAGAGACAGGAAAGAAGGCAAGTGTGCTGAAAACTTGCTCATTGTTATGAAGGAAACTGAGAACTCCTACCTTATTTTTAATCTCCTTTACAATCATACCTACAAGCTTTTTTAAGCAATTAACTCGAATAGGAAAATTGCAAATAAACCACAATTAAGCTGGGGTAGAGGGGAGTTTGAACGCCGTGTCTGTATTTTTAATCCACCTTTTCATCTTGCACTACCCACCTTCAGTACTGCTGTGTCCACAGAGTCTCAACATGCTTCTGTATTTACCATACATCTCTTTTCATGTGAAACAAGATAGTGCTCTATTCTCCCACTTTTTTTTTTTTTTTTTTTAAACAGGAAAGAAACAGACACAAAGACAAATTCACACAACCAAAGTTCATACAACATTTGGTGACAAAGCAGGAATTCAGTCCAAATATCTGCAATTAACAACCATTCTATTCTATGTAACTTGTAGTTTTCTTAGGCTTAATTTCTGCCACAGCCCTTAGGTATTTAAGTGTCAAGCTGTTTACACGCCGAATGCATTGATTTCTAAATACCTGCTTTCTGTACTGAAGCTATTACATTTTGTTTCATGCTTTATTATTTGCAATATCTGCACAACACACAAAATGTTCTATAAATCTCAGTGGTCTCTTGAATAGCAAAAAACCCTCAGCACCCATATAGACATAAGTTTGTTATTGTGGTCAATTACATGAGTATTGAGAGTAAACACTCATCTAGTGCTAATTGCAACTGATTAAGGAGTAGTCAGCACCAACAAACCCTGAGTCTGACTGTGCTAATTGTGTGCTTATTTTCACCTGTAACCCATTACTACTCTTTCTATCATTAAAGAGGAAAACTCCTTGAATAAATGAGGACAATTTCCATGCCCGGAGTTAGAAGAGACAATGGGGTGAACACTATATGCCACAAGCTTAACCAAATACTAAAAAAGGCTTTTAGAACATTATGGGAAAGGCACCATGAAGTATTGATCACAGAGAAAGGCAATACAGATTGATCCATGTGATGTGTAGTGACTGTCCTCCATCAAAAGTCAGGACCACTTCGCTCAGGGCTCTCAATAGTGCGGTTCGAAAGTGTGAGAGAAGTCTCCTGCTTTTGGAGCTAAAGGATTTAAAAATTGCTCTAAAATCCTGTGTCAAAATTAAACCAAAAACATGTATTGCATGCTCTAGTTATACTTTGTTGGTGTTGAAACTATCACTCCCAGTTATTCATGTGATCTAAAAGACAAAATGGTACCTAAACCAGCAGTCAAACTAACCTGTTGAGAGAAAGGCCAGACAGAGCAGTTCTTCCTAAGCTGGTTTAATAACCAGATTTTATTGTTACAGCTGGGATAACCAATAGCAATATAGAGCACGTATCACGCTACCTGAGTTTTTAAGTCCAGTTTTGAGAGGAATCAAATCTCTTGAAGGTCAAGAGATACCATGTTGTGGGATACAGTTCATACAGCACAGACTATGGAATTGTATCCAGTTAATCTACTGAGACAACAAATCTCTGGACTGCACATCTTCCCCAGATGGAAAATCCAAGCTTTCTCCTGGGAATTTATGCCAACAATTAACTGTCCATGCTAGTAAAAACCACAAACTTTGTTCCTGTCCCACTACAACTTTTTTGTGTTGACTCCTGTAATGTTCCTTGCTAAATAGTCCAAACCTGAAACGCTTCCAGAACATTAACAATTACCTGGACTACAAACAAAGGTCTGCTGCTTTTACCTGCCTGACACACTTTTTGTATGACCTGCACATTATAAAGTCTCAGAAACTGTTGCACATCAAGTGGGGTTTGGCAGAGAAGCCAAACTCTAGACTGCAGTTCTCCCTCCAAGAAGGTGACTACACATCCAATTGCATCTCAGTCTTCTTCCTCATAAGCTAAATATATGAGACCAGGGAATTTTTGGTAGCATTTTTTTCCTGTCTTTGCAAAAAGAGTTTTATCACTTTATTCGTAACTGATTGATAAGGAGGAAGCTGCATGCCCTTATTTACTTCCACTTTTTTTTTTAATCTTTATATCTATTCTGTTTGTATCTATTTGTTGAAACCTCTGTATTGAAAAGATTAATTTACTCAGCATTCCAGCATCAGTAAAAGTACTTTTCTTTGTGGATAAAGAGAAAACTACTGTATCCCCTGCCATCAGCCTCAGCTTCTTAGAAGACCTTTTTGTCCAAATGTGACCGCAATCCATGAACATCCATTCAAATGAAACATGTTTAAATATTTATTTTTTGCACATTTTTGTTGACTCTCACTTAAAGTAAAAGAAAACTCTTGAGTATTTTCTAGTTGCCCTTGGAAATTTTTTTTTTCTTTGCAGGTTATTTGACATGAAGGTTTCCTCACAATCTAATCTGCTTTGTATTGCTTTCAAGACATGATGGCTGGGATTGTCTGTTCAGAAAACCAATTGGTTTACTGAAACAAAAGACTGTAATTTCCACATTTTCCAGTATGGCAGTTAAACTCCTCCTTTGTCTGTTAAATTATTTGAGTCCAATCGAATTAAATAAAACAACTAGTCAGACCTGCAGTGACATAAAATATAGAACAAGTCAGTTATGTCACCAGTGCTTGAATCCAGAGAAACTTTGCAGAAAAGATACCATGCTGACCACTATTTAAACCATAAAATCTCCTTTGTTAAGTCTTTGACCCAAAATTAGATCATCAATTACTCATCAGTGCAACCCTTCCCCAGAGTTTAACCTTCTGAAGATAAGACATTGCTGTTTTCCTGTTTGTACCTCAGTATCACAATTATTCACCTGCTGTTTTCAGTCTCCAGCTGAGAACTGAAGGGGTGCCAGATTTGTGACAGTTATTTGAACAAAACTTGAATAGTTCAGTAGTTCTTATGGGACATCTCTGAAAACCACAACAAAAAGAAGATTGTGTCCTTGGAGACCCAAGAACTCGCCTCACTGGCATCTCAACAATTTTCCAAGGACTCAAACCTGTGCACTGGTATTTTTCCTGGAGGACTGTATTTTAATTCATGACAAAACCCAACAACTGCAAAAAACCCCATCAAAGATGCAAGATGAACAAATCCTGATATCATCAGGTCTAACAAGCACAAAATGCTGCTCATATCATTACTGGCCAAGGCCATGCCCCCTTCGTAACAGCCCACATAAAGCTATTGAAGTATGGCCAGGTGCTTCTTGTTCATTTTAGAATTAGATGTAAAGGTCAAAAATAGAAAAAAAATTCCAACTTAAAGTCTCATTAAAAATTTCTTCTGTTTGGTTTTTTTTTGTTTGTTTGTTTATTTTATCCAGTCAGCTCCCCAGCTCTTCTACAAATGGCACTTTTCAGCCAAGGCAATCATTTTATCATGTCTGTAGTGTAACCCACCAGCAGCACTTCTTACACCTGTGCAGTAGCCAACAAAGAGCTTGGAGAATCACCAGGAACTACAGCTACCAAAAATCCCTTAATCTTTGCTATGTCAGAGTACCCACTCAACTCAGCCCAGCAGAGTCCTGCTGCCTGCTTTGTTGAGGAAGAGGCCTGGTAAAGCTGTCCCTTCTCCATCATAAACTAAACTTTACCATGGAATGGAATATTTTAAATACACTGTTTCTAAATTTGCAAAACCACTCGTTAAAATTCATGGAAAGGTCTAATACATAAATTTCCTGATTGCTTGTGAGATATCATGTCTCTGAAATTCTAGTTCTGCAGGACATGAGAGAAAGAACTATGAATGTACAGGTCCAAATATGCATGTCCTCACACTGAGCCTTGCCCCATTGCCTCACTCTTCTCCCAGGTCAGCTTCCAGGAGAATTCTCTAAGAGGCTGTTGGGTAAAGATTATCCCATGGGTGTGGGGCCAAGGATGCCAGGCAGAGATTTTTTTCTCTCTGCTACTGCTTATTCCTTATCCAGGAGTCCCTGAGGCTTTTACAAAAAAGGTCATCCCTCTTGGGAAATACCACTTTCCCAAAATCAATGAATTATACCTACAAAAGGCTGGTATAGAACTACTGATGTTTCAGTGGGGTGAGAAGTACTCAAAATATGAGATGGATTCAGAGGCTTCTGAATTGCTATTTCCCCATAGCAATGAAAATTTTTATTTAAACCTCCCCAGAGGTAGTGGCTGAAAAGCACTGGATACAAGGCAAATATTCCAGTTTAAGTGCACACACATACTCACATTTATTTTCACATGGACCACAAGTATGGAAGAAGTACCCTCAGCTTTTCATAACTCCATCTGCTGAGAGACTCTAGTAAATCCATTTTATCACAGTTCTTTTAGCAATATGACAATTAACATTTCCTCACAGGAGGGTGATTTGTTCTTCACAGATTTAGTTGTTCTGGGTTGATAGTGTATATAAACAGATCTAAAAGAATGCAAATGTACTTAAAAGTTTAAATTTGTGCAGGACTGAAGTTTCCATGAAATGGGGCCAAACTTTCATAGCCTGGAACTGGGCTGGGATTTGTCATGAACAAACTAGTTGTTTTTTCTAGTGAATTCTGGATGGGTCAGTTCCCTGCCAAGGTTGCTACACTGAATTCTTCTTGACACAGAGGAATTCAGATTCATGAGCTCTTCTCTTGCCAGCTGGGGTGATGGTGGATGGCAAGAAAAAGATGCTGAACTGGGCCGGCATCAGCATGGTTTAGTGGCCAAAGAAAATTTCAACTCACTCCTCTCCTGGTAGGGATTTCTGTATCTATCATTTGAGTCACAACTCTTCTAGGTGTGAATCTCTGCTGTGAACAATAATACCTACTTAAGTTGACTTGTTCGTTAGTGTTTCACACTTTTATTTAGCTGAGATGAAAAGAGGAGGGACAAGTGGGTGGAAAAGAGAGTAAAATTAACTATTCCCCCTCCCCCAACCCTACTGCTTATCTCCACCTGAGCAATGCCTGAGAGAGGCACAAATACACCACAGAGACACACACAATGCCTGGGAACCTTGAACAATGTCCCTTTCTGAGCGGTGACATCTCCGCACAAGCAGTCAAGCTCCACTTCTCCTGTTGGAAAAAGCTGATATTCCCCTCACTCAGTGCTCAAATGAAACAAGTCAATTATTTGTGTGAGCCCCACAGAATCATCTCCATAACCCTCTCCAGGACCCTCAGGCCAACCCTTGACACAGGGCTGTAATCGTACAGCACGGGAATCAATTACACTTTTGGAGAGAGGGGTGGGAGAAATGACTTTGCGGGCCTCCCGCAAATTGCTGAGGCCGTCCTCTGGCTCTGGCACGGCTCGAATGCAGGAAGTGCCTCTCAGCTCAATTTTCAATTATGTTCTCATCACAATTTACAACAGACAGTGTGTAATTTATGGCAATTACCTCTTCTGACATCCCCCTTTAAAAAATTCAGATAAAGAGACAGACAAAACCTGAAAGTGAGCCAAGCTCACCTGGCCTGCCTGCTGTACTAAGTTGACATTATGGGGAGAAAAAGGTATGTCTGACAAGGCTGTGAAGGAGATACTTTACAGAGCCGTGAATGCGTGCTGACAACTAAATCAAGCAGAAGAGGAACATAATTGTTGTGGATGCATTCCTTTATTTGTTAATGCATATATACAATATCATAACAACTGAAAACTGTGTAAAGGGGTAATAGGGAACACAGTCTGTCATTCTGGGTAAAAGACCTGTGAAAAAAATTACTTCACTATAAAGTCACCCAACTCATTTGGTTTGTACTTCCTTCCCCAGCAAGATAAGCAAGTCATAAGAGAAAGAACAAAACCTCTAAAATAGTGTAAGAATTTCTGGAAGGAAATTCTAAGTATTTTAAAGAACAGCAAGCAATCATTTGGCTTTCTGTGACCTAAAATATTGTAATGCTTTTCAGGTATTATGCAGGGATCTTTGCATTAACAAAGACTTATTGTGATATTTCTCATTTTCCAAGATGTGAAAGTAAAGCTGAAAAACCCTGTGAAGCAAAAGTAATGTAATTTCTGGAATGAAATCTAGAGATGGTAACAAATATTTTGACAGTCCCACATCTTCATTTTACAAGAATACCTAAAAAAATTGGATCAATTTCACAGCAATTTCATTATTGTTACAGATTTTTTTCCTTTTTATCGACAGCATGGAAACTTCTCGTATTTTTATTTTCAGAATAAAGCATTTTATCTGTTTTGTTTACTTTAAAATATCAAAGAAAAAAATCTTTAATTGAAAAATGTTTTTCTTACAAAGTTCCTTCATCAGGAATTTTAAACTGGGCAATTCATTGTCAAAAACCAAACTGAAATCTGAAAATGCCCTGTGAAAGAGAGACACCAAGAAAGTCTCTGACCCACTGAAACCTCCCTTGGGGAGTTGTGTCACCAACTTCAGATGAACAAAATTTATGCATGATATACATGTCACAGAATCATGGAATATGCTGAGTTGGAAATGACCCATCAGGATCATCGAGTCCAACTCCTGGTCATGCACAAGACAACCACAAGTGTCACACCACGTACCTGAGAATGATGTCCAAACCCTTGTTGAAGCTTCTATATGTATATATAAAGATCATTTGAAATGTTCAAGATGACATCTATTTAAACTGAAAATTACTTTCTGCTGTAATATGCATCTATATTTGCAGGCAAAACCCTAAGCTACAGATGGTGCTACAGAATTTCTCCTCAATTCCCTGGCAGGTAAAAAAAAAATATTTCTCAGATATGCAAGAGCCACAAGGACTACCATCTTTCCTAGTGAAAGCTGTCTCCTAGTATTTTCAGAGCTCATACTACTGTGAAAACATCATTAAAGCACCTTTAGTAATCTCTTGTTTTATTTTAACCAGTACCTATTTTAGAGCATAATGGTTATTAAATGACAAAGCCTGAATCACATATCTGAAGTCAATTATGACAGGAGGTGAATGAGCAAGCATTTAGAGAAAATGCATCTTGTACTGAAGAGCTGATGTTTCATAAGAAACAGTTCCCCATGTACATAAGCACAGGTCACAGAGGGCATGGGGGAAAACAAACCAATGTTGCACAAAGTCATGGACATTTATTTAGCCTTCAATATCAGGCCAGCAGTCCAGCTGAGTACAACATCTGGATCTCCTAGCTGAGTATCCCCTTTACTGGGGGAGAGTACAGAGAAATAGTTACAGACTGTGTCATGTTAATTACAGCAAAGCAGGTAGTTACTAGCAGAAAAGAAGGAAACTGGTGGGATTTTCCAGACTGGGGAAACTCCAGCAAACAGATCACAAATGGAGCAAAACAGCTTTAGCTCCAAGGTAACACATTCCTAGTGGTATCACTTGAGAGGCATAATAAGGGCCTGCATGTTCCCATCTGTTCCTGGGCTCTGGAGAAACTCTATGTGGTTTAGAGAAAGCCTGCAGAATCCAGCATTACTTTACAAAAGGCACTGTCAGGGCTTTGAGGGAGGTGATGTTAAGCCTGGGTGGTGACAACTAGTGGGCTGATGGGGACTTTTCTGAGGTTCTGCTGAAACCAAACCACTACTGTCTCCCTTGTGAGTCAACACTGAAGAAAATCATCCACTTAACCCTTTCCATTAGGCTTCAATATCAGCAGAGAATCTCGTGAGATGTTGTGGATAAATACATAAATTTGCCAACAATGAATGAAAGGCACTGATCAGGCAAATAGGTGGACTTCATCACTTCTGAGTAACAACACATCTTCACAGCCCCTACCTACCAAAAAATGCCATCACTGCATTAATTTCCTTCTGTAGTGGAGACCTATTCCTGTTTTATGCCTCCTGGTACCAGACACGCGGCTGCCCCAGAACCCATGTTCAGGACACACCACAAACAGAGCAAAGGTGAGAAGCACTGCACACAAAAGTTTAGTAGTTCTCCCCCTACCTAAGGAGTTCATAGTGAGGGATGTGATGGGTATATTGTCTTCATGAGAGATCTTGCAGCTGTAACTTCTTGCTCTGCCCAAGTCAGTGTAAGCTTTGAATTTGGCATGATCAAACACAACTGAAGCTGCGGTCCTCAGGCCATAATCAAACCAAACACTCAGAATCTCTTCTCTCCTTCTATCTACAAGGTTAGCAGTGAAAACCTGAATCTTAAAATCTCAAGAGTCTGAGTTTTCAGTTAGTGGTCTGAAGGAATAAACCCACCTCTGCTAAAAGATACAAGAAAGAGAACAGACCACAGGTACATTTTAATACTTCTCCTTGGATAAGAGACAAGTAAAAATATTTTGTGAAAACCTCATGGATAAGGGTCAACACAACAGCAATTTCACACGAATTGCATTCCCCTTGGAAAAGCCAAGAAAATCTGAGTTCACTACAACAGAAAGTAAGGGGCTACCTGCCTGTAAACATCAACTCCTTCCTTAAGTTTCAGGAATGAAAAAACCCAACTGTATCGAGTTTTGGCTTACTGACAACAGCAGCAGGGACTGTAATGTAGAATCAGAGTAGCCAAAAACACAGGCAGGCCACTCTCATGTATCATTATGTGAATCTTTCTAGAAAAGGACTGTTCCATGAAACAGCCATTCTCTTTAGGTTGAAAGAGCTTCAGGAGCAGCGTTAGTTGGGCGCTCCAATAATGATTCAGCTCAACAGGATCCAGAGATCTGGACTGGAGCCTTAGGGTATGACAACAACATAAATAATCAACAACAACATATTTTGGCTTTTAACATATGGAACCCCATCCACAGCTCACCAAACTCAATGGAAAAATCCCCATTGCCTTGAGCAATTTAAGGGGACTAGAGGCAAGCATCAGCCCTTGCTTGAGTTCTACCTCACCACTTGTTGTTACTACATAACACATTTTCCATGTCTTCTCGCCATAAAATATTAAGAGGTTATACTCAATGCACCTCAGGCTTGCAAAATCAGCAACTACAAGACTTTTGTTTCCTTTTTAAAATATCAATAACATTAATATTAAATGCAATTACTACTGTTTAAACACTAAAATAATATGCATATTAGCATATGTGAACAACAAAAGTTATAAATGTAATTAATATGCAACAGAAATCTTTTTTCCAAGATGGCCAGCAAGGACTTTCTAATGATTAATGGAGAGGTTTGGGGTAAAGAAGTATAAGGCATCAACCATATCTTGAAGCATCAACAGCTCCCAAAGACAAACCATAATTTCAAGTGGAGCCATCAGACCAATGGATATTATCTCCCTTTTTATAATATGATTTGAATTTCTATGTTTAGTTTGCAGTAAATTATCAACCTCTAAGTGGTATGAAAAAAGTTTAGCAAATTTTGCTGATGTAGAAATATTTTAATCTAGTAAGCCTCAGCTATATGAGATTTCATGTTAACAGAAATAAACATTCTTCACAGGGACAATTTAATCTAGATTCAGCTCAAGTTCTGTTGCACGTAGGTTAAATTCTGATGTCAACAGGGAAAAGCTCAGTAAGGCCTGGATATAGCATAGCTGAGAGTCCAGCTGCAGTAATGCAATAGTTTAGAGGTTTTACTGTTCCATACATCTTTTCAATACTGACCAGTTTGCATTGTACTCAAAACAAAACAGGAAAGGAAGCAGATTCAAAATGACAACTTTGAAACCTATCATCCCATAAAATCATTGGAAATTGGGTAGATATTTGTGGTCCAATTACTAGTAAGAAGGAAATAAAAAAAAGTTGGAATTCCAAAATTTTAATTGTTCTTAGCTGGGGGAGGAGGAAGAGAAAAGAAAAAACGAAGTCACCAGGCCTTTACCTCAGAAGCTTGCAGGCCTTGCTGCAGCCTAACTCAATAATTACATTGTACTGCCAGCAACAATTCAATTTTTTTTTTCTCGCCTGAGGGTTCCAACACATTTGCACCATAGGGAAGCCTTTTCTCTTTACATCTCAAAACTCCACCACAAACTCTTCCTTTATTCATAACAGCCAGATCCCCAGCTGAGATAGGCACTTTCGTATTGCTCTAGATGACAGTTTTCTGTGTTCTTTCCAAGCTCAGGGGGTTTAATAAACATATCTGGCAATCTTTCGATAGCTGGAGGGCCTGGGATGACACTGTGTGCAAACAATATGCTCTCACTGCTAGGGAAACAAGTTTATTCAATTCAATTAATAGATTACAGTCAAGATACTTGTTATCCTGCAATGAAAAATAGGAAAAGGACTATGAGACTTAAGGTAGGTTGCAGGATTAGCACCTGGCAAAACAGCAAGCCAGGCAAAATAAGACAAAAACCCACTTCTAGGTTTTGGGGTCTTGGTTTTTTTTTTCCATATTAACAGTGGCCCAGACTGCTGGTCTCAGTACAGAACTGTCTTTTAACTCACTTTAAAAGGAACTTGGCCCTCTGAATATGTAGAGTCGTGGGTGCAGCACTGTAAAAATATCTGTTTCCTCCTACAAAATGGGGATATTCCTTTTCATTTACCTAACTACAAGGGGTGTTTTTCATTAGACATGAGCAATAATTCTTCCTTGCTGAAACTGCACTGTTTACAAGCCAGCTACAACAGCCAGGATTTGGTTCCACATTTGAAAGGAATTGAAATAAAATTCTATTTTGAATTTAAACTCTATTCAAACCAAAGCATTTTCTTAACATAAACAATTTGTGGAATACAGAATTTGCTTCTATAAGAAAGATTTCCAATGCAATCACACTGGTCTAAGTAAGAGAAACACTCGTGCTTTCTTGAAGTAAAATACTCCAGGAGCTGGTGGTCCTGTGTACCCCCTCCTTTAAGTATGGAACTGCAACAACTTGTCTTTTCTAAACTGTTCTCAGAACAAGTTTCAACTTGTAGAAGTTACCACAGGAGAAAATCTAATTTAACTACCAAAGTGACAGGTAAGTTTGCCTGAGGGATAATTTGTGGTTAAGACACATACAGGAATACAGGAGGCAAAAACTTATTTTGTACCAGAGACCTGAATAAGTAACCCAATATCCAAGTGCCTCAGTCCTTATATGTAAAAAGGGTTAAACCCCCTTCTTTTATCTGGTTTGCCTTTTCTCTTTGGCAACAGAGGCTGTATCTGGCCATGTCTCCTCTGGGCAATGGCTGCCCAAGTGGTACTGGGGTCCTCAGCTACCAGTCAAATTCCAGCTCAGTTCAAGGGCATAAATTATAATCACTGCTTAAGTAGCTCTGTTCCTATTTCAGTAGACAGAGGCATCACTTGTTCTTCAGAGTACTGGTACTATTTTTTTAAGTTAAAATAAATTAAAAATAACGTAGCATAATAAATAAAATAACAAAACTAGCCTTGGGACTGGCAATCCAACACTCTGTAAAATATGGTACTAGGGACAAGAAGATGGAAAAAAATTGAGAAGGGAGTTGTCTTTGGAGAGGAAAAGAATGTCCCAGAAGACTGGTCAGTTCTCCTAGAGATATTTGAGATCAAAGTCACCTTTCTGTAGCTGGGGAAGGTCACCCATGAACCTCTCCAGAATCTCCCAGAGGGGCTCCCTCTGAGTTAGATGTTCCTGACTGCTGCTATGCAAGCCACGGAAGGAGGGAAGAGCTTGCAGGTCTTGGCAGGAATAAAGAACTTCCCCATTAAATCACTTCTGCTCTGCAGCAGCTCTCCGTGTCCAGGGGCTACACACTTGACGCTACTCCAGCCCATCTTTGCTCTGAATAGTTCTGCCCTCATAGCCTTGAAACAGAAAGGTCAGTGACTCAAGATTCAGTCAGCAAGTTGTTTCTCTTACTCTAAAGCCATGTTTTCTGTGATCTAAATATTGAGTTTTCATTTGAACAAATACTTGAAAACCACAGTGTCTTTCATTGGAATGCCTCACTGTTTCAGAACAGGGTCACAGTAATTAGTACAGTTGAGTGAAGAATCAGCAATTAATTATTTATTTACTTAACATAGGTGGTTCCTTTGTTCTTAGATTAGCCAGGAACTCATGATGAATTTCCTTGGAACTCAGTAGTTCAGCAAATGTCTCAATATGTCTATTCTGTGGCCTGCTCAGGAATTTTCAAAATTTCAGCTGAGCTTCAGGGTGCAGCTTAATCTCATGATATCATTCCTCATCTACAACTGAAAGATACTAGAATGCTCCTGTGACTTCATGTAAATTTTAAACTCAATTGCTGAAAAATTCCAAGCCAAAGGTATTTTAACCCATACAGTCCTATTGCTTGAGTGTTTGCAAAACTCAAACCCACACATCTTTGGAAAAATTTTAAGTTCTGAACAAAATACAGTGTTCTTACGTTATTGGTTTACCTGTTACAATTATTGCATTGAACATACTGGGAACTGGCCTGTATCCTGAGCAATAACATTCCTCCACAGTTTCAAAGTTCTTTTTACTAACGGAGAAAAGGTCTATGGAATTAATAGGGATGTGAAATCAGTCAGAATGAAACTTTTATGTTTTCCTTCAAACTTCAACAGATCTGAAGATCCATAGAATCTAAATACTTAATTTCATACTTCCAGCTAAATTTTACTCATTAGATTACTATTTTTGCAAAAGATACAGAGCAGGGGGAAAAAAAAGAAGTGGGGAGTAACCAAAACTACGATAGCTATCACTGGTTTTGTTCCAATTGTCTTGGTAGGAATCTGATCCTGAAGTAAAATATAAAATTAAAAAGGTTTTCAGCTAATTTTCTTGTCTAGTTCTTTCAGTACATGCTTACATTTTATACAGTGGATCCTGCTAATTTTGCAAGGAAAGTTTGGACATTTTTCTGAGATTATAATTCATTCCTTACAAGGGTAAGGAAATGGCATTTATTCTTTTGCTATATGAAGTACAGCAAGTAAGTGAATCTCTATTCTTTAATTCCTGCATAAAACTCAAATTTTGCTTCCAGTTCAGTCAGCAATAAACAGTAATTAATTTTTAGCAGTCAGGATCAGCACTTAAATATTAACGCATGCGTTACAACAGAGGAAAGCTGAAAAATATTATATGCCATAGAGCAGAAAACTAGGCAGAGAAATATATGCACAAATACAATTCATGTTCTGATTTCCCCTTCACTTTCAAATGCACATTTGTTTGCTTTATGAGAATTTGCTAGCTACAACAAAAGTTCTATTGAAAATCTTGATGCTCTGATGTGCTAAGGAAAAGAAAGCCTTGTTTCTTTAAAGACAAAAATCTGCGTATAGCAATTAATCTTAACATTCTTAAGAAAACAAATGTCACACTTAAATTTCAGGTTTTTTAAGAAATACTAAACTTTTAGAAATACTAAAGTATTTTGCTTGAATGAATGAGTCTAATCTTTACTACTTACCTACTTGGGGTGGGTGTCTATTTTCAGAACAAACACTCCCTGAACTCAGTGTACACTATGCTTGAGGAACTACTCAGCAACTTGGAGCTGCTGAAAATAGTTTGTATCTGTAACTGCTATTAAATGAAAATCAGTACATCACTGGTTGGGCAGCTGCTAAGATTTTATAATCACACAATAGAGAGGATTAAATACTTGTAAAGAGTGCATTAGACTAAATTCTGTGCTCAGTTGCAACTGTACGACCTTAGGAAATCAATGGGGTTCCACATTTGCAAATGATATGGGGTTGGTCCATTTCTTTAAAAAAAAAAATTAAAAACCCCCAAACAAACAACAACAACAATAAACCTAAAGAAAGTTCAATTTGAGAGAAAATGATTGTGCTTCTCCCTCTACTGTTCCATGTCTCATAGCTAACATCTGGTGAAAATTAAGAAGCAGTTTTCCCCCCTTCCCCCTCACCCCCCCAATCAAACAAAAAAACCCACAATACAAAACCCCGCATATATATCTGATGTATTTTATACATATTCATCCTCATAACTTGACAGATGGGAGGAATCTTGCAGTCATTTCTGAAAGCAGACAAAAGGCCGTTGGTTCTGCTCCACATGATGATTTGTGAAGACAGAATATCACCCGCTTCCGTTGATGATTATATAGTTCTATCCATCTGTCTGCCACTGGAGGTTGTGAGAGTGAGATACAGCTCACACCGTCTTCATAAACAAAAGTAGACTGTGCTGTCAGTAGTCAGACACGCCAACTAATTGGAGCTGTCGACAGACACAATATTCTGTGTCAACAGCTCTGGTAACAGTTTGAAACAGCAATGATATGTTGGGTGATGGTGAGGATGACACATATGTCTCTAATAGCATGCTAGAAATCTGACATAACTAGAAAAGAATTACTAAAATGTAATTCCCAGCCTCTAGTTCTGCTGTGCAGACTTCCCAGTCAGCACAGAGAGGAAAGAGATGCTTGTGTGTGTTCATGTTCTTGTGCTCGTACTTGTACACATCTTCTTCTGTATCACTTCATATGCTGACAGCTTAATTTGATGCTCATAATGCCTGACTTAAAAACTAAGCTTTCTGCTGAATTTCAAGGAATTCATCAAAATTCCGACACAAATTTAAAATTAAATGGGTGGACCATTCCCACCACTTTCTTATGAACTGGAAACAAACTAAAACAGATCAAACAGCAGCCTAGCTAAATGGACAGCTCTTACTGCACCTGGGCAGGAAAGAAAAGTGTTATCTTACTGAAAAGTGGTTTAGTGGACTCATTCAAACAATGAATTGTCCTCTGATCTTGCCAAGATTGATGAACATTCTTAATTTTAAATTAAAGCCCAAGGAAAAAGTATTTGCAGGATTAGGGCCTCAGTTTCTCTTTAGCAGAAAATCCTCCACCATCATCACTCCTTTAGGATTTGAAAGCAGAAAGAAATCAGTGTAAAATGTTGTTTATAAACAAAGTACCAGGGAAAGAGAGAAAGTAGATGTTTGCTCTACTCACATATGTGTATGCTCAGCTTGCACATTTATCTGGTTCCTCCCCTGCCTGACACAATGCAACATTGGGCAGTCTAGGTTACATAACTACATAATACACCAGTATACAAAAAATACAACTTTTTTTCTCCAAAGAACTAAACAAATACACAAACATCACAGCAACTCTGATAGTAAAATGAATAGTAAAAAGTCCTTACATAAGGAACTGCAACAGCAAGTCTGGCGTCTCACCTCACCAGAGCTGTACCCAGAACCTTGAAATCTGACAGTCTCCATAAAACAAATAATCAAGCAGAGTGACAGTCCTTTTATTGACGCATGTACCACATTGTAGCCATTGAACAACAAGGTCTTAAAGACTTGTCATCCTGGAGAAGCAAGAGGAGGGATCAAGCTGGAAAAGGCACGTAAGAATCCAGATGAAGTTCTGCAAAGCCCCTGGGAATGAGGCTGGAGGTGACAAGTCCACAATGTATCCAACTAGAGTGATCCCAGTTTGGGAGAGACAGGCTAAAGCCCGGGAGGGAGGATGTCAGCACCCACATGGCAGCAGGAGCTCATTACCCACAGCCCAGTGCCCCGGGACGTCTCAGACACCCCCATCAGCTGCCTTAGCAGCTCCTTGCCAAACCGAGAGGGACAGAGCTGAAGGAAGCAGGTTGGAAAAGACATGCCCGGAGGGCAGGAAGTCTCGAGCATTACTGAGAAACATGCAGTGACAATAGCTGAGGTTACAGAGGAAGAGCCCAGTCTTGTTTGCAGCATAAATCCCTATATTATCTCCTGCTACTTGACCTGCTGGAGCAGCCAGCGGCACCAGGAGCATGGCGTGCCGGCCTGAGCCGGCTGCTTCCAGCCAGGAGAGGGCACACAAGGCAGTTCCCCGTGACACTGTTTGCTTGGCAGCCACTTATTCTTCCCATCTTCATGGCTGTTTCTGTGAGCTGGTGTCCCTTGTGAACCATCCAGACTGTGTTCAAAATCATAATGGAAAAAGAAAAGACTAAAAGATAAGCCAATATCTGCTGTTGCCAAAGCCGCAAAACTAGGAAAATCTGTCAAAATATTGTAAGGGGGAGAATTTTAAAAAACAGGAGTGTGAAAAATAAAGTCAAGTAATATTATATTCTGCACCTAAGCACAGAGCAAGTTGCTACCCAGAAAGAAGTGTGTATAAATAGTGTGTCAGCCATTTACTGTGAGTGTGACTCTAACAGCTGGGCTGTTTGCAGGAGATGCAAATTTAGAGCCATTCAGGGAAAGAAGAATGAAAGCTTTGGCACTCGCTGGGCAAACACTAACGGGTTTGGGAAAAGGGCCAGCAAAAGACGAACTGCACAAAATAGTGGGTGGCCAGACTTAGGACAAGGAATAGTTGGGTAAAATACCACAAACAATCCAGCTCAAGGCAAACACTGGACACTTCAAAAGTTTTATTTTTCAATTCCAAAGCGTAAGCAAAAGATCTCACTGCAATCACTGCACTCCCGCAGCCCCAGCAGCCCTGGTAGCCCGCAGACACTTGCTGATAGTCATCTTGCATTACACTCACCCATCCCTACAATGTCTGGCTCTGAGTCATAACTAATCACAAGGACAACTCTATTCGTTGCCATGTTCAAAAGTTAATGAAAAAAATACCTGTAAAGCTTCTGCCCCAGAGATCAATTGAAGGAGTTTGGAGAAGGTCAGGCTGCTTATAGATTTAATCTAAACAAATAGGTGGGCTGTGTACCAAAATGGTGCTTACAAGAGACCCTGTAGCTCATGAGTAAAGTATGAGGGTATTTCAGGACTCTGTCCTCCTACCAGTTCAGTGAGACACCAAGATTTTATGGAGTCTGATTTCTGTTGCAGATTCTTATGGCAGAATTACACTAGGTTTCTTTCAGGTTTTGTTTTGTTATTCTGGCTTTTTCTCTTAATGAAGCGAATCTAAGCGCAGCATCAACACTCTCTGTGTTAAATCACACATATTTATTTCACCAAAACAATCCAGGGCCTAATGCATTTTAAGGTAAGTTCATTCTTCAATCTTCTGATGCTTTTTCATGCTGCTTAGACCCACTGCCTTCTACCACATCGGTATTTAATAATTATTCTAGCTGTCTCCAAAGCCCTTTCACCACACCTTGTGTGGCACATTACAGACAGCTTGGATTTTTCAGGTACAAATTGCTAAACAATTACTGATGAGAGAAAGGTCATAATAATAGGTTACAGAAGCCTTTGCAGCCTGCCTTTACTTCATGGCCATTTATAAAGAACCATTTCATCCCATTGTTATAATGATGAGAAGGAAGTAGTTTAAGGTAGTTATAGACAAGCAAACAAAAGGCAGGAGAGCAGTGCTGTATAACTTCTACTTTCACTTCCTGCCTACTCCATTACTTCTGGCATTATGGGAGAAATAACATGATTGGAATGACCTAAAGGTTATAACGGGTGGGCAAGGTTTGCCTTGTCGAAAGCAGTGCGAGCACTGTTGGCTAAACCTTTTTGAAAGCTGAAAGTGGTGCCGTTTAACAAAAATACTAAGCTGTCATTGAAAAAAGTACATTACTTAGAAATAGTATTTCTTCATGGGCTTTCTTATCTCTATTTCCCCCCCCTCAAATGGGGTTTGGTTTTTTTCCCCAGAGGAAAAAAAAAAGCACAAAGATGAAATCTCTCTGTAAAGTTGAAAAGTAGAGGACAAATTTTGCACTGGTAGAAACTCCATTAGCTACATATGAATGCTACTGGCTTTGAAACAGCCAAATCAAGGTCTCAATGGTCCAACCTACAGCATTAGAGATCGAGCAGCCAAACTTCTTTGGATTTCTAGGAATAGTGTGGATACAGTAATTTTTATTACTCCTAAGTTTTTGCAAAAAGTGTCTCTCTGCTAGCTACTTCCTCAGTACTTGAGGTACAGGATTGGATCCAAAAATATCACAGAATTTCAAGCCCAGTCACAATTCACAGAAGAATCCAGGTTATTTCATAAGAATGTCCCTTTTGAAAGAGAAAATTCAGGACAATTTGATTGACCAGGAAAAAGCAATCTTGAATACAGCCAGCAGAATAGTGATGGAAGCAATAAGGCAATAAGTAATTTGGCACTTTCAGCTAAATGATAAGATTTCCCTAGCCTTACTTAAAACTTTTTAAATTTATGCAGGTTAAAAATAACACAGTAATAAAAGGCAAAGGGCCACTAATACTTCCCAACATTTCCACCCATGTTCAAACATTATCAGACCTTTGTTCAAGAGCAGCCCAGTAAGCAGCAGGCAAGTCCACTCAAAGCTAAGCAATACCATAAGTACAGAACAAAACGAGGCCTGGATCTCCATCAGGAGGTGTCATGGGCTTCCTTCTTTCAGAGAAACTTCATTTTTTAGCCTGAGGAAATTGCTGGGGGTAGATCCCCCCAAATACCATCTTCCATTTATTCACCATTAATTTTCATTACATTGGGCCTTCATTTCTCTAAGCTTCACTTTCCCTTCCTGCAAAATGGAGATTAAGACACAGGTTTACCAACGGGAAGAGAACTGACCTTTGGACCATCCTCATGTCCATCTTATATTCACATGTTCAAACTCACTCTATGTGCAAAACAGACAAGGTGGATGCCAGGCGGACTTCTGAATTACTTATCTCAAAATATATTGAGGCTGCATCACGTATTCAGCATAAATTAGGCAGGACTGGCCAAGCTTTTTTTGTGATGGATAAAGCCTCACTAACTGCAAGGGACTGCAAGACACACATAGAGACTGTAGTCCACGTGGCTGCAATGTGCATTCTTCACACTTTACCCTACTCAGAGTCAAAGTTGTGCTTCCCAAAAAAGTCCATGAGACAAAACTTTGCTACTTCTACAGTTCTAGCTTTAGAATGGGAAGAATTCTATTCCTTGCTTCATCAGACTAAGTACAGGGCAAAAGGATTTCTTCACAGATTGCTTTTATATTGGCAAGTATAGAAGACAATCAAGCCTTGACTTTTAGCAGATTTCCATTTATTACTGCCCAAGATTTAATCAGCTAGATTGATAGCCAACTATTAGTTTATTTTTGGTCAGTAGTTACTTAAAAAGTAAAAGCAAACATGTCTATAAAACAATTTAAATGCATCAAAGTTTATATCTCATATTACGTAGCAAATCCTGCTCTCCTTCAGGAATCCAGCCAGGCAAACTTTTGTTCCCCTGGCCAGTTGCTGGAATAATAGCCTCTCCTTTGTTTCATCGTGACTTGATTACTATAATTATTTGCCTGCTAGACTTCCAGCTACTGCTCTGATTGTGAGGAGTACAGAATACAACTGCTAGACTACATGCTGCATCTAAGTCTTTCCATCACATTACCCCTATATCCCCATATTAAGAGAGCTCCATTGCTTCCCAATGCAGCGGCGGCCCGATTTTTTAGATCTTCGTACTAATTTACAAGGCTTTACATTGGAAGCCTCAGATAAATCTTTTGCTGCTCCATGTCTGAAGAGTCTTAGGGCTGTACTTGTATATGCTTTTGTCTCCCCCATAGTGTTTTAGACCCTGAACTTGTTTAGCGTTACTCACATGAGCAGGTTTACAGACTTCAATGGGACTACTTACATGAGTAAGAAGTACTCATATGAGTAGATATTTGCAGGCTCAGACCCTAAGTGACTTGGAGAGCTTTACTATTATTCACTTCTTGAAAAGCACTTGCAAAGAAACAAGAGAGGACTTACGGTATTTATTCAGAGTTATTATATATTCACCATGTCTTCTTCTTAAGCCCTCTTTGTTCTTGAGTACATGTACTCTATCTACAGTAGCGATACACAATATTTCTCTCAGGGGATTTTCACATACGAAAGTAGCGGAGGGTTTGACATGTTGGACTGTTGGGGGTTTTGTGTTGTTTTGTTTTGTTTCTCCCTGTGAGAATTTGTAGATACCAACTTGAGACAAAGAGGATTTTGTTATTTCTTCTATTGCAGCAGCACTAACAATCTTGTGCCAGGGAGTAAGGCTCCAGTGCATAAAAGCATGGTTCACACACCTCACAACAAGCCATCTCCTGCCCCTAAAGTGTAGAAGCTGCATTTTCTCTACAGCTTAAATTGAACACTCTCATTTTCACCTTAAAACACTTGTTTCCTTCATGCATTTTCAGCTATGAGGACAATCAGTTTTGTAATCAGACTTACAGCACCCAGGTCTAGAATGGCTCATTTCTACAAAAGTTCATATTTCCCACCTATATGATACACACAACAAGGCACACTTTTTTTTTTTTTTATATAATGAGAGATGTTCTCTTCTCTGGAAGACTTGTATTCCTTGGGAAAAAGAGGGGCAAAGTGAAAAAGCTGCATTGTTCTGTAGCCTGCCATGCTAAGAAGTTGCCCTTGCTGGGAATGCTGGATATGTCACAAAAAATGTGCAAACTGGGCTCACTGAACCCCCCAGATCTTTTAAAATAAATTAAATGTCTTTTCTAGCAGCACACAATGGAAAGGTACAGATAGATCATTAAAAACTAGAGGCTTTCAGAGGCTCTCAATGGTGATTTTTTTCTCTCTGAAAACACCAGAAGAGATGACAGACTTGATCCTTTGCAGTGCAGAGTGCTCCTGAGCACCCTCTATTACTGCGGATGGGATGGAAAAGTGGAGGCATTCAGCACTGAGCATTGCTTGTCACCTTGCACTGCTGTAAGCTGCTAGAAAATTCTTGCATTCCACACACAGCAAAATCAGTCCCTCAGTTCAGAGTGCCTGCTACCTCCAGGATAGGGACCTTGTGAATTGTTTCCACTGGAGATTTCTGTACTTGGCTAGCAATACCAGTCTAACAAAAGTTCCAGCTGGATTTGCACAGGAACCAATTGATAAAAGTGATGTTTCCTATCCAGGATGAGCTGCACCTTTGGCAGCATTAAGTCTCAAATGCACTTCTGGTTTGAGGGTCTGCCCTAAAGTTTTTGCAGTAACACAAAAAACAACCTGGACTGACAAGGTGAGGGCCTAGAGCAGGCTGGTATGCTATAAGAATGTGGTGGAAAAGTGTTACTGTTTTCTTCCATCTATCCCTCCTTCCCATTACCCAGGAAGTTACTGGCTTTCCTTTCCAAAAATAAAAAAAAAAAAAAAAAAAAAATTAAAAAAAAAAAAAAAAAAGAACAACCTCAAGTGAAATAAAGTCTGACATGGAACAGGTGCAGCACAGGCCAATGACCCAGAGCTTGCAGGGAAAGGAAGGGGTGAGGCTCTTTGGTTTCAATCATCTCCAGTCCTGGACTGCTTGCATGCTCTCCCCTGTGTATTTAGACACCAAAGAACAGCCCAGCTCCACAGTACTGTCTACCTATCATCCCATGTTGCTTGTTTCACTCTAAGTAAATCTAAGGGAGGGAAGACAGCAGGCAGGGGAAAAACACAGCCAATGTAAATGCAATGTATTTCTACTGGTACTGAGCCTGGCCAGATCATGAACTCTCCCAGAACGGGGCAGTTCAAGGAATGCCCTGGGTCCAGCCATCTCTCAGTGCATTCTGCACCACACAGAGCTTTCTTCACTTTAAGCTCAAACCTGGGGAACTTTCAGTTGGCTGAAAGACAGAAATAAAGCTTGCTCCCATGGCTTTTCTCAGAGTTCTTACAGCTCTAGTAATAAGCTGATTTTCCTTTAAGAAATGCTGGCATACCACTGTCTTGTGTCAATTTTCATGGGTCACCATGAAAACAAGATGGGTGGCAGGAAATTAAAAGAATTTCTCTTAAGCTTGCAGCCTTTGAAATCCTTTAGGTCTGAGAGATGGCAACCTTATTTTCCCTTCCCCAACTTTCACTTCTGAGTCAAAATATATTGCTTTATGGATAACACTTTTCTTCCTGCCATTTTCAAGGGAGAAAAAAACCTGCTAAATCAACTGACTTGGCAACTGGATTTTGCAAGTACAGTGTACCAAGAAGCAAAATTATAATTTAATAACAAACTTAATAGCTTTAATCAAAGTAGTTACTGTTTAAGATTCTTGAAGCTGAATTCTAATAAACAGAATCAGGTAAATGGAGGTACAGGTGCAGTAGGAACACATGAACTACTTTAAGAAGTCTCATTCTGCTAATTAAATCTTATATCAAATATTTTTGGATACCAATTTTCACAGTTTATATTCCCTGCTCATCTTTAATATTCCAAAACAAAACTCATACTAACAACAAGGAAATACTAATGTCAGGATTGGTATTCTGAGGTAATGCAATATAATCCCCTGTATTAAATTATATATATTATATATATAATATATATAATATTATATATAATATTATATATTATAAAAATATAATACCTTATATTTTAGAGGCAATAAATAGGCCTGATAATAATATCAAACAACAGTATATGAATTCTGAAGTTACTTCCTCAAAGTCTCATAGAGGTTTAAATTTTTTCCCCATGTCTCCCTGTCCAACATAGGAGCAATGAAATGTCCCTGTGTACTTTAACTTGTAAACCAGCACTAGTACTTCTGAGAGTGTATATTTTTATCCCACAGTTTTTTTTTAATTCTAATTTTATATCAGAAATTTTAGTCTTTTTTTGGGGTGCCTCAAATCTGTGATACTTTATTTGAGATCTTTTCATTTGAATCACAGTGCACTACAGATGTCAAAGTTGAGACCTGGAATGTCACAGACTGACTGTATAAGAATGAAGCTCATGAAGCAAGAAATGGGAAGGCTTTCAAGAACTTGGGAGATGTGTTTTAGAACACTAGTTGTAGAGAACCAGGCTTTTCAGTGGAAATGAAGGCATATTTGGCACAACAATTCTAGGTACCTAAGCACATACATTTTTACTGCTCAAAGCCCTAGCATTTCAACCAAAACACCTCAGGGAACACACACTTATTCTTATTAGAAGTGACCAGAGTGGCTACATGTGTCAGTATGAACTACATTGAATTCACTGGTGGATAGCCAAAACAGAGCTAAGAAATTTTTTAGCTCTGATTAGATAATTTTCTAATCAGAAGTTCTATGCTTACACAAATGAAAAATTCTGTAGGAAACATACTTCATAGAAAAAAAATATTTCCCTGGATACAATGCTTCTGTTAGTCTCTCTCTATATTAAAATGACAGAAGCCTTGCAGAGGAGAGGAGAAGCAGAAAGGAGCAAGAGGAACAGCAATGTGCCAGAACCAAATTCCCTGGATTTCCAGTGCCCCTTATCTTTCTGCTTCCTTGTTGTCTCCCCTCTCCAGCTTTGCAAAATTCAAAATGGGCCAGGGGTTTCCAGACATCCAGCTAAGATCCCATAAACAAGCTCTATTGTTTGCTCTCCTAAAACCCAGACTCTCTAAGAAGCTCCTGGCCACCCACTCACATACACAAGTACACATGTTAGAGGCTTTTTCCTCCCCTAATGTTTCATTCTGATTCATCATTTAGGCTATTTTAAAACCTTGCCTATTTTTCCATAGGAAAAGATGTCTCATTCCCAGCCAATCTGAGGTAGAAAGCTGCCAGCTCTTCTGCAGTTGAGTGCCAGATTTAGGAAATGCAGACAGTATGTGAAATTCAGCAGTGCCAGAGGCATTTCAGAGGGCTGTGCAGCATCCCCTGCACAGTGGAGGCCCAGAGCTCCCTGAGTCCCTCTGCTCCCCACTTCATCACACTGCACATCCCAGAGCAAACAAGTGGGATGGGAGAGAGGAGCAAGCCAAGGAAGAAGTGGAAGGATCTGGCAGCCACAACATGAAACAATTACCTTTCACTGAAGTCAGCTTGTGCATCAGCGCATCCCAAACCCACGTGCAGACAGACCCAGCAAATTCCACACACATCTTTCGCAGGAGGCACTCATGTTACCTGAAGGAGCTCTGTGTCCCACACACAACTTGACCTATCTGTAATTGCAATTCTAATATTTTATTCAATACTGATACACAAATAAAAGGTAGGAATGATGTGGTACATTCTTCTTTATAATTACCTGGAAATCAAAACATTGAGGTAGGACTAAGCTGTCCTCCAAACACATCCAAGTGTTGGATTAGTTGGTAAAATGAGAATCACACTTTCAATAACTATGGAGCATGTGTGAACAAGTGGATGCATTCCCATGGCTTTGAAGTATGGTGGTTTTACCACTTCCTTTTACTCTGTAATTTCATATTTTAAACATGAGAAAAATCAACCTTAAACACAAAGCATTTGCTTTTAAGAAAATCCTGCCTTATTTTAATGGCTTATGGTCAACATTATCACATAACACACTGCCATTTACAGTGGGAGGCTGAGGAGAACAACTCCTCCTGCAACTCTGGTAAGCACCCAGGTTATCAGTCATTATTCTGCTATTTGACATAATTTAGTTTACTGATCATCTGCTCCAGTGGAAGAAAATCAGACAGTTTGCCGTCATTAAGATACTTGTAAATGTCCATGGGATTATAAAGAATGAAAGAGAGCATATAAATGTAATATGAATCTCAAATTTGGCATCTTACATGCATTATGGTTCACTCCTGAAGACAAGTGTATTCAGGAATACACTTGTCCTCCTAAGATCTAAAGGACCAATCCTTTGCTCTGTTATTCCAATTACACACTCATGTACCTTCACTGAAAGCAATGGAATTACAGCAAAGTACCAATGAAGTTTAAAAAAGGAAACATGTTGAGAATGGGAATTTGAGAGCCTCGAGCAAACTGAAAACCCATTCCCTCATGGTATATATATTGGCCTAACTCCTCTGTGATTAGTGTAGACAATTTACACCAGCTGCCAATCTGCTCCTTGAAAATTAAGGACAGAAACCTAAACGTATTCTGGAAATCTTGGCATTGTCAGGCTAAATATGTACACATGCCTGATTCTTTTCTCTTGTCCAGGAGAGGATGCAGCTTGTTAAGAGTTTTTCCAGCAAAATATATATGTTTAATTTATGTGATTAATTTCTGTGTTAATGAAGGTTGAAGGACCGAGAAGGCTGAATGCATCTATTTATCTGGGGGCCAGATAAAAATTGCTGCTCAACTAGCCAGCCCGACCCTAATATGGAAAGCCCCAGCCTTATTCAGGGTGGGAGGACAATTAAATTTTTATGCTCATTTAATCCTGTGCCCTTTCAGAGCAAAGGCTGACAATTGTGCCCAATTTTTCCAAATGTTTGCTGTTACATAACCTTGACGAACCCACCAAACTCAATTTGTGCAGGGCCTGTTGACAAAAATCCGATCGCAATAATATTCTGACACTCTCTGGGGTTAAACCTTGGATTTAGAGGTTACAGGAAAAGAAAAAAAAACAGCACTCTAAACCAGCACTTCATTACTTCCTACCTGCAGCAAGTAAATTCATATTACTATGTACATCTAGTCAACAAAATGCTTCTATATGAAAAGAAATGCTTTTAAAATTCTTTCTGCTTCTGAAGAACTATCTGTAAAGCTGGCAACATTTTGCTGTGATACTCAGAAAAATTGATTCTTTCAGCAACTTAAATAACTTTAAATTTTTTCACTTTTCTTATTCTTACCTTGTCACCTGGTCACTTCCTTTAACAGAGATTCATTTAGGGTAGCTGTACAGTATTATTATTGTTGTTATTATTATTATTATCTGTGCTTTGCAGTTTAGTGCAGCCAGTTTATCTTATTACTGTTACGTTCCTCAAGAGAGATTTATTTAAGTGCGACCTAGGCTATTGTTTTAGGTGCCTCTTGCATCTCTATTGGGCATCTAAGAGTTGTAGAACTCTCTAATTTATTTAAGCAGGGCACTTTAAAGCAATATCTCAGTAATTTTCTTTGAGTTTAAGGAGCCCTTCTATGTTTTCAAAATGCTTGAAGTTCCTCTGCTCTTCTAAGGATGGCAAATATTTGAACAACAAATAAAAATGTTAGAAAAGCAAGTGCAAGACAGATATGGAGGCAGAGAAACAAGACAAATGAGTGCAGGTGGGGTTTTTTTCTACATGGAAAACTCTGCCAAGAAGAACCACACCAATATTTTGGTTGGGAAAGTAAAAATTCCCTCAAAAGACTAATTTGTGATGTATTTTTCTTAAACACAAGATTTTCAAATTGCTTTCACATAACTCTCTGTAGTAAATCACAACAAATCAACTAGCACAAGGAAATACCTCCAAGTAACTTTTACAAACACCACAATAAACATTTTGTCTAAGAAACATCACTAGAGATGACAGAGATTTTATCAGCTAGAAAGTGGACTCAAAGGAAGCAGAATTCACAGTTCTGTAGAGGGGATTCTAGAAAAATAAGACACAAGTATGATCACATGTGTGTCCATCCATGTCAGGGAGAGATTTATACTGACTGGGCTTAGTGTGAGCACTGTGGTTCTGAAGTCCTTTCTCATGCAAACCTCTCTCCCTATAGCTCTCTACATGGGAAAACACAGGGCTGTGAAGAACAAACCTAGAAAGATATTTTATCAAGACTGAAAAATGGAGTGAGAACATACAGAGCAAATTCCTAAAGTGAATGAATAGATAAATGAACACCATTCAGAGAAAGGCCCTGGGGGAGCAAGTGACAGCCTGAGGGAGAGAATCAGGAGGGCCAGCAAAGGAGCAGTGGCCTCCCATTGGCAGGGAGGGAAGGCAAATCCGTGTTACACAAGGCAACATGTGAAGCTTGGTCCAGGTCCTTACACTCTTTTCCTCCCCAGGACCAGTTAGCACAGCTGGAATGCCAGACCAGCTTCCACTGCCTATGGCTTTCATACTTAATTTTTGATACTGCTGCCTGCCATCACCTTGCCCTGAGGCTGGTGTAGTGCTCCTGGCTGTTTTGTACCTCACAGTGAGGACAATAAAAACAGTCTATGCAAACTAAGAACAAGGACCTAAGTAATTCTGGATAATAAACTTAATGAAGATCACCCTACCACTTTCTTTCCTTTCCCATATTGCCAGGAACGTGCTTAGCCAGTGGGCATTTGTCAACTTTAACTTGATTCTTTGATATGGCTTGGCTTTTTTCTCAGCTTCTTGTAATTTATTATACATGATGAAAGATGAACAAATACGTAGCTTGATTTTACTTTTGGAGGGGGAATCCTAAGAGTGACAGCTCCCAGGACACCAAATACACCAGCTGCTCTTTTATTTTCCCATCCTTCTCAGTAATGACAGTCTCAGCTCTTGTTGCCAAGCCTCTTTGGGAAACATTTTTAAAATAAATGTAGCACGCATGAAAACATGCCAGAACAGCCTCCTTCACAACAAAGATTTCCCAAGAATGGAAGATGCAAGGGCTAGTGGGGTAGTTGGGTTTCATTCTGGCAAACCAGAAAACTCCCTAAAAATTATAGTGTTTGGTAAGCCAAGGAAAAATTGTTCTCCCCTCCCCAGCTCCAGCTAATAGATACATATTAATTCCCTGGATGTAAAACCAAACAAACCTGAATTAGTCTAAAGATACCAGTTCTAGCCAGGGAAGATTAACCATGGTCAAAGTAGCCACCCACAGGAGCTATTCAAGAAGATTAAATGTTGGAACGTGTCAGCAAGGGAAGCAGTAGACTCATCTCTGATTTAACAGGTCAAAACATCACACACAATGTTTTGACTAAAAGAGAAGTTATTGGTCCCAAATCAGGTCCTTTGGAAACATTTATAGAGGATATTAAATTAGGTGAACTCTTGATCTCTTCTTTGAAAGCCATTTCTCTGCACATCTGTGAATGAAAGACTTTGGAACATAAATGTTAGTGTCCTCCTTTTCAGTCAATTCCTGGGAATTCATCCATAATAGACAATCTATTATACTCACAGTATAAATGTTCAAATGCTTGAAAGTCCTTTTTGGCCAAGCTTCACCTACTCAGGGGTTTTGAGTTCTTTCCTCATAAACAAAGCCCTTCAGATCTTTGCCATCTTTTGAGGCACTGCTTCAAATTTGCTTAAATATCTTGCAGTCCTCCTGAATAATTTTCTCTTTCCTCTGAATAGAATAAACCAGCCAAATTCTGCAGCTCTCAAGACAGCAGTATTTCTACCCACTGTTAGTTCAACACAGACACTTCCATCCAACATATAACCAGTTTAATTTTTTCTCCCTTAATCACACAGCTTTATTTCTACATAGGTATTTTCAATCCTGTGTATAACTACCCAGCAAATGTTTTTCCCTAATTCTTCTGTATTTTTTAGGGTTTCCTCTCATTTTACTGCTACAGTTGATAGAATCATAAACATCTTTACAAAGTGAAAGAAAAGAGTTTGTTGTCTTGTTTGCTGTTTTGTAACACTGAAATGTTGTGAGAATGCAGAGCCTCAAGGCTGGCTTGGCAGGTAAGTGAATGAGAATAAGATCTTAGGAATTTTCAATTGCCTTGAAAAGCCCTGGCTTGGCCTAGGTATAACACTGTGGTTGGTCTCAGGAGACATGAATGGGTTAAGTTTATAAAGCACTTCATTTTCCAGCCACAGCTATGGTACCTTGGGTAATTACTGCAGCTTAAGCTAGACCACACCTTAGATAAACCTGTAATGCTGGCGTTTTCTGCAAACATTTTCTTTACTGCAAGCTCTGGCTTGCCTCTCACATATATTTGCTCTCCATTCCCAACTTGGTTTTTCCTTAGCTGGTTTGTACTCAGTTGAACCAACAAATCAGAATTTGTTGATTTAGTTCCATGCCTCTTCAGTCTTTGCGTGACACAACCGTACCAGTTATGCGGTACCAGCTGCCGTGGGGGCCTGATGACTGCTTTTGGTGCCACATGGAAAAGGCTGGGGATGAAAGAGAAGGAGAGAATACTTCCAAAGAGAAACACTTTGTTTTTCTTAAAGGTGAAAGAGGCCACCTTGATTATAGCTAGCGCTAAGAAGGCAAATTCCGTTTTGGGGATAAACAAATATATTTCAAGCTCTCCAGAGAGCATTTTCAGCAAACTTCAGAAATGCTGGTGTAATTTTTAATCAGACTTTATGGAAAGAAAATATCCCTGGGTATAGACAGCTGAGGGCTCCACAAAGAGCAATACCTGTGGAGATTTTCAGTGACCAGTTTGCCTCCAGGTGTCTGCCATCCCTCCAGCCCAAGCCGTGCTGCAGCACCCAGGAGCACCTGAGGAGCGCTCCCCACTCGGGGCAACCTTCAGACAAGCAGGGATCTGCTGGACCTGTCCCCACCAACCCGGCTCAGTCTAGAGGAAATACCTTAAGGATGATGTACAGAATCAGCCCACAGCTCCTGCCAGAGGGAGGAGCAGTTGCAGGTGAAAAGCTCTTTTCCTCCCAGACGTGGAAAAGGATCTCTGTCCACAGCACCAGGCTTTCTGCGGGCTGATGATAGATGCACTACACAATATTAATTGCAACAGCAATCCCTAATCTGATAACTTGAGCTTTCTGAGTACATTCCAGCAAAGCAAAACAAGGTAATCCTCATGCTACCTGACATTTGCCCTCAGAAACAAGCCTTTATGAGAAACAAAAGTGTATATTAAAAGCTAAGGGGAAAAAAAAAAAGAAGATTAAAGGATAACATTTTTTAAAACACCTAGTATTTCACTCAAAGAAAGCAATCACTGACTTCAGTCAGAGCAGAATTTGGCTAATGCTGACCACACCAGGACATCACAGCTCGGCTACAAATGACTAAAAGACCAAATAATCTAAATTAAATAATTTTTTAATAACAATCCTATCACTTTATTTTATTAACTTCACATTTGAAAACCAAATTAGTAGCTTAACCTTATCTAGTGTTTTAAAAAAATTCACACTCAATAAGTCTTCATCTAGTAAAGAAATAGATTTATAAATAAAGAAAATAAGATCACCATAATTATGATCTGAATAGTTCCATGAGTCAAAAGATTCATGACACTTAAGTTCTAGAACCTGACATCTGGACCTAAACAGCCAAATCTAATTTTCAAAAATTCTGAACTTTCAATCAAAAAAATTGACATAGAAGAAGTTTGTCAAACCTCAATGTGCTAAAGGGAGAACAAGGATCATGTGTATTTGGGGATAACAGTCTGAGCTTGGAGAGAATTCCTGCTTCTCTTACCCAAAATGCAGACACCTTCCTGGGTGATTTGCATGCAGGGACTTGCCATTTGATGTTAAGATGTGCACAGCTTGACATGTGGCATTAAGTGCAATAAACATGACAAGAAGCATAAATAACAACTTTAACAGCAGGAACTAACTACCTAGCAGCACAGAATTAGTACACTGATACTGTAAATACCTGGTGCAAATAAGACAATACATCTCAGTTAAGCTGCAGATTTATATGGCACTTTCTGGAACAGTGATGATACATCTTTGCTTTTGGGTCCTATGTTCACTGATTTATGTCCCTTAAGACTACTATTAGCATGTCAATATCCTGAACATCTTCCCTAACAGTGATGCTAAAAAAGCAAAAAAAAAATGCTTCAGAAATGGTAGCGATAGTGAGAGAGAGGGATTCCTTCTAAACATCACATTTTCTGTGAGAATTAGACCCAGCTTCAGCAGCTTTTCTGGCAACCCTTAGTCCTCATTTCAAAAACAATTTCTTCATTTAGAAGGAATATTGCTAAAGGGTGAGAAATTGGAACAATATGCTACCAGAAATGGGAGATTCACTCTTTCAGTGGGACCACAGACTTGGCTCCTAGTCCTGGCAGGTTGTGGGAAGCTGAGATTTAAAGCAGCGATATTTTCACCTCTACAAAAGCTATTCTAAGCTGCTTACAGACAGCTTAAACAAACGAATCCTGAGACTTCCTCACTTAGGCTACAGCAAGCAAGGCACATGATTCTGCAGGTGGAGGAATTTAAAAAGCACACTAATACTTTTCCAAAGTTCTCAAACATTCTAAACCCACATTCTCTTTCAGCATGCAGGGAGCAATACAAGTTTTTCAGCATAGATTAAAGAAGAGGATCACACAGACAGTTTGGTGAATCCTAACTAATCCAAAACCTCATAAGGTACTCACACTGCCCTTTATTTCTAGGCACACAAGTGTCCAAATTCTCAAATGCAGACTCACAAACATGAAAAACACTCCTTCACTGCATTGTTTGAATTCTTTCCAGTTTCACTGATCTTGCACAATGCTTTGAAGTAAGGCTAGTTATTTTATATGCGAACTACTTATTAAATTATCATCATTTCAGAAGAAGATTATCCATATGAAGGATAATTCTGAACCCCAGCACATTCATGTATAATACATACACACCATGTTCTTGATTGAGAGAATTAACATTTACATGGCCTAAAATTCAATGGAAATAAAACCAGATAACCCAGAAGCTTTGTGCTGATTATATGTCTAAGTAATATCACCTGAGTCCTGGTAAAGACTCTCCTAAAATTAATTGCTAAGCAAAGGAGTTATTTCAATTTATGTTACAAATAACTTGAACTCATCAAGGAGCTCAAGATCTGCTTTTTATGATGACAGCACAAAGCCTGTAGAGAGTCTTCTGCAAATGTTTTATTTTCATCTCTTGCATACAATATTAACCAGCCAATAGAAGACGACTGCAAGAACATACTTGGAAATATTGCAACACGGTCTATTTCCAGTTCAAACTTCAGGTATCAAAGTTGACCTATAAATAGGTATGACTCAATATAGTCTTGAGAAGAATTCTCCATCTATTTTTATGCAGACACACAGCAACATGCATTCCTTTCCCTCTGCTGCTAGATTGGTATAAGGGAGGAGTGCAAGTAACAAATCTGTTCTTTAGGTTAAAATAACTTGGCATAGGTTCAGATCCTCTGTCCAACAAGTAAACAACACCATTGAAAGAGATTTCATAAGCAATAAGAAGCACAATAAAGGAGTCTTTCTGGGGCTAAACTCAAATACTTGTAATTTACTGAGAGCAAGAGAAAGTAATTTTGTAGTAGAATGGATACAGCAACATGAGGTGCTAAATTGCATTTTGAGTTTCATCAGTGGCAAGTGTAATGAAGATGGATCTTATTGATAAAATAATTCCTTCTACCAGCAGCCTGAATTCCACCACACTGTTAACTCATGCTCACCCAGCTGCAGGTGTTCTCTGGATATAAGCCACTCTAATACACAAACATCCACAAATTCTTAGGACTGTACTCAAACCAGTGATCAGAACAGGGACAACTTCATTTATTCTCAAGTACACTGAAATTAAAGCCTTTTAAACACAAATTTTAACATCTCCTAATGTATTTTTCTCTGTCGGTTTTGAAAGTAAATTAATACTTTCAAATGTCCACTGGCTCAAAGTATCATCTAGCTGTGCCCTCACTAATGTCTGAGTTTGTTCCTACAGTACCAACAATGAGCTCCACCCAGCCAGTAGCACAAAAGTACCGGGGGGAACAACTGGAAGCTTTCAATCTTTTATATTCACAGTACAACAGAAAACATGGATGGAAATCTGGCTGTATATTTATTCCTAAGCACAAACTTCAGTGTTCTCAATGACCAAAACCTTTCACAACACAGGGCTCTTCAGCTAGGAATGCATGTTTGACAATTAACATATCTCACAATATTTATGCGCTTCTTCAGAGCCAACAGTTTGTAGCAGTTGTACCATGGAGAAACCTTTCTTATCACAAAAATGGCATGGTGAAAGCACCATTTTGTCAAGAGGAAGCATGAGCAGGAACATAACCTTTTGCTCCCTTGATGGTGCATGTGGCAGCTCCATCTTGAAGCAGAAATGCCACCTCTAAAAGATGAGGGGTGCACTCAGCTGTTTCTCCAAAACTTGAAAAAAACCAGAAAGCTTCAAGTCTTGCTGAAATTTTAGCTGGCCAGCCCTTGCTCCTAATCAGCAAAGCTAAATTTGAAGCCCAGGCAGAAGAGATTGGCCAGCTCAGAGTCAAAGGTGTAAGGAACATTCAAGGATTCAAAGGACCCAATGGCCTGCATCCAGTGCAATTCCCCAGGATTTCCTATTGAAGCACTGAGGCTCTCCAAAAGACTTTCTACACATATACTCTATCTGCTCTTTACTGAAAATCAAATTTACACTGGATAATTGTTCACCTCCAACATGTCCCAGAACTTCAGGTGAGTAGACCAGCCCTTTGCAGAGAAGGGCAACAGGGAAAACTGCCATCTTTAAAACCTCCATAGATAATATAAATTTCCATTCTGACCTTTCGCTGGATGCATTCCTTGGAAGCCTCTGAAACACACATCACAGATGTAGAGGTCGTAATTGCCTTAACAAGAAAGTGTGGACACACTTATATCTAAAACTGCTGGAACTCCCCATTTCTTTAATCCTCAGATAGAAATTCTGTTTTTAAACTGTGACCAGTCACTGCAAGGAATAACATCAGGATTTTTCTATAGCATACAAGATAGTGGACTCTGGTCACATTCACAATGCAGTCTGAGGGTATTAACTTCATCAGTCTGCTCCTACTGATGCCTTTGCATTCTCTAAGGCTGGAGATGCAGTCATTGTTGGTGAATCAAGGAGCTTCCTTTGAATTTCCACATGCTAAAAGGAGGAAAATCAATCTCAAATTCAATGCTCTCTCCCCCGCCTCCTTCCAAATGGAAAAAACTGCTCCCAAAGGTCACGACGGCACTACCCTCCGAATCTTACAAGAAAGACATTAGAGCAGAACACGATCCTGTGCTCCATCATTACTGGGGGATATTGGAAAGAGGACAAAGGAACGAGCACACATAAGTGGGGAGTGGGCTCTTTTCTTGTAGTGGTCACATTCAACTTGTTTGTTCAAGAAAAAAAAAGGAGTGGAACAAGACATGCATGCCTGATGCTCTTAGTGCTTAATACACTGGAAAAATTGTTTAGGAACAGTTCATCCTTAAAATTACTCTGCAAAACCATCAGTCATTGAGATCTTATTTTATCTGTTGCATATATGTTTCTTGTAGCCCACCATATTTAAATGTACTTCTTTTTCCTGTGTTTTCCTGATTTTCATGTGTTTTGATGTAGCTGACTCCCTGAACTTCCCTTCCTTTGCTGGTCCTGCTGTTCAGTGATAGTCCATATATCTAGAGCTGCTGATATCTTGAGGCTATCAGCTGTGTGAAAAATCTTCCCATGAGGATCAGAAGCCTTCTGCCAGTATGGATATTGAGCTCATAGCCCAGTCCTGTTCACCACTACATGTTCTGTCCACTTAGCAATGCAATTCCCTAACAGCCCCGGACTAAGGGAGGCAGTAGAAAGCAGTTTGCCCAATGGCAGCTCACCACAGGTACTTCACTAGATCAGCTGTGGGCACTACATGATTAAATACATTATAGATTGTTTCAGGTGAGAGGGCAGAGAAAATGTGCAGCCTGATTAGTAAATGCATTGTAAATTTCATCTTTCAGCTGTAGGACTACACTGGGGAATATCCCAATTACTCTGTTCTCTTTTTTTGGGGGGGGAAAGGTATGTCTGGGGTTTTAAATATACTTGACACATAGAAGAGATACTCAAGTTACTCAGCTCATGGATTCTACCACAAGTGCTCGTATGTTCTTAGACCACAAATCAAATTTTAAAAATTAGTTTTTAAATATCTTAAGATTTCTACTTTTTATGCACTCTGATGACTCCAGAATAAAAAATAGTACATGAGGAAGCCAAAAACATTTGGTGCTGACATATGTTTTTAAAGAACTCAGCCTTGTGTACCAAGGATCATCAGCCTGGAGTGGAATTGGATCATGGGCTCCAGCCCAGTCTGGGCAGCTGCAATGCAGTGCAATCACACCAACATCATACGCTTCTCACTTTAATAGTAGAAAATCTTCCAATTTCCAGTCTAAATTTATTCATGGACAGTGTTTCAAAAAGAAATGCAATAAAGTATTGTGCTGTGACTTACACCTTTTGTATTACTTAGATTACAGAAACAATGAAATATGTCATAAATGTCATCTGGATTTATTTTGGTGTGCTGTTGAATGACATTCGATGGTTGACTCGTCTAATTTAAGTCTGAATCAACTGTTAATTCATGTCTAGATTGCAGCTGAACAGGAGCCAAAGTTCATTCCACTTTGGTTTTCTGCAAAATTTAAATCAAGGAAAATGCTTAGCATTTTTCTATTCTTTTTCTGTTAGCAGCTTAGCACCAGAGATGAGAAATCTGTGCTAGCACATGTGGGCTCCTGTATAAAAAAGTGAGGAAGCTCTAGGCTGACAATGGCCCACCTTTGTGCATAAGGTCAATTCAGCTCCAAGGAATGAGTAGGAACTCATTCCTACTTTGCAAATCTCACCCCACTCCAAAAGGAGAGGGCTACAATGCTACAGAAAATGCAGAGAGGCTTCTTTTGCAAGGAGAAAACTGGAAATTATCTGCTTTTTAGTGAGGCAAATCTGCAGCTTCTGCATGGCTTCAAACACAGTGCAAGTCCTTTCTGCAAGGAATGGGAAGGAACCGCCCTAACACAGAACATTTTGATACCTGGGTCACAGCCAGTGCAGGTTGTGCAGCTGCTCTGAATCAGTCTGTGGTCAAATTGACATCATGTACCATCTTGTGAGCTCCCTTCAGCAGCCGAGGTCTGGCACAGCTCAGAGGTGGCATGCACTGGAGTTGGCCAAATTTTCACCAAGTAAGAGAGCAAACACTTCTACAGCCACCACATACAAGGGTGCTCAATACAAGTGCTGCCCTGAAGTCCCTGGCAGAGGTTGCACCAGCTCCAGCAGAAAAAATTCCAGAAAAACTACAAATTGTCATGAATATGCCACAATAATTTGCAACACACCTACTAGGGATTGTGAGCTAAAAGACAAGTGCTTTAAAGCAGTATTGGCCTTGTGATATCCCACTTCAAGAGCAGTGAAACATGGTTAAGCATACACCCCACATATATACAGCACATACACCTAGAGAAAAACAGAACAGGTGGGAAAGGGAGGCTACAAACAGAAGAGCAGGTTAAGTTTTCCTAGTTAAAAAAAGGCAGAAGGTCCAATGCAGGCAAAATTCTGCAGGGCCTGAAGGAAAAGTCAGGAGCACATATCAAAATCATTAGGGAACATCAACAAATACAGAAGAACAAATTGCAAAATGTCGGATCACTCCTTCATTGATTACAGAGTTTGCCACTTCACAATTCCCAGGTTTTATCATTGAGACCTGTACCTAAGAAATTTAAATCAAAACATGCCTCAAAATCCCAGGTGAATATCAATTTTGCTGAGTATGCTAAACTTAATGAGGTAAGCCATCATATTTTCCCTGTAATGCACAAATTTATCTTTGTTTAAATACTGAAATGCATTTAGATAGGAGACAGAGTCTCCTATCTAAAGTGTATCCTGAAGACAATGATTGCTGAAAGAATCCTCCTAGCCCTTATGTGTCTCTCAAAGCCTTAAGAGAACATACCTGAGGTTATGCACCTCTTTCATTCTTACACCATCATTTACTGTAATGTTTATCAATGAGAATTTGTCTGGAGGACTCAAGCACCTGCCTGCTCTCCCCAACATCAGCTGTAAAATCTCCAGCAGGGTTATGCAATCATGGAGCTTGTCCAGATAGCATTTGTGCAAAATACAGCATGAGACCTCAGGCTGACCAGGCGAAGTAGTGATACCATGGCATGAACAATAAATTCCCTGTTATGTGGGCTCTGGTCATAAATCCAACTGAATTCAAATAGTCTAGGGATCAATGCCTTTTCTGAGTCACGATTCCTCTGCATTGCCACATGCTGAACTTGTACCAGGCCATCTGCCTGACAGCTCCAAGGACAGTTTTTATGCCCAGAGAAGAGTGTTTCTTGTTATACACTGGCTAAACATCAGGATGTATAACCATGACTCCAAATGTGTCCTTTCAGTAAAGCCACATGGAGTAGATGTATGTGAGGATGGTAAAAGGACAAAATGCTGTGCTCCCTGAAAATTCCATCATCTGCATTATTTAATGTGGGAAGGTAAAATTGAGCTATTTCACACAAAGGGGAAAATCCCTGAAAATTCAGGAGGGAAATTATTAGCTGTGTCTGATATCCTGCTTCTTGTCACCCATATTTTTCAAGGTAAGAAACTTTGCTTTGTGGGAAAAGCAATTTTTTCCACCAGCTCTCCTACAATTCCTTAGTAGCTAATTATTTTGTCTTACTCTGCCTGTGCATGTGAGCTTCAAATTGTACCCTAAGCCAGCACAAAGAAACTGCAAACAGAACTTTTTTTTTGCTCTCCCAGGTACGAGACTCTTGTCATTTGTTACCCTCTAAATTATCTACAATTATTTTGTTTAGCAGGCTAATATGGGAACTCTGTTTAATATGACAGAAAGAACAATTTAACTGAGTTGTGCTTTGTATCACACATTAGCAATCAGCACGTTAATAAGTCTGGAAGATTGATATCAGTTTGAAAGGCAAAACCTACACAAAACAATTAATTAAGAAAGTTAAAACAAATGAACTGCTCAGGATGGAATCGGATCCATGAGACAAGCTGGTAAAAGCCCAGAAGGAAATACTCTTAATTGAAAACGTCAGTAGAAGGCACACAGTACAGTTAAACATTATCTTATCAGAAAATTAGCAAAATGTAATTTTTTTATTGGATTTTTACAGATGTTATTTTTAACCACATCAAAAAAACCCACCTCATGGCTATTGGCACAAATTGTCATAATTACTATAATTTGAAGTCTGAGCTGTGGAGTGACTGCTCAGATAACTATCTCGTCCTCCTTATGCTGTATTAGGAAAGCAGCCGGGAGACATATCCTCTCATGTTTTTTTGTACTAGGTTTGGACTTCATTTGTGTCTATTATCCAATCTCATTCTTGAGAATACTAAAGAATAAATTCTTTTCCCCTACCTGAAACACTGGAGAAAATCAGGAGGTTAACATTAAGAGAGGTAAAGTTGACTTTAATTAACATACCAATTACCTCCCATTTGCAAGCATATTGTTTTATTTCCTTTCATATGCTCCCTGGGGAAGTCTTTTTTTTTTCTATACATGGTCATTGACTTTGGGAGGAAGAATCAAGCTCTAAGCTCCCAAATGAAGAGAGAACCAGAAGAGAAATAGTTAGCATTGTAGCCCATGTCCCAGGAGCCCCATGCTGTGGGGTTACCAGCACTTTCTAGCCTTGAAAATTGGTGTGAAGGTGCTTTACAGATTGCAATTTACACAACACTGGGAAATTAGCTATCTCTTTTGATTGTTTTTTCTAATATTACAAATCTCTAAAACACACAATCGTTAAAGAAAGTTTCCCTCCTTGAAGTGAATATTTGGGGAAGTTAAAATGAGGGAAGGTTGGATGGAAATGCCCCACAAATGGGATATTTATTCCTTATGCGAAAAACCTATACAGCATTTTGATAATGTGTAGCCAACACACACTTTGAACTGTGATTCCACCAGCATCCATGAAATCTAAGTAAGGTTAGAAGCTATCAGAATTTCAATGAAGGACTTTCCAAGAAAAACATTAAGCACTTAAGGAACTGGTGCTGGTAAATCAGTAAGCAACGCTCCTCCTGTGAGTCAGGAACAGGACAACCTCTTCCCCAAAGCAGTGCAGTGCCCTTTGCAGAGCTGATGTTCTTAGAAACAAACAACACAGGCCCTGGATCCTACACACTTGCTAACCTCTAAAGATCTTACAGTACCCCCTTTCTCTGGACTAGAGCTCTTCCTCTGAGAATCAGAACCAGCAGTCAAGGTGAGCAGCACTGTTACAGCCACAGATGTGCAGGTGTCACACCTGCCACAGCACACAGCCTGAGATGCCTCGTGCTGTCTCCTGCCTGGCCTTCCACAACACGAGGGAATTCTCTGCCGTGTCCTGTTGCCCTGTCCTCTCAACAGTACTTGATCTTCACAGGATAATCAACAAGTAGATAGGTATTGTCCCTACTTTATTCATGGGTACACTTACTCACAGAGAGAATAAATAAAATCCTAGAACTGCCTGTAGAAATAAGTGAATCCCAGCAACTGGAATGCTCTGATTACTCCTGAATCTTACGATATGAATAAGTAAAACTACAAAATTGCAAACCACAAGGAACACACTAGTCCTGATTCCCACCACACTACCTTGTTCAGGCAAAAGAATACAGAAGGTGAAAGCAGGACGCAGTACATAACCCAGCAAGGCTACCCAGGTGTAATTCTGTAATTTTACCATACTGTGAAAACTATACGGGTCATATGTTCAGTACATCTAATATCCAGGAGGTCCTGCCAACATCCCACAGGTGTGCACAGGAGTGCAGAATGTGAAAGGAAAGCAATTGTGTGGGTGGGTACACACACAAAACTGTGTTTCTAAATCCCGGATGAATTCATTCCGCACATCTGCATCCATTTCACATTGAGGAATTGGATAAAGGGGAAGAGGAAGGGGGAAAAAAAATTCTCTTTTAAAGATATCTGAGCATTAATGCTGCTCTTTGGCTGGCTCTGTCCTCAAGCATTTCACCCTTCCCTACGACCTACTTCAGCAGACCCTTTGTAAATGGGCAGTGACAGGCCCAACCCAGGCATCCCGGGGTCAGTACACAACCCCACCTCCTCTGCAGACCGTGCTCCTAGACTGAAGGGAGAGAGCTGCAAGCAGGAAGAAAGTGAGAGAGAGGCATCCCCCCCTCCTTCCAGTTTAATTGACAGGAGGGATTTTCTTGGGGATTTTAACTTGAAAACCAAACAATAAGCTACAATCCAGTCATTGTTCTGGTCACTTTACTCACATGTTACAGACCTTTATTTTATTCTGTGTCTGTTTTTGTCCTCTCAGTTTACACTTGTAGAGGTAGGGACCTGGCTATGCATCTGTGTTTTTGGAGTGTTTCCACAACGCCAAGGAGAGGTTATACTGCAAGCACACTAAGTGTGACAAAGTGACATTATACCAGGCCAGCAAGGGGGGTAATAAAAGTTGAAGCAAGGTCTCTTGGGTCTCAGAGAACACAAACTACAGAGTCAATTGGACTTTGTGTGTGGAGAAGGAGGGGAAGAACAGAAGTTGTATCCCTGTATCACACTACCCTCTGCAAAATATATGCCTAGAGATAAATAAATATCAAGCAACAGGTGATTGCTGCATTAAATTAACTTACACCTGATGGATCAGGAACGCAGAATACAATCTCTTTTTAAGTGCAGAAAAATTGGTGCAGAGAAATTGGATTAACCTCCTTTGCTGAGGAATACTTTAATCTTCTCTGTACCTCTCCAATTTCTTGTTGGTTTTTGAAGGCACGCTTTACTTACTGCAATTGCCCTTCCCTGTTTGCAAATAAAGGGCTGTATCCTGCAGTCCTTTCCCTAAATGACAGAATTTGGACCTTAAGCTAGAGTATCTTATTTCTATATGAAATTATTTCCCTATTATAAGACATCCTAACCTTCAGTGATTGCTACATTTATTGTTTGTTAATATTAAAGAACAGCAAATAAATATTATGAATATATCAGACGCTGTTGTGATAGTAGAATCTAGATATATAGAGTTTTAACTTTTTTTTTTTTGGAATCTCAGCATCTAGAATCAAGTTTGGTGTAAAAATTAGAAATATGAACTTGTAACTCACAAGATTTCAGGAGAGTACTGAAGACGAAGCCTGAGTGGAATGTAAAATCTCATAACACAAAGCCGTGTTTATTGAGCAGATCAAAGGCATCCAGACCACAAGGGATACATCACCTCCATAGGTTTCTGCTGCCCTCTCTTCCCCCTGCTCAAGTAACCCCACTTTTATTTCTTCAGCAACACCCCCGTTTTACCCTCTTACATTTTGTTATATGTGTCTCATGTCCCCGGCCTGCTGTACTCCAACTTTTGCTAGAGTTTCCCCTGCATTTGGCCTACACAACACTTCAGATGCCCAAAGCAGACAATCTCTCAGTGGAGCCATTCCTCTCTGTTCCCAGGACAGTCAAATGCATTTCACACCCAGCAGAGCTCTTGTGCCCCATGTATGACAAACCCTAAAACTCAATCATGCTTTCAGCTACCTGCTCTTCACAGGTGCCAAGGAAAACAAAGTGTAAATGGAGCTTCATTTTTGTGCAAACCCAAAATTCTTAAAGTGGGTAGGAATTACCACTGACTCATAAAACCCTTAGAAAATTACTTTCCAATAAAGCTCTTTATATCAATACATATATATATGTATATAAACAACCCCCCAGCCATGCTCCAAAACTCCACGCTCATGGGCAGCCGAAAAAGAGCAACTCATTTCACAAGTGCTAAATAACTCAAACCACCTGGGAGAAGGAAACCGCGGCACTCAACTTTTCCTGTTTTTCCCTTTTGCACTTCATTTAGCCCTTTCTGCCCATGCCTGCTGCAGCCCAGGGTGCTCCCCGTCCCAGGATTAGCAGAGATCTCCGGCGATTGCTCGCACCTGCACTCGGAGCGGCTCCGTTCCGCTCGGTGCAATCAGCCGTGCCTCCGTAAGGCCATCAGCTCCCGGGCTGACAGGCAAACAGAGACCCACCTGACGGGTCACACCAGACACCTGCAAAGGGGCTGGAGCAGGAAGGACAGGGGACAGGCAGCAAGGGAAGAGGTGGAATTACACAATTAAAAGAGCAGGTTATGTTTTGAAGGGGAGGAGTATTACCTGCTACCCACAGGCACGTAACAAACACCTGACTGTGAAACCAGCACTCCTATGCAACTCACAGTGAAGTTGTTTGCTTGTTTAATACTCAGTGGAGTAGGTACCTGTCCTTAGGTTTTAATACCTTTGGTTTTCTCCCAAATTTGCCCTAAACCAGGACAGTCCCATTGATAGAAATCAATCTACTGGTTTCAAAACAAGAATCTAAATTTAATTTGCCACCAAATCTCCATTACCAAAATGTAATGAAAGGCTGGTGAAAAACTAAACTATTGCTTTGTCACAGATGCACCCTGAATAAGTGAAGCCAACAGAATTTCCTTTCTTTCAATTACATGTGAAATGAGAATATGGATTTCTGACATTCTCCTATAGCTGGATTATGCCCGTGCTGGACAACTGCTTATTACTGAACACGGAGAGCACCCTAAAACATCCATAACTAAATATGGTCAGTAGGGTGTGTTTATGCCTCAGTGATTAGTTGTAACAAAAGCGCACACAAACCCCAAACTCTGTGGGATTACTGCTGTCTCAAAGTACAAACGTGCCTAACAGTGCTCCTGAGAGAGTATTACAAGTGTGGCTACACAGGGCCCAGCACAGATTCATCATCTGAGAAGAATAAAATTCTATTAAAAAAAAAAAAGCATGCAGAAGAGAATGTCAGAAGCAAGTGTTTGCTCCTGCCTATTCCCTCTCTTAAAATTCATTTCAGATTAATTCGCTGTAGGAAAAGGTCTCATCTCATTATTAATATTATTTTAAATCTTGTTCTCTGGCAAAACTCAGGCCTCAGTTGATGTTATTTACTTCTGGGCCATCCATTCATCAAAGGTAAGGATGTGACCTCGAACCAGTTTTAGCTCCAGCTTATGAACTGTGGTTTAAAGGCAGCACTTAGAGGAGGGTTGGAGGTAACCTGTGCCTCTTCGGGCAGCACTGAGGCCCAAGATCAATTATTTTCTAATGTTACTTCTTGTTTCTAACTACTGCAGAAAGTGCAGAAACCTAATGGTGATACAGGAAAGAGAAGAGATCATCTTCTTTGTAAAGGGACAGAGAACAAAGCACTGTGACCTTGAGCTACTGCAGGGCAGATCATGGGCACTCTCCTTTCCAGGGCACTCTGTACTTCAGGACTAAACAGATTTATTTTGCTCCAGCCATGGCATTTACCCTTGTAGCAACATCAGCATGGCAGCAGCACCCAAAATATTTGTGAGAAACACCTCAAAATTTATCTACCAGAGAGAAAGAGAGGATGTGTCAAGGTGAGGATGTGTACAGTGGACACACAGAGGCAGCTGGCAAGGTCTGTGTGTATCCAGTGTCCACTCAAGACCTCCCACCTGTGAGGTACCCATGGAAGGAAGGCTCTGAGGAAGTCAAAGATAATTAAACACCGTGGTTCCTTTGGATAGACTGTATCACACAGCCCTCACTAACACACCAATGGCTCTTTCCTCTCTTATCAGGAGCATTGCATTACCAGTGATGCCAGACTGGAATGGCTCCAACCCAAGCACACATTTGTTGACACTTCCCTACCTCTGAGCAAGGACAAATTTTGTCCCAACTTTTCCTGTACTTAGGACCTCTTCTTTCTATGATCAGTAAGGAGCAGAAATTGCCAAACCCTTTGGATGTATCTGTTTCACAATTACATGTAAAATCTCTGAATATCCAGCAGCATATTGACAGTCATTACTGAGTCTTGGATATTATTTTGCAGCTAAAATCAAAGTAAGAAACAATTAGCATCATCCCACTTTGTAAGAGAGTGTTTTATCATCCAAGCAGAATGCAGAGCATAATTATATGGCTACATCCAGAGATTACACGCTGCGTCAAATGTCAAATCGTGTCGTGTTAACCAAGTTATCCTGAAATTGTTCAGAGATAAGTGAGAAAGAATTTGGTCTCTCTCTGTGTGGTCTCTCTGCTGGGTGCATATTTTCCAGCTGTTATCCCCCTGACCTGCATACCTGCCGTGGACTCCTTCAAGCTTATCAATCAAGCCAGAGAGCAGAAAGCCTTGCCTGACATCTGACCAGCTAACAGGAAGCCAGGAGTAACCCTCTGCTATCTAGTCTCTTTCTACTTATCCCCGTGATGTAGGAAATGAACTAACACCTTGCAGAAGAATAATGAATGGAGCTGATGCATCAAGGTCAAACAGGCCTGACAGGTCCTTAAAAAAAGGGAAAAAACAAAAAACCCCACCAAGAATTCCCTATTTACTCTTGAAGTCAAACCAATACAGTCAACATTCACTTACAAATGATTAATGTAGAATGGAAACTTCCTGTTATTTCTCTGGTTTGAGAACCAGGAATAAGAAGTGAACTTCATGAAGACTTTTTTTCATTACAGGCCCAGAAAAGATTAAATCACCTTGTGCCTTTGAAAGATCATTTGTACAGGGCACAGAGCCTCTGTTGGCATGCACTGACTTTTATTTGGGGAATATAATATTTTAAAGGAAAAAAGGACCAAAAGCAGTAGGTCTCCATGCTCTTCTGCTTTACAAGTATTAAACGCATTTGCATAAGGGGAAAATGGACATAGAACATTTTTAGATGACTGGAAGGACAGAAAAGGGTATCAAGGCCAGGCCTGTGGAAATTAAAATAGTCATTTCAGCTCAACCTTCTGCAGAAGCACCAGTCCATGCATCTTCAGATGATCTCCCACTGGAGACCCAGGAATTTTGCTTGGTTTTCAGCTTACTGGTGGCATTTTTGAAATTTTCCTTTTGGACTAGTCAAAAAGCTGTGAACAGCTCCAGTGAGAACTTAGTTTATTTAGTGCTGCCAAATTTTGAAAGTGTTCTTTTCTAACCTGTTGGCACTTGAAGATTTTCAGATCAGTGGAATACAAAACACCATGAATGAGTCCTCGCTCATGATCTTCCGTCTTAGAAGTGACACACAGGTATAAAAAACAAGAACATCACCTTCAATCAGGGATGTCCTGAGTTTTATTAACAAAAATCAAAGCCACAAACTTTCTTTCAAACCAATAAGAAGGAAATTGGGAAGGAAATTCAGGACTGGGTATAGTGGTCTTTAAACCACTGTATGCAACAGGATCTGTATCCCTTGAGTGGGAAAAAAACAAAAAGAAAAGACTGCACCATGCTTGGAGCTTAACCTTTTCTTTAGCCTATATCTTCTCTTTTAGTGCAGCTGTTTACCACCATCCCTCTGAATCTGAGAATGTGTTTTATAGGAATGTTTTGTCCAATTTTAATAGAAATTTACAGTAACAAACAAATATATATAAAAAAAACCAAAACCAACAGAGCCCAAAAAAGATTAAGAGGCTTAATTACACCACACCTATGCAACATGAGGTGCTTAAGCAGTGACAGCAAAGAGATTTCTTTTCTCAGAAAAGATCAGATATGAGAAAGTACTGAAGCATTAGTAGGGCCCACCTGTGTGTTAGTCTTAGACCACACTAATGTAAGTTTGCTTTTTTTATTATTTATTTATTTTGCACAGATTAGGGAATGAGGAGAATATAAAGGATAGCTCCAGGCACCCTTCCATAACTTTCTAGTATAAAAATTCACTAGCATTCCACAAATAATGAACCTTTTAAACCCATTGAATGCATTGGTTGAGTTGGCTTTCTGAGATTTCTGTCTCCTCCTCTCCTCATCTAACACTTCAAAGGAATACCTCTTTTCTATTAAAAGTCTCTGTCTTGTAAAAATTCACCACACCCTAGGATTTCCCCTCATGGAATACACTATTCAAACTTGTAATCCAGGTATCCTATTTTTAGAAATTTCCAGGACAACCCCAGCTGGAACATGATTGATCTGAGAAGGAAGAGGAGGGTTTGTTTCTATAATTATACTTTCTCCTTCTCCATAAATCATAGAAATTCAATATAAAATAGTTCTCCCACAATTCAGAGAGAAGCCACATGCGAGTCTGGTAACTCCTTTCTAGCCCAGCTCTGGGGTGAAAAAACATGGACACAAACAGACCAGGACTGGCACCTGCATAGGGCTCTGTAACTCCAGGCAAACAAAGGGAGCAGCTGGGCTCTCAAAGGTCAGTGTTGGAGCAGCTTTGGTACCATCTTCTGACAGGAACAGCAGAGGGCAAACCCAAACTGAGTGAAAGTTGGAATCATGCAGACTTCAAGATGGGGATAGACTTCAAAACAGGATTTGTATCCAAATTCTGCTTGAGACAGCAACACACTTGATGCAGTGCAATGCTAAAATAAACAGTGCTGCATTTACTTGAGCCTCTTCACACTGAGGGCATGTAGGAAGCCATTGGCACATTTTGTCCATGCAAATGAAACCCAAATAAGGGTCTGGGGCAAATCTGGTAACTCAAACAGGCTAGGCCAAAAAGAAAAACCAGCAGGAAGCCTACCAGGCATTTATGAATTTACTTTTTCTTATTTTATTTCTACACAGATTAATTCTCTTGAATCACTGTTAAGGAAACACAAAAAGAAAATAAAATCATAAATTCTGCTTCATAAAAGGGAAAGAACAAAGCATTTTGTTCTTTCAATGTTCTATGCAGCCTCTTCTTGGCTACAAGTATGACAAGAACAGAAAGCTGATTAGCACAATCACCTTCCTCTCTTGCAATTTTGGTTAAAGCCTTGGATTCCTGCTCCAGTCCACCAAACTGCCATAAATCCATGCAAGGCCAAGACACACTCACACAAAGAACATCTGCCATGTACCACAAGGACCTTGCAACTCTCAGCTCTATGTGCCTATACCATGTTCATCATCAGGATGAACATCAGGAATTGATTATTGACTTTTATATTGAAATACTGCCTATTTGTCAGTCCAGGGTGCATTCATCACCAGGGCTGTATAACCACACCACACACCCCTGTTCACTTTGTTCACCTTTTGCACAAAAACCTCTAGGAAAATAAGGACCAGGATGCACCAGTTCTTACAGTCACCTGTGTCACAGAAAGGGCCTCTGTATCAGGCTCCATTGCCCTGATTCAGAGAATAAAGGTATGTGCTGTGCCACCTCATGCTATTTCCTCAGATAAAAGGAAAAGGCTTCCATCTACAGTTCATTAAACACAATCTTAACTTTGCAATGTCTTCCACATTAGAAATGAACAGCAGCTTGGATTATCTTTGTTTATTTATTTTTAAAGGATCACATTTTTTGTCATCAAGGACAGATAAAACCTCAAAACAAAGAGCACACCAGACAATTATTTTTATATGTGTGCTTCTGAGTCACACTATGTAAAAGAGAGATACCACCTCCCACATATACATGCATTAGAAAGGAAATTAAAAAGGAAAAATAAGGAAAAAAGGAAAAACCTTTTCTTTGCTAGTACAAACTGCACACAGCACTGGGGGTATTCAGTAAGAAACACTGATTGCATTGCTGTTATTTGAGTTCAGGTTCACTCTAACTTTCTATCACGTCACCTGTACTCTTCCAAAACAGATCCAAAGATCTAAAAGGGCAGCTTGATAAAAGAGAGGGACATTTATTTATTTATTTATTAAAAGGACATTTTTCCCAGACTTTGACTAAACCTCATCCACTCTTGTCACTCTGGGCAGACAGTTGAAAGCAATATTAGAGGAGGTAATTGCATAGATCAGTCAACAGCCTTTGTCCCCTTGCCACTGAGACTTACAGTAAAATGGGCACAAGAAAACATTGTACTGCATTAAAGGCAGGTCTTTTTCTCCAGTTGCTTGCTGCTTACCAGCTGTTGTGTTCAATGGCAGGGACAGAAGCTCTGGTGGTATCTATAGGGGAAATCTAGCCAGACACTGGCTCTTCCCCCCTCCTCCCCTTCTCTCCAGGCTTGGAACAGATTACTCTTTGTTTTTAAAGTGAAACTTTACCAAAAAGTATTCTATCTTGTCATCTACCATTAAGTCATTAATCATGTGTGCAGAGCACTTTACCTAGCTATGAATTTTTAGGATTCTGCATTTACAAGAACACCATCACTGTAACTTCTCAGGTTGACAAACATTTTTCTGAACCCTTTGATCTTATTTGGAACAACTCGTGAAAAGACTAAGAGTAGCTGCTTAAACAAACAGTACAGGGAACAGACAAATTTTATTAACATTTGATTGTAAATCACTGGCAGCAGCCCACATGCTGATAAAAACAGATACTGCACTGTCAAAGAAAGACTACCTGTTATGAGTATGTCAGAACAGTTGCAAGAAAGCTCCAAGTGTACCTTGTAAGTGACAGAATTACAGCTGCAAAGTACAGTGAGATTGAATACAAATGGAAGGGCACTGAACAGATATGCAACAATAGAATTAAAAAGTCAAAAATAGAAATTGTTTTGTGTCAGAACATACATCATCAGCACCATCTTTAGGAGGGGAGTCATCACTCAGGTTTTGACAGCACAGACTGTAAATGGATTCTGTTTCCACAATAGTGCATTTTATCTTCACATTCTGACCTAATTCAAAAGCATTGAAAAGCACAGTGTTGAGACTAGCACTAGAATTCTTAAGCCAAGTCCTATCATTTTAATCATGCAGTAGTTTAATAGGACTACTACAAACAGCAAAACAATAAGTCCATTGCAGCATTTGCATCACATAAGTGCATTCTATGAGAAAACATTCAAAGCCAGCTCATTTGTAGATGTATGCTTTAATTCTCTTGTGTGTAACTTCCAGGAGGGAAAGGTGAGTTGAAACAAGTATTTTGTTATTGATTACAGAATTTTCAAAGTTACAGCTTACTTCAGAAACTACAGTCTGAACTTTTCTGGAAACCCCCATCCCCACCTCATTCTGAAGTAATTACCACTGGGTTTTTTTACTAAAGCTTCTGAAAATAAAAATCAAAGGTATATAAGAAGTTTTAAATGTTTTTTACTGAATAAATTTCTACCTTCACTCAAGGCAGATCCTAAACAAATTATATAATGTTTTATTATGTTTGTAGAATTTTAATCCAAGTTTCTGATCCATGCTTTGTGGTTAGGTGCTTATCCTTGTGGACTGAACCAAAATCTCAGACCAAAAGAACTGTAAAAATCTGAAAAGGTTAGTTTATAAAATTTTGTGAAATTTTACTGAAGTTTGTTGAACTGACATAGAGACAACCATCTTTTTCTGTTCTCCTTTGACTTCATTTTTATGAGAAACAAGTTTAGACTTGAACAGATACCTAAAACCCAAAGTTTTATAAACAAGTGGCTCCAAGTGAGCTTCCTGCTGGAAGGAGAAGTAGTGCATAATTGTGTGGCCACAGCCACAGAAGGAAATCTGGGAAACCCCTCTTTCCATCTCCCCACCCATTCTCACTCCTGCTCCCTTGTCACAGTTTGCCACCTTGTTTCAGCAGCCTAGTGGGTGGAAATTTAATCGGGATTCCCCACCAAAACCTGCACCATGTGCCTGGGAGCTGTTTCAGCCTTTCTCCCACTCTGCACACCAATCCTTCCCCAAGCATCAACACCCCACTGGGGCCTCTTTGGGAAAGGGCTGGAATTCCTGCGCATTTGCCTTTGTTTAGAGTGGAAACAAGCGATTAACTCTCTTTAGTGTTAATGGAAGTTAAGGGCAGTGGTTAAACTTGCCACTTTCAGCAGGGTTTAACACACCTGAGAACACCAGGTTTTACAGAAGGAAACAAGAAAACATGCCAGCGCTAAAGAAGCAGTTTGGTTTGATGTAACAGCCCTTTTTGTAAAGTTAACTGCATTGAAGTCTCTGGAGAGTCTCAAGGTTGGAATCACAAAACCACTTTCAAAGCAGCTTACTCACTGAGCTCTTACATTAGGAGACTTCCCTCAAAAGCCAAGTCCCTGTAGCCTATGGCACAACCGTACAACAACACATCTTTGTCCCAGGATACCAGCAAACATCCTCACGTTACCTTTAAACATGGTCCTGGGAAATGTGTAGTTGCATTAACTCCTTGTGAGACATTTTTGGCATCGTTGCATTCCCATATAGATCCACCTCAATACTGGGCAGACCAACACTAGGATTGCAGACAGACAAACACATCCCAAAGGATGAAGGTTTAATAATCTGGGAGAGACTGCACATGCCTTTTAAGATTCGCTTTTTAGGCTGTAACTTGTAGCCACGTCAGGGCACCCAATCAGTTGCTTACACACATTACATGAACTTGCAATTAAGATTCAATATCTCAGATGAAGACATTGAATTCTGAGCCTGAATCTTGTTCTCCTGTTAACAGATAAACACAGAGCACAGGACAGTGTTCAGCTGGTCCCACTTCAGACACCATATCACTGCTTCCAAATTGGGTAAATTAGTTACACTACACCAGCCTGAGGTGCAAATCAAACAGCAGGATTCCCAGCAATCTGCACATGCAAAAAGGTGGGTTACAGTTGCATGGCCAATTTGCTTGCCAAGTTGCCACAACTGCACACGAGGAAGGGAAATGGCCTGTCAGGTGTGGATTTCCATATGTAATTAGCAGGGGTAAATAGAAAGACACATGTAAGTTTTACCCATAAGTGGTTTTGCATGTGTACACATACACAGAGCAGAAAATTGGGGCTCGGAAGTGTCCTGATAAAACAACATGTAAAGTAAGAGCTCCACGACACAGAGAGGCTGGGCAAAGGGCCAGGAGCTCCTGAGTTGTAATCTCATCTGTGCAACTGAATCACTGTGGGTTTAGGCAAGTAATTAAACTTTCCACTGTCTTGGTTTTCTACTTGTGTTAGATACAGCCCAGTATTTTTCCTTTTATATATGAGAAGGGTAAATAAAGATAAGAGCTACTACTTTACTGCCTGGTCTTTGCAGTTGAAAGCATCAAGAACAGTAACTTTATTACATTACTTGATTCTAGATTTTTTTTCTCTCAACCTACAGATATACAATGATAGCTGCAGAGGATATGACAGGTTTATGAATCCTTCAGTGTAGGTACTACATAAAGCCAACTAAAATTAATTTTTTTCAGTGACTAAGACAATGAAATTTTAAGATAATTTCATACTACAAATTAGTTTCTCTGGGCAAAGTTTTCCTGTTACATTACTTTGATAAAATGGAGATATTGCCATCTCCTGTGGTGGTAGATATTTTATTAACATCTAGTAATAACCAAAAAGGAGGCTGTGATCTACCTACCTATTCAATGATCTTGATTACTTCATCAACTTACATGATTGTCTTAAAACAATAACACAACAGCTCTAAATCCTTTTAACAAATAGGCTACAAAGCAACCATAAACAGAGGCCCAGGTTCAGAGAGTGGAAGCCTTCTCTGAGATATGATTTGCTTTCTTTGGCCCTTGAAAAGCAAAAGCCCCACAGTTAAACTTAACCCTGCTTGACCGATGTCAGTTAAAAACAGATCAGAGTAAAAAGGAAAAACAGATCCTCTACAGTAGGTAAAACAACTTATATCCTGTTCTATAGCGACTTATACACAGTCGTTAGTGTGTCATTTACAGCTCCAAACACATCTCTTACCACCTCTTTTTTGATCTGGGATGTGTAATGGGCTGCCAGCTGCACAGAAGGGACTGAACCAACCCCTTCAAGGGAAGTCCTACCTGGAAGACTGGATGAGATGGACACAGCTGAAAGGTCACAGGTAATGAGACTCATGAAAACTGTAAACTCTAATTACAATCTCTTCTTTTCACCTGTGAACTGACTTGGAACCCCAGTCCCTGAATTTGCCCCAAGTAAATGTCTCCTCCATAGAGAAAGTGAGAAATGTGATGTGATTTACCACCATAAACTAAAGTGAAATGTTGCTATTTAAAGTTTATTGCATCTATTATTTCCATAGAGCATGAGTGTTTCCAGCAAATGCCTGTAAGAATGCCAGCCCTTTTGTATTGCCTGCAATTAGCTTATCTCCAATTATATAAACAGGTACATGATGACAGTCTTCGGTAATAGAGGTATTATGGGGAAAATAAGGGTTGCTTTACTTTGAGTCTAGGTCTTAGCAGAAAAAAGATTAAAGCTTATGTGGATATACAAAATAATAGATAGGCTAATTCTATTGTCTGCCTCTCCTAAATTATTTTATTAGATGGAACATATTAATTATAATGAGAGAGAACCCCTGACTCTGTTGGCTTCTAATGAAAATTCCTTTGTATGATCACGGCAGGATTTCCCACCATTTTCTCTTTCTGATGAAATTAACTCCCTATGGTTGGTCACCAGGATAAGCTCATTTTAGCCAATCAGCTTGGGAGCTGCCATTTACCTCACAAAGAGAGAAAAAGGTATCTGCTGTCATGGCAACCAGTGGCTTTGCTCTGATCATCTTTGGATCCTTTAGCATAATGAAAAACACCGGCTTGCTTTTTAGATGATTAATCTTTTCCCCTGTGAACCTACTTGAATACATTAGCAAAACAAGTATGAAAAATTTGTTTATCCCAAGATAATCATTAGAAAATTACCTGCAAGAGTAATTCTCATTAGGGCAGAGTTTGTGAATAGGAGACCATATGGTGAATGAAAGCAGCAAGAAGCAAGAAAATCTCAGAGCTGCAACAGGTTGCAAAGTTTACCAGATTTCAGACTGAATGTGGAAATTGGTTAAGCATCGAAAGTTGTGAAAAATTGTTTTCTTACTAAAATTTCACATGGGTTATAAGGAAGACGCCAAAGATTTTACAGCCAGGCCTGAAAACCCTTACCTACACAGACAGTCCTTTTGTGCATGACCAATTGTGCTAATTCCAGAGGGCCTGATCCCAGCCACATCTTGTAATGCTGGAGAACCTTAACTTCAATGGTGCTAAGCTCAGAGCTGAAATCATGGAACTAGATTCTTATCTTGCACTAGTGTGAATTTCGGTGTTATTATTTTGATATGTAAATGGCACTATAAGATTAAATCATAGAAGATTTTGTATAGCATTTGAGAACCAACTCCAGGAGAAAATGTAAGAGGAACTTAAGATTTCATAATACACTCTCTGACTTCTTTGGTATTCAAAATCTTATTTTAGCTATGTAAATGATGAGAAGTTAATATTATACTGGGGCAAGGTGAAAGAAAAGTGAGATCATTTGCAGTATTGAAATAGTTTAATTATGTTATACCCACAAGAAGTCCCAGTAGAACAGATTTGGAATTCATACTATGTAAAGCTAAAATGACTCCTCCAGTTTCAACAAATCATTAGAAAAAGATAGAAAGAAAAAAAAAAAAAGAGGAGGTAGAGATAAAAATTCCTATGAGGTATCAGCTTGGTTCTGAGAGCAAAACCTGATGTGATTCTATGGAGTCTGTCTCAGTACACACTGGAGCAAGACTGTTCATACCAAAGGATATTCCTCTCAATTCTCTTGTCTATACTTATAGATTTCTCACCTCAGCAAGATTTTTTTTCAAAATTGGGTTGTTTGGTTAATTTTCTAGTCATAAGCCTAAAATAAATCAGTAATGTCCTCTGTTATCACATTCTGTTTACCACAAGAGAAAAAAATAATTTGATTCTAACTCTTTTGAAAGCTTAACTGTAGTGTTATAACATTCTCAAAGAACACTGAATCCCATCCTTTAACCTCAGCACCATCGTGCATTGTCCTCCAGGCTGAAAGTTACATGACAATGACAGAACTGTGAGAGGCCATTTCCCTGTGCAACACTTTCATTTGAATGCAGTGAATAAATATTTCACATCAGTGATACAAGCAGGTAATTTTAAAGCCCTACCAGTTGTTAATAATTGTTTTCTAGCTATAAGAGTTTTGTGTCTATTTTTTTTTTTCTCTTAGTGGTCAGCACTTGCCCTACTCAGGCTATATCACAAACTAGGTAGGAATGCACATCCAGGATTACACATTTACTGTTGGGTGAACCCAAACCGAGTCCGTTTTTCTTTTTTTTTTCAAAGGCCCAATTCTAAACAGAAAGATCTCCCTTACAAATTAAACATATTGGCTTTCCTCCATTTATTTATTTGTAGCCTCAAAGAGAAGCTGGCTGAAGAGCACAGAAAGGACAAGGAAGACTCTTCCCATTGTGGGTGAATCTAGGAAAAAAAACTCCCCAGCTATTTATAGCTCAGCTCATCACACACCTACTTTTTTTTTTGAGTTTTTTTATAGTCTTACAAAACTCAGTCATTTTCACCTCTCCTTAGGCTATTCCATGGAAATACCTGCAGATAGATCAGAAAAAATAAATGTTCAAACACTGAGGAAAAACAGGGAAAGAAATGCCTGTATTTCCAATTTGTGGGAGTACTTGTAGTTGCTGGACTTCAAATTTCACTTTGCCACTAAATTTTTCTAGTGGGAAATCTCAGGGGAATAGTCTCCAAACCAAACCTCCTTTATCTAAGATCTAGGTGGCAAGAGGTCCCAATCAACTGCTGGGTAAAGCAAGATCAAAATAAGCATGATTAGCATATTCAAAAATCCATTTTATTAAGCCAAGCCTCAAGTATTTAGCATGCAAATTTTTCCAGGGCCCTTGATGGAGCATTGCCATCAGCACCAACCACTGAAAGCAAAGTGATAACAGATGCAATAGCATCTCCAGGGTGACTTCAGGTTTTCATCCATATGAAGTAATTAATCCTTACTTTGTGTATGTCTGGGTGTGTTTATGTGTTTGTTCTGTTTCATTATCTTACCTATGCTATCTACAGTTATCAGCTAAAACAATTGGAAACTTCAGTCCCCCAGCAGTACAGGAATGCACAGATTAAAAAGCATGCATCCTCTCAAATGTTTATTCATGGTCATTTCTTACTTTCATATGTGTTAATTTAGCACTGACATGAAAATCCTGTGCATTTGATGAAGAGCTTTTTCCATACCCTTAATCTACCTCATACCAATCAGGAGAGGTGAAAAATATTCTTTAACAGTTAGAATGCCACAGATACATGTTGTGCATTAAATGGTAACTATGTAATTAAAAGGAACAAATTTAAAATCTGACAACAATTGGTGCATCTCCAGCATTTAAAATGATTCAATTATTAATAATTCATGCTCAAAACCCCATATGTGGGCAATGAAGCAGAAAGAGAGATGAAAACGAAGTCTGATCCATGACTAACCTTACATCTGTACAGAGCCTGACTAAACAGAGTTACAGCATTATGTTTTCTACAACATTTACCCAAATACAGTAGGAAATTGTCATACCATAATATGTATTTGCAGTGATGCTCAACAGTTAGTTAATAGCATGGGGGAGGTGAAAGCCATGCTAATACACAAGAATCCAGTCACGTGTACGGTTCCATACCAAGCCCTGTGAATCAGAGCACTGAGTGGCTTAGACACCTGAAAGATTTTAATTTCACATGAGTTAAAGACAAATTTGCTTTAAAAATTTTGAGGATCCGGTTCAGTCTTTATGATTTTGGTGCTGGTTTGAACAAAAATCAGGAAGTTTAATCTCTAGTACTGTATGGTCATATTTTAATGAGAAACAGTCATCCTTCTGAGATGCTAGTCTACATTTAAAATAGTAATTAGAAGATGATTCACATTGTCTCGTAGCTCACTTACCCCATCCAGCAACTTGTTCTGAAATGCTATTAGATCTGCTCCCATGAATTTGTTCTGAACTAGAAATTTGCACAAGCAACTCAATACCACAGATGTCTTTGGATCAATTCAGCCCAAAATCAAACCTCATAAATGAAATTTCATCTGTTAACCTACAAGAAACAATTACTTACTTCTAGATCTAGGTTTTACTTTCTTTTTTTTTCATCAGCTTTCTTTTTATAGCTTTCTTGGCAAGTTTGATGCTGCAATAATCTGCATATGAAAACAACAGCAGCAATGTGTCTGAGTTAGCTGCAAAGCCATTTTTCAAGCAGCCCAACTCAATGAAACTACACATTATGCTACAGTCCCTACTGATCCAAGCTTTAAAAGACTGAGGAGCACAGAAAGAGAAAAGGTGCTAAATCCTTGTATTAATAAAAATGAAAGAATATTGAATTACTACTGTAACTTGTATCACTCTTATAATGCTGGACAAAACTAAGAGGAAACGTCCCAGGACAGAAATGCACGCACAATATCCTTAGAAATACAAACCCTAACAGGCATATGAAGTGTTATACCTTTCATTAAGTGCCACAGATATTTAAGAAGCAGCCCACAATATATTTATGAAGAACATATCCATATTTTTACCATTAAAATATATAGTTGATTTATGTGGATTGAAAGAGTTGAAAAAGTTTGTATTTTAAACGCACTCCAAAAAAAGGGTCCTAAATAGATCTGTTTACTCCTGCGACCTTTTTGATGTCCTGGTTCTAATCATCGTTCCATATGTAGGGGGATGAGGGAAGAGACATGTTTATTCTGCAGCTGATTTATTACAAAATCAAGACCATTCAGATTCAAATTCCACCCCTCTTTAAATACATTGTTGCTGTTCTCTCTTTCACACAATTTGCCACCACATGTAAAGGTCAAGTCCACTGGTAAAGTAATTCATATGGTTATCCAGATCCCATCCAAGCCATAAATTAATGTGACAAACTGCCTAGAGCATTTCTTCTATTTCTAATGTTATACACAGGCAAGTCCAGCCTAATGTACTGATAATTAAAATAAAAACTGCATACACCTCCCCCAAGAACACACAATCCAAACAGGAAGTCAATTGGTTCCAGTATGAGACTTGCTGCAGGAGACAAGCAATCACCTATAGCAAGTGTTAACTTTCAGCTTTCAGTGGAAAACTTAAATCTGTTTTACCTCACAATTGCCACCTCTAGCACGATCACAGAGTGAAGAGCCAAAGGAGGGGAAAAAAGCTGCAAAATTTCATCAGAATCCTGATGTTCCTGATTTTACACAAAGCAACCAGAAGAGCTGCAGGCTGGTCTCCTAATGCTCTGAAAATTAAGACTTATGGAAATCACATGTGAACATGTTGTTTCTCAGAACTTGCTGCTTTCTTAAAAATCTCAAGCCCATGGTGGAAGATGCTTTGCAAATGGGCTTTACATTCTGTAGCTAAAATAAGCTGCTTTATTTTGAAACCACAGACTAATCATCAATGATGCCCTCAAGAATAGTCAAAGAAGATTAAAATAGGCACATTTTTTTCTTTTTTTGGTACAGTTAACAGTTTGATTAGTAAACTTAATCCCATAAATAAAGTAGAACAACTCACCCTGCAGACTTCACTGGAAATGAGCTAATGTGCACCTGCTGAAGATTCAACCCACAAGGAGGTAGTCTCCTTGGAAACAGCTCCTGATGGTCTGAAATACAATAGAAACAGTCACTGAAGAAACTTAGTTTAGTGTAGGTGCTGGGAAAGGTGATGAAGGATCAGGATTTTGCCCCAGAAATTAACTGTCTGAAGAGGGAACACTCAAGTATGTTATGTAGTGTAAGTAGTGTAGGGAGTCCAGGGTAGACCTGGGAAGAATCTATAAAAAAGAAATCAAGCAGAGCCTATGATATGTCATCCATCCCTAAATTACGGTTTCCTTCCCTGAGGCACTGTGGCTGAACTCACATCCTCAGGACAGTTTAACCCATGAGAAAGCAGTTTACCCAGCATGGCCCAAACTCTGGCCTAAGCCTTGACATTCACAACACCTGCTAATGTTCGCCTGTTCTCACATGTTTTTTAGAACATCTTTCATTCCTGATTAGCATTACAAACAGCTACTTTCTGCTGTCCTCTCTCTCCTCCCAAGTCTTTCATAAAACCTGCTGACTGATTTATTCAAGCACTTATCTTTTAACTTGCTGTCACCAGACAGGTGCACACTTGCAACAACCCTTGTAGCTGAGTCCATTTAACAGCTCTGTTAGGGGCCCATCCTTGCAAGACACTGAGCTGCACAGAATTTAGACACACATCGAAAGCAATGATTTAGGGCTCTCTCCAACTAGCAGGCAGTGCTCAGTGCCTTAGGCATCAGTTTCTTTCTTGTTAAGAAGACTGTAAAAGGAGACCATCCCATCTAACTGTTTAATGTTATTTTAATAGGTTACATTACATGAACTTGATACAGTAGTGGTTATCTGGGTCAGAGGCTCCATTTGCTGCAAGGACCTCAATCACAAAAGTAATCCCTAGAACACAGACAGATAAGAGTTTGGACAGCATTAGGGTCCAAGCCTGGGTGATCTTGTTTGCATATTTCAAACCCACTTGACCACACCTGCACTCAGATTTTTTTTGTTGACATTTTACTGTCAGAGACTAGAGATGAAGAGGGAGAAAAAAATGAAGAACAAATTCAGAGGGAGATTTACTCATTCTTTTAAAGTCACTAAGACAGTAAAGAAAAATCCTAAAGAGGTAATTCACTTAAGGTAAGCAGTTTCCAGAATCCCTCTTTTCCTGCCACTCTCCACTACTCATATCACAGGCAGACCTTTCATAGGAGCTGAATTTTGACAGTCTGAGGGAGCATGTAGGACAGCAGCCTCAGTTTACACAGGCACAGTTTAAAAAGTGCATTACTTAGGAGCTAAAGCAAAAGCTAATAGAGACATGTTCTCCACAGAGATCACTCCAGCTACAGGTGAATCATAGATGACCTCAGATACATCTACACACACTCTCTCTTCTGTGCAAAAACCAAACTCGCTGCAAAGCAAACACCACCACAGAATGTGAAGGGAATGTTTAAGCAGTTTCAGTCTATCTCCCAGATATCTTCCACTAGTTCTCCCACAGAAAATTACCCAGAACTCTGCATCTGAACTCTGGACTAAAGCTTTTTTGGAGGTGACAGAAGTCTTTGTAAGAAGGAAACCAAGTGCAGTCTCAGTAATTTCAAAGACAGATGATTCTGTTGCGAGCACTCTAATGTTTTCTTCCAATTCCAGCTCAGTATCATATAGCTGAATGCATGTCCTGCAGCTACAGCTCAACAACTTGGCTAAAATATCCAAGCTCAATTCAAAAATCTTAATGTAATGAAACATTTACTATAATTCCCAGGAAAAATTGCAAGATCACACTCAAACACAAACACACACAGAGCGTTGCTCTCAGCATAAACAACATCGTGTGTAAAATTAACTGTCAGCTCCTGTAATTTAAATTCTTTTAGATTCAATAGATTTAGAAACAATATGAATGTTTCCATGAAACCTGAAATCCCAAAACATTAGGAAATCTTGACAAAGCTCTTGAGTATAGTTTCCTTACCCTAAACCATTAAAGCAAATCACATGAAAATAAAACAAAGAATTCAAGTAACTGCAGTGGGAAGAAATTCAAACCAGCAATAAGTTTCTTTCATTCCTGGGGCTACCTTTTCATTTTCTTATTCTTAGCTTATATATCAGGAAACAGATTCTTGGCAAACATCTTCTCGTCTAGCCAGACTCCTAATGCCCTTGTTAGAATACATTAAATGTCTTGTTTTCAAGTAATCCTCTAACTTAGCTCTCAAATCAATATTAGATAGTTCATTTTTGAACTTTAGTCAGCAGCATATCCTCATACCTCAGATACATTTTTTTTCTCCCACACAATATAATCACATGCAACCAACTCTCCTGCATGGGATGAGCCACAAAGCCAACAGCAAATGGTTCTGAGTTAGGACTGACAGAGACAGCCTTCTCTGGGAGGACCAGGGGATCATTTTGTGCTGGGAATGTTTCACCCATGGTTATACCTTTTTGAGGTTGCTGGCAGGTTGGAGAAGGGGCAGCTCTGCACTCACCTCCTGCTGCTTTTCAAGGCCTCAAGTTCAGAGGGTGCCATCAAGCTTTGGTCAGAAATAGATTGTCCTGACACACTCCCCATGGTCAGCTTTGGGAAACAGCTGCATACCCAGGAGAAGGTAATTTTTGAGGCACCCTAAGGAGCAGCACTTTTGAATGAAGGGGACCATGGGGTTTGACATTTTTGTTACTCACTTCAGGGCTGGAAGGAGGTTCACAACCATGTCATTTAATTTATGGATAATGATACCCAGCATTTAGGACCAGACCTTTTAAAACATATCCTAGGCTGAAAAGATGAAGGCTATTAATTTAATGAGTCTCATTCCTCACATAAATCCTGTAAGGACAAGCACGATGAGAATGAACTTTTCCCAAGTGACCAGACACATCAGTGCCATGCCACAGCAGGTTAGCTGTATCAGAGGCAGAAATTTGGGAATCAAGACCACTTATTCCCTAGACAGAAAAATCCACAACAGGCTGTGAGAAGTGGGGATTTCATGTCACCATTCTAAGGGTGAGGTGGGGACTGAGGCCTCCAAACCTGACCAGAAGCCTTGTTGCCTCCCTCCTGCAGAGATGCAGCAGGGCAGCCCGGCTGAGGATGAGCCTTTCCCACCCTCAGGGAAGATTTCTGCCTTGGTCCTGAGGAAGCTTTCTCACAACAAATCCCCTTCTACTGCAAAACTATTTAGGATTGACCCAAAACCTGGAGGTTTCTTGTCGCAGGGAGGGGCCGCAGCAGGCAGCTGAGGGCTCCTTCCCAGCCCCTCATGGCAGTGACACTAACTGGGAAGTGGTGTCACTACTAACTAGTGGTGTCACTCACTAACTAGTGGTGTCACACACTAACTGGGAGTACCTCAATTTGCTGCTGCAGCAGGAGAGCCTCAGAAAGAGGGGCTCTTGTTCAGCCACCTCCTCAGAACAGGGCTCCCCCCCTTCTTGGCCTTGGTTGACATTGGATTTGTTCCAGATCATAAAGAGAACGAGTGAAGCCTATGAGCCTCGGGGCCAGATTTAGAGGCAGAGAGAGAATTCTGTGATCTTTTTTCATGTATTTATTGTTACGGCCAAAATAGGCCTCTTACTTTCAATCTGGAGACACTTTTATTGCTCACCTTCTCTCATATGTCCTCAGGCACATGGAGTCACAGCAGAAGCCAGCCAGGCCTGGGACTCAGTGCAGGCTATTGCTTGTGTGGAAAGCTTTCTGCTCCCTGGGTTCCCTGGGTGAGGGCAGACAGCTGCACCTGCACAGGTCTAGATCAGTGTGGTACCAGCAACTGAAAGAGCTAAAGCAACTCTCAACCCTTACAGCCCATAGTTAACCATTTCATTAAAAACACAGTTTGAAAAATTTCCCTTGTCAAACAAGAAATCAAACTCAGGCAGATAATATATCTTCTAGAAAAATGTCACCAGTTCAGGAGTTGCTACCCATTACACCCACTACGGTGTTTTCCCTGGCTTTAAATGGATTTCAAGTTGGACAAGGCACATGATAAAGTCATCCTTGCTCCTTGGTAAGATACTTCCTTTGGTTAAATATCTTTACAGCTCCTGAATTCAGGGAGATTTTGGTTTTCTCTAACTACTTCAAGAAATTGGGTCTTGCTCTGGCCAGTTAGTTACTAAGGAAGACACTTTTTCATATATAATATGTAGATTCACATAGTAGTCAAACAGTTATCAGAGTCACAATCTACAAGCAGCAATTCAGCTGAAACAGTGACACTTTTTACTTCCCATTGAAAAATATTAAGGATGCTCAAATACAGTCTCATCTCTGCTTAGGGGAACTAGCTGCTCAAACTGTGATGACAGATGACTGTTTCACAGCTGAATATTTACTATGTCTAAATTCTTCCTTTGAAGGTACTTGTCTAATTAATTTGCTTTTTACCCAACTGTTAAACAAATTAAAGTTATTATGAGATATGGAAGAAGAGGGTTCATTCCATTTAAAGCCTTCTGAAAACAAATATCATAACCATAAAGATGTGGGAGTGAGTTTCCTTGGATATTCAGTGTTCTTTTAACCTTAACTTGATCATGCCAGATCAAAGAAGAAGAATTCATTACTTTTACAAGAGTACGTGTTATTCACAAGGCACAAACCTCTGCAGAGAGCTGTGGAGATTCTGAAACTACAGTTCCACTGGTAAGAAAAATGAAAATCATCTTTAGAAAGGGGGTGGGAAGGAGTAAATAGAGAAAGTTTCATGAGAAACAGGCAGACAAATGTAGCCCCTCCGTTGGTCTTCCCCACCCTCAAGAACTAAGTTCTGTTCTCAGTGAAAGCTCTAGTGGTGACAAAATTGCCTCCACTGAAATAAATGGAAAAATTCCAATTGCCACCAATTGGTGGCAGCTGGGGTGGGACTTGATCCTGAGAAACATCTTTAGTCTCAGCTAAATGAGAAGGACAGTCTAGATCCTGCTCAGACTTTTTAGCACTTTTGCCTTCGATTCCTGCATACCTCAGAACAAGCTCCTACTTTCATCTCTTGCGTTGCCATTTTCTCTGCTGCAGTCTGAGAATATTTTGCGACCATTAAGAGATAAATGCATTCAAGGGTATTTTAATTTATTTTTTGTTAAAGGAGAAAAATAAACTTTTTTAAACAGAAAAAAATCCCCCTTCTTGCTAAAGAACATAGCCCTTCTCTACCCAGCAAGAGAATTGAGCTGACTTTCCTAATTTGTCCCAAATGGTTGGAGAGCCTCTGATGGATTTTTACAAGATACAGTGCATTATTATTGCATTATTTTACCTGCTTCACTAAGCAGATTTTATGACAAGATTCTCAAGCAGCTCCTGCGGAGTGCAAAAAGGTAACTTTAACTGAGCTGTCTGGGAGTCTGACATTAACCTTTCCAAACAGGTTTTGCTTTATGCTCAGGGCAGGGGTTTATTAATTGGCTGAATGAATCAGCCAGCACACTGAGGTCTTACAAATGCAATCACTTATCTCTTTACATTCAGTATGGACATCTAAGTGCCTGAACTTCCATGCTTTTACCTCCAGCAGCTTAAAAGGGGACTAGTGCCTGCATTGCTGGGCTTGTTTTTCTCCCTGAAGCCTGCAAGCTGCATCATGCCGGAACGGGGAGCTCCTCTTAGATATCAAAACTTTCAGACAGCTACGTTCCTAAAGCAAACACCACCAAAGAATATGACAGCCCACACACCTTTAGGGCACTTACATTACAGACATCAGTACATGTCAGAAAGGTTTAAGATGGGATAAAATAAACAGGCATAGAGTTATTGTCCTTAATTATCCTATGGATTTTCCCCTTTTCCATCCCCCATGGCCTTTTTTTTTTTTCAAACACAGAACCAGAAAAACATGAACGATCAGCAAGTCTGGGAACACGGTGAGAATCAGCACAGTTGGACAAAATCCTCACAGAAGCCTCAGAGCCAACTGGGGCTTGCCAAGAGACCACCCGCAAAAGCATCTGGAGACCTCACCAGTGCAAATTAGACTGGCTCCCTGGAGAGCCCATGAAAAGAAATAGCTTCAGAGCCTGACTTAGTCAGACTGCCTTGTACAGACACTACTATCATCTCCCTGATGTCAGTCACTTTGAGCCATGGTCCAGCCATCCCTGAGCAGCACAGACTGCTCAGAACCATCCCCACAGCAGGCCCTGCCCAGGATCATTCTGAGAGTGACAGCCAGGTCTCACAACTCAGACACCAAAAGGACCAAGGGTATTGCCACTTCTAGATAATGGTAATGTTTATTCCCAACAAACTTCACCATTCTGCACATCAAGCACTAGAACCCTCTTTCTGTTCCTGGACTTCTCAGGAAGACAACTGTGGATGTTGGGAGCAAACACTGACTTGTTATCTCCCCTTTTTTCTCCTCAGTTTCATTTCATTATTTCATTTTGATGCTTAGTATACCCTATAGGATAAGGAAAATGTAACAACAGTTTAAAAACTGTGTATATTCATTTATAAATAAACTTCACAAAGCCATCATCTCCTATCACCACCATTGCAAATGCTGGCTGCACAAAGAAGTTGGATAGACGCACCTGGAGCTTTACTAAATCCATTCAAAACAGTTCAACACAATGTTTGGATCATTCATTCTGAGCAGAGCCTTTAATTGCCCTACAACTTTCTTTTTATTATTAATGTGTGCAAGGTATGTAGTATGAACAAAAAAAACATCCTGCAGAGCTTGGATGTTGGATCCACTTATATGTTGGATCCACTTTTTTTAAAAAGGGAAAAAAATTCAAAAACCTGATACTTGACCAACTGATGTGGTCAAGTAAATATGTGAAGACTTTCTTTCAGAAAGGAAAATTTGGAAAGCAGAAGCTGTGAGGCACACCATTGCACACAAGAGGTTACACTACAGGATTCCTCTAAATGAAACAAGCATGAGACCACTAAGTTCGAGAACAAGAAAAAAAAATACTGTCCAAGAAAAAATTATTCTATCCAATTTCATAATCACAAATTTCAGGTTGCTGGACAATTTTCTGGAAATTGAAAATAAAGTAACATTTTAAGAAATGTTGATATCCGGGTCTGGAATTATTCATGCAGAGATTTCTTGGAAATTTAAGGGGAGTTACCTTAAACATATACAGGTGTGAGGAGCCCAGTTGGTTCAGGATTAGCTGTTCTTCAGAAACCTTAACAATGATATGAAATTTGAAGCTCCTCTTGAACTTTTCTACTAATTCAGTAATTACTGCTGTGCCTGAAATTGGCCTCCTTCCTGTAATTGCTCAGCATGTATTTTCAATCAAAGAGGTTAACACCTGAATTTAGATTCCAATTAACGCCTAAGATGGACTTTAAACAAAAAGTTGAATAAATGAGGGACTTTTCCCAGCATAATATTTCAGTACCCACATAGGCAAACACAGAGTACATACTCTGGAAATCTGAAGATTTGCAACAGAGCATGATCAAAGCACAGTCAACTCATCAGATTTGTGGAATATTAGGATTTACAGATATCACCTGGGATTAAGCACTTTGCATGTGAGCACACAGGCACATCTGTTGCTTTGTCACCAACTACAGTGCAGCCTTTTCACTCATGCAATTTAGCATGCACAGAGATGGTACTCCACATTTCAGCACTGAGAAACGCATATAGAAAAAATTTTTACGTACTTGCACAACTGGAAATCACACTTCTTTAAAGTCTAACTTCAAACTCAGATGAAGGTGTGCAATCCTCCCTAAAGCAGCCAGGATGCACATTGTTTTAACCAGCTGTTTTAAAAGGGGTGTCCTGCTAGAGATGGACAGGGACAGGCACAAAGGGCAGGGGAAGTGAACAAGCTTATATTAGACGTGATATTAAAAGAATTGGACACATTATTAGCTCTTAGGATAAAAATGCAATGCTTTAAAGGGGATTGCTGCCTTCCAGGTGTCATTCTGAGGGAAAGCTTATGACCCCAGTTCTTCCTGCAAAAAAATATCTCCACGATGAATTCTAGACAGTTAGTCTTGAAACATTTAAGGAATCAAACCTAGAAGGCATTTTCCTTGAGAAATTACTGAATTAACAACTAAAGACCCTCAAAGTGCCCCTATGTTCTCCATGAAATGGTATTGCTGCGAGAGCCTGATTGTAAAGACACATCATTGTGCTGTACAAGGCTTTTCATGGTAGCACAAAAAAAAAAAATCATGTAGCTTGTAAGGCTAGCACCTTTGGCTCAGGAAATCTTTAAGTCCAAAACCGCTAAAGCTGAAAGACTTTCTGGAGCAGTGTTGCCATATGCTTGTATTGTTCTGATGCACCTCCCCAAGCACCTTCCATTGACCATGGTTGGATACAGGACACACATCTCAGTAGACCTTTGCTCCAACCTGCTATGGCTTTTTTTATGTTCTCATGTGTCCTCTGTTGGGTTTTTTATTATTTTCCTTAAAAAGGAAAACTGTTTCCATGGAAACAATTATGTCAGTGGCATGTATGAGTTTAGTAATGTCCTTAGGAAACATTTACAGTCAGTTCACAGAGGTCAAGATGTTTTTATGAATATAGATCTTTAAGCAAAGGTACTGTTAAGACAACAAAAACAAGTTCAGAGGTTTTCCAAAGTGACAGGTAATGATCACGTTTCATCACTGTCCCTTATTTCAAGTTCTACATCAAAATGTTTCCCCTAAATTTGGCCTCAGCTGTGAGTGCTGAGCTTTTGAAAATAGGAAGCAGAGTGTAATGCATACCTGCTATGGGAAATGTCACCGTCAATAAGTTCTTAGTCATAACTCCAAGTTTTTGCATACAGACTGTCCCAGAGTTCTTGGTATAAACATAATTCTCTAATAAGCCTAGTGCTAGAAGAACTACTATACAGCTGGAGCTAAAGGGATAAAAAAAAATAAGATTAAGACATTCATATAATTATTCCTTTGACCACAGAACAAACCACACGACAACATGACATTATACTTGCTGTTTACCAACCCACATTAATAATAATAAAAAAATCTTATCACACTATAAAAATATTCAACTTTTAACCTAGCAATCAAGATAGTGCTTTTCAGATAAACACGAGCTTTGAGAGCAGGCCTAGGCCTAGGCCTTCTTCCTTGCATGAAAAGAAAAGGATGCAAAGAGTTCCTCTTTTTTTGGCCCTCTCTATAACTTAAAGAGCATCTCTGCGTGCTGGTTTGTGGATGTTCTCACAGCCCACAAAACTGCACCAGACAGGGATGAAGCAGTGGGGTCACAGCTCTGCAGAGATTGAAAGCAGAGGCACAAGGCCATGCCAAGCTTCTCCCAGGGCATGTGTGAGGCTGCACTGCTCCCTGCTCTGGGCTGCATCCTCATGCAGCTGAGGCATGAGGTGAGAGGTGGCTCCAAAGGCTTACAGCACTGCTAAGCTGATATCCTGATCTCTGCCCATCCTGCCTCTTCTGTAGCTCTCTACAGCTCTGCAAAGAGGATGTGCAGCCAAATCCACACGTGGAAAGAAACTGGTTCACAGCTTGCTGGCTGGTAGAGCCTTAAAGGAGGTCAGGATTTTTAGCAGCATTTTGAAAAGGTACAGAGAGAATTAGTGTGGGAGACCAAGGTAGGCAAACTGTTCCAGACAGCTGATGCGGTGGCAGGAGGAGATCCAATTTAAATTCACTTTAGTATTAATTGTCAGAAAAAGGATGAGATCAGTTTATGAACTAGGAGCACAGTGCAGTCAAAAGTTACAAGCCCGAGTTGTTGCCACAAAGTAGCTGAAAGGCTTTTCTTTTGAAAAGATTAAACTTCAAAGAATTGCAGAATAAGATACACAAGAAGTGGCATGTGCTTTTGCTCGATAATGTTTGATTTTCAGCCACCCCTTCCCCAGCCCTATCACATTAAATTCTTAACACTGAAGTTGCAACTAAGTAGCTGTTTTATAAGATAAATGACTGGGAATGTGAGAGACTTCGACCAAAAAAAAAAAAAAAGAAGTCTGCATAAAATGGATTGAAAGAAGCATGGATAGCAGAAAACATTATCTAGCGTAGGAGACCACGGGTTTGCATATTCCTTGACCACAGAAATAATACAAGAGATCAATGTGTCTGTGACAGGTTAACCCTGTGGGATGACATTTGCCTTGTAAAAAATACAGGATACTACATCCAAGTCAGACTCTGGTGCTGTTAGGACTGTGCCCTCTGTAGTATTAAGGGGTTTATTTCTTGCTGAAACCAAAAGGAGAGTGGGTCACCAAAATGTGTTTTCTAACTGGGACTTAAATGATTAAGAATAAGTAAAACCCTGAACAAGTTACCCAATGCAAAGGAAGGTAAACTGAGGTTGACCTACTGGTGACCAAACTGCAAGAGGGAAGGCAGTAGAAATATTTCCTCTTGAGGCATGAGAGGCCTTGCTGGCACTTGCCTTTCTTTAACACATTACTTTGACAATAAGAGCAATTCTCTGCCCAGTTCAGTAGGCTGTGGGGCCAAAGAAAGCCAAAGGAAAGAAAACTACACAAGGACTTCAGTCTGTTTGGAAACTGGGACAGGCTTTTCCCAGGACGTGGCTGGTTTAAGAACTGAAAGTATTTTCTCCTTTTGTTTGTTCCATATCTAATGAACTAAAGGATTTCTGTGACTTAACTCTGTGGAAAGGGGCAGACAGATTCTAGGGAGATAGAAATAGGAGAGTTAGCTAGAAAAGGAATTATATCACTTTTAGGATAACTGCCACTAATAATCTCTCATGATCAAGATGCACATTAATGTAATAGAAGCTGGAGAATATTTACCATCTCTGGGAGTTTGAGAGGTTTTTTCCATTCACTCTGAGTGGCCAAAGAGCTTTGGGATGATTTTTTTCTTGTGGATCAAGAGGCAGTCGCATTTCCAAATACAGCAAATAACCCCAAAATCCTGAAGATAATTAAGTAGTGCAGCACAAAGCAGAGAAAAGCGACACTGATTAGAGAGGAGGAAATGGAAAAGCAACATCCTTGTACTCATTACTTAGATCAGCTACAGCATCCATACGGGAGCCAGGAGTTCCTTAAGTCCAAAATCCCTCATGGACCAAGACTGAGCTGACTGAGCAACCCTTTCTCCCTTAACAACCATGTTCCTTGGGAATAACAAAATTCCCACAACAACAGCCAAGGAGGAACCACACACCAGATATTTTGGCAACCAACACACAACACAAAACATCTCTCCTGAAGAGGCAAAGTCAGCCTTGAGTCTATTGCTAAATTCACCTGAACAATTAGTGCAGTGTACACTAATTTAAAAATTAATAGCAACAATTTGCTCAGTAACTTTGGGACAGGGAGGGAGAGACCTACCTAAACAGCAAGAATGGGCTTCTCATCTTAATTTTTTTTGTGAAGGATTCATCTACCACGGTCCATGAGTGTATGGCATAAAGCCCTGAGTAAGCAAATGACTTCAAATTATCCAGTGGCAATTATGAATGAGCGAATGCATGCTGGAGGTGGAATGAAAGAAAATTGAGAGATTAATGTGAAATATAAGGTTATAATTAGGCATAGGTATCTGTTTTCTACCTGCTTTTGCCCATGGGGAATTTGGAAAAATAAATACTCTTATTTAATAAAATTCTCAATGCCAACAGAGAAGCAGGGCAACTTTTTAAAAGCTATGACAACATATGCCAGACAGGCTGTGTTGCAATGGGTTTACATTTCAACATGGAATGGGTTGTAAGAGAACACAGCCTGCTATAGCATGTTTTGACAATATTAAAAAAATGATAACTAAAAAATTCATTCCAAGGGGAAACAAAGTAAGCAGTGCAATAATCCTGCACTAGGACTATCTGCAGAAGCTCCCATGCATGAAGGAACTGAGGTTTCTAAGAGATGATTGAGACATTTTAACACTTGGGAAAGAACGCCACACCACCAAAAAACCATCACACTGACACAAACCCATATCACAGCTACTCTGTGAGAGAGAAGACAGATTCAAACAGCTCAACTTGTTCTTTCCTCATCTTGGCAGTTATCTGGAGGAAGAGAAGCAGTATTCTGGTACAATGCAGGGTTGAACACTGATTTTTCCAAATAGTTCTGTTATCCTCTCACTTTGCATGCCACCACCTACATCAGCTAGGACAACCTCTAGGCACTCATTGACAGATGCAAAACTGTTTTAAGCATGCTTTTCCTGAAAATTCCAATCCCTATTCTCTTTAACACATGTTTCTACTTCTAAATGTAGACTTTGGGTAACTCTGAAGATGGTGACATTTATTTGCAAGTAAGAACTGAGGGGTTGTTGTTTTTACTATTCAGATACACATGAAGCTTTCTCTCCTCAATCACAATGCCCATAAACATCACCTGGTCTGAGCTCTGCTTTAATGTTCAACAGATCTCACAACACTCTGAAGAAATTTCTCTTGATTAATTTCTAGAAATCTAAGATGAGGCACTACTGAGCAAACTCTCCAGCAGTTCACACCAGCCATATCAAGGCTTGATACTGGACCACCAAGTGCAGCAGTGGTTTGGGCATTTATGTCTTTGACTAAAGTATAAAATTAACTAACTTTTTGGTCCTAGCTGGAATAACAAAGCCCTTGACAATCAATGATATTTGTGTTGTAGTCCCATTCCATCTGAACCTGTGTGCTTTAAATTTATTTTTCTTTCAGTAGATTGTGGACCTTGATGTTCTTATAGCAAGATATCTTGAGCAAAATTACTTGTTACACCTCTTTGAAAGAATAGAAGTTTATTACCCACCACAAAAGGCTTCTCTTTCTACCCCTAAACATCAGCACCCACTTCTAATGCTCAAGCATTCATTCTTGGGAAAAAAAAAAAAAGAATACTTTTGTTCATGTGTTGAAGAGTTCAACACAGTGAAGTTACCCATAGACACCAGCTCTGTTTAAAAGAGCATAAGACATCCATGCAGTCTATTTCCCTGCACTGGTTCCCTCTCTTCAAAGGCATTTTCTGTATCTAGATCAAAGTCCTTAGGAAATTTCTGGGGCTTATGCACCCGTCACATTTCCTGCCAAAACAGTAATGGTTCACCTATTTCCTCTTCCTTCTCCTCTACCTGCCCTTTCCTACCTGAATAAAGTTTCTTCAACTTCATTGGTCCAGCAGTTGGAAACAACATTAAATCTTATATCTGACCAAGCCTTTCCCAGCCAAGAAAGATATTCCTCCCACACCTGCAGAAAACCCAGCTTGAGACATTTCATCTCCAAGCTATTCCTTCATGGCCTTTCCACCAGCTACACCAACAGAAATATTTGTCAGGCTGCAGCCTTTCCATCCAGAGTGCAGCCCCAAGGATTTGTGATGTGCTGGATTTCAGGTGTCAATGAGCAGGCAGAAGAGGTGGGGTTGGGACTCCCCAGGTGAGGGCTGTCACCAAAGGCAGCACGACATGAGACTGTGGAATAATTTCCTGCCAGCAGGCCTTTCACTGGGTTTAGATGAGTCAGAATGTCAGGGTCTGGCCAGCTGTCAGGGCTCTAAGTGTAGAGAGGTTTCCTTAATGGCATTATTGCTGAGAAATAAACAGTTGTCTGTCACTCATTACCACACGCAGGTCCTCGCATCTCTGAAATGCTGAAAAACAGCATCTTACAAACAAGGAAAATGAGTTATTAAGCAATTGGAAAATGATTATACAATTATGCTCTGTTCAGGTACCATTAGTCACAAGGAAGATGGAATAATCCAAGCTTTAAAAGTGAATTACTCATACAAAATTATGTCTGCTGAGAGTCACTTCTCCTTTAGGGTTCAATATCTACAGTGCAAGATTTTCAGAGGAGAAGATGAAGGAGGGAATTGTGGTAAAGCATTAGCACAGAAGCCAGGTTTGAGGTCTATTCCAGCCAGCAGTGGTGAGCAAGCTGCAACTGGCATTAAGTCTGAACTGGTATAGACAGTCACAGACTGAGGGTAGCAAAGCTAAGCAGGTTTACAGCAATGAGGAAACCAGCTCCTGCTTCTCATTAGAATAGGTGATCAAGAGTGAAAGCCAATCATAATTTGCAGGCTGCAAATTCAGCAGTCCCACCACAGTAACAATCTGCCCTACTTACAAGTGAAATACAAATGAAAATACAAGGGTATTTTCATTTCAAACTAAAACAGAGCCCTTTTTTGGCCAAGACTATTTCTGATGGACCATTTTCACGCCAAGCTCTGTAACCTCCATGCACTCCATGTCCTTAGAGAGATGAGAGTGGCCCCAACTACACTTTTGGGTCTCAGTGGGCTGCTTTTGGTCTCTCCATCCTATAGCAAATTTTATGCAGTTAACAATTCCAGCTTAAGTTCTCTGATTTTCTTTGCTGCCTGTACGTTCCAAACATGCTTCAAGTTCATTCTTGTGTCAGCATTAAACATTTCACACAGGTGTGGCCCCAGCAGAGCCGATAATAATTCCGCACTTTCCCTGACCTTTTGCCCAACCTTCCTGTAAACTGGCACATCATCTTCCCCCTTTCCCACCAAAAAATAGTCGTTTTGTAATATAATACATAGCCTTCGACCGTGTTGGGGCTGCTGTGCTGCTCCATTGTGTCTCTTGGAATGCTTTTTACTGGTACTTCAATGTAGTAAATGAAAGAGTGTAATACAGGACAGGTAATAGACAAGATTACAGATTGTGTCTACTTGTCATTAGCTGAAACTAAGTGCTATATCAACAAACATCAACTGTCCTCTGCCAAAAAAAAAAAAATCAGGATGTTTCAGTTTAGGTAGCAAAGGAATGCACAGGGTTAATAAAAGTAAACCAAACCCCTGTAGTTGATCCAGTACAAGTTTAGTCATTGTACCCATCCAAAGCTCACTCTGATTTCATTCCTTCACTTCCTCATCAAGCAAGCATCAACTTATTGCCAGTATCTTCTTTCCTCAGCTACTGTCTTATTCTGTTTCACTAAACACTTCAGGACATGAATTCCACCTTCAGGACTATCTTGAGCTTGTCATACTATGCAACTAAATAATTTCCAGTTACAAAGGAACCTGCACTTAAACCTTGAGCCTAGGTTTGCCTGGCTAGTGAAGAAAGATGAGATCTGGGTCTGTCAGGGTATTTTGCAACCCAGCTCACGGAAAGCACACGGAGCAGAAGGGCTCCAGCACAGACTCTGAGTCACCGGCTGTAGCAGGGGTGGAAATCCGTCTCCTTGCCTGGACAAACTATTGTTTGAGCAAACTCAGCCAAAGCCCTAAGCACATCCCTTTAGCCTGCTTGGGCAGTCACTCCCTGCCTCTGGTGCCAGGGCAGTTGCATGGATGGGTGCAGCCAGAGCACCTCCTGTACCCCTCCCACTGCAGCGTGGAGGATAGCACTAACCCAGCTTGTTCTGACTTGTTTGGGAGAGGGACAACAATGAAACCCGCAGCCAGAATCTTGATACTCGTAGCAAAGTTACATTAATAGCTCCTTGCTCCTTGCCTAGCTTGCAGATACATCCTCACAGAAACACACTTACATTTGATAAATAATATTCCCTGTATGAAGATTGTACAACAAAGTATTCAAGTTCAGGGTTTCCTTTCATGAACTGCGGGCTTTGGACCAGTACAAATCCACAGGGCTCCATCAGAGCTCCTGTCAGTCAGCACCTGCCCAGCATATCAATCCTTGCCCAGTATAAATCCACAGAGAAGTGCCATGAACTTGCATGGCAATCTGCCAAATCCCATCAGCTGAGAAACTATCCTGATGAGCACAATGTTCTCAGGGATGATTCACCCTCGTCAACATCGCCATTAGTCAGAATATTTTCAAAAGCAACTTTAACAAGGTTTAGGGAGCTCTTTAATAAACATGCATTTAAATAAGCTGTCTTGGAGCAGGGAGATAAATGAAGGAGGCCCACTGCAAGTTAGAACTGAAGTGTGGCAAAACAATTCTGCAAAATGTTTTATTCCTTATATAATCTCTCCTGACAGAACCTCAGGGGTTCACATTAAACACCATAAATCAGACCACCTGGGGCTCCCCTATGATTATTGCAGCTGCATGCTGCAAGCTCCAGTAGAAGAAACGTTCCCTTTTATTGTAAGAAAGTAATAGGGCATAGCCCAAGTCTGCCAGAAAAATGCACAAATCAAAAGCAGGCCTGCACAAAATCAGCTTCTGATGTGTTCGTTTGCTCTGGATGTACGTGGCAAGCTGACAGTCAGAATCACTTTGTCCTCATTGATCACCAATGCTTTTGCCAGCAAGGTGAGTAACATGTGGAACAGCCAATTCTAAAGAAATGTCAGTTCAATGGAAAATAAAACTGAGACATTTATTTTATTTTTCTATCTTCTCCTCAGTGAATTTCAGCAACTGGGAAAGGCACCAGACTCTCTGCACTGAAGCCCAAGTGCACTTACAGCTCAGACAGTGATGCCACAGCCACCATAGCTGTGCCTGGCCCTGGAAGGAGACCCTCAGGGTCAGCAGCACCCACTCACCCACAGACCTGGACACTTCATGGCTTCTGCCATGTCCCTAAGCCCCCTTTTCATTGCCAAAGAAAGGTGTCAACTGCTGACTGCCAGAGATGAGAAACAGACATGAAAACCTCAGAACATATGCCCATGAAAAGTGATGGGGGAAAAAAAAGGAACAGTGTTTCCCAGTAGTATAAGAGTAACCTTCCTTCACTTCTGCCTTGGTCCTCAACCTGACTGTTAACACTGGTGAGGGGGAATTCTGTCTTGTGAGAAATTGTCTGAAGTGCCCATAATATCTTTCCTAGGAGAAATTCCCACATCTCCTTAGGAACATTGCCCAAGAAGTCAGAGATTGGTAGAGCCTTGATGTAGTCCTACAAAATCTCTGGTAACCAATATGACAAGGAGCATGGCATTGCCATCAGTTAGCTTGGAGCAGGATCATGATGATGTGTTGAACATCCTTTCTGGTGGCCCTCCATATCTCTGCTACAACTAACTCATTTCTGTGGAAATGTCCTGCCCTGCTGTCAGACCACTGAGACACTGTTTGAAACATGTAACCAATCAGATAGGGCTTCATGTAGAAGATTCTCTTATTGCAGTGATCACATCTCCTCAGGCATAATGTCCCAGCCATTCAATAAAACAAGGAGTAGTTGGGCTTAATTTAGGTTTGGTTGTGAGCTTTAACAGTTATATGCAAAATTTGACAGAACACATGTGCAATCCAAGGAGATTATTGAGGGAAAGAAAATGAAAGATGTTTGCTAGGTAATGGACTAGGGGAAAACTAAGTGCTGTTTAACAGCACTTAGTCCAGTGTAAGTATAAAGTCCAGCCCAGTATAACAACAGAAAAAACTTGATAAATTACCACCTGAAGGAAGGTTTTTCGTAAGAGATCACCCTCTTCTGATGTTGATTTTGATTTAGGTTTGGGGATTTTCTTAAATATACATTTTATTTATTTATATGCACACACAAGCTACCTTCAGACATGTTTTCCTATGCTCAAGCTGAGAACAGTCAGAGGAGAAATTCTGTTCTTGACTGTGCTTTATTGGGAAGCCTAGAGGAATTGCTGCTACCCAGAATGGGTGATTCAGGACTTGAGAATCATCTCAGTATTCAAGTCATCTTAAAAAAGAAAAAAAAAAAAAAACCAACACCAAAACAACCACATTTTCTTCCCAAGCAAATTAGTTACCAGAAAAAGCATTCTGCCTTCTAGCCCATCACCCTGTTTGACAGTACCTGTCAAAGATAAAATCTTTCAATGAATTAAGGGAGGGGAAAGGCCAATCCCTCCTAGTTATGGTGCAGTGATTTACATCAGTATAATTACATCTTCATTACTGTGGAGACTGACTAGACCTCCAGGGAAACACTACTGGTACATAAGAACTTTGATTTTTAATTGCAATAGATCTGCTACTATATATCTAAATCTATTAAAACATATTTGAACAAGCAAAGATTAATAAAAAGATAGTGCTATATAGTTCAGATTTGTGAAATGTTAAACTAATTGCAGCGCATTCTTTCCAGCCTTGAAGTGGTAGTACACTGCAATTGGGTCATGACATTACATTGCAAGGGTAACATATAGATCTTTTTACTAGCAGTACTCTCTCCCAGATCAATCTTAATATAAATTCCTAATGCTTAGCAATTCTGATACTTGCCTATAATTCAAATGCTAATATCAGTTTAACCTGGAATTTACTGCAATCACTTTCCCTCTGAAAAGTGCCCTCTTTTAATCAATGAAAACTGTCATTCTGAGGGCCTTCTCTTCAAACACTGAAATCAATCCCCCTCATCACTTGCAGGCTCTTCAGTGGGAAGAACACCCAGCACTTGAAGAAACTGGTGTAAAGATGCAGAACACACACACTGCCTGCTTCTCCAGAGACACGCTCAGGTCTGGCACTCAGCAATAACACACCTCTCCTCACAATCCCAGCACACAAGCAAGCACCTGCAGTGAGCATGACTTTATCTGTGCCCTAAACAATTTATTTCAGAACTCTTAAAGATGAGTTTGCCCCACAAAAGAAAGCCTGAGTCATCAGATCCCCCTGATGATTTTATACCTCTATGCACGCATTTAAAGTGGGGAGAGTTACCTCCCTTATGCTTTGTACAGGCTGGTGTTTGTGTGTGTGTCTGTGTGTTTGGAAGGGTTTTACTTTATTAGGGTTGACCTGCAACATACTTTTTCAAGGTTTCCAGATCCTCCTTGCAGCCTTTCCCCTCCCCCAGCCTGGTGGACCTGCAAGAATGGTTCCTGCTAAAAACTGTTCTCACACTCAATGCTTTATGTAAGGTTACACTTTACACAAATAATCAAGAATATATGTGAAAATGAAGGAAGACAAATAGAAAAACAAACTGATTTTTTAAAAAAGCCTCATGTTAAGGCAGTCTGTGGCAAGTCCCAGAATTTTAAAATAAATATGAAATTTTCCCTATCTTTTCAGTCTCTTGTTGATCCAGTCAATTTAAGGAGGGCAGACACTTAAAGCAGATTCCAATTTTTTTCAACTGAATTGGCAACTGTAGCATTAGATACTTCATGGGCATATTTTAGAGAAAAAACAAATTAATATGCATGTGTGCATCTATATTATTAGTAAATTTCCCATAATTTAATTATTTTAAAATCTTACATTTTCACAGTGCAGTTTTTCAGTCTCCATTCCACCAAAAGGGGTGAAGGGGAGGGAGAGACAGAGAGAGAGAGGGAGGACTAGGTTTAAAACATAACACAAGGGACAAAAATCAAATCTCTTCTGAACTAAAATTTGTTCACCATGATCTTCGCAGAGTTGGTACGGGCACTGCAACACAGGAATTCCATTTTTCCTGCACCCAAGAGACCCAATGCTTTCAGCAGACCTTCTTTCAGGTGCAAAGCATCCCTGCCATTTCCTAGGACAGCATTTTGCACAGCAGGCAGAAAGCACTGCTCCTCACGTATGCAAATTCATCCTTGTCTTTGGGGCTCCTCCAGTGCCCACCCATTCACAACAAGTAAATCACAGAGAGAGGCAGGATTTAACTCTGAATAGCTTTGCTTTTGCTGATATAACTTCGACCCTTGATGATAGTTAATGTCAGGGTTTTTTTGCATTCAATTAATTTAACGGTCCAGATTTTTAATTTGCATTTCATTTAACATTTCAGATTTTTAATTTGCCAGATATTGTTTATCAAGTATTCATTTCGGCGCCTTTCACTGTATATACAGTGCACACTCCTCAGTAATTAGTGTGCAGTAAATTAATTCTCTCCTTGTTCCTTCATCAGATATTGGATTAAGAAACTTTCACTGTACCAACATAGTGAGCTAGATTAGGAATTTCCCATCTATAATACCTTTGTTTAATATTTGTCTTGTATATGTTATTCTGCCTTAATGCTTTACACGATAAGAAATGTTATAGTTAGAAGCAGAAACCTCTAATTAATTTGGAGTCACATATTTGTTTGAAATTATTAGACTCAAATTAAATGTGTTCACATGGTTCTACAGTGTTTATTTCTTTAGACAACCCTACACTTTCTTTAAGGAAAAAATGGTTGTTGTATTTATATAAAGGATATCAAAGCCACCTGATGATTTTCTTCAACCGGCATGAGCTGTAAATCAGATCCAAAGTAAACACCTCATTACAGATCTGTCTTCTACATTCTGTCAAAATGGGCCAAAGACCAGCAAGTGTCCTCTTACAAATCCAGGGGAAATAATACACAGACTCAATAGAAGGGCATTACCACCACAGTCCACTGAAATTCTGCGTGTTTCGCAAACACTTTCACAGTTCATTTCACCTTTTCCATGTCCACTAAGACACACAGAACACAGACACAATTGTTCCCAGGTCAGTCCAAACTTAGAGAACACCTTTGCTCAGTGATTAAGGCTCCTCTATGCAAACTATATTCGTCTCTAACTGAAATGATCTTGCAGAGCTCACCCACCTGCATGGTTTTGATGTAACAGGCCAACTGTCCAAAAGGTCAGAAAATAACTTACGAGGGATATTTATGCCTGTAGAGTCAAGGGACATTTTATTAGGTTGTGTTTGTTTTTCATGCTTTCAAAGTCTGCAAATTTATGAATACATCATACCCCTTCAATGACGGAAACAGGTGTTATGAGTGATGTGTGACAGAAGGAGGAAACATTGGTCCTTTCTGAACCTGTGCCAAAAATGTCTCATGTCACATCAAGCACCCATACAGGCACACAGAGTGCTGGAATCTGGTTTGGACAAGCCCCAGCACTGGCTAACAGGGAAAGGCAAAGTGGTGGAGCAGAGATCCAGGGCAGAAGGGATTTGGAGTTTGGCTTTTTCCCCCACGAAACTCACTGCCAAGCAGTATGAGACAAGGGCCACCTAGGACTGAAATTATCCACAGCCATGTGGATAGCTCCCAGATATCCCCATTGCTTTCCCATTTGAACCAGCAAGACATACAGGAACACCATTTACACACGGGAAATGGCAGCAGAGGACAACTGCTGCTTCTGTTCTCCACCAACATCTAACACAGGGCACACAAATGTACTGAAAAGAATGAATTTGCAACAAGGCACAGGAAAAATATCATCAAAATTCTTTGGAAAGCTAGTAATGGAGATAACTGTGCCTTCCTTCTCATCCAAAGCAATAAGAGCTGTTTTTCCATGTATACCACATTTTTATTTAAACGTTACAAAACTAACTAATACATTTGTGTGACTGTGGGAAACTCACATTAGAGCAAGGGGAAAAAAAAAACAAACCTACTCCAACAAACTAAGTGATCCTGCTGTTCCTTTCTTAATGACATAAGTAGCTATCCCTAAAGATCAGGTTGCAGTTGTACCTCTCTCCCCTGGCTGCTCACAGTCACAAGGGTAGCAAGGGCAGACACCCTGTGCCAGCTCCACTCATTGAGTGTTTGGGGTAGGAGAGAGGAACACACCTGAGCCACAGCCCCTGCCAGTGCTGTCCAGGATTTTGTACATGCCCCTAACACATGGCAAAGCACAGACTTGGGAGCTGTGCCTCTGGACACTTGGGAAGTGTCCTCTGACAGCTGTTTGCTGCTGGACACAAACAGCAGAATTTGGTCCCAAGCTCACTATTGTAATTTCAGCAAAAGAAGGCAAATCATTAGTATGAGAAAGGTCTTCCTAAGCATGAGACATTGAATAAAAGCAGATCTTTAAAGCTGTGACAAATTGATAGTAATATTCCTTTTGCTATTTGAGCCCCTAAGTCCAAGTAACATATTCAAAAACAAAACAAACAAACAAAAAAAACCCACCACCCAAACACGCCACAATGATCTTACAAAAACGCAAAGCGAGATGAAGATCTTACACTTTGTACTTCTTTTGTGGTTGGAATATATTTTGTCTTGGAATAAAAGATCATGTTTTCTTTTATTTAGAAAGTTTAAGCTTCATTTTTTTAAAACTAAAATATTCAATTTATTCATTAAATAGCCTATCAGGATAAAGGGTCACTGAGTATGCCAAGGGAAAGTATATCTTTTGAATTAAAGGATCGAAAACTCAGTCAGGCAGAATACTGGTTGCTCTCAAGAACATTATGGGAACTAATGAAAGAACCCCATTTCCTGCCTTATACAATTAAGTAATCAGCTGCCTTTGGTTACCCCTAACAACTTACACAGACGAGGGGATTACTAAGCAAACAGACTGCAGCATTTCAGAATACACAGTCAACGGGAATGCTGAAATGACATGCATTCCCAGGGGAGTCACTACCTTTTCAATTTTAAGAGAAGGAAGTGGGATTATTGAAAATTTAGGACTTGGCAGACCTTTACAGAAATGCTCTGGCTGATGTAATGTGCACTATCCAAGTTAAGTACAAAAATAACCCTTGTCATCTGAAGAATGTTTCCCTTACTACCTTTTCTCCAAGATACCGTGAATTCCTGATCTGGTTCAAATGAAGGGATGCTTAGATACAAAATAAAACTATCTTGTTTGGGCCAGAAGAGATCCTTATGATCATACTTAAGGTCTGGAGTAGTATGCTGTGAAAAAGTCTGGCATTTAACAAACACTGTAGCTTCAGCTGGGGGTAAATTTTATGTCTGAAAAGTAAAGAAAATATTTCTTCATCTCTTCAGAGAGACTCAGTTTGCACAAGCACTAAATAAGCAGTGAACAGCCTTCTCCACTGCCTCCATAGGTGCCTGTTGGGGACAGGCAGAGTTTCAGGGCTCACAGTCACTAGAAGTTTATTAGATTTATGACTTTGGAGGAAGCAGGGCCAAGAAGTTTTGGGAATCCATCCCTAAACAAACTCCTTGAGGAGTGGTGGAATAAACACAGCTTAGTTTCCTCACAGCAGGGAAGTAGTATTTGGGGTTCTTTTTTCTTCATCTTAATAGACTTTGCTGTCCTCTTTTCAACTAATTGGTACTGCTGGTGGCAGAACTAGCAGTGTCATAACAAAACCCAGAGGTACTTTTGTGGCACTCTGCAGCCTTCTGGGGAGGGTGAGGGGAACTTTCCATTGGGTCACTGCAACCTGTCAAATAAAAATCTGAAAGTCTGCCAGTAGAAGGGAGTAATAAAGATATTTATAATTTGATGAGAAAGAAAAAATAACGGAAGAATATGAGCAATAGTCTTGTTCTAGAGTGACTGAATGTCCAAAGTAAAGAAAAATTAAAATGCTACACTGCTCACTTGAAACTGCCAGAGTGCTAGAAGTGCTGAATGGAATAGTGCTTCAGAAAGAAGGTAAATATTCACTCTGACTTACTATTATCTGCTGAGCCACTAGAGACATATTAAATAAACAGCTATGCAATGTTGAAAATACTTCCAAAAGAATAAAAGAAAACTGTCAGCATTGCCAAAAGATAACATAGAAAGAGAGGAAAAAAATCTTGTAGTTATGAGACATGGAAAGTGAAATTTATTGTAAAAGTGCATTGCCTCTCAGTTTTTAACAATGTGAACTCTCTTCTGCACCATCTGGCTCCACTGTCCCCACGACAGGGTGATCTAATTATTGGGGAAACATTTGCTAACGACAGCACCTGGCTGCTCTTTGGTGTTTAATTTTCCTTTCCTGCTCCCACAGCCTCAGGTTCACAAGACCCAGGCATATCTGCAGGGTTGCTCATGGATACAGTAATAATCTGACTGGGCCAGTGGTGGCAAGTACAGTAAGTGACTTGGCTGTCATTATTCAATTGCCAAGCTTTGAATATGAAAAAATAAATAATATGATTTTCCAACTCACTTTCCATCTCATCCTGGACAGATCCAAAACTGGCTCCAAAGTTTCTGATTATTTAACTTGTCCCCCTTTCCCAGTGTCCTCAAGTGTCAAGGTTTGGGCAATGCACAACTGTGTGCTGTTGGGCAAGTGGAATTCATAAAGAAGATTAGGCAGTCTGACATCAGAGATGAGATTAACCACTGAAAGAGAACCTCAGGTCTTTTGGTTGTCCTGTTGGGTTAGATTTAATTGCAAATGGATCCTTTTCCAATTTTATCCACAAATACTAAAATAAGCCTTCCTTGAAATCCATCATGTAAAATCAGTCACACTTTCTAAAGAAAATTTGGGAGCCAAACTTCATGAGGCACCACACCACTGCCTCTCACCTCAGACAAATCTCAAAGCAGCCCCACCTTGTGAGCAGGTCAGAACCTCACCTTGCCACTGGAGCAACCAGAGCTGCCACCTGCCTGGCCTGGACTGCAACCAGCTTGTTGGGACAACAAACCTGCTCCGTGACTTTATGAAGTGCAGTTTGGCATATAACATCACATGACCCTCACTCTGCTTTTAGTACACACTGATGGTATTTTCCTGCACAGCATTAGAGAGCCAACACTGGGACACGTGCAGCTCTGTCCCTCCCCAGACACATTTTTGTCTTCCTATTCTGTGCTGCCTCCTCTTGAGCCTCTTAAACTGTGAGCTCTGGAGTCAAGGGCTGGGATTCATGATCAGATTTAAACCCCTGGACAGAATTTTTAAAAAGTAGTATTTTTTTCTCCTTATTTCAACACAAACAGAACAAATTTTAATTTCATCTGAAAATAAAGTGGTTTTAAATGCCCTCGGTTGATTTCCTAGGAAACTTCCCATGATTTCTTACAAACCTAACATTATTTTTGGCTAATTCCACCTCTGGTTTTGGGAAAGGAAAGAGACAGTAAGACCTGGAATAGCAGTCTTAGATCTCAATCCAGAGAGGGGCTAACTCAGCAGAGAGGCAGTTAAGCAAACCAAGATGCCTTAAAGGAGGCAAGTGGTTTATTTGTATTGCTCTGCTCTTACAGGTGGAGCAACACAGCTCCAGACAAAGGACAGGGGACTCTGTTGCATCCTTTCTGTCACAGTGAGGCAGAGCTCTGCTAACATTCCACACATTTATTTAATCATTGCTGTTCAGCAGAGCTGGTCAGAGACTGCACTCCCTGGAGGCACTGTGCCAGATCCCTAAGGAGATCCATCCTCAATGGATTTTTTTAGATTTATTTAACTGCCACAGTGCAGAGTTAGCAAGGGGGAATTTCCCTATTCCAGCCAGGAAGGTTAAAAAAAAAAGCACAAAAAAGTGCAAAACATCATAGAAAGTGTCAACACAAACTGTAAGAATCAGTGAGTGACTAAAGGCTGCAAACAGAAATACAAGCAAAAACTAAGCTGTGTTTTCCAATCACGCTTCACAGAAATACAGCAATTGCTGTAGGTTTAGATTGTCCTTTGGACAGTAATAGCAACACACCTAGAAATCTTAATATCTCATGCCAGAATTCTGAACAGAAAACATCCAGCAGGTATTTGTAGCTATTATAGCATAAATCTAGAAAGTAAACTATCAGCTTCCCAAGCAAGAAAAGGGCACTGAGTGCAAAGAGATGAAAGAGATTAAAGAAACAAATCAGACTACCAGCAATAATGGATGCCTTCAGCCCCTTCCTATGCACTACTTATGTATCACAGTGCTCACAATTGCTTTTCCTACTTTGTCATCTTGAGATGATTGCTCTTTAGATTAGAGAAAAAGCAAATAAAAACTAAGACATAATGAACTGTAAAGGATTAAACTGGGTACTTCACACAACTCTTCTATGCAATACAAGAGCAGGGAGATGATCAGTGAAGTTAAAAGGCAGCATAGCTAAACAATACATGTTTAAATGCATAGTTTGCTGCATCCTATGGAAAAAACTCTCCTCACTCCCCCTTGGCTTTCATGGTGACATACTGGGACATGGGTAGCTTTTATCCTGCCTTGCCTTCCCTTCTACACAGAAGGTCTTATTCACTAATTCATCTATCTTCATGGCCCTAGAAATCCACATCTTTACTCCAGATCTCCCTGCTGTTCCAAATTGAATCCTTTTCTACTGCTAGGATACTTGTGAAGGATAGTTATTTTAAAAAATAGCCAGACCACATCCAAAGTGGGTGGATTAAATTCTCTCCCTTCACAGTTTTGTCCTTTCCTCTCTTGACCATACCACCATCTTTTCTATTACTTCAAACATAAGCTTATTTTGCTTGGCAAGGTGTTTCACACCTTATCACTTACCCCATCTTCTGCTTCATCATCATTCCAATATACCAGGCTGAAAAACATTTTCTACATTGACAAACAGACAAAAAATTTCACACCTTCATGATTTTAACCACACCACCTGTGCATTCAGTGGGGCTTCCTGGCAAACCTGGGAACACATTCATGTCCTTTCCCAACCACCTCAGCAAAAATCACAGGTGATGCTTTGACAACTCACATTGCCTCACCATTACTTTGTGTGTTGATCAATAAAATCTCATAGCATACTTTCATTTTTTCCTATCCATCTGCTCTTCTCCTCCAAGGCTGTAAGCTCTTTGAGGCAGCAATTCACTTTTTGTTTTCTGTGTTTGCTTAACACAAAGCCTTTGGACAAAGAGCAAGCACTTGCAGTACTCATCATCACAAGATACTGTTGGTATATAGAACTTCCATAATTTCAGGAAATAAATTAAATCATGCATCATCACTATTAACAGCACTTTCTTTTTTCCCCATTCTCTTTGGAGTCAGGGGAGCCCATACATTCCTACTATGGGTTTTATTGTATCCCCTCTGAAGAATCTATTACTGGCCCTTGTCAGGCCACAACTATGGCAGCAAGGAAACCTGTGTTATGTAGGCTGATAAATGAGCCAATAAATTCCAAATCCATGCTATGGATGCTTCAATTATTGCTATTATTTATTGTCATCTGCTCTGTGTTAACTGGGGGCTGGACCAGTCGGCAGTGCTGATCAGGGTGAAAAGTCTTCTGTTGTGCCAAAAAGAGAAAACTGATTCTGTGGAACTTAATAGGGAGGATGAGAGGAATATTAAAATAGAAATATTCCACAAGTAAGCAAGAGTCTATGGAAAAGAGTCCTCATGTTGTTTGTCTGTTTTCACCTGCTGCATTGCTGATTAGAAGCTTCAATAAAGAATATTTCACAAAAAGGAATCTAAATGTTTTAGAAATAAGGTTGACCATAAAACCAAAGAAAGACAACTGATCCAAAGCATGACTGTGTGGGAAGAAAAAAGTAAAGGACATGAGACATCACAGAAAGGAAGAACGAGTCTTACACAGAGTCAAATTTTGAGATATAAATACCAGTTGAATACCTCAAGTTAGGATTTTCCACAAAAGTGTTAAATCAGGGATAAACTGTTAATACTTGAAATACCTGAACTTGCTCGTCAAGTATTGGGGGGGGGCTGGCGGGAAAAAGCCAACCAAACACCAAGCCCCACATAAACAAAAATCCCAACGCATCTATGTGGAACTCTGGAAAGGGAGATGGTGAAACGAATGAATGGCATGAAGAACATACAGCGAGTGGCATGAAGATCATAGCACACACTGCATAATATTAACTGGGGATTAGAAACTCTAACCCCTGCAGTCAGAATACAACTGCAAAACCTGCATTGCTTTCTAAATGGGAAATAATGGGAGAGCTGGGTATTTATACTGCAGCATACCATTCTTTCAAATCAGAATAAGCTAGTTTTTAATAGAATTCAGATACAGAAATGTCATAAGCAAAATGCACTGAAATAGTGCTTGCCTAACCAACATTGCCACATGCATCTAGGATTGATTTGCTGTGAGATTTACAGAACTATACTGGATTATTGCTCAGCTCAAAACACATCTCTGGTACAGACAAACAAAGTTGAAAATGATGGATTGGTTGTATGCAATTCATTTGACAAGCATCAGAAAGTGGAGAGCAGGGAGAGGAGAAAACCCTTCACTAAAGCCACATAACCTGAGTTAATGAAATTATATTTAACTAAGGGTGTGTATTTAGACTTGATCTTACCGTGGTGACTTAGCCATTAGTAGGAATTCATTGTTTACCTTCACGATCCTTATCGGTACTTAGGCAGTGTTTGCACGTGATTTTCAACTGATTGCTCAACATGCTCTGTGTTAGACTGTTTTGAAATAAATGAAAACACAGCAAGATCACAGAGGGCTAATCTCAATTATCTAATCTGCTTAGAACTGCATGGTTTCTTTTCTTGTTGAGGCCACATTACGGCTTCCTCTATGGGCAGAACTGTACCTACTGATGCCAAACCAGATATCTGCTTCTGCTTTTACAAGACTAAAACTTCTGTCAGTGCGATGGAAACAGGTATTATGCCAAATTACTTTTCTTCAGTCATTTGAGGACCACTCCACAAGAGATAATAATCACCTATAACAATTATGAGCCCCTATTGGTATCTGCTATAATTATGGATGACTTACACAAAAGATGCTCATAAAAAAAAAGCCACCCCCTCCCCTCTTAAAAAAGAAGACAAACCACCTGTCCTAGTCACCCTAGGAGACCACTTCAGAAACACCAAAGACCTCTAAGAACCTCATCACAGGACAGAGAATATTGAGCTTTGAACATCTCCAAGAAAGCTGGATAGCTCCTCAAACCTTTAAAAATACAGGGCAGGAGTAGAAATCAAATCTGAGTATTTTGACTTAAAGTCCAGCCTTTCACTGCCTCTAAAGCACAGATCCTGTCCAACAATTCATGAAAAGAACAAAAAAACCAAAGAGTTCCTGGAAAACCATTAAACCAATGGGCAATTTACAAAAACAACACATAATCTAAAAGGGTTTTTTTATAGTTCGTCTGTTTGCACTGGCTGGAGAACATAACAGCCAAAACTCTCTCACCCAGAAGGATTATGCTTTATCTTTATGCAATCAATTGTAAGATTTCACCTTGTGCACCTGAACTTCACAATCAAACTGCCTGAGTAACTACAATTTCTGTCAGCCTCTTCCAAAGATAGCATGAACAATTAAGAGGAAAAAATTAATCTTAGCACCTAGAGAGTTAATGCAGATACTGAAGAGCTTGCACGTTAGCCTGCCAAGATGTCTGTTGTGTTCTTAGAGAATAAGTTTGCCCTTGGGACATCTTTCAAGCAGCTGGAGCCCTTGAGACACTTAATGAGAAAGACTTCTAGGAACACTTCCACTTAAACTTCCATGCAGTTCTCCCTCGTTCTACACCAGCCACTTTTAATGCATCCTCTGTTGTGGAGTCCATCAAAAGAGTGCCCTGTGTGCCCTATGGTCCTTGTAACAGGCTCCAGGTAGCAACAGCCAGGTAAATAAGTTAGAATTATCAGAAAGTGTTATTGTACAAGGGGGAAGCATCCATATCAAAGCTGTCAAACATCTGGGGTTGAAGCATGGGGCCAAACTGAACTGCTACATTTTCATCTTCCAACATAATATTTCCCATCCAGCATCCAACTGCCTCTAGGGTTAGACTGAGCCACGTTTTCCTTCAGACTTCACTTCTCCAGGACTCCACACAGCATAAGGCACCACCACTGAGGGAATAATCAGCATTGAGTGCAAGGGCCAGGGAGAGGCACATTAGAGCAGCAGGAATTAGAACAGCCCTGGCATTTTCACTACAGAATACACCAGTAAGGAAGAGCCTGGCTCAGGATGGAGCAATTGAATGGCAAAAAGACTCTGTAGGTTTGCTTAAGACTTCCTGAAGTCTCAGTACTTGCCTGATGACCTTCCTTTTGAGACAGATCTTTATTATACTTTTTTAGCCAGGAGTTCAAAGGACTAACACTGACAAAAATAAGGGAGATGATTCCCCCTACACTCCAGATCACAGCTTGCCAGAGTGACAAGGAATTATCTTGCAACCTTTTCTTCTACCATAAAACAACATGAATGCTCAATCAAGAAGCAGCAATGAACATAAAGGGTCAGAGACAATTCCTGGTTAAGCATCAACATTTGCATGCTGTTGGAATTACTTGAACTTCTTGAGTCTGCCAAATGAGGTTGATCTTTTCCCAGAAAACCACTGCAGTTTGATTGTGGTCCTCATGTGACACATTCAGCAAAAGGGGAAAAAGTCTGAAATATTAATTTTCCTCAAACATGACTAGATATTAGTAAGAAAATCACTTCTAACTAAAGAAGGCAAAAGCAAGATTGAAAAGTTTGGGCATTTTCTTATATTCTAACAGCATATGACTACCTCCCATATCAGCAGAGTTCAGGCTTAAATGACAGAAGCCCAACTGCTCTAGAAAATGAATATGCAAATGCAAAGTCGGAACACTCTCCTGTCATAATGCTTCATAGAAACCACAGCTTCTTTAGTTTAATTTCACACAAAATATGGGTCAGAGTCAAATCTCCATGTCTGCACTGTGATGGTTTTTTGTCCAGAGCTGTCCAATGAGCACTGCTAGCAACTTGACCATATACTATTAGAGCAAGACTAATTTATAACTGTTTAAACTGTGATTGAGCCAACAAGTCACAGATTTTTCTTCAGCACAATTGGCAACTGTATGGTTTGTTTGCACATGGCAGAATTGAGCTTTGTTTTAGCCATGACTATAAAATGCTGATGTTCATACTGCAAAGCCTTAATTGGAACAGGTCAAGAGCAGCACATTCTATCCAGGGTAACAAGGAAAATTCAGGAAATGAAAGTGTCCTTATTGTTCTAAAACTACAGAAAACTGAAAATATACATTTCCAATAAAAATAACCTGGAAACATTGCAGGGGGGAAATGCCTTTTTTTTAATGTATGAGAAAACAGCACAATTTAGTCTGTTGCAAAAGAACACATCGGAGTAGATTTTTGCTTTTGAAAAATGACAAATGAAAGACTTGATTGGCCTGGAAGTTGGGGTTTTTTAAAGTAGTCACGAAACAACGTGATTGTTGCCAAAGCTTAGAATTTTACTATAATATTTGTGATAACCTGAAAAAACCCCACAAAATTTTCATAAGCACACCAGTTTCTAGAATACTGGCATTATTTAAGAATCTGTTTTATTCACAAGGCACACATTTTCAATTCTCATTGATGTGAACAAAGTAATATTTTTAACCTATTTCCATTGTTTTGAAAGATCTGGCTCATAAATCATAAATATTTGGGGTTGGCCAAGTGTATTTGACAATTTTTTTTTTTGCCTAAGCATAGACTCAGGCAACACTTCACTTTTGCCAGAAATAGTTCCTGGCTAATGATTTCTGGGAAGGCTTGATCATTATTTTCACAGGGCAGTGGAACAGATTCTTTGCATGAGGCCAACAAAGGAGCCTGTCAGAGAGTAACATGAACCTTGCCATGCTGCCACCCAGAAAGGAAGCCTTTTATAGAGAGCTTTAGAGGTACCTGGGAAGGAGGATGCTGCCTCTGCTCTACCCAAAAGCAATAGGTTCCTGCTGCCTTTGATGACTCAGGCAATATGCAACTTACCTCTGCAAAACCCAAATTTAGTTCTGACATGCTGCGCTTTCAATTTCGCTCAGGCTGTCGATCCTGCTCCTGCCCACACCCTTTTACAGGCTGGATTTCACTCTTTGGCAACAAGCAAAGTGATTCCTGGGACTAGCAAATCAACCAGCTGAAGACTGACTTCTTCTCACTCAAAATATTATGCAGCACTATTCTCCAGCTATTTCCCTGCAAGTGAGTCTGACAAGTGCTGTATAATGTGCAAACCAACTTACACAAACAAAAGCATGAGAGAGCATGAGCAGAAATATAATTACGCAGAACAAACTTAGAACAGTTGTGAGGCTGCACAGACAGCAATTAGTTGACTGGCAATGCAAGAAAAGATGAATTTACCATTCAGAAAAAGCCCTGAGCAGCACATCCAATATGTACTCAACAGGAACCAAAGACAATGCTTCCTCAGACAGAAGAGCTGTATTGACACCAGCATGAATACCCCTTTTTTTCCCCGTCTTTTCCAAAAATGAATTTTCTAAGGAGCAGTCTCAGGTGGTAATGTAAAGATTGCTGAATTCTATCACCAAGTCATTATGTGACCTTGAGGAAAAAAGATTCCCTCAAGTGCACAGGGTCTCCATTTATCTACTTTAGAATAGGTATATAACCATAACATTTATTGATAATGTGGAAGGGTAAGGATTGTGAAGCTTTAATGAATTGTTAAGCACTTCAAGGTCCTCAGCTGCATAATAGCAATTTTTATTAATAAAGTTCTATTTGCTGGTTATCACAACCCTTACTTCTGTAAATATAACAATATTTGTAGCAGCTCTAGACATTTTTAACCCTATTTTTTGCCGTATTGTAGTCCAAATATTTATTTATGAGCATCTAAGACTGACTGATGGGGGAGAAAGAACACTGTATCAAACTCCAAATCTGTTTACCTGTCATATCCCTTTGGTTCTGTCAGAGGTATGTAGGAGGGCTCCTGCTTGTCAAAGTTTGACCAATTAAATGCAGCAGGAATCTATGAAAAGGGAACAAAGGGATATGGCTGTTATGAAGAACGAAGTTGGTTTTCTTCCTCTTCCAATTCACAATGTGCCTTAAAGGCAAATTTTGCCATTTACCCTTCACAAACAATAAATAGGATATCACCAGTCTGCTTAAACACAGCATTTCTTCCCAAAACAATAAGCATCATTATCATAATGATTGGTGCCGCTTAACACCCTTTAAAAGTCAAGCTTTAAACACAGCCTTTCTAATGCAAAGCCCCAAACCAGCTGTTGTGCATGCCCTGACCCGGGCTGAGAGGAAAGGCAAGAACATCCACGGCTCCTGCTCAACTCCTGAGAGTTTCCCCAAGAACCCACTGACCACATCTGGCCTGCAGGAGCATTGCTATTGGCTCCAGATCAGTATTTTACCCACTAAATATAAAAATTAAATAGCAAGTACATTAAGGGTCCTACCTGCAAAGAACTATAAGGAAACAGATAAAGTTCACTTCCATCTTAATTGAAGCAAAAAGGAAATGACGGGTTCTGGTGTCTTACCTGGGCTGAGCGAAGGGAGAAGGAAATCAATGAATGAAACATATTGGGGGGAGGAAAAAAAAGATGATTTATGTTTCCATTTTTGGATATACACCAAGTTCTTTGCAGGAGCTGGGGGAAAAAAAACTACACAAATTACTTTCCACCTGACAGTTCTGAACCATCACAGAAGTAATATTTGGTATTCAGCAAAACTAAGAAACTCTGTTGTCTGTCAAAAGAAAGCATGAGAATTGTCTTAGGCAGCAGCACCTGATCTATTATTAATCCATACTTCAGAACAGACTTAAAATGTATTGACATCTTCAAGCAGAAAATGACAATGTACAGGCTCTTTTAAACTCCTAAGGGAAATCCAGAACCATAGGCGAAGCTACCATTAAGGGGAGAGGGAAGGGAAAGCCAAATTATAGTTCTTTACACATAGCCTGAATTAGTTATCATTAATTATCAATTACATGTGCCAGTATAAACATATTGTTGGGTCATTGATGAGCTCAACTTCATGAGGCATCTGTGAACATGTGTTTGGAAAGGGATACCCCAACTTGGGAGCATTTTGAAGTAACCTACAAATCATCTAACTCAGTCAAAAAATAACTCACTTGAGAATGATATAATTACTTTCAGTTTGCTTAAAGCCAAGGAAAAGTTGACACAGTGATTAAAAGGAGGGGGGGAGTGCAAGCAAAGGAGAAAAAAAAAAAGAGTTACTTTATACTGCTTGAAATTGGGCTATTCGGAGGCCTAGGACTTGAGCTTATTTGAAGAAAGATTATCTTGACAAATTGGATAAACATTTTGTGCATGACAGGACGCTGATGGAGAGTCTGTTCTGCAAGCACACCTGGGGGATAGTTTGCTTAGTGTGTGACCAAGGTGTTCAGCTAACCCCGAGTCCTCCCTGGGCGCTTTGTTTACCCTGTGACAGGTATAGGCAGATCTGAAGTCGAGGCCTCCATAACAGCTCCTACAGAATTTGCAGATGCATTTTCCCCTCCTCCTTGGGACAAAACACCTCTCGGCTAGACCAGACTATAAAAAGCTACACCAGAATTCAGCAAACAGCTTGCATTTAAGGAAGCCTGCAGGCTGGCATGCCCAAGGCCAGTAAGTGATCAGTGCAAATAAGTGTAATTCACATCTCCATCCCTCCTTACCTCTCAGCATTGACCAGGAGGCACCACTCCAACTCTGTGCTACAACCATCATCAAGTAGTGGAAGACAAAAAAATGCCTATAAACACAACCTATTGGTTACTCAGGAGGGGAGTGAACATCACCTGTGGAGACTTTTGGCTTTTCCCCCTCAGAAAACAGCGGTCATTTTGTGCGGCCTTCACTTTGATGTCAGAGGCTGAGCAGCACAAGACACCAGACCGAGGTGGCTGATGGCCACTGTGCAGGTTGTTGGTGACACCTGTTAACATCACCTGAAGGATTCCTTTGTCTAGGCAGGAAGGATGCAAACTTAGGCTTCTTGCAACAGAAGCAGTTGTACCGGCACCTAAACCCTTGCAGATCCCAACAATCCCCCCTCAGGGCTTTTTTCACGTGTGAGTTCAGGAAGACAAGGATTCCATTCTCAACCCCACATTCCCAAAGCTTCCACACAGCCTCCCTCCCTTCCTGAGGAGCTGGTGTTCAGCCAGATGAGCTCTGGGGCTATGGCAAGTTGGTTCAAAGACAAGCATTTATGCCAGAGCAAAGGGGCAGAAGGATGGAGAAAGGACAGTAAAAAAGAAACAATTTCACTAAGCTGAAGCTGTTATGGAGCCACTCTTTAGGACTACAGAATGTTACACTAGTATATAATAAAAGCTCAGATCAGAAATTTTTTCCAAAGGCCAAAAATTTTGTCCTAGGACCACTTTCAGAAAATTAACAACCAATCGCCTAGATGTGCTCTCTCCCCAGCTCAGTGTGGCTTTTGCCTGCACTCAGTCCATAAACTGAGTTTTAATAAACCGATTGGCTTCAGCCACTTCCCCGCTCCAAAGCGGCGAGCAGGGCCTGGGGGGCAGAAATGGGGGAGACAAATCCTTTGGAGAAAGGGAGGATCAGGGTGGGACTCGCCTCACGTTGGCTGCTGCAGGCTCTCTAGAGGAGGTCAGTCCTGACCACCAGCTGCCAGGGGAGCACACCCAGCTCCCTGAAGCTGCATGCCTAGTTTTTGGGTGGCTAAACTGAAGGGGCCTGTATGCCATGTCCTGTTCCTGAGCCAAGCACACCAGTACATGGGCTCAGGGAAGTGAGAGCAATGCTGAGCTGGCAAACTTCAAGCCAGTGTTCTGCAAAGCAGTTAACAAGCAGGGTGGGTAGAGAAAACAAGCTGTGTTTTACACTCCAGCAGCACATCATCCCAAATCCTAATTCTGTACCTTGACATTGTCTGGTCTGTTTGGGGACAAATGGCTTCCTCTACCTCTTTGTAGTCACAAAGTATTTTAAGAGGGTAAATTAGATGAAGAAGCCTAAAATTGATAGCTTGGATTGACCCTTTGGACATCAGCCATAGATGACAATATGTTAAGATGGGGGAGGCCCATAATGCTTCTGCCTCTGGTGTCCACTAGACCATGAAGGCAAGTAAGCACTGGTGACTTGCCATACAGCACAAAGCTTTTAATATTGCTTACTGGACCAAGGCAGGACTAGGGGATGTTCACAGCATTTATACTGAGAGGTAAGAATGGACCAGTTCCCTACAGCAACAGCCAACCAATTCTGTACCACATCAGTAAATTATTCTTCCTCTCTGACTAGCAGTGACAAGAAAACAAAAAGCCAGAGCTACTCTGCAGCAAGACTGCGTCATCTAACAGATTTGATTTAAAGCCTACAGAAGAAACAGGGAAGCATTGCCAAATACCTCAGAAATATTTGAGAAACTGGTTTTAACATGGGAAGGGCTTTCATTGATTTTTGCCTTTCAAACTGAATTTTCCAGAATAGCTGCCATAACTGTACACAAAAAGCAGCAATCAAAGCAGTTAAAGGTATTACAGAATTGCTCTGCTGCAGAAAACATTTTCACCCAGGCCATTTACATTCCCACATGTGCTCAGGCAGAACACCCCAAAGCTAACACTTGTTTCACTTGTGAATTATGACAACTCAGAATAACTTCAGATAGTGCTCCCCGTGCAAGATACAAAGAGGTGACAAATAATTTATCTCCATCCTGTGGAAGCAATATGAACCTTCATATGTAGACCTGGATTCAACAAGCATGTCATCAGAAAGTGATCTGAAAATAAAGACATAGGAAACAAATATTTTTCCAGGATATAACAGCCTAAAGGATGCCAGCAGAAAGCTGAGGAGCTCCTAAAGCAGCTATGTATCTCTAGCTTGCCCTGGGGTTATTTAGATGATGAGGAACATTTTCATGACGCAACCCTTGCATCTTGTATTTCATTAGCTGAGCGTGTTGTCACTATCCTGACAGGGGGGATTGTCTTTTCAGGGTGACTGAAATAGAATTAGGACACTATTTCATTCCAATTCATACAGTTATTATTAAAATGCCATTTTTCCTTATTTACCTGCGACACTACACTGCACACACAAAAAGAACAAAGGTTGTCAAAGGCAGAGTCAGCCAAGCAGGAATGTTCTGGCTCTGAAGGTACGTGATGATGTGAGCTATTGTGCCCCAGCTGACACGGCCACGGCTCCATGAGCGCTCGCCAGTCAGCGCATCTCTGTTTGCAGGGAGGAATCCAAGCTACAGAGGAAACAATGACGCTGCAGTTTAATAGAAATCCTCAGGTACGGATGCAACAAAAAGGGGTAACAAAAAAGCTTAGCACAAAAGAGGATATTTAGTGATCTAACACCAGACCTCGATGCAAATATGCCTGTATCTAGGCATGAGTTTCAGTTATAAGCACCTCTTTTTGGTGGAATATGCATGAAACACACTCATTATTAAAGTCATTTCTCAAACAGCAGAAGATACACTATCCTTCCCAATTTTATTCTCTTATTTGCTCATCTCAGATTTAACTTTATGCAGTTTCAGACAAATTATTTTAATTTGAAGCTGGAAAATATGTAAAATAGTACTAATTTGCTCTGCAAAACTGATCTTTGCACACAAAATACCCCACAAGCCCCCTATCTGCAAAACCCCAGGTGTCCTGACAAAACTTCCAAAAGTAATTAAAAAAAAATTGAAAGACATCTTTGTCATCAGATGAGTTTTGCATTTCCCATTCAAGTGATCTCCACATTTCTGAAGACCACACTTGTGCTCAAGTGGTGGATGTCAGACACCAGCAATGTGTGATACTGGGGATGCTTACAACAGAACTTTCCGTCAGGACAATCGATCAGGCTCCAGAGATACAAAATTAGGTTTTCAAAAGTAGGTTTCCTTTTTGAAAATAGGACTTGCATGATTTCTAAAAATGGAGCAGAGAACAGTGCCAGCAGAATGTCTACAAACAAGCTCCCTCTATACATTCCAAGTGCAGACAGCAGTGAAGCTGCAGCATTCCCGCTCATTCTCTGTTTTAAAAATTGTGAATTTCAAGATCACCTGGAACCACTGATTTGATTCAAGTGGTCAACCCACTTTTGAAAGAAATCTGTTCTTCAATGCTTTTGCTATCTGTTCTAGTTAAAGTTGACTCAGCAAACACTGTACACTCACACTTGTGCATCACTCTTGGGTGCTGTGGAAAACACTGCCTGTAACCAATGCTATCACAGTACAGCTCATTCCTGTTTCCTCTTTCTTTTTTCCCTTCAAATACTGCGTGTGATTTTAATCTCATAAACAAAACATTCACAGCTGCAATGAGCACTCTTGCCTTACCCTGTGTGGCAGGGTGTGCCCTCCCAGAGTATCTGTCCCAGCCCGTTATGCAGAAGACAACCAGTCCTTTATGGCAGAAACGGCTGAGCCCCATTAGCCAGGCAGACAGACACATTTGGAGCACAGACCCCAGAATATAGGGGAGCCATTGTTTCATTTCAGAGCAGGCCAGGGAGCCTCCATCACATGGGGGGAACCTTTGATGTCTCTTGGATTTAGAGGACAAGTCCAAACGAAAGCAGGGGCAGAACAGCTTCTGCTAAGCAGGGCAAACTTTTCCTCTCCCTGATGAGGTTTTCTGTAGGAACAAAGCAGGCTCCTGCAGATGTGACCAGTGAGGAGACAGAGCTGACTGGCAGGACAGAAAACAAGGGACAGCCTTGCAAAGCAGCCAACCCTGAGCAGAAAAACAACTTGGAGCAGTGACTGAGGGGAAGAAAAAGAACACTAAAGATATATTTAAGTATATGTGTATAAATATGCTGGTATTTTGAAGCTCTAAAATACTCCTGTATCAAGCTAACTTGCCATTAAAGGCCTGACAGGTGATCTTCCTCTCCACAATAATTCAGTATAAAGTGACAAGACATGGCAATATGAGCATCTTCAGGACCAACAAGGTAAATCTTGTTCTTCTGGTTTTAGTTTAGCTAGCTCTGTATAAAAATTAAGATGCAAGTCACACCATATGAGACAGCAGTCAGAAGCAAAGCCAGTAAGGTCACAGGCACAAAAAGATCTGAAGTCACTCCTACTTTTCAACTTGCTTCCAAATTTCCAGGATTGGTTGCAATGGTGTATTGTTACTTATGATCTATCTTTAAGCCAAGAATGAAATGTGAATTTCTTATCTTGCAGATAGACAATTACAAAAACTGAGTCTCCTGGACAGTGCATTTCCCAGCCACATGTCTGGCTGCCAGTGAGACTCAGGACCCACAGAGCACTAAGGGAGGAATCAGGTCTGAAGTGTCTGTCAGAGCCCAGGGTGCACCTGGTCTTACACAGGCACACCTTGTCCAGCCCCACTGAGTGGGGAGAGAGGAAAGAGTGAGGAGCAGGGGAGGAAAGAAAAAAAAACAACCACCCCCCCCCCACATTTTAATAATTCACTTCTTGGGACAGAACATGCATAGACTTCTCTGCTGCAGGCTCAAGTCTAAGCTCCTACCCAGATACGTGACTTCATGTAAACAACGTGAGCAAGCCTGGATTTATGAACTAGATCCTCATAATGCAGCTTAATTTTCAGCAAAAACAGTTATGCATTACTGTGGAACACAGTTGTCAAATTCTGAGAATCAACTCAGAAATAAATACAGTAATCCCTACATAAACAGTCTGTAAACCACTCAGTAATCTTGGAGACAAGAACCTGCTATTAAACATAAGTGGTAAACTCAGAGAAGCATTTGAAATGAAGTGCAAGCAGAACATACATGACAGATTTTTTTTTTTGGTGCCTTCAGAAGTCAAACATCCCATTCTAACTGCATGAAAGAAGTTATGTGCATCCTCAAGCAAGCAGATCCTTTTTTTCCCTAAGTGCAGTCATGGAAGACGTTTTGTACAATGTTTGTTCAAGGTGAATATTTCTTTATGTTGAATCACATTCCTGTTGGAATGCTGGATTAATGCACAAGCAGGACAGGCATCTAGATGACTTGGGCAGATCCCCTATTTCCAGACAGAACTATTCAGAGAACTATCCTATTCATATTTTAGTGACACAAGAGAATTTACTCTGGATAATCTATAATCTACAGACAAAATGGATATGAAGTAGACAGTACTTCTTTTGTAACAAGAAGCACAAACCTTGTAAACTTAACTGCTGTCCAAGTCACAAAATCTTAAACCAGAACTGAGAATCTTTTTCTCAAATTAAGTTTTGCCATACAGAAGTTTCTTTAATGCCTCCAAATATATCAACCCAACAAGCAGAGATGTCTCTTGAGACACCTCATTTAGAGTTATCAAAGCCAACAAGACTTAATCTGTAACTTTTAAATCTTTTATTTTAAAAAAATCAGAATATTTGGGGTTGGGGTCCATTCACTCTAGTTACAGATCTAAATTCTCACCCTAAGGCCACTTGCTTTTACACTGGCACATCAGGCCCTCACTTGTTTTTTTCTGGGTAGGTTTATTCTGTTCTGACATTGCCCTTGCAGGAACACAAGCACAGTTTATTGGGAGGCCAATCTCAGTGGTCCCAGCCCTCCACTGCAGATCCCATTATTCTGGCATTACTGTTCACCCCTAAAAGAAGTGTGCTAATAATAAGGGGCTCAATGAAAACCAAACAAAACTACCCTGCTACAACTCTGTGCGAAATGTTGACCCAAGAAAAATAAAGTGTGCCTCTTGGACATACATCTGCCCACTTTGCACAGCAGATAGCAGGGGGCCTGCTGCAGGTGCTAAGGAGAGGGATTTAAGCCAGCTTCCAAAGTTCATATTGATAAATGGTGAGTGTATCACACCAGCCATCTGCACACACCTCGTCACATCTGCAGGCCCTGCAAGCAGCTCAGGGAGGTTTTACATACAGCTGAGCAAACCCTTCCCTCCTCCATCCATGCTGGAATTTCCGATCACTCATGCTAGTTCAGCTTTTACCCTTGCCAAGAACCTCATTTGTCTCCACCAGGTCCCATCTCAAGGCCTTTCTTTCAACCTTGAGACCCACAAGAAACTGTTACTTCTTATCATTTTCATCTTTCACCACATCCTCTTCTGTATTTATAGACAAACACATTCTACCGAGACTTCTCTCTTGACACTACAAATGCAAATCTGAACAACTTTGGGGACCAATACAAAGACATCTCCCAGCTCACATTGTTTGTATCCCAGTCTCACAGTTCCTTCTTTCTGCAAAGACTCAGTGCCCACTTCCACAGACTGACATTAAAAAAAAAATCCAGATATGTATGTGCTATTCTTATAAACAAATAAGGGAGACAGTAAATGTAACAACCTTGCACCATGATTTGGTGCTTCTACAAGCACTTTAGCACTATTTAACACGATTCTTATTCATCAAAACAGATAAAAACCAATACAAGCCTAAGTACACTTACATTTTGCACAACTTTAAGCACAAAATACATTTTGCTGAATTGAGAAAAGTAATTTAAGTCTCATCCATGAGGGTGTTGGTGAATTAACATCACAAAGTTAAAATTTCAAAGACTGACAAGTTTTGGGTTTTTCCTGCATACCCTTAGATTAAACTCCCCTTTAGATAAAAAACACCTAAATGAAGCTTAACTTTTGCCAAGAGAATCCACTTTCAGATTATTTTGTTTTTCTTTTGCATAAGCCAGCGACTTTTACATAATCCGCAAGCAAATAGCTCTATTCTGTAGATTAGAAATTATAAAAGACCATGTAATCAGCTGACAAAAGAACTGAAAACAACCCCAGAGGAAATGCAGAGCTGCTCTGCAGGCTCACAATGTGCTGCTCTGTCAGCCTCCCACTCCTTCAGCAGATACTCCTGACATTTCTTGTGTCATTACTGGACTTTATGAATGGGGCTCTAGGATGTTTGCTGGAGAATAATCAGAAAGGGAAGGGGCATGGTATCACAGACAAGGGAGCTGCTTCACTCTCTGCTGACCAGACCCAAGCAATTAGTTCACTGCTTTCCCCTACCACCAACTATGAATCAGAGCTCCACATTGTATTAAAGGCTGAATTGTTCCCCATTTTTTAATAAGGATGCTTAGGAAATTAAGCTATTGTAACCTCAAATAAACTGCACGTGGTTTGGTAGCTTTATTTATTTCACACGTATCCAAATGTTTAGGTACTTACACAAAGTCTCATCAACCTTTTTGGGCCAGAAAATTTAGCTGTAATTCTCACCAAAGAGAGTTACTCTACTGAGAATACAGCTCTTTCCACTTCTGGTGCAGCCCGAACCATCACAAACAATTCCTGCCACTCATTTCCCTGCTCCCCCTTGGCTCGCCCAGCCACACATGAGATGTAAATTACACCTAAGGGAAAGGAAAGCCCTGGTGGAGAGAATTGGTTTGCAAGTCTGAGATGAAACAACACTGCCAGGGATGTAAGAGATCACAAACAAGCAGGAGGAACCCAGTCAGGGCCTCCCTGTTCTCATCTGCTCTCTACAAGCCTGAGGAGCATTTTCAACTAGTTTTGAGAAAGTTCTTTGGAAACATCAGCCTTACAGGTTTCTGGGGAACAGACAGTTCCAATAAAAGGAATGGCCCAGCGGATAGAACGGATGCAAAAGGAAAATGAACCACAGCACCTGCTCAGCAAAGAATGAAAGAAGAGTTTTGACAGAGCTGAAGCTCCCACAAAGTCCCACCAAGACAAGCAGATGTTCAAGATTCCTTCTGCTTGTGGGGCTGCTCTTTTTGTTTCACTGATTTCCCTGGGCCCTGAGCCTGCCATGTCATGATGCATCTGGGGCCATATCTGGCTGATCAATAAATATCTTCAGACATTTATTAGGATCTCAGCATCACCATGGCTTGGCCCCACGGGATCACAGCCAGGCCAGCTCCCCCAGTCTGCTGATAAATAACACAGCTCCCAGGGACCACCTGGCCAGCCATCAGTAGGTAGGGGAGGATGTTTTCTGAGAACTTGGAAACAAAAGGGCTCTCCAAAGTGATTAAGCATTGGGTGTTTTGAGGAAGGAGCATCAAACACTGATTCAGGGAACTGAACTGTGCTCTCTTCCCATCCCACCTGCCACTGATGGTGGCAAAAGCAGAGCCCTGGCCACCAGCAGCCATTCACAGCCCCAGAGCACTTTTCCAAGGGAAGGTTCCTGCTGATCTAAAGGCTTGCTCTGTGTGGGATTTCTTGGTAAGGTAAGTGCAAGATGCTTACCTCAGAGATGAGCAAATAGAGAAAAAATTATTCACAAGAACTTGCTTGAATACAAAGGAAACCAAGTCTTAATCGCTTTATAATGCTTTTGCATTAATTTTTTGCTAAGCTTTAGAATACTATGATTAGTAGAGAACATTTTTATAAGTGAATTTTGAGTTTAAGTACCAAAATGTTCAATTAAAGTATGAACAGAATATTATAAAACTCATAATTCATGATGTCTGGTGGAGTTACATAAGCTAGAAAGGAAACTAATACCATCTGCCATGTAATTGCTCAGCATCAGCAAATGATGGATTTTGCCCAGACCAGGAATAATTTTTGTATGGACACAATCATTACAGAATGCTTAAAAAAAATAAGAGTTTCTCAAACTCAGTATTATCTCCCTGCTAAGTTGATATAATTATTATATTGTAAAGGCATATAGACCCTGGATGCATTCTTAATTATGGAATGGAGTTGCTCAGTTCACGAAAGCATGGTTACCTTGATGAATTCATGGAAACTAATATCAGGTGATCAAGCTTCAAGAAAAGAAAATAGCAGAGAAAAAGAGAAATAGGACAAAAGAAGTAATATCAAAGAAGATCTAGACAATCCATTAATAAAACAATTTTAGCATTCTTATATCAAGAGTTTGGCCTGTTCATTGTCTAGTTTAGTTGTTCAATATTTACAATTCAATTTTTTCATCAACATGTTTTTATATCTATTTAATCAGAAAATGTTTTTTTTATTTTGCCTATCTGGCCCAAGATGTGCCCTTAAATGCTGAGGTTTATACAGCAAGTGGAGCTGAAAACTGAACTGATCCCATCACAAGCAAATTATCAGCTCTCCAACTGTGGAAGCAAAACTTCACTTAATCTGATGGCAAATAACATGCATTTCTCCAGCAATTCCTGCTTTGGCTAATCAGTCAGGCTGATGGATGTTTAGCACTTACCTTAATGCAGATTTTTGCTTTAGCTAACATTTGTAGAAACAGAATCAATTACAAGCTGGAGATTACTGGGCTGATGGGCTTTCATGCTATTGCAGTTGACCGTGCAATTGGGTTTCTAAGTGACAGACACCACAGGACAGTCTCAGCTTGGCAAAATCCTCCTTTACTTTTCCACTTATCTAACATATTCTTCATTCAGCACTTTAATTTTCCTTGCCCTTTTTTTCCTGGGCCATCTGAGCAGAGCCTATGCCCACACGTGTTCCTTGCTCTTTCCTGATGAGGAAATACCTGGACCTGGGTGCCCCCAGCACAGCAGGACAGCCCCCACTGGCACAGCCCTGGGACAATTACAACATTATCTTCTTGACCAGTCAATGTTCAAGTGGGGAAGTGCTGTGTGAGGGAAGGCTTTAAATGTGGGAGCAGCACAGAGGGCTCCTGGTCAACACAAAATAAAGCTCAGCAACCTTCTAGAATAAATGAGAAACCTTCACAATTAATGCTTTTTACCAGCATGATCCCAAGCAAAAGAGCATTGTTGCAATAAAATATTTTAAAGAGGCAAATGGCTCCTTTTTAAAGGAGTTTGATTGCTCCTTTCACTACACCTAATCTTTACTAAATATTATATATTTATTAGCAGCTATCAGAGTACTTTTTCACTTTCCTAGAAAAAGTTGTAGAATTAGGAGTCTTCAGTATCTATTGGAAACACTGGTGCTCAAAATCAAACCTGTACCCCCTGCTCCCCAGCAGAGGTGGGGAAGGGCCAGCACATCACAGAATCAACCCCAGCAATAAAGGTAATACAAATGCAACTGTTTCCAAAAGCTCTCATCCATGGATTAGATGAGCATATTTAGGGGAGCAACCCCATTAAAATTTTAGCAGGTAGATAGCATATGTTAGAGGGAGGAGGGGTTTTTCAATTAACTAACTGTCTCTACCCCAGAGCTAGAGTCTCAAATGTTTTTACAACACAGCGATACTCCAGTTCACATCTGTCAGCTGGAATATTTACAGCTTTGTAATTATTAAAATTGTCTGAACTGCAGAGCCACAAGCTGGATGGCTTGGATGTACCATAAGGTACAGAAACAAGGCACTTGCATTTAATCAGGATCTGTCAGCCACAGTTTCTCTCTGCAAAACCACCCCCGCAAGTTACTCCACCATAAAAGTGAAGTGACATTACATGGTTTTACCACCTCTGATTAGGAAACTTCCAGAGTCTCTCTGCCCTACTCGTAAGTTTGCAGCCATAAATCTTGTAGGAATTTGCAGGTCTTTACCAGATGCTCGGTTTTGGCTGAAGTCAATCAAAAGCATCAGAATTTGCTGAAAGGAGAGACAGACTGGCAGCATCCTCACCTGGGCCTTAACTGCACAGAGCTGCTCTCAAATGCCAGCTTGTGGTCAACAATGCACTGACAAAGCCAATCCAGCACCAACAAGAAGTCATTCCTCCTAAAAGAAGTGGGATGACTTGAGTGCCAGTGACCCCAAAAGGAGCACAGAGCAGATCCCAAGGGTGCAGACAAGTGAATTTAAAAGATATCATGAGACTAGATGAACCCACTACACTGATGAGGTTTACTGAATACTTGCATAAAAAAAACTTTTAGGTATAAAAGATTTTGGGACATTTTCCTCCTCCCTCCGAGTTATCTGAACTCACTGGCACCTTCTGTTTTATTAACAGCATCTCCTCTTGGGACAGAACTTCTACTGAAATGACATGTGCAGCAGAGCTGAGAAAAAAAACCCCACTGTTTTCCACCCCTTCCTTTCCTAGCAGGTTTCCCCAGTGCCTCAGCAGCTCTCTGGCACACACCTGCTGCCAGGTCTGGGGCCACAACCTGTCCCAGCATGGGAAGGACCCACACACAGGAGCCATGCCACGCTGGGGACACCGTTCCTCATGCACAAGATTCTCTAAACGATATTTGCATTGAAAAATGTTTACCCTCTGTGTGTTCCTCCTCAGGAACAACACAGATGTGGGTTCAGGTTTTTTAAGAGACACTTGGATAAGTGCAAACACATCTCTTTTGTAATCAGCCTGGGCTGACCCTGTTTAGCCTGAGGTCAACAACCAGTGGCATCTGACCTGCCGAAGTTAATGCAGCAGAACAATAGCAGAGGGTTGGGCAAGGCCTTATCCTATTACCTTTTTGATACCAAATTAATTGTTTTTCTCCCTCTCAATGATTCTCTGACCTTTCAGCTATATGTGTTGCTGGCACAAAGTAATGGATTAAATTTAAGCAAGTACATTTCTTGACATTGTCTTGCAGATTTAAAAGTTATTTAGGTCTTCCTTTCAGCACTAAGAGGTTTAAGAATGTGCTTATGATTGCAACCTCATTTGATAGTTAAAGAACATTGCAAATATTAATTAGCTTGGCAGTATCAGAGACAAGAAAACCAAAGAAAAGATCACAGCACTTATTACCAAAAAATAATTCCACAAGTAACGAAGGGGTGGAGATGCCCTACAAACCATCAGTAGGCAAGGCTAGATGTCTGGTATTACCTTAATTAGTAGTGCTTTATTAATTGGCTAACCCAAAAATATTTACACGTAGAACGAATGTAATTAGTCAGGCTGATATTTTTCAAATGGAGAAACAATCCTTGGTCCTTTGTTGGATGAGGAGAGGGTGCATGGAAAAGCTGTTGGTTCCTATCACAGCTTTGATTCAAGTTTTTACTTCCTTGTTATTGGACCATTTCACCACATGGAATAAACTGAGCTGACGTGGTGGGTACCCACACCTTATCAAAAGAATTGAAAGAAACCTCTTCAGGATTCCCCCCACTGTGCATCACAAGAGCAAGGAATCCTGAAAACCTGATTTATTAATCTAAAGTTCAGAACATTCCAATTTGCCTGTAGGTGATTGCAAAGCATCAAGGCACCGAGCCCAGCTGCAGGTTCTTTGCTTGGCTCAGCTCTCTGTGGGCAGAGCTGCCTTCCCTGCTCCTCACAGCCACAGAGCACAAATGTCACGTTCTGTCAGGCTGTAACACCCACAGGAGACAAAAATAGTTTTCCTTCAGACAAGGTTTTTCACCTGTGCTAGCTGGCAAGGGCCAAACCATCAGCCAGATACAACCCAGAACAGTTCCTCTGAATCCTTCTCTAGAAATGAACATGAATTTGGGGCTAACTCATTTATGGGTTTCAGGTGCTTTAGAAAGCAATGGAACCTGGTTCCCACTCTCCTTTAGCCTCCCTCCACCAAAAAAATCAACCACACATCCATGCCATTGGAAAGTTTCATTCCCAGCTCTCCTGATCCTCTGTACAATCCAGCTATTCTCTAGCTCAAGTAGCACTATAGATTTAAACTATTTCCAAGAACATTGCCAAAACTTATTTACTGAAGATATTTTTTCAAATAAACATACTAGATTATTTTTTTAATTAGCTTGGCAGTATCAGAGACCTATATCTATATTGGTAGAATATAAAATCTCATAGGTGTTTTCTCAAGATAAAGAAAACACTTTTTCCTGGTTAGGTCTCCAGGAGCCTGAAGAATTGCATATTTTGTCACTGAATAACATATTAATTAAGGTATTAAACAAATTAATTTATTCTGATTTAAGCAGTATTGCATCAAATGAAAAGGATCAACAGAAAGGAAATATTACATCAGTGTTACCACTGGGTAACTTCACTTGTTCAGCAGAGTTAAATATTCCCTTAATTCATACTCCAAACTTCAAATAAGGATGATTAAGCATATACATTAACAAGATGAAGAGCAGAGGATTTTACATGACAGCTCTGCCCAAAAGTGACAATAAAACCTGCCTTAGGGAGAAATTGGAAGAGAGGTAGTAAAAGGCTAATCTTGTTATAATGATTTATGGTTTACAGAAAAAAAAAAAATCATAGTCTAAGCCGTCTTCAATTTTTCCAAAACATTCATACCTGCATTTAAATACCTCAGTAAGAACAGAAACATTCCCCTCTGTTTCCAGGATAATAATGTACTTCACTAATCAGAAGCTCACAGGAATATGTTCAGAAAGTGCAGAATTGGACTGATTTGATTTTCAAGACTAATAACAGCAAGACAAATTTCACAAAGATGAGCATGGTTCACATTTGGGTCCTCTCTGGCTCAGGCACAGCTCTGCAGACACACTTTCGGCTTCCAGTGCAGCAGGGACAAGCCCCATAACATTATCCTGAGATATTATAACTGTAAATAATTTGGAGGGTGTGGAAAACAGATAAAGTCAAAACACTGCTAGAAGAAACCCATACAAAAACAAATATCATGACCTTCCCAGGGCAAAGTTATTAGAGCAGCTGGATCAATAACAGGCAAGTCAGAACACTTATTTCAAATGCATTTTTCATTTTGGAGAGTGATAACACCAAAAGGTGCCCAAAAAGGGCAGTCTTAAATACCTATCTAGTGAAATTTTCTATATTGCTGAATTACAATAGTAAGGCTTTGTTTTACATATAGAATGGGGAAGCAACACAGGTAAGAAAAAAAAAAAAAAGGAAAAAAACTCTGCACTAAGAATGTTAATGGAGGAGCTGCAGTTAAGCTCCAAAAGAAAAAATATACAAGCAAAATATTTGCAAGAAGATGCCAAAAGTTGCAGGAATTATGACAGGAGAGATCATACTTCTATCCCCTTTTTATCAATGTTTGGGAACTTCCAGCACAAAATCTTTGCACTCTGTGCACTTCCATTTCTGGTGTAAAAACCTGTGCTTTAAAAGCCTGATGCATTTCAGCTAATTCCCCATTTTTTGGGTCTAGACATGGAGCAAGTGGTCAACACATGACTAACAGCTCATACAAATCTCCTCTTAAATAGACTGAGGAATTAATGTGTAATGCAGGTGAAAGGACTAATTATCTTCCATAAGTAATGAGATTGTCTTGGGGACCAGCTTTCAGAAACTTTAAACTAGAGGAGGCAACTGCACTCTGCTTTTGGGATGGGCAGAGGTGGCTGTTCAGAGAATTTCTGAAATAAAAAAGCAAAGACTGCTCTCAAATGGAGAGTAACTCCACGTCTGTGATGCACAGATTAAAAATATTTACCTTATGACTTAGAAAAAAAATTATGAATGCCACTTATTTCTCATTTTTAAATAACAGAACAGGAAACTTGCTGGTAAAATCATAGTAAAAAAACCTGATACCACCACACTCCTAAGTACATTATTTTCTAGACCCTCAAGCAACTTAATAAATGTAACAGCTGACAGCTGTAAATGTCAGGAGCTTAAAGTGACAACCACACACTATAAGATATATTTCTCTTCAGGGTTTCAGTTCTTATTAATCAGATTTCTCAGAAACTTCTGTTTCATACTCCAGCAGAGCAAGGCTTTATACTGTGGTGCACTGGTCAGCCATGGATTAACCCAGAGGCAGTTGAAGCAACCACAAACTCAAGCAGAAAAGACCACAATATTCATCTTTTTCTGCAGCAGCATGATGTAAGTTTTGTCAGGCAGTAAAGCCACCATGGGTAACGTTACTCCCCACATCCAGAGTGAGACTAAGGGGAAAAGGACACGGCTCCAGAGAAGAGGAAAAGCTCTGTTGGTTACACCTCCTCCCTGAGCACAGCAAGGACTGGAGCAGAGGAGGCCCTGGGAGATCAGTGTGGATGCACCTGGCTGGAATGAACACAAGCATTGCCTGGGCAGGGCCTTTGGCAAAGGGAGGTAAACTTTGCAAAGATATTATTCTGGTATAAAACAACTAGCAGAGGGAATACTTGCTGATACCACCAAGAACCAAAAGTCCCTCAGTAGATGCTCTTCCATCAGATCAGTATCAGCTATTATTGCTTAAAAAAGCCTGGGCAGGAGGATTTTCCAGGCTGCCCCTGGCCTGTGGATGGTGTGAGACACAGCACTGCACTCCCCTACCCTCAGCATCTCCAGTCACAACAAGGGTGAAGCCTTGTCACCTCCTTGTGTCCAGTGCATCTCTTGAGCACCTCAGAGATGGATGGGAGAAGTTTGATGAGGCAGTACAAAAATTCAGTGAAATTATTCCCTTTTCCTGTTCCACTTTCAAACCCTATCTGGTTTGTTCTGTCCATTCATCACTTTGCCAGCACAATAAATCCCCCACAAAATTCTTTTGGAGGTTTTGGTCAAAGAGGCAACTTCACTGCCATCATTCACGTGGTCAAGTGGTGCCATCAGCTTGAGAAAACCCCAGATCCAGGGAAAGCCTGCACAGATGGGCATCACCAGGAACCACCCCAAAACTCCTCCTTCAGCTCACCCAGCCCCTCTCCCTACCAACTTGCCCAGTGCCATTTTATTAAGGTTGCAGCTCATCAAGCATTCAACAGCACAGCTCCTCACATGCTCCAAAATAAACCAGCACATCAGTGCCACCCTTCCTCCCTTGCCCTCAGCTTTCAATTAAATTTAGAATTGACTTTGAAAGTACAACCTGAATGTATGTGGATCAAAATGACCTTGTTACACCTTTCCTTGCCTTCCTGAGCAGGGCTCTTGTACTCCAGCTCAGGGTTTAAAACCTAGAAACAGGAATTTTCTCTAAGCTCCTGTGGCAAACTACAAGTCTCAAGCTGTTTAAAGTCTTTAAAGGTACATCCAAAGCTAAAGTGTGCTCTGCAGAGAGAGATCTGGGACCCCAGGTCCAGGAGCTTTCAGCAAGATATTTAAAACCTTCCTACAAGTCAAATGCTTTTTTCTATTTCCTGAACTCTTAGCATGGTTACAACTGCATTTTGTTATTGCATTGCATTAGTCATGATTAAAGTTATCATAAAAAATATTAAGTCCCACACATAAGATTTAAAATCCATTTGTACATGGTACTTGACTCTTTCTTTAGTTTCTTCCTTATTTCAGGAAAAGAAGAGAAAGACAATTACATTTTATATGATCCCAACTAGAGGAAGGACTGAGGGTAGTATGAGCAAACCAGAAGGTGATTTGATTAAATTCACATTTTGAGCATCCCCAAACACAGCTCTAAAACACTAAAATATTTCTGTGGCAACTGTTCTCCCTGTACCTAGCTCAAAGACAACAGATCACCCTTAAATACTCACTCAGACACCACCATCCTTTACACATGAACCCCAGGGCACAGGTTCTGGCTCTGTGACCCATGGTCTGTTACCAAGAACCATCATCCTCCCCCATCCCCTTCTGCAAAGATTTTTGTGCAGTAGGAGGGTGTAGAGGGGCCTCACTGCAGGGTGAGGCTGCTGATCCCCACACCACAAGTGAGGCAGGAAAGCACCTACTCAGGACACCACAAAAAGAGTTTGCTGTCACCCACCTCACCACAGAAATCCCCCTGGGAGGCAGCAACCAGCTTGCCCTCTGACCATCACCTTTCCCACATTCCCTGCATTTCCAGCTGGGCTCCAGTTCTTACTGGGAAAGGAAATGGCCCAGGGAAGCTCCAGTGCTGGGTGCCCGTGGTACAGGCTGAGCCCTGTACCCCAGATTCTTTCTGCTGCTCCACACAGGAGCCCCAGGGGCCAGGGAAAATCTTACAGGTGTTTAGGATGGCCTTTCAAGACCCCACTCCTGCAGTTACAAAGCAATAAAAGGCACATCTCCAACCCAGGCAGAAAGACAAAGCTAGAAAACATTCCCTAGCTGCACAAAGCAGTACACAAAAATAGCCAGGGTTAATTAAGCTATTGGTGTTTTCTGTCTATAACCCAGACCCAGGATTTGTGATGGGCAGTACAACCTTCTCTTACCATACACCTTTACACCACTCAGCATTAAAAGACTTCTTCACCTTCTACAGAGAGGCCAGACCAAAGCTCCTTAGGTGGTTCTTACTTTAACAAAATTAACTTATTCATTACATTATTTGTCAGAATACTCCTTGGGCTCCTAAAACTATTCACCTTTTCAATATTCAGCAAGTTGCAGTGTGGGACTCAAGAAGATATTTACTATCAAAGCAAGAAATTCTTATTTGTTTTAGTCCACTGACAATTTTGAATCCCAGATGAAACAGATGTGTTTTCTGAAGTACAGAATTAACTTTTCAGCCATTTAAAACTAAATGTGTTAATTATTTTCAACTTCAGCATGAACTTTTGCATTAAACTCAATGGTTTCAGGAAAAAACAGTAAGAGATTTAGGCACATTTGTATGTTATCCCCACAGTACCTTTACAATAACATCAAACAAAACAAACACCTTTCAACAAACAGAAATTTCCCATCCTTCTCCTAGAGCAGAGAACTTTTTTCCCTGTTCTCTAGAAAGACACCACCATACCTTCCAAAATACAAGAAAAACCAAACAAAGAGCAATAAAAGTAAAAATCCCTACCTAGAGAAGACACAGGAGGTAGTGAGATCCCACAAGACCCAGATAGAGTGGCTGCAAGCAAGCAGGTTTTATAAATATTCTTAATGACAATCACAGCTGGGACTTATTGCATTAGATTAGGGTCTGCAATGCAGAAAAGGTTCCTGTTTGCAGCCTTAGCTGATGCACTCAACTCAGGCCCAAACATTTGACACTGTAAGAGTAAAATCCTACCCCTCAGGATGTAATCACCCATTATCAGAGGTTCTAACTGGACCATGCCCATCACTGGTCAGTGAACTGCACTCCTCCTAATCTGTTTCGTGTATGGGCAGCCCCGGTGCTGTGACAGACTCAGCAGGAGTGGCTCCAGCTGGGATAATGCCAGAGGTTTTGTCCAGAGCCAGCTGATGTTGCACCTTCCTTGGGAGCTGCCACCACCTTAGACAAAGGGTAACCCCAAAAGGTGCAGTTCAACCCCTCATATTTGTGAAAAACAAAAGAAGAAATGGCCAAAGCATGGGCACGTGTTTCAACACCCACCTCACCCAACCTGGGAGTGACCTCCTCAGATGCAGTGGGCTGAAAAAGTGGTCAAGGCTGCAGATGGTGATCCATGTAAATAATGGCATTAAACAGATACTGAGGAGCTGAGACTCCCCATCAAATTCTTCTGGTACAGGACATCTCTGTATAAAGTTAAAAATAAAGGCTGGGAGACAAGGCTTGATAAAAATGGGCGGTGAGGCAAATGGCTCTGCCTGACATCGTTCACTCTTGTGTTTCACCTGAAGTTGCTGGATTGCTCAGGAGAACTGCACTGAATTGACAGAGTTTAAACCAACACTGAGGATATGGAAAAGTTTTATTCTAATAGCACCATGGCAAATTTCCTCAGCTGGAGACTGCTAACCCAGGGTTTGTTGGGTTTCTGCACCTTCAGAGAAAGACACGCAGGTGATGTAGTTGCTGGTCATGGCCAGAAACGATCTCCTGATAGCCACAAATGTGCTCACTTTTAAGACTTGGCTTACAGAAGAAAAGTGGTGGGGTTTATTTTTTTTTTCAATGGCATTGAGTGCTTGTATAAACTCCTGATTTAAAAATTCAAGATTCATTTGGGCCACATGAAATGCACCTTACCCATTCTGTGAGGATTTCAGGCTATATTTTTATTCCCTCAATACCATCAGTCTAAAATGCTAAAACTTGTAGAGCACAGCATAATAAAGCAGCTTGAACCTGAGAGCTCTGCCAAGCATAACATCAAATCTTTCAAAGAGTGAGGTTAGATAAAGCACCAGATACACAGCAAATTCTCGATTGAAATAAAACACCAAACATTTCTCCTTGGCTGGCAACAGGTGAATTCACAGAACGGGTTTCCTTATCCACAGAACTTTCTTTTATAGCAGATCCAAGGGTTTCCCTGCTTCCCAGGAAAATTCCGTCTTGCAATATGTTTAAAATGTTATCAGCTTGGAAAAAAATAACAGCGCTTTAAACTGATCGGAAAGGAGCCCATTGGCTCTAAAGTTCCCATTCCCGGGTCGGGCACTCGGTGCTGTTTGGGGCCTTTGTTCAGGCTCAATCAGCCGTCGAAAATCAGCGCTGCCGTCACTGCCCGTGCTGGGCGGGATGACCAGGAGGGTTTCCCGCAGCCAGGATTGGGCGCTAATTACCTGTTCAACCCCCTTGTAAATACCTGCGAGAGGAGAGAGAGCTCAGCTCCCGCCTGAGAGGGGACCGGGGCAGCAGGACCCGCCTGGGGCTCCCCCTGTGCCCCCCACGGCAAACACATCACCGAAAATAACATCAACAGTTCCTTCCTTCCTCCCTTCCTCCCTTCCTTCCTCCCTCCCTCCCTACAGCACCTAACATGCAAAAAGTGTTTTAACAGACGCTGAACTTGGGGAGCCACCAGCAAATTCCTTTCCATGTCAGTACCTTTGCATAAAATTCTACAGGGTTTTTTTGGTGTGGGGTTTTTTTTGTGTGTGTGTTTGGTTTTTTTTTTGGGGGGGGGTTGTTTGTTTTTTACCGAGGAGTCCCGTTCACCGTGGTTGTTAAAATCCCGAAGTTCTGAGCTTCACCTGCCTGAATAGGATGGGGAAGGTGAGTGGGGCTCCCTGGGCCTGCACAGTCACTGAAAGGGAAATTTATCTTCCAAACAAATATCCAAGAAATAAATGTGGTGCTCCAGAGGCCTTTATTCCTCTGTCTTGTACCCTCAAAAAAAAAAAAAAAATACAGAGATCCTTTCAAAAAAAAGATAAATGAGAAAAGTTTTCTGATAACCCCTGGAAGTTTTTCCTGTCACAGCAGGGAACGCCGTGGGGGAGCGAGAGCCTGTGCCCGTCAGTAACAAACACGCAGGGTGGCTTGGCCGGGCTGTGCTCCTCACCCCACATCAAAATAAGCCTTTCATGGGCTGTTTCCGGGGAAAAGGGTTTATTTTCCCATCCCAACAGGGATGGTGGGAGGCTCGGCCGCAGCCCCCCCGGCCGGGGCGCAGGTGGGTTCGGTCTGTACGCGGCACTGTGGGACCGGGGACCGCTGCTGGCAGCGAGCAGGGGAAAAGGAAGGAAAAGGGGAGGCGGGGAGGGAAGCTTAAAATTTTGCAAGAGCAAACAATCCTCCCGCGGGCAGCGGTAAATAAAATAACAGCAGCGGGGTGATTTGCAACCATGTAACGGGGCTTTTGTCTGGGCCCATTTCTGGCCGCCGGGAGGGTTTCTGTGTTCCCTCTCCGCAGGGTCCCGATGTTCCCCCTCCGGCTACAAAGGCCGGGGGCTGCAGCCCCTCCCCGGCGCTCCCCCCGCGCTGCGCTCCCCCTCCTCCCGCAGCCTGGGGGGCTCCTGAAGCGCTGGTGTAGGATTTGCCACCTTTAAAAACAGCTTTTACTCATCTTTTTAACTCTTTTATTTTTTTTTCTCCCTCTCTAGTTTACATGAAGCCCGTTGGGCATTTTGTTCCCTGTTGGAAAGTTAGAAGTATTTATAAGTCTAATTAGAGGCATTTATAAGAGTGATTAGTGTGAAGCATCAGCTGCTGGCGGCATTCTCTGTGTGTGTGTGTGTGTGTGTTCACACATGGATGCAACACTGCAGTTTACAATTTGTTTCTGTGCCTGAAAGCTGCGAAATGCCCTTAATTCCCCCGGCACCGATGGCAACAGTGGGCACTGGCTGGCTCTGTCCAGGGGCTCAGCACCACGCAGGATCACATCTCTGAGGAGGGGATGTGTCTCGCTATCTTTGTCCACTGATGTAGGAGCAAGTGCCTGAGGAAAAAGAATTAAATGTACAAAATAAAAAGTAAAAATGAAAAAAAATTTTTAAAAATAAAAAATAATAAAAAAAGCAAGCATGTATGTGTTGAAAGCTGCTGTTAGACCCGTAGGACAGAGACCAACACGGCCCCCTCCTGCCTGCCCATGGGCTGCCCTGCAATCCCTCATCTCACAAGTGCGGTGTTGTCTTTCCCTCCTTCTCCTTTGCTGCTGGGTATTAACTCTGCATCCTCACCCTCCCTGGGCCTGGGTTTGCAGCACAGACGCAGATTTCTCTTGGGGGAGAGGCTCCCACACAATGTGCTTTGGGGAGCGAAACCATCTGAAAGTGAGCCCCAACACCAGTGGGGGCTGTGGGGCTGGAGAAGCCTGGGGGGAGCTGGAGATCAGCCAGGACCCCGAACATCGCAGGGCTGAGCCCTGGGTCCCCGGGCGTGTCCCTGTCGGGGGACGCGGGGATTCTCCTCTGCGTCCCGGGCACGGCACAGCCGGGGTGGCACAGCCGGGGTGGCACAGCCGGGCACGGCACAGCCGGGGCTGGCTGCTGGAGGGAGGGTGGCTGGTGCAGCACAGGCTGCTTCCAAAACATCCGTCCCGCAAACGTCGGTGCTTCCAGCCTAGAGCCACGGCCCTGAGCCCGGGGCAGCCGCACGGGTTGCTCTGGATCCGGTGAGCACCCCCAAACAGCTAACCCCGCCGAGAGCACCCCGGGTGCCACAGCCCGACCCAGCCCCGGTGCAGCGCTGCCCCAAACCGAGCAGGCTGGCAGGATCTGAGGCGGGTTCCAGCCCTGAGGTTCTGCTCACAGGCACAGGACCGGAGCTCCGCCTGTCCCCTGAGGCCCCTGGGACAACTGGCAGTGTCCCTGTGTCTCCCCTGCCCCGCAGGTGCCGTGCCAGGGCTGCTGCCCGCAGAAAAGTCTCGAGTTAAAGTTGGTTAAAACGTCTTGAGGCGACTCCTAGGAGTTCGGGCCCTCCTTGACCAGGGATTTCTTTTTTCTAGCCATCATATAAACAGAATTAAAAGGTCAGTGCTGCCCCCACACGCTTACAAAAGCTTTTGGTTGGAATGGCTTGAGAAAGACAGGGAGATATGTAGGGAGCACTTTAATAATATATTTGTTTTGCATACCTGTGGTCTGTTTCCCTGTCACAAAACAAACAAATAAAAAACCTTCCTTGATTTCTGCTTTCAAAAACTTATGTGAAAAATATCTTCAGATTTATCCACATCAATTTCAGAGCTATGTTTAGAGAATTTTCTGCAAAAATTCTCGGTAGCACAGTTCCACTGACACATAGGGATGGTTTAGCTTGACTTTCTAATATTTCTTTTTGGGGAGATGTTAATAAACAGATGGTCCCCAAAATCACTTAAAAAACAATCATTTTTTCACTTAGTCTCCCTGTGTCTAGTCCATGCAGCCCTTATAATTCATGTAGTGGTTTTCCTGAGGGCAGACAGAAATTGCTTTTTCATTTTTCCTGTGTCTGTGTCTGTACAGCTACAGAGAGTCCCATACAAACTGAAGATGAACCACAAAAGAGAGGAGTTACAATGAACTCACTTTACTCCAAGTAGTAGCAAGTGGCCATGTGAAGGGATGTACAAAAAAACCAAGCTATTTTTCTGTCTCTGGTCTTTTCAGTAACAGGGAGGTTAAGGTATCCCTCCTGGCAGGGGGTGAGACTCAAATGTCACGCTGAAGAATGACGTTGTGTGTGTCCCTTTAAAAACTTTGAATAGAAACTAGCTTAAATTTGAATCTAAAAAGATAAAGTGAGCTGGGTTCAACCTGGAACTGGCTAAACTGTTTCATGCTGCATGTTCATGAGGAAAAAAAAAAAAAAAGCCACTTTAAAAAAAAATCTAAACGTTGCTTTTGAAAATTTTCAGTGGCAAAACATTAAAACACTGCTTTATTTTATGACAACAGACAGTTTCTTTCACTTCAGAGTTACAGCAAGAGCCAGATCCTGCAACGGGGTGGAGATTCAGCTTGGAAATCCCCTGGATTTCTGGCTCAATTTGTCCTTGTGCACAAAACCCAGGCACCACAGCCAATAAATTCGTTTCAAACAAGCCGTGTGTACCCAAGCCCACCCCAGGCGGGTGGGCAGGAAGGATCAGGCAGGATGTTGGGCTGCTGCAGAGCAGCGCTGCCCACCCAATCTCCATGGCAATGAGGGGCTCACCAGCTGGGTCAGCCCGAGCAGCCCCGGAGGGTGTCCCGGGGTGTCCATGGGCTGCAGCAGGTGGCAGTCCCAGCCAGATCCCTGCGGAGCTGGCAGAGAGCCATTCCCTTGTTCTGGGACAGAGGGAACCATGGCGAGGTGCTGGGAGGGATGAGGGGATGGGGAGCTGCAGGTCCAATTCTGTTGGATGTTTTTCTGCAGTCCACAAAGGAAACATTGCCACAATAAACATCCTTCTGTCTTCGTCTATGGCAGAGACTCATTTGAGCACATCTACTAAACAAATCTCTCTTCTTGCCCAGGCTGCTTTCAGCTTTAACTGTCCTGAATATGAAATCTCCCAACTGGAGTACAGGTACTTCAGCAGGAAAAAAATTAAAACCAAATCACTGAATTCAGAGAGTACTGAGACCAGAGATGGGTTTATAGAACAGATTGACTTGGGTGGAGTAACAACAAAACTTATGATCCTTCTATCCTAATTAGCCTGGCTACATGGGTACCAAAATCAGAACTGGAAATATACAAATGTCATGAAACCACACAAAAAATAATACAAAAGTATTTTAATGTTGTCTGATTAGAAATTCCATTTTCAGAAATATAACAAATACAAATGGCATTATTACTCTGTAAACATCTTCCCTCAGACCCTTCAAAACCTTAATGCAAATTTTTAAATACATTTTCACAAAGAAAACAGTGTAGAAAAAGAACAAAGAATTACAACACATTTGAAAAAGGTCCTGAAATTAATTTCAAAAGGACATGACTTTAGCATTAGAATACATTTGGAGGAAGAGCATTTTTTGTTTGTTTAGCAAAGCTCAGATTTTTCCAGCAGGAAAGTTGGATGGGCACGCTCTGTACCATCCCTCGTTATTTTCAATTAGGTAATAGACACCAAGTTACTTTGCTGTTGTTATAAACAACCAGGGGTAGTTCTGACAAAGGTATATTGAATGCCAGAAGGAAAATGAGCAAGAAGATGTAAGATGGAGCCTGATCCTGCTAACCCCTGCTCCTCCAAGCAATCCTCTTTCTTTTCTACTTACTGTGCAGTCTAAGAACTTCAGGATTAAGTCAGATCTTAGAATCATAATTCCATTTATTTGTAGAGGCAAACATGCTTTTTACTTAACATAAATGTTTTTCTTTAAAAGGAGGCTGTCAATTTGAAAGCGTTTTAAATACACGTTTAGGAGAAACTTTGTGCAGTTCCACCCAGGCCAGGGGATGCTTGGAGTGGAAGGGATAGGCTGGATCTGGGCTGTTCCAGCACCCAGCGCTGCCCTCCCCAGCCCCAGTCACCCATGGCAGCAGCTGGGTGAGCAAGCACCCCGGTTTGCTGCACAGCACAGGCATGGATGAGCTCCTGCAGGGACCCTTGGGTGCCCAGCACCCACAGGGACCCCAGGGCCAGCGGTGCCCCGAGACCCCGGCCGGCCCCCAGGCAGCCCCTTGGCCACCAAAATCGCTGCTGCTCCAAGGCAGCAGTGGGGAAAGAGCTCCTGGAATTGCACATCACCTCCCTGTCAGGAGGTGCTGCGGTGCTGGCAGGGCTGTGGTGAGCTGTGCTGGGATGGGGACAAGCAGCTCTGGGAGTAAACAGGAGGCCCCACAGAGAAACAGAGGGACAGGAACTCAAAGTTTCATTGTCACCATCTCTGAAACTCCTCCTGAGAGCCTCCAGTGAGCCAGCAGTGGTACAAGGACACACAGGGGTGTGCACACAGATGCTCACAATTTGCTGTTTCATTTTATAGATTTTTTTTCCTCTTGAATTACCTCCTGTAAATAAAGAAGACAGAACAGAATGTGACTTCATGTTCACAACATTTTCCAAACAGTACTACACAATTTACCAGAAAAAAAAAAACCCAAACAAAATGTTGTAGCAACCTGCAACCCCTTTCTCACATGTATTAGCAAACAGCTAATTCTGGTTTGTTGCCTGCAAGCCTCAGGTCTGAGTTTTGTTACATTTTTAAAGCCTGCATCAGAAGTTTACCAGAAACAGTCAAATCATCCTTTTGGAGGCATTCTTAATTAAATAGCATCATATGTAGTCCCTGCAAAGGACTAAAAATATTCAGCTGTGGTTAAGTTTTTTTGTTTATGCATTTCATCCAACCCAGGAGCGCTGCAAAATAAGTCAGCAGTTGTCGTCCTTTCTTTCAAATAATATACTTTAAAAAAGGAGAGTTTTTATAATAGCTTGGATTCAGCTAATGGATGAATATCATTGATTCATACATTCTTTTTCAAAGAAGACTGGGCTGAGCCATTAAATAACCAAAAATAAGTCATTTTTATCCCCAAACTATTAGACTTTCTCTCTTAAAAGAGCAGTAGAGCATATTTTTTCTCAGTTCAGTATGAATCCACTCATTACCCCAATTTCAATTGGCTAGGTATGAAAATCTCAGGTTTTTTCAGTGTCTCAAGTGTAAGAAGAGAGTCATGTTACTCGTGTTTACCTCTGCCAAACAGCAGTTGGAATATAGCCCCTCCAGGCAGAACACTGGGAAAATGTTAAAGTACTAAATGATTCCCAGGAAATTCATAAAATGTCCTTTTCTAGTGATTCAAGGTATTTTTGTGGAGGCAGATTATTTACTATTTTTAGCTTTTCCCAGTGTCTCTCTTGTCTAATTGCTCCTTGTGCAAGTGCTCTGGCCCGGGGCTATTTTTCAGCTCTAATTGCAAAAGAAAGGATTACATGGCTTTGCTTGTGCTGGAGATGGGGCTCAAACCCTCCAGAAAAAAAAACAAAAAACCCCCTCCACTCCTCGATTTCATAGCTACCCAGAACATTCACTCAATTTGCTGGCCTCATCTATAACTTCAAACCTGCTGACAGCAGGACCACAGGTAGGTACCTGATGCGTGCTGCTGGCTGTCGGGGAGCAGGGCAGCCTGACCAGTGCTGGAGTTTTCCAATTGATGGTTCTCTGGTCTGCTTACACAGTGCAGCAATTACCAGAGGTGTTACCTTTGCAATTTGCTTTGAAAAGTCATGGAGAGATTCCCATAAAATGCTCCTTGTTGCAATTCTAGTTGAAAATCCTGGAAACAGCATAGAGAAGTCAGGCTCTATGCTGGGAATGGACAGTGAGCAGCCAATTTTGGTTATAAAGCTATCAGCTTACCTACCTACCTAAGTCTGGGGAAGGAAAACCAAAATGTCAAGTTATTTTGGCTTTGTTCAAAATGCCAAAATGCCACTATCAGAACTACCTAAGCTGTATTACCTGAACTTTCAGAAGATTAAAAAAAACATTTTGTGCCCAGGTTTAGTTAACCCTGTTTTGTGGATGCTTTTCAGGGTGTTTTTATCTCAGCCCACTGGGTAACTGTACCAAGCAGTCTGGCAGAAGCCCCTCTCATTTCAGAGCTTAAAACTCACAGCACAGCTCCTCCCAGAGAGGAGGGAGATGGATCTCCTCCAGGAGAGTGGAAAACCTCAAATCTGCGATTTTGCCTTGTCCACATAAAGAGTTCTTGCATTTTGGCCCAGCCTGAATTTGCCATTACAGTAGCCCTTGTCTATACAAATGTTAGAGACAGTCCCAGCACCATCACAGCCTGGTACATCCCTGGAAAAAGCAGTCACTGTCATCTCCTGTGAGAGTACAGCACTCCTCCAGAGCAGCAGCTATCTGAAAATAATTTCATTTTCCTGCCATAATACAAACATCAGCACAAAGGCCTGGTCTATGAGAGCAGTTGTGCAACACTCAATAATTTCACATCCTGGTCTGAAACGTTCCACAGGCAGTTGGAAGGTCCAAGGCTGAGATCCAAAATCACCAATGTATTCACAGCTATGCAAATATTAGGAACTACTGATGTCTCAACACATGCAACATCTTACATTATATTTAGCAGACTCCATTGAAATTCACCTGCCTACAAGCTATAAGATTTATCAGAACTTGTGAGAACAACTAGAACAGATTAAGCCAAGTAATTTCTCAGCTATTATTCATTTGAGATCCATTTGAGGTTTTTACCTCTTGGAAGATAGAGGTTCCTAAACGTTCCAGCGGGCTCTAGGTCAGTTTCACATCTGAGATGCTCTGTCCTCGTGCATGCCCAGATAGCCCTGGGTTTGCTCCCTGGCTCCTGCTTGCCCTGCAGCCCATGTGATGCTTTGTTTACTCACTGCACAAGCACATCCCTGCACCAGCCATTCCCAGCAGAATGATTGGGAGCCCACGGAGTCTGCAAACACTGGGCTCTGATGTGTTCCCCCCCTCCCCACTCAGCTCCCCTCTGTGTTTTGGGTTCAAAGTGAAACTATCCCAGACCCAGGGACCTCGAGAGAGCCGGACTTGGGAAACGCCAGGAGAGACACTGAGGGCACGAGCGCATTATCAGAAAGAATTTCAGTGCTCCCAGCAGCCCAGCAGCAAATTAGAAAGTTTTGGCTCCCAAGAATGAGTTGTGTTGTTTGTTCCTGCACACTGCAGCTGCTCGTCCCTCTCCCTCCCCACCCCCCTCCTTTGGGTGGTTTATTACACACAAGCCACTAATGAATGGGAGCCGCTGTTTTACAGTACACCACACTTACAGGACTTATCTCTAGGCCTACCACAGATTTCACTGATCAACAGCAGGGCACCACCATCATAATTCTTCCTAGAAACAGGAGGATAAAAAGGGGTTTGTTGGAGGTTGGCTGTGTCTGCAGAGAATCCTGCCTGCAGGGCCTGCTGATGCCATCACTCGCTGCTATGGTCTTTGGCCTAATAAGGTACAGAAACAAAGATTGTTCACTTGTTCAAGAATACTAAAGTACCCAAGTGACGGAAAGTGGAGGCAGCAGGGCACACATCCAAGTGGGATTAAGGCCACAAGTGCAACGTTACAGGGCTGACTGGGTGGCAGAGGGAATATCTGCCTCTGAAGAAAATAAAAAAATCCAGTTCAAACATAATTTATAACGTGTCACTCACAGTCAGAGGTGGCTGTCATTAAGAGTTAAATGTTGCATTGTGTTCAACTTATTCCGATAAGAATTCTCTAAGCTGCTTATGTGTTATCATAACTCATGAATAAGTGGAGCCTGGGCAGGGGAGGGGGGAGAGGCTCTCTGGGGCAGGATGGGACCCAGACTGAGAGGCAGAAACGCTGGAGCAGAGCTGGGCTGCTCAGTCCTCAGTGTGCTGTACCCTCAGTCCACACATTCCAAGGACTCCACAGAGAGTCTCAGACCCTGCCAAGCCCGTGGGATTTGTCAGGGTCCAGCCTCTACTTGGACAGATCCACCTTCTTTGCTTTTATGCACTCCTCCAGTTAGGGAGCCAGGCAGTAACACGGAGAGGATCTAAAATGGTGCATTCAGCCTCTGCTCAGCTGCTCTACACAGCAAGGCTCTATGGAGGTTTAAGAGCTGGAGCTGAAGGTGGAAAAAAAATGGGCAATGTTGTAGCTAAGTAAAAAGCCTCTAAGTTAATGCTGCTTACTGGGAATGGAACTGGGAACCCAAGAGAAGAGCAGCAAAGCAGCTTCTTTAGGGACAATATTAAATTCCTCTGACTGACTTGGCAGTTCAGAAGCAGCAGGATTGTTTTCTCTAGCTTAGGGAAACCCAGCAACAGGCTCTACTGAAGTTCAAGCAGTTAGATAGGCCCAATCCCACTAAACTTTCTAGACTTATCAGGGAAATTTTTCCCTGCAACTTTTTCCCTGCTTCATTTTGGGTGTAGAGGGAAAAACCTGTGTGGGATAAGAATTAGAATCATAGGAGCCCATTCATTTTCACAGAATTAGAATCATGGGAGCCTGTTCATTTGCACAGCCCACCTAGTGCAAATAGCCACTGTAATTCCCAGGTAGAAGCATCTCTGGTGCAGCTCATTCAGAAAGCAGCAGTTTGTTTACTCACTGGCTTGGGCTACCTGGATCACATTTCACCTGCTGGGGCTGCTGGTAATGTGGGAGGTTGATTTTAAACTGGCACTGTTGCTTTTCTAAAGCCTTTAATGTTGTAGGCTCTGGCTGTGTTCAAGATCTCACCCATCAAGCCAAGGCTTAAGGGACTTTGGGCTGAGACATCCCAGTGCTCTATTCCCCTGTCACTCAAGTCAACAACCACAACTTTGCTGCGGTAGGTGTGGGACAAATATTTCAGTCCCTGACCTATGCCTGGTCTGACTAAAGACCCAGGGTCTCTGATTTGTCCACACTGCAGCAAGCACCCAGTGTTCTGAGTGCCAAGCTGAGTGTGAGTATCTGACCTGCTGCCTCAGAGTTGTGTTCACCTGTGTTGGAAGGCCAGAGGGTGACCCCAGTGAGCTCCTGGTATGCAGAGGTGGCTGCAGGACACTGCAGGTGCAGAGGTGCATGGTGTGTGTGCAGGTACAACAGTGCTGCAGAGCATTCCTGTTTCTGGCCTCTGCAGCTCTGAGGAGCTGATAACCACAGCCCTCTGTCCCTGCAGAGAGCAGGCAGCTCCCTGTAACCACCTCTCTCCAAGGGGAAACAGAGGATGACTCAGGAATTGCATCCACCCATTCCTTCCCCCCCAGCCATGGCAGCATCTGGAGCACACCCACACAAGGGAGGTGAACCCACGGAAAAGTTTTTGTGGGTGGGTGTCCCCACGGAGAATGTGCTTGTCTTTTGTGCAGCTTTTAAGAGTGTGCAAGTCCAAATCCATCTGTCTGGATGCAAGTTATGGTAAACAATCAGTAGGACTTGTCAAAAGAGAAGTTAAAATAGATGCAACTGATGTGTGAGGGCGTGTTTTACCCAGCTCTAAATTCTGTTGGATAAGTGAGTAGAGGAGGTAGTAGATTAACTATGCAGCTCAGAGACCATTAAGGCTTGCAGAGGAACAATTAGTCCAGAATTTGCATTTTATGAAATTGAACCTTTTATAAAACTTACAGCACAGCTAATGACAGAGGTTTCTTCAAAAAAAGTATTTCCCTCTGATCTTTGTCACATGGGATTTGTAGCATCTTGCCAGGATATGAGAACCTAAAAATGTAAAAGGCAATTTTTCAGCAAAAATTAAACCCTCTGGTTTATCTTTACCATCTGTGTGATGTGTAAACAGAGAGAATAAATAAATAAATACTGAAAAATCCATCTGCTTTAAATAAATGTGAACAAAGGGTTTGACACATTTGCAGTACGTAATGCTGACTTTAAAACATGATTTCAACCACCTGACACGTTCAATTAAATACAGAAAATTCTCCAGGTTGTATTTGCATTCTGGAAGAGCAGCTACAAAAGAAAGTGTAAGTGCAGCAAATCATTCTGAAAATAAACTGATTTGAACATGAGTTCTCCCTGAAAGGCTCCAGCACCACTGACTTTGTAGTACGACTTGAAAAAGCTGCCAGTATCTTATTTTTCCCCATAAAAAAGATCCACTTTGGGAAGGGCAGACTGACAGTTTGATCTACCTTCCAAGAAACCATGAGAGAAAAACATCACTTCTAGGAGCACAAATTTTCAGTAAGGCCTCTTTTTTCTCCAATATTCAGGGAAATTCTTCATGTAGTTCATAGTCTTTAATTAAAACAAAACAAAACACAAGAAAAACCCCGCAGCAATAAATGATGGAAGAAAACCAAATCCTTTTTCCAAGCAGTGACACTGCCACTTTAATAGTTTCCCACTGTACTTGGGGTTAGCTGCCAGAGAAGCCTTGTTCAGCCTATTTGGGGGCCCCATGAAATGCTGCAAGCGTTACTGAAATGAGCACTTGTCTTTTGTTGAGCTGCATGCTAGCACCATACAGTGCTGAGCTGATAAATCCACTTTTTCTAACACAAGCATTTTTCAAACAAAACTACCATGAGACTGATGAGTAATGCCAGCTTGCCAAAAAAAAAAAAAAAAGACACACACACCCCTCCCAGGCGCTGCTGACACTGACAGCTGTTAAATTCACATATTCAGAAAATGAGATGGGTTACATAACTGGAAATTACAAGAGAGACTCACCAGCGAGAGGAACTGCAAGGAAGGCATCACTAGGGCTGGGGAAGGAATAAATCACACATTTCTGTGTCACTGTCCCCCTGATGGCCGGGATAAAGCTGCCACACAAAGGTCACTGGGCACTGCTCACCCTGCATCACCAGGCTGTTGGTAGTTTGTTCTGCATTGGGATTTTATTTTTTTCAGCAAAGTGAGGATGCATGTAGAAAAAGGATATCTTAGTGCTGCTATGTGTGTTATGACACAAGGGTAGTTTAAAAGCCCAAATGTCACATTTTGCAAGGCATGATGCAAAAGCAGAGACTCTAAAAGGCTTATTGGCAAATCTTGAGCAGCTGAGAGGGCAGCAGAGAAGGTGAAGTTCTGGGTAGAGTTAGGCTGGACAAAACCTAGGTAGCTTTTAATTTGCATCAATTCTTTCAGACACAGAAGCACTTTACAAAGATGCTGTTTCTATCATTCTCATTGCATGGCCATAGAGCTGGGCTCTGGAGAAGGTCTGTAATCTTCCCATGCAGGACAGGAAGGCAGTGACACAATGTCACCCCACCACCACATCACCTGCCTTTATTTCTGCATCTATTTCTAAATTGGTTTGAAAACTTTGACAAAAGCACCTGGTTCTGGAAGGGGCATGGAGCAGATGATGGAGGAAAGACATCATTAAGGGCTCCTGAGGAGTGAATGGCAGGCTGTGGAGCTGGTGGAACAGCTCAGGAGAAGGGAAGATGCAATGTCTGCACAAGCTGCCAGGCCCTCACGTGTTGCTGAGATTGCCAGAAATGAGGTTCTGAAGGGGGCTAATCTGGACATAAATCAAAGCAGAAAACAATGGATGTCTTTATGAATAGCCATAATAAAAAAAAAAAAAATCCAGTAATTAAACCACCACTAACATCAAGCTAAATTTTATACATTTAAAATTATCTATGCTTAATTTTTTTCTGCTCGTGGCTGAATTCACTCTTCTTATGTAGTAAGAGGGATTTTGCTATTATAAAAAAAAATACCTAAAAGCTTTTTTAATAAGCAAGTTTATCAAACAAGAAATGAAGATGAAATGAAAACTAAAGTCCCATGTACTTTATCCTGTTACCTATAATAAACTAGGCTAATGCAAAGTCAAGATGCACAGACAAATCAGGAGAAAATAAAACACAGAAATGAATGCTTTGAGAGTGATGTCACCTAAGCTGGTGTGTAGGTACAGTCTGCTGCGTAGGAGAGCAGTGAAAGCATAAACAGAATATTAGATGTGCATTAAGCCACAAACAGAAATAGCTGTGAACAATGGCAAAGTCTGATTGCTCTTGGAACCTTAATGTAAGGAAACATCCTCGTAAAAGATGAGACAATAGCGGGTCTGTAAATGACAGCCCCGTAGGCAGGGAAGGATTAAGAACTTCCTATAGTTCCTAGAGTATCAACCCATATTGTAACCCTTCCACAAAGGCTGCCATAAGTGCTCTCCCTGAATTAGTCCACCCAGAATAGGAAAAAGCATCAGGATTAGTTTGACTTTTCCTCTGGACACCAGCCACACACTCTCAAGGCAGAGAAGAAGAAGCGCAAGCAGACGGAAGCTCAGCACTTGTTTAGGACCTTTTGCCAGCACACCTGTGAGTCCCAGTGCTCATCTGCCCTCCCTGCTTCCTCCAGAACCCAGAGACCTTTGCCAGCCCTGATCCAGGCCATGGCAATGTGCTGCTCTCTAAGGCTGAGCTCCCCTGTCTCTGCAGAGTGCAAACACCAACTAGGCTGAGGCTTCAGTGTCCATTTGTCACTTTTATTTTCTTCGTTTTATTTTGAAGTGGGTTTTTTTGTTGTTTGGTTTGGTTGCATGAGTAATAAAATACATTCATTTAACTGGGTATGTGTTTAATTTGAAAACATTAATAAAATACCTCCCAACACCTCATGGCTCATGACCTGAGCCATATTCCTGTACAGCAAACATCCTCTGAACTTTCAGGTAGCAGATCACCCTCAGTCCTCACATTTTCTTGCAGACTGCCACATACTCTCCTAATAAAAAAATTTAATTGAAGACTATGAACATTGCTATTTAATACAATTCCACAGACCAGCCCCATGACCTTTCAAAGGCCTCATGGGTTATCCGTGGCCCATAGGACTGGGGCTGGGAACCACCACAGACTTGGGTGACTCTGCTGGTTTATCTCTAACACAGCACTAAGCCCATTCACGTACATCCCTCTGGGGAACTCAAAGAGAGTTCTGAGAGCACTTCTGAGAGCTTCCCAAGAAGTCAAATGAAGCTGAGTGAGCATTTCACTGCACTGATGGGGAAGAAGAAGAAGAATTGTCCCACTGCAGCTGCTGCTAACACAGGCACCTCTAGGCACTCCACATGGATGTTGATGAACTGAACAACATGAAGAGGTACAAAACATGCAAGATCAGGACCTGCTCCCAGTGACATTTGTAGATTTGCAGCTGATTATAAATCCAATAGGATCTACACAAGTCAATGCTTAAAGAATTTGCAGCAAGGAGAATTTGAGATCTCCTTGTTGTTGCCTCTGCCAAAAATTCCTCATTCCAAGCTGGAGGATATAGGGCAAATTTGGGGCAATTCTTGTCCAAAAGTTCCAGTGGAATAGTTCTATCTGTTTTCAGAAGTGATCCCCTGTTTGTCAGGTAGAAATTGGTCCCTGAGTGATGACAATACAAAGCAGATATAAGTATGTATTTTGAAAAAATGTTAAACAATTACACAGATGCTTTTGAAAATATTGAAGATTCACCATCCAACTATTTAAAATCCTATTTTTATTTTTTTTTTCTGAAAAACAAGCAAATATTCTGATTCTCACTGAGGTCTGTAAGTTTCATCCTCCCAAACTCAATCACAGAAGCCACTCCCCTGAACCAACATGCTTCTTAATGGGAAAAACGTCTTTTCTGCAGAGGTCTGTTAAAAATGACCACCAAAACCAAACTATTATTAGTATTCTGGGTAGAATTAAATAGTGTCACCATGGATATCTGAATGTGCAGGTGTGGGCCTTAAATTATTTTATGGCAAAATTCAGCCACATTTCTTACTCCAGGTCTTCAAAACTGCTCCCACTGGAGCAGATTGTGATGACCCTGTAAGAAGCAGCACTTTGGCCAATAGATACCCATGGATTTTTGGGGGGCTTTCTGCAGGGTAAGGTGTTACTGCAAGGAAAATTAGATATTTTTGCTGTTGGAACCCGTGGAACCTCTCAGCAGTACAATGATGTTTAGCAAAGCTCAGATGCTCTTCCTGAACTGTATTTTATGGCCCTGACTCTGGGCAGCTCCTCCAACCTGGGGGGAACTGCTCAACTGGGAAGGGGCTGGGAAGAAAAATGTCAGAGCCAGGCCCTGCCAAGCACAAAAGTGTTTGGGCAGGTTCTCACCACACAATTTTTCTAAGACTGGGAACAAATATTAAAGCAATTTTCTTCCTTCAGAGCAGTTTTAAAGTCACTTAAAGTCTGATAGCACTTTCCAGCTCGGAAACTGGATTTTGCACCTCAGTGTAGCTCCACTCACTCATCTGACAACTACCAATTACTCGTGTGAGCAATGCAGGAGGTGTTGTTGCAGTGGGAATAAAACACAAGAGCAAATCCACTTGCTCAGAAGGGCAAGTTTTTACATTCAATAACAAAGTCAGAACTCTGCAACAGCCCCTCCCTACCCCATGTAGTTCATTGCTTAAAATCTTAAAGGAAAAAAAGTCATGTTCCCTATGAATATGATCTTAGCATGATCCATCTTTTTCCTATAAAAATACATAATTAGTTTTTTGTAGCTGTTCTATTTGTACTGCAAGCCAGTAAAGGAAAACTCTCTGAAACTCTCACACTTTCAATTCACACTATTTTGAATGTTACCTAATTTTCCAGTTTAAAAATAGATTACAGGGATTAAGAGACTTTTGAGTCTAAAAAGAATGCACTTATTAGGGAAATTACTACCTAAAATAAATAGCCCACTTTAATAAGCAGTCTCCCAGTTTGTATGATATTAAGGAAAAAAAACACTTCACAGACATCTAGTTTAACACATGTCAGTCAGCTTCATTTACAAGTTCAAAATCCAGAGGTAGATAAAATATTAGTTTGGTTAGGAATATTCAAAGTGCCAATTTTTTGTGTATTAATGCACTGAAGTACTTGATACAATGTTATTATGGAAGCAAAAAATAGTTGCCAGAAGGGTTTATTTAAGGAATGGTTACTGCAAATAAAAACTTTCAACTAAAAAGGATTTTTAAAATTGTTTTTTAATATGCTTTTAATGACCTCTACTCCTCATACCTACCTCCTTGCTTCCCAAACTGTTTGTACTGTCCCCAATAACACTCAGTGGAAAGCTGTCGTTCCTGGCTAAATCCTTACTTAGGTTGGATGCTATGCCTCCGTTAGACAGGGTCACGAGGTCACAATCGATTTTGGAGGCCACCTGGAGAGTCCAGGCCGTGAACTGACTCAAAAAATTTATATCAGAGCTGGAATGGTCCACCTCCCAGGGCTCAGCCTGCGCTAACACCCCAACCGCAGGATGGAGCCTGCCAGGCCCAGCTCAGAGAGAGGCCAGAGTTGTTGACCCTGTTAGCTGACCTCTTCAAACTTCAGGAGAATTTTTCTGGCAGTTACCACGGTGACTGGGCACTCCAAGCTTATCCTTCTTACTGAAAAAAAAAAAAAAGAAAAAAAAAAAAGACGAAAAATTAAGAAAAAAAAAAAAACGTTAAAACCTACCTCGTAGGGATGTCTATCAAGAATGAAACACGTAAAAGTTTTAATTGTTTGCCTCTCTCTTGGGCTGCTCTGGCTCTAAATGGTACATCCTATATGAGTTTGGCTAAAAACATTTCAACTTGTGAAGAAATAATGCTCAGTGGATTTAACGAGAAGCATTCCTAATATCTGCTGGTGATCACAAGTGACACACTAAGAGGTTTATTGTGAAATAATATTTATTTTTCTTTCTGTATCTTTCTCCAAATTACTATCATTTCTTATTGAATTGAGAGGAAGCTGAGACAAGGCTCAGGGGAAGGATTCTATACTGCCTTCGGTTTTTTTTTCTTTTGAAAACTATCTGCTTGGTGAAACATTAAGTATGCAGCAATACATTGCTTTGGTCCCTCAGAAGAGACTGCATAACCTATTTAATGTACCATGAAATATTACTTAAGAGGAAAAAGCAAAAAAAAAAAAAATCCCAAAAGTTGTCAGACATCATTAGTGCTGTTTTTTCCAGGCACTTTGAACACTAATCACTTTACACTTAAAATTTAGCAGGTAAGCAAGGTCTCGTGATGCTGACAGAAAACACTTGAAGCACATCAAGGGATCAAACGCCCGAAGTAAACAAGAAAACAAAGTGCACTCTTCATTTCTGAAACAATGAGGGGAAAACTGGTGCTTCTTAATTTCAGAGCAATCACATATTACATACAAAGCTTTTATGTAAATTTTCCTCATACTCCTCTACTTGAAACAGCATCTTGCAAAAGGGAGCACTGAAGAGTACACTGCATTATAGCTGGAAAAATCCTACTTAAGGGCTCCTGATGGCAAACTGTCAATCAGTATTCCCTGCTTGTTATGAACTGCTCATTTCTGGAGTACAGCTAAACAGAGGTTTAATGATTGAAACTTTAATGGCATTTTGTCTCACACATGGTCCTGAAGTATCTTCTGTTGTTTGAAGAGTTAAATATGGATATTCAAATTGCTGCTCAGCCACTGCTCTGCTCCTCCTGGGCTTCTCCACTGGCAGTGCTGAGATGGCAGAGGGGACTGAGCTGCTGAGATGCCTCTCACGGGAGGAGATCACACAGACCCTACGGATACAAAAATAAAGCAGGAGGTTTGGGTGTGGGAAGCAAAAAGCACATAACAGATCTTTTGTTCCAGGCTTACTTTTCATTTCTGCTGGAAGGATGAGAAAAAGGCAATCCAGCGTATGTGTGTTCACTAACATTAAAAAAAAGTGAATGCAGGCACAGTACAGGACTCATTCTCCTTTCAAAACTGGTTCAATTGCTTTGAAATATCATATGCCTCGATGCTAAATAGATACATAGACACTTAATAATATTATTCAGCAATAGTGAATTAAACATGAAAACAATTTAAATTAAAAACACTTAAAGATTGTTTCCCTCTTATTAAGGATGTGTTAGAAAAAGGCTAAGCCTCTCATTAGGAGATGAATTTTTTCATTTGTGCTTTTGTTATGGCTATACAAGATGTTTTTATACTTTCTCTTTTTTTCTCAGCATGAAATATTGTAAATTGAAACAATCAGGTGACTGATCAATAGGCTAGTGGGAAGAAAAAAGTGTTTGTTAAATTCTGGTTTTATTCCTTTCTTTTTGAACAACACTGTATATGTAAGCATGTGCCTTTCAATTAGATACCATGATTTATGAAGTCATGCTCGGGGCCAGCCAGGTTGTTGACTCAGATTGGAGCTGTGATGCCAGCTCATTCCCTGGTGACAAACACTGACTGTCCTTCCCGCAGCCAGGCACCCCTGGCAGCCTTATGAAAAGACCTTGTGGTTGGCACAGCACTGAGCAGGAAATGAGGTCCTCTCCGGTTTGGGACAGAGATGAGTGGAGTTACAGAAAGCTGTGAAGCAAAATCAGCATCTCCTGAGTCACAGACTTTCAGCTCTGGTGGACCCTGCAGTTCCCAGGGTGACCTGGCCCACCAGCACTGCCCCTGCCGCAGCCCCTCCAGCCTCCCACGGAGCGCCCAGGGGAGCGCCCTGCATGCTATGGGGTGGCATGGCATGGCATGGCATGGCATGGCATGGCATGGCACTGATTTCATGTGGCACAGAGGAACAGAGGGCACCAGGGGCCATCAAACCCCCCATGTGCCCCAGCCTGGTGCTCAGCACCCTCCTGAGGGAATCCCTTTCTCCCTCATCCCTACCAGAGAATTTTTTGGCACATTATGTGGTGTTTTCTAATAATATCACAAGGCTTTAATGCCGGCCTATAGCTTGGGGACCTTTGTGTGGCCTACCCTCCTCCAGGAATTTCACACATAAATCACTGGAAAGCAGGAAATCCTTAAGATCTGGTAGGAAGCTGTTTACCACGTTTGCCTCAGCACAGACAGCTGCAGACCACAGAGCATCTTGCCTTGTGGGTACCCAGACACCTGGACCTGAAACTGGGGAACTTGGCCCCCTTGTTCCAAGATCCCTGAGGCAGAAAGTGAGCTCCTGGAACGGGCTTAGAAACTCCTACTGAATTCATGGAGCAGGATCCCGGATCTTCTCTGTGTAACACTTTCACTCCGAATTCCCTCAATGCCATTGAAACAATAATATTTAGACCATTTGGGGCTTGAGATTATTGCTTTAATAAATTGGGTTTTTATTGGTTCATTGTGGCAAATAAGCCCCCGATTGATTTTGCTCCTAATCAGCATGGAGAATGCATTCCGCTGTAATTAAATCCCGTGTAACCGGGCACTCTGTGCTCGCTTGTCTCTTAGCTTGCAGTGGCATGAGATAGAGCCCATCAAACGCTATCCTCGCCGCGATAGGCACCCTGCCAGCCCGCGGAACGATGATGCTCGCCTTCAGCGGGCTTACAGCGGGCATGGCCGGAGCGCGTTTGGAGCAGCGGGCAGCGCTTGGGAGACGCAGGAAACTTATTAAGAGGAGGGAGATGCCCAAGGATACGGTCTTTTCTCTCGAGGAGGAAAACACTGCGAGAGAGGCGGGGGTCGCTGCCCCGCCCGCTTTCCACAGGTCCCCGCAGCCCCCGGCGCGGCTCCGCTGCCGCTCCCGGGGGGCTCCGGCCGGGGCGCCCAGGGCAGCCGGGTCCCCTCGGCCGGCGGGAGCGCGGCTGGGCTGCCAGGCGGGCAGTTTTGAAGAGTCGATCTTCATAATACAAATCCCCCGGCTTCGCCTCCCCGCCAGCGGCGCGAGCCAGCTTTTTAATTGAATCCCGGGGATTTGGCCGCAGCCGAGAGCCCCGGTTCGGGCCCCAGCGCCGTGGGTCCCCCCTCCCGGGAGCGGGACCGTCTCTGCAGGGCTGATCTCTCGCCTCTAAACCGAGGGAAGCGGGGGGGCTCGGGCGGCCTGGGGGAGCCCCCGGCCCGGGCCCCCGGGAGGCAGAGCGCGGGCTCGCTGCACCCCGGGGCTGGGGGCGGCGGGGGGGCCGGGGGCAGCTGGCGGGGCCGCGGCTGCTCCCGCCTCTGGCCCGGGCAGCGCTTTAGGGGGGGCTCAGGCCGGATCCTGCCCATTCTATACGTTAATGCTCTTTTCTCTCCGGCTGCAGGGAAGCAGGCCAGCGGATAATTACCCCTCACTGCAATCCGCAGAGCTGGCCTAATCCGAAAGCTCAAGTGCCCGTAAGTAAAACTTCAGGAAAAGTTATTGAAACTGACAAATACAGGGTGACAAATAATCAATAAAAGCCCAGTCCCACATCCTTTATTGTTTCCAGGCACTAACAGCAAGTAATGAAACCTCGGCGAGGACGGGGGAGGGAGCGGCAGGGACCGGGCGCTGGCCTGGCTCCTGGAAAGCCCCCACTAAAAGAAGCCCAGGGAAGAATCCCGGCAGCACAAGGGGGACGATCCCGTCCCCATGGGAGAGAGGAAAACGCCACCCTCCCAGCAGCCCCTCTTCCCCAAGCCCTCCCTGCCGCCCGGTGGCGAGGCCGGGGCGCTCCGGATGGGCGAGCCCGGGAGGTTCCTGCCCGGCCGGGAACTTCTGCCCGACCCTGCGGGCAGGGACGCCCCGGAGCCCGGTGCCACCCGGCAGCTCGGGCTATTTCACGCACCCGCACAAAAAATCAGGCGCTGTAATCTGCGTTCTGAGATCTGTAACATCCCTGAACACCCAACGCGCTCCTGCTCATTAGCATCGTCGGCCCTGGATTTTCCACGCCGCAGTTTCTAAAGTTTCAGCGAAGGACGCCGGGCAAGATAAATCCGTGCTGTCGTTTCTCTCCCTTTCTGTCTCTCCAAATTAAGTTTTGATCTATCAGTTTAAACACTGGCCAGAAAGTTGATTCACTTTCTGTTAGGATTTCGGGTTAAACCGGGGGCTCCTCCAGTGTCTTTAAGCTTTTGAGCTGTGTAAATGAACTGCAGTGTCACATAATCGATGGGGAAAACTCAGCTGTCACAGATACGAAAGCAGCCTCCTGCCACAGCAATAACGTGATTTGGCATTTCAAAGTTTGGAAACGTGCTGTCTGCGCGTCCGGGGCTCGGGGAGGAAGAGGGACGGGGGCGATGCGCCAGAGCGGGTGGGGGGACAGCCCCGGGTGGGGGGGACAGCCCCCAGGCACGGCGGCCCCCGGCAGCCCCAAGTGCGGGCGCCCCGCACCGCGGCACCCGCTGCCGCTCCACTGCCGCTCCCTCCCTTCCCGACACACGCTGCGAAAGTTGTTTCCCAACTTTGGCGTTAGGGGAGGGTTGACCCAGAACAAATCTCGGTGTCTCGGTGGCCTTTCCAAAGCGGCCGTGCCCCCCCGCCCCGAGCCTGCGGGACGTGCCCATCTGGAGCACGCACCGTGAGAGCAACTGTGCCGCGTACAGCCACAGCGGCCATCAGTCACTAAAAGCCACACGCTTCACTGGACCGGGGATAAAACGAAGTCCTGGTGACGCCTGGTTAAACCACTGACCCCCTTGCGAGGGCTGGAGAAGGGGGGAAGGCGGCCCCCTCCCCACAAACCCAGCTTTGGGGGGCTTGGCGCGGGGCTCTGCGGGGCCATCCCCGCTGAGGCCGTGCGCCTTTCCCGGAGCTGCCCAAAAGGGGACCCAGGGAGCCGGTTCGGGGTGCCCCACGGGGGGACGAGGGACGGGGAGGGTCCCGGGCAGAGCCCCCGGCCCGGCCGTGCCCCTGGGCGGCAGCGGCAGCTCCCGTGGGCGCGGGGTTCCCACCGAAATGTTTATTTTCGTACCGGCGTGGGTGGAAACACCAACCCGTGGGCAGGGTGTGCCCCAGCCGCGGGGTGAACACGGCCCTCGGCCCCCTGTCCCTCCTGCACACCCCGATTTACCCGCACACATGCGCAGCAAAACAACTCACACAGCGTGCTCAGATGCTTTCTGGAAGGGGAAGGCTTTCGTTTCAAATTAGGAAGCTCTCTCAGATGAGCGATAAACTCCGCTTTTGTCAGACCGTGGTGCTTGATCGTATCTTTGTGGTTTTGTCCTCACCAAAAAGGGCCCCGGAGGCTCAGTCAAGAAACAGGATTTCAGATAGTTTGATTTGACATAAGGAAACTTTGCATTTGTGATATTATAAGACTCTAAAGGAGGGAAATGAAAGCTCTGCAGCTGAGACAAGAAGTGTGCCTAAATGCCACTACGTTTCAATCCCCAATTGGATATAATTTAAGTCTTCTCTGGCTTATAGTAATATACTCTCCAACCTTGAGGCTATCCGAAAGGGGGGATTTAATGAGGCCGAGTTTATACACTTATATAATTTAGGGGTTTCGCGGTAGCTGTAAAATGACAACTGGTACATGTGTAGTGCAAAAGAGCTGAAATCCCATCCAGGGACCAAGTTGGTTATTTCTGAAGGAGCTGTCATTTCCAGCAGGGGGGCACAATGAGAAGGCCAGGAGCAGTGGAGCTCTGATCTCCACCAAGGAGAGATAACCACCTGATTAAAATGGGGCTCTTGTTCCCTCGTTACTCGATCGTCGTGTGAACTTACCTTATTTACAATTATAGGCAATGAGTGAGTCGCCCAGATTGTAATACACCTATAGCTTTGGGTTTACTCCTCCCTTTGTTATCAAGACCATCTCTCGGACAGATTTCTGGACCACTCATAGCGTGTGAGCACAGAAACGCTCCAGAGGAGGGAGGGAGGGGATGTGTACGTTCCGAGCGCTGCAGTGCCAGCGCAGCGCCTTCACCCTCCCACCCGCCCCCGCTGGGAACCGAGCGGGAGGCCGGGCCCAGCAGAACCAGCCTGTGGAAATCAGGATGTTTACAGCACGCAGGCACGTGTGAACACCGCCAGAAAGCAAAGGGACTCGGCATTAGGCGAAGGACCGTTTTGTGCTGCACATCTGGCATTTGCTCATTCTCCAGGTGAACCCAGGCACGGCGGCGCTGGGAGGGCACCCCCTTCTCGGGTCACACCGGAGCCCAGGTGTGCACCAATGGCATCAGACAGTGATGCGCCTCTGCGCTGAAATTTAACGCACTTTGTTCTCCATTTTAATATTAAATGGTGCAGTGTTTGCCAGATTATTATCCCACTATTGCTTGTGCATTTGTCTCTTATGTCTAGTGCCTGTCATTACACAAAGCGTTTTGAAGAGCTAATTTCAAAAGACAGAAAGTCTACACTTACTATAAAAGTCATTAAATTAGCATGACAAGCATAAAGTTCCTAGGTTATAATTTGGTTATAGATCTGAAATCTTCCCTGCTTTCTCTCTCCACTTGAAGGATGAAGGCTGAAGCGAGGCACCGGCTCCAAGTTAGGACAATTGAGCTGTTTGGTGGAGAAACAGGGAAGAGATGTGTGCTCCAACAACACCTTTTTGGCAGAGCGGTGGGTGACGAGAAAGAGTTCTGATTTTCTCCCACGTCTCCAGCAGCCAGAGAAAGGTGTGATCAGATGCTCTTCTACTACAACAGGTGGGAGAAAAAAAAAAAAAGAAAAGAAATCTCGATGCTTTTCTCGTCGATTAAAACGTTGCTGGAATAGCAGGACGCGTGCCTTTTATATCCCGCTAAATGCTAAGATGGGAAGATGTGTTATAAAAGCAGCCATTGGCTGTTTCCCCTAAGGCTGCAACATCCTCTTCATTTTAATCGCTCCTTCGTTTCGGAAGAAAGCTGTGCAGAGGAGGGGGAGCGCTCCTTCCCCCAGCTCCCCGTGCATCTGCAGGGACGGGGGACCGCAGGAAGCCCCGGTGGTGCCAGGACCGGCAGCGTGGGAGCGCCCGCTCTGCCCGGCCGGGCATCCTCTCCCTGACACGTTGCATTTCGACAACGAGAAAATCAGAGAAGGGACGGGGCATTCAAACGCGGTGCTCACAGAAGAGGCTGCCCTAGTAGTTATTTAGTCTAAAATTCTGCTGTCAACTTTTTTTTTTTTTTTTTTTCCCCCGCCAGGATCAGCGAGGTGCGTTTCTTTGCGCTGATTCGTTTGCTTTTAACCAGGCGTGCTGCGAATTGTGGAAGCTTTCCATTTACCTTTTCTTCTTTAAGCGTTTTAATTATCATCACCGACCTGTTGGGCATACCTACAGTATCAATGTCCCTTTTACATCGCTGCCTTCCCTTTCTCTGCATGTTTCTGCTATTTAACACTTGCTACCTTTGCCATTAGAGTCCTAGAGTGACCCCCATGGGTATCTTTGAAAGAAAGACCCTCTGCATTCCAGCACTGCCTCCTTACCCAAGTAATAGCAAAGGGACCATTCAGACACATGGACCACACTGAAGCATTAATTAGGCTGATGAAATCCATAGAAATGTATGGATTCAGCATAATCGAGTTTCTTCTGCTGACTATAGTTAAGGAATACGTGAGCAGCTGGGAGAATAGAAAGTACTGTTAGGGTGAAGTCATGCATGTAATTGAGTATATTTAACATAACCATTTTAATGATCGGTGATTAAAAGTGCATCTACTTAAATTGTATACCTCTGCAATTTGTCCATATCAACTTTAGAGCGCACACAAAGAAAAGGTCGTCATATAAATTTATAAACAAGATCCCTTCCTGGCTACACATGACTCGAGCTGGAATGATAACTCAGCAGCAGCGAGGGGGGAAAGGCCTTTCGCGAGAAAATAGCTACGCCAGTGCGATATTAATTAATCACTGGTTTGGCCCCCTTGCTCTCTTGTGCAGTCACAGTATTAGAAGTGCATAATAAGTGAGTTTTCTTTTCATCCGTAATTATTTATAACAATCAGATCACTCAGGAAAAAAAAAATCCCTGGGTTTCTTTGCCATATTAAAGGAGTATCTTTTCGCTCGCTTGACAATAGTGTGTGTGTGTGCCTATACATATAATCAAATAAAAATATTTGGTTGGTTTGTTGTTTTTTTTAATCCGCAGAAACATTGCCGGAGATCCAGCAAAGAGACAATAAATGATTAAACTTCTCCTGACGCTAAACTTGCACGCGGAGAGGTTAAGGACCAGAAACACGGACAGTGTTTGGGGCAGCCGCAGCTGATGGGCACGGCCGTGTCTCCTCGCAGGAGACCCCTGAGAATGGGAAATTAGCAGTCGAAATCTGCTAGTGGGTTCTGGATCCCACAAAGCCCACGCGTTGGGAAGGCTGAGTGTCTCTCTCTCGCCTATTCAATCTGCCCAGGCTGGTTGCAGCGAATAAATAGAGTCATTGTGGAGCCCATACACAAACCGACCCAACTCCCTCCCCCATCCCTTCTCGCCCTCCCCCCGTCCCTTTATGCTTAAACGCACACAAATCCGCGGCCGCTTCGCACTCAGAGGAGCCCAAACTTTTCTTCCCTTTACTGTACGACGCCTGTGGGAAAGGTTTATTCACACGTACGGAATATGTACTCATGCCGGAGAGAGACGGGGGTTCACGCTGGGTGAGGGCAAACAGGAGCCTGCCAGCAGCGGGACCCATCGCGCCCCGGCCCCGCGTCCCTGTCCCCGCGGAAGATAACGGTTCAAAGTAGCCAGATGCATTAAACAGCCACAAAAGGGGCCAGGAGGGATGGGGGCCGGGGCGGGGGGGGGGAGATTCGCTTAAGTTTCTGGTGGAAAACTTAAATGGTGCCGTCTCTCCCTCTGCCAGCATCGCTGCAAGGTGAAATCCATTTGGCCTCGTCCCTCCCAAGCGGCCGCAGCCCGGCGGGGCGGGCGGCAGCCCCGCGCCCGGGGAACTCGCTCCGTGCAAGAGAATTCGCAACCTTGAAAGCATATTTTTCTTCCAGCTATGGTGGCACTCAGATGATAATGTAGGCAATGAAACTGGGGAGATTTATATCTTTTGGAAAGTAGGACGAGCCAGATGGTAATAGCGTCATTAACAAACAAACTTAGGATCTGCAAGTGAAGCTTGAAATTGGGAAAGAGATCTGGAGAACAAAAGGAGCTGCTGTTGAGGGGGGGAAAAAAAAAAGAGTCCGTCTTCTGCCGGCCAAATCTAAGAGCACATTCTGGAGGGGCTGCTCCTGCCCAGCACTAGATAATAAACGACGGCTTTTTCCTCCCCTGTTGTGACTGAGAAAGGACAGAGAAAACTTTTGCAATAGGCAAATGTGGCATTTATTTATGTGTAACCCTTTGTAGTCTCAAGTGTCCCAAATGGGCCTTTAATTCAAATCCCTAGTTTGATACGGAGGGATCGCTTCTCCCAAGTTTATTTTAAAGAAACAAAGCGCCGCTTGTGGAAGTTGAAGGGCCAAAAGTTCAGTAATTATTTTTTTGAATTAATAGTAACGAATAAATATTAAAGGTTAAACGTTATTTGCTGTGAGAGTGCAAACATCTGAGGGATTTATTGTGTCTTCGAGTCTCTTTTTTTTTTTTTTTTTTTTTTTTTTTTTTTTAACCCCCTCAAAAACCTCTCACTCTTTGGTAGAAGAAACCAACACAGCAGGGGCGAGGGTCCCAGAGCAGGGCCGGGATGCGGGACATTCGGGTGGGGGGAGCAGGGAGGGCTTCTCCCCCGCATCACCCTTCGGATTTGCTCTCCAAACCCACCCCGGGAGGTTCTCGGTGTCCAGGGAAAAGGCCTTCAGCACAGATTTACCCAGCTGAGAGCTCATAAACACCGGAGACCCACCAGCTCCAGGGCTTCAGCAGGAGACATGGGCTGTGTGCCTCTTAAATTTTAACCATTGTGTTCCCAAATGCCACAGAAATGTTTGGAGGGCTTTAGAAGATCCGCGTATCTCCCTTCCAAAGTTGATGGTTATTAGATGATTAATGATTTAAAAGATGCCTGTTAACAGCCCCAAGTTGAGAGACATGGACCCATGCTCTAAAGTAAAAACCTAACGTGGTTTTCTTTTTTTTTTTTTTTTTCCTCAAATGTGCTGGAGATCTTTAAAAGCCCCGAGGACTTACCCTTAAGGCATTATTCAAAGAAAAAAAACCTGAGACTGGCGGTTCGTCACAGGCAATTGTAAAGGGTTTCAAAGGACCGATCAAACGAGTTGGAGAGTAATCTACATTAAAGTCCGGATGGCAGTGTTACAACATGCACCTGCAGGGTATTTGCTATCCGTGCCCCTTACAGAGCTACAAATCACCATTAAAGAAAGCTGCTTAAGCTTCCTCCGCGCTTCTAGAAAGACTTACTCGGGCTCCTTCACTTTGATATTTATACATCTTGTTATTGATAAGTGTGGGGCTGTTCAGCGCTCCCTTCCCCCTCCCGGACCGTCCCCGGGCACTTTTGCTCCAGCCCCTCCCTGCCCCCACCCCTCGCACGGCTCCGGGCGGGTGTTCAGGCGGCCCGGCCCCACGGGCAACACGCGTGGGCGCGGGGTTATCCCGCTCTCCCTGCGATGTGCCGGCTGCGGGAAAACTTTCGGTTTATTTTATTTCTGTAGTTCCCCCCGGGCTCTGTCGCCAAGGCGACCGGGGCAGCCCAGGCAGCATCGGCACGCGGGATGTCCCGGCGGATTTTCTCACAGTTGCGGGAGGCGCAGACATGGAAATGAGCTCATTGCGGGGGAGTGGCGGCCGCCCGGGCCGCCCCCGGCCCGGCCCGGCCCGGCCCGCTGGGTCCCGGGGCTGCGGGACTCGTTCTTCCCTTGAGGGCATTTGGGGGAAGTCGCGCAGTTTCATCCCTGGCCGCGCAGAGCCCCGGAGCGGGCACGATTAACCCTTGGCACGCCGCGGGGCTGCTGCTGCCCGGCGGGAGAGCCCAGGGGACCCCGCTAGCCCCCTGCGCCCCCTCTGCTCCCGCACTCCCACGGGCAGCGTTCAGTGGGCTCGGTGCTCCCCCCGCCAGGTGATGTCAGCGGGGAAAAGTAAAGTTGTAAGGCAAACAAACAAGCCGGGAAAGCTAGGAAAAAAAAAAAAATCAAGATTTTTCTACCCACTCGAGGCGAAAAAGCTCAAAGGTCAACAGGGATTCATCAACCGCTTCCCACGGCTGCAGACAGGGCGAGCCGCTCAACTTGGAATTCTTTTCGGGTAACTTTAGCGATCACGTCTGTGTTTCTCAGTACTTCCCTCGAGTGGGTTCCTGCAAACGAGCAGAAACCCCACCCGCCGCAGGTGTGAGACTGCGGTGCCCCCGGTGCCTGGTGCCCCCGAGGGCCCGGCCGAGCGGGCGGGGAGCCGGGGCCCCGGGCACCCCCGGCAGCACCGGGGACCCGCAGCGCTGTGACCTCTGGCTGCTGCCGCGGGCGGCGGGGGGGAGCAACCCGGGAGGGAGCAGAAAGGGGCATCACCGCGCTGGCGGCACAAGAGGATTCAGCTGATTTGTCAAAAATCAACTAATTAAAAACCACGCACAAAAGTAAGGGACAATATCCCTAATTCGGTCTACCTGCCTCATCTCTGGGCACCCCTGGCAGCGATGGGCTGTGCGGAGGGCTGGCACCCCCCGCCCTGCCGTGTCCCCTCGCTCCCCCCCGGCCGGGGACGGGGCTTTCTGGCGCGGCCAAGCGCGCATTGTTGGGGCCGGGGGGAGCTGGGCCGGGGCGGGGGCCCAGCGGCGCTGCCAGAGCCCACCGCAAAAGTTTGCCAGTTCCTCTCCGAGGAATTGTCCTCGGAGGGGCGGCCGTGAGGAGGGGAGCGGGACCCGCCGCCCCGACCGGCCCATGCCAGGCAGGGCGCCTCCAGCGCAAGGGGAAAACCCGCGCAGCTGCGGGACCGGGCCGGGAGAGCGGATGCGCCCTGGGGTGCGCTCCCCTCCACCAGAAATCGCTCAATTCCTGCCTTGGAGCCCTGGCCCCGCAGCCGGGAAAGGCTCGCTGCTGCCGGCAGGGTTTGGGTCAATGGGGCCGGACAAGGGGGGCCGAGGCAGCAGCACCCCAGGACAGAGGATGGCACATGGCGGGGCACCCCCCGGGGGCCCGGCCCGCACCCCCCGGTGCTGGCAGGCCCTGACACGTCTCCTGCCATATAACGGCGAGCGCAACTTGCAGTCTCCTCTAAAGTGTTGCAAAACAAACCCCGGTGCGTTTACAGGGCTGGCGAGAAGGTGGCGAAGCGCAGCGCCGAGAGCCCCGAGCCCCCCGGCCGTCCCCGCCCGCCCTGCACCCCCAGCCCGCAGCTGATGGGGGGGCCCGGGCGAGCGAGGGGCGAGCGCGCCTTGGGCCAGGCGCTAATTCGGTGTGTACGCTTGAGGCGGCCATCTGAGGGCTGGATAGCAACGAGGGGAAAGGGGTGTATTCGCGACTGGAAGATTTAGGTTGTTGCTAGGATGTGAGAACAAAAAATCTTCAATAAGTCGGGGAGGGGGGAGGACGGGGCAGAGGGGGAGGAAGGGGGGTTACAAGGTTTGTCACAGGGAAAAGTGCAGACATCTGCTGGAACTTCCATATCTAAGCTGTTCATTTACAGGAGCCAACTTCTGAAATCTCCACAATTAGATCTGCATTGTTCTTTCTCAACAACACTGGCTAGAAAGAAAAGGTCTTCTCTGTCGGGGCCAATCCAACGAAGCGTTTGACGTTATTAAATAATAAAGCGATTGTGATTTACATTGTTGTTCAGAAAAAGGGCCAATTATCCACTGTTATGTTGCCATAAAGATCATATTAACTCGAATTAGTAATCAAACAATATGCTAGCGTTAAAAGTATAGAGAGGACAACGCGACTGGTCTTGTTGCATCCTCACTTTTTCTTGTAAAACCAGAAGCATAAATACACTTGAAAGAGGCGCAGAAACTTCATCCTTAAAGGGGAAAAAGCAAAAGAAGTACCAGCGTTTGTGATTAATGGTCCTCTGTGTTGATTGTTTTCAATTAATTCAAAGCCACCCAAATCTCATATTGATTTTTCTGCTTACAAATTAATTCCTCTTTCGAATATCACGGGAAATGTTCCACGGTACTCCGAGAACCAGGACGATTTTTTTTTAAAGTCTTTTAGGATTTTGATTTGGGTGTGCTTTTTGTTTGTTTTTCATTTTGTTTTGAGTTTGGGAATTTTTTTTTCAGAGTAACGTTTTCTAAAGGCGTTTAAGTTCCAAGCAAAGGCGAACCTCACCACCACCAAAACGCAAACCCAACCGCATCCCTGCACTCCAGCAAATTTCCTCCGCCACAATCAAATAATTATTTTTATTAAAGCAGTTATTAGGTTTATAACTCATTTGCCACTTAAATTTGTGCAACCAACCAAGGCGATCTAAATAGGTTTGAGTTGCCCCTTGGGTCCAGGATGTAAGCGGTAAGAAGGAGGATTAATTATGGGTGTGTGCAGCAGGAGGACACAAAGGCTGTCCGGTGGCGCGGGGAGCAGCGGCGGGGCGCAGCCCCTTCCCCGGGCGGGGCCGGGCACCCCGCGTCCCCGGCAGGGAGCGGCACCCCCGGCAAAAACTCTGCTGCGATTGTTCTGGAGCTGCCACGGGGCCGGGCTTGGGGCTGGGGGAGCTACAACTTGTTGGCAGTAAATAAGGAGCTGTCAGGTGATGATGCTCCGGCGCGTTTGAAACGTCCCGAACAAAGTGTGAACGAGACTGATTTTTCATACAGGACTATCGATACGATATGATACCATACTACAGGATACGATATGACACAGGAGCATCGATCTCTTGTCTCCTGTGTGGACAGGGTCCATTCTTTGTGCGCGGGGTTACAGGATTTCCCTCCTGCAAACGCGCTCCAAGCGCCCACCGGCACCTGACGGGTGGTTCCAGTGTCATTTATTGCCAACAGGTTTTGTTATCCGCTGGGGGTGGGGGTTACTCGGAGCTCAGGTAATAACCGGGTAGCTGTCAGCTTCTCCCGTTTAGCACTACTCAGGCAAGAATGGCTTTGCCAAACTGTTCCAGGAGCTGATGCTATTTGTTATCACGATTCGGGGGAAAAAAAAAAGAACATTCACAGTAACATGGGTTTCTATAAGCAAACGCCGAGCAATTTTCCTCAGCGCAATGCATCAGCAAGTATATCCAAAAGAGCTTAATCTACTTCTTGCAGGTTAGGTGTAGGAGGAATCAGCAAGGGCTGCTCCGGGATGCCATGAAAATGCCGGCTCATTGGCTTGGCCGCGATAGGACGAGGCACATCAAATCGAGGCGGAGAGGGACAGAATCAATCAGTCCTCTTGGCTAAGGAGTGAGCCCTCGCTCTGGAAATAATTTCGAATAAAACTTGTGTAACCAAGTGTAACCTAGCTTACTCTGAGCAGATCGTCGAGAGGGTAAAAAAAAAGTTAAAAAAAATAATTACGGAAATAAGCCAAGAAATAACAATCTGGACCGAATTAATAAGAGTGCAAAGTTTTTATCCATGTATAAGGATAATATATTAAGCCAAAAAGGAGACAGGTTATCTCTAAACAGGATTAAAATGCGTTCTTGTATAGGATTAGACCATCTCATCCATTTAAAAACAGTGTCTCTCCTCCCCCCAACAACACTTTATTATATTTTAAAAAACCAAAACCAAAAAACTTTCCCCGTTAGAAGCACTTGGGGTACGTGTTTTATTAATCGAGAGCCTTTTTTTTTTTTTTTTTCCTTGCAATCAAATGCAACTGATGGCCCTGAATAAGCCGCCTTGTTAGGAAACGGGCCATTTTTTAAAACCTGTGATCAAAACAGACCTGTCTTCAGAGAGAGCACAGCAGATTTAAATGTTGGTCAAAAGGAGTCACAACTGTTCATTAAAAGCAAACCCTAACTAGTGCTAATGTATAGCCATTTTGTGAGCTCAGGACTGTGGAAAGAGGCGAAAAAAAGTCTGAGAGTGTGAGCTGATGCCGTGCTGGCTGGCAGTGTGTGGTCTATTGTAGGGAATGTGCTTTTTCCACTGAACAGAGAGCCCCCCTCTTTTATTCCCCAGCTCTACTGCACCTGCACTGGATCAGGGAGCTACTGCCATTCACCACATCAACAGAGAAGACATCTCTGACAGCACTCAATTCATTACATTTCTTCCTGCTTTTCAAACCAACGCACAAAAAAAAAAAAAAAAAAAAAAAAAAAAAAAAAAAAAAAAAAAAGTATTGCCAATCAGTGCCTGGGGGGCAGGGAAGAAATCTTACAATACTTTATATTCGCCGCTCATTTTGGATTTCATTAGTCAGAAAACTCACTTCTCAGCCAGTTACAACTTTTCTTTCTCTTTCTTTCTTTCTTTCTTTCTTTCTTTCTTTCTTTCTTTCTTTCTTTCTTTCTTTCTTTCTTTCTTTCTTTCTTTCTTTCTTTCTTTCTTTCTTTCTTTCTTTCTTTCTTTCTTTCTTTCTTTCTTTCTTTCTTTCTTTCTTTCTCTCCCTCTCTCTCTCTTTCCCTCCTTCTCTCTCTCTCTTCTTTCCTTCTCTCCTTTTTCTTCTTTCCTTCCCCGCTCAGGGGGCTGCTGGAAGCGGGAGCTGCGGCCGGCGCCGCCTCCCCCGCCAGGGCCGGGGCAGCTCCCCGGGAGCGGAGATGGGCCGACAGCGGGGCTCCCCAGGAGAGTTTATTGATAATTCATGGGAGCAGAGCAGCTCTCCGGAGACGGGGAGAAAGAAACGGCCGAGGAGCCCGAAGTGTCCTGCAGCAATTGCGGGGGGAGCGGGCTGTGCGGGTGGGACCGGGGGTGCCGAGCCAGGGGCGGCGGGGCCGGCGGCCACCGCGGGGAGGGGACGCGCCGGCCCCCCTAACCCATGGAGAAAGTTGTTATCGGCCAAACTCCTCGAAAGGGACTCCGGGGAATTTGGGGGTAGCTTGGTTTCCTCACGAACCGTTTTTCAGAAGGTTTGCAAGCGAAAGAAACCGAGCCGAGGGGTTTAGATTCGGGTATTTGATCTCGCCGGACCCAGACATCTAATTAGAGTGGTCTCAGGGACTGAAATGGTGTTAATTCCCATTGTTGCCCGCTCAGATCCCTTGGCCCTCCACCGCTGGGATGCTCTCCTTTTCAAAATCCCAAATAAAAATATTTCTATTTGAAACAAACAAATAAACAATTTCTGTATTTCCCCCTTTTCTGGCCCATTTTCCTCCATCGCGAGCAAAACCAAAAGCAAACTCCTGGGTATTTTTTTTCGCAGACGCTGGCAAAGAATAACACCCCCTCTGTGGGATCTTAACAGAAATAAATCACAAGGAGCTCTTGCCTACCTGAAAAGTAGGAGGAAATCCGACTGTCTGGTTTCGGGTGTAAAGTGTGTATCGATAAGGAAGACACAGCCGACTCAGAAACGGGACCCAATTAATCTATGGGTTTCTTTACATCACCCCCCGTTAGGATGTGTGCTTTGGAAATATTGATTCATTGCGACAGGAAAGTCGCAACTACTGTGTGTGCATAACGTGGGGAGGACACGGAGCGAGAACCCGCAGCAACGCAAAGCCCACTCACGGGAGAGCCAGATTGCTTTTTAAGCTAAAACTAATAATTTCATAACTGATTCACATTCAATCTGGCGCCGATGACGTCACGGGGTATTAGCATACGAGGAGGGATGAAGCCAGTGTGGCTGGAGTTGATAAGGTGCCTCCTGAGGAATTCGCTGCTTGTTTTAATACATTAATTATTTCTCTGTCTTCCTCAACTTCTGCAATTTGTAAGGGCTTAAAGGAACCATCACTCCCAGCGATGCCAGCAGGACACGTTGGAGAGCTTTTCCCGTGGCACCGGGGCCGGGGGGCAGCGCGGGGATGAGCCCCAGCCCCGCTCCCGGAGCCCGGCCCGGCCGCCCTGCAGAGCGCTGCGGGGCTCGGTTCTAACGAAGCCGGTCCGGCCCCGGGCGGCCCTGCTGGCCCGAGTAAGGTCGGCTCGCTCGGACCGGCCGCCCCAGCGCTGGGAGCTTCCCGCAGGATGGGAGGCGGGTTTGCAGGATCAAACCCTCAGCCTGGAACGCGTGTGAGTTGTGAGTGTGCGGGAGCGTGAGCTGGTGTGCCAGGACACCCCACTCTCGCCTTCCCGCGAGAAAGCCTCCGCAGAGGCCCGTGTCTTTCCAGCACCCGGTGGGATTCCCCCCTCTACCCCTCCCCATCCCCATCCCCTGCCGTTAATCACGATTTTCAAGGGAAGGGGAAAAAAAAAAGCGCCCACATTACGTCATCAGCCCTAACTGCTGTGGAGATGATGATGGGGTCACCGAGGACCCGGAGCGGGGGAGCCCGGGGGGGCCGGGCCTCCCCTCCCGCTCCCTGGGGCAGCGGCCGCCTGTCCGGGAGCGGAGGCACATCCCGGCCGGGGCCGGAGCAGCGCTGTGCCCTCACGGACAGGGCTGTGCTGGGCTCCGGACAGAGGGACGCGCGGTGGGGAGACGACAGGACACGGCCCAGCTCCGTGCCCGGGGGCTGACAGCTCTGCCCCGGCCCCCCTCTGTCCACAGAGCTGGCAGGAACCGGCGGCATCGCCGCTTTGGCCCCATCGAGCTCGGCCGGGCCCCGCGGGAGCGGCCTGCCGGTCCCCCGGGCCGTAGGGTGCCCCTCGGGGACCCTTCCGAACTGCGGCCACCTCGCTGCTCTGCAGAAGGGAACTGCCTTGGAATAACCGCCCGGTGACCTGAGCCTGAAACACATTTGGAGGGAAGGAGGGAGGCAGAGGGGCTTTTATCAGGGGGTGGGGGGAACGGGTAGGGACGGGCGCAAAACACAAACAAAACACAGAGAAATCCTAAAAGAATTAAATGTAAAAGGGATAAATTAATGAAAACCAACTAACCAAACCAAAACAAAAAAATCCAAAACATAAAGCCACGCCGTACAAGCTCTCGCCCACATGGCAGAGGTCCTGCGAGGCAGCACGCTGCGCCAGCGGATGAGCCAGAGACAAACTCCTGCAGAAACTTCTCCGGCCCGGCCCCGCTCCGTTCCCCGCGGGCGCTCACAGCGAGGACCCCCCGCCCACCGGCTTCCCCCCGCTCCTGCCGGCCGGGCTGCAGCGGCCCAGGCATCTCCTGCGGCCCGAACCCGCGCCACACTGAACGGGAAGGGCCGTCCGTGCTCTTCTCCAACACTGCGAAATTGTAATGAAAAATTGCAGCTTGTTTCGGCGCGCCCCCTCCCCCTGTACGCACAGGCGCACACGGATACAAACACACGCACACACAGTCACACACAGTCACAGTCACACACAGTCACAGTCACACACGCACTCTCACACACGGCTCAGCCACAGCAAACCCCCTGCCAACTCCAAAGCAAAGCTCCAAACCCATCCCGCGAGGTTCGGGGTTTCGCTTTGTTCCTCCTGGCCGCTCCGCCCGCCCGCACCTGCCGCCGCAGAGGCTCCGCCGAGCCCGGAGCGGCGCGGCCCCGGAGCGCTCTCGGTCCCCGGGCAGGGCTGGCCGGGCCCCGGCGGACGGAGCTCGCCCTCCCGCTCCAGCCAAACGCGCAGCTCCGGGAATTTCCACCCCGGGCTCCTTTTCTTTCCAGTTCGCAAGTGAACCAGCCCGCACACTCACTGTAACGCTGTACGTCCTCGCCAAGTGAATTGATTCCTCAAAAGCAAAATAGTACCAAACTCTCGCAATTCCCCGTGCCATCGTCAGAAAAACTGGTTTTAATTACCAAAACTAAAATAGCGGCGGTGCTAACTAGCAGGCGATCAAACCGCAATCAAACTTAAATCTCTGAGCAGTTAGCTATAAACTGTCAGCAATTGAAAAGTAAACCTGGTGCACACAAAGGCTCTGTTTAATTTTCTTGTTGTAATGGCTCTAAATGAGGACCCCATCACTATGCAGTTAAGCGGTGTTGCTTGTCCCCCTGAGGCGCTGATCAGTTCTTTTTAATGTGAGAAAACTGGCAGCTCGAAGCCCGTCAATGGAGCTCCCACAACAAAAGTCCTGAAAAGCTGAATGAATTGGGTTTGTAATTACTGCTTCCCTCTCCCCCCTTGCAGCTTATCTCTTATTCATTCAACATACATTATTGTCACCTAATCGCACACTCCCAACGTTATTTTGGGGGTTTTTGCCTTTTTTTTTTTTTTTCGGTATCTACTACTATGGACATGTTTGTTGTAGAAATTAAACAAAATAATCCTCCCTTCTCTCTCCCCTCCTCACCACGGAAAATGTTGAAACGACAGTGTCAGGCGACGCTGACTGGTGTTAAAAACGCGAAGACGAAGCTCTTCTGCCACCAGAATGTCAGCATTTTGCATATATCCTCGGAAATCTCACAAGCACCGAAGCAGGTTTTACATTTTAGTATTTGAGTTAGATCAGGATTTAAATGACTGAAGTGTATCTAATCACACCTATCAGTAATGGGCCTCTTTCTTTCAGTGGGACCTACATTATATACTACTTAAATTGCTGGACTATCTACCTCCTATTCGGAGGCAGATATCCAGCTCTGCTGCCCGTTGGGGACGAGGAGGAACTAATATTGAGGGAAAACATTCTGCTGTGGGGATCACCGTCACCCCTGATGTTCCACCTGGCACCAGTGGGCATCTCAAGGAATCAAAACGTGGTTTCGGCCGAGAAATGTCTGTCGGCAAGCGAGAGCCGCGGGCTGGAGCCAGGCTGCGAGGCAGAGCCTCTCCCCAGATCCCCCACCGCAAGAAGCTGTCGCTTGCAGAAATAAGTACAGCTATTACAACCAAATCTACTAACAGTCTAAATAATTAATTGAACCATTGCTCTTTGACCCTTGGAAAGTCCAGTAGGGACCCGTTTGTAGTAATAATACCCCCGAATGAGCCCTTGTCAAATATTCATTTAGTGGTTAATGTGAGCGATTTCCCCCTGGGACAGTCTGTAATACCAGCTTCCCAGCTTTGGCAAGAAACCCTGCTAATCTACCTCTCCAGTTCCGCAAAATATTTTAACACCCCAGTACTTAAAAAGCCGTAAAAAAATCACAGGGGAAACTATAATCTTATCCTTGGGTTCACTTCGGCTCTGTAGAAGGTTAGGGAAACATTACACGGGCGCTCTTGGGCCGAGCATCACTCTGGCTATAAAATACACAACAATTCACGAGAGAGAAAGCACGGAGAGCCCCGAAGATCTTCAATAACCAAAATAAAAACATACCCACGAGCTCTGCTACACATTTCAGCTGCCATAAACGAAAGCCCAGGATAATGGCTTAGGTGTAAATGGCGTTATTGAATGTGTTGAATTTAAAATGAGCAGTGGACAATGGCGTTCCTCCAAGTAACATTTTAAAAATAAAACTGTTCAGCTGTTCGTGTAAAATGCTTTGGGTTATCCTCCCTAAACGGATAAATGGATGGATGGATGGATGGATGGATGGATGGATGGATGGATGGATGGATGGATGGATGTAAGGAATCTGTCCAAGGGATATCAGGTTTCAACCACATATATTCCAAATCGTACTCCGAAATCTAAGCTTAAACAAATTGCCCATATAAAAACTTGCTGAATTCACTAAGCCTGAATATGTGGCTTAGTGCCTTTTGTTTAGTGGTATTAGCTCGCCTTCTCTATGCGAATTGTAAAAGGACCAACACTTCCAAATACCCCCCTCGAATATTTTAGTTAGCACTTCAAAAAGGGGCCAGGTTTTATTGCTGTTAATTGGCTAAGATTCGCTTTTAAAAATGGAATCGTGATATCGATTGGGCTTTTATTCCTGGTTTTCTTTTCTCAGTGAAGCAGAGCGGGAGCGGGGATGTGGGCTCGTTACCACGTGAATAATCCCCAAATGCATTGCAAACGCTCACAGCCCTGAAAAAGAATGTTTTACTCGTTGCATTAGCGTAAAAGACACAGAAAAGGCTGAGAATCTGCAAAAATTGTTGTCCTGCCCAGGTACCGCGACGGTGCAGAAATAAAAGGGACAAAGGGAGCTAAACTACAAAACCAGGCAGTGAGCAAATCTCCACGTCTCCTAGTCTGGCAATGTTAGTTTTCATCTGGACACCAGGCTTCAAGGATGGAGGCCAGAACTGAGCCTAGGAAATAGCAATACCAAATAAAAGCCACAACCAGCCAGGTAATTTTGTGTGTGTGTGTGCCTGTGCGCGTGTGTGCATTTCACCCAGCCTTCTCCCTCCCCGACCCCAAGCGAAATCCAGCGGCTGACAAGAAACCCTGGCGAGAAAAGCTCAGCAACGCTTGCCCCGTGCCGGAGTGCCCACTTTGTGCCTTGCCTAAGCCAAACACCACACGCTTTCCTTGCCACGTACCACATGCCATTAGCAGAAGACACGACCAGTTTGCAATCACAGTACTTCAAATCTCGAACCTTTTTCCTTTTGAATTATTATTATTATTATTGTTATTATTATTATTTACATCTCCCTCACGCGCTTTTCCTACGGGAAAGCGCAGCCGCGCTGGCAGCACCAGACACGGGCTGGGGCTGCCGCAGGGACTGCCCAGCCCTGCTGCCCATCGCCCCCTGCCCTGCCCGGGGCCGCGGGGCCTGGGCCGGCCAGGGCCGCCAGCGGCGCGGAGCCCCGTCCTCGGCAACTGCGGGTACGACTGGACAAAGTAAAACTCTACCTGGCACGGACGGTGGATCTCTCCTTCTATAGGGCGGGCGCCACCGCTTCTCTTTGGGGCTGTGACCGGCTGCGGAGAGTGTCCGAAACGGGGCTACACCGCGCTGGCAATTTAAGAAACAGGATTCAAGAAAGAGCTGGGATAAAACGTGAAAGTCTCTGGCATTCGACCGTTTTTTGTTTGTTTGTTCCGTTTTTTGTTGTTCCTTACCTCTGCCCGGCCAACCCTACCCCCGCCCCCACCTCTCACCTCCTCCTGCGCGGCCCAGGAGCCAGGAGAGGAAAGTTTGGGAAGTGGCGGACAAAGGGAGCGGGGAGGGCTGAGCCCGGCCAGGCCGGGCGCGCTCGGGTTCCCGGTTCCCGCAAGCCGGCTCCCCTCCTGCCTGCCCAGCGGAAGGAGGCACGGCTGGGAAAAGAGAGAAGTGCATTATCCGCCTCTGGAAGCCGGAGGCCGCGGCAGTGCCCGGGGCCCGCCCGCCGGCCCCGCCGGCCCCGGCCCGGCCCCTCCGGGGGCAACAAGTGGCCAAAGGCAGCGGGGACAGAGCCCCCGGAGCCCGCCGCACCCCGCGTCCTCGGGAGGGAAGGGAGGGAGCTGGGAACCAGCCTCGCTCCGCATTCCCGTCCCCCCCGAAGGAGGCACAGGCAGCTATTCCATTTCAGCTATCGTACTTTCTCTCTCTAGATACATACCTATAAAAATATTCATGCGTTATATATAGATATAGTTATCTATTACTGCATTATTTATCGTATTCGGTTGGCTACGATGATACCTTCTACTGCATGAATTATTTAAAAAACAACTTGCGTTACAAAAATAAATCCAAGACTCAAGCGGAACTTCAGTGTCCATATGTCAAAAATTTATTTATCTCAAACTGTGCATAATGGAGTAAAAACTTAACTTGAATATGTACCTGTTATAAGGATGGTATTAGTTCAAATATATACATGGACTGTCGGCAGACTGATTTCAAATAATACAGAGCCGAATCTTTAAAATACAACTACGGAAAATGAGGAGAAAAAAAAAAAAAGAACTTAAAATATCATCACAATAAATTTACAGAAATATTACAAACCATAAGAAAATATTTCAAACACAGTAATTTCAGGTTGGTAATTTTCCTTTTTTTTTTTTTTTTTTTTTTTTTTCCTTTTCTTTGAACAGGATGAAGTCTGGAAACAAAAAGTTATTATAAATTAACAAACGGCGTGTGAACCTGCATGGCAATTTTTGCTTTTTAACAAGAAGTAAAAAAAAAAAAAAAATTTAGTACAATCTAAACGTTTGCCCTTATCCAGCAAACCAAGCCCATGGTTCGCAAGTACTCATCCTACTTTTTTATCTTTTGTACAATTCCTAAAACAATTTAAATGTCCAAATGCCGTAAAATAATTTTCTCTCCTCTCGCAGCTGCTATAAATTCAGCTGCCAAAACCACAACGGTCCAAGAAGACTCTATTTTTAAAAAATAATTGGCAAATTCGCGAGCTTGGTTTTTTTTCTTCTCTCTATATTACCAATGGACATTCTGATTGCCATGTGTCTTTTGATAAATACTGTACAAAAGTTGCCTGCAAATATTAAAACATCTTCCTCTTCGCTCTTTGAGTCTAGCTCTAAATATTATTGGTAAAGACTTTTGCAAACTTTCTGCAAAGTTCCTACCGTTTTAACTAGAACTTTTTAAAAGTTTTGTGTAGTTGCTTCCCCTCCGAGATCTATACAAGTTCCTTGTCGGTTTAATTTCTGACACCCCCCCTCCCAAACCCCACCCCCACCCCCCGCCCGGAGTTTTCTCTGTACAAAAATAGTCCAAAAAAAAAAAAAAAAAGTCCAGAATTTCTAATAAAAGTTTTTTTGTTGTTTGTTTTGTTTAGTTTTCCTTTCCCTCCCCTCCCACCCCCCCCCCCGGCCCCTTTGTCTTACATATGTGATAGAGGGAGTGTGCCATTAATGGCTGTGCCAGGAACAGGTGCACTCTGGTAGTGTTGGGACATATGAAGTCTGCTTGGGGCAGCTGGTTCTGGTACTTCAGCACCTGGTAGATACATGCTGATCATGTCCCGAAGGTCCCCAGCTTGGCAAGGAGCCCTTGAATGAGACGAGGAAGTGACTACGGGGGGACTGGAGCTGGATTCCGTCTTGACCACCGAGCCCATGGAGCCCAGGGCCATGCCCGGGGTCCCTTGCTGGGAGTAGGACATGCTGTAGGTAGGCGATCCGTTCATGTAAGTCTGCGAGCTGGTCATGGAGTTGTACTGCAGGGCGCTCACGTCGTAGCGGTGCATGGGCTGCATCTGCGCCGCGTTGTGCGCGTTCAAGCCCGGGTGCTGCGGGTAGCCGAGCTGCTCTTGCATCATCCCATAGCCTCCGTTGGTCCAGCCGTTCATGTGCGCGTAACTGTCCATCCTCTGGTTCACCCCAGCTCCCAAGGTGGCCCCAACCCCTACCCCAGTCGTCATGGTATTGGTGCCCGGTGCCAGTAAGCCCCCCGGCAACGTGTACTTATCCTTCTTCATGAGGGTCTTGGTTTTCCTCCGGGGTCGGTATTTATAATCCGGGTGCTCCTTCATGTGCAGAGCTCTGAGCCGCTTGGCTTCGTCAATGAAGGGTCTCTTTTCCGCCTCGGATAAAAGTTTCCACTCCGCCCCGAGCCGCTTGCTGATCTCGGAGTTGTGCATCTTCGGGTTCTCCTGGGCCATTTTCCGCCGCTGCCCGCGGGACCACACCATGAACGCGTTCATCGGGCGCTTGACCCGGTCCGGGCTGTTCTTCTGGTTGTTGGCGGCCGAGTTGGAGTTGCCTGTGCCTCCCCCCGAAGTTTGCTGGGGGGCGGGAGGTTTCAGCTCGGTTTCCATCATGTTGTACATTCAAACTACTTTTGCCTGGAACCAGCCTTGAGCAGAGAAACGAGGAGCAGCCGCAGCGGAGTCCCAAGCCGGACTTTTTTTTTTTTTTTTTTCCTAGGGAGGGGTAGGAAAGGGGGGAGGGGGACTCCCCAAAACCACACTTGGATCAAGATCAGGATCTTCCTCTTCGCTGATGGATTAATAATGCTAATAACTGCTATTATTACCGCCGGAGTCTTGATTTTAAAAAACTTCTTCCTCCTTTTTCCCTTTTCTCTGCCTGCCGCTCTCTCTCTCTCTCTCTCTCTCTCTCTCCACCTCGGTCTTAAAGAGCCAGCAAACTACTTTACCCCCTTTTGCAAACACACACACTCTCTCTCTCTGCCTTGACAACTCCTGATACTTTTTTGAACAAGTTAATAGACAACCATCCATGTGATGGGGGCTTGTCAGGCAATAAATGCGTTCGCTCCGGCCAATCAGCGCGCGGCGGCTCCGCCACTGAGGACAAGTCTCTTCCCCTGGTTTTGCATGAAACGGGGCGGGGGCTGGGCGCGCCGGGACGGCTCGGCGGGGAGGCGGGCCCGGGGGCGGCCCGGGCGGCCACTGGGAACCTTTGTATCTCCCCTTCCAGCAACAGGTCACACACGCCTTTTGGAGGAAGTGGGTAAACAGCATTGTTGCTACGTGGTGGTTTTTTTTTCTTTTTTTTTTTTTTTTCTTTAAGTTGATGTTGGCTTGGGGCTACGAGAAGCCATGGGGGGAGCGGAGCAGGAACGGCTTCCCCCACCCCTGTGCCGGTGCCCCTCGGGACAGAGAGGCTGCCCGGCTGCGCAGGGCCCTGCCTGTGCCTCGCTCGCCCCGTCCAGGCCGTGCAGTCCCCGTGAAGCGGAGCCCCAGCCGGGCCCTGCTGCTGCCGCGGCCGGGGAGCGGAGCCCGCAGCGCTCCGCCCGGGCCGAGGCTGTGCCCGGCTCCCGGCCAGCCCCGGGCCCTGCTCCGTGCGGCGGTGCCACAGCGCGCCAAGCCCTTCCCCCCGGCCTCCGGCCTCGAGGAGAGGGATGTCCAGTACAAACACGGGTTCCCCACATGCCATCCCCGCCGAACACAAAGCGGGGCCCGCACCCCTCTGCAGATGCTGGGGAGGGCTCCGTGCCGCGCTCCGTCCGCCGCTGGGCCCGGCGGCACCGTCACCCCGCATCCATTGCGGGGCGCGGGCGGCGCTGGGTGGGCGCAGCGCGGGGGTGGGGGCACGGCCGGGCGCTACAAATAGGTAGTTTTGTTTCCCTTGTTGTCACTACACGGGCCGCACAAAGCCCCGGCTAAGTTTACTTCCACTCTCTTGTTGGGATCTTTGTTGCTAAACCGCACTTGACGACAAAGGAAGGAGGGGAGAGAGGAGGACGCGGAGCGGGAGCGGGGGGAGCCGCTCGCCGCCCTGGCCGCGCTCCCCCGCGCCGCTCCGCGCCTCCCCTGCCTCCACGGGGTTGCTCCGCCTTTCGTTGCGATGGCGCTGGCGGCGTGGAGCCGGAGGGGGTGCGGGGGAGCCGCGGGGGCCGGAGCGCGGCCGGGGCGCGGGGCGGGGGCCGGGGCAGCGCGGGGCGCCCCGACCGCCTCAGCCGCGGCGCTGCGGCGCCCCCTGCCGGCCCGGCCGCGCCCCGGGCGGGGAGGCGCCGCCGGGAGCCGGGGGGAAGGGAGCGGGGAATGACACCCGGCGGAATAATAATAATAATAACAACAATAATAATAATAATAAAGAATAATAATAAAAACCTGCCGGCGAGCAGCGACGCATCTTTTATTTTTTTTTATTCTGCGTGGATTATGCAAATAATTCCTATCGGGTCCAATGCGTTTAATTCGGAAATGTATATATATAACCCCTAGATAAGGGATAGGTTAAACTGTGGAAAAATAGGTGCAAATTATGAGATGTGGGATATAACCGGATTCTGATTGTCCAGACACTCCTGAAGGCACGGCGGCTGTTTATTCTCTTATTGTTCTCCCTTTGGTCTGCAGTTGATAAAGTTATTAAAAATAATTTTAGGGATAATTATTTTGAATTTTTTTTAAAGGGGGATGGGTGGGCTGTGTAGGTGCTTGCTCATCGTGCTAAACCGATAAGCGAGGGCTGGCGGTGGGCAGGCAAGGGGTTATTTTTGCTCTGGCTGTGGTTGCGGGAGGTGCCTGGGGTGCACGGCCCAGAGCTCCACGCAGGACCAGGGCAGCATCGTGTGCTGCCCTGTGCTCACTGAGAGCCTTTCGGGGCCTGCTCCTCTCCTAATTGCATTTATCATACGAATAAAGGATGGGAAATGCCTAACAATTGTGCTATCGGGAGTATTTACGGCTCTATTTTAATTACCACTTTTAATTATCGTTGCAATAAACTGGCATATCTACATAATAGTGCAATACAGGAAATAAGGTGAGGGCGATGGCTCTTTTGGGGCATTTTGTGTCTTTCCTCTGGGTGTGGAGATTTGCTTGGTTGGAAATACACACACGGGTGGGCGGAAGCAGAGGCAGAGCGGGAAGCTGGCTACAAAATAATAATAAAAAAAATAAAAAGGAAAAGATGAAATGGTCTCTGATTTTCTATATTAATGACAATAACACCACTGCTCTCTAAGAATACAGCCAGGGAAAGGAGGCCTGCAGAGGGACGGTTTAATCTGAGTGGATTTAAAAAATCGTTGCCTTTGGTATAATTTATGGAAATGAAAAGTGCTTACATTAAACAAATAGTCTGCAAATGTTCTCAGTGATGGGCTCTGCGGCACACGCACTCTTATTTCCAGGTTATGAGTGTCTTAAAAAGAAAATGAATGTTAACTACTTGGATTTCATGTATTTATTGTTCTAATACTCGCCGATTTTTCTAAAAGCCCTACGGATACAACCTATCGTGTTAACTGTATCGGAAAGAATATACACATTTTCATATTATTTTTTCCCTGAACCTACTAGTAACCAATCTAAAGCAAACTATTAAGCAGACTTGTGGAGATGGGAGATTGCAGCTCCATTTTTTGTCCTTAGCTGCAAATAGAGGTTTAACTTGCAGTAATTAGGTGAGAACTAGCCAAGCATCTTACTATTATGATGCTTGTTAAAAACGCTTCTTTTCTGCATCTGCATTTGAGTGTGTTCCCCTCCACTCTTAATCTTCTTATGGAAATGAAGGCGAACGGCAGGGAACCTGCAGAGACTTAGAGAATGTCCTTGTTAACTGGAATTTCTCAGCATTGCTAATTAGCAGAGTTTGACGACCACCAGTATTGGGGAAAGCTCTGTTTAGCCACTCACAAACCCTTCCGAGGAAGAGCAGACTAATTTTATTTTGTAATTAAAATCTGAAAAGGCCCCTATTTGACAGTTAGGGCTATGAGAGTTTTATCTCCCCGTGAAATAATTACTGCCTTGATAACTCAATTTTCTGCAAAATGTCAACTGTGAGCTCCAAAAGTTTTAATTTCATTACGTTAAAAAAAAAATAAAATAGGCAAAGACGAAAATGTACAGATAAATTTCCTCTTGCCCCTCTCATGCTGTAGCAGCCCAGCGCTCGGGAGCCGAAGTTAGCCAGGGAAGTTTTAATGAACTAACTATACCCCAATCTCAGGGGAATTTCAGTCATCACATGGTGAGTTTGCAGTGGTATCCTGAGGAAAACTTGGGGGGATATAGTCTGAAATGCCCTGGAATAAAAGCCACATTCGGAGTGGGTACAGGCCCAGGACAGGGGCAGGGGGAGCCCCGCTGCCCGAGCCGCCTTCCCCAGCCCCTGCAGGGTCCCGAGCTGGTGCAGATGCACATGTCCTCAGCCAAAGGAGGATCTCACACGGCGCTGGCCGGAGAGCCGGGGAGACCCTCCAGGCGCTCAAAGGGCTCCCAGAAACTTGGGCAGTTTGGCGGGGCCGAGCTGGGCTGAGGCTGGGGCCGCTCTGCCTGCGAGGCCCGAAGGCGGCTGCTCGTGGAACCTGGGGGGAGCCGAGGCGCCGCGGCGAGTGTAATCCACTCTGCTTGCGTTTGGGATGTTTTTTATTATTATTTAAAACGGTTTAATCTCCTTTTTGTCCCTCCCTGTCCAGCAAGTAGCCCGATTGTCGCTCTCAGAAGTGGCATTACACGTACAAACCAAGGAGGGGGCGAGCCGCGGCCGGTCCCGCCAGACCCCATTTCGCCCAATAATTTCATTCAAGGGCTCTAAGGACCCTTGAAAGCCGGGGAATGCCGAGGGAGCCCCGCGCTGCTCCCGGCCTCTCCTTTCATCCCCGTTCTCCGGAATAGAAACGCGGGGCGAGCACACGTGCGGCCGGGCGGGCAGCGCACGGCCCGGGCCCGAGCGGGGCCCGCGGGCAGCGGGGGCTGCGGGGCTGCCCCCGGCCGGGCCCCGCTGTGCCCCCCGAGCGGCCGCGGCCACCACCGCACGCGTGAGCCGGGGCTGCGAGGGCAAAAAAACCTAACCTAATAGGCGAGAGGTTAAAAAAAAATTAAAAAGGGAAGAAACAAAAACAAAAAATAAAAAGAAGCAGCTCCGCTTTTGTCCAGTGCTGCAAGAAGGAAAATTTAAAGAAAAAAATAAAACTCGGATCCTGGAGGGAGTTTAATGTACACAATAAGCAGCAGAGAAGCCGAATCGCACACACCACCTCTCGAAGTCGCTTTCAAAAGGGTTCTCAATAAAAGGAGAAGCCGATTGTCCAAACAGGCTTCCATGACTCTCCATAAATAGCCAACAGCTTCCTCAAACTGCCCGCGATTTTTGCTCTGCATCTAAGATCCCACTCCCGGGATTTCTTTCCCAAAGGAAAGTATAAGTGAAGCTCGTACTTTTTCTCATGTGATCTTTAAAATAAATCAGAAAATCAAGATCAGTGGCGAGAATAAACTTAGGAATTACTGTACAACGTAACGGGGTGAAATTACAGTTGAATGTGGGCTCTTTAGCAGGAAGGCAACCCCCTCGAACGGGATCCTTTTTGGCAGTCTATTTAAAGTTATCTTTCCTTCCTAGTTTTATAAGAACAAATGAGTTTTCTTTTCCCATTGTAGTTGAATGAACTCATGTATATTAAACACAAAACCCCTCCTGAAGAACGCTAACTGCTTTGCTTAAACCCACAAAGGCACAAAAATCCAGAATTGAAGGTTTCCAATTCCTGAATAAGTCCCCTTAACTCTCTCAGGCTCGCAGGAGAGAGAGATTGGGGACATTCTCTGAAAGTCTTAATGCCTGGAAGGGGCTATCTCAAATGTATTGTCTTTTCCTAAAGTTGAGGCTTCTATTTTATTTCCCTCTTTCCCCTTCACCATCTTTGTGTTGACTTAAGAAAATAATGGTCTAAAAAAGTGTCTGTTCATGGGATCACACGTGTCGCCCAAATCAAATGAAGTCCTCTTTGGCCCCAGCACAGTTTTGATGGAATTATTCCGGCTCTTCCATTGAATTCACACCGTTTCCCAAAGAAGCTGTGGCAGTTTCAATGGGAACGCCTGAGGCACAGCCTGGGGTGCTTCAAGGTTGCTTCTCTGAGCGCACCTCAAACCCTGGCATCCCGAGGCATGGTTTGAAAAGTACATTGAAGGAAAAAGGAAAAAAAAAAAAAAAAAAAAAAAAAAAAAAAAAAAAAAAAAAAAGGAAAAAAAAAAGCGCGCCCTTTCCAGTGATTCTCAGATCACTGACAAGATCGCCCATAATGGAGCCAAGACGGTGACTTTTATCTCGCTGTTCCTCATAGTCCTTAATTTGGAGCTCATTGACAGGACAGACGGTAATGACACTTTCAGAACTGTTATGGTCTGGAGTGACAATCTCTCCATCTCGCCCATGGTTTATTGACACCATGGGCTCATTGTGTCAACTTAGGCTTGTGATTTCAGAATTCTCCAGCGACGGGCTCGTTGGGAGGATTTTAATTCAAATTATAGACTAGCTGTCTATACAGTGAATTCATATTTAGACGGCGCTTAATCGGAGCAGAGAGATGGTGCTATAAATAATAACAACAACACTTCCCATGTGTCTATCCGCTGTCCTCCACCCCAAGATCTGAAAGGGCCTTTGGCGGAGGAGGCCCGGGCGCAGCGGAGAGAGGCGATGGGGCCTCGGGCAGCAGAAGGGAGCCCGTGGGAGTCCCCGCCACCCTCAGCCGGCCGGCCCGGGGGTGAGCGCGGCAGGCGGGGCCGGAGGAGCTCTTTAGGCACACAGCGATCTGCAGCACTGCCTGGGGTTGGGGCGCGGGGTGCTGTCGGCGGGGTGTCACAGCCCTTTTTCCATGGAAATCCCTGGACAACGGGGCTTCTCCCACCACCCCGCCTGCCCCTGTGGAAGCCTTCCCGGTGGGAGCGGATGAGTGCGAGGAGAAAGGCCCAGGGGGTGCCCAAGGGCTGGGACAGAAGGGGCGATGCTGCGGGTGCTCAGGGCAGCAGGTGCCAGGGACAGGCTGAGGGGGAAGCAAGAAAGGGTGAAGTGCGAAATTGGCCTTTGAGGCTGTTTTTCTGGTTTGTTTCTTCAAGTCTCCCCTTCCACCGCTCAACAGAGAGATGTAGGAAATGCTGGCATCCAGAAACAACTCCTTCCAAAAGACATAAATAAACTAAAAATGCACTTTTCTTCCAAGTGGGGATGAACGAGACTGAGCACGGAGCTAACCCCCCCTTGCTGCCAGCTGAGCACAGAGCTGACCCCCCCCTTGCTGCCAGCTGTCTGCCAAGGCTGGGACCCGATCCCAGATTTACAGTATTTGCTCCCTTGAGTAACGTCCGCAGAATAAAACCCGGCAACTGAGTTACGAACCGAGCCCAGGAAAGGCGCATTTTGGTTCAACTGATCACTCGGGACCCTTGATTTTATGTGCCAACTTCTGCCCCAGGGAGGGGGGAATTTACGACCCCTTTACAGCCCCCTCACAAGTGCTGTTTCTCAGAGGAGCACTAACAGCCCCTCTCCTGGAACCGGGTTAATCATTCACCTTTCGGCAGGAGTCACTAAATTTTTGTAAAGTGCCGCCTGACGTTAAACCGTGTGTACAAGCGCTCTGTATTTTTTCCATTTCCTGTGGTAATTGACATATAATACCTCTGTTTATAACTGGCTTGACAGATCTATACAGATGTATGTTTTTGCTTAATTTCAGAGTTATATATACCGAACGCGTGCTAACTAAAGAAACAGTAAAGGAAATCTGGGAATTCCGTTGTGCAGGAAATCTGTGCAGGGCTCTTGCTATTATTTATAGAAAATGCCATGTCTTTATTTTGGGCGCTCTTACTACAGAATTGCCTTATTAGGGAGTCTCGAGCGGAGATCAAACTGAAAGAATGGAGAAAGTATGCTCAGCGCGACAAACAATAATATTTCGTAAAAACCTATCCGAATATAATTTCTAATGTGAAAAGTTTATTGTGAGACCAACAGCTGTAGGGTTCATTTAATAGAAAAACTGCGGCGTTATGACTTTCATCCACTCTGTCAACAGGAGATACAAAATAACCCCAATTTAACAGAAATAATTTGGTTTCCATTAGTCTTTCTCTTTGCACGCAAGACGCATAAACCGTGCTGGGTATTACCGCAACTAGCAAATACCACCGTTAAATGCTCTGCACTGAGCTACGTGCATGCTATAAAATAAGTAGAGAATTCATCTAAAAAGTTGGTGGCAATGCAGCACGTCACATATTTTGGCTAATCGTTTTATATCACCAGGTTTCTTTTAAATCTGTCATGTCCACAGTGAGGAAATAAAATCGCACTCCAGGCGATTCGCTCAGGATAACGCTTCTTCCTTTTCCAGGAATTGGGGAGGGAATGGGGTTTTTTGTGTGTGTGTGCGTGTGGGTTTTTGGATTTTTTTATTATTATTATTTTTAAGGGGGGTTTGAGGTGACATTATTGCTTCGGGTTTAAACATATGCCATTTGAGAAAATGTTTCCTTAATGAAAAGGAACTGTTCAACGCTGCTTACAAGCAACACCTGTCAACACTGACTTATTTAAGACACGTTGGGAGGAAAACACAAGCACGAGCATCTGAAAGGCTGGCATTTGCTGACAGCACTGGAACACCGAAGTTGAGAACGATGAAAAATTAATCCTGATTTTTTGTGCCTAAGGCTGCCAATAAAGAAGTTGGTCTGCCGGGGATGTCCCGCCGCCCGCCGGGGCGGCGCGGTCCCGCAGCAGCTCCCCTGCTCTGCCTAGCTGGGGGAGAGCCTCACATGTCAGCGTTTCTGTAAGACCCAGGCTAACGGAAAGCTCCGCTTAGAAAGAACTCGGTGGCACTTCACTTATTTTTCTCCCACGTTCGTGTCTCCGGAGAGCAAACGGCGCAAGCTGGAGGTGGCTTCCCTGCCCGTAGCTCCTGCGCTGGGCTCTCTGCTCACCTTGCCTGTCCCTACCTCACTTTAACCCCTGCAGCGACCCCGAGGCAGTTCCAGGCGCCGGCTCCCGGCCCGCCCGGTGCTGCGGTGGCCGCGCTCCCGCCGCTCCCGCGGGCGCGCCCGTCCCGCGGGATCCCCACGGAGCCCCCGGCGCGGCCGACAGGGGGCGCCGCCCCCCGCCCGGAGCGGCCGCGGCGGCGGGGGGAGCCCGGGGGGAGCCCGGGGGGAGCCCCGGGAGCCCGGGCAGCCCGGAGCCGAGCGGGGTCGAGTACAGATCTTTAGTCGTCGTGGATAAAAAGAGATTAAAGGCTAAATTCTTTTTCTTTCTTTCTTTCTTTTTTTTTTTTTCTCCTTTTTTTTTTTTTTTTTTGGTCAATTTTAACCAACTACGGAAATGTAGAGCTTTCATCCTTTGATGTTTCCCAGAAAGAAACTGTTATATCGGTGGTGAAATTACATCGTCTCAGAGCCAGCGAACCAGCCGTGGAGTGCTAAAATAATTTAATTTAAAATAATAATAATATGAAGACCCGAGCTTCCGAAGAGGCACTTAAAAGCTGACACGTGTCCCTCCATCTCCCCTCTCCCTAGCGCTCCCGATGTTTCCTGACTGCCGTTTGATGGGAATAATTAAAAATAAGATAACCCCACGCTAGCTGGGGGCTCGCATCCATCCCTTGCAGTGCGCTGTCCTCACCCTGCCCCTGAACGGCCGGCCCTGCCGTCCGGCCTTGCTCTGCAGGGGCAGACGAGTGCAAAAAAGCAAATCGCTAAAATCATAAACCGAATGTTGGACTTTTACCATATTAACCATAAATAAAATTTGTAACCGGCTACCCACTTTCCCCCTACTACAAAACCCCTTCACCTGTATTTAAATAGCACGTCTTTAATTACAGCAGTTGGGGATGTATGAGGCTGAAATGAAATTAGCAGTCATTACCAGTCCTTTAACTCTGTGGTGCTTTTGATCAGCACTAAATTAGCTTTCCAGTCCTAACAAAGGCTCTATAGCAAGCAGTGGGCTGTAAATAAGACAGCTCGACCTGCCCTCAACACCTTTTCTCTTGTCAATCACAGCTCTATCATTCAGCCCAAGATTAACCTTTATCTACCAAATTCTTACCAAGAAAAAAAAAAGGGGGGGGGGGGGGGGTGAAGAGGGGGAAATCCAACCTCAACTTTGCTAACTGTAACTAAGAAGAGTTTCCCTTTAAATGATATTATAATGAGCCAATATGTCAAATTCGGGCCTTTCCCAGCCCCAAGTGCATCAGAAGGCAGCGGCAGGCAGTCAGAGGTATTGATGATTTATTATCGACTCGCTCGGGTGCGGACCCCGCGCAGCCGGAGCCCGGCCCCGCGATGCGCCGCCTCTGCCGGCGGTGCAGCCCCGCTTTGGGCGTGCGGGGAGCTCCGCGGGGCCGGCCCCCCTTTCCCGGGATTGGGCCGGGAGCCGGCGCGCAGCGCCGCGGGAGGAGCGGCGGCGCAGCGCCCACAGGGGGCGGCAGAGAGCGGCGCGCCCGGGGAACCCCCGCCCGGCGGCCGCTCCGCGCCCCGCGCACCGCCCCGGCCGCTCCCGCGGAGCGCCCGGCCCGGGGCACCTCCCGGCCCGGGAAACCCACGGAGCATCTCTAGGAGAGGCGCGGCGGCTCCCCCGCCCGGTGTTTGCGCGGCCGGGGGCTGCGCGCCTCTCCGCGGCTCGCCCCGCGGGGCAGCGCCGAAAGAGCGGCCCCGTCTGGAACAGCGCGGGCGGCAGGGGAGAGTCCCGGCTCTGCTTCAGCCCCAGCGCTCCCCGCGGGCCCTGAGCTCCGCGGGAGAGCAGCGCAGGGCAGAGGCAGCCCGCGGACCGGGCGCGCTTCTGCCCAACGCTTCGCTCTCCATGCGCGGCCGCGCAATTTCAGCCGAGCCCAAAGCCGTACGCGAGCCCCCGAGCTGAACGCGGCGGAGCTCGGAGCGGCGGGTCGTAGGTGGGAGCTACATTTCCAGATCGTTTTAAAGGTCACGGGGGAGGAGGGGGGAAAAACTGTGAATGTCAAAGTTGTGCTGCAGCTACTTACATGTCGGTGCCAGAGCAGGGTGGTGGCTGTGAGCGGTTTGATTGGCAGCTCAACGCCAAAGTCCGCGCGGACTCCGGAGCTCGGCGCAGCCCCGGGGGTCTGAGCACTTTTCACCGGACAGAGGCAGTTGAAGGAAGCTCGCACGTCCCCTTCTCTTCTCCTCTCCTCCTCCATCCAGGACAGAGAATGAATCCATTTCGGTTTTTCTTCCCCCGGCTCTCTTTCCGTTTGCCTACACATCCTCCAAGTCCTAGCCCTAGCTCTTAACTGCAGTCCCTGGAACAAGAGGGGAAAAAATCGTTTATGGCTTAAAAAAAAAAATCCCAATGGCTGATTTGGTGTGTGTTATAAGAATGCACCCACAACAACAAAAAAGTCACTTCTCTGTCCCCCACCGTACAGCAGAAGAATAATAAAAAAGCTTTATATTTTTGCAGTGGGTATTCAAAGATAATTTGATGCCATTGTTTCTGCTACAGATGGTTCTTTTTAATACAATAACACTGCTCTTTGTGCATACTACACACAATAAAAATCGAAAGCGTTCTCCTGAATAACCATTTTGTTCTCGCTTGTATACAGGCCAACAAAAGCTGCCGTGAGGTAATGGGTTCTGTTTATTGAAGCCATAGAATAGAGGTTTGATAAAGATTTTTGTATATGGGGGAAAAAAAATTAAAATAAAGACCTCGCAAGGTCGAGCTGATCTCTGCGCATTTATTACCACCGAAATATTTTATCAATATATTTCTTTGAGTTGCAGCTGCAGGGATCCCTCCCTCCCCTCCCCCCATCCATAATCAGTCCAAACATCTGTTTCTTTGAATTTGGGGAGATCTACAGTCGTGGCCAGACCTAAAAATCTAGACTTTGAGAGCGAGCGGGGCAAAGCGGCTCAGCGCGAAGGCAGCGGGCGCTGGGGAGGCGAGGCTGAGCAGCCCCGGCTGTGCCTGTGCGCGCCTATCTTTGTGTGCCCGGCTTTGCAATCTGCTGTCCACGCACACGCACACACAAAGGCGCAAACTGCTGCTGACAGCCCCCGGGATTAGCCCACGGGATTTTCCTGCGCGCCGCCTGTCCCTGCGCTCCAGCAGCCGCCGCGGCGCGCAGCTCCCGCCCGTCCCGCAGCTCCCGCGCAGCGCGGCTCTTGCGCGGCTCCTGCGCGGCCGCGCCGCCGCCCGCAAAGTTCCGGAGCGCCCGCAGAGCCGCCCCGCACCGGGGCCGCCGCTGTGCCCCGCCGGGGCCGCGGAGCGCAGCGGGCAGCAGCAGCCGGGAGCGGTGCTGCGGGTGCCCAGGGTGCTGTGGGCTCCGGCAGAGTTCTGCCGCGCTGCTAACTTTCTGCCAAGTAGTGAATAAATTAGCACCGCTGAAGGGGAAAATAAATGTTAGAGGGGAGCCGCCAAGACCCACGGCGAATTTTGTCGTGGAAGTTGTTTTGCAGGAATTGTGCGCCCGAAAAGTCGCCCCGTTACCCAGTTTGGGATCTGGTTACGACTGTAACAACTCGAAGAGAACCCCAAAGCAGTAGAAAGTGCTTAGACAATAGGGCTCTGCGGGAAAGTTGTTAGTCAGTGACTGTGTTTGTCTACCTTTCTATAGGAATTAATGCCACAGTTCTCTGTGCCTCTGTAGCCTGGACTGACAGTAATCCACCTCTGTGACTTCTGCCCTTTGTGTTTTCACAAAACTCGGCTCACTTGTAGCACGACAACAGCACGGAATAATGACTTTAACCTTCAAACGTTCTTTAATTAGCTTTTTCAGCAAACTAAAAGATGTTCAAATGAGCCCTTTGACAAAAACTGACCTGAGCCTTCAAATTCTACTTTCACTTTTGGGACTAAGACGTTATTGGTTCGCAACTCGTCTGAAGTCATCTAATAAGGGATTATTTAGGAACTATTACCCACACGCCAATTAAAGCCTCTCCGATGAAATTCGGGAGACAAAGATAAGCATCAAAACGGAAAATTAAACTATTTGCACATGGCTTGTTTTTCAACAACCCATTTTGCATCTCAGGATAAACATCTTCTCCCCAGCTCGCTCCGCCGGAGCCGGGAGGGTGCGGGGAGCCTCTCCGGGGCGGCCGCGGAGCTGCGGCTGCGGCCCCGCCGGAGCGGCCGCGCCAGCCCCGCACGCCTCCGCGCAGGGGCGGCGCTGCCGGGGCCGGGGAGCTCCGCTTGCCAGGCTGAACGCCAAGAGGGGACTCGTATGGAGGGTGGCAGAGTTCATCTCCAGCTGCAGAGTTCAGGCAACCTCCCGTCATTTTGCAGGAGCCTTTACATGTTCAGGGGTGGGGGGGGAAGTGGCATAAAGGAGCCAAGCGTGTCAAAGTTCAGGAAATCGTGCAAGAACTTTTCTAGGATTCTCGAAGAAAGTACTGCTTCTCCTAAAGAACTATTTTATTTCTTAGAGCAGAGGGGGAGAGAGATTAGTGGGAAATGCATATTTTGAACCTACGGTGGTTCTTTGGGATAAATGGGAACCAGACTCTGAATAGTTTACAACCGACTTATCAATGAGAGATGATTTTTTCTTCTTTCCAGAGAGAACAAGCCGATGGCTCAGAAATTTTACGTTGCTCTTAACCGCTGTATACAACAAATTTTGGAGAGAGTTTCCAGGCAAATTACAGCAGCATCCTACGGCAAGCTGACAAAGAGATTCCAGGAATGCCACGCATCTAGGAGGGAAATACGAATCCCTCTCTTTAGCCTGAAGCACGAAATTGGCTTAAAGCTCATTTTGCAGATAACCAGAAACGAAATCACCAGTGTATGGACCGGGTAGCTACAACTTTATAACGCTTTGCAGCAATTTCTAAGACTTTCTGGAGGGAAAGAAAAACAAACAAACAAAAGTAAAAAAGTGAACCGCATATCGGAAGGACTCTGAGAGAAATTCGCATATCAACATGCATTTTTCGCCCTGGTCTGAGGAGGGCTGGGCTCCCACACGGCCATTGGTACCCTTAAGTTTCTATACCGAGACCGATCCCACGGGGTGGGAAAATGAACGTCCTGGATTTTGACTTTCACAATTCATTTTAGGCTTCAGAAATAACCCCCAACAAAAGCAAACATCCAAACCCAGACCACCTGCATCCAGGTGCATAGGTAAAATAACGGATTAGTCCAAATTTGCTATATATAGGTATATCTCTAGGTTGCATATTCCAACAGAGCCGTAAGGTGTTCGCCAGACACGATCTCCCGTACAGGAGCTGAGTGCCGGAGTCTGACCCAACACTGTGTCCAGGAAAAAAAAAAAATAAAATCAGAATTTTGGAGTTCCTAGCCAGGATAAAGCACTGAGGCTGTTTCAAAGCAGAGGGGGTAAGACAGGCTGCTGCTGGCATTTCTCGCCCCGGCCAATATTTCTGCCCCCGCCGTGACCGCAGTGGCTCCGCCGCTGCTCAGCCCCAGCCTGTGCCTGGCTCCGCCGCGCACGGCCCGCGCCCCCCGCGCCGGGGCTGCCAGGTTAATCTTCCCCGGAGGAGCTGAGGTTCACACCACACGGGACAAGCCCTTCTTTCCATCCTGGCTCGCTGACAAGAGGGTTAAGGTTTAATGCGGGCGGGCTGCCCGGGGGCCGGGCGGGGAGCACGGCAGAGCCCACGCGGGGTGCGGAGCGCGGATCTCCCGCGCCCCCCGAGCAGCGCTCGCTCGGCCGCCGCCACCCCGCGTCTCCTCCGGGACCCCTTTCCTGGGAGAAGGGGCTTCCCAATCTATTTTCAGAAGTTCTCAGCCTCTCGTTTCAGTTTAGCCACGCTCATGACTTCTTAACCCAAAAGCTGCGAGTGGGAGCCGTGGTGTGGTGCCCGTGTGTGCTGCAGAGACGCGCACCCCGGGAAGCCGGGACACTCTTCCCACCAGGCTGCAGCCTCAGCAGAACGCTCGGGACGCACCGCTAGCTGGGTTTGTTGTGTTGCTGCCCCCAGCCCTCAGGGATGAGAAGGCAGAAAATCCATTTACCCAAAAGCAAAGAAGCTGCAGCACAAGAGTGGCTCTGGAGGAGCGGCAGGTTTGCAGGGCAGGCAGGCCTTTTGCTGCATGGAAATCTACGGAAGAACTTTAGATGTGACTCCTAAAATTGCAGAGTTTTCTTCTCTTTAGGGTTGTTTGTTGGGTTTTTGGTGGTTTTTTTTGTTGTGTTTTTTTTTTTTTTTCTTTCATGGTTTCTATGAGAGAGCCTGCTGATTTATTGCCTCAACACTTATGGCAATAATTTTGCTATGGGTAGCTGTGGTGCTAGATATGCCTTTAGTGAAAGATGACCACTTGGTATCAGACAAATTTCTCCTAGGAAGAAGAGCAGAAAGTATAGCACCAGTAATATTCTGTATTTTGTCCAAATACATCTCACACTTGATATTTTTATACATTCAACTCCTTAGATGTCAATTTTCTTGGGAAACAGATTTTTTTTTACATACTAAAGATGAATTTATCAAGTGGCACCTGTTTGCAATAACTCTTCAATTCCTGTGTATGTTATGTCTGCATTACAAATATATATTGATTCTGAGAGTGTTTTGGTAAGTGAAATTAAAATAAACATGCAATGAGCATACATGTGCACACAGTATATACATATGTTACACTGCACATCTCACACCCATGCACATGCTATACATTGTACATATGATAACATACAATGTGGGGCCTGGTATTTAATGCTGCACATTTATAGGAACCAGGAACCCCCTTCACTTCTATAAATTCACATGGCATTTGCATGTGCTCTTACCTCTTAAATATTGTGCGAAACATAATTTTGAATGCTGAATTTTGACTATATTACCGAGGAGTAAAGTGACAATTCACAACCTGCAAACACGTGATTTCACAAAACTTACATTTTCATTGCATGCCTATTACTGCAGTGAGCAGACTGGAGCTAGAAAGGAGAGCTCCAATCTTGGCAGGAGGACCCCAGGGAAGTCCAGAGAACTCTTCACTTGCAATATTTTGACTGGCACAATTTTTCGTCATCATTCATTTAAGATATAAGGAGCAAATTTGGGGAAGTTAATTTCTTTCTCTGTGGTTCCAATAAAGTTTCAAGTAGCCCATCACCACCTCACAACAGTAACATCTGCTGATCCCTGTAACTTCCTGTGACTTACTGACTTTATGAGGTAAATTCAGTTTACTTGGAAACACCCCCACTTAGAGATTCTCAAAATATTTGCCTCCTGTTATTCTAGTTTTTCTCCAATATCTGCTTTCACTCTAACCACCACAGCACTCAAGTCAATCAGGGTCCATAATGGGCCACAACACATGGTACTCAACACTTCTTCCTCTGAACAACACAGGCCCTAAGCAGGAATCCCTCTGCACTATTTGAAACCCTCCACAGTATTAGAGTAGCAATTTCAAGGATCCTGACAAATCAAGAAATCCAGGTTATTTGAAAGAACATTAATAAATGAGAATATGCAGAAATGAGGAATAGTTATTTGCAGCAGGAAAAGGGTAAAACCCTCATACTGTAGCTGGCACTGAATTAAAAAGTGTGCAGAGGATTAGATATCAACCACTTCTATCAAATGCAAGGCCCAGGAACCTAGGGGGAGTGAAGTGTGTAAGAACAGATGCTCAGAAGGTAAAACACCCCAATTAACCTCATTATCTGTTACAAAACTGTACTATTAATATTCTGTGTTTTTTCAAATCACTGTTGTTGTTGTTGTTGAAGAGAATCTGTTGACTAGCATGTGTTTTGCTGTAGTCTCCCAAAACAGCACTGCCCTTCTTAAGGTCAGGGGAATGTATCTTAAAACATTCATATATTTAAAAAATATGTATTGTCATTTTAATAGGCACTGTGGATAGTTTAATTTGTATCTGTATTAAATTAAACATATGGTGAACAGGGTATAATAGATTTTCTATAATTTAGCTGCCAATGTGGCAACAGAAGCCAGTTACTCTCACCAGCAGACTTGTCAGTGGTTTGTTTACTAGCTTATTTGAATTAAAATAAAGCTTCGCTTCTGCTGACTGCACATCATTATCTATGAGACCATAATCCTGCTAGCAAATCCTATATCTTCCAGAACTGGCTCTTTTGTTTGGGATTACTGAGAGCTTAGCCTATAACAAAGAGGAATAAGGCATCCCTCTCATCCTCGTAATTAAGTGTGGGGAGTAATTTAGAAACAAACCCAGAAAGATGTACAATTTGGAGTTTTGCTTCTATACAGGATTGAGGAACAGAAGACAAACACTGATTATGTTAGCACAATATTTAAACTATTAAAATACTGCACAACAGGAATTCAGCTTTTAAAAAGAAATGGCAACTATCAATAAAGTATTAGGTTGTTTTACTCTAGAGACATTTTTTGTGCATCTGAAGGTATGCTGGCAAATTTGGGCGGAGTTTGAAGACGATTTTAAATGTTTTTCTACATGCATACATCACCTGCCTATCATTTTTATAAGATCTTAATTTTTAATTTAAAGAGAATAATTTAATATATTAACCTTTATTTGTTTTTTTAAAGTACCCCTTAAATGTTTTAACTATTTCTGAGTAAAAATATTCTCTAGGAATATCTATGGCAGCTGAACATGCTTGTTTAAGTGCTCTATTTTGATACCACCAAGATTTATATTTTCCTTTGGGAAAACAAGCAGTTTGAAGTAGATAGCATTTTACAGCCACTTTAGAAATGACCATAGCACTCATCAAGAAAAAAGAGAATATTTTAACATAGGTATTCTGAGGTCACTCTAAATTATATCAGCAATACTTTGACTCTGGTGCTCAAGCTGTATTCATGTCACCCAAATCTGTTTCTTCTCAAAACAAGAGTTATGCTATATATAACTAATAGAAATTAATAACTAGGTCACAAAAAATAGAAGCCTCAGGAGTATACAGATACACAATATTTGTTTGCAGAGGGCTAATAAGGACAGGGGTTGATTTATAAAAGTCTTCGACATTAATTGTCACAGATGGGAATTCTGAGGACCTCTGTGAAACCAAATGAGGCCCTAGTGAATTATAAAGCAGGTCCTTAGACTTTAAAAACATTTAGGCAAAGTGACAGTTCAGAACATCTGTTAGCCTTCTGTCTGAGTATAAACTGGATGTCATGGAGTGCACAGCTGTAGGCATTTTCTGCCTCTTTTTGCCAACATCTGTCACAGCATTACAGTAATATAGGTAATTATCAACACCTCATATAAACTGTTTGCTATTTTAATTTCTGAATAAGTAAAATTAGCATTATACCCTTTTGCAAAAAAAAAAAAAAAAATCCAGCCAGGGAAGAATACACATTCCCTTTTTAAAGCTGAATGACAGATCTCATCATTTTAGGAGAGCTGAAATTCAGACAAAAATCTCTACTACAAATAAGGTCCTTAGGATAACATAAAAGACTTAGGTGAGAACAAGTTTAAATATTCTCCTTTTCTCTCTCTGTCTCTTAAAAAAAAAAGACATCTAAGTCTCATCTGTCATAAGCAAAGAAGATCAGTAGCAAGAAAAGATAGGAAACCGTTAATCATCGATGTTTTTTTCCATGCACAAGCAGCTGTCAAATGATGTATGTTTTACCACAGTAACAAAGCCAAGGGCTCATCAGCACCGAGCAATTTTACTGTCAGCTGGTCATCCCTCTTCTCAGCAGTGAGAAAGTAAGAGATCACCTTGCAGCATGCACAGAAGCTCGACCTCACCGGCTGAAGGGAGCAGGGAAATAACCCCCAGGACTTCCAGAAATAGAGGGACCAGCCAGGGGTCCCTGACAAGTGAGCAGGAAGGGGTGCACAGGAGGAGATGCTCCAAACAAACGGGCCTTCGAGGCAGCTTTTCTAGACCACAATTGGTCGGCCCACCAAGAGATGGAAACCACTGCCCAGTCCTGAGCATCATCTGCATGAGGGTGGCAGCACAGAGGAGGTTGCTAACACTGACCATGTATTTGGGTTCCTCAGTTTTGGAGGTCCAGGTGACACACTTTGTAAGAGCACAACGGGCAGTTTCTTATCATTTGTGATAATCAGGCTCCTGTGAGATGTTTCTAGCTGAACACCAAGACCACCAGCCTTTGATAACAGTGTCTGACTTGGTGGTTGTCTTAATGAAATTGATTTTGTGAGTGCCTTTCACTGTCTTTTAGAGCACAGGATAAAAAATGGTAGAAAAACAAAGCAACTGTTGAACAACAGCAGTGGCAACATGTCAGCCTGAACCTGCAAGTATGAACCTGGTGATAGAAAATAATCACGTGGCAATGAGTTTTACAAAATTTCATGGAAGCAATGATCATCCCCAGCTCACACTCATTTTGCTTTCACCACAAAAAGAATAGCACTTCTGCTAGAAGTTAATGTTCCAATGTGGAAAACCTGAAAAAGTGCCATTAGCTCCTTTTATAAAGGAGGCATATGGAACAAAGTGGTCACCAATACATTATTTTTAGTGCCTGAACTACAGTCCAAAATATAATACCCAATTACTTGATACAGTGCTCTATACACTGTCTGAACAACAATAGTAGACTGAGAAGCAAGAGAAAGCACTAGAATATGGTTTTGAAGTAATTCAGATTTCATGTATTTTATTTTTTGCTAAAAATAAAGGCTTTGAAAAGAGGTGCAGTGTTGTCCAGGCTGAAGGAGGGGGGGAAAGAGAAGTGCTGAAAGGGAGATGAGAGCATATGGAGGTTGAGAAAGAAGAGAGAGAGACTTTGACTAGAGGAAAAGACAGCTAGGGCACAGATAGCCAGAAATCTAGAGAAAAGAAAGACAAAATGCATCTGGGGTGCAGAGTCAGAGGAAGCCATGCACACACACACAGCTGTACCTATGGGAAGGACCACAGCCACAACAAGGTATCCACTTGGGGACAAAACAGGATTTTACTAATTCTACCATTTCCCCTAATTTCCACTCTGATGGACTGTGAGCTGTGGTGCCTGAGCTGCAGATGCCTATATTTTTTTACCATCTCTGCTAGCAGTGCAGTAATTTTACTGAGGACACAGAGGACAACTCCGTGCCAGTAGGGTTTGTGGCTGATCCCGCAGCTTTGGAAGGACATACACACACCCCTTACTGCCTAGCATCCTTATTTTCCCCTTCTCTGTCTCTTACTGCCTCCTCAGAATTTATTACATGCCTCCTCCTATTTACTCCTTGTGCACAGTCAAAATTAGCAGAAATTGTAGACCTGTTCCATGCAGTCTGAGGTCCACCACCCTAACAAAGACAATTCAGCAGTGAGGATTGTTTTCACTATGGTCCTAAACCACTTGTGAGATGTTTGTAGGCTGAGATTATTTCTTTCAAGAGCTCCATCCCTCCACTGAACAATTATTGCTCTGGCTTTTCTTGCCAACTGTAACACTGCATCCAGGTGGATGCCAGGCAGGTTTTACCAAATTATAAGGTGCAGGATAAACATTTTCCTCCTACTTTTGGTTTCAGTGTTAAGATTCTCAAACATTTACTTTAACACTTGCAAATAAAACTATCTTACATATTCCCATCACCCTACTCCCTAAATGCATTGTTCAAATGCCAAAGAGTACGTGAGCTATTGCAGATCACATAATAGATGCCTACACATTCACTATTCTAGTAATATTTATTATTGAAACAGACTGTTTTTAAAGAGCTTTGAGATACCTAGGCCATGAAAAGTGTGATATAAAACAAAATGCTATTCAGTTCAATAGATGTCTGATAAGAAAAGAACCCTAAAATTTGAACAGTTCCTCCTCCCCTTAATCAGCCCTAACAATGGTACCCCAGTCTTGGTGCTCCTGCACACAGCAATATCTGTCTTTTAAAGAGAGGAATAGGAACGTGCCACTAAAAGAGAGTGCTCATTGGTAGAACATTGTTAGGTGCTTTATAATTGATAGTTTTCAGCATCAGCACAAAGGTAAGGGCTTTAGCCTTGAATACTACTCACTAACAATATACCCACATACAGAAAACTAGTGCTAAATGTATTTATTAAAATAAATGCTTTAAAATAGTCTGCTTTTCATACAAAGTAATTATCTTACACTATGTGTAAAAGGTACTTTTGTAATCAATGGTATACAACCAGCTTCAGATACAACCACACACACATCCCATTACACACAGTGATGCTCATCAGATTGCAAGGGACTGAATCATTTCATTATGTTCTGTAGCTTAATTCTTCAATTCCTGTAGCTTCAGCTGGAATTCATCCAGATCAGCCCTGTTTTCTAAGATAAAATCAAAATACTTCAAGGCCACAACTAACAAATAGCACAATCAGCTCTAAACATAGAAAAAGGTATTTCATACTTTTTAGAGGCTCATAGTTCCTGTTATAATAGTGCCAAAGCAACAGGATTTTTTCCTTTTCTTTTTTTTTTCTTTTTGGCACTTCTAACCTATTAATTACCAAAGGACAAGAGAAATATTTTGTGGGTATGAGTGAGTTTTGTAGCAGTCAAAATAGACAGTAGCAGCCAGCTGGAGCATTTTAAATGCTCTAAATTTTCACAAGTCCTGCCTAAGAAGATAACTGCTAACAAGCTAATGTATTAATTTGCCTTTTTTTTTTTTTTTTTTATCCATTGGGTGTTCCAGCACAGTCAAGCAATAAAAGAAAAAGTAAAAACCAGAAAAAAAATATAATATAGAAACAGGTAATGTTTTTTCTACTGAACTGGGCAAAAATAATCTCACTAGTAGAATTAGAGGAGTAATCATAAGGGTAAAATGTTTTAATTACTAAAAATGTTTAGTTTCATTTGGTTATCTGTCGAATCCTATCATCTCTTTTAATTAATTCATTTGCAACTATTTGGATGACCATCAATTTATTCATAAAAATATTTGAGGGTTGCAGGTTATGCAAATTCTGTTGCTAATTAGTTAATGGCTGCATTCACCCCGTCAGTGTCTGATGATGATCAGATACTTGTGCTTGGAATTCTTACGCCTACAAACATTTTTTCATACAATGCACCAGAATACTTCTGTACTTGCGTAGAGTGGACAGCAGTGATCTTGAGTGGCTTTTTCCCCCCAGGATCAGTGTTTCCATGGCGAGTCCTGTGGGGATCTATCTTGTCTTTTCTTCTCCGCAGTAGGCATTTAGGGATAATAAAATAGTTAGTGAAGAGGTATGTTCTCTGCTATTTTCAATAAGCTGATGACAGTCAACATTACAATCCAGGCCCTCAAAGGCGCTGGGAAATCAAAGAGCCTTAGGCTCCTCAATACATTCATCCACACGAGCCTACATCTCTCAAGTATCTGATTTATCCTTTTAAATGTTCCACCTTGTGGGGACAGGGACACAGAACAGACTTAAATGACCAAAGATCTCTGGGTAAGATTGAAATGATGCTGGCTGATCATCAAATGGCAGTGACACGACTTCTCTACCTTTGATTTTATCCTTCCTTTGTAATGCCCATGGACAATGTGGAGCTGTGGTTGGCCCTCACTGCTGCTGGGTGCACAGTGACAATGTCCAGGACACTGCTTGGCATCCAGAGAAGCAAAAAGGAACTGTGCTGCTAATTCTAATTTTTAATTGGGATTCCCTTGAATACCCGTGGTAGCGCTACTCAGGTAGTGATAAAAGCTAAATTAGAAAACCAGAATCCTGTAGACTAATTTAGTCCTGTTATTATAAGATCCCAGGTTCCCATCCAGCCTAATATTTATAAATAGTTCCACCAGAAAAAAATCACTTATGAACTTCAGCACATTGATATCTGCTGGACTGCAGCCTTGGTGAGTCAATTCATTTTGTTAGTACTGCTCCTCCAGTGCCAAATGCTTGAAATTTGTCTTTTTGTGTCCTTTTTCTTCATTTACTCGTGCTTTACTAATACTAAATATCATGATATCATTTAAGATGCTCCAATTATTGAAAAAAAAATCCAAGTGAAAAGTCCTTTGCAACACAAATCATCTCCTCATCCTATTGCCATTAAAATGTTCAATTTTCAGAGCACCAAGCATAATTTTCTTTTCCTTACACTCTTTTTTTGGTATCTTGTTATATTTCCATTAGAACTCTGGAAAAGGATGTATTTCAGTGGATGATAACCAAGATTATAATATTTAATAGATGCAGCAGCTATTCTACATTTCAGAATGACTAAATTCAGTCCTACTATGAAAGCAGAAGTTTCATATTTCTTTTAATCAGGACACTTTTTGCAGATTAACTAACACATTACTTTTCTTTAAGGAAAGTAAGAAAAAGCTGGGGTTTTTTTTTGATTCTAAGCATTCCATCTAATTAAGGACACAAATTATAAACAAAATGATACATACACACACATAGATTGGAAAAAGCCACTTAAATGGCCAAATCACAGAAACCCTCATATGAGCTCATTTACTTTCACTTCTGCTTTAAAATAGCACAGAAATGGGGGTGGCCTATTGGGGAGAGTGAATAACAATTTATTTCTAATGTGTATAAGCCAGTTGAGCAGTTTCAGGATGGTAACCAGACTTTTCCAGTACCTTCCATGGACTTTCATAGCTTTATTTTGTGTGATTGCTGATTAAAATAGCACAAGACCTGGGTAGATGAAATCTGATATCAGAAGAACGGTGACACCGTGGCTGCATCCAGTCCTGCATCGTCCCTCAACAGGAAAGGCCAATGCAAGTGTAGAGCTGCAGGACAGAGTGGGCAGAAAAAGGCAATTCCCTGCCATGTTCACCCCACCTCCAGTCACCTGAAGATCAGGAACTTTCTGAGTCTAAGACATTAGAAAAATTTTAAAATTCTTTCATTCCTTTATTTGCCCCCCCCCCCCCTTTTTTTTTTTTAATTTTCTAATCATGTCAGCTTTACCAAAATTCCATAGCAATGAGTTTCACAGATGAATTGTGGACAATGTGGAAATACCACTTCTCAGTTTATTTTTAATCCTCTGCCTAATAATTTTCTTTGCTGCCCTCATTCCTTGCTCTGGCTTTTGCTGATTCAGCTTAGGAGATTACTGTCACTATCTTTTCTCAGCTGCTTCCCATTGGAAGTTCCCATTCCAACAAACCTGCACATATACTCAGTCTGTGGACAAGTTCCATTAAAATGATCTAGTTCATCTTGGAAATGTTCATAAGCAATTTTTATTGCTTGTTTAGTTTTTGATTCATTTTTCCTTTGATTGTTTGCTTTAATCACATTTTTGTTTAGCCACACTCATTGTTTGCTGACAGACCTCATACAGTTCTGCTAGCAAGGGTCCAGCTGCCATAAATGATTACAAGGAAGGAAAGGAAGGGACAAGTAACAGGGACAAGGAGTGGTTGGTAACTTCATCCAGATCAGCAAGATATTCTTAACATGAATTCACATGACTGTTCTCCAGACTTCAGGAGTCACAGTGTCACTGTGGAGTCATGGTTTTATGTCTGCCATGCCAACAGGGGGAAATCTGCATGGAAACCCACTGGGATGGAAGAAAGAATCTGTGAGTGATTCTCTGCAGTTTGCTGGTTGGAAAGAGCATGACAAGCCTGGTCCCAGCCTGGCAGGAGGGCTATGATGTGACTTCCTCCACAGAAGGTCTTCAGCCATTCCTTACAAGTAAATGGAAACAGCTCACCTATCCTGGGCTCTGCTTTTTCTATTTTTAAAAGATTTTGAGTTATCCATCCTTTTTTTGGTCTTTTTTTTTTCTCTTTTAAAATATGAGGATTTTACTTCAGAATTACATCCACAGGCTGCAGTTACTTCCTAGCCAAAAATGATAATAAATAACAGTTTACTTGCCGTTGGAAAGGAAGGGTTTGTCTGCCTGCAATAAACAAGGTGACAGGAATACCCTATGGAATCCTAACTGCCTGTCTGCAATTATGCTTCAGGTAACAGCACCACCCAGATATCTTCCTGGATTTTCCATCAAAAATTGAAACAGAGGAACGTAAAATTTATTTCAGCTGTTAGACAGAATGGTTTCCACTGGACTTAGCTGAGAATCCAATGTGCCCATCAGTGGACTCGACGTTCTTAACTCTGAGAGTGTCACAGAAAGCTCTTTGCCCAGGGCACAGGGTACTGCAGGAGCTGCTCTGCAGATTGTCAGATCCTTGTTCCAAATTATCCAAAGCTTGCCAAGCCTCTGGGTATATCATATTATCCATCTTTGCTTCATCATCTATTCAAACTTTTGGGAACAGTGCGGGAGAATTACTTTCATTTCTGCGTAACAGAGGGTTTGGCTTCGATTTCACTTCTATTTGTGGCTGGTATTCATTTAATCAGTTGAGTTTTTAGATGAGAAAATGTTGCAGGATTTATAATTTGTCAGTGAATGAGTATTTTATAAAGATTGGGACAGACATCTGATATTCAAAAAACACCAAAACCACTTTTACTTGTTGAAATGACAAAGGCAATAACTGATTTAGCAACATTTTCTCAAGTCTTTCCTTAGAAAGCACTTTGTCTTTTTCTTACTCTCATGTTTTATCTCATGAACTGGTGTTCCTCCTGCCAGCATCTGCTGGAACATAAATGATTCTAAACCAAGATGATCTGTCAGTTGAAGATAATACTAGGACACTTATTTTTATATATTTTGAATAAAAAATTAGCTGTGTCTACCTTGAGGCATTTGGACAATATAAGTCAAGTTAAGGAAAAAGGTGAACTCAAATTTAGAGCATTAGGTAAAGTAAATAAATTCCTGCAAAATAACTTTTATTCAGAATAAACTGGCTTTTCTTTGTCTGTGTCCCAGTGAGTTAGTTACTTTTCCTAATAAATCTTGTTTTTGTTTAGCTAGTAAGTGCACAGAGCAGCAGGGTGTGTCCTTTGCCCCCAGCACTGCAGTAACACCTGCTCTGAATCAGAGCTTCCCTGAGTACTAAGTGCCCTGATTTTTTTCACTGGCAAAATATAAGGAGCCTGCAAAGGAAAGGAAGAATAAAGGTGCTTTCTTGCTATGTTTAACAATTAATTTGATCGCTTTCATTAGCTACTGTTGTTCACTTAATGAAAGTTGTGCATATCCAGTGGTGATTCAGCAGATGCTGTAGTGGTATAAGGTGCAGGAAGCTGGAGGAGTTGGCCTGTGAGGATTCCCTTTCTGCACAAGGACAGCAGGGCTGTGCAGGCACCAAAGTGAAAGCCCATTTGTGCCTTTCCCAGCACCAGGCAGCAGAAATTAAAATAAGTGAGAGGAGCTGACAAAGACACTGTTCTGCAGTGGCAGCTGATGGCCAGGGAAGTTGGGAGTCTTGAGCCTGACAGAACTGAAGTTTTACAGTCCCTGCCCTCTTTTCTCAACCCACGTCAAGTCAGAGGCCAAGCAAAGCTCCCTCCAGCCAAGGGATCAGGTTTGGTGTTGCATTACTTTTTCTAGGCTCCCTTTGCCCAGAGCTCTGTATTCAAATCTGTAAAAACAAAACTCAATGCCACTGTTTCAGGTTTTTTAAAGAGATTTCAGTGTTGCTAACATCTCATTTTTATGACCAACACTCTTGTTTGAAAGTGTATCAAAACTGAAATGAATTATTTCTACTTAATATGTGAAATTTGAAAAATGCTTCTATTTTTGTCGTAAGTGTCACAAATTAAAACATTGTTTCATTAAAAAGGTTTTTTTCCTTAGTTTGGAGACACAAGTAGGAATTTAATGATAATAGAATACAGATGTACTGTTAAATCCCATACTTATTTTTGATCTTTGATCCAAGCACAATGTATGTTTTGATTCTTTGTAATGTGATTTTCCAACTATTTTGAAGAAACTTTTTTACATGCAACATATTCCAGACTTCTGTCACTTTTACTTATTTAGATCCTCACTGTTAAAAAAAATTGTCCTTTAAATTGAACAGGTGGGTACTATTAAGTGACATCCTTGGAAATTTTCACATAACAGACTAATCCTTGGGAAGGATCCCTTCTGTATGGCCTAGATTTCTCTTATGGTAGTTTCTGTGAGTTGTGAGATTATTAATATTCAACATTTTTCTAGATTTTCAAGAGATTTTCTTCTCAGTTATTCTGCTCTCAGATAATTGAGAAATATGGACATGAGGACTAAGAATTTTCACCTGATTTTCTGGGATAGTTAGCATTTGGTGAACAGATCTAAGGTTGTCAGCAATCAATACCACTGAGGGAACACTTAAAGCAGTTTTCTCCACACTTGTGCCTGCACATGCATTGCAATACAGCTGGGAAGCAATCAAGGCATACTCAGCTGTACCCAGATAAAGATGATAGAAAGCCTTATTCATAAGCATTTTTTCCCCTAAATAACCCCAAATTGCAGATTATTCACCCAGTGCAGCCTAACAGCAATACTACTGCAATCACACACACCCTTCTGCACAAGGGATGGAACCTCCACCCTAAATCCAGACACAATTTGCGGCTGTCACAGGTTCCTCAGTCTAGAAGCACTACAGAGTAATGAGTGCAAATCAGTGCTGAAAAATGTCCTATATAACATTAATTACATTTTGCAGTCACTTCTTTTAGCTGCAGAGCACAGCTTCCCAAAGTGTAAGTCCCAGTGTCCTTAAGCAGAAATAATGTGGTGTAGTTTTCAATCTAACACCCCAAAATATTCTGAAGAACACCTCATCCTATATAGACACACGCACAGTCAGTAATGAAATAAATAAGCAATATTCATAAACTATGAGTCACAAAAACTGCAGGTGAAATGGTGGCTGTGCTTGGGGCACTCTCAACTAAAAGGATGATGTTACCTGTCCAGTTTCCCAGCCCCACCACTTTGCTTTAGGCCTGCCATTGTCCATGAATGTAAAACCATCACCGTGCCCCACACAGGAACTGGGCACCTCAACAGACCTGCTGTGGAAGCTCTCCCTCAGTGGAGGGCCATCACGCTTTATTTGCTCCTGAAAACCACACTCCAAGGCAATGAACCTTGCAGACAGACCCTGATGGAGACAAGGGCTGCTCCTTGAGCACAACATAAGGCTCTCCTTGGAAGTGAGGGAGCCTCAGAAGTGGAGGTCTGGTTTTCACCCAATGCAAAGAGAACTGAGAAGGTATCGGCTTCACCCAGGGAAAGAGGTCAAGTATGGAGAGGTCTGTCTTTGTTCAGTTTCCAAGCAGTGTTTTGTAAAAAGGACAGCAGCTAAAACATTCACTTGCTAAGGCAAGTGATTCTTGCTTCACTCTCACATCACCCTCAAGGCACTTGAAGAGAAGACAGAGGTCCTTCATTACCTTCAGTACCTTCATTAGCTTGGTGCAGTTGCTGCGCTTATACCAACTAACTTCTGCTGGATCAGTTTGTGTGAGGCTGCTCCCTTGTCCTCACAGAACTGCTGCACCCTGCACATCTACAGCCAGCCAAGGAGCTGGGCCCTTGGAGCAGACAGGGACTGCAGCAATTCGCAGAGAGTTCTGCAAATCTCCCCAGCCAGCACAGATCCAACTATCTGGTTAATTGCCTCCAGCTGTGCCTTCTTTCTGTTTCGGTTGGCAACATGCATCCCTTATGAATTTGTTGAGAAATAAAATGCAATTCCTTTCCTTCCTTCCTTCATCAAATCTACTCCGCTTTGAATTTTTTGCTTTATATGGCCAATTCTTGTGACCAAAAGCCAAAGGTGACAATAAAGACCCATACACAGAGACCACTCCACTTGTGCACTTCTCTAGGTAAAGCCAAGGGTTCAGAGGAGGGACATGAGCACATACAAAATGGCTTCAGAAATTCCCTTCAGTGTTCAGATTCTCCAGCTTTGAGTTACAGTCAGATCTCTCAGAATACTTTCATTTGCCCATATCTGGTTTAATTAAATTAAAATAATAAAGTGTCCAGTTACTAAACCAGTTAATAGTCACTGCAACATGAAGCAATAAAACAGTCTGGTGAATTACAGGTGTGTATGGTAACCATCAGCTAAATTTTGGAAAAATCACAAGCCTTTGACCAAGTATTGTGCCTTTTATACAGGGGTCTCATATCATTAACAAAGCCCACAGTGGCTGTATCTTAAAATCACAAGGAGCTTCAGCACTGAGGGTTAGCACCTGCCCACAGTGACACAGCAAATCAGGACAGAGTAGGGATCCCTCTGCAGCCCCAAATTTCTATCAAGTAATTTGTATCAAGACTTAACCTACACATGTCCCAGCGTGAACACACAACACACCTGAGCTGAGGAGAGGCAAGGAAAGCTCTGCCCCACACAAGAAATAAAGACCCTGCAGGCTGCAGGGAGTACAAGGAACCTGCAGGATCTGGACTCACACCTTCCCTGAGCCATTTCTTTCCACATGGGGAAGAAAAAGGACGGGCAGTGACAGGGGAATAACAGCCTCTCTGCTAGAATACATCCAACCAACTCTGCCAACAAAGAGGGAAAGGTTCCCAGCTTTCTGTTTGTGATTACACTGTTTTGTCATTGCTGTCAGGATATGCCCATGCAATATGTGCCTCTCTGATGTCTTGTGCCTGTGTTTCATTTTTAGTTGAGTGGGATGTACAGTAATTAGCCACTTATTCTCCTTGTCTATTCTCTGCATTTTGTTTCCTTTCCTTCACTTAGAGGATTTTGGCAAGCCTTGGGCCTTATTGGCAACTCTTTCCCCTCTCCCCCATCTGAACCTCCTCTGTCGCTTTTCTTGTCACTGCTTGGGGGATGACAGTTTATATATCTGTACACAGGATGAATGTGCTAATATGCTCCAAATATGGACTGAGCAATCAAATTACCATGAGTTTGGTGGAATGCTTTTCTCGATTATTTCCTCCAAAAATACAACATTCCAAATGCAAAGAATTTACAGCCAAATAAAATATTGTCTGAATAAAACATATGTGGGGACGTTGAGGGTTTTGTTATCCAAGATGGAAAATTTTTGTTCCTGTTTTTTTTTTTTTTCTCTCCCTTTCATTATGAGTTGTTGCCTTTAGGTGGATTTTTGCCTTGAGAGTGCAAGTTGCTCTCATTGACACTACCAGGACTTATACAAAAATAAAGAGTGGAAAATGAATAGCTTTCAGAGGCTTCAGACTGATGGAACAATTTCATCTCTTCTGTTAATTCTTTGCAACACTCCATGAGTTTTTATCTCATATCAGAAGTTTTACAGCTGTAGGGACCAATTTGAAGATTCCCTTTCGAGTCCTTTTCCTTTGCAGGAACATTGTCAAATTAGCAAAAATAAATGACACAATCAAATCCAAAACCAGCTAAGCAAAACTAATAATTTTTCACTGGCATTTTAATTTTTATTTGTAGCTTTCTAAAATATATAAATATATTTTCATATTTAATAAATGGAGCTCTACAATTTTACATGTGATAAGTGAAGAAATAACTCTTTTATTACTGCAAGAAAATTCATCATGTAATACTTCAGAGATGCTTGAAAAATACAGACCAGTCTGATTCTCCTCCTGTTTTTAAAAAGTAATTTAGCTGAGGTGTGAAAGTTAAGCAAGAATCTTCTCCTAGAGTCCTTTTCTCACAGTTATTGGTTTAGAAATACACTTTATTATCAGGAGCTGCTTTTTACACTCATACGGATGTAAATTCAGTTGAATCAATTAAATTGGTTCAGATGAAACATATTTGAGCATATATGCATGAATATATAATAGCATTCATTTATTTTGCTCAAACCAGATTTGGGACCATTCAACTGAAGAAATGCTGACTGGCATTGTCTCAAAATTTGGGACTGACTGTGTCTCAAAATAAAACCAACCTGTATAAATTTGCAAAATACCAAACCTATGTTTCCTTGCTCTACTAAGATATTCCCAAATTAGGATATAAGGATGAAATGGAATTTGAAGAACTTGGCTCAGAACAGTCAGAAAGTGTTTTAGCCATGCTATCCCAGCTCACAATGAAGGTGTCAGACATGGGATTATTCAGGAGAAATCCTGCTACTCTTGAGAGACCCAGAGCAAGGACTGTGTCCTGTGCCCCTGCATGTGAGATCAAGAGAGTAGAACCCAATTTCAGGTGAATTTTATCTGCCCAGAGAGCAGCGATGGCACAAGATACAACAGAGCAGCAATTACTCTCATTGCAAATAAATTCCCACCAAACCAGAATGCAGATGTGGAGCAACAACACATACCCACAATAGCTAGAATTCAGTTTTATGCAGTTTAAGAAAACAGTAATTGATCTCTGTAACCCTTCTTTGTAACAAGCCACTGGAGAGCTCCTGCAGCTTGTCACCTGGGCTGTGGACTGCAGTGGGGGCCTGACACCTGCTCAGCCAGCAGAGCTGTGCAGTTGTGCAGCAGCTGTGGCTGTACAGCCACACAGCCACGGAGCAACCCTGCCACAGCACTGTGCTGAGCATTCCTCCCTGGGACTTGTGTCAGGCTAACAGGAAGCATTGCATCCATCATTTTCTCTAGCTTGACATCATTTATTCTTTAAGATGCAGGAGAGGCTGTCTGGATACTCCAGCATTTTGAACTGCTGGTCCTTAGGGCCTTATGAAGCAGCTCTTACATTTTGCACTAATCTCTTTTCTTCCCCAGTACTATACATTTTAAAGAGATGCCATATGGCACTTAAACAGACAAATCATATGGTGTTTTGCCCTTTCTTTCTAATTCTGTTGGCTTTACATTTCTCAAGTTGCATTCCCAGTTGATGAACAATGTCCTTAACCTCTTGAGTGGTCCGGGACGTCCACTAGACATAGACCAACATGATACTTGTGCTGACTTCTAATATATACTGGATGTCAACAACGTTACTGCCATTCACTTCAGGAGCTGATTTGCATCTAAGCATAGCATCAGGGACTCCATTGTGGCACCTAAGAGTAAACTGAAAATACAGCACAGCTGCTAACAAGGTACGCCCTCCCTGGCATCCAGTTCCCAGACTGACAGCAGTCAGAAGCCACGGTGTTAAATGACTAAAGCTACATAAGGAGGATCAAACTCTGAAACATAAAGTGCTCTTCCCATTGATGAAACCCTGTTTACATTCATTTTTCTTTCAAAAGGAGGTAAGTAACAACTGTAAGCCTCTTTTTATTGTCTAAGGAACAGAGCCACACGGGTTTTATGAAAGTTAAAGCCCCTTTTCATATGACTAATTTGTGTTTCATGAAATGGAGGGTCAGTACAGTGATACTGTTAGAATATAGAGAGGCATTTCATTTATTGGGAATATCACACATGGTCATAGATCCTTCATGGCCTCTTGTCACATAAGACAGAGCACAAAATGAATGGCAAAAGGAAAAGGTTGAAATCACAGTCTTTTCTTTTTTCTCCTCAGTGTACAAAACAAGCCCATCATATATCTTGAGGATGAAAATGGTGCTCGTGTCCTGTCCACTTAATCCTTAGCATTGTAAAATGTCACATAAAAGCATGACACCCACTTGTGAGTGTGTATGTTTATCTATAGAAACAAGACAGAGGAATGCACACACAAGCATCACTTGCATAGCAGAAAAATAGTAAATGCTCATCTGTAGAAATGACTGGATACAAAAGCAATTGCAAGTGTTTATGCAGTACAAACATGGAGGTGAAGTTAAAACACCTTTGAAAATCTGACCTGTATTATTGGCAGTAATAAGTAAATCCTCCCTCTAAAGATAAAAGAGAAAGTACCCTCATTATTTAGTCAGACCTTCACACCATGAAGACCCAAACACAGAGGGGTTATCAAAATGCCCTTAGAATAATAAAATCAAGCACTGACAGACCAAGAGACAAAGTTTTAAAGTGAAGGCCCCCTGACAAGGCTCTGCTTTACTCTCAGAGGCTGGCTGCTCTGATTACCACATCTGACTGCTGGCAGAGATACAATGCTGGATATTCATTAGAGGAAACTGCTGTCCTAGCAAGAACATTAGGAATTATGTCAATTAACACCAGCTGAAAACATGTCCTACAATTTTTTTAGAACCAGAAAAAGCATCAGGAGATTTATAAAGTTTGCAGGTAGGGTTCTGAGGTGCAGATGGCTCCCACTGGCTGTCTGGCAGGGTGCAGGTGAGCCAGGGACCACACACTGCCAGCCCTGAGCCAGAGCCAAAACCAAGCAGGGCAGCTCAAGGGTCTCAGGCTCCTGCAGCTGCAGCCCCGTGAGGATCTCACCCCAGGAGGGCAGGGGAGAGGTGAGGAACATGGAGCAGCGCCGATAACGCAAAGCATTGCCTGGAAATTTAAACCTGTTTTCTCTCCTTCCTTTAAATGTAATTTCAGCATCCCTCATGGCAGCAGTGACCAGAAGTCCTTCACTACAGGACCCACACGGGGTGGGTGTAGCAGAGCCACCAGCAATACTGGGAAACACAGCCCGGGATGTGACTGTAGAAGAGCAGGCAGGGCTTCAGTGACACTGCTGGTGGGTGAATGTGAAACCAGAAGGATCCATTTTTCAAGCAGTTAAACTATGTTTCTTTATGTTCTACAGCTACTGTTGTTTGATTACAAATTACTCTGGAGATTGGTATTTAAAAATGTGATTACTTTAAACAGATATCACTAGTAATACACTGTTCACAAATATAAAGGAAATAAACGAATGTTTGCAGTCTTAATTTACTTTTTAAAGATACAAATATCTTTTCTTTCCCCTGAGAAAATATTAGCCTTCTTCAGTCTTATTGGGGAGTGTTGCCAGTCCTGTCACGCCAGCTTGGGACCTAAATCTAGAAAACTGTTCTTACCTGATTACCTCATATTTGATAACTAACAGGGAGATTTTCAAAGGCAGCCAAATTTTCCAATATTTAGACATTTGAATTAGTGTTCTTTTTTAAAAAATTTGAAGTTACATGCAACTTGAAATGAGACCACCTATTCCCATGTCTAAATGCAGGACTTGGGTGTCCTGCATCTGAGAGTCACTGACTTCAATGCACCAAATTTAATCTAAAATAAATTGTTCTTGAGATGTACAGAGACCTTAAAGTGCTTTTTAGTACTAGCAGAGGTGTTCTGGATTTCATCTGGCATCATCTGGTATTCAGACAATAGAAGGCAATTTTAAAATTTTTGTAACTTTCCATGTTCATGTGGCCTTGGTACAAACATTAAAAAAACACACAAAAATAAATAATTTGAAGATAAACCAACAAACATCTAATGCCAGCAGTTTTCAACTATTCAGTACTGACTTTGCCCATTCCAAATTAAAACTAGGCCAGAAGATTCTCAGACACAGACATTCAATAGTATTTCTACATTTACATGTTCATCCCAATTTTGAGGAGCTGCACTTCTTAAGTTTTTCCTTGCTTATCATGGAGTTCAGTTCAAGCTCTGTTAAATCTAAAAAAAATCAATATTGAGTATATGTATTATGTGACAGTTCCTTCTAAAAGTATCTGGTGTAGAATATGGGCCAGATACAATAGAGCAGCCAAGCACATGTAATTCACCCAACAAACCTAAAGCACTCCCACATTGATTTTTGCAGTTTTGTAGCCCCTAGTCACAGAGCAGAGAAAAAATGGCTTACTCATAGAGTGTGCCAGTACTTGAGGCTACATCATGTTTGTCTTAGAGCCTCTGATTTGGGTTGTCTTTTTGTTACCTTTGTTGATGGATTTTTTAGGTCATTTAATGCGTTCTCCATTCTAAAGTGTCTACTTCTATGGCAGGAAAATAAAATGCATTTGCTAAATTGTTCTGATCTGTTGATTACTTTTCTCAGAGTTACATTGTACAAATGGAAAATTGCAACGTTTTAACAGTTTCTAAATGCAATTATTTAAGCGAGTATGAATAGAAAATTGTATATAAATATGGGGATAAGCTTTCAGCAATGTATCAGTGTACTTCACACAATAACTGGTATAAAGAGATTCCAAAATCATATCTGAAAATACAAATACATTTTAAAGGGACATTTTAAAAATGACATGCATACTTATTTGCATAGTATAAAATATCTATGTATATGTACTATAATAATAAATTTAGAATGTTTTCAAATCATGAAAGGATAATACTTACACATACACATATATACTCATGTGTCTTCACCCTTATTCAGAAGTAATAAATGCATAGGTTCTCAATGTATATTAAAATAATATTCTATTCATGAACGTCTGCTATATTAACCAATAAAATGTTTTTAAAATAGAAATTCAGTCATAGATTCTATCAGCATCTGGACCTAGGTGGCAGGCTACAATATATGTCCAGATTAAAAACTTGAAACCCCAACTTAATAAAAAACCCCACAGGATTTAAGCATGTTGCATGTCTAGAGCTTTTTTTCCATTTTATTTACTCATAAGTATCATTAATACCAAAGATCGAAACCCTTTGGTGTCATCTATGTCACTCTCTCTCTTCAAGTCTTTAGTAGTTGTATGCTTATCTATTTCAGTCAAATGTATTTCTTATCGAAAAAAAAAAGAGTGAGCAACCTGACAATACAGTGTTATCGAATTTTTTCAGCTGAGACCCACATGTCATTCAGCATTCAGACATGCTTGTGCTTGATTGATGGATGGGTTTGTGACAAATAAAACTAGGATCAAGAGCTTTGCACCTTTTCCCCCATCAGGAACCAGAGTAAAGCATAACTCTATAACAATGGTAGGATTAGGGATGCATTAGCTCTCCATCGACCAAAACCACCCATTCCCATCAATACTTTGCACTTAATAACCTGAAGCTATGATAAGAAAACAAAAGAAGGAGAAAGGGACAGGAGAAAACAAATCAATAGAAGAAGGGAATGTCTGAAAGATGCACTGTCCAAATGAAGAAAAATTTTTGCTGAATTGCTAGGATAATGCCCCTTGACAAGAGAACAATGCACTGTCAAGGTTTATCAGCCAGGAGGCCTTTTGGCACAATGTTAAGCACAGGTTTGGCATTTGAGTGGTGGCACTTACTGTAGATGTAAAATACATAATGCCAACATGCAGATAATAACCGCTCATTTTTGTTCTGTGTCAGCAGTTGGGATACCCATAAGGAGCACATTGACTTCTCCAGGTGTCCTGAAACAGATGCTACCAGCACAAGGGCTGATCCTGCCCCCCTGAAGTGCACGTGATCAGCACTGGGCTGACGTTTCTGACCAAAACTTTGTGTTCAGAATGATTAATTTCTACTTGCAAATATGTATTTCTATCTTTATTATAAATTCATATCTTACCTGTTCCTACAAACTAACCAGGAAGACCTGATTTAAAAGACCAATAGATTCTATGTAGCTTCTTGTCTTGTTTAAAATTGAATTTTGGGAACTAGCATTAAGACTGGAAGTAAAAGAAAATTGTTCCTTAGCCTTTCTCTTCTTCAGGATTAAAGTAAGAGGAAACATATTTCTTAAAACATTTGAAGCTTACTTAAGAAGAAAATGAAGTATCAGAAACAGCTGATGGATCACATGTTAGTACAGAAACTGCTCCCTGTTTTGCAAGACTCCATGTTTGAACACTGAGTGGGAAAACCAGGAAATAAGTTTCTCTAAAGCTGTGCTTCAAGTGCTGGAGGAGGGGAGAGCTAATGATTTTAAGCAGGAATGGATGATCAATGTTGCTGACATTCAGTCTTTTACTCAATCAGGTGACTCATTTTCAGGTAAGTCTCTGATATACAGGAAAAGTTCTAATATCCAAGATACTAAACAATGTTATTTAAGTTCTAATTTAATGAAAAGTAACAGAAAAGACTTGAAAGTGTTTACTCTAGAAGAGGTTTTTAAAGTCCACAGACAGCTACAAGATTTTACTCACTACAACAATATGCATATGTTTTAATATCTCCACATTAAATGTGTACTAGAAAGGACAGAAAGCACCAACAGTAAAAGCCCAGGATAATACAACAGGCAATAGGTGCTGTGCTGCTTGCTCTGCCACACCCCTCCCTTGTCACATGTGGAAACTCATGGAATCTCAGCTTGCCTGTGTGTTATGGTTATGATTATGATGATGGTTATGATTTACAACTCCAGCTGAGCCCATTAATTCCCTGTGGTCACAGCCTGTTCTACAAAGTAGAACCAATAATGATCTAAAAGAAGAGCCAGAAGAAACAAGCATGTTCCTACAAGTCAATATACTCTTTACAAGTTCCGTGATGACTACATGAAGTTACTGAAAGGAAACAGAACTAACAAAAAAGCACTACAGTGGCTGCTGCAGAAGCTGAAATGCATTCACATAAAGTGAGATAAGGATGGCAGGCAGAGGAATATTTTCAAGACATGCTAGAGAGTACTCAGAGGAAAGAAGAGCAAGAACAACTATGAAAGGAAATAGCTAACAGTGAATTTTTCAATTCAGTCTATATGACAGGAGTAGAGTCAAATGCAGCATAACACGTACAGAAGCAAAGGATGGAAATAACGTTATAAAACATGCAAGAACCGCAAAAGTGATAAACGAGGAAGTTTTCAGACAGAAAACTCTTCCTTTTTTTACTGCTGCTGTTATCATTTTAGACTTATGTTGCATTGCCCTGTGAAAAATGAAAAAGGTGTTCCTGTCCTGTCCACAGTTCTCTGGGGAGTAACCACCACAATCTCTGCTATTTTGGTTTGATGGTATTGTCACTGTCAATCCACACTATCAAAGAGCCTGTAACTTATTGTGATGAACAGCCTGAATTTCAGGTGCCCAAGTTACCCTGGTTCTGACAACACAAGCGGTGACACAGAAGCACATCTCTCATTTCCTTAAAACCTTACTGAATATTAGAGGATCTGTGCAAACAGGTGACAGAAGCCTTCAGATCTGCCCAAACTGAAAATATTGTTATCATGGGGGGCAGCTGAGGGACTGATTCATCAGAGCATGCACTTTATAGTGGCAAAAGTTATTTCAATACTGTTACATATAACAGGACTCATTCTGATGATTATAAAAGTTATAAAATTAGTTATAAAATGAAGTGCTAAGGGAAGCTCTTTTATTTCATTTTACTACCCTTTTAAACTGTCTAAATGTACCACTCTTATTAAATTCTCCAAAACCTGTTTACAGTACATTGTTTCTACTGGAAGGATCCAAGTATCCAAAGTCTCTCATTCACACACAATCCTAAAGTTAACTGCCAATAACTAAAATAAATCAAAATATATACTTAAAACTTTCTCAAAACTAGTAACTTTGCATTCCAAAAATGAACAACATAAATTTGGCAAGCCCACATCATATAATTCACACAAAATCAAGCAGCAAATGCCTGTTTTAAGTGCAAATCTCAAAGCTATTTTAACTACAGAGCAGCCCAAGCACTTGCATAATTAATTACTTATTTATTTCCTACCAGAAATAATAATGATCTGATCAAGATATCAGCAGTTTCAATCAGCCAGTCATTTCCTAACTAATTTTGGGAAGGGAGTGAATGAGCAAGACTGAATAATAAATATCCCAATTGTGCAGTGAGCTGTATGGCATGCAGGGAGCAGTGAGGAAGATCTGTGTGTGTGTGTGTTCCTGGAGGATGCAGAGGCAAGAAAATATTTTGGCACAGCACAGTGATGGTTCCCAGACCTTCTCCCAGTGACCAGGCTCAGCTGGGGACCATATGCTGTTTGGTGTTGGATTCTTTCATTTCTCTTCTTCCTATTATCTCTCAAGGCAGAAATAACTATGGATTGCAGAATAATTCCTATAGTGGTAGCTGAAGATTTTAATCTAAGATTGCCCCTTACACAGAAGTAGGACTTTCAGAGAATTTAGTAACTACACTTCAGGGTTTTAAACCCAGAGCTACAGACCAATTTTCCTTAAGAACATGAATGACTGGGCTAGGCCAAACTTTCTGCTCCCCAGTGGTTCCAGCATATTTTTCTTCCTTTGAATTTATTTGGATTTATATTTTATAAACTAGGTGAAATATGTTTCTAAATTCATGCTTTGTGTATTTGCTTAAAATGCCCGTACAATATTCGTCAATCTTAGCATCATTTCCCTCCAAATCTAGATATCACACCAGGCTGGCAAGACACTTGGCAAAGAATTGATTTCTAACTCCAATGATCTCTGATCAAGTTGTTGAATCATGAGAAAACAAAACCCCAAAGGTTTTCTCCCCCACAATAAAATAACCCTTTTAAAAGCAACACTGAATTCAGTGAGAGAGAATGATGTTTTGTTGTGCTTCAGCCTCAAGAAAAATAAGGTCAGGTTTTGAATACAATGCTTAAAATGTGCATTGACATCATTAATGCAAATATCTGACATTGATGGTATCAATGGTACCTTCTGGGTACCTTCCCCATTTTATTTATAGGTCTGTAGCTTCTGCATGACTTCAGCTCTCATGTAAGGTTCATAACCTGCAGAGCATTTAGCAAAAATTAATGGGGTTTCTTCCCAGCTACATATCTCATTACATTTATCAATCCAAGGAAATCATCTGAAGTCAAAATCAGCAACTCCCCTCTTAATTGCATAGATATGTATGGGTAATTTCTTTTTGTTCAACTACTCCTGAACATCCCAAGAAAGAATCCTGGGGAAGTTGGCAAGTCAATATATTTATATTGAAACAAGATATGTGCACTTTTTAAAGCTGATCACTAAAATGTATTCCTTGTGATCAAAAGGTAGAATCCAAAACAACATTTGGGTGGCCACAAGAAGGTCCATCAGCTTATGAAGGCTTTCCAGTTAGATCTTCAAATCTTCATTTTGGAATCAATTCTTTTTCTTTGGTGGAACTAAATGCATATGCTCCAGAGGGTTTGCCCAACTTCTGAAGGACATGTGCCTATAATAGGCCTTTCTCATCTCTGTCTTGTTAACAAGTATATAAATAAGAGAAGGCTTCAGTAATTGGCTCAGAGTTACTAATGAATTAATTAACTTCAGTCTATTTTACCTAACCTTTAATAATAAGAATCTTTTTTTGGTCTAGCAATAGGTCTGACAGGCTGAAAAAACAGACATGCAGCAAAGCTCTTGAAAATTAATGAGAAACGAGGAAAGAATCAATGTACATTCTGCTTGCAGAGAACTGACACAAAAAAGACACAATAAACCATGAACAAACACAGTCAGTTTAAAAAATAGGTTAGAAAAAGTGGGCAAATTCAATTATAGAAGTAATTAGAAGATATAGGGCAAGGCTGCCTTTTGGGACTGTGCCAGAAAACATGAATTAATAAGAGTGAATAGAAAGCGCCCATGTAGTAATTAAGAGGCAATCACCTATGGCAATGAATACCTGAAAACAGGCTGCAAACTATTAATTCAGTGATCAAAAATATTTTTAGATGATTAATATGGCAAATTTGTTTTAAAAGACTAATTTCTGGAAAGATATCAAGACAATAGCACATTATTTGTTCCTCTGGCATTTATATAGCTAATTAAATTTTATAATTTGCAACAACATTAAGCATTATCTGAAAACAGTAAAAGCAATATTTCCTCCAATAATTCTTTATTATAGTGTCTTCAAAATCTGTGAGTTAAGACTAACTTAACTTTTTTTAAAGAAAATTCAAGTGTTCAGAGCTGATTGCTCCATTTATTGGAATGATTTTTGTTGTTGTTTATTAAAAAGACACCATGCATGAATTTTACATAATAATTTTCAGCTACTTTAAAAAAGGTACTGAAACAATCTGATTATAATTCTAAGAACTATAAACAAAATTCTTTGATACTCAAATAAGCCATCACAGATGTTAATGCATCAGGGACACCTCCCACTAGACCAGGTTGCTCAAGGCCTTTTCCAATCCATCTTTAAATACTTTAAACACAGGGTTGGGCATCCACAACCTCCCTAAGCAACCTGTTCCAATGTCTCACATTGAAAAATTTCTTCCTAACATCTAACCAAAATTTCCTCTCTTTCAACCTGTATCCATTACTCCTTGTCCTGTCACTACAGGTCCTGATGAGGAGTCTCTCCCTGGATTTCCTGTAGCCCCTTCAGATCCTGGGAGGTGCTGTGATGTCTCCACACAACCTTGTCCTCTCCAGGCTCAACAGCCCCAACTTTCTCAGCCTGCCTTCGTAGGTCGTACCCCTTTAACCAATTCTGTCACAGTGACCATTCTTGCCATCTGTCTTTCAACTTTTCTAGCTTAACTCTGTTCTGGCTCAGCTGAGGAGGCTGGTACTGCACAGAATATTCATGCTGTAGGTGTACTATGGATTTATATAGTGTGGTAATGATGGCTTTTATTTTGTTCTCTGTGCTTAAAATTTTGGTTCGACTGTTCTTGACATGACAGTTTTGCAGAACTATCCATTTACTTCAAGATCTCATTTCTGAGAAGTGATGGTTAGTTCTCAACCCATCACTTTATATATAAAGATAGAGTTATTTTTCCTGTGTGCATTTGTCTGCACTGAATGTCTTTTTTTCCCCATTATTGCCAGCATTATAAGATCTTTCTCAATACACCATAGCTGGTTCTTCTCTTAACTTTTCTGAGTAACTTGGTACCATCAGCAGATTTTTTTCCCCTCACTATTCACTTTTATATTTTCAGACCACTTATGAATATGTTGAATAGCACAGATCTCCACAGGGTTTTCAGTGATGACCTACCTCTACTGTGAGCACTGACCATTTATTTCTGTACTCTGCTTTCTATGCCATCTAGTTATTTATTGATGTGAGCATCTTCCTTTTTGTTCCAGAATATTTTATTTTCTTAAAGGCTTTTGGGAATGAACCTTGTTAAACCCCTTTTGAACACCCAAGCAGGTGATCTCAGCCGGATCTCCTGTGTTCTCTTACTAGTAGATACCTTCAGAGAATTTGAATATACAATTAGGCCAGGACTTATCTTTTAAAACTTACTCACAAAACTTCACAATATGCCCTAATTATTCCGATTACACTATTTCTATTATTTGTTATAATTTCTACTCATTTCCCCAGCACAGATGTCAGGTTTACTGGGATGCAGCTTCCTGGATCTGCCTGAGTGCCTTTTTAAAATCTGTTGCTGTATTAGTCAGATTTCAGTCCTCTGGCTCAAAATTATTTGAGCTAAAAAGCTGTACACCACGATCACCTGTCTCTCTCCTAAATTTCTTTAAAATTTCCAAGTAAATATCTTTACTCCTGATGAGTTTTTATAGCTTGTTTTGTTCATTTACTGTATAAACTATTTATGGATGCTTCAATTTGATGCAAATCCTAAAACGTATTCAATAAATTAGGATTCTGGGATGGGATTCTCACCAGCCTCCCCCATAGTAAGCACAGGTGCAAAAAAAAAATCACAGCTTTTCTGCTGTGGCTTTATAGTTTTTGAATGTTCCTTTCATGCCTTGAGCATCTTAGAGATTTTCTGTCAGTAATCACGCTCCTGAAGTGTTTGAAGAAAAAGGATATTATTACTTTTTATTCCTTGTTTAAGTTGATTTTCAACTTCTTTTGAGGACTGTTTTGTCAAATTCCTTGTTATCTAGATTGACTCAAGGCTCTGGCTTACCATGCAGCCCTAAAAGCAACGCACCACAGGAGGTGCAACTTCATGGTAGGCTTGAACTTCCCCAGGTCTGAGTTCCCACCCAGCAGAAGGCCACCTTGTGTTGTCACATGCTGGCACCAGTGCTCAGTTATACTGTGAGTTGATGGGGCTCAAAACTGACCCTTATAAGAAACTTCAACTTTCTCTAACCACACAGTCCACAACACTTGTGCTGTTGCAGGGAGAAGGGAAGGCAGAGATAAAGCTTGTGGTGTAACTGGTGTTTTAACAGCAGACAATGTTTAGATTAACTTGATTTTGAAGCTCTATCTAGGGAGCAAACCTGAGCCACAGACCAGAAATGAGTGGGTGTGTGGGAGTGGGGAGGTGGGGACACCTAAGACTGCTGCCAAATCCATCTTCTCATCAAACTACAAGCTGAGTGTAATGCAAAATTCTGACACTCAGGGGCTTAAGATAATCAATTACAATAATCAAAGTTAAGCCTTTTCTAAAGGGGTATTTAGGAAAATTTGCAGGGTGTATTTTCCCTGCCCAGTGAAGCTATGTCTTGATTTTCAGATTTACGAGTTAATTTATTGGAAGAGTAGGAGGGGAGTAAAACCAGGGACTGGGGAATGTTCAACACCATTACTAAAATACAGAAAGCTTGGGGGGTACTTAATCCCCATCCTGCATTTCTGTCATCAGCTAAACATTGTTCCCCATTGTGCACACAAGGAGAAGTGCAAAGCTGACCCAGCAGATCGAGATGAAAAGATTAGAAGCAGAAATTAAAGTCTCCTGGAGATATTGTTCAGCTATTATACACTGATAAATTTTTCATGGATTTCCTACATTTAAAAAAATCATATTAATCTGAACTCGGGTGCTTTAAAAACATTCCTCTGATTGTCAGTATTTCCCTCTGATTGCCTAGTAGGAACACTCTGGTAGACAGACCCACTCGTAGTTTAGCTGAAGAGGAAGATTTACTCAAAAAGAATATAGAGATTTCAGCATTCAAACTGTTTGCCCAGGCTACTTCTGCTTCAATTTCTGACCTGTCCTTCATTTAGATCTGGAAAGAAAGTGTGAGCTCAGGACATAAATGCCTGACAGCAGGAGAACAGAAAATGGCTGTGCTGTTGGACCAAGCCTCCCTCTGGCCAGGCACTGTCTCAATCAGCAGCCAGAAGTGAGCGCCTAGAGAAGGACAGAAGAAGAAAGTAATAACGTTTCCACCAAAGACTCTTCCAGCTTCCACCAGTCTGAGTCTCAAAGACTACTCCAGCCAGATGAGGTTCATGTGTATTTTTAACCTCTTTGGATTTCCCTTTTGGGAACTTGTTCAAGCTTCCCTTGAACCCGTAAAAACGTTAAACTCTGACAGTACCCTGTGGCTGCTTAATTATGTTTAAAGATCTGCTTTTGCTTCTTTTCCAGCTGCCACATCTGTCATCTTGCCTTCATTTCTTGTCCTGGCAAAGACTGTGCACAAACCACGTGAGGGAACCTCTTTGTGTATGGTGCTTTAGTCTAGATACCTTCATCATCTCTCCCAACAGTCTCCTTTTCTAGGCATACAAAGAGTCCACTTTGCTTAGTTTCTTTTTAATGGAAATCTCTCTGTTCCTGTGATCATCCTTGTTGCCCTTTTGTGAAGCTTTTGAAAAGGTAGGGGCAGGCAATATGCAAGATGTGGGTGTGCCATGTATTTATATGCTGGCATAAATATTCTGTACTTATCTTCTATCCCCTTCCTATTTATTCCTAATATTCAATGAACACCACTAAGCAGATTCTTTCATGGCCCTGTCTTTTATCATCCCAAGATTACACTCCTTGGGGTAAGACAGCTGAAAGCCATAATTTTATCTGCAAAGTTTTGATTATTTCCAGATGCACCACTTTAACACTTATCTAAGCTGAATTTCATGGGATAGTTAAGGAGTACTCATCGAGTTTCATAAGATCCTTCAGGCAGCTCTGCTAAGTGTCCTCAACTTTATTGTCCTGAAAATCTGGCATCATCAGCAGACTACCACCTAACCAGTCATCCTCTTCTTACTTTCCTCATGAATCAAGGAAGGAAGTTTCCTCATCTCTAGGCATAACCTCCTCTTTCAAAACGAGATCCCAATATTTCTTTCTCCACAGTGCTGCCTCCTTCATCTCATCTTGACAACTCCTCACTAGAGAGACAATAGCCAGTTTTGAATCTCTGTATCTTTTAACAACACCCAAGTATTTTGGGCTCTGATGGATGTAGCACACTAGACAAAAAGGTTCTCACATCACCTCTCTTAGATGGATGCCAGTCAGAACTCTCCAGTTTTCTTGGCATTGCACACACAGTGCAGTGCTTAGAAACCAATTCTCTTCTCAGTTCAACATCTGAGGTCAGTAACAAACACAGCTTTGAAAGAAGGGTACATTTGAATCCACTCTTCTTGTCAGATGAATAACAACAGTTAAGTGATGCATCTCTAACAAAACCCCCAATAAAGGTTTTAGAGCATGGTGATCATGGGAATTAGCTTGAGAGAACATGCAAAGTACAATCCAACTTAATCTAATTAGAGTTTTAACGAACAAATGTTAACACCCCTCATTGCATTTACAGTTGATAAATTAAATATTCTTCCAAAGAAAGAAAAAAGAAATTTTGAAGTGCTTTGGTAAGTTTGGAGCTGAAAAGTTTCACTTCCAGCACAGTGTTTCTTGAATTTTTTAAAACTACTTGAACATTTTTAACAAAAAAAAAAAACCAAAACAAACCACTGTTTGAAAAAAGAATTTTAATAATGAGATATAATAACATCTTTGAGATGTTTTTCCATTATAAAAGTATGAAAGACAAATTGAAAACATAAAAAGTGCTGTTTTGCTGAAGAACCTACGTCTGCCTTTGTAGTAACTGGCAGAATGGATCAGGAATGAATCCTCTCTTTAGTCCTCATCAGCATATTTACTTTTACAGACACACAGAACCTTGCAGAAGCCTGGGGTTGCTTTATCTTTCCTGTAGTCAGTGCCAACATAACACAAACCAGCACCACCTTTCAGCTCTCTCCTTGATTCAGGAACTGCCATGAGGAAATTTCTAATTTCTAATGAGTAAGGGATGGCTAACAGCAAGGAGTGCTATACTGAGGAAGTTGAAGAACTACATGATTTGGAAAGAGAAAATCTAAATTTAAATCAAGAAGAGAACTACAGAAATAGAAAGAAGTAACAATCAGCTGTGCAATTATTGCAGTAAAGAAAAATTTTGAGAACTACTCTAGGAAGGGGTGAAATGGGAGTGAGGAAGAGGCCACCTCTACCATCCACATCCCCATGAAAATGCAAATAACTCATCATAGACAAAGAAAAGGTCTGCCAGGGACTCTGGGTGATCATATTGTTTACTATTTCTCAGCCTGTGATCAGTGGATTAGGTGAAGTTCCATGCAATATGTGAGATAATGGAAGATGACTTACAAAAAATTGCAAATCATCCATATCTTGTTGTAATTTATATTATTTGTGGTAGCCATCTGCTCACAGCTGACTTTTTCAAAAGTAAAATACCATATATTGCAGGTATTAGGTACCCCTTCATCTTCAGCCTCATTTCTCACTGCCATCACCATCTTCTGCTGACTAGCAAGCCTGTAGCTTGGTTTTCCTACTGCTTTGAATGCTCATTCAGTGCAGTTTCATGCAACTTTCTGGTCATATCTCATTTCTGTGTCTTGATTACTTCAATTCTGTCTCTGTAGGCTCATCATAGTCCCTTAGGCTTGTCATTAAAAATCTGATTCCTTTTTGAGTCTTTGGCTAAGGCTCATGTGTTAACAAAAGATGTCTCAGTACACAGCCTGTCAGCCCCTGCAATGGCACAGTTTCTCCTTGTGCCTTTGGGATCTGTTCTTTGAGAAGCTATCACCATGTCTTTACCAGTAATTTTTCCCTTCTCCTTTATATGAAATGCCAATTGCTTAGATTTGTATAAAGTCCCATGAAATACACTGATCCAATCTCTTATTTCTTAATGCTTGTCACATCCCACTAACAGCCAATGCTCACTCGTTCCACAGCCTACCATAAGACCCAGGACAGAAAGCTCTCAATGGCATAAAGGAATTAGGTATTTTATTCCTATTGAATTTCATCTAAGTGAAAATTGAATTGAAAATCAATGGGAACTGGGAGCATAAAACCCTGTAATATGTCTAAAAATCTCTTACAGTGAGGTTTTTCAGCTGCTTTTCCCACCCTGAGGAAGAGGGTGAGTAGAAACGCTGAGGAGGACCTGTCTTGCAAAGGAAACATTTCCAGCAGCAGGCAAGCTGGTAGATCATGGCTCAGGCTTGACCTCATTTCTCTTCTGTATTACAAAACCTCTGTAATTTTCTATTAGTGCCCTTAGTCCAACTCATTTCCCAGATCAACAGACCCAGCAATCTGATCCCAGATACCTTTAACCACCGAGCAAGGACAAAAGCAATATGCCCAAGAGTACAGATGAAAAACTGGAGACCAGGAAGTCCTCAGCCTGTCAGAGCAGAGACTGGCTCCTGAATGCAGTGCAAAACCTGGCAGAGTCAGTCTGCACCACAGCCACACTCCTGACCTTTGTGATCATGGTGGGTTTGCCTTCTTTTACTATTTGTTTGGTTTGGGTTTTATGTTTTTCCTGCTAAGACAGAGATATTGCTACTTCGGAAAACAGATGTCAAGAACAGATATTTAATACCTATATATGAACTATGTTACTTACATGTTACTCCCACGACTTTATTTATGGCACAGAGTTACCTTCCACCTGAGAGCCACTAACATGTGGCTTGATTTTCTAGAAGAGCAGTAAAACCAAAAACTGAGCCAAACTTCTTCAGCAGAGTGACAGAACACCAACAGGGCTCAAGGGCTGGAGTGTTGTGTGGGTGAAGCATTAAGTTCTAACCATCACCCTACTGAAATCACAAAACTGCCGTGCTGATGGCAGTGAGAATGGACCCTGCAGTGGAGAGTTTGTCCAAAATTTATTTTGTGGAGACAGCTGCTATTATGAGGTGAAGTGCAATCTAAAAAGGCCACGAAATCCAGAATCCAGTTATGAGAGTCACCATTAAAAAAAGCTGTTGCTATGCATTGACAGGGGAGATCTTCAATAAACTCCAAACACACTGCCAAAGCAGCAATCCACACCTAGAGGTAATGTCACTCAGCCCTTCTCTGCCTCAGTTCTTTCATATGAAAAATGGCACTTTGAAACTTTAATTATAGGTAAATACTTAATAGGCATAGCAGTGCTTGGAAAATACACTGGGAAGGAGAGAGAACCCTTGCGTAGAACTAAAACTATCTTTGGTAGAAAAGTGCTGAAAGCTAGGGATAGGTCTTTATCTCCTTGAAAATCACTTCACAATTAAACTTTCTGACTCTGATTCACTGTCAAAGCTCACAGCTCAACCATGTTTGTGTGACTACTTAACCTGAAGAGTTACAAATTAAGATGGGTTAGTTCCTGTTCAATGTCAAATTTTCTTGGTCACTAAAGACAAAAGGAAACAAAACAACGAAAAAATTTAACTAAAGTGCCTTTGGGGTGTCTACTGTTCCAAGTAATTTCTGGGAACCTCTTAAACCACAAGTGCCAAAGAATTTAAAGTGCTCTTGGTGCCTTTTTACACCAGTTCTTTAGACCAAGCCAAAATCAGTCATAGTTTTCTTTTCCCCTGCACTTGAATGTAAGTTGCTATTTTGTTTGTTCCTCTGGTAAACAAATGAAATTGGCAGATATTGGTATCTGGATAATTATTCTACCCAGTTCCTGTCTAAAGCATCATCAGTGCATCTTTGGGGATGGTGTTCCTGGGTAATCAAATCAGATTGTGACCTACGCAGTGCTATCATCTTCCTGCTGCAATAAACAACACTATCACATCCTTTCCCATATATGCTATCAAAAGATCTACAAGAGAAGCCACTAATTTGTTGTTCTATGTAGACTTCCCGTGCAAATGACCTATTATGGAATTCAACACACTGCTGACATCTTTAAAGATAGCTCTTTCTCATTCCAGCCAAAGAAAGCTGTTGAGTGACAGCCATCAGTCAGCTGGGAAAGATGAGTGATAAATACAAAAACAAGAGGTACCTGATAGAAGTGGGCAATGTTTTAATCTTGTCATCACGTTTATAGTCCCCACTCCTGTATTTCTTGCCATTAATACAGCCAGGCATTATTTATCTGCTGAATGGAATATTCTGCCATCATGTGCCTAAAGCCACCTTCAGGGATTCCCATAGTACCACTGTGCAGAGGCTGACAGAATGAAGGAAAAATGACAACAGGAACTTGGAACCTGCGTTTGTAACATTTCACAAGCGCACACAAAGATTAGGTGGCACATTTACTTTTTTCCAACCACAAAAGACAACATCCCAAATACACAGTTATCCAAGCATAAACCCGAAACTGCTGACTCGTAGGAAAACAAAAACTCTCACAAACAAAACACTATGGTTATGGTTGAATGCTCGATGTTCCTATTACTTTGTCAACTGCTTGCAGTGCTATCTAATTATACTGCATTTTGGTTTTGAACAAGGTTTGAATGAGTCCTGTCTTCATATACTCTACTCAGCAAAGATACCAGATTTCCTGGAAATAATAGTCTATAATTTTTATTTGGCATAACGGGCTCTTCTAAACTTCAACCCAACTTATATCAGGTTTTTGCTTGCTCTTAGAATAGCAGAAAACATCAGCTACAGACTCTTTGCTAGCCTTTGAAAGTGCCTGACTTCTGTGTGTTATTTTTGAATTAAAATTTTTGTTTTATTATTAATTCTTATCTTACAATACCAGATATTTTTAAAGTTTACATAGATGTCATTATTCATTAAATCTTAGTAATATCAAAAGAGATTATTTTTATGATGACTGTATTAGGGAGCTTAACAAATTCCAATTTACTGTAACATAAACAGAATTTGTGTAGCAATTTATTTTGGAAAATGCTAGGTAGATAAAAACAAAGGTCAAAAGTCATAGTGGATAATAGCTGATGGTTTTGATAATGCTAATTATATATTACTAAAGAATAAAGGTAGAAAGGGAAATATGAGCATTAAAAGAAAGATAAACATCCCAGTGCTGAATTTAAAATGAAAAAAAGAAAAAAAAAAACCCTTTAAATGTCTTTGTAGCTCACTGTCATACACCGAAGACATAATGAAGCCTGAATTAAAAATGTCAGTTTCTGTGAATGTTGATAACTTGGTTCTTTGTTGTACAAGTCAAAATGTGTCTGTTTGATGGGTTAAAATGACAGTCTGCAAATGGGAGAAGCTAGAGCTAAAAAAAGAAGATCCCCCCACTTCCCAAAAGACTTATAAAAAGTAGGCCCGTAATGCAGTACTTTAAGGAGAAAACCTGTAGGGTAGAAGAGCCAGTATCTTTAGAAAGTAACCAAGCAGCACTAAAAGGCAATGTCCATGGCCAATCAAAACTATTTCTCTAGCTGCTGGGGCTCTTGCATCTCTGTCTTCACACTAGACTGGAAACCCTTTGTACTAATTGCCAGACTGTACCAGATTTTCTGGTTCAGTTCCATCCCATAATTGACCGACAATGATGGGCAAGGAAGGGGAAAAATTCAGGCTCACCACTGCAAGCAGAGGGTCAGAAATGGTTTCATAGGGAGCACATCACTGCTTGGCACTAAATGCAGGGTTAAGCAAGCATCATCTGTACTTTCTTCTAATTCCTAGGTTAAAAGGGGGATGGGAAAAACATTCGCACTGCAGCAGGGCAAAGAGAGCATTTTAAAAGCTGGCATAGCTTCTGCAAAAATCTTCCACAGAGACAAGAAAATGCCTGGAGGATTTTTGGAAGTTGGTCTCTAACCGCAGTATCAGTGCATTACTTATATTAAAATAAATAAAGCAGTTCAAAAATTTCATTGCTCCACAGAAAAAGCATCTTCCCCCATTTACGGTAAAAGTATTTGCCCATAAAGTTCTTTCTCCAAGAAAAGAAAATAATTGACAAATTTATGAGCTGAAAAGATCCACATATTAATACACATATAGAAAATAATTTGCATTTTAAAAGGTAGAAATATTTTAACATAAAATGCATATATTTAACATTTAACAGACACTTTTAAGTTCACAAATAAATATTTACAGCGCATAAAATCTAGTTCACCGCAGCCTATACATCTGTAAATTCTTACTGTTGTAGGATCTTTTGCTTACTGTTGAATTGCTTTAATAAACCTAGGAAAAACTTATTTGAAGAGGAAAAACCACAAATTCTTTCAGGAATTTGACTAATGACAGAATCTTTCTGATCATGAATCTTATTTACCCTCAATTGTTCTCCGCCCACTTTATTTCAAGCAAACAGCACCCCCAATAGCATTTCCACAAAACATTAAGACAGTTCTGAGACCAAAGTAAAAAAGAATGAGAAAGGAAAGAAAGAAAGAAAAAAAGAAAAAAAAATGCTCGTGGCAAAGCAGTTCCAAACCATAGGATTCCCTGTGCTACCCATGCCCTGGAAATATCCTTCCCACAGGTCAAACCCTTTCCCCTGCACTATTCCCCTGCCTTTGAAGGATACTCCTGTGCAGAGTAGCTGCTCTCACACCTCACTGTGCAGGTACCACACTTGCAGTAGTTAGTTACAACTCCGTTTCTATTAGAGGAAATTCCATTCAGCTCCATCCCCTCTCTAACCCCAGCACCTATCACTGCAAGAATGGTTATTTCCCCTGTTAAGCTGAAACCTGCTCCCCTCTCCACGAGCTCCAAATGAGTGATAAGCTGCAAAGTTTCAGAACTAGGCCAATAAAGTTAGCACCCTAAAGCACAGACAGCGGAGCACCTCGGCGAAATCTTACCTTTGAAACCCTGAACAGAGCTGTCTTTTATGAGGCCTATGCAGCTGACAAGTCCTGGGACTTTCTCAAGCACAGGACCCATACAGGTGAAATTCTAATAGGTGCTAAACACCTGAGAACTGGACAAGAAGACTACAAGAAAAAAGAAATCAAATGAGTAAAATGTCTTCCCAGAGCCACAGTCAGCTCTTGTGCATGGGGAGTTACGAATGCACTGGCTATAGACTTTTGTCCAAAGCTGTAGGTTTTTTTTTTTTTTTTTTTTTTTTTTTTTTTTTTTTTTTTAGTGAAGCTAGATTAGTTCATACAAAACTCAACAATACAGCACTGAAACCCATTGTTGATATTCAACATTTTTTCACATAGCGGAACAGAATAGACAATACGGTATCTAGGAAACCATGGGCTGGATTACAAACTGATGATATCTCATCCTTCTGGAGGGCCTGTAAACCTTTTTATTACCTACCACAGAAGGGGGGAAGAAAATCCGAAACAAAACACCACAGCGTAAACCACCCCGTATTGATAATGTTTGAACTCTTTTCATAAATAAATGAATTTAATCTTTTTCCTGGTTCTGTCCTAAGCTCACCCCCCCTGCAATATGCATACATAATGAAACACTTGCCTTTCACGCTGCTTAAATAACTGTTAAATGCACAGCGTTCATGCCAGTCTGTGCCATGAGGCTCATTTTAAAAACAACTTCCACGTTATTTATGTAAAAACAGCCCTATACCTGGCCTTAAAGTATTTCTTATACTTTGCAACTTATACATAATAATGCCTCTGTTATTCTGTAACAACACGAATCGTATTTTCCTTCACACATGAAGTTATAACTGCAGTTCCTATTGGGCATATAAGAATATTTGAAATAATTCAGCTGCCTGCTAAATTTTTTACAAAACATTTTTCCATTTTCAAACCTCCCTTTAAAGAGTCCCTGTACTTGCACATCACATCTCCAGCTTTCACCATGCTCAGTTCAGAGATCCCTCAGTGTAAACTCCGTTTTGCTTATTTTTGCTGCACTTATACTGGGCAGAAAAGAAAATAAATACAGTATTTATAGGAGATCCATTTACCCCTGCACGGATTATTTTTATGTTTCAGCCTCACTCCTTTTCCTCAGACTCCAGTTCCCGTATTTTCCTTAAAACCCCAAATAGTCTAGGTAGCCACAGAAGTGATTGTTCCTACCAGTTTCTTTTCATCACTTCTGCAATTGACCAATTGACAACTGATTGATGGTTATCTTTTCACTTCCACAATGAAAGAAATTACCATCACTATAGCTATGTACAGTAAATGCCTCCAGAGTAAATTACATGATTCTAAAATTCTCCTTAGCTCACTTAGTAAAACATCAACACAAAAAAGTTTCTTTTTTGCCTCTCTTCCTGTACTGCAGATTTGGCCTTTCCTGTCAGCTTCAGAAAAGAACTTGACAGCTTCTTTAAAAAGAGGAGTATAAAAGAACTTGAATAAGGGATGGCACAGGGCTGGGCTAAGGCTTCCATTCTCTGCAAGTGGCTATTCTTTGCACTGAAAAAAAAATTAGGCATGTGAGCACAGATAAGCCACATAAGAATACCCCAAAGAATATTCCCAGTGACCTTGAGATTTTGCTGCAATTCCGTATCCATTCTCTGCTGGAACAGCTTCATGAATTCTGAACTTCAGAATGACTAACTCATTTCCAGAATGTGCAATTTATTCCTTGTAGGGAGAAAAAACACTCCCACAAAATTAGGAGGGGAAAGTATTTGCCACTACAAAATAAAATAAATTTGTCCTTGGATTTTTGCAATAGTTCAGAGGTATTGGTAAGAATTTGGCTCCATTCCCATCACTGGTTTTAGTGATGTTGAGATGGAAGAGAGATGCAATTCTATCTAAAACCAAACACCCCTCTTAATTTTGTCAGAATTTTTAGCTCCTGCATGGAAATATCCTGAAAACTTTTGATTGCTGTACAATTAAGGGCGGTTTTCAGAGCATTAAATATACCACTGAGAAAGACTGAGAATTATTTATTGGGTTTTGTTCCTTCTTGGAGAGCACTCTATAATTGAAACTAAAATAGACTCATTATAGCTCATTATTTAAATAAACACTAAAGGAGAAATGTAACTCTGCTTTGGTGTAGCCAAAAGATTTTGTAATAATATAAAAGCCTGTGTACTTTGCAATAAAAGATACAACTGCTCACAGATCCTCTCCAGTTCAAGCTACAGCCTTTAAAAGCTTCTATTACTTTCTGCAGGCTGATAATCTCCATGAGTTTTTCACACTTCAGGCCACCACTCTCACTAGTTTTAACTATAGGCTTTCCTGTGTTTTGGTTATCAGCAAATATCAGGACTGTGTAGTCTTCAAGTCTTCTTCACTAATTTATTCAGGAAAAGGAGTTTTCTTGGACTTTATGCTATGCCACCTTGGAGGGATCCTTCCTGAGAGGTGAGGCTGTGATGGAGGATTCACTCCAGATCTAAATAAGACATACAGAGCAGATTAAATGCTTCTCAAACATTGCTTTCAGTTCTTTTATCCTCTGAATCTATCAGCAATATTACTTCTGGGTATTGCTACCCTGTACTGGTTTCCAAAAGAGAGGGGCAAACAAGAATCAGAAGAGATTTGATCTGAAATTCCCATACTCCAACAAAAGACCAAAGCTCCACCAAAAGACGACCAACCATGGTCTGCAATTACCTATTACTGAAAAGACTTTTGAGACCAAAGGACCCTTTATTATGAGGGAAAGAAAAGTATAAGAAATTACAGAAGGTAATGCATTGCAGTTGTTTTACAGCTATTAGAGCACTAGCGAGGAAATTCTTGATGTAAAATTCATATTGTTCATTTCTTTCATTATTGTTACTTTTTCAAAGAATTCTATGCCCATGTACCAATATCCAGGGAGAAATAGCTGGTATTAAAATCAGTAAATTACAGAGTTAGTGTACTGCTGTGCTAACTAGATGAAAGGAGGATGGTTGCTATTAATGTACATAAATATGATTTGAAAAGGGACAACAGAGAAGAAAAAGAAAATACATCAGGTTCATCTTTAGTTAATTTAAAATTGCATTTTAAACAATTAACTGCAATTATAACACAAATTTGTGCTGGAAAGAACTGTACCAAACATCAGCTACAACTGTCTTAAAATACATTTTGTCAGATTAATAATTATTTCTAGGAAACACTTTTGTTCACACATACATTTGTTCTTAAATATTTCAAGCAGTCATATTCCCAGCCCAATTATCTTTTCAGAGGCTGAAAAAGGCCCTGGTAAGCAATTATAGGACAACCCCTTCCCCCAAATATTTACTTGTGATATTAATTGAGCAACTTAACATATGAGATTAAATGTTAATATTTTTTGGAGCAATATAATATTCTTGCCTCCCATCAAGAAAACAATTTAATGATGCAAGGAAGGAAAGATACAACTGATTTTCACTCAAGCAAACTTTAAATGAGAGGCTTTCAAAGCTGTTATGTGCTGTTATAGACACGTATTTAAACTCAGCTTTTTCTTAACCTGCATGATGGCTTGAAAATTTAAACAAGAAAAATCAGAATAGAATTAAGCTTTTACTTTTGCAAGCCTGATTTCCAATTCTTTCTAACAGAAAGACTCATTTCAAGCCATTTTTGCATCACTAGATGTCAAGAGGACAGCTTTCCTGAGATGCATGACATGGGTTACTCACTTGAAGGCGAAAGGAAATTTGAAGAGTAACCTTCAAATCCTATTATGTCATAACTACTTCCCAGGAGAGGCGAAGGAGACAGCAGGGACCACGTGTACAAAACCACCCCTTTCTTCATTCTCTTGTCTCTGGGCGCAGGCTTTTAAGTATTTGTATAATATAGGATCTCTGCCTTTTTGTTGCCAAGCATTCATAGTAAGTACTCCACAACATAACAAGAGTTTTGAATGGAAGCCAGAAAACCTTCTATCACTTCTGTTTTCTTCCAGGTTGCTTCACTGGGTTTTGTGACTGATCTAAACCATATATGTGTTCTATAAAACAACTCATGTGTGTACATCAACTAAAAGGGAAAAAAAAAGGAAAAGCTTTATTGGACAGAAATCTAGGTTGGGATTCATTTAGAAAATTCAAGGATCTGGTAATTTCCAAGACAGCTATTACCTGTGATATGTTGCAGGAATAGCAAGTATTTTAACTGCATCTTTGTGGAGTAGATAAGTAAGTTGCCAAATGACTGCTCCTAGAAGGACACCAGCAGACCCTTTCATGTCAAAAGGATAACTACCCAACAGCAGATATATAAAGAATAATATTCTTTCTATAAAGAAGCTTTGAGAAGCCAAGGCATCACTCTGCAAATACTAAGGATTTTGTTATGAATGCTATTATAAGAGATTCTATCAATCTAAATAAACCCTTTTTCTCACACTCATCAATATGATTTTTGAATGCTTTATAGGCATCAACTCAACCACTATGATAGAGACTAGTGGAAAGGCTCTCAATATAATCTCCTACAAAGCCCAGTGAAGCTCAGTCATAGCTCTCATTTTAATGTGAACTAATTTTTAATCATAGTAAAGTACTTGAAAATTAACATATCCTTAAACTCTCTTCTCTGTGTCACCATCTCCATCAAACCAAGTGTGTTTATTCTGCTCCTTCTCTGTGCTGTGTTTGAGAGCCTGAACAAAGGCAGCATGTGGAGCGAGGAGTTACCAGTGACAACAGTCAATAAAGAAGAGATGGAATGCCTTCAGGATTGCAGCCTGTCTGGACATTTAACCAGCTGCTGGGTTTGCTGCTTTCAGGGAAGGCAGCGCTGTTGATATTTAACATGAGAGTCCATATTGGGTCTCATGACTTAATACAGGTTCTTAAAGACTGACATGGTCTTTCCTAGATGATGAAGTCAAGGAGCACTTAGACAGTGAGAGGACTCGAGTTCAGTGTGTAATTCCAAGGCATTTCTAGTTAAGATGCTGAGACCTGGGTTAGAGGAGTGGACAAAAGTATTTGCAACCATCAGGTGTTCAGAATTCCTTCTGAGCATCAGTTTGGAATATGCCTTTTCCGCCCCATAGGAGAACAATAGTCTTTGGGACCAGAAAGCCTAAATTCTTTGGGTTTGAGTGACATTATTATTAAAAAAAAAACCCACTAGAAACAGAATGTTGTGAGCACTGACACTGCTCCTTACAAAGCAGACCATGAAGAACCAAGCACTGAACAGCAACAATCTGAGCACCAAAGCTGACCTGAGCACTTGGTGAGTTTGTTCTTCAGAATAATCCATTAAAAAAACCCTGAACAACCAGGAGTAGAACATGTTCAGAGTCTCAGAATGCACTTTCTAATGGGGAACAGGACTTCTCTGATGTACCAAAGGAGGAGGAACATACACGTGCAGAAGCAGAAAACCTGACCATTTTTCTCTAATCTCTGAAACTCCAGAGCAAGCTCAGGTAAGCTCTGACTCTGAGGATGTGCATATTGAGGAGGAGCACAACTACAGCAACACAACAAACAAGCCAGAGCAGTGTAGGGAACCAGAACAACTGAACATTCTGCAAGTGGAATTAATCCAGGACACGGAGCAGCAAGGACAAAAGTTGGAGAGTTGGAGGCAACATTCTGCAAAGAGAAGCTGCGTGACCATTGTGCACATCCAGAAAAATTCAGCAACATATGTGACCTGAATACCTGAATGTAACCAGCAGCCATTCCCAAGGCAGAGCTTTCCAAAAAGAACAAAAACCAGAACAAGATCACACGAACTTTGAACTTCCCAAAAAAGAAGCGTTTTGTGGGAGTGCCAAATGCAGAGAAGCGTCAGCCAGAGGAATCACAAAATCATCCTCTGTGAGTCCTGAGTGGTTAAAGAACAGAAATAAGGTCCCATCTGTGAAAAAGCAGATAACTAACAGGAGAGACATTTTCAGCTTTGGAAGAAGAAATAAAAAATATTAAGTAATTTGATTAAATACAAATTATTTGAAAAATCACAGAAGTACAATGGTGAGAGGATGGAAAATAAAATAAATTGCAACCAATAATTTCACCATATTACATTGTGTGATTATTTTTTCTTGGAGCAATGAGACCCACTATCAACAAATCCATGGAGCAGGCTTTAGGTGGGGGTGTGTTTCTGCTCTGGATAATTAATATGGCTTGTCTGAAATTAATTGCATAAAGAAGTGATCTGGTTTTACTGACCAACTATGAATCCCATTTCTCTCAATTAGAAGTGTATATGCAATTTAAAACCTAAAATTAGACACTTTAATCCATATTTAAGAACCAAATAAGCAGCATGGGGTCTGTGAAAAGCAAGCTCTTAAACCACTCAATATTATTTATAAACACATCCACAGGGATGAAGAAGAGAAGTAATATGCTGATATTGCTGAATGTTGAAATGGAGACCGGAGGTTTGATCCAGCACCTCAGGAATCAGGGGCTTTGTCATTCACAAATACACAGACAAGGTGATCTCCTGTGCACTCCCTGCTCTCTGCTTTAGAGTCAAAAAATGGCAAAAGGACAGCAGAACAGAGGGGTCTTCCCTAACTGTGATATTTTATCAAAAGTATGAACCATTTCCCTGTAAGCTGTCCTGCAGTGACTGAGAATGTGAGGATCTGCACCATGCTCACAATCCATGGGACAGTTATAGACAACTGCACATTCTGTAAAGCAAAATGATAAAAAATATTTTTGTTGCATATTTTGAAAATTAAGTTTTATACAGTTAACACCAAGTAAGGTGCAAATAAATAACATCCCAATTGAATGTTAACCCTGTCATCTGTAGGTGGTAGAGGAGATGTAAAGAAAAGAGGATGTGTGCTTTTATAAAAGATAAAAATATCTGTCATAAAACTGCTGTAACCTTTTGTCTCCTAACCACACATATTACTAAATTATTGAATAATCTAATGCAGTTTCCTTTATACAGCTGAAGCAATTCACACAGCTTGGTATGCAAAACAAACAAACAAACAAACAGAAAAGAGCATAATTTGACATTTTCACATGCTTGGCATTGAAAGCAAGCTCATTTGGTTTTTTTCAGGAGTATTTTGCATTCTTGGAGTACACCAGCAGTGGCTATAATGTGTGATGTAAGTGTATCATAGAATGTGTTTATTATAGCCATTTCTCTGTAGCTGTTACAAGGGAACCCCTTTGAGGCTAGATAAAAGTTTGCCAAAAATAATATTCAAATATCCTTTTAATCAAAACAAGATAAAGAGGAGATTAGTGCCACCAGTGTCAACACCACCACTTCCAAAACATATGCTCAAATAAAACATGAAAGCTTTAGGGGATTGGTTTTGCAAGCTTCAGTAGCTCACACTTCCTCTCTCTTCCAACTCTATGTATTATTAAAATGCATCAGCTGATGATGTGTGTTAATGACAAGCTCCATCCTCAAAGGGGTCTAATTCATTAAAGGGGATGATCACACTGTAATTCTCAGAACTGAAAACAAAATATTTATTTAGATTATTAATTATGAATTTTATTTCAATGTAGAAGATTAGATTCTTGTAATGTCATTTAAAATAAAACAATGAAAAAGTATGTCGCAAGAAAAAACCCCCACATAAATATCAAGCAAAATTTAATTCCCAATTCAATTTAACAGCATGAGGATTTTTCTCCATAAAATATCAATTTTCATGATTATCATAGCTGATAAAGATTGAACATTTTCTTTAATTCTAAATCTTGCTGTTCTTCCTCCCCTCCCTCCCCCTCCCTGGAATAACAATCATACATTACATATTTTTTCTTTTACTTACAACTTGTTTAACTTTTAGATTTTTGGAGAGAGTGTAGGGCATTCATCTGTGATCAAAATGATACCCACTGAATTTTTATTTAAAATATCAAAATTTACATTCTCCCTCTGTTTTGGCAAAATTTCACATGTACAAAATCTAAGGCGTGGAGCTAGAACTTTCTAATTAAAAAAGCACAGTTTCTTATTTGTTGTGGGAAAGCAAACTGACAAGAATGAGAGACATTAATTCAACTCAGTGCTTGGTGGAGCTACTAGGAGCTGATTTATGGAGTGTATCTTCCCTGCCTATCATCACTAGAAGAATTTCACAAAAATGCCAGTTTGGCCCAAAATATTCATTCCATAGTTGTGTGGGATGGATTTGGCCACCAAAGGCTGCTGATAAAAATTAAACCAACACTAAAATACAGAGAGCATTGAGCATGTAACCATCCTTAAAACTCACAGTTAACCACTTAACCAGGCCTGTGTGGTAGTTGGGGATTGTGTCTTTTGCACCCATGAAATCACATATATCATGGGTTTTCCTTGGGAATTCAACCTTGAGGAGCCCCTGTGCCGTGTTTATCCATGTGACAACTCCCACACGGCTGCTGCCCATGGTTAGGGGCTGCACACAGCTGCCAGCTTAGAGGCAGGGGAAGAGGGGATCATTAGCACAAATCCCCAGCAAAGCAAATGGATTAGTAAGAGACAGGGATGGAACTTAAGCCCAGGGATCTTTCTAAGCATCTTCCCTGGGACAAAGCTGCCATTTCCTTCCAGGTCGTCCTATCCAGTGGAGCTCCTCACCGAGCTGCCACACTGCACTGAGCCACGTTTGCCACTGTCATTTTTACTGCTCAGGTCCCCAGTGCAGGTGTTCCACAGGCACAGTGGCCCGTGGTGGCACCAGGAAAGGTCACAGCTGAAGGTCTGTGCTGCAGAGCCACATTCAGGGCCAGTCCCCAGGAATGGGTGCCAACAACACCAAGCTGAAGCTGGGAGCACCAGTCACAGCAACTGCTCTGATGCTCCAGGCAAATGCAATGCTGAAAACAGCTTATGGAAAAACACAGCCATAGGAAAGCAGAACTAGAATATTACACAAATTTAAACACACAAAAGTTTGTGTTTGGCCTGCTCTGAAATTCCATGAGAACAGATTTTGGGCACACTTAGAGAATTCCATCAGATGCTTCACTTCAGGTGTCTTGTGACCCCGGTAGCATTTTGATGAACACTTCTCTTGCTTGAAACAAAGAAGTGTCCATTGGTGGAGTGATTCATGATGGCATTTGATGTAGAAGGAGTTGCTCTTTATAAATAGCCATTACACACACCTTACTCTCGAAATTTGGCATGCACTTAAGAGAGAAGAAGTGTTTTAAACCATGGGTAGCAAAAATAAAAACATCAAAGAAGTTTACAGTATTTTCAGAAATCCTTACTGACTTCATACATATTTACTGAATAAGCAGAACACTTTATTCTTCCTGTGACCATTGTCAATTTGTTACTAAGGGCTTCCAAGGCAATCGTACAAAATACATAATGCCTGTGCTAAATATATTCTGAAATTCTGTAAAAGTTATATTTAACTAATGCAGTACGTATGGAAAAGCACAGTATTTGAATACACCTTCTAATTTTCACTGAATTTGCAATAGAAAAAATTAACTAGGTTAGCCACATTACTGTGTGGAAGAGATAATTTCCAATGGCTTTTAGTTGCACAAACAGTGCCATGGGATACAAGACTTTCTTGAAGGTTTTGAAATACGATCTTTTCACTACTTAGTAATCATGCCCATAAAACTTCCTTGTATCAAAGTATGAAACTGATTCTAATGTCGCTTTCCCAGACAGGAATTATCCACCATTAAGGTAATTACTAGGAGATAACTAAATTCACATTAAACTCCCTGACATATTATGCCAGATAAGTCACTGAAAAACTCTTGTTTACTTATATACTACTATATACTCTTTTCAAGCCTGTTTTTCGTATCACCAGCATGAGTACAAAATACAATTATTAGAAAAAGCTCAAAGCACAAAGCTGCTTTTTAAAGAGCACAATTAAAGTGAACCAGACATAGCTCCAGAGCTGCAACAGAAGGGCAGAGACAAATTAGAGTTGTAAGGAGCAAGGTGGAAAAGGTGCTTCACTGCAAAGCAGGGCAGCAGTGATACTGTGCATCAATGGCAACAAATTACTGAAACTCATAGTACATGTGACAATTTATTTACTATAAAGGTAATGATTTATTGTGCAACACCCCTGAGTTCTAGTTCATCTTCACACAGTTTAATTACAATTTCCTTCCTATGGTGAAGACACACAACTCAGTTATTTGTTTGTAGGATAAGATCACATATCTTCAAAACCATAGCAGGTCATTCATTACCAAACGTCTGTGAAAATGCCTCTATAACCTGGTAAGTCTGGCTAAGCAGCACAAGAGGCCAAACCCCACATTATATCAGGCAAACATATCTGTGTGTACATAAAGACTTCAATAGCTCCCAAATGCTGTGCTCCACGAGTGCTCCTCAGTTTGTATTTACCATAGAGAAGATGGTATCTCAAATGTAAACAGTAAGGACTGCTCGGGTTTGGGGCTGAGTTAATGGTGATTGTTTGCACAGGATAAACCATCTCATTCTTCCTATGAGACACCTCCAACAGAAGATTTAAGAGTCTTTATTTCCCTCTCTAGCACTGAGGAGCCAGATGGAAACCAGGCCAAAAACCTTCAGCAGAGGCTTTTGGTTTAACCATCTACTGCTGCAGCTCAGAGCTTTAGCACATATTTATGAAGGATACCAAATCCTGACAACTTAGCAGCTCTTTGGTGAGGTAGAGTTAGGAACTTTTCCAGAGAAAGTAAATTTTTGCCCTCCTGGTGGCAGAGAGAAACCAGAAAATCCAACCCATTGGACAAGGCAAAAATAAAAGTTACCGTGAAAATTTCGTTTTGTTATTAAATTTAAATTAAATTTTTGAGAATCATAAGGACCTTTTTCAAGTTTTTCACCTTGTGCTGGTTTTACCACCAACTTTCACATACAGAAGACATGTAAACAGCATGGTTATGTGAGTACATACTCAGATATTCCACCACAACCCCCTACCCAGTACAAAAGTAAAGTTAGAAAGGAATTGCTTTTACATAAATTCTCCTGAAGAAAGTTACTCACTTGCAAGCAATGCTTTAAATCTAAATACAGATTTTCTTTTGGAAAAAATCCAGTATTTGTTGTGAAAAAGGTTTAAAAAATTATTTCATATCCTAGCTGGAATTCAAAAAACTTAACTAGAATTCAGGTTTATAGCCTGTCTTAGTTTCCTTCTTGAAAGTGTGTCCCAGTGTGGAAGTGAAGACGAAATATTTGTTTTTCAGTAGTTTCCAGTACTTTCAGTGTTTGCAATTTTTAATTACAAAATTCATATAAAATCTTTCCTCAATTACTTTGCAGCAGATGCACAATAAATTTAACTCACAAAAATGAGTACTTGGCTAAGGAACATGTCTAAGTAGTGTGTTGGGGGTTTTGAATTTCTATCAGTTATCCATGACCTAAATAATGCCATGCTGGTGTGCACAGTTTGAAAGAGAAGAACTGCACAAAAATATTACAGATGTGAGAAATCATGAAAGCAATCACTTACTTGTATCTTATTTTATAAACTTATTTAGTATACAAGATACATAGATATATGAAAGAAAGGACTTCACTTTTCTATTTATAATTATGCTGTTATTAAGTGGCAAAAGCTACAGTTGAATAAGATTTTTCTTCATTTAGTAGAAATATTTAAAATGTGCTTAGATATTTTAACATTAATAAACTTAAATTAATTTCTAAAAGTTATCATTTTGTTATTCTACTGCAATGTTCATCACTGGTAAAATCATTACAAATCCAATACTAAAATGATGACTATTACAGTTATACACATCTCTCATACATTTCATGTAGCTGTTTCAAAGCACTTTCCAAAAAATAAGTTTAACACAACACCCATTAGAGGAAAGTTTAATTTTAACCATCTCAAAATGAGGCAAAAGGCCCCAGGTTGAACAAGAACAGGGAAGAGAATCCAGCAGTCTTGGCTCTTCATCTTTTCTTTACATTTATGAATCTTCATTAATTTATTGGGAAACACATTTTAAAAGAAGGTCTCTCCTACAGCAAGGATGTTAGCACTAAAAAGTTCAAGATGTAACATAGACTCCTAAATTCTATGTATCATCTCCAAAACTTCTGTCGTTCCCAAACTGAAATCATGCCAAACTCAGGACAGTGTAAAGTAAAATAGAGATATAAATATAAATAAATAAATCCTTTATATCCCTGTGGCCACAAGTAAGAGATTTACCTGTGGAAAGAAATGTTACAGCTACTTGGACATGAATCTTGGTGTCATATTTATTCTGTTTTCAGAAATCACTATCAGCACGATCCATTGAAATTCTTCTGGAGAACAGGAAGAACCCAAACATTTCCTTCATGTCAAAAAACAAGAGGGCTTCTATCCCTAGCAATTAAAAAATGGAAGTGCATGTCCTGACATGAGTTTTAATTACTGTATGGGGGCAACTGACCTGTTTCCAGACAGCTCAGGGGCGACTGTATGGAGGACCCATTTCCCATGAAACCAGCCTCCAAAGATTTCATCAGACAAAATGATAATGAGCTATTGCAGTTGAAATGAGCTGATTAGTTTTTCCCCCCAGCTGCTGTTCAATTAATGAACCACTTTTTAAAATTTTGAAATGAAGTTCACTAGTCATCTCTTTTTATTTTCTTAAATTGAAAACTGATAAATGAATTCAGCCCCTTGGTGACACAAACAAAAATAGTTTGAATTTCAGATCTTGAAGAAATGTTAGGAATTTGAAAAAAAAAAATAGGCAGTTTTAAAAGCAGTGTGAATATTTAGCAGCAAATATTCCTAAAGGACCAGTAAAATACAGATGATTGAAGTAGCAGCCAAAAAAGGGATGCAAATGACTCTTAAATGAAAGGTTATAGAGCACTAGAGGTGTTTAATCCAAATAACAAACTGTTGTTGTCAATGAAAGATCTGATACAAACCGATTTAGATAATGCAGAAAAATGAACACACAATTTGACAGCTACCCTGGATTTACAGAATCATGGGATTAAATGCTTTCCACTTATTCAAAGAGGATTAGTCAGGATACATTTATTTATTTAAAGCAGATCTTTTACAGAACTAAAGAGTTTACAAACGATATGGAGTGATGGAAAATAGAAAATCCATATCAGCTTTAGCTTCTATCATTCAGCCACAGATGGGAAACTGCTTACTACCAAACACATAAGATAGTGCATTAGCAAAATAATAATAATATTATTAATAAATTGGCGTAGCCTTAAAATATTTAGTCAAGGAAAGAGAACATTTAGACACTTGCACAGGCCATTTGCAGAGAAAGGCAATAAATAAAATGTGAACACACTGATGAAACATCCACAACTAGAGCTGATCCTGGAAAACACAGGTGCAAATCAGGGATAATGCTGCTGCAACTGAATAGCTGCAGTTGGTCTGAGATGGAAGATATTAACCAGATGAGATTGCAAAGCAGGATTCCTGCATGCAAGTCCAAGAACTGCTGAACACTCACTACAGGGCACTGATTAAGTCACTTCACTTTTCAGTCTCCATTTCTGTTAAATAGGGAAGATTTTAACCTGAAAAGCACTAAAGTTTTCATAAACGTCTGATAAGTGATTTAGTCTTATAGTAAAAGCTTCTCCTCATGAGCAAAATAATAACAGCAACATTGTTTGAAAGTTTCTGCCTGTGCCAGAATCATGTCAGGACCTAATTTTCATCACTGCTGAAGGGTATTTATCAGCTCTGGCAGTGCTTTGTGCTGGCTCTGGGATTCCTTTTCATCACCAAGGTGCTGAAAATCAAAATCTTGTGTTTAGGTTTTTGGTAAGAAAATTTATACATTAGAGACCAAACAAGTGAGAAATGCCTCCAAATATGACAATAAATGGAAAATAAACAGCTCAGTGTAACTGGGTCACTGGAGTGTTTGCAGTTTCCCAAGTGAAATTTGCATTGTAATTGACAGTTTCTGAACTCAATATATTTAACATCCTTAATATCATCCCTATGTTGCTGTGCTTCGAGCACTCCTGCTCCCTCTTCAAAATTAAATCACCTTCCTGGATACCAATTCCAGTTATAAATGTGAGCAGGTTGCACAATTGCAGCTCATAACAATATTTGTGTAGCTGGGGAATGTTGCTTCCCTTCAGAACACCCACGATCCATATGCTTCTTTTCCTACCAAAGCCCAAGCATGCAGGAATGGTCTAAAGAATCAAGAAGGGACAAAAGGAAGTTGCTACCACACCTCCTGTCCACCCTTTGCACATGACTAGTATCAAAGACAGTGCCCTTGAAGACAAAAATATGAGCTTTTTGAGCTAAAATTAAAAGTGATCAATGTGAGAGCCTTCACTAAATGAACTACACGCAGTTTTAGCTGCTGTGATGTACCTGATTTAATTTGCATCACATGAAATGATCCAGATAATGACAGTGACCCCTGTGCCTGTTCATTTCATTTCCCCAAACTGCTGGGCCTATCATTAACCAAGGCAAGATAACAGATGGCTGTGAATTAATCCTATCTTCAAATATCAAATGCAAAAAAAGTGTCTCAATTAAGACAAATTAATTTAGATTCAGCATTCTAGAAATAAGTTGAAATAGATTTTGTGTCCACTTCAGGGTACAATAATGAGTTCATAAATGAACTCACACTTTTTTACTGATGGGGATGCCGATAAAGCAAAAGCTGTAAAACTTCCCAGATGAGTTACTTCAACCATTTTGCTCAGATTTGAAAAAGCAGATGTGGATGGACCTGTGGATTCATTTAAATACCGACCCTAGCTTTATGACTAGATGCAAACAAACAGGACTTGACAACGTAGCCACTGTTTTAGGGAAACAATGACCTCATTATGATCACTGGGAATTTTCTGTGAAGCAGAAAGTTCAAGCAGACTTGTGAACTCAGTCCAATCCTGAGGATCCTTATTATAAATACTATTTTTTTTTTTAGTGACTCTCTAGGGGACTTGTATATCTATCTATGTAATATATATACATACACAGGCATAGATTGCTTTCTTGGAATATCTGCCAGATGAAGAGAGAGAAGCAGGGCACTGAGAGCAACAATAGGAATTCAGGAAGAGTGAAATGGTGAGGAAGCCACCTGCTTTGACATGCCTGTGCCTGAGCCTTATTGTTTCATAGCTGAACTCTTACTGAAACTATGAATTTGAGTCCTTTGAACTGTCTGTGGTAGACAATGCTTCATCGAGGAGCTAAGTGCCTGCAGGTCACCAGCGAAACACCAAACACTGAAAAGCAGCAGTGAAATACTTCAAAAAGAACAGGTAGACACGTACACTCACAAAGCTCCTCTTGTGAAGATGCATCCTATGCCAGCAAACAAATGCTGCTTCTTTTCTTCTCTCTAAAGCTCAGAACACTCACAAAGTGCGAAATATTCTAAATGATACACATCCAAGATGCATGAATCCTACTTACACTCTTCTTGACGGGTAAAAGTGTCATAAGGAATCGTCAGCACTTACGACTAAGTGGTCAAGTACCTTGTTTGGTGAACAGCACTCCCGCTTCTCCTCCAAATATTCCTAAGTGCCACCAATGCTGCAGACATCCTGGCTGCACAGACTGTAACTAAGAACTCACCCTTTCATTCCAGAGAAATTCAGAATACAGCAAGCCACCATCACCAGTGGAATATAAGGATATTTAATTCTGCCAATGGATTACAAATTTCACAATCTGAAAACTGTACCTTGTGACACAGTGATGTAACACAGAAACCCTGTTGCCTTTCATTTCTGGTTAAAGTGCTGCTGTCATTGCAGGCATCATCCCCCAGGTATCTCTGAAGACCCTGATCCTCCTGGATATGAGATACTTCTGCCAATTTGAAAAAGGCACAAAAGGACCTCTCAAGGCTCTGTCCCTGTCTCTATAATACATGGAAGCAGTAAAAACAAGACAATTAGAATAAAGTAAAAAATTCTAGGATGAAGATTGTGACAGACAGGAATGCTCTTCTGCCCCAGTCAAACCACCAGATTTTGTCTGGTATTTTTATTCTTAGTGCTTCCAACACAGCTGCTCCTCACTGACACCCTTCTCATCTGTTATTTCATTCTCCTTATCATTCCAGCTTCCTCTGCTGCAATTTTATTGACTACATCTGTCTTATCCTGGATTCCCTCTCTTGTTTAAGTCATTCACTCTGATTTTACAATTCACTATTTCTCTCTACTCTTTCTCTTTACCCAGACGATTCAAGTCTTCACACTTTTATTACTGAATTCCTTTGGATGTTACTCAAAGATTTCTGTAATCTGTTATGAGAAAATATTGATTTCAGCAGGACTCAATATCAGTGTTCTTATCAATATCTATCTTGTTTAGCACAAGATCAATTTTCCACCTCAAGGGAAAACCAGATCTAAATGTTCACCCAACCATGCAAATACTGTACTTTTTTCATTAGAACCCCCTGGAAGCCTCACCACACTATGGCAATGGATGCTATGAACTTAAATTATAAAAGCAGTTAGAATAAAATAATTCATATTCAAAGAGGATGTGAGTTAACAGTATAAGAAATAAACAGTCACCCACAAGCAGATGAGGACCCTCCTCTTCTCCATGTGGTGCATGTTGGTGTTTTTCCAGATGGATGTTATGTGAGAGCCCAGCGAGCGAGCTGTATTTGTTATCAGCAATTATCTGATCACAACTGACACACAAGATTTAGTCTTGAAACTGAAGAACCCACTACACAGCCACAGAAAGCAGTATTAAGTTGGTTAATCAGCTGATTTCTCTCTTCTCACACCAAAAAGAAATAAAAATGCCTCTTTACATATTCTCTGGTGAAAGTAAAGAAAACCCTCCAAACTTTTTCAAAACGAAGCCATCTTCAAATCTTTAACACAATGGAGCAGCTGCTACTGAGTTTCCTTGATGGGTATATTCTGTCATTAGGGAAATCAGAGGCCCTGCTAAATACCTTTTTTGTTTGGTTGTTTGTCAGCTCAAATACAGATTAGGTTCTCTGACAACCACATTGTTTGTTTGCAAAAATACAGGGAGAAAAACCTTCAGTTGCAACTTGCATGCTGTAGAAGCAGTGGATACACTCCGAAATATTTTGTTAAACTCATTTACAGCAGGAGATTTTACCATTATTTAAAAAATAATGTAAAAAAGCCCAACTTAGATGATTCTTTCAGCATCACTGTGCAAAAATGATATAAAATCTAGTAAAATAATCAGTCTAAAGCAGATAGCAAACTTGCAAATTTTACTCAGGAAATACTAAGTGTGCAATTAAAGTATATTTTGAGTAAAACAATACTGAATTCTGAAACTAAGCACAGTATTGAAAAAGATGAGTCAGAGTATGACCTACTTGACAAAAGAAACTTCAACAAAGAGGAGTTTGTGACAGAAGGGTAAGGGCCCTTTTTTATCTTACCATAGCCTTGGATATAAATCAGAGCTGACCGGAACAATAGTATTTACATGGCAAGCTGTGAAAGCCTAAAGAGAGATTTCTCTACCTTCATCTGGAAAAACCCACATCCAAACACGCCATCTGCCATGGCCTGCCCAAAGCCACTGTGTCCTTGAGTGCTGTGGACATCCACAGGCACAACCAGCCTGCAATTCACTTGTACCTTGCTCTGCTGATACTCAGTCAGTGTGGAGTGGGACGTGTGTGGGGACACATTGTGCATGCTTGCACAGTCACATCCTAAACTGTTATTTTTAAACTGCAATCCCAAAAATTAACAGGCCTGAGATCATGGAATATATAAATGTTACTGACAGTTATAGTACTGATAGTTGTGATAGAAAATATGCAAAATTATCTGAGCAACATTGTTTGAATTATAATATAAATATGGATACATCCTATATAACATCATAAATACTAAATATGGTCTCAATGAAACATTGGAATTTCTGATGGCAGAACTCTTATAATGTCTGCAGCTTGTTGAAACTTTTACTGATACATTAAAATTTGTCTCTGGAAAGACAAGAAGGAGAGAATATCAATTTAATGATGAAAAAAGGGCCCTCTTATTTACTTAATTTATGTGTTATTCTGTGCCAGCCAGTGATCATAAATATGTGTCTATACAGTCTGTCTCTCGGCAGGGGAGAGAGAATAACAATATTGCCACTACAACTCCTTGTGAAAGAAATATGTGGTTTACAAACTCCATTATAGAAAGCACTGAAGCATGTTTCAAAACATGGACTCTGAAGTGGAAAGAAGGCAGGATATGATGTTAGCTAAAAATTTCATAAAACAAGTTCTGCAGTCAGGAGTTGTGTTTGCCATTTAACATGCAACAGAAAAAATGGAGATAATAAATAGAGAAAAAAAAAGGCTGTAAGAAGAACTCAGAGCCTCAAAACCAAAAGATTGGCAGCAGGGAAACACAAGATTGCAAACACAAGATTGGTTGAAGGTGATGTGGACATCACTGATATAGCCAGGAGTGAAAGAATGTGATAGCATCTTGGTTAGACTGATAAAAGGAAGAATCAGAAAAAGCTGGGAAACCTTCATGATTTGCTCAAATTTGCTGTGAAGTTTCAAACTAAGCATAAGAATGGTTTCCAGTGCATGTCCTCCTGATTGCACTGATCAGTTTAATTGCAGGGCTTCTTCCAAGTGGAGTCCACCCATCACTCCAAACTCCCCTGTTCCTCTCAGAGCTGAGATCTCCACATGGATTTAATGTATCACACATGCAACACGCATCCAGGTTTTGGAGCTAAAGAACAAATGCTCAAACATTTTTGCCACCCACTTTCTCCTACAAAATCTATAGTTGCAATCTTAGTTTTTAAGACTTGTTTTTTTTTTTTTTTATTTTCAGTGTTTCTGAGAATTACCAGAACTACACTAGGAAGAAAACTGCATCTTGAATTTACCCACAGCAGTAAAGTGGGGATGGCAGCAATGCCAGCATTTTCAGAAGCCTCAGTCTTGACCTAAGAGTCAATATGGTCAATATCCTATCAGGTCAATATTTGCCCTGTTTGTGAATCTCAGCAGGAGTCCACAGAAGTGGATATTATGAGGGTGATTCCAGGTGCAAACATCTGTCTGGTTTACACTAATAGAGTGTATTTCACAGTGAGCAAGGAATAATTTTTGGGCAATCAGGACAATAAGGTACAAAGCAAGAAGAAAAAGTTTTTAGGAGATCTGTTCTTCCAATTTCACTTAGGAGACAATATGTGTGTTGTGTGGAGAGTCCAACCAAAGAAAACCCAAATAATCCATCTGTGCTCCTTACATTGCCTCTGCTTGAAGAATTACATCCAGTAAAAGTGTTGAAAAGCAGCTAAAGATGTCAAAAACATTTACAGGCTAAACAGATCCCAGCTCAGATAATTCCATTTCAAGCAATCTAAATTCATCCCCATTATCACTTAAGTGAGCATTACGGCTGTTAGCAAACCCTACACAAATATTCAGATTTTTGTTTTTCCTGTCATGCTGAAGGTTATCTCCCCAGTTGCTCTGAAAAATCAGGTGACAACCATTTCCCATGATGCTTTAAGGGCTGTCAAACTGTCCATCAAACTGTCACCTGACCAATCGTTCCCATGGTTCTTTTAGACTTCTCGTATGATAAATTGAAAGGCACTATTATCTGCCTGTTGTGAAGAGGAACTGCTTAGGCTTTGATAAGATATCACTAGTCCCAGGTGAGAGGAGGCTGACAGCACATCAAGACAAGAAAACACATGGAAACAGTGAACACAGGAGCAAAAGGTTTACAAACATCTGTTGTCATTATTTATTACCCCTTTCCTTGGTTTTAGCTCTATCCTTGTTCTCTGTCTGTTTAAAAAGAGACTTTCCTTTCTTCCCAGGCAGACTTAACTGCTGCTATTTTTAAACCAGTTAGTTGTAGAATGAGAAATATTTAAAATATGAAAGATGTCTCTAATAAAAGGTTGCACTAGCTACCTTTTCTGATACACGTTGCTTTTACCATCATTATATTTGAAGTTTTATATGATTCTCATGGAGCAATTATGCCATAAGAAAATGAGAAACCCTGTAAGATACGAAGACATTTAAACTCCACTTTTTTCATTGATACCTTGAGACCAATTCACAGTTTCATTGCTGATTTATCAGATCTGTCCTTGGACAAGTATCCAAAGTTAGCTGAAGATACCTCAGAACCTAAACAATATGTTATTTATCTTTTTTGTTTGTGGGCTGCCAATAAAAAGAAGCTGGTTGCTAACATCACCACCTTGTGTACAAATATTTGTTTGCATGCAATTTTAAATGTTTTTAGGCAATGCTACAATTTCATTAGACAGCACTGCAAAACCTCCACTGCACAAAAGAACATTTAAATAGTTTTATCACTAAAAATATATTTGAGTCCTTCAGGCTAGTTTGATTACAATCTTATGTTCATCTGAGTTAAGATTGACAGCAATCCTCTACACCCTGTGGATAAACCCTATTCACTGAAGTAAGCAGTCAAAAATCCACAAAACAGGATTTTACTGGTGGTAAATATACCTCCAAAACTACCAATAAAGGTAAGCTTCATAATTAAAGTACAGTCAGCTAATTTCTAAGGCCTCTTTTCTAATTAAAGACTCTATTGAGAAATAATGGATTATTACATTTTGAGGCACTTTCAAGTTCCTCACATTTTGAATATATACCTGATTTTAAAAGTGAAAGCTCAGTTCATCCATGGTTACAAAGCACCCTGATCAATAAACATGATAAGATGCTCCCTTCCTGAGCCAGGTGAAAAAGGTTCAGATACAGTAACCACTGAACTCCATAATACCAAGCTGATTTAGACAGGATGGTTTCTTTTATCCCTTTTCATGCAGAAATCAGTTAGTGTCAAGTGTGGGAACTAGAGAAGAAAAACAAGAATGAAATAACAGGGCATTTTCCCACTCTCAAATGAAAAATTCTACCAAGCTAAAATATTCTCTCAGTTATTGCTGACCTGCTGGCTCACACAGCGGCGCTCTCTGGGCACTTTTCAATAAGAAAAGCACACGGTCCCTTTCTCCAGGTCATTATAATGGAAAGATGTGGGAATATTGAAAAGAAAGAGACAATATACACTGAGTGGTTGAGGTGGTGGCTGACTATTTGGATAATCATGTTACATTAAACCCATATTCCTTCTGTTTTCTCTAATCTTCGAAGGAAGAAGCACCAGTGCAGAGGAGGAAGGGACTTTTCACACGGTATAAGGAAAACAGTCTTACATGTAGGGACTGGGGAGAATAAACTGCACTCTGCATGTGAGAAGCTGTTAACAGGGTTGTAGAGGGAAAGCTGGATTTGATTGAGCAACAGCAGGAAAAAGGGCAGGGAACAGTCATACAGGGCTCAGCACATGGCCAGAAGGCTTAAGGGTGGTGTAGGACAAAGCTGTGCAGTTTTTCAAGGACAGGCACAACAGCTGGATCATCTCAAAAGTGGATTTGCACAGCCAGGTAAGACTTCAGGTTAATGTGTCTAGGAAGCTCCACTGAGGAAAAAGCTAAAAATGAACATACTGCTCACTACAGTATTTTGGTCAATAAATATTTGAGTATTTATTCTCAATATTGTATTTAGCATTGATCCTGTAGTAACGGAACTCCCTGGCAGAAACAGAAAGTCTTCTGCAAACAGAACATTTTAAATTGCTTAGATAATGTCAAAGTCAGCCTTAAGCTGTGGAACCATAAAATACTCTGGCCACTGGGGTTCTACATTTTTCTCCACTGACCATTTGTGGTCATTTGCTTGAAGACAGAAAGCAAACATATGGAATACACAAGTCCAGAGCTTTATATTAATAAATTAATTATGTTTACGGTGAAGAATTATTAAAGGAGATTAATGCACAGTTCTTTGTTAATAGTTTGGTTATACTTTGCTCACAGCTTGTTGCATTTACCTCCTGATGGAGGGTTTGGCTGCCCAGACTGTAAATGCAGAACAGGACTGTGAAAAAGCATCTGATCCTGAGCATCTCCAGACTTGCTGCCTCATCCACTCTGACAGAGCCCCAGTATTCCAGTCTAACACCTACTTAAATATGCAGCCCTTTGCAGTGCCCAACACACGCTCAACAAACCATGAAAAAACTATCAAATATCTCTCCTATATTTTATCCCCTCTTCAGAAGTTCATTTAACAAATATAGGAAGTGTTAACAATATGATTGAAAATGGAACTGATTTGCTCCTCTAATGACAATAACTGCATTTGCCAACGCTGTTGACATAGCACAGGTTACTGCCTGGGAGCTGCCAGAATTAAAAAAAAGGAAGTTAAAATAGGAGAGAAATGAGCACAGAGAGGTAGAAGGGCGAGGACTGTAATGATTAAGGTAAGGCTGACTCAAGTCAGCCTGGGAGACAGGAAGTGACATAGGAGAGACCATAATGGATTGCAGAAGTTGAGTCTTCAGTTATAAGAAAATTTCTTGGAGCACTTTCTTCAAAGTTCAACCTAAGGAATTTAGGTGCGGTTACACAGGAACACTCAAAGAACTAAATGTCACCAGGAGTTTCCCTAATCTCTGGGTCATTCAGCTTTGCTGAAGGAAGAGGCTGCACAGCAGCAGAAATACAGAGCTCTGGTTGCATTGGCTACACTGTGGCCATCACACCTACCAAAACAGCAGACCTGGAGCACCCCTCAGTTTGGGGTCCTGTTTCAGTCCTGTGTGGTCTAAGACAGCAGAATCTGCTCTTTGGAAGGAAGAGCCTTGCAGCTCCTTGCAGCCCAGAGTCCCTCCATGGAGCACCCACCTGAGCCAGGAGGAGCCCAGCCCTCGCTGTCAGAGGTGATTTCTTGGTGGCTCCAGAGGACAGGGCAGGAGCTTTAACCAAGGGCACAGAGAGCAAACACTGTATCAGTGGGTAACCCAGGGTATAAACTTACAGGATATCAGCTGGGCTTCAGTCACTACTAACCCTTTCATTTTTCCTTTGCAGTAAATGCAAGGCAGAATGCTTTTGTCTCCTTGGACAGGAGACTACCTTGACTGACCTCACCCTGGATTGTAAAGACCATAATGTGGCCAGACATCTCAAAACAGCTGGCACATCCTGATTTGGTATCTCCAGTATTTTTTTCCAATACCCCATCATGTGAAAACATTTTTATTTTAACAGATCCCTCTGGGTTTACAAAACCTTCTGGACTTCTTCAAGACCCTGTGTGCAGATAGGATGTGAAAAAAAGAGTACAGTAGAGTGCCAGCCTTATCATGGAGGTAGGCCAAAAATCTTGCAAGAGAGATGGCAACATCACTGAAAATATATGAGAATAAAACTGCCATCCTAAGTAACCTAAACCCCTCAATGTTACTACTTTTGAAAGGCTCTCTCCTTTTGGACCTTGGCCCTGCCTGTGTGTACAAGTAAGTGAATGGAGGCAAATGTAATGGGACTACTCATGCATAAAGCTGGTCACATGCATTAACGCTGGCAGGAACAAGGACCTTCTTTTCATACTTACACTAGAGGATAGTAAAAGAAATGCTGCTCAAAGAAATCCATCAACTAATTCAAACTCTAAGCTAGCTACTTCAGAACCTCGTACAATGGCCACACTCAATGGGTCCATTGAAGACCTGGAGACGAAGTAAAAACAGGTTTCTTTTTGAAGAACATTACGGGATCAATATAGTGCTGTGGATATTAGGAAAAGTCACTTTAATAAAAAGGAAATTGCACATAATGTAACAAAACAATTGCTATTCGGAAGGCCCTGAAGAAATGGAACAATGTAATACGATATTTCTTAACTTCATTTCCCATCCATTGCAGAAATCATAACAATAAAGTTTTCTACATAAGCAACTTCATGAGCTGAAAGAAGAGAATGTATAATTCCTTTCCTTGGACTAAGCCAAAAGAAATGAAGAAAAAAATTGATTCTTCTCTGTTAGCCTCCTGTGTAAAATTTTTCTCCTTATCATCTCATCTAGTCATATCTTTCTGCAGTTTGAATTACCCTCTTTTCCTCAATCTGGTAAGGCAGTGAAAGGATGTTTGTTCTGCTAATTAACTTTATTACCCTGATAACTCCCTGCAGCCTTTGACGAAAACAATTACCGTTCCTCCTTTTTTTTTTTTTTTTTTTTCCCACTGGCAAAAAAAAAAAAAAAGAAGGAAAAAAAAAGGAAAAAAAAAAAAAAAGGACGACTATTAATTAGAAACGAGGCCCCGGTCCCTGCCATGTTAGCCTGCCACGTTCTCAGACCCTCGAGCGGGATAGCATTACATTGTCAGTAGTAATTTAGCTCTCATCTGTCTCTGCTAATTATTGTCACATTCATCAAATTCATCAACAAAAGTGCTCTCAGAAGGATTGCATATTTGCAGTTAATACAGCATAAACTGGTATTACCCATCACCACATTTGTGATGATGAGAGGGACACAACTTATTCATCCCTAATTAGAGCAAGCTGGGTAATTAATTATACATTCCGCCTTATTACTTCTGAGTTCCCAGATATTGTTTGTCTAAAAAGGGGGAGAGAGAGGAAGAGAGAGAAGCCTGAAAATTAAAAAAAAAAAAAGGGAAAAAAAAGAAGGGGGAGAGAGAGAGGAGAGAGAGAGAGAAATGTGTGATGTGTTTTGTCACATGTGCTATGCCATAATTCCCACCTGACAAACTAGCTGAATCAGTAGAAAATTGCAAGTTGTCAGCAGCAGAATAAACTGCTGTAATAGCTGATTAATGATCAACACCTGTGACAGGTGCTACACGGGACTGTAAACTTGGTGTGATTAACAGTCACCGGACGAATAAATATTAGTGACAGTCAGTGGAGAGCGATTTTGTGTGTTTTAACAAATCTCACACATTGCAGTTATTGATATTTCCAGTGTAGGCACTTTCTTTTTGGTAATTATCTGACAACACTGGAAGTGTGTTTTAATCCAGTATGTTTGTTTCTCTTCTCTTTATTTCAGAGTTCAAAATGCTGTTTTGACAAGATGACCTCGCAGAGTTCACAACTGTGGACAAATTTGGAATAGTCACAAATACTTTATTCCATGGCCAGCTCATGGCAACACTCCCAAATATTCTTTCAAGGAACTTAAATATACCCATATATAAGCCTACAGAGATAAAAACATAAATATTGTATAATTATATACATTTTTGGAGCTACATTTTCAAAGCCTGTAATTCTAAGAGTCAACTCAGTTTTGTTTCTTATGTCAGTGCTTATGACATACACACGACTGCTGCAGGAAATTAGTATTTCTTTTATTTTACCATCAAAGATGCATGAATTTCTTCTGAAGGACAATTTCACTCTCATTAATTTAGACTTAAAAAATTCCTGTTACAATGAGGCATGAAAGTTATCTGTTCATGTGATTGCTCTATGCTCAGCACAGTAGTATTTAATCAATTCCTAGATACAACTAGAGCTATATCAGGATACTCTTCGGATAGCATAAACCACATTTTTCATCTTTGTGCATGGTTACAGATATGCTGATTAGGTAAAATATATATTCTTGTGCAAAAAGACATGTATCAGAAAGTGAAAAGACATGAACATAGACTCAGAGAAGCCAGTAACTGCAGATTTTACCAGTAATCCAATGTCATTCTCAAACTCTAAACATGATATAACAAACTGTCTTCATCTACCAAGTCTTTACTGGGCCAAAAAAAAAAAAGAAAAAAAATCACAAATCATGATTTCAGAGTTTCACCCATGTGAAAGAAACTAATTGTTGGTCAGATGTACCTAACACATCACTCTGTCCATGTGACAGCTCAGCTATGTTACATACTTGGTCTGTTAGAAAAATAAAGCTCAGCATTTTCCTCAGAACAACTTTTTGTTATAGCCAGAAGTAATTAAATAAACGTCATTAAATATATTCTACCTGCCAAGATTTACCTGCACATTAGGAGACACGGAAAGGAGTAAAAGGCAAAGAAATTACTGCTTATATCATTTCCTGAGGAGAAATAATAATATCTATACTTTCCTAGAGCACAAAGTACTGCTGTCATTTGAACCTTTGATGGAAACCCCTGAACACACGGAATTGGGCTGTTGCTTCTCCTCCCAGACTCACAGTCCTGCATCCCTAACAAGCAACTGGACTTTTTCTTTCCATTCCATGTTTTCTAACAACAGCAGAAAAGAAAGCTTTCATTCCTTGGTCTAATTGATTACCAACCTGCTTTTAGGCATGAACTGTTACACAAACTCCTCTTTCAGATGCAGACAACTGTGGGGAAGGGCTTCATAAAAGGGTGGCATTTAGGTCACCTGAGAACCTCCCTGTATGAAACAACTTCCCATGAACTTCCCATCGTTCTTTTACAGTTGAAATGAGGACAGCAGAAGGACTTAGAGAGAAAAGAACATGAGTGCTATTTCCACAAGCCCCAACCATTGAATAATGGTTTAAATACATCTAATATTTGTCCTTTAAATTATGAAAAGAAGGTAGAAATAACATTCAGTCTGCTCTTCAGGAAAATATTATTTCTATTTTTATTACCAATGTGTGTCCTTCAATTCCCTATTTCCATTTATTCCTGCACCAGAAATATTAAAGTCCCAAGCAACGTATTTACAAAAAAAAAAATTCAGAGAGATGAAAATACATTTTGTGGATAATAATTTGCTAGGTATAATACTTTTGTTTTCTGATTAATCTCCAGTGTAGCAACCTGAAACATAGAAGCAATAGCTTGAAAGCTTTATGCAAAACATATGTAAATTTGTTATGCTTTAGTACAGATACATCTGAATAGGCAGCAGTGCCATGAGCCAACAGCCTCAGAAGGAGGCCAAGCCCACATCCAGATGCCACTGATAGAGAGACACTGTGTGGCATCAATGCTCCCAGCTGCCAGGCTCACCAGGCTTTTATTACAACATTTGACTGCATCAGACCTCCCAAAGCTCTCTACTGATAAATCATAATAACACACAGAAACAATTCCAGTAAGTATAAAAAAACCCCTAACAATAAAAATAAAAAAAAAAGAATTTCAAAATAAATATTTTCCTACAAGCAATCGCTATCTGGATATTGCATTTTCACTTCGTTGAACCAAAGAGAGAAAATAAGAGTCTCAAAAATAATGCTGAATTTAACAACAACTTTTAAAGGTGATTTTGCATCTTTCAATACTATATTTTATGAAATTGAAGCCATTACCTGTTCCATATACAGAGACATAAGTTTAGTCTTTAAAATGAAGGGTGGATATAAAACTCAAATGAAGAGATCAATAATTTGCTGTGCTTTGGAACAATTTGAAATTTGAAAAATATATTTAAAAAAAAGAAAGAAAAATGGAAACTATCAAAAGACAGTGGCATAGCAAATTAATCAGGCCTCAGGAGAAAGGAAATCACTCATTCCCCTGTAAATTACAAACCTTGTTATTTCTCTTCAATTAATATGTTGCAAATCTGATTTAGCAAGTAATTCTCATCCATTCTTTAAAGTAGAACGAGACAAAAAAATACCTAAGCAAGTTTCACCAGGAAAGCAGCCATTATGAACTATCTGACTCAATTAAGTAAAATGGATTTGGGATTACAATTCAGTATCACTGTCACTCACTGTTCAGGCTATGAATCAATCATAAATAGGCTTCTAGACAGATATCCCTTTGTTTAGCAATAGTTCACCAAAATTTTTAGAGTAGCAAATTTCATGAGAATTTTGGATTATTCACTGAGCCATAGAACATTCATTATCAAATTTCATGTGGAAAGGAATGAGTGTCTGAAGCAAAAATACTGAATTCAAAAGCAAATCCTTCATCTTCTCAATCACACGAGAGCAAGAAAGAATTACCCCCTAAAATTACAGGAGATCTTGACCCATATGCAAGGTATTTGCAAAGTTCTCCTTTCAGTCATTCCCAAATGTGAAGAAAAACATTTGTCAGAGAATGCTGGTGTCACAAATCTTAGAAATGAATCAGAAATATTACTTGTTTCCCGTAACTATTTCTAGCACAACAGAGCAAGGACAACCAGCATAAAATCAGAACAGTGTGAACAAGCATAGCTCTCATTCTCCTTTGTTCATGTCACTGTCCTTACCACTTCAAAAAAGAAATAAAAATTAATGATTGTTGAACTGTATTCTGGGACATCTTGGCTTTTTGTGCTTCATCCTACACTGGTAACTATGTAATTTCACCAGCATCTCAGCATCACATCCACACAAGACTTCCAAGATATTAACTTGATTTCTTTGTACAACTCCTTTTCAGAAGTCATTTGCAAAGCATCTGCATCCTCTAAAGGAAGAAAAAAAATATGCAATTCACCTGATGAAGATAGAAAATTGTAATTACAGACCATCCAACAATTTTGATAATTTCAGCAAGACAGCTTGCTGAAAACTATGTCTTTTAGTTTAGAAAATCACACAGAACTGCTCTATAGTGGTGTGTGTGGTGCAGAAGTGCACCGAGGACTGTGGAGAAAACCCAGCATTTTTGGTACAGGATCCCCTGTTTGCAAGACTTTACTGATGCTCCTTAGGCGCTGAAACCTCTGCAGGTGGGATCCCACTGGTCCCCTTCATCAACCTTTCACGTCCATGTGCACAATGAAGTTCATACCTCTCACTTTGCAGAAAATCTGAATGAGTAGACACACCCACACTCCACAGCAAGCAAACATTTCAGGAATACTCGATGCCACCATGGAAAGATAACTAAGGGAATAGCAGAATAACCTCTGGGGCAGAAACTTGGCCAAAATTCTGAATTTTGAGATGGCTGCCTATTTTTTCTCTGGCACTTTTAAGCATCTAAAACTTCTTGAACAATCTAATACTTTTCCATCTTGAGAGTAATATTCTTTCTACAAATGAATAAAAATCTAGGTAGCTAATAGCATTTTTTTCTATTTATGATTTTTCCATATGAAAATATGATTCCACACACAATGTTCAATTTAAGGACTCTTAATGGAGTTAAGAGATGAAGTCCAAAGTATTATCTAATTTTGAATGAGTGGTCATTCCTAAGATAAAATCAGATTTTAGCATGTTTTAGTATTTTTCCTTAGATTTTCCATTTGCACATGTTGCCTACAACAAAGTTGAACACTCAAAGATTTTTAAAGAGAAGGCTCAGCATTTCCCCCAGATGTCCTTATTAAAGAGATGCAAATATATTTTCTTTAACAGAGCATTAATTGCTTTACAAGCTTCAGTGTGTCATCATTGAAGCATCGTTCAAAAAAAGACCTGCACACATGAAATGCTCATCGATGGAGTCAGCAGCTGAACACATGAGGAATAACACAGCAGGCAGGGCTTTCATGACATGGCACTGCTAAAATCCCTGGAGACTCTTTGCAGGATTACTGAAATGGCAGCTGCATGTCTCATGTTGGAGAAAAAACAGGACCAAAATCTAATCTTAGTTACCCCAAAATGCACTGGGATAAAGTCACTGACTTCAGTGAAGTCATTCTGGACTTTCATCTGTACACTTCTTATTCTCCTGAGTACAGACAGCCTAAGGAGACAAACATCAACCTCCACGTGATAAATACTCCCCACGATACCTCAGTTTTACTTTATAATTCTTCACACAACTTTTTTTTTCAATACCAGGATGAGGAAAACATTGTTTATACAAAGGGTTTTTCCAGAAGTGAGTCATGTTGAACACTGAAGGAAAAAGTCATCTGGGAGAATGATTAAAGGCTTTGAAAAACTAACTTAACCATTACAAATATTGATCCTGCTACCATTTTCATGAAAAGCAGTACATGAATTGATGAGAGATGAGATAGCCAAAATAAAATAGTACTTATCTGACATATGGTTGGCGTCTATATTTAGCAGATGACAAACAAACACAAGACTAAATCAAACTGCAAATTGAGAGAAGGCCCCCTAACAAATCAGTAAGATGAATCAGGCAAAAATGCAGCTTTTTACTATTTTAAAGCATGTTCCTCACCTATTCCTTTACCATAGCACCTTCTTAGAATGACAACATTTAAATATACAGAAACATAAATAAAAATTCTCTGTGTGCCTACACATTTACATGCCTGTTCCTCCTCTCCACGAATACTCTTTGCCACTAACTCTTTTTTTCCGCTTAATTAAACTGTGAACTGTGCAGGATAAATGTTCTGTTCTTTCTCATTACACATTTCTTGAGAGTAAGTGCACTTGGACTTCATTTTAAACAAGGATTCCCCAAAACTTTGTATAATATTGTAAGAATATAGATGCAGTATTTACATAATTTAGCAGATATTGGTCCAGCATCAGATTTTAACCCCATTTATAATCACAATATAAAAGGGATGCATGTCGAAGCAACAAGAAAACCAATCTTGCTTGAATTATAATTAGACTCAGCTAATTACTGAACATTTGTTTAAAAGTCACTAATACATACAGACCAGGAAGACAATTCTGATGCATGCTTTGATGGATACAGTGTTTTAGGATTAAGATTTATAAAACTTTGTAAACATTAGGAGCCAAATTGTGTCCACTTGTACAGGAACACAGGGAGGCCAAGCGGACACACAAGGAAATGGACAGAAAGGGAAGGTGGGCCCTGGGCCAGCCCTTGCCCTGCTCTGGGCAGACAGGAGATAGAAGGAAGTGTTAGAAGAGAAATCATTGCTCATCAAGAGAAATCCACTTCTTCTATCACTCAAGGAACTTCAAGTCCTCCAAGAACTCTTTGAGTTTCAGAAACAGTGGATTAGAAACACATTTTGGACTGCATTTCACTGGGTGCTTAATGTGAATGGTTTTCATTTTCATAGGAATTTTTTTAAGGTTGCCACAATCATTAACACCACATTTTAAACACCTCTAGAACAGGTTTACAGGATTTAAGGGAAAGTTCGTGTCTATGTACACTTTGCCTAGCAAAATATTGTCTGCAAAACTTTGGCAGAAAAAAACATTGAATTTTAAGTTCTATAATACAGCAATTACAGTGTCATATAATCTAACAAATTATTAAACACTTGAAGAAACCATGGAATGTTTAATGGAGAATATAGATCCAAAAATGAGAACCAAAAACCCTCATTAAAAAAAAAATCTGTCCTTATTTTTGCTATATTATTAATTATTATTAATATTATTAATATTATTTATATTCTCCATTTTCTGGAAAAACTTGGAAAGAATCATGCTATATTTTGTTAGACCACTGTTTAACAGCTTTCAAAATTGAATATTTGATTTGAAAGTAGACATAGCTATGTTTAAATGAAGTTTAACCAATATATGCTTTGTGAACATGACCTAAAATTGTCTTTTCTGATGGTAATTCCATGTAATGGTTCTTCAATTGCATAATTCATTGACTTATTAAAGAACAAAACAAAGATGTGAGTAAAAATATTCACCTGAGGGATACATAAGAAGTCAGCCAAATCACCTGTACCAGTATTTTACTTTATCCAAACAAATTCCAGGTCTTCCCACTGTCATGGGAAGTTTATAAGGATGTTTGAAAGCAAACAAATTAATGACCAGCAGCAGCAGCTCCTCACACTCCAGGCCTCCTAGAAGAAAATTCAGTCTCCTGCAGTCATGGAGCACTTGGGACAAGGCACAAACTCCAGGGAAATCCTTCTCCAGTGCCCCAGACATCCCCAGCCTGGCCTTGGCTTTCATGGCAAGCTCCATCCAGTTCTGCTTGCTGGCTTGGTAAATGTCTGCTTCCAGGAAGGGAATTTTATTTTAAAAAAATCTTATTCTAGTACACCTTGCATCAATCTCACAGTTTTATATAAGAACATATTTAACAGATAGATACTTCAGATTTGTTGAAATTTCCTGAGAATTCCTTACTTGTGAGAGGAATATTATAAAATGCTAAGAGATACCATTGCAAAGATCAGAAATTCACATGAATAGGGAAGAAAATTGAGACAGAAATTTTTTATTCTTTTATCTAGAGAGACAGAGAAGGGAGGAAAAGTTTGGATGTGCAGCTATCTATCTTCCCAATGATTCATATACGAACTAAGGATAACAACGATTGCCATGCAAATGTTATATCTTAAAATTCAGATTTGGAAAATATGACAACATAATAATGAAAAATAGGTGATTACTTTGAGTCAACTATACAATTTGCCCACAATAAAAGGGTACAGCTGCACTTATGTCTGAAATAGTTTTCTATGTGATTTACAGAAATAAGTAAAATGTAACTTTATAAGATCTAGTTTTAGCTTTAATTTGATGAACATGCAATCAGTGCATGGGCATATTCCAGATTAATCTTTAAAACAGTGGGTTTGTTTCTCATTCTCCAATGGTTAGACCAGCAATAGTTACACAGAAGCAAGTACGGACAATTGGATTTATTTTAAAAATTAGTACTTAGATTTTAGTAATATTCATATTTTTCCCCTATTATATAAATGAAATTTAAATTATTTATTTATTAAGCTGAGCCACCGAATATTTATTCACATTCTAGCTAAGGGAATCAGTAAAAATGTTAAATATAAAACATATGCAATTTTAAGATGGTATTGTACTTCTGAAACATTTTGGTAAGAATATTAGGAATATCTTCCAATGAAGACCTAACAGCGGTGTTTTGAAGAGTGACAGTGTGATCAGTCAAGGAATCTGATTTTTGAATTCTTGTCCAAACAAGTCCAATCTACATATCATTATTGCCTTCTAAAAAGAGAATTCAATGGGAGCTATGTCTCTAAAAACTGAAGAACTAAGCAGTAAAAGGTGCTATTCTAAAACTTTTAAATTTTAATGACATACATTATTTTTTCAAGGGAACAGAGTCCACAATTTCATTATTTTCCTTCTTAAACTAGCAAGAAGAAAGCTGGTAGGGAGTGGGGCACATACATTAACATGATGTTGGTTTGAAAGGTTGTTCTGAACTCAGGTTCAGCTCTTGAGCCACTGAGCAACCCCTGGAGGTGCTGAGTGCACTCCTCATGCTTCAGGAAGCCAAAGGCAGAGGGAGGGGCTGCACACACTGCAAGACCTTTGAAGGCAAAATTGCCACCTAACCCAGTTAAAAATTATATTTATTACATTACTTTTGGTTTGAGAACCTCATTATTTAATTTTCCATAGTGCATAGTTCACAAGTGCTGACAAAATATCTGTATCTCCCCAGCTTCTCTAAGGAGAAAGAGCACAGTACCATCATGCAACATAATTTATGCAACCCCTAAGACAGGGGTAGGAGGTAAGGGCTGCCTAGGTCCAGCCATGGCAGGCTTTTTTATGAATATCAGCAGCTCATGAATATAAACAGTTACAGAAAAAATAAAATTTATAAAACCTAGACCTGGGAACAAAAATCTCAGAGATCAACAACTCCAAAAGAATCTAGTGTCGCATTCCTAAGAATGTCAGATTAAACTAACATGTGCCAGTCAATATTGGTACACTGTGACCCTTGACGCCTCCTAAGCAAAACTATTAAGTCCAACATTTTCTCCTGTAAGCACTTATCTGTAAGGATGGCTAACATGTCCTCTAAAGCAGATATTGAAACTGATTGGACAATAGGTAGATACCAGACAGGGGCCTGGGGGCCGACCTCTAGAAATAGGGGGAGAAAATCTTAATCTGCAACACAATGCAGCTCTCTTGAAACCCTATCATTTTCACTTCCCATGTGTCTGCTGCCTGACTGTGAATGGATTTGAAAAGGAATGGTTAGTGCTGAAAATTGGATCAGAGCTAACATTCTCTCATTTTTATCAGCAGCTGCCAAAGGTCATCTGACATAATAGCTGATGAATTCAAGCCCAGTGGATTTCATTTGCAATTTTCAATTTACTGAGGCCTCCAAACCCCACAGTGATAAAAGCTTCCCCTATCGTGGCCTGTCACAAACATCAAGAAACTGCACAAACCCACAAGAAAGAAATAGGAGAAAGCTGTGCATCATCACAGTTACAGATAAGAAGAACAGGAAGAAACAGTATCATGTAGAAAGGTGTGGAGCCGCATGTGTGGTTGAGTTTCTAAATGCCAATTGTAATGAAAAGACTATGAAGAGCAATCAAATAACTTCCACAGAATAACATCATGGTTCCCCTCCCCCCCCTTCAGTTTCAAAATTGCCTTCTAATCTCTTGCTTGACATCCTGAAGATAAAAGTGAAAGTGAAAAACCCCTGTTTATTTAGACATGGAAAGTATTGTACCGATGATATATTTACTGTAGTTTTGATTTACAAATTCCTGCTATTAAGAGACCTATTATCAGAGAAACTATGTCAGCACCAAAGAAGGAATGCTTTTGTTTTCTGGCAGATGGACTGTAGATCTTTACTTCTGATCCACAGGGAACACAAATGAGTCCATGGGTGCTGGAGGTTCCAGAGTCTACTCATCCACATCCAAGCATTCAGAGACTTTTCCATAAGTAACTATGTTCACTCTAGATCTTTGTCACTTCGACATTGTAAGAAATTTGCATGGGATCCTGTTCCAAGCGATCAAGGAAAATAACTAAGTAAAACCCAAAGCCCTTCATACTGGAAGAAACATCTTCTGCTAAAAGGCCAAGTAGCTCACATTCTCTGCCTGTCCATGACTACATGATGAAAGAATATGTACAGAATAGAAAACTACTGTTTCACCTGTAAATGCAAAAAAAAAAAAAAAAAAAAGAAAAAAAAGAAAATAATTTCCACACCCTAACCCCCAATTTCAAAGTACTAATTCCATCCCAAGAGCAGCATCTTGGGATTTGAAGCTGCCATCTACCATGCTTGTGACTTTACTTTCAACTCCTCTACACACAGGTCGCAGTGGTACAAACTCAAGTTTCTCCTTTTGGTGATCTCAACTAAGTCAAATAAACAGGAAACACCAACACTGCCAGCTGGATTCTACTTGGACTCAAAGCCAAGGATGCAAATAACTCAAAGATGTTTCCACTGTGAAAAGCCCTTGGTTAGTGCATAACATAAAATCAGAGGAATGCCAAGTACAGTCATTATACAGTGAATAATGGCCCATTATTCTGTGCCTGGAATAGTTTGGCTTGTCTTTCAAAAAGTTATAAAGACCCCAGAAAGAGATTTGCTTATCATGATCTCTGTTGATTAGATGTAGATAAATAAATATCACAGAATAAGATGAATTGGAAGGGACCCAGCAGGATCACTGAGGCCAACTCCCTGCCCTGCACAAGGTGTGGTAGTAAGCAGCTCATCTGAGCACTGGCAGGTGAGCTAATCTAACTGTTAATGTCAAAAGAATATTTACAAAAGTATTTTCCTTATGGAGCCTGATAATGATAGTTTCTGCATTATTTCAGGAAGGTGGTGACAAAGAAACCATGTGTAGATATAGACAGCACATCCAGGGAGAGGGAGAGAATTGCCAAAGTACTCCACCACAGAGCTGCTTCATTCAGGTGTGCACAGAGCAGTAACACATTGGAGCAGCACTAAAAAGTTTTATAGCACCAGTACTAGCATTTATTTTCAACACCTAAAAATATGATACCTTTCTGCAAATAAAAAGAAGCCCAAATATATTATACTGTAAATAGAATTATATCTTGGACAGAACAAAAGTGGAAAAGGTGAAATAAGGGTTGTAAAGAAAATGCCATGGCTGTCTAGAGGTGAGGGCATGCATTTTCATATTTTTGTTTACAATTCCTTCCTTCTTCCCTCCAGCTTCCAGACTCCAGTTTATGAGGCAAGCAGACAGTCCTGGCCCCCCCAGGAAAAAACAAAGCAAAATGCTTTGAACTGGACTTGGCTTTTCTTTACAATACTTACCACACCTGATGCCAACAGATAAATTAATACAGGAATTAATACTAGTACCAACAGCTTTGTTACATTTACAGTGCAAAAACCCTTGTTGTATAATTATTCCACTCAGCATTGACTCCAAATGGTCCATATTCCATTATAGTCTGCTAACTCTCCTAAAGGGCTGCAAGTCTTCCATGTGTCTGTTCAGTCATTAGTCATTTTTTCTACTACTGTAAAGGTCTCTGTGTAAGAATCAGGAAGTCCTGGGATCTAACACTATCCCTGGTATGGGATATATACAGCCTTGGCTAAATCACTTTAGCTGAGAGCTTCAATATGCTCTCTGCAAACTGTGAATAAAGTCATCAGTGCAAGGGTAGAATTAATGCTTGAACAACTGATGAAGTCATATAGGGGTTAAGTATCTCTGAGCATTAATTCATGAGTGATTTGTAATGATCACAAGCAGAGGTAGCTTCTGGTTTCTTCTCCTTGGAATCCCTCACGTCTCAAGTTCCAGAATGGCTTCATATCTCTTTTGAAAGCAGGACACAGCTGGCATGAGGATAATTCTTTGGGAAAAAGAGCCCTGTATTGGTGGAGTGAAGTCTCACCTGCTGAGTCTTGGTTAGAGAGAAAAGACAATGAGGGAGAAGACTGAAAATATGCAACCTTATTCATCATCACCAAGTTCTCAGCTGTTAACTGACAAGTTCATACATGAAAGACTAAGCAAAAAACATTTGACACTGGAAAATCAGATGCCTCTACCATGCAGAATTAGTGAAGATATGTTACAGGAAAGAAAGTTATTAGAAGCACTGTTATATAGAGGATAAAAATGTGAGAATTAAATGAAAAGTGGTAAGTTAAAATGTACTTTTCATCATCAGCCGTTGTGTTATGACCACGAGCTACAGCTGAGCCGATTAGAACATTTCCTGACATTAAAACAATGTAGATTCGTACATGGCTGAGGAGTTATTAGTCTGGCATAACTGAATGCATTACTCAACAATACAACCAGAGTCTATTTATAGTGATTCCATCTGTATTAGAAAGATCATGTTTAAAGTGATGTGCTTTAATTCACTCTTACATCAACATTTTCATTTTAACCAGCAAATTATTATTTCAAAGTATTTATCATCCTTCTATTTTTAAACAAATCTAAAAAAAATTTGGAGTTATAATTTGCTTAAATTCTGCTACTTTATAAATACATGGCAAACTTTATTTATGAATAATAATAACTGATACTACATAGTCTGCAGTTCATTTCTCATCATCTGAAGTTCATTCTGTTCATTTCTCATCATCTGAAGATGATCTGCAACATCTGCAAGAAACAATACTACCTTTAATAGATTTGGAGAAAAAATAACAGCTTTGATCATGGTTTAGAAATAATGAAGTACAAAAAAATAGGTCAAATCCAGTGATCATCTGAGCATCCTCACTTCTTAATGAAGCAAATGACAATTGCAAAACTCTGGCCCTGGGCACTTACAAACATGCTGTGGAAAGTCAGTCTGACTTCTGCCGAGTGAAATTGGAAAGAAAACAATTTTCTTGCACCTCTCTCTTGTGAGATTCAATTATCAGTGTCTGATCTTGTAAGGCATCAAGCACCCTCCTGTGAGGTCCTCCAATCCCACTGAAATCGTCACAGGGAGCTGAGGGTACTCACGGCCAGGCAGGACTGGACCTAAGAGAGCAGGAAGCCACACGTGGGCATGGGCTGGCCTGAGCCAACCATCACTAAACAGTGAGACCAGAGAGATCCAGGGAGCTGGGACTGGATGGAAAATGCTCCATGACTGGGGAATGTTTGTTACAGTAAAATTTAGGCTGTCTATGTCACTGCTTATTTTATTGTTATCATGGCAATACCGTTCTAATCTTACAGCTCAGGGCTCTCTCCTTCAGCCCCCGAGTCGAAAATGGCATTGGAAAAATGAGTTTAGCTGCCTCAGCTTAGCCCTTCTATCAGAGAACACATCAGAAAAATGTGCACAAATCATCTTACAATTCACAGATGCATTTCATGATCTGTTCCTCTTCCCCAGCAAACAGGAAGAACAACATCACAACACAGCCTCCACAACAGCCTTTAACTGGACTTTGATACTACTTGATATTTGATTACTTTGATATTTGATATAACCCACATTTCAGAAAAAACAAACTATGCTAAAATTAAATACATGTTCTGCACCGTATCTTCAGTCTTGAAGAAAAAGTGCTGCTGGAGGCATGACCCATATCAATACTCCAATTAATTTTAGGAATGAAATTTATGTGTGCTATTGTTCACAACACTGACATTAGAAATTAAAAACCTCCAACTGACAAACTTGAAAATGGTACTAATGTCTCACCTAATTAATAGTGCTTATCTAAAGTAAACTATACCAGTTTCTTTAAATCCAATTTAAAAATTACTTAAGAGGCAAGACTGAATGCAGGCAAATATGATTAAATGTAGAAGGTTGTCCAGTTTCCTCTGTAATAATTTGAATAATATTTACTTTAACAGTACATATCTACTAAGTATCAGGCAATACAGTTTAGATCAGTATTATGAAATACTCAGTTTTTGAGTATGCAGCATTGTTATTTAAATCTCAGGATGGCATGATAAAAATAGCATTCCAAATTATAAGCAGAATTAAAAATTATATATTATATTATATTTATATAATTATATTATATATTATTATAAAACTATATTATATAATATATTAATTTATCAAGGAAAACCCCTATTATTTTCATTTTTCTTCATTGCCACAGTTTTATCTTGTAATAATTGACTATATCAGGATATGTATTGTGTTAAACATCAAAAAGTAAATAAGCAATAGTTTCTCAAAAAGTCTTCCTCACTATTTCAATATACTTCTTTCAATGCTACCAAAAATGATAATTTCACATAATGTAGAGTCCCATCTCGAGTCACACCTTGAAGACAAAATATCAATTAGAGCTGCTTAATTTCCACATAGGTTATATCCATAAAAGTGTAGCAACTTCTGAAATATATGTGATTCATGATTTTAGTAAATAATATTTCATAAAACTTCACAGAAGCGGAGAATATAAAAACTGTACTCCTGAGGAAACAGAGCCTTGAAGGAGTATAAAGTGTTCAGTGTTACTCTGTACATCCTTAGCTGCAAAGTCTAAAAAGTAACAATCTAGTATATCATTAACCCATCCTTCTTCCAAAACACAATTATAGCTGCAAATTTTAATGAGTAAACCAATTTTTTTTCCCACCAATATAATTTCCTTCTATTGCTAAAAGTTTTGCTGGAATGAAAACAGCTAGATCAAGACTATAGCAAATGATTCACATCTCTAAAAGCTTAACAAAATTTAGCCCTTATGAGAAATCCATATATCTTAATGGGGGCAACATTAATTTTTCATTTAACAAAGATTTCTTCATCACTTATGGAAAAAAATTAGACTATCAGGATTTATAATCAGACAAAAATTTGGAGTTTTTTCCCACTAGAGACCCTTCAGGGATTTGTTTGCAAAAAGAGAGATGTTCTTGGTGAACTCTAGTGGAGACCTCTAAATTTCCTTTGGATTTTCTTTTCCCCCTTTTTAATTAAGGTTCAATTATTATGATTATTTCGAAAACTATAAGCCTTTAGTTTCTATTTTACCCCACCACAATGGTAAATGGTATTGTGATAAAAAAATGAAAACACTGCAAGTACCTTTCAAATTTTTGGTTCCAACTTTAACTATGAGATTTTGAAATCATTGAAACACTGAAAGAATATAAAGGATCTCACAGGGGTTATTAATACAAATTTTAAGTTCATTTAATTTCCTATTGTCTACTATTATGTGAATCATAATGTGGCAATCATTATTATGACAGAAAGAAAACTTTTTTAACAGTCAGCTGCCAAGAGTTCAAAATGTAGGGAAATGCCAATGTTAAGATTATCCAGTTAATCCAGTGAAACAATAAAGGACTATGATATTACTTCTGAGTGTACCAAGACGTTGTGAAATGCTGACTATCAGCACCTGAATGAAATACAAGAAAAGTTGTTTAGAAAATCTGAAAAAAGCCACTGTGTCCTGTAAGTGGCACATCTGTTTTGTTTATCTGTATTCATATTGCTGACATGAAGCACATGTCATTGTACCTATACATAATTGCAGAAATCCTGAAAAACTACTACTAACCTTATAATCATGATATTTAAACATTACAGCTGCTTTCTCATTCCCACAATGTAATGACTAACTGCCACTAACAACTGATCATTATCATGAGGCTGGGGCAGCTACAGCCATGAATCCAATTCAACAGTGCCCAAAGAGGGTGCAGTCCTAATCTTATTGAAATTGCTAGAAATAAATCAGGGAAATTAGTCTCAGGGGCAAGAATGGAGTTTAAAGTACTAAAGATGCAAAGGAGGACTTCCTAAACACCTAGTGTGTGTCAAAAGATGATGGCCCAGTGACAAAAAGGGAAAAGTTTCCTTCTCTTTGAAAAAATGAAGTTGGTCAGTGCAGTTCAGGATTCTTTTTACCCAAGCAATACTGAATTCTGCATTATGAATCATATCCTCAGGAGGTGGAGACAAAAAGTGGCCACATTTTGATGGCTGTAGATCTTAGGTTTTTCAAAAGAGCTAAACCACAAGAAAAAATGATTAACAAAATCTGAAGTGCAATTAACCAGCTCATGGCGAGTTGTCCCTTTGAATACCAGTCTGAGGAGTCTGCCATCAATCACATTTTAGGCTCCACTTGCCTTTGCCAGAATCTAAACTGTTTCCCAAAGTTTACCCACAGCTGTTGAACACAGATGTCAAATCAGTTTTAGGAGGACTCTGCCAAACGGTGGAAGCTCACAGGATGTCCTGTGTCAGAAATATCCTTGTACTCTTGCCTTGCTCCTCAACTTCTGCCTACATCTTGAGCACTGCAGGCCCCAGGCTGACCCAATGTATCCTTAGGTACATCTCTTCATTTATGGGGAGAAATTTTTTTCTGGCATATCTTCTCAAGATATCTTCTCCATCAGAGAAAGTGATCTTTACTGTAGGAAACTACTTTTGAATACTGATTTGTTCAACATGTTAAGACTCCATCTATTTCCTATTTGTGACCACTGACAAAGTACAATGCCTTGCACAGAACAGTGACAGGAGACCTGCCATCCTTCTTGAATTATGATCTGCATCCACCACCTCTGTCCCATGGAGCAGTGGCCTATTCCAACAAAGATCTTTGAAATAAAAACTTACTTATAAATCTGTTTCTCTAAGAGCGTGGAATCTAAGAGCCTCGATTCTGCATTTCATTAGTCAGCTTTACTTATTCATTCCATGGAAAATATAGCCTATTCTGGTTTAACTTTTTCTCTGTCATCTCCCTTTAAAGATATGCTACATATAATGTTTATCTTTGATCAGACTTATTCAGCAGATAGTAGCAGCTTTTGTTTTCAAAAAGTGACCAGAGAATTGGTTTCCTATCAAGTGTGTAGTTAAGACACCTCATACAGCTCTGTTTTTCTGTACTTCTCTCATTCTCTGCCAACTGGTACCTCAGTCTTATTGGTATCCAATAATAAGCCCGATTACAGCTAGCCCTAGGAGACATGACAAAAAGAGAGTCCTCATCTTGCATTAATTGCTCGTATTGAAACTATGCCACATCTCTCGAAGCTAGATGTTGCTTAGTATCCCTTTGATATGATAATGACATGCTTCTTAGCAGATGAATATGCAAATTAAAAGCAGTAATTTGGTGGCATGCACCTGCTGACACTGCACTACTATGCTTATGTGCTCCTCTGTAACACTGCAGCTACACAAAAGCATCACAGAGGTAAAATTAAATTCTAATGTCGTATATATTAAACAGATGCTTCCACTTTTCTTTGTATATCTACTTTTTTACAGAATTTGCTATTGGAATCTCAGTTCTCCCTACATGCAATTAGTGGACATTTATGTGTCATACACAGAAATGTACTTGGAGCTATTTAAGGGCTCTGTTTTTAAAGAAATGGTTTACATGAACTGCACTCTCAAAGAGATTTTTTTTTTCTCTTCATAGCAGAGAGGCAGAGGATTTTAATCTTGATGCACAAAAGACCTTCATTCATAAAAGAAATGCATACTTGAGCATGGCAGCTTGCAACAGAAAATTTCTGTGGTAAAGATACTGCAGAGTATACACTTATCCAAACTTTCTGATACTGATTATGAACATTTTCCAATAGGTTCTGTGAATTGACTGTGTGTGTTAATCACACGGAGCCAGATCTGCCCTCAGGTGTGTCCTTGAAGGTCTTATAAATGGGTAAGGTGTTGAGTGGGAAAGTGGAATTTGGTTCCACGTTGCCAAGATGCTCACAAGCCCTGTGAAGCTGATGGTGCCAGCCGGCTTGGCCCAGGAGGGCACAGGCACCAGTGCTGGACTGCCCCAGCTCCTGCTAAAAATGCTTATTATTCCCTGGAGATGGACTAAGTGACCCATTGGAGCAGCCTGTAAGAGAACAAATCCTCATTTCCAAATGTGATAAACTAAGAATGCTCTGATATTATCAGGCTCAGTGGAGTCTATTTACAAACAGACAACAGAAGGATGTGAACTGATATTTCATAGGATTGTAAGAGATCAGAGGAGATTAAGAAAAATTCTTCTATATGTGAATTTATATAACTCAGGGAATACATACTGTGCATTTTCCAAAAAAGACATCAAACTCATAACTACATTGCATAAACTAGGAAACTTTGTTTTCAGAGGGTTCTTAGCTCTTAATTGGGTGCCTCCACAGGTGAAGGTCTACATTTCTCTACCATTCTCTGTGTCAGAGGCAGGCTGTGAGTCTGTGCCTGTTTTCAGGCAGGGGAGCAGCCCATATCTCATGGCTGTCCTTTACTCCATGCCATTTGGAGTGGCCATTTGGATGTGGAAAAGAACACTTCCCTGCCTCTTTGAAAGAGAACAGTTTGATCACAGGAGAGAGGTGTTTTTCTCTTGGTTGCATTTTATTAAAAAAAAAAAAAATAATAAAAGGATGAGTTAATGACACATTAACATGAGTTAATGGTTAAAGCACGTGAATTACTAAAACTCACTACAATTTTATTCCCTTCACTCAAGTCCAGACTATACTGTAACCTATTTCTCTACTCACCTTACAATTTGAGTTTTCAATATATGTTATACTAATAAATAAATAACGTTACATGATATCTCCTGTCAGTGCAGACAACTTCTGTTTCAAGCATATAATACACGTATTAGTTTCTTTTGAATAAGACTATGAAAAAGATTCAAATATGAGGAATTTAAATTCAAGGTAGAATTTGAGTGCTTGAAAATCTTTCATTAAAAGACAGAGTTGCCAAGTTAGTGGTTTTTACACACATAAGAATGATGGAAACAATGCTGGCCCTACTAGAGCTCTTATGTCAGTCCTGGGTAATGGGTTCCTCTCTCTACGCCCCATGAGGAGAGAAGATATTGCAGATGGATATCTTTGATGAACAATAGAATAAGACAAACTCACCTCAAGTAATGCAATTTGTGGAGAAATACAAGTGAGATATAGAGAAATTTATGCTAAAATAGATTTAAAATACAGATGAGTTAAAAATATTTAAAAGGCACAGATGTGTTACTTTTCTTTATATTTCTAGGAGTTTACCTACACCATGTGAAGGGGATTTCTGCTGATGACCACTGTGTAGGAGTCCTGCACTAACCTATCAAACAGCCATTGCTGACCATTATGTTTCTTTGCTATTCACTCAATTTCCTCTGGTTTCATTTCCAAAGTTGTCTCTCACAATGAATATTCATTAATGAATCATCTTTCTTGCTATATTTAAACTAGCACCTTTTTCAGCAAAATTCTATTCTTCTTGAGATTTATTTAGATCTACAGCATATTTATCTACTGCATTTTACTGGTTCATTCTACCTTGTCATGGTAGTCTTAATTTTCTTTCAAAATATTATTGAATTTTTACCTCATCTTCAAATAACACTGAAATATTTCTTCAGGGTCTTAAAGCAAATTCCATCTTGTTCAAACAGTCTTTACTCCCTGTTTCCTTATGATAATGCTGACTAATAATCTCTGTCAAGTAATTTTCAAATGATAATAAATATTCTGGATTATTAAATTCTGAAGACCAAATTCTGTGATGAAAAATTCCATGTATAAAAACCTGTGTCACCCATCAAGTCTGTAACTACAACTTTTTTTCCTGTTAAAGTAGCATATATTTACCAAAGCTGAATGGGTTTTGTCTCAAAGAAGGGAAGAAACCAACCCAAGGCACACAAAAAAAATCCCAAAACCAAGCAAAACACGCCAATAAAAAAACCCAAAAAACACAAAAGAATAGGGCATTTAGACAAAGCAAATCAAAATTAAAAACAAAAAATAGGAAAAGTCTCTGAATGTTCAGCAGTTTTCACCTTCCACCATCTTTCCCAGTGACGGTTCTTTACTTTTTTCTAAAATTTACTTATCCTACTCCTTCTCTTCTAGGAGAAATGTGCAAAAAGTGGTTCACATATATACACACACACTCAGATATTTATACACATTCCCACAGCAGTTGTGTTGTAGCTATCCCTTACTGTATTTTCAGTATGTGTTTGGATCTATTTTGCCCAGAAGATGTTATTGCATCACTTCTTGCTTCTCAAATATCCACTTGTACTCTTAAAGCACTTCAATTTGTATCCTTTAACAGATTTATAATTCCATTTATAGAGCACATGCCATTTCCTCAGCAGCAGGGGGCATTAGAATTAACAGAAACAATAACTAAACCAAATACATCATTATGCCAAGGAAAGGCTTCAATAAAAACACTGAATTTATATTTAACATTTCAGCATAATTAGAACACAGACATGAGGGCAGAATCCTCATCCCCAAAGCTTCAGAAATCATTAATGACAACATTCCTTGTGGATATACCACTTGAAGCAGAATCTCCATTACACTGAGCTTTTAAAGATCCTCTGGGAGGTTTAAATTTGGATCCAGCAGCACCCAAGATGAAGTGACAGAATCAAGAGTTTTCATACTGATAATTTGTCAGCAAAATAAATCTCATAGAATGTCTTAGGCAATCTGTTTCCATGACAAGGAAGAAAAACACAACCAAACCAGATCTGGGAAATGGTCACAGAGTGAACCAAGTCTGCTGCTACACAAAATCAATGCCAGACTCAAGCAGCTACTGCTGGAAGCCTTCAGAGCACTGCTGTAAATTCTGTAAAATTCCCTGAGACCTCAGTTATACCCTACTGCCGGGGGCTCGGGTTCCAAGACAAAACACAAAACACTCTAGCAGGGAACCCAAGAGTGCAAAAGGCCTCTTGCCACTCTGGGACATAAGGCTGGCAAGGATCATACCGGACACAAAAATTCAGAATACAGAAATTTCAGAATGTTTTCTTTCCCACAGTCACCCAGCAGCCTAAGGTGAAGCAACAAAACCTTTGATTATAAATCAGAACACTTTCTGCATTGTTTTGAGGCTGTCCCTCCAAATATTTATAATTGCCCTGTGCTCATGGGTGGGGGCAAAGTACACAATTTCACGTGCTTGGAGACAGTTAAGCAGGATAACCATGGACTCCTGTCAACTAGTAATGGAATTTCACATTAAGCAAGAGCAACTTCAAAATATTCACATGACTGCAATAGAAACAGCTTATGTTACTCAAGAAATCAATCTTAAGAGACTAAGAGCCTTGCAATGTAATAACACTACTTGGTTTCAGCCCCTTCTCTGTAGATCTTTTTTGCAGTAAAATGAAAACAGTAAGAATGTCAGATTGCCATTATCTGTCAGGAATTTGAGCAGGAAAACAAAACAGGTTTAGTACAATGATGAACAGTTGTGACAAATCATCAGCATTTTCTCTAGATCCTCATCTCAAAGCAGTTTCATATTTCATCTTTAGACTCTGCATTCCCTCTTAGAGAAAGCAAAAAAATCATCCAGTATTTTACACTATGTTACATTTACACAATTTAAATCACAGCTCTCCATAAGAAGTGGAAAAGTTTCAATTTTTTGCACACCTAAATCTGACACTAAAGTCTTTGGTTCAAAGTAATTTCTACTAGCAATTATCAGTGATTTATTTTACAGTAGTGCTTTAGGCTTCAGCCACGTCATGCTACCTTTGACCCGCAAGCTGAACAAGAAGACAGGAAAACTGTAAAGTCCAGCTGTCCAAAACCTGAGCATCAGAGGGGCAGCTTACAATTTAATGGAAGAGAAGGGCTACAGCTTGAATTTTCCCAGCAGAAAAATAGACTTAAATAAATATTCCTTTCCCCCCCCATATTTTTTTACTCTCCATTGACAAAAAATACCACTTCAAGAGATGCATTTGCCTCTGCTATTTTTTTTTTCCCCATAAATAGCAATCTAGTGGGATTTTGGGATTCTGGCTCCATTGAATCCTTCAGTGTTTTAGCCATGAGCCCACACTGCAGGGCAATCAGTTACAAAAATGTTCTCTCAGAGAAGTCCATGGTCCTGCACTGAATGCCAGTATCAGGCATCCTTTATTTCTCCCACTCCCTGGGCAGAAAACTCCTAGTCTAAACAGCAAAGTTACCTTTCCAGTCAGCCTGGGAGTTTAAGGGCTAGCTTCAGCAGAACGTTCTATAGGGAATAGTTGGGATCTCTGGACCTTCTGCCTAAGAACTTTGGGTGAAATACGACAAAAATATGTTTTAATGTACTTATAGAGCAGAAGAAAAAACCTATACTCTCCATTGCTTGACAAGGACAAGTACTGGCCTTACCAAGTGAATAATGCTGCTCAATTAATTTCTGAACTTCCCCTCCCAGAAACAATAGGTAAGATAGCTTTTCTTATGCCTATGCTTTAGAAACCCCAATATTGTTCAAAATGTTTTCACAAGTAATTAGGTCACTTTTAAGTTTATCTATATCTAACCAAGTTCTGAATGCAAAACATTCTAAAGTGTCACATTAAACCCTTCATCTAGCAAAACACACAAAAATCTGCTACAGTTAAAATTTAAATATTGCAACATATGCAGGTTGTAGACCTCATTTCCCTCTTTCTATGTATATTCAAGTAATAAAAATGTCTATACCTATTAACACAAAAGAAACTTCTTTTACATAAACCATGCTTAAGTGAGAGAAGAATTCAGGCCCCATGTTTTTATTCTTGCAGCAGTTATACTGAATAGCATTTCCCCACGTCACACAGACAGGACACGTATTTTCCATGTAAACATATGTAAAGCCATTGTGGGTGCAGACCCCCTGATTTAGAAATATTAGTATCTTAATAAGTAACCATACTGATGAAGAGAAAGTTTATAATGGTAAAACATACTGCATGAACACCATTAAACATCAATTAATGTAAACAGCTTAGTCTCAGAGCTGTCACAGAATCACTGAATGCACAATGACACAGTGTTACTAATTCACTGTCAGTACAAAGCTGTGTACAAATAATCCTCCAGGCTATTTCTAACTGAAAAAAATGAGAGCAAAAAGTGTGTGACCACTCAGTTGACAGTAGAGCGTTTGTCCAACATTATGTCAGATTCTCATTCATCTTTCCTTTTTCTTTTTTTTGGCACTCTCTGCTCAAACTAATTGATGGTGGTTCCACTGAAATATCATAGCCTTGTGATTTCTTCTCAGATTCGCTGACCTTTTTTAGTTCTGGGTTTAACATTTTAAAGAGGAAAAATTAGACAAACATCCTTCACAGTTTAGCCCACCCACACATCCCTGGGCCAACAATTCTTCAAGTGTGTGGGTTCACCACACAGGAGCTCCACCTGACTGATTTTTACCTGGTGCGTGACCTTCAATTGAAAATTCCAACAGCATGCAACTTGTCTTTGGCAAATGAATTGTAAGTACGCCAGCTGCCAGATGTCTTCATTTTAAAACACCTTCAAAACTGCTTTCTGGCATTGATCCATAGGCAAAACAAGCTAAGCTGTCGCTGTAATTTCTATTCTGCGTGCAGAAAGGGGAGGAAACGTAAGATGTGTTGCTTTACATCTCTAAGAACGGTACACGGCAGTGGGAAAAAAACCAACAACAACTCATTACTGATGCGACACATTTTCGGGAAGAGTTTTTCCAGTACACAGAGCATATCCAAAATTTACATAAATATTCACCCTAATGAAATACTCGTTTGAAGTAACATAGTTCTGAACAAAAGGATTGCCTCTGTACCATGGAAATTAACGCCTGTGTCTCCAAATGTGAAGTAGCCAACATATTTTGCCTAAGGTTTACAAAAACTGTTTGGCAAAGGCACTGGGAAGGTAGAGGTCTTAATTAAATCTGTGCACGAGACCTGGGATCACATGTTTTCAATTACTTTTATTCTTTTCTGTTTTCTGGCTGTTTCCTTTCAGAATCTGAAATTCATCCCAGGGACATGAGAAGTTTCTGTGTTATCGGCACATCTTTCGAACAAACCTGCACATACTTGTTTTTACTTGGCACCATACCAAACACATTCTCCTGTCAGAAAAAATGACAATTTCCATTCACTTTCCTTCAAATACCTAGATTCACCATATTCCATGTGTTGGCTCACCCACACTACTCCTGAGCCTAAAATGAGTCAGAATCACTCCTTTTAGCAACAAATAAAAGACCTCTTCCTACGTATAACACCTCCACTTTCTGCCATCAGACTATTAACTACTAGCTCACTTATCAGCTGTCCAATCACACAGCTATAATTCTATATGTTGCTACAAGCAGAAAAGCCAAGCCAAAAAGTGAAGACACTGTAGAAGCCTCACACTTGGAAAGTGATGCTTTATATGGTAATTAACAGCCCTGACTGCCACATCTCCCAGTGCATTTTTTTAAGGAGCCTACTACATGAGAGTGCTGGGTCCTGGCTGGCATTGTGTAGGAAACTGCTTTGATACATACAACAAGGATCTGCCATCCACAGCTGACAAAAGAGGAGTGCACAGAAACACAATCAGAGGAAGAGGCTCAGAAATCCCGTCCTGTGAAGTTGGAGAGAAGCTATTTACAGTAACTAGTCTGAGCTCCGTAGTTCATATACATACCCTGTCATGTGCCTGAGCTCTGGGCAGAGGTCACTGCCTGGTAATATTACCAGAGCAAACACTGTCAGTACATGGATCTTCTACAATGGCACAGAAAATGTAGAACAGATCTGTCATGCCTGAGTTTTCCTCCAGTTATAAAATTGCAGATATGACAAGCTAAAAGAAAACCAAACCAAACCAAAACCCCCAAACCAAAATCAAAAGGACAGGGTATGGAATTCTGTGTGCTCTGCACCTTGAAACGCTTCAGGTATTGCAGAATAAAAAACTTCTTTTCACAGTTTACTGATCTATTGAATGCACATATTATGTATGAAGATCCCAAAGCAACAGCTAATCCAATTGATTATTTTTTTAATTGAACATATTATTAAAACCAGAGCTTAGAGATAGTGTCTAATACCTCAGAATAAAAAACAGCATTTCAGAATGACTGCCTGAAATGCATGGCACCACTGGGAACCAAAACTGCCTGAGGCACAAAGAATCCAAAATAAGATGTGACAAGTATTTCTCTGGTTTTTCAAGGAATCATAAAGTGCAGACAGACCAAGAAGTGGCAAAACAGGCATTTTCCATCTGTTGGCTGACATAAAAAATACACATAGAAAGAAAGAAAAATAATTTTAAAACCCCCCCTCAGACTTTTATTTTCAGTTTGAGTTGCAGAAGTTTTCCAGTCACTGTAATCTAAAAGTCCATTATGTGATGGTTTCTTACTTACAGTGCCCTTAACAACTGTCTAGCTCTTCTGAAGGATGAGGCCACAGGTACTCTGGAATAGAAACTGGTATCTGATATTCTGTGTCAGATCTCCTAAGATTTGCTGCACCGAGGATTTATGGGATCACCCATTGGTTCCAAAATGTTATCATGCATTTATATTTCTTTTTCTGAACACATGAGCATTGAGCGTCCCTGTCGAGAAATGAGGCATCTCTCATGATACTTGACAGGTACAGAAAGAAAATAAAAGGCAAAAGGCCATTTATAGATATATTTTTACACAGTTTATTTTTTTTTCCCAAATACACTGTTCTGCAATGAATATCTATAGGTACTAGTAGCAATCCTGAAATCCTGCAACATCAGGTCGAACTTCTACTGCATCTGCCTTCTACACGGCAGAAAAAGATACTTTGAAGTCCAGGTGGTATTTTCGGTGATGATTTTTGCCATTGTGAATAGCTTCCAATTGAACAAACTGTATTTCATTAAATCCAAGCTTTGTGGCCATGCTCTGTTCTCTCCAGAATTTGGAAAATGCCCCTTTTTCTTGACTGAGATGAAAACTCAACCCTCTCACTCCAACACTCAGAAGTACAGGCCCCTCCAGAGGGCCATTTTCCATTCCCTGGGAAAATGTGAATGGTTGCAGGTGAAGCGAGAACTCCGTGGCCACAGGTGCTGATGTGTCAGGGACAGCAACACCAGCTGCTTCCAAGAGTGCCGAGCAAACTGGGCTGGGACTGTGAAAGCGAATTCCCCATGACTTTAGGTGATAACTTTAGGTGATGACTTGTCTGTGAGGGTGATGAGCTTCCCACAGAATTGGTGACTGGTCATCCCAAACTGTGAGCTTTTTGAACAATACAAGCTTTACAGGCCTTTTTCTTTTACCTTTTATACGCTGCCAGGTTTGTTTATCTTCTATAGTTACTGCTAGAAAGACCAGGATCAGACAGATGCCAGCACTTTTGGAGCTACTCATCATCTCATTTGAGGTGGCGGCCAACTTCATTTGGCTAATTACAAGTCCTACAAGTGCGTCCATAACTGTTTTCTCTCTGTCATCAAAGTGACTTTCCCTGGAAGCACAATAGAGAAGGTCCTCTATGGCTCATGCTGCCTCCTTGATTTATACAGGGAGACAGCCCACAGAAGATCCTGGACTCCTCTAGATATTATGGGTTAATCTGAAGTCATTGTCTTGTTCAAGGAGAGGATGGCTGCCAGAAACCTTAAATACTGGTCTGGTCTTCACATATTCTTCACCCTCTACTGCTAACCCCAGGTCTCCTGACAGAAGCAGTAACACGTGTGAGTAGGTCCCTACTGACAGCTGTTCACCACGTGAAGCAGCTTGCAATGGTGACTGATAAATCTCTAGGTAAACTATTTCAGTGACTTTTCATCCTAACTGCTAGAAAGGTCCTCTTGCTTTCTAACCTTCTTCTGCTAAGAAACTTTCTTGCTGTAGTTTATGATTTCTTTTTTTTTTTCAGTGACAAGCAGCACAGAACAACTGTTTCACTTGCTGAATATAATCCTTTATACTGATTTTCTCACAAAAGCATGATATCATTGAGTCTGCAAGCCATCACCCCCACAACCTCATTTGCTGAAAAACTTCTAACTTTAATAAAAATAAAAATTTAAAACACAGTTACATCAATATCCATTTAACATCCTGGATCCAGCCATGGTGTCCAAAGAAATGTTGAACACTAAGATGTGACATAAGAGGAAAATGGCTCATTGGATGTGTTGACCCCACTTATTTTCTGAGACTAATAGGGAGATGGGGACAAATGAGAATAGCTTTTTCCAAGAACATGATTTTTGTGCAAAAGAAGGATATCAAATGCAAAAGACAATACAGAATTACTGTTATAGACACTAAGAGCTGTCAGGTTCTTGCAGGATAAGAACAGACGTGCCACAAACCAGCACAATGCCACCAGCTCTGAACAGCTGAAAACACAACGTCATTCTTTCTCTCTTGGCTTAAAACAGCTTTCAGTGATCACAATCATATCAAGTAATATCACAGTAAATAATGAATGACAACTCAATTTCAGAAAATACAATAATTGATTTTAGAGCCACATATAACAGACTAGAGGGGAAATTCACACATTTCTGCCAACCTGTTACTTACATTCAAGACATAGAATTTCTTTGAATAGAAGATATTTCAGTTTTAAAGTTCAGTATGGGACATGGTCCAGCCTGTTTCTAGTTAAGACACTCTGATGGCTAATTACTCCTTATCTTAAAAACTGGTATCTCATTTCCAGACTGAATTTGCACATCAGCATCCATCCACTGGATCCTGTTATGCCTTTTGTCTGCTGGATTAAAGGACTGCCTATTACCAGAAATCTCTTCTTCAGAAAGCAACAATTAAATCCAGATGTGCTGAAGCACTGAGCTTTACTCAGGACCTGAACACGCCACTGCATTTATGTAGCCACACCTACTGCCAAAGCCATCAATATTTTATCTGTGTATGTGTAGAGTGACAAGAGGAGGAAAGCTGCACTTGGAAGTCAGTTTTATTGTGCATGCTCCCAAAGAAGTGCAAAACAAGAGTACCACATGAACAGTTAGAAATTCTGAATTATGTTTTCCCATTCCTTCTCTAACCCTGTATCTGGATGGCCACATTATGTCTAAATCAGATTCAAAATTCTCAGCAGAAGAGTTGAAGTGATAAATGTGACTTGCAGAGAGAAAACCACACTTGCTGACAGTTTCTCACAGTATGTAGCAACTGTAGGGCTTTTGTTTGTGTAAAGTATTACACTGTGGAAATAAAAATTATAAATTGTAAACCCCATTGCATTATCTCCTCTATATGAATGGCAAGCCTTCCCTATGGAAAAATTTAACAATGTATTCATATTTCATACCTTTCTGAATGGAATGGAGAGGATGCTAAGAAACTACACAAAAGAAAAATATATTGAGATTTTTCAGGCATAAAATGTTGTCCTGCTTGAAGAAAACAGCATTTCATCTTAGTAATTATTGTATTTTCAGATGCACATGTTTTCTCACCTGTGTTTCTAGGCATTGGACCCTGGAAGTGCCTCAAAGATCCAATACAAATACAAATCTTTTTCACTCAGCTTGTCAAAGAGTGGGATTTTCTATACCATTTTGCCCAGTCAAAATGACATTACAGCACGTATCATAACAAAGAGGCACTAAATCTTAGGAAGAAATAATAAAATTAGTGATCTTATTCACAGTGGATGTAAATCAGCATAGTTTCACAGAAGGTAATGGAGGTAGTCTTGTTACCCCTTGTTTACCCAGCTTAAATGGACTGCAGTTCAAACGAAGAAATGCTTTTGTAGGGTGCAGACAGTTGCTTCAGAAATTACATTTTGGCTTATATTCAAATTATATTTGACAATATTAATAGATGTTACAAAGCCTAATTTGTATAACAAAACCCACAAGCCTCCTCTGTCAGCAGCAGCATCAGTTCCCACAGGAGCTCTCCAGCAGAAAGTTCTGTGCACCAGGCACAGCCAAGATCCAGTGCAAGTAAATCCAGCTCTAACAAGAACCAGGCACAACTTGGTCAATGGTCAACAATCCCCCAAATATTCTTAATTTACTTACAGCACTTTTTGTTTCACTGCCTGTCTGTGGCAGTTTGAGAGTGGTCAAGGACTATATGTTGCTATATCAGGGAAATATTAATCTCATTATTCTTGACTTATATATTTTTTTCTTATAAGAAGTAAAACAATAGTTTTTGTAACTTTTACAGAAATACATTCCCAAACTCTCCAGTTATGTGGGTTTTTCTCCCAAACATTCTCTGAAACAAAAAGCTCTCAAATTTTTCTTCTCTTGGCCAAATTTTGTCACATTCATTTCACATGCCACTTAAAATCTCATTCTTCAGTCCTTTCCCCTTTAACTGCCACTTCCACTCTAATGGGCTCTTACATCCCTATATTTTTCCTGCAGCAAGTCTGCAATCAACACCTAATTTTTCTGTGTATTTATCTGCCAGGTAAGTAACATAAGTAATCCATTTTCCAACAGATGAATCACATTTCTCAGATACAAATCCAGGTTGCACTTGAAGAAAATAGATCACTTAGCACACTAACATCTCCAAGATAACATATCCGTATTTCCTTAAGCCTGTAAATAAAATGATAGCCCAAAAAGAAGAGCTTGGGTCTATTATTTGGGTCTTTGTCTATTACTGCTCTCTCAGAGCTTGCTGGTGAAGATGGTCACCCAAAGCAAAACTTCTGTCATGATCTATTAATAGAGAATAAGGATTAATGAAGGATTATGTCATAATGAGTCTGCCTGCAGAGTTGCTTCAGTTCTTGTCCTTTACTGCCAAAATACAGTTCTCATTTCCAACAAACAAAGTCTATCTGAGAGAAAGCACAGAGCCCCTTTAGAACTGGAAAGTCCTGTGCATAATAATGAATGACTAACTCTTCTTTTGCCAAAGAGCTTCAGCACTTTCCATGTCATAGGTCAAAGCAGTGATTCAGAGGGGCCTGATCCTTATCTAAGCTTCTGCTACAAAATTAGAATGTGCTGTATCCTTATTAAAGAAATGTTTGTTCCACCATCAATGAAATGAAAAGAAAGCACTTCAATGCAGTTTTGCAAACCAGAGCAATAACCCACTGGAGTTAACTGTTTTATTACAAATATTTAATTAGTCTGTATGTTAAAGATTCAGCATTTGTAAAGACAAAATTAGTAGTCATAACCTGTTTGGATTTGCATGTATTTAAGAGAGTGTTTTATCAGATGGATTGACACTAGTAGCCTTCGTGTTGAAAATATTAAAAAAAAAAGGCAATTCACACTTTCACAATATCTACTTTGGCTCCAGGAACATGAGCAATAAAAACAAAATCAGATTTTCTCTAAATAAATTATTTGAGTATTTCTTCATATTTGCACAAAAAGCTGCTTATCTATTCTTCATAGATACTGCAAAACCAGAATTTATGTACATAAAAAAGTTGATTATACTATGCATAACTGTTACAATAATATACACAGCTATTGCAGTATTATCTATCTGATAAACAAGTAATTTTTCTCTATTAGTTTTAGCTGCTAAACTTAATGGTTGAATTTAACTAGGCTGAATAAAATTTCTGAATGCAAGCTACTTTTTGAAACATTTAAATCAATACTGAAGGCCATCTTTTAATATAAAATAATGATTTAAATAATCAATTGGAAGTCAGGTCATGCTAAGAAAAAATGAGTGACAAAATGAGACCATTACATCCCAGCCTCTGCAAAGAGAAAACCCAAATTAAAATTTAATTTGCGCTTGTTAGACAGAGTTAAACAACAGCAAAAAGTGAATGAAGCTATACCTGATCTAAGTTAAATTTCAAATAGAATGTAACCAGAGGGTATATTAGGATTGAAAAGCAGAATACTAATCCCTAAAATTAGAAAATTGATCAACTGGGATATGCATCAGAGATATTCATCAAAGCCTTGCAACAGCCTATCTCCATTTACTGTTTAGATACAGCTAATCTACATCATTAAATTGACCATTCAGCTACTGAAAATCTGCCATGTAGGTCCCGACTTTTCATAGAGGCTTTTAAATATGTATTCGGTAACTACAAAGTACTGAATATATTTTCAGTCTTTTTATACTAAGATTTACAACTAATGACCTTAAGCAATGTCATGCATGTAAAACAAAATTATGAGACCACCCTGGTTTGAGCAGCATTAAGGTATAGAATCATACTTCATTCTCATTCAAATTTAGTGGGATAGAACAAAAAAAATCCATAGTAATATAGCTAAACCTATTTCATAGTTTTACTTTGTAAAACATGCCTCTTCACTTGTATTTTGCTATTACAGGCTCAATATAAGTAGACAATTATCTAAGCTTAACGCCAAGAACGATAATGCATTGAGCACATGCAAAATCCTTGCGCAACATCAACTGCGGCCCGCAGGGATAAAACATTTATCAGTTGCTCCTTAGAGCACTGGTGGCTCGAAAATTTGGCTGCCCATGCCGACATTTAGGGAAATCATAGTTTGAGCTTCGCTTGGAGTGCGGCACAGTGAGGTTGATGGCGGGGTGACTCTGCTGGCAGCCTGCCCGGCCGTACCCACACGCACCGCGGGCTACTTTCTGTCCCAGCACTGGCCATGAAAGGAGCCCTTTTACCGAGCTGCAGTCGCTGGCACCGTGCCCCTTTCACGGGCCGAGCTAACCGTCATCTTGGATGTAACAAATTAGTACATTCTCAGAATAATAATAAGTATGGACATGAAAACACCATTGTTTTTACTTGGAAATGAAGTAACTACATTTTAGCTGGGTGACTTTTTCAGTTCGGCACCACAGGCAAAAATAAATCTTATAAAAAGAATGGACAATTACAGGAAAGACGAGACACGGGCTTTTGCTGTGGGTTCAGAAGTAAAAGAGCTGCTACTCATAGTGCCTAAAGCTAAAAGTACTGTAAAATAAAATTTTGAACTACAACTTGTTCCTTTGAAAAGGAATTGTTGCAGCGTTCTTCTACTTGATCTACAACTGATAGAGATGTTTTTTTGCCTGTAAAATACAGAACTACTGCTTAAGTAAGCTCTGTTAACATTACAAGGAAATATTTTACAGAACACGCTGAAAAGATTAAATATAGAGCTAGTATACTCAAGCTAAGCATGGAAGGATGATTGTGTCATTTCCAATAGTAAAACACAAACTTAGGTAATGTGGAATTTATCTTTACCTGCAAATAAATATTTGTAAAGCATTGCACACCTGCAGTTTTATCTGGGCACTGTGACTATAATAAAAATGCATTTTCTCCAAGCTCTGCACATTTCATTGCACATCAGATCTTATAAGAACATTATCACAGAACACATTTTGTAATGTAATTTTAAACTCCTGATGAAAGTAAATTCACATCATTGTTCTCTGCACAGACATCCTAGGCCAAGTTTTCTGAAAAGTACAGATAATTAAAACTTTCCTGTATCATAGCCCAATAGAGTCACAGCTTTCTTGCCAAACTATGATATGAAATATTAATAAGGATTTGAATAACAAGTGCATCCCTTACTGTGTAACTCCTTAGCAGCAGATAAGACTAAATTAGTGTGAAGTGCTGACAAGTATGAAAGATTAAAACAAATATTTCTTGTAAATATGCTAAATATATTTCCATTTTTTGTCATGTTCAGCCTGCAAAGCAAAAAATCCAATATATATCACATATTTCAAAAATATTGAGTTTGAGACAGTTTAAATAATTCAAGGTATTTTATGTAAAAAATGTAACAATTTTACTAAACTTTCTGGTTCAAATGAGTCCAAGAATATCTCATTATAAATGGAGACAGTCCTGAAAAAGCAATCAAGCATGACTAAAAAGATCACTCTTTTACACAAAAAAATAGCCTTCTTATTTTACCCTTTGTTGGAAAGACATTTGGCCAGCCACAGGGGAAATACATAATCTACTTTTATATTCAAATAATATATTTCAAAATTCTATGCATACAAGGACCTTAAAACAATTCTGGGTGGAATATATAAGACATGGGTTTATGTGATCCTAATAACTGAATTGCTGACATGGGCTGACAATTACTTGGGGGGCTTTATTTGTTTGTTTCTGGTACTCCAAAGCATGTGTACGAGTAATTTGTCTGTTGGTTATTTCTAATGTGACTCTGAAGGAAAATACCAATGGAGAGACATTAAAATAAAATAGTAGTGAGATCCTGGCTAGAAAAATAGATGTATTACTCATAAGGAGTGTGCATACTTTCATGGAGATGATTATTATTACAGCTACCTTAATGCTGGAGCTATTCTGATCAAAGCAGCATTCCACCACAAATTTCACATATGAAAAGTACATCTTTTTATCTAATATATGATCCTTATTCTTTTATACATATTTTATTTGTTATGCTCATATGAGATATTCAAATAAAGAGTATTGATGGTGATTTCTTTTCAGAATCCGGACAACTAATGTAACATCTTAATTTTTAAGGACACAAATGTGTCAGTGCTTCTGGAGGAAAATTGCTTTTCAAGGCAATACTGCCAGGGAAGAGTCAGGGAGGAGAGATGCAATTGATGTTTTTCACTTTAAACAAGACGACTGTTATTCAGTGCCTCAATGCCCAGGATTATGAAGATCAGAGTACTATACACCCCAGAAGAGGAAAAGCTTAGAGCAATTACAGTTCCCTTCTAAGTACTGTAGCACTCACTGCAGGTTTTCAACAAATAAGCAGTCTACACACATCTTTTTTTGCTTCAGAACTGTGTGAGGTTCCTGCTCCTGAACCTCACAATTACAAAATGAAACAGGGAATTTAATTAATATAACATCACTGTTGCAGCCCTGAGTTTTACCACTCATGAAGAGTTAAACTTTTCTCCCATTAGCTGGATATGTTCCCCACTTTGCCTTTGCCGAGGAGCAGCGATGTTACAATATCAGGGCAAAGGACTGATGAGTGAAATGTCAGTGTGACTTGCACTTTCAAGCTTCCTCTGGGCCCTTTCAGCTTATACAGCAGAGGAGGATGAATATTTGTGCTAACTACACATTTCAGTACAAAGAGCTCAATTCAGGGAAAAAAAAAATTCTCATTGCATTTATGGCGACTGTGCACTTTACAAAATACAATTCTAAATGGTTTATTCATTCAGAGGGAAGAGCCTCTACAACTGTTGTGCAAATAACCTGCCCCTCTGCAGGGTTTGGTGAGCCTGATCCAAAGCCCAGTGAGGGCACGGAAGAAACTCGCATTGACTTCATCTCTTGGGCTCTGGTCTCCTTCACATTTAAAAACCAAGTTCTGTGTGACCAAGTTGGTGATGTAGAGTTGTACAGAAAACCACTACTGAGGTTCAAACAGCTGAGCTAAAGCTGCAAATGAGAGCATTGTCTGGATTTACAGGTCAGCATGAAGCTGAATAAAAATGACTCTGGGACAATTTGCAATTAGGTAGTAGTTTTAAAATAGCACCTACTGGCTTATGAAGACAACTTTGTATAGATCACACTTAAAAAGTGCCATATTTTCTGTTTATTCTTTTTCTACCCAAGTGTTTGACAAGCACTAAAAATTTCTTCCAGAAGCTGGTAAAAAAGCAAACTGGTGTAGCTGTACCTCCATGGCAGTTAATAGCACAAGCAGCTAATTAAGGATGTACTTATGAGTGCAACCTGCTATTCATGGAAATTATATGAGCAGTTGAGCTGCACATAAATACTTAACTGCCCAATGTGCTAAAAATCTTATTCAAAGTTAAAAAATTGTCCCATCTAATTACTGGTGTAAATTTATAGACCTTCAGGGCCTACAGATTCAATTCCTCTGTGATTGATGTAACCATAAGCCACATTCACGGCACATTCACTTCCACATTATTCCAGATACACAATATTGATGAGACAAGTTTTGATACAAATCTAGCAAAACTGATTTTGTTATAATTAAAGAAAACTACTCTGACATTTATATCTTAAATCTATTTGAAGGCTAAAGATGCATAAAACTCATCTTCATTATAATTAAAGAAGACCTAGTTCAACCTGTGAACTTTATCCAAAGCACTTGAGTTCAACCCAGGATGTTTGATTCAAATAATATCATTTACAACTCTAATTTATTCCAAGATTTATCCTAGTTCTAAAGTCCTAAAGGGTGGGCAATCTTGCTAACATTGCTTTTAGCAATAAAGAATATGTGCAGACCTTCAAATTTGACATTAGATGTAATTGCTACAATGTCTGAACACCCTGTCTGCAGGGATAGTACTAGAATATGTTTAATTTTGAACCTTTATGATGTCCAAAATTTGGCATCCCATTATCCCAAGAAGTACCAGAGAAATAAGCACTGCTCTCCACTAAGAGCAAGAAAGAAAAATACAGTCTTTGTATACAGATAGACGGTCTCAATTCTAGCTACTCTGAAACATATCCAAAACTGTATCCTTATAAACAAAGCATCAAAAAAAATCCTTGCCAAAAAAATCTAAAGTTGCTTGATTAATGCATCCATTGCAAAAATATAATTTTGTAATGTTATACTTGGCATATTGAAGAATGTTATACTTGGCATATTGACTATCTCCTAGGTCTTGATCATTCAAGATTACCAGGAACCAGATATAAACAGGAACTGCATATACATCCGAGCTGGTCAAAATCCATGGAGTGATGAGAAAGCTGCCTTGCTTTAGGGTAAGGCATTTTATTTTTTATTAATAATGAAACTTTTAATGTTTTATGGTAAACTGAAAAACTTCTCCTTCACCCAGTGACCTCATGTCCTCAGTACCTTTTCCTATTTTTGTGTTAATTTAGACAAGAAACAGAAATGAACACATCCTTTGGGCAGAAACCCTCTCAGACCTGCTGAGTCTCATGGACTCAACTCATTGATTTGTCTCTGCTTATCACTCTGTATTACAAATGGGGTTTTACCTTTTGTCATAGACCAGGGTAAGAATCATCTCCTGCTTGAGCATCCCTGGTGCTGCAGTCGATCCCATTAACCATCAATCTGCTGTGGGGCTGCCTGGGCAGGTGGAAGCCCTGAGGGGTGTCAGTAGAGACCCAGAAGAGACCTTTTCTGCAAGAAGCTGCCCAGGAGTGCAGGTCCCTGGATGCAGCAGAGCTGAGCCTGGCAAGGAGAGCCCAAACCCACCACGCAGCACTGTGCATGAGCAGAACATGAGTGGTGACACCCCTGTCAGACAGACAGACACCCAAGGGACCTGTCACACGACTCCATGTGACCTCTCACACACTGAAACATGGAAAGGAGAAAAATACTGCAAAATTGAGATCTGAGAACTTTAGTGTCTATCTTCAGTTGCCTGATGCATATTTTAATCACAGAATAGAAATGGAGATAACTTATCCAAAAAAGCATTTAATAATAATGAAATTAAGTGATGAGGTTAAGGAGAAGGAACTATATGAAGAAAGGCATGCTTCACATATACAAACTTAGCACCACATTCTGCTGATACAAAGCTATGCCTATCTTATATGGCTTTATCTGGGCAATTCTTGACTAATCTGGTATCAGTCTTTTTATTTTCTTCCTAATATCATGTTTTTTTTAATACCAGGAATGCTGGAAAGAGCTGAAATAGACGAGTCACATAAAGCCCTAATAACGTGCCCGCTTGTGCCATTCCAGGCAGGTCCTTGCTCCATGCCCACTTCCCACAGACTCAGGGACTTGGATTTCCAAGTGACCTTCCCCAGATCCCTGTAAATTCTTCCTCCTGTTGCCTTGAAGGAATCACTGAACGCTGCTGCACCTCCCCTGCCGACTGCCTCTGGGTAAGCTGCAGGATTTGGTGATCTCTGCTGTGCCCTCCTGCAATCTCTGGATCTCCTACTCTCCTACTCCTTGAGCCTGTAGCTCACAAGGGAAATTCCTGCCCTTCCCATCCTTCCCACAGGACTCGCATCACCCCATCCTCTGAAGGCAAATCACAAAATTACAAAAAGAGGCAAAACTTTCAACACTCACCGTCACCTTCCTACTTCATCCAACAGAAAAAGTGATCTATTAAAAAAGATTAAAATCTACTAAATGTTTAAAATTCACAGTTTCTTAATATATTTGGATTTTCCACCTTTGGAAAATTTTATTTAAAAAACCCTAAACAGACCCAACGGTATGGCCACATGTAATTCTGACAAAGCATTAAATACCTACATTGACAAGTGACTTTTGTTACAGCCACTAAAGGAAAAATAACTTATTTCCTCTGCTCACTTCTGAGGCATAGAGAAAGATGAAAATTGTGAAAAACAACCAAAACAAACAAAAATACAAAAGCACTATTCTTTCTTCAATCTATCCATTGGGGATGCAATTTCAAACCAAAATCCCATGCATTCCTGACAGAAAGCTCAGGAAACTGAGGCCTGGATTCCCTGATTCACCAAACTGTGTTTGTCTCGTGGGCAGAGCTGTGATCTCTGTTTGCAATTCCCATTGCTGGCAGTGTCTGAGAGCACTTCAATTCCTTCCCTCCCTGGTACCCCATGGCCCAGAGCACCCTCAGGATGACTCATTATCCACAGTCTTAATAAAAAATGCACCAAACACCACCCAAACATCGTTGCTTCCTTCTGTACTTGAAAAAAATCTCACATTTGTAGCAGCAAAACACCAGAAGGAAGACCACAATCCTTTCCTCTAGTTATTTTTGTATATGAAATAATCCAAAGGGGTTCAATGTTATGCTACTGACACCAACTTCATGTCATGGTAATTCCCCTCTCAGATTTCAGAAAATGACTTTGCAGTCCCCAGCATTGCATAGGGTTAGAGAAGGTCTAACCATCTGCTTATCATCTTGCATGTCCCTTCAAGTAAAATGACTCTGCAATTGGATTTGCCTTTTGTATTTTACAGTAGGTTATTTGGACATTATCAGCATTCTGCCTAATTTATAAATATAAAGCCAAAATGCCCACAAAAATGTCTGCTTCTATGTACTGACACAATGTTTGATATGCTTCCTCTCCAGAGAAGAAAAGAATTGGTTTTCAGAAATGTTATTTGTACTGTTGAGTGGTCAGCAAGGCTTCAGGCCCATGCAGACAGATTTCAAAAATGTATTTACAAGGGGAAGTGCTTTTAGTTATCACTGTTCTGGAATTTTCATAAGAAAAATCTGTGGGCAGATACTCTGTAGTGTAAATACACAATATTAGTTTTTACTCAAGGACAGCACTGGAAAAATTATCATGTAGAGGCTAGGCTTTTTTGGGTTTTTTTTAGACTAAATAGTCACACATAGAGTAGCTTAAATGTCTGCTACTGCACTAGGTGGACATGAGGCCACATTTCAAATAAAAACCTAAGAAAAATGTTAGCACCACTTTTCTGGGTTTGTAATTGCAGGTAATATTGTGATAAACTGAGGAGTGTGAAAATTTTCCTTTTAAAAAAACCAGACTCACATTGTGCTGCCTGTGCTGACTCATCCAGTAGACTTGGCATATTCTCCATATCAGCCCTCATCTTTTTAAAAATAAAACAAAAATTAATGGGGGAACTTCTAGGTACTGACTGGTTGCATACCTAAACTGCCTTCTAGCAACACCTTGTACATTTTTCATGTCTTTCATAGAAGGATCTCAAAGCAACAAATTACAATTACACTTCATCCTTCCTAAGAAGCAGAGAAATTGGAGCAGCAGATGCTCTGCAACCTTGAGAAAAAAAATCTCTTTGCAGGTTACTAACAGAAAGCAGGGATAAAACATAAGGTTTGACCCTCTCTTTCCTTTTCTAAGAGTACAGCTACAGAGCCTTCTGATGAAGGAAGAAGGAATGTTTCTCACAAATTTAGGATTTCTTCAGATATTAGTGTTAGTTGGGAAAATCTTATTTCTTAACCCTTACATTATGGATAATTAATTCCTCTTTTCCTCCTCCCTAATTTCCCATCAGCACCACCCATTTAGTAACAGATAATTCTGTGCCTTTCTTCTTTTGACTACCATTGCTGCAATGCTGAAGAGAATGAGTGAGGGGAGGAGTAAAGTAGAGAGTCAGGAATGAAAAGGGAGGGTTTGCATGGGGGGAGAAAGAGATGAAGAACAAGCAGAGGTCAAAGCAAAGAAGAATAAAAACAGAAAAAAAACCCCAAAGAATAAAGCAAGAGAAACAGAGAATAGCCTTACAAACTTCTGGGAGACTTGGAAATGTCCTGGAGAGCTGACTCAAATGTCCCTTAATCTTTCTGTTACACATCACACCACAAATCCTTCACACCACCTACCCCCAGCAGGCTTGAGGAGCTTCAGGATGGGAGTATTTTGCCCCTGGGATTGTAATAAAAAATCCCCAGCTGAGCTCCAGCCATAATTTCAGGTCTCTGGATACAGTAAAGTACAAACATACAATATTTATAATTCCCCTATAATTACAAACATTTAATGAAAACATGAGCAGTCCAGCCTGAGTGCTCTGGGTGAAGAATGACCAGTGATATTTGTAAGAGATCAATGGCCAAGAGCTCTGCTCATATTCAACTCCTCTGTGAAGTTTCCCAGTCCCAGATGCAGCCTGGACTACTCCTCTCAGAGGGAAATTACTGGAGGCACTCTGCAAAGATTACAGTATTTTTGTTTGTTTCTTAGATCAAATGAGATAAAGGCCCAAGCATCCTCATATCCAAGGAAAAAGCCTGTCTTGCTGATATAAGCTTCTAAGAAACTAGAAGAAGAAAAGGGGTGGATTTGTGCTCAGAGAAAACACAAGGACTAAGCCATTTTTTCCTATTATTTGGTTTGCCACTCCTTGACTGAAGCATTAAAGGAAATATTACAAGAGTGTCAGGCAATTTTCAGCCTTATTCATGCAAATTGACAAAAATCCCATCCAGTCAACAGCTCTACAGTTTATTCTAATTAAAAACCTAAATTTAATGCCTGATTCTCTGGCCATCTTGTGAAGTTGAACACCTCTGAATATCAGGCAATGAATATCTCTTATCAGGCTTTCAAGATCAATGGACATTAAAAAAAAATCCTTTCTTATTCCACCCTGATAAAAGTGGAGATGGTATGAATCAAGGATTGTATGTTCATGAAATAACAACATGTAGTACTGATGCCTTCATTCCTGACAGCTTGAGCTACGTGTGTCTTTGCTCTGATCCAGTACAGCCATTCTTCTGCTTTATCCTTTGGAGATTTGTCTAAAAAATCCCTGTGGACAGAATGATTTCTATAATACTGGATTGATCATTCCCTTCTGGTTTTAAAGGGGCATAGACAAATAGGGGGTTTGGAACTCTTCCTCAAAGAGGTTCAGAAATGTGTGTTAGTGACACACATTTTGATTTTGTCCGTGCTCTGCACCAGGCTCATTGTCAAAGACTGCCATATATGTTCAAGCTATTCAGGATAGAACTTGGTGTGTTAGAGATTAAAGTCCTGAGCCTCTGGAGAACAGAGCCAGGCTCTCAGGTGGAGATGCTCATAGATCACACCTTCTGTGGATCAGCATGGAAGCAGTGTGAAACTCAAACTGATCAGTAAGCCCTGTATGCCTATAATTCTGCTTTAAAAAGGGAATTTAAAAGCCCTCACATTTTAGAAGGATCACATCCCTTCCAACCCTAACTATTCTGTGATTCTATTCAAAGGTCAGAATATAATGTTTTGGGTAAGGTGTATGTTCAGCAGACATAGATTAAAATGTTTATGTAACTAAAGAGGTAAAATGATCCTACCATTCCTCTCTACAATTTGCCAGAATGTTCTATCCAGCTTCACAGTTCCAGCCTCGTTCTGACTTATCAACAAGCTCCTTTACAGCTGTTAAGTTTTGCACTGTTCAATGTAGAGCATTTCTTGTCAGCAAGAAACAGTCTATCCTTGAACCTGCAAGGAAATTGATACCCTGTGGCACGATCCTGAGCATTTTTTCTTTTGATCTCAGAACAGTCCAACCTTTTGTTTCATCATCTTCATGAAACAGCTGATTTCACTGCTCACTCTTTCCAGCTGATAGGAACCCACAGCAAGCAGACAATCTCCTCTCTCCTCCCCCTCCTGTGCCCAGGAGGAATAAATACAGGTTTAAAATTCCTGGTCAGTCTGCCTTGCTCCAGCACGAGAGGTCCCATTACCCAGACAGCGCCCAGTCCACAAAACAACACACACATAATTATGTTTTTGCATATCAGACCTGACTAATGTCTCATTCAAAGTACATTGTAAACCAAATAGCAAACCACAAAATATATGTAACGAAGCTAAACAAATGCCTAGTCATTTTTTAATTGTTTCCAGCACTCGTCTGAGTCCAAGTCTATTCTTGAACAATCAAAAGTCTTACTTTTAAAAGCAAGTCAACAAACAGCTTTTTTTTTACTGTTTCAGATACAAAGTTACCTGTAAAAAAAATAAATAAAATCACGGCACTTAAAAAATAGAAGTCACACTTACAGGTTTTTTTTTCCTTGGGAAAGGGGAATTAAACTATTAAAGGACACCTTGTTAAGTAATTATATAGCAACATCACTGTGCAATTAAATAGCCATCAGTCCCTGCAGCTGAGAAATTTCAGGTAATTATTCAAAGATAATTTAATAGGAGAATTACTGTATTCAAGAAAGCATTAGCTAGTAATCTACCTCAATTAAAGCAGCCAATTAATTTCAGCACCTTGATAATAGTTGCCTTCTGCAAAACTATCCTCCCCTACACACACACACACAAAAATCCTAAATTTTCAAATAACAATACGAAAAGTGGATTCGGTGCATTTTAGCTTCCATAGATAACAATTCACTCCTAGAGAATTTAGAATGCTTGTATACATCATGTTGCCAGTGTGTATTACTCTTATTGATTCAGTGTTCAACTTCAGTTTCACTGTGACTACAGATGTACCCACGTGTTTGTGAGTTACAGTGGTGAGGGGTACACAGGAAACTTGCACAAAACCAATAAATATTTGTATACCAAAACCAATAAATATTTGTATACCAAAACAGAACACAAAAAAGCTGCACAATAACCAAAACCGAATTTCATTGTGATGAAATTTCTTCAGGGAATGCTGGGCCTCTCTCAGTGCGTTGCCTGGTTGTGCTACTGTACATACAGTGCAGACAGAAGTCATTAATCACACACAAACAGAAACAGAAACCTGCGTGTGCCACACAGCACTTGGTTACACAGCAAAATGTTTTTTCAAGTTCAGTACACACTGACAGTTCTTTGACATGATGGTTGTTGATAAACTTGTACATCCTTCAACTTCATGCTTAAGAGTTTGGATTCCTTGAACAGAGACAGCAAAAACACCTGGACACAAGGAAGACACAGATAATTTGCAGAAAGGTAAAAAGGGCAGTTTGGTATCCAGCACTTACACAGATTCAGTGGTTGCTGAGGTCCTAGATTCCTCACACTTTAAAAATCAAAATGTGTAACAATCAAGGAGTACTTCCTTTAAAAAACATCCCATCATGCAGATATTCAGTGATTTAATAACCATCTTCTGTCTCAATAAGGGATGTATTGTGTTTTCCTTCACTTCCTATTTGATTTGTCTTTAAATTGGAAATAAATTATGGTTGTAAATAAAAAATACCTATGTAATTCAGATTTTCATATGTTTCTCATATATCCAGGAGGTTCTCTTGCTTCCCCCTTAAACCATGGTGTAAATGGTAGACTGAATAAGTGTCCTTTCATCTAAGAGTTGATAATATGCATAAACAAACACAAACCCCAATCCTGGCTAACCTGAGTTTGGATTAATTCAAGAAAAATACAGAACTGTATAGATGTTCAGTGAATTCATCCACTCTCTTTAACAGGAGAAAAACAAAAGAGTAAACCCCTCCAAACACCACATCTGGAATAATCTGAGTGTCTCAGAGCTATTGATCACCGACAGAAATTTGTGACAAACATGTACAGGAAAGCTCTTGTTGAAATCAGTCCTTGTAGTCCTTAGAGCTGTTATTTGTTAAACAGCTGCAAGCCACATAAAATCTTTAGACTGGGGACCCTGCCCCAAGTTCTTGCTTCAGTGCTTGTTCCAACAGGTTTTCAGTGCTCCCCTTACTGACTCATCAGTGGTAAGTTTCCATTTAGTTTCCATTTACTCAGCATTACCTGATCCATTATCACTGTCCCAGAATTTAGAGAGGTGTTCAATAAGTCCTTGCCCATTGTGCAACTATTTTTAGCCCATCTTAAATCTTAATATTTTTCTATTAAATAATCATTACAAAATAATAACTGAGCTACTTCAAATGGTACCAAAATTTCCTCAAACTCATGTCAGATTTGATTGTGTTTAAACTTTTATTTGTAATAATCAGATTTCAGCTTTTTGTTATCTCAAGTATCTTTTCTGCTTAAGGCAATAGAGAAAGAAAAGAAATCCCAAAAAACAACACCACCTAAACCCAAAGCACAGACAGATCTATTATATATATCTGTATCTCAAAATCTGTGTATCATTCTCCACAGTGATCTTCAACAAGGTATTTCAGAACATATCTGTCTTAAATCACATTGATTAAAATGGGATTAATCATATATCTAAAGGCAGACTCATCCTTAAGTATCTTGCCTCAGAGGAAAACAAAGATGGGTATTTCACTGACCACTGGTTTTCTCACCTCCTCATCTAGTGACAGATACAAGAGGCTGTATTAGGCACCATTGGTGCAGGCTCTTAAGCCTTTGCAGGTGGTTGTGATCCCTGTGATGGAAAAATCTAATTTTTCTTCACTGTTGTAAAGAGGGTTGAGAAAGGATATAGCACCACAGAGATTAGGCAAGAGCCCTAAAAGGCTCCAAGGGCAGTCTGTAGGAGTGATGAGCTGAACAGCAGGAAACTGGGGACCCCTGCTCCCCTTTTCCTTTTTCTCACACAACATACAACGATATCTCATACCAAGCTGAACAAATAGTCACAAAAACTCACATACATTGATAGGATTAGAATCAGAACATATCAGGAAGCTGCATCGTAAATCATAAAACCAGAATAAGTAATTTACAATATTTACCATTGGGAGCTACAATTCTCTTGGCATCCAGAGTCAAATTATACGTGTATTAATCCCCCAATCACAAATTGACTCTCTGAACAATATAATCCAAGTGATTAGAGAAAGTAGAGATTCATCCAAAATAACCACAAGATACCTAAAGGATTTAATTTGCTCCATCACTGTGCCACTTGCTGTTCTAATTATCATTTCATCTGGAGTTACCTGTAATTTTCTTTTAGTGCCAAAAAAATTGTACATTTTGTTTTCTTAACATTTAGTAGGAGTCTGCTATTAAGCAGTCATTTTTCAACATTTAGAAAATTGTTCCAGGGATTTTGTACACATTTTATTAATGGACCATCCATGGCAGCATTATCTGCATAAAAGAGTCAGTAATTGATTAATAAAATATTAAATAATTTTAGTGGTAATAGGGCCCCCCTGAGAAGCTTCATCATCATCAGTCAACAGGCCAAATTCACAGACTCAATTAAGCACTCTGATAAATTGGAATCACTGAGACTTGTCTTTAGGACCATATATTATTTTACTACCTATTTTGCATGAGGGAAGAAGGAAAAATAAGCTGAGTCAGATATACACTGAGGTTTATGACTGTTAAGCAAATTTGGTTTAGCCAGGATTCAACATCTGAGATTTGTTTACTGCAATTACTTCCAGAAGGCACAAAAAAAGGACACGTTCACCTTAATATGACAGAAAGCAAAGGCGAGAATTTTAGCCAAATAAAGATGCCACCCATCACTGTGGTTTTCAAGCAGAAAACAACTCAGACTTACAAGCTCAAAGGTTGAAACACATTCTCTAAACATCCCACTTTTGCCTAAAAGCTCCCACAGAAAGTTTTCTCTTTTGTTCAAGCTGGCTTTTGGAGAGAGGGATGGAGGGGCAGCAGGGGTTCACAGGACAGCACACACGCCCTCATTGTGCAGTAGCAGGTTCTGCTCCTTCTGCACAAGTGGGGCTCAGCAAGGACTTCACACAAGAACCCTTTCTGAGCAAACCACCACCATCAACTGCATTTCACACCCCCAATGAGCAAACCACACTGGATGGATTTTTATTGCAGTCAAGATTCAGGGCTTGGCACAAGTGAATTGACCAAGATCAACCAGAACACAAAGAGCCCGGCAGACAAAGGACAACATCCTTGAGGCAAAAGAAGGAAAAGCTTAAAAAATGCAGCAGTTTTGTGAGAGGAGAAGACAAGTCTTGGATCTGATCCACACTCTCTGCTGTGACTCAGGTAAAAGCTTACCCAACTTTGTGTTTTCTCTGAGGGTAACCAGGAAGCTTAGGTGCTCTATAGAAAACCTGCAGTGTTGTTTCTACAAAAACCTGTCAGCAATTCTCCACTTGACATCTCCCTCTCTCTAACAGGAAGGAGTGTTCTCCACATCAATGCACATGAATATACAAACAGGCAGAGAGCATAAAGAAAACACCAAAATAGCAAAAAAGATAAATTCTTAAAGGAGTACAATGTACAGGACAGTGTGCAAGCAAAGCAAACTGAACATTAATTACAGAAATTATTCACAGAATTGTTCCAATGGATTTAAGAAACTCATAGGCTGCCTGCAATTAAAGGTACATAAAAAGGGTGATAATGAGGAAACCAGCCACTATAAACACTATTGTCCTTATTGAAAATGTTTAAAATCACTCTCAAACGTTTCCCAAACTGTAATTTGGAGTGCTAAGTATGTTTATGATTAGAAAACAGACTTCTCCAATATGGGAATGAAAAGCATAACCAAAGGGATAATAGTCCATACAGAGAGGTATTGTCTTAAATTTTTTAAGTCTTCATGGCAGCAGTCACCTGTATATAGTCATGAACCTTTCTGCCCCAAGCAACTTTGATACTTCCCTTTAGAAAAAAATTCTAAAAATTTAAATATCTAAAAATAACCTAAACTTCTTTTCCAGAAAATTCCAAGTTCAGATTAAAATTCCCCCTGAAGCCAGGGATGTAGGAAGCCCTCCATCAGTGGGGCTGTGTGAAGGCTCCTACTCCCTTCCACAGGAGATAGTGACACTCACACAGCTCCCCAAACCTAAATCCTACACAGGGAAAGTACACATTTTTAAAGATCTTACCTGAATACTGATTCATCTCAGAATGATGGAGGGATTTTATTGCAGCAGTTGTGAATGTAAGAACTACTGAAGACAAAACAAACATCTCTGCCTCCCTGCTGTCAGTCAGGCACACCAAAATGAGAAGCATAAACACCCCCATTATAGGAAACAAATTTTTGTATATTTATATTATTTTTGTATGTTGATGTTATTATTGTTACTGTCACTGTGAGAAGTTAGTCATGCAATAAGAAAATCAAATCCGTTACATTCAGTCACCACAGAATTATAAAATAAATAAAATTCAACTTAAAACAATAACTCTAGGAAAAATTATTTTCTTTTGAGATTAGCTGACAATCATCTTAATGTCTTATTAAATAAATACTGTGAAAAAGAAATGGGACTCCATCCATTTTATAAGCTACCGTCTCTGTGGATCGTGGACTGCTGTTTTTAAGAAACATCGAACAGAAATGAACAACAGAAAATGCTTTGCCAAGTTGTCAAAAACACTTATATTAAAAAGCCCTATAAAATCTAATCCTGACATCAGTAGGTTACAACTTTGCATGTCCCCAGGGCACTAAAATAATACTCTTTAGAACAGCAGGTGGACTATTTTAGACTTCAGCTTTCTAGTTCTAACAAGGCTTTTTAATTTTTTTTTTTTTTCCCCTGGGAATTAAGGATGCTAATCACAATCTCCAAATGTGCATTGCTGGGTTGTAAAAATATTAGACCGCAAACTGACATGGCAGTGATGTATTATGCTGTTGTAAAGGAGTCCTAAATAGGAGAAAAACTCAAGATTCCAGGCTTGCCATCACAAAGGTCAACATAATTGGCCACATACAGCAAAATCAACCCCCATGTCTTCCCCTAGCCAAGGCGACTGCTGAGGAAGCCCTGTCTTCCTACTGGGATAAATGAAGTCTAAAGCAGGAGGAGCTGGAGGTTTGGAAATTTTGAAAGTAAATTGTAAGGAACCCTAAAGATAACATTAAAATTTATCCTTAAAGATATTTTTGCAATGAGTTAATGGCATTTGGTCTTAATTTTTAAGTGTTAATTATGCAAAATGTTTGACGCTATTTTTCAGCACTGATGTCTAAAGATTGTAATGCGTTAGTGAGTAAACTATTAAATAATATTATTTAATAATATTACTATGCATTTCAGTAAATATTTATTTGCCTCTTTAAATATATACTTTCCCTTTTAATAATAATTTAGAGATAAAAGGTGTTTAAATAATCCTTATCCTCTTAGACATTAGCTCCGTGTGTTGGTTCCATGGAGCTTGAGTAGGGTGCTGCATATGCTGTGGATAACTTCTTCCACAGGAAAGAAACTTATCCCACCTGGATCTCAGTTAAATTTATCCCTGTTAAATTTAAGATTCTCTGTCATCCTATCCTTACTCAGGGTCTTTTGTGGCAAGGACATAATGTTGTCACCTGTAATTCCTAGAAAATAGACCTCATGATCCAATGATCCTTACAATTCTGTACCACTTAAGTTCTTAATTATTCTTTCCAATGTAACTAGCTATACAGTTTAGTAGAAAAAAGGTTTTAAACCCCATTTATAGATTTATGTATAATATAAATCAAAAGTAAATACAAGCCACCTGAGTAGCAAAAAAATGCCTTTCCTGTCAGACTGATTTCACAAAAATCAAAATTTTAATTAAGTTCCAGGGAATACAGAGCAAAACATTAAAAGCATCAAGAAGGAGAGAAAGTAAAATCTGAAAAATAAGAGAGGAGAAAAATTAATGAGACTAAAGGGACTTAAATTTTTCTGAGTAATTTCATTAGATGGCTCAAAACTTGTTCAAATGAAAAACACACTCAAATTACAGTAATCTTAAAAAAATCACAACAAAAAATATCCAAACACCACACAGACAAAAATACTGAAACCTGATGTAAATTGTTTGCAAAGCTAAAAGTTTACAAGCCAAATGACACAATTTTCCTCAAGCAGCATCTTAAATTCCAGAAATGCAATAAGTGACTGCCCTTCAAATGTACAACTGAGGCTTCCATACAGGTAATATGGACTAGCTGCCACTCTGGCTTAAATTGTCCTCAAAGTGAGCACTGAATCTATTTCTGATGAAACCACACATATATTCCAACAAAATATTAAGCAACTGATTGGGGAGTTATGACATAGTTTTTAACTAGAAGGAATCTTTACAAAGATGCACATTTTCACTGTGCTGACAATACCACCATTGCACAGGAACTGTGAGCATGATGGAGCTCAAAGCACCACTGCAATATCAACATTCTGGTGAACTCTTTCAATGGAGATAAGAAGGTAAGGAAAACACTTCAACCCCTATAGAGGAGGCATTTGCTGGTTGATTTGTGTTAAACTGAATTATATAAAAATGGATTAGACCAATAGACTGTTTGCTAGAGCAAAGTGAAGCAGAATGTTAATAGAGGGTATTTAAATGCATAGACCTATATATATCTGTATATACCCATCCTAATACAAATCACATCTTTAATTAATACAGTAATCAGCCTTCTGAGAACTACTGTCAACAGAGTCCATTGCTGCATGACTATGTTGTACAACACCCCCAGGCATCTACTTGTGTTAATGAATGAAACAAATATACTAAAATTTTATAAAATAAATGGCAGCTTATTTTCTAATACACAGCTGCACTAATAGAGAGATGCATTTTGGTTATAAATTAATATGCTCGTGGTCATTTCAGACCTCCCTTGTTTGGTATCCTAAGCACTGGAATTTTGGTGGGATCAGACATAGCATGATTGAGCAGGTCCTCTCTAGTCCTTCAAGAATCCTTTCTGCAGAATTCCCCACAAGTGTTTTGCTGCAGCTCAGGGACAAGTGGTGGTCAGCTAAAAACTCTCTCCAACTGCAGGCTGGCCAGGTTGGATAGGGAGCAAAGCACACACAGTCAAAATATAAACCAATAGGGAATTCATCTGCTGGGCTGCACTTAACACATTTCTTTCTCATTGCACTTTAGATTTGTTGTACCACCAGTTAATTAAGGTAAGTATTTGGGTATGTTAAATTTGTGTTCTCTTGCTGTTGCAGTCTAACCCCACATGGTAGCTAAGCACCACACAATCTTTTTCCTGGTGGGATGGAGGAGAGAATTGGAAGTGAGAAAACTTGTGAGTTGAGACAAAAGCAGTTTAATAAGTTAAAAAAAGAGAAAAAAAATCATCACCATCATAGTTTATTTTTATTAATAATAACAGTGAAAAGAGTGGGGAACAAAGAGAAAGAAAGATAAAACCCCAAAACCCCAAGAGATGGGAAGAGAAACAATTGGTCACCACCACCTGACTGATGCCCAGCTTGTCACCAACAACCTCCCCCCAGATTTACTGCTGAGCATGGTGCCACATGGGCTGGGATATCCCTTGGGTCAGCTGGCATCAGCTCTCCTGGCTGTGCTGCCTCCCAAACCCTTGTGCACCCCAAGGCTGCTCACCAGTGGGATGGGTGAGGAACAGGAAAAGCCTTGGCTCTGTGCATGCCCTGCTCAGCCACAACCAAAACTCTCCTCTATCATCAAGGCTGCTTCCAGCACGATCCAAAGCTCAATCACACACCAGCTACTGTGAAGAAAATTAAATCTGTCCCCACCAAAACCATCACACATGCCTGGTGTAGCCTCCAAGTTAGAAATCATAGTTACAAAGTTTCAAGTGAAGAAGCTTGTAGGATCAAATGTTCACTAATCCTTGAGAACTACATCTCAAGATTGTCCTGTGGATTCTTCAGAAGTCTACAGAGACTAATGAGAATGGAGGAGGGAAACAGGCAGTAAAAAAAAATCCATAAAAAGCATAAAACACCTGTGACATAAATTGCTATAAAAGATTAAACAAAGGCTGAAAATGTAGACTACCAAACACAACCTTGCCAATGAAAAAGAACATTCCACAGCTTCTTCAGAATTGAGGCTGGATTTATAACTTGTCCAAAAATGATGCATTTGAGGCAAACCAGTCAAGACTAGTCTTGGATTTTCATCTAAGTTATCTTAGGTCACATAAACAGATTTTGTTCAACCTAGGCAAAGATTCTTGCTGTCCACAGGTTGTTTCAATGGTAAGAAGAGATCCAGCTTTACTGGGAATATTTGAGAAACAAATTTCTTCTTAATATTGCCATAGCTCAATAAATGAATCCTCCAACAAAGACAAAATTTGCTTTGATTGTGTATAGGCAAACTCAAAAAGAAAGTTTAATCCTACTAAATATACAGGCTCTATTTGGAGATTAGTCTTTGGCAGATATCAGAGACTTTTCTTTAAAAAACCCCAAAACTAACAATCCAGTTGTACTGAAAATATTTTGACCTTGCATGGGCCACGAGATCCCAGGTTCATCAAGACAACAGAACCTCTTGAAGTCTCTCACATCCACACCCTTGAAATTAAATGCTGATTCCCTGCTTTGAGCTTGGTAAAGCAGCAGTGGTGAAAATAACCATCCCAAAAGGGAAAATCCATCAATGATCTCTCCAGAAGATAAAGGGTGAAGGATCTTGTGCTGCTGGATCTGAAGTGCTGTCAGTAGTAACTACAACTACGAACATCAGTAGCAAAGCCCTAACCCGGCTCTGCCTTAGGCAGATACAGGGAATGAGAAAACATCCTAAGGAGCTTATTTTCTCCCACAGCACATTCAAGCAGCAGCACAGTAAAAGATCTCTGACAAAGTCTTGCATTAATTATGAGTAAGATTGGTCACTTGATGTAAAAACACAGTGAATTCCCCAGCCTCGATGGGGCAATGCAGCTGCCAGTGGGTAAAAGCAGTGAGATATAAAATGCCATTTAAACAGGCAACGAGGGGCTTTCAGGATGTTGCTAAAGGCTGGCTTTAACCACAGCAATCCTGTTGGCATAAAAGCCCAGGGCCAGCCATGCAGATGACAAGTCCCTTTCTGAACACCTTTGGAGAGTCATCTGTTTGTAAAAGCCTCCTATGTCAAAGAGGTTGAAGGAAACACGTGGCACAGAAAGCTTATGAAAAGTAGGGAGGGAGAGGAAACAAGGAAAGCAATAGAATAAAACCAAGATCCCCACTCATCTGACATGCTAAAGAAATAATGTCTTTTCTAGATTATGTGCAGACTTGTTTCCATTTTCATATTCTTTACTGGGGTTTTTTTTGGAAGCTACAGAAAATGAGCGTAAGAGACAAAAAAGTACTTCGCCCTGCAGGAATACAAAAATTGTAAAAGCACAGGCAGCACTACAGAGGAGCAGTGCCATTCACTCACAAAGAATTTTGTGCATGTAGATGGCTGATTAATTGCTGGCCTGCCTAGACGAAGCTGCAACGAGCCAGATACTGTCAGCATGCCATCTGTTACCATGGAAATGCACAATGTTCCTGTTTCTGACAAACCCTTGAATACTGGATAGATTGTGCCATATGTAAATAAGGCAAATTAGTTTTCCTATATCTTCCAGACAAGGTTAGACTAAAAGAAAAGATATCTGTTTATATACTGTAACCTCCAAGATGTGAACTAGGCAAAGCTTCCTTCTTTTTTTTTTTTTTCATAAAAATCTCATTCAATTTGTTGTTAGAACTGAAACAGTGTGGACTAGCACTAAGCAGCATAAAATTAATTCCCAACCAGCAATGTTTACAAAAGCAGTACTTAAAAATATGTATATTCTATATGCATACTACAGTCATCGTGACTGTTGAGGTTTTATTTTCAATTTTTTTCATTTCTTCGCAATTGAGACAATGTTATTGAAACAATACATAGAAATAAACAGGGAACTTTCTCATTCATACAGTGGTATTTGGTGTAGTTTGGAGCACTTAAGCAGAATTTTTTTTAAGAGATTCTATAGATTTTTAAACATGGAAAAATTTATTTACTCACTTGAATAATAGTGGCTCATTGATAGCTGAGGCACATCAGCTTAGCTTCACTAAAGTCAAAGAACTGGAGCAGTTTGCACATAGTCAAGGTCTTGTGATAAGAGTTTTACAAACTAAAGCTTAACCAGCTACTCCAAAAATTTCCTTACCATATCCTGAAAATTAAAAGATTCAGTACTTAAGTCTTTGATTAATGTTTTGATTTTACAACTGTACATTAAACTAAAACCAAACAGTTCCAAACCAGCAAGAAGTGTGTTCAGCACACTCACTGGGGGCACAACACATTGTTTAGGGTGGCTGTGAGCATTAGGACATAGTCTGTTACCTGTACAGATTGTCTTTGAACAGAAGCACTCTGCAGAGCACACCTTACTCACTGTGGCTTTATGCTGAGACACAGCTGTTCCCAGAAGTGCAAGGTTGGTATAACTACAATCTCCTGCACCATAAGGAATTCAATTAAATTAATACCAGACATTCTCCTTCTTGCCAGTTAGCTGTGTAAAGTGAGTTGATAAACAGGAGCACATCCACAGCATTCCCACATGGATAGATACCCCTGGGATGGATTTGAGCCCTTCTGAACCATTAAATAAATGCAAGTCAAAATTGTTTTAAGACAGTGGACAGGCATGCAGTGGTTGTAAGACTGGAGTAGCATCATGGTGCTTAAAGCACTTTCATTTTATGGGCTTACATTGTTACTTAGATTTTCTGTTTTCACTATATACATTTATAGGGTAATGTAACAAACATACTGATGTACTGCAGATGGAACTGTCTAAATTAGGGCACAGGAATGACACAGGTCCCACAGTTCTTAACTTTCTGCATTGTAAATGCAGGCTTTAGGGGTTCCTCACCCTCTTGCCAAATTCCTTGCATGGCTTTCAGCATGGAGACTGATAAATGGAATAACGATAGCTGAGCAAAATGAACAGTCAGCTGTATATCAATATTTCCCTGATGTGAGAATTAATCAGTAGCTCCAGTAACAATAAGGTTATCATGTTCATGTTAAACCCATTGTGCACTTTAATATATTCTTTACACAGTCCTTTTGTTGCTGTGCAACTTTGCACTGCTATGAAATATTACTTCTAAAAACCAAGCAACTACCTATCAATCTCCAATATAAATTTACCCAGAACATAACAATCAAGTTTGAACAAACACACTTTATTCCACACAGTTCCAAGAACTTGAGTCCATAAGAGTCCAGAACTTCACCAGACCAAAACTGGTTAAACCAAAGTATGGCCCAAAAATAGGGAAAGTTTACATGAAACACATGCTAGAAGTTAACAAGCTGCATTTTTGCAGAATAAAACTAAGATTCATCACTCTCCACAATGGCATTTGTGGGATCTGTGCCAGTTGATTCTCTGACATTGGCTCCTTCCCACAGCAGCATCAATGCCTTGGAATTCTGCCCTTCTCCTCCTCCCTGGGTGTTTTGAATGGAGGAGCATATAGGGGACGTGATACTCATCAATTTAAATCATGCTTCCTGCCCAGGTACAAGAATGAAAATCAGAATTTGAAGAAAGGAAGATTGATAGGGAGTACGAACATGTAGAATTATTTTAGGGAAAAAAAATAGTTATATGTAAGAAATATTATTCCTTCTTTGAATGACTTCTAAGCAATCCTACTTACGAGCCAGTGTGCAAGCATTCCATGATAGGTTCTCATCTAAGCAAACTGACAATGGCACGCTATTGAATCAGCAAGCAGAGTTCTGCTTTGCCAGATTGAGCAGCTGAATGAAGTACTGTGTACTAGTGCTTTGTCAATGTGAGAGCAACGTTCAAATATTGGAGAAAATTCAATAAGAACAAGTCAAGGTCACACCATGTAAGTCACCTTTGCCCTGTGATGTATGATTTGATGCTGAAACAGAAGAGAAATATTAATTTACAATTTCTTACATAGTCCAACCAACTTTGCTATAATCTCATTATTTGCCAAACACATAAGAAAACTGACTTTCAAAATTCTGACCTTATTTATTTAATTTTGTAAGATTTTTCAATACTTGTCCCACAAAAATTTACTTTAATATGAATGAAGTCTAGAAATCACAGTCAGAACACTGATTTATATAAAAGATACAGACTTATACAATTATTTAGCATTTAGCTTTTTGGAGTTCATCAAGCATAGATTGCCAGAATTTATCTTGATATGTTCCATTTCTCCTGAATTAACAAATTTTTCTGATTGATTTTATCAGATTAATTAAGTAAAGGGACTGGATGAGGATCTGATATTTCTGCTAAGCCAGCAATGGACAATCAGGCTAGGAGAATATAATCAGCATATCCCTGGTCAGCCAAGTCTCTCTCAGCCTCCTGACAATCCGTAGATCCTCCTTTATCAATCCTTTCCACAGGAGCACACTTAAAACCAAATTCAGGGAATGAACCTTATTTCCCTTCAACATCCCTGGCTGCAGGAGGTTTGGATCTCACTCTGGCTGAAGAAGAGATCCTAATAAGAAAAGCACCATAAATTATCAAATCTCAGTGAGATTAAATAAGGTGATGAAACACCAGAAGTCAATTTTCTCTCTTGTGACTACAATATTTTAGGTTTCTTATAATAATGTCTGCTGGAATAAAGATAAATTCTTGTCAACCGAGCTCTGGGATATTCCCTGCATGTGAAGGATCTGACTCACCTCCCTTACACTGCTTGATTTGCAGCACTTTCTCTCTGACATTTGGTAATTACTATCTAGGGACAAACCACACTGTTCACATGCAGATTTTACAGCATAACATACAAGTATGAAATGCCACCTCCTTTGACAAAAATACAGTAAAACTCAAAAGGACATAAAATGAGATAAGGTCTCTGAAATGCTCTCAGAGATGCACCAGAAAAATGCTTTGGAAGAGATTCAGAAACACTGTTGATCCCAGAGTGCCAGTGGAAGAGGAGACACCTTGCTCCAAAGCCCAGAGTGCTGCAAGGCCACATCTCTGTCCCCTGACATCATCCCATCCCAGCTGTTTGACAGCTTCCTCCAACAGCAGCCTTGGTGGGGTTCCCATGCCCATGTCTCCCCACTCTTCAGACAGATAATCCCTGTCCAGAGAAGAGGCTGGTGTGACAGTCAGTGGCACTGCAAGGGAATCCAAGCAGCATTTGGATTTCATGAGGACTGGGACAAAATCTAAACATGGCTTTTGCACACTGTGGTAAAGCATAAGAGAAATAATTTTAATTTCAACATATCACTTCATTTTTTTACATGCCTTTATAGTGATCCCATGCGCAATGCTGACAAACTAAGATTATTTTTGTAGTTTTGTTACAGACAGAACCTAAGGGACGCAAGGCAAATTTTACTGCCCAAAGATAAATCAGCGAAGTATTTCTTTTCAAGGACTCTGGTTTTCCACAGCTGTTTACTCCAAGATCCATTTTCTCTTTAATTTATCTTATTTCTCAGTCATTGGTTACCTTTGTGATTCTGGGTGAAGGATTTGCCTTTGGAGACTTCAATGTATCCACCTTATCTTCTAATTCTTTGCTAAGGAGAAGTTCAGTTCATTATTTTCAATATTCCCATATTTATTCTCAAGTCTTTGTACTCTTCCTGATGATTTTTACAAATTCATGCATGTAGTTTAGCAGATTTTTGTGCCAGATGAAGACAACTAAAATGAATGTTCTATATTCACACACACAAACATATGTATTGTTGTGTATGCACTGCTCTTTGGAAAGAACAGTGATGAGAATGTGGCAAACTGCTTGGATAAATCTGCCTGGCCACAACATCCACCCAACAAAGTTAAGACTTCTCCATCATTCTTTGCTTTAATCAGCTATTCAAGGGGAAGCTATTCAAGGGAAATTCAAGGGGAAGCAGGATGAGGATCCATAAAAAAGCTCATGTGAAGAATTACCCACTGGGCTGTAAAGATATGTACCTTTGACTCACTTTTAACAATGCCTTTAGTTTTGGATCCATTGTGCGATGGTACCTAAAATCTAAAATCTAAAATCTTAACCCAGCTTAAATAGAATCTAAAAGCTGATCTGTGGTAACTCATCATGGTTCTTATAATGTTAATAGAGCAATGTCAATTCACGTCTGATAAAGATTTAACACTTTAACATACCAAGGGCAGATGTAACAACAAAAACATCCAACACTCCTCAAATTTTGCAAGTTATTTTCACTGATAGGTTAACAACCACCTTAATAGAACTTTACAATCTAGACTCTTAAATTCATTACTCTGGCTGCATCATTCCCCACTGAACTGTCACAAGACTCCATACAGAAGCTCCCCCAAGAATATATTCCAAGTTACTTTTTATTTTGTGGTATTTGGTTAAAGTATTCATACTTTCTAGTAAGAAAAGCGTCTGACAGTACCTGTAACCACTACTATTAACCAAACAGCTGTAAATATCCATAAATGCTACAAAATGTAGCTGCTGCTGTTTCTATTTATTCATGAAATTTTCATCTTGAGCCTCAGAAATAAATGTGTTCAATCACTACTAGGAGTCCAACAGAGAGAGGGAAAAAAAGCAAGAAAACGCCAAGGCACAGGTTTCCCTTTGTGTCTTCCTGCCTGGAAGAATAAATAGTATTACCTCCAGTAGCAGAGTGACTTGTAACTTTGTCTCAATTTACTTTAGGGTAAGATCCAAAACCACCTCCTAGAATCTAATAAAATGATTTTTAATTCATCTGAAAGTGACAAGCAGGGAAAGCTGACAAAATTTAATGGAACTGAGCAGCCATCTCCTTAAGAAGCACCTTTAGCTATAAGACAACAACACGTCAGCATTGCCAGCATTTTCTATCTGGTGTTCTTGGTAATGTTCATAGGGAGCCCTGACGTGTCAAGGTGTAGAGCTGATTAAATTCATTATATTCACCTGATCAGCCAGAGAAACCAATATTGATTGACAGAATAAACTTTGCATGGTGATTCCCAGTTTTATCCCAGCTGTGTCACTGACCTCCAGGGTGATTTTGGCAAATCCCCTTCTCTGTTCACTTTCTCTTATTTGAGCACCTATTGACAGTATAAATTCTTTGAGGGTGGGCACATCTCTGTTTATATCAAGAGTAGCCTAATTGGGTGCCAAGCACAGTTCAGACATCAGCAGTTCTGTAAAAAAACAGCTCTGCAGCTCTTTCTGGACTTTTAATCCTCCCAGCACCCCCCTGTAGTTTGCAAGTGTAACTGAAGCTCTGCTCTGATTTGGTTGCTTTTACTTCTGCCCACACCTCTTATCTTCCCAAAGTTTTATTATTTTGCTGCTGTCCAGACTGAACTGGAATCCACAGGCAGGGAGATTTAAGGCTGGAAATGAACCATTTACCCAAACTGATAAACTGGGTTAAGCACTGATAACAACCACAGGGTTTTACCACCAGGCAGAAACTCTCAGGGTGACTCACTGCTTGTTGCAGTGAATAGGGAGCACACAGACCTTCCAGTTAAACTCAGAATTCAAAGATCTATACTTGAGTGTTCATTCCCTTCTACTTCACTTTTTGGTATAATAGCATGGCATGAGAAAAAATAACTAGGACCTGAAGCATATATAAAAGTAACAAGAATTAAAACCAGTTCACTTTGAAAATACAAAAAAAAAAAAAAAGGCAACAAATAAGTCAAAACAAGATTCTCCAAATAAGGATATTTTTTTTTTCTAAATTTCAGGTCTCCTTAAAGCCTTTATACAGTCCCACCATACCTGCCCACCACGGCAACAGCATTGCCCACATCTTGAAATCATCATGTCACACAGAAAATATGCAGCTAAAATGCCCAAATGATAAATCCTCCAGCACATGAAGCTAAGAGTTAAGGGTAAATCATTAAAATATCTAGACATTATTAACCCAAATATACCTTTTTAAATTTCCATAATCCCATAACACTCAGGGAAAAGAAACATTAGTAAACCTTGCAAGTTTTCAGTCTCCTTAAATTTGTTGTGAGTTTGATGCATCTAGCTCAGTTCCTGTGTTTCCTAATGTATGTTAGCAGATAACCATTTTTGTTATCAGCTTAATGCTGGAAAATTGACTTTGACATCTATTAGCCAGCTATATCTTCAGCTCAGATGAATAATTGATTGCATGATCAATTATTGGATAGCAAAATCTATGGCGGTTTGCTGGTTAGACAGCAAGAAAATTAGTTCTATTACTGCCACCTCTTATAGCCTGTAAAATGACATATAGAACATTTCAATGGAAGATTTTGTATGGTATGTGGCTTATTTATCCTACAAGTATCTTAAACAGAATTCAGAGACCTGGGAAAAGGCTGGGCCCATTAGGAAAATATGTGCATAAAGAGAATTATCCTTAAGGGTCTGACCCATCCTCCTGGCAAAATTCTAATCCTCAAAAAGCCGACGTTCCCAAAGAAGAACAGATCTCCACCTGGGATCAAAGATTACATTTGGATTCAATAAAACTCTCAGGGAAACAATATGGAAAAAAGGATCATCTTTTATTAAAAGACTGCAAGAGGTGAAAATAAATTTCAAAAGAAGAAAATTTTATTCTTCAGGTCTAGTAAGGAAGTCCCAATAATGGGAAATTCTTCAAGAGAGAAAAGCATTCAGTACACTCAGCTATGAAATTCCTTGGCTCCTATGATGGAGCAGACTTGTCTGACCAGAATAAAATACTCATGGACAATTTCTGGAAAGTTTCCAGCACTGGAATCATGAAGTGCAAGAGTTAAGGTTCATGTAAGGAGCCAGCCAACTGTTGAGAAAGCAGAACTAAACCAAGGAACAGGGTGCACAGTAACTGCACTCCAGAGTAGAATAATAATAATAATAAACACCGATACTTTGGGTACACATGGACGTAAGAGGATCAGTAATTACACTGCAGTGAGAATCAATAAAACCAAGTCATAGGTTTGCAAATGGCTCAAAAGACAATGAATACATCTAGCAAAAATCCCAGAGCAAGACCACTTTCAGAGTAGAAAGACTGGAAGTTTTGGCTAGTGCCCACAGAAAATAAATTAATCTTGGTACCAAAAAGACAATTCAAAATCTTCTGCTCTTCATTAGTTTTTGGGCTATTTGCTAACATATCATCATTGGAAAATCAACTGTCATCAGTGAAACTGGCATAAGAATCAACAGTCCTGAAGGTTGTTCCTAAAAGATCATGCAACTGTTTTTCCTTTACTGCAGAGCATTTTGGGAACAGCCAGCTGTGAAGCCCTTCACCTGTGAGAAGGCTTCAAATACATTCTGCATGGCTCAGACTTCACATGATGTGTCCAGCAGCCATCAGAGATCCCGCTTCCATAAGATGCATCTTCTCCTACAAACACCATGAGTGACTGAAATCAAATAGGTGGGAAAATCCAAAAGTCTAAATGGATGCAGTAACGTTGGAAATTATATTTAGGATCCAGTTTAAAGGTGCTCTCGTTCCAAGCTGATGAAAACAGCAATGACTTTCTCCAAAACAAACTGAAATGGAGGGAAAAGTTTACTTCTGGGAACACCTTCAAAGAACTTGTCCCATGAGTGAAAGGAATGTAAGGAATAAGCACAAAGGAGCTGCTCACAAAAAAATGAATCTCAGTTCAGTCACTCACCACAGAGGAACAGGATGCATGTTTATGTCCATGCCCATACACACATTAGTGTTTCCCACAAGAGCTGATGTTGGAGCTATGAACTCACCATACAATTACTGCTGAGATGAGCAAACCCCAGCAAACACATACACATATTATCTGTCCAAACACATACACAGATTAGCTGGAATTAGAAATTCTCAAAGTGCTGGATAGATGCTGAATTAAGCCTCAAATCATATCTGGCGTAGGTAAGAAAAAAGCCCACAGCCTTTGCACCAAACACAGGCCAATAAGCACTTGAAGTGTTTGTCAGATAAAGTAATTTGTTTCTAAGCAAGCAAGTAATAGTCACATGGTGCTTGAGTTATGGCCAGCAACATGTTAAGATATTAATAGAGAAGTAATATCTGATTAAAATATGGATAAAATATTACAGATGAGTTCAGCTGTGTCACCAGCTTACAGGTTCTTATACTCAAAAGATCACAAGAGTGAAGGAAATGAAAGAGGCAACAATAATCCAAGGAGAGAAAAAAAAAGCTGAGAGGTCAGGGGATTCCAGTGCATGACAAGATAAACTAGTTATAATTTCTTCCAAAAGAAATTCACTAAATACTAAACAGGCCTCCAAGAGTACATGGTTTTCTATTAGAATCTGTTTGTAGGAGAGAGTAATAATTACACATCCCCTTTTTTCATCCAATAAACATCCAGGATAAAGTGCTGTTTAGTGTCCTAAATCAGTAACCACAATAATTATGTACATAAGCCTGAGCAGAAGTGATGCAAGGGTTGACGGTTTCTCAGAAATTATTGTGGATTATTAGAGGAATTGTATTCACATACATTTGCTAACCCAAAACATTTACAAAATTCCCTCTCAGCAGGTGTAGTGCGAAAATTTTGGCACATCCCAAGCATGCTAACTAGCTTCAGCTACAATACATTATTATTGCTTTTACTATATTTATTAATCCATTTAATAGTGTTCACTGGATTCAGGACACATGATCTCATTGCAAGTAGCTCTTTTTGATTTCCAAAGCAGTTGGGACTATGGGTCTTAACTCAGCTGCTCCACTCCAAGGAGATGGGCAGGGCCTGTAGCCACAGGATGGACATCGTGGCCAAGGTCCACCAACAAACCCATGGCTGGGAAACACTTTTTGGGAAAAAGAAAGGATTCAGCAAAAGGCAAGCTGAACCATGTCCTTCTATACAGCTTCACTGACAAGTCCACAAGTTGCTGCAAGCAAACAGTTACATCTGGAGCAGTGAAACTCAGAAATTTCACTTGTTTTTCCTCTACCGAGACAGCAGCCAAATACCCATGGCTGTGTCCCGCACCTCGCTCCTGCCCTCTACTGAAGAACAGCAGTGTGGTAACCCCACTGCTGCATCACCTGGATCTTCCTCTCCTCATCCTCTGGAATTTCACCTACAGCACACAGAAAACTCAGCTTCCTGGCTGCCTGCAGCCTGCATTTTCCAGCTCCTAAAGACCATGTCATGGTCGCCTGCACTGAAATTGGATGTTGCTAAACAAAAGGAAATTTCATTCTGCCCCATCAGTTTGGATCACCGTTTTCCTTTTCCGGTCAGGACTTTTTCCTGTTATTCCAGTGGAGTCAACTTTCCCCTTTTGTCTCAAAATACTTCAATCCAGATTCCAAATTAGCAATCAAGTACTCTCTACAATGACCTGCACCATCTGTGGGATAAAGCAAAGTCCAAAATACAACAGTCCTCGTGCTTTTATAAACCTTGAAAACCTTTGATTCTGGGTAAATCAATAGCTTAAAAATTATTTATAAACTATAAAACAATTAAAATGAAGTTACATATACTTCTCTTAATGTATTAACTTTAATTATTTATTTACAGAAGTAGACTTGAGTTAGGACAAAAATACCTTCTGGCACTATTTTACTATTTTTTACTATTTCATGCATGTAAATAGATGCTATTTAGCTTCTATTTTACAATAGAATAAAATTAAAATCATTGCTTTTAAAAAAAAAGTTTTCTTTAAGAAACACATATCCCAGGCCTACCTGGGATTTTTATTCATAAATTTGCCTCCTTAGGCCAAAGATCAAAAATTAGTGATGGTCCACAACATGCAGAGCTTTAAAAAATGTCACATTCTTTCATTTTCAGCATAAGAAATGGGCAACTTGTTCAGGGCAAATACTTGTTTGAACTGAGGATTTTATTATTAATCTCTGAAGACTGCTGAATTTAGGGTCACAGTAAGGGTTGATTAGGTACAAGGTGCACAAAGCTCTCCTCTGTCAATGCTATTGAATGAAGCAAGTAATTTAGATTCAGAATTGGTCTTGGATTGAAGCTCACTCCATTACCGACCATTTTCAATTTCAGCTATACAATAAACATCAAGCTCAGCAAGGAAATTAGTACATTTGGTAATGTATTGGGAGAGATGGGTGGGTCTCTGACAAGATGACACTTATCACCAAAGCTTCAGTTAATGAAACCCTTGAGTGGTTTCTGCGTTTGACATATTTTGACATTTTTTGAAATCACATCCAGCAGGTTTTTTTACCCCACAATGTTGTTCTTTATGAGAAAAAAAAAAATCTATCTATCTTTAAAATGAGTACTGAGTACTGCAATATTATTGGAAAAAAATTAAAGAGACTGCATTGAAGGCAGGGGGGAAGAGAATCTGACTTTCTTAAAATGCAGAAAGTAGAGCAGAATGCACAGTATTTAAACTGAGGAGATGCCAACGCTAACACATTTTCAGAAGACAGCTTAGATTTCAACAGGCACATTTGCCTTTAGTCTGTTTGCTCAGAAAAAGCCATAAACTGTAACAGGAAGTCTGTTTTTAGTGTGACTGCAAAAAATGTTTAAACCTAATTAGCTCACTGTTGTTTTTAACTCATCCACACAAAAATTAGCATAAAGCACTATAGTAGATTTATCATTAATGGGATTAAAATGATAATTTCTAGTATAACCTGAACAAGCAAAAGAAGTTTTTCTGGGTTAGTTTCACAACAGAATTGGTTTATTTTTGTTTAGTGTTGTGTTCTTAAATTTTTTTGTTTAAAATAATGAGAACAAAGAAGAAGATAACTAGTTATAAATCTTGAGCAAACTTACTGTACAAAAGACATCAAAATAAGTGAAAAAATGAAAGCAAATTAGGAGACAGAAAAGGAGAATGAACAATTGCTGGTCTAAAAGTAGCTCTCTCGAGTTGATGACCCAAAAACACCACAATAGCTCTCAGATCACTTTAAATGCTGCTTTGTAGCAATGTGGCACCTACAATGTATGACTAGAATTAAAAAGGGTCAGAAGAGACAGAAGACTTAGAGATCACTAATTCTGAGCGGTTTGATATTTACTCTTTAGCTTTTCTGAAAGCCGAGGGAAATTATTATGGATTCATATATTTCAATCTCACACAGCTCTATTATTGTTCATTTTTTCATTCAGAGCTGGGAGAACAATTAAAACAAAAAATACAAAGCAATTTAAACAGGGACATTCCTGAACTCTACTAGACCTACAAGGCAACACTTAGAGCTCCAGTTCCTATCCGGGTGGTCCCTCCCAAAGACTTTTTTCCAACACAAGTGGGAGGTCACCTTGAAGATTTCAGGGACAGGGATTGTATTGTACAGGATACATACTCCTGAAGAGTTGCATTGTGTTGCAATGCAATTTTTATTTAAAACCTTGCCCTCCCCATGACTCTGCTCTAAGCATTTCCCTTGCCTCCCTCAGTCAAAGTTTAAGGTGGCAGAGCAAGTACCATGTGTATTTGTGCCCTCTTGAAAACCTAAGGCAGGGAAAATAGAAGATATCTTCTGAACCAAAGAAATCTTGTATCACAAAGGAGTTAATGATTATTTCTCTAGCTTTAGAGGATTTGTTTTGCTTTGTTTTGTTTAAACTGGAATAGTTTCCCACAAATACTGCGATCAAAATCTGCCATATCCTACTGTGTCTTTGGATCCTTCTGACCTTGTTTCAGCTTACACTTCAGGATGAGCTCAAGCTACCCAGGCTGCAAAATATCAGTATTGTTAATATTTAAGTCTCAGCAGCACCCAGAAATGCACTGCTCCAAGCACAGTAGTGTAATAGCCCAGATTATTCTGGGATTCCAGAAAGTTCACTTACATGTAGACCACGTGCTCTGCCCAAGGTGTGTAATGTGTAAAAAGTCAGGAGGAATCCCAATGACAATTCAAGTAGTCCCAGATCTGCATTTCAGCTTTGGAGATGTTTAGACACAGATTCTGTAATTTGACCCACTATTTTCAGGCAATAGAGGTTTGAAAGGAAAAGTTAGACATCACATGGTTGGGCTCTTCTGTCTTATCTAAGTTCAAATAATCAGAAGAGAAGATTTCAGAGTTTTCTGGGCACTTGGAAAAAATGGAACTGAATAAATTGTTCACACATCATCCTGCAAACTCAAAACAGGAGTGCTTGCTCCACACATTTTATTCTAGAAAGTTTCAAAACTTAGATTTAATCTTTCAAATCACTGGGAATATGATCCCAGCAAACAGAAGAGTTTAACTATTGTACTGCACAATGTGATGTGTAATTATTTTCTGACAGTATTTACCAGAAATCTGGGTAGTTTTCATACTTTTAACTCACAGAAAACATTTAGCCTGTTCCAGTAATAAAGATACCTGTCAGTATATTACAGATAGGAACTCACATACTGAATAATCTTAACTTGTTCAATCAAGCAAGTTTTCATAGTAGGAATTTTTTTTTGCAGCCTCAGTTATAAAATGCTTTTTGATCCTGCTAAGACTTAATAAAAACTGCAGTGACTGTATCAGAAATAAGATCAAACTAAGCAAGTTCATTCCCTGGTTTATTACATTTTTTTCTGTCAATACAGAGCCAAGTCACCAAATTTTATTTAGTAAGTACTCAGGCAAGTCCTTTCATTATCATTGCCCAAGTAACAGATGGTTTGGTTAAAAACAAGATGGTATCCAATGGAATCACATCAGTAGCAGTCTGTCACACCACCTTCCATTCTCTGTGCATTTACAGGCACTGAACTGACTGAGCCTATTCTCACTTTCTCCTGACTTACAAAACCAAAGACTCCAGATGTGACTGCCTGGAGCTGCCAGGTGCTGGGAATACCCCTCTTCATTCCACTGCAGAAAGGAGATAATATTTAAGCTGTTTTTTCTGCATTTCCTCTTTCCTTTTACCTAAGGTCACTTCTTTGGCATATCTTCAGCTGTGATGGATTTCTAACAGATTATCTCAAGCCATGCAACCCATCTCTGTGCAAGGACTTCTTTTGGACTCCCTCATAGCACTGGTGGCCTCTCTGCTGGAGATCTTCTCCTGGCCTTTCACCTCACTCAGTAGCTGATTATGCATCTGGCACAGGTTTCTCCCTAATTGTCCTTCACAGCATGAACTACTGTCCTATTCTGCCTCTCTCTGCAGCCCATCTTTTCCCACTACTAAAGAGCATGCAAGTCTAGGCAGGACTAGACAATTATTTTCCTCATACTTCTGAAAAAAAAAAAGTATTTTTAATTGAAAAACTGAAAGAAGAAAATAACTGACAGCTTTTAAACAGTTTTTCTAGAAATTTGATATTTTCTGCATATTTCATTTTGGTGAGAGTTCAGTTTTCTGTTTGGGCAGGTCAGGGGAATAAACCAGGTATTGTCACATACTCTTTATAACCTACAAACCTGTCTGTACTTTTTCCAGTCTTTTCTACATGGCTTTTTTAAATAGATGCAGAAATAAAGTTTACTAGAGTACCTAATGGGTTTTTTAAAGTTTAAAGCAGGTAGCCTGAAGTCCCAGGCTGAACACCTCTTTGTTCCTTTTGACCTGTCACACTGAGATTAACAAATCTGTGACCCATAAAACAAGGTTAGATAGGGGAAACCAACTGCAACCTCTTCTTTCAGTCCCCAGAGAAAAGCCTCTATGTGGAAAACAGCCAAAGGTCCACTGAGCAACAAAATGGTGAAAGAAAATGTATTACTAGGTTTTGATCTTCTTTATCTCTCTTTTCCATTAGAAGCAGGTGAAGAAGCAAACCCTCAGTTAAATGCAACTTTACAAAGGTATATATGAAAAACAAGACCTGTAAAAAGCATTTGGGCAAAATGTTTTGCTAACTTAGATTCAGATCACCAAGAAGAGACAATAAATAAAATATTCTGTTTTATTTTCAGGGTTTTTTTCCCCTATTATTTCCCTTGTCAGCTTTGTTCACTGTAAGAAACCAATGGCATAAGAGCTCCAGGTGAAGTAAGGGCTGGGAGCCAGCAAGAGAATATTGAGATACTCGGGAGGAGATCAGATAAAAGTTCAGGAAAACCTCCTGGAGGTGCCTCCAACCTCCCACGACACACACAGATGTCTGAAGTGCTGTCATTAAGCCACTGACAATTCCCAAAACTGTGAGACAACTGACAGTATGACCATGTTTGATAATATGTGATAACTGGAAATTTAACAGTTTCCTACAGGTTTATGTATGAGTAAACTTCCTTTTAAGATTTATATGTTTTCTTGATGGATGTGGATTTTATAACTCAAAAAGCAATTGGGCTCATTCCAATCACCCATTGACAGAATCTATCCCTTTTCACCTGAACACCTCTTCAGTATCATTAAAAGCTCTGAAACCCACAGGGTTATAAATGATACAAGGGTCTTCCAGAAATCAATATAAAAACTAAAAACCCAATTCAGGATTCCCCAGCATTTGCATGAGGTATCTATAGCATGTATAAAATTCCAAGCAGAATATCTGAGCTAACTGAAAGCAGAGAGATCTTTCATATATATATATATATACACATACATGTATTCATATTTTGTTGTTAGTGAAAAAACCAGAAAATTTTAATCTACTCTGAAACCTTGTTCTTCTCAAAAACAACTCCACAAAGAATAATGAGCAGATGACTCCTTTGAAAGACAGTGTCCTTAGTTCAACTGCATAGACTTGGTGTCCAGTGAATTTCACAGTACTCAAAGGTTTACTATAAAAGCTTTTCTCAGAAATTAGTTCAAGGTTGCCTTTTTCTCCCTACTTTAAACCATTCTTCTAACTCCAACTGGTGTCTCTAATATCTCTTAATGCCTCCCCTTTGACACCTCCCCAAATGCATCATTTTTCTCAATCACTCTAATGAAAGACTTTTGACATCCTCATTCTCTCTCTGTTCATGATTCTACTTTGACTATAAGTTCTCCAGGTCAGGGTCTATCTTTTTCTTCTGTATTTGTACGCTGTAATAAAAAGGGTCTGGACTAATAGCTAGAGCTTCAGACACCGAGATATTAAAAATACTAATAATTCTTGTAAAAGGTTTCAGGCTCCTGATTATGAAGTTTTAGCTTTTAGAAGCCATTGTGAGCTTTCTGATCACCCTGACACTTCTTAATACTGTCCCAAAAACATCTGTTTAGAGAGACTGTGTTAGTGAATGTGTTGTGAAGCTGGGACTTGCATTTTTCTCATAGGCTAGAAAGTGAAGATTACCTGGTTTGGTAAAGTAATGTCTATTTTATAGGTTTGTCTGATGGTGAGACAATCAGGGTGGCAGCATTAGAGAAAAGGAAGACAGAAATATAGGCATTCATTTTGCTGTTTAGAGGAATCACTAATTTGTACATTTGGAATAACATATGTGATTGAGGGCTGGCACATTCTACTATATGTTTGAACTAGAAACAAAATGGGATGCTGATGTTATTCAAAGGTCTAAAAAGGTTAAAAAAAGTGAAATTCCATGACCTTCATGTAAGAAAATAAAGAGGATATTATGTACAGCAAAATACACATAAAGGCTCACTTATATGGAAAATTGCTTTCACTAGTGAATCCCTGTTCCAAACTTAAGGTGGTCTAGAAGAAAGAAAGGAAATGTTTCAGTTAGATGTAAATACTCCCTTATTTGCATGATTTTCATAAATCTTTAATGAGAAAAGTATTGTGTGAAATTCTCCACACAGAACCACAGCAAAGACAGATATTCCTACACCTAAAATAACCCTGAATTGGCATCTCTCCGTGCATCAATATATGAGTTGCTTTTCAGCAAGCTGGTAAAAAAAACAGGAGGAGGAAAAATCCATCCTAGACTGAACACCCAGTAGAATAAATGATGCTGCTTTATGATCAGAACTAAGTGGAGAGAAAGTCCAGAACACATTATGGAAGGGAAGGCCCTAAAAACAATAGGGCCAATGTTTGCTTGGCATTTTAACCCTGGTGAGTGAGACTTGTGTTCAGTTAAAACATCATCTTCATCCAAGTATTTATTTCATGCAGCCTCACACAAACAACAAATATATGGACAGCATTTATAAGCACCAAATCAGAGTCTCCTCAGTATTAATGATCAACTTTGCTTCGTGTTTATGTCTTGCCCTTACCATACAAATTCTTAAAATGCAAACATTTTAAATTCCCCTCCTATCCCCTCCCCAACTGTTGTTTGAAGTTATGCATCACTTCCAAGTTTTCTGAAATTTTCTCCATATGTTCAGGAAAAAAAATAAATCAATGTTTCAGTATTCAATGAACATCTTGCCACTAAATTCTTTATACTCACACATGCTGTGGTACGCACATATACTCATTTTTAACCAGTAAGGTTTTCTAAGAAAAGAACATATCATTCATTGTGCCACCTGAGTATAAAAATAGGAAAATTATGGAGAAAGACAGAAAAAATAGTAAAAAAAACCCCAAGAAAGCAAACATTTTCTCCTATTTTCCAGCTGAACTGCTAAACAACACACCGAATCCAAAACTCTGTGTACATACATCACTGACTTAACCTTGCTGTTAGAATCTCATCCTTCACAGTTTGTAGCTTTTTATTAAAGTTAACAATATAACCATTCTACATGGGTTGTTTGCTTTTAGCAGAAAGAAAAACGTGCTTGTGTTTAATTAGGTTTGACTGTAAATGGCTGCAAGTAGACTGTGAAGTGCTCATTGTAGAGGACGTGATGTAGGAACATGGCAGTGCCACTTTTGCTGCTGTTATTGTTTGTCTGGAGACACCTTTCCGCAAGACTAAATTCAACATGACAGGGCGTCTGTCTGCACGCTGACATCTGTATCACTGCAACAGGGAAATCCCCAGAAATTCATTTTGAAATGAAAGCTTAAAACATCTAGAATAGTATGAACTGAGGAATGCAGATATATTTTTAAAAAATTCTCTTGCCTTTCTCCATATTTCTGTAGAACTATAATTGTATCCAAATTACGTTTTAGCAGTTCAATAATTTTTGTCCTCTCTTCAATACTCATTTCATGAGCTAGACAAATAACTTATTTTCCAGCTTTCTGGAAATGCAATATTTTTTCACTATTTTTACATTATTATGAAAAATAAAAAGTTAATATTTGATTTAATGGCATAAATTTTGCTTCAAATTTGAGATTCTTAAATTTTGCTCATTCAAATTTAAGAGATAATGAAGTAATTTCATATGAAAATAGTAAATATTTTCATATGCATTTTTAAAACACTTCAATCTTTTAATGAGCAAATCCCTCAGTGACATAGATAAATCTCCAAAAATATCTAAGTTTCACTGAAACTGCTGCCCTTTTTTCAATTTTAACTCATCTCTCTCAGTTTGGTACTTCTTTCAGGGCAGCAAGTGTACTATATTTCTTATTTCAATGCTCTTGTGCCACAGTAAACAACTAGAAGACATTCAAGGTCACAATGGAGACAATAAATTTTCTTTCCATCAGCAAAGATCCTATTCCAGCCTCCATGACATCAGTCTCTTGGTAGCCTTTGCCATTGGTACCCATTCACTCTGGCCCTGTAACTCTTAGCTTGCTGTGGCACCTTGAGTGACAGATGTGTCAGCTATGACTCAGAGTGCAGTCACTTTAAGTAGGGTTCATTAATTTGACATAAATAACTTTTCATAACCAGAGATTTTTAGGAAAAACTAAGTGATGAAACTGAAGGACATATGGATGAACAATGTGTCAAAATAAGAAAGGGTTTAGTGCTCCAAGCTTTTTTAAAATTTCGAAGTCTTTAATAAGGCTCTACAAAAATCTTAGAATACAAAAACTAATTTTTTGACTTAAATAAGGCAAAAGAATATTTCCCCTAGTTAAGCCAAAGTGTCATTTACAGATGATTGTGCCTGTGCTTCAGGCTCCTCCTTTACAACTGAATCAAAAATCAATTCTTGGTATTATATTTCCCTTGATATGGATAAGAGTCAGAAGCTATTTTGTGTCTATTTCCTTCCTCTATAAAATATCTGGAAAGATTTTATTTCAACTTTCAAATAAACCATAAAACATTTTAGCTGTGAGCAGAAACCAGTTGAACAATATTCTTAAATGGTTGAAGTTTTGCTAGCTTGAAGCAGATGAAAGCAAGGTGCTACAAAAGCAACTTGCAAACCCTAAATTCCTAACTATCATTTATGGGGTCCATTAGAGTTAAGAGTGATTTTTATTCCATTGTTCTGTTAAAGAATGGAATAACCTTCTATGAAGGGTTAAACGAGATCAATAGCAGTGAAAGGATTTGAGATACGAGTAGAAATTAGTGGGAAATCTCTTCAGCTGAGTCAGAGAATTTCACTAAAATACAAAAGATACAAAATTTATTTAAGAATCAACAACTAGTCCCACTTGTCTGTGAATGTTGCTCTCCAATAACCTCAGTGAATCAGTGCCAGTGAGAATAAACCTACATATCTGAGATTTGGCCTCTTCCTTACATTTATCACATTTTGTTTACATGGTGTATTCTAAAAGGGGTACTATCTAGTGAAAAATTGTTGCTACTCTACCTTAGATATACTTCAATCCTCACTTTGAAATTAAATTAGGGCATATAAACAGGTAACAGATTTTGAGAACTACATTGTAATTGTAAATATTTGCTCCATCCTGATGCTAATAAATCACTCACAACAGTCTTTAACCAGACTTCAAAATGTCTCCCTCTGACAAAGGGATACGAGTCTATAATAAGGTGACCTAACTTAAGAACTAAGGGGTGTATTTTTACATTTATATATGATTTTTTTAAATTTAAAATTTAATTTTTAAAACTTGTTCAATTTTTTTAATAAACAATATAGTAAATAGGAAGCAAATTATTATAATTTCTGATACATTTATTATCAAAATGTAATTATTTACATTTAAGTGATAGGTTAATTAATGAATGATCCGTATTTAAAATCTAATACATATAAAGGTTCCAGTCATTGTTTCTGTTTTTAAGGTAGACTATGCATGACTGTGTTTATCAAATAATTCCAAAACACTATATATTATTATATATTATATATTATTATATAATATATATTATATATTATATAAATATATATATTATATACTATATATTATTCACTTTTTTGTGAGGAATATTTATGAAAGAGATGCTTGCTGATCTTGTAAATTAAATGGCTCTAGCTCAAAAAAAGTGAAAAAAGTTACTCATATCTGTTTTCACATTTTAAATTTTGAAAAATGTAAAAGACACCCTATTGTAAAAGACAGTATTCATTCTTTTAACAGCTTTCAGAGAATATACAAATTGGAATCGAACTTGTGATTTCTCTATAATTACAAATAATTTCATTTTTAGGTTAAAATAGAGAAAAATAATGCCTATGAAATCATAATTGCTAAACGTCTGCTTACGTTATGCAATGTAGAAATAAACCAGTATTTTGAACAGGTGGACCTTTAAAAAAGATTCCTAATTATTCTTATACTGTTAAAATTATTTCAATTTTGCATCTCAGCAGATACACATTTGTACATCAGAAGCAGGTGTTCATCAAAAAGAGATGGTAAAGAGATACTGCAGCCTGGGCTCGAAACCCCGCCTGCATGGTGCAGTGAGATAAATGAGAAAAATCCTGCAAAACATCTCTCTACACTTCAGAAGGAGATTACACCTTTTTAAAAAGGCAAAACACGCAGTTCAATTACTTATTGTCTTGGCATGTGGTTGTGATGAAAGAAAGAGTCTCAGACATCAATAGAGCTAAACTAACTTCCCAGATGGGCTTCAGAAGAGGGAACCCTTCTGCAATCCACCTGCACATAAAGCTACTTTCTCCTGTTTGAGATAAAATCCGTGTTTTCCAGCCCCTACGTTCAAATCATCCCTTTATCTTACATGGCTGTTTGATATGCACCTCCTTGTCTTTACATCTACCTAAAAAAAAGAGGAAAATCTTGTAGAAATAGAAATATTATCTGTGGGAACACTTCAATGAATACCCCATCTATTTAGATTCCAAGCCTCAGTGTAATATTTATTGTAAAGGATAAAAGAATTTAAGTTTATCACTGAAAATAACCAATAACAAATGCAAGGGGCAGAGTGATGAATTTATTAAACACCCATATACCCATGTTTTAATATTTGACCAGACTATGCTTTGTAATTACCTGCAGTAAATCTGTTCCTGGAAAAATCCAAATAACTGCTCTAAATAAAATGAAATTATTTATGTTCAACAGGTGTAATTTGAGATATGGTGTGCTGTGCTTTAGGTACCACAAGTGAAATGCATGCATGAAACCAAACAAAGTAGCAGAAGCTCACAAAGCTTTACAGACAGAAATTCATCCCTAACCTTAGCAAGTTTCTTGATAATTTATGGTAGGGATGATGATATGAAAAATGGAAATCAGAAATCTTCTTCCTGTTGTTCTAGAGTCTGAATCTGCCACTCTACCTGTTCTTATTTGAATATGGAACACTTCAGACATTGTTCAAAGCATGGCTTTAGAGCCCTCAGTAGATCAGTGTGGAACAGCAGGAAAACCTTCTTATGAAAAGAACCAGGAAGAAAATTACACTTCTGTTTTAATTAACATTTCTTTATGAACTTTCAGGTTCCATACAGAAGTTCTGGAGCAAAGACCAATATGAGCACCAGTATGCTGCAATTGCAAGATGAGCTTGTACACCACTGCTACAGTGGCCACCGAGAAGGGAAAAACCAAACCTACTTTATGCAATGATTAAAATTAAGGGAAATTTTTCTGTTAATTTGTTATTAGTTTCTTGTTATGCTTTATGCATTGTCAGAATTGACCAGAAGGAACCAGATCTTCAAAATTTGAAGTGGGCTCTGTAAGTGAAATGACAGACATGGGTTAGGTCAGATCACCTCCTTTTTGTATACAGAGACTGTTACTGTTGTTGACACACTAAACCAGAAAGAAACCAATTTGAATTATAAATTTCTAACTAGCTTGTCCTGAAATCAATTAACATGAACACTTCTGAGGGGTGAAACAAAGAAAAGCAGCACTTTCTATCATAGACATAAATTATTATAATATAATGCCCTTTCACCCCCAAAAAACTCTAGTGCAGGTATCAGGAATGTTTTACTCTCCAATTTTAAGCTTATCTGCATGAGCTGCAGCTCTGTGTTAAAGAGGTCGGCAATAATCAATGAGATTCAACCCTCAAGCTCCAGACAAGATGCCAACACAGCCCTCAGTTGGGCAAAATTTGGATGCCCTTGATTTAAGCTTCCTAAGCCTCTACAGTTCCAGTTCAGGAGATTAATGTAATTCCCATAGCTCATACCCCTCCAAAGATATTTTATGTTTCACCATATTATTAACAGAACTGTACAAAACTCAACTGTCTTGGTTCTCTCCGTTTCAGGGAATGAAATAAACTTTTACACAATTCTCATTAAGCAGAACTGGAGAGATGCCAACAATTTACTCCTGCTTAACAGCTGAACTTCATGGTAGCATTTCACAGGTGGTGCATTTGTGTACAGCTACACGCAGATAATGCAGCTTGCTTCTCTGTGCTGTCAGTGCAAATAGGAGAGTGAAACTTCTCCCATATTCCTCTGCTCCTCAGGACAGTCTGCTGGGTTTTCCTTTACTGGTGCAGACAGACATGTTGCCTGCTTGTCTAGCTCCTTTCTTGCATTCTAATACTGATAAAAATATATTTCTAAGTAGCTTTCCCATGATTTTTCAGCTTTTCACACTGGCATCCAAAGCTGTTATGGGCAATTTTAATTTTTTAATTCACTTGGTAGCAATCCACATCACCAGCCAGCAAACTGAACTTTAGACAGCAGATGGATCTTTTCCTTATATTAAGGTTGTTGGGCTGGCAATCCACACTGCCTTTGCGTGGTGGCCATGTCTGTTTCTAACCAAGAATTCCAGTCTTTGAATAGGCTGGCCCTTCTCCACCATCAAGTTCACATTTAAAAAAAAACAAACCCAAAATAATAAAAAATCCTGCTTTTTAAGAAGTTTGAGTAGTGCTCTTAATCAGCAGAAATTATGCTAATTGTGTGATAAACATCAAACCAGAGTAACACCAGTTACAGGACCTTGTTATGCTACTACTTGCCTGGTACAGGAAAAAACCAAACAACAATGCCAGAAAGTATTGTGCATTTTACATGATGTGTGTGATAGAATACTGGATGAATATCAACACATTTTTAACAGAGTTTGTTAATCAGTACATTTACATTAATAGGAAGCTGCAGACAGCCTCCCAAATATCAGTCTGAAGCAACCACTGTAATTTTAAACACTGATTTAAAGAGCTCAGCCTTGTACTCTTCAGAAAATGACCAAGTCTTATATTGATCAATTTGAACTTTAAAATATTCACATCTCTGGCTGACATGATTGAGAGTCACCTACTTTAATAAACAAACAAACGGGCACTAGGTCTCCTGGTGGAGAGATGCAGTGGCTACAAATGCTGTTTCTCTGCATTATTCTTGCTCAGTGCCCATGTAACTAAAACAAATAACAGCCAGGTTTCCTTTAAAAATCCTGATAGATGAATATCTTCTGCCTTCCCAGCTTCCTAGCTCCTCACCATTTTCAGAAAAATTGTTTCTTCTGTACTAAGGCCATATCACACACCATATGAAATGGAAAATGCTATTTATGAATATTACTAGATAGGTTTGAAAGTACTTTCTTGCATGGCACAAAAAGCTGTGAACATCACAGAAAGTTGTGAGTAAATTTAATTGACATTTTGCTTCAGCACCTTTAAAACAATCCACTGGAAATCTTCATAACAAGTGCTCTGCTCTCAGTCACCTGTCACTTCTTGTTTTAATCAAATGGCAGAAGTGGAATTTAAAAAAGAAAAAAAGAGCACTAACAACCTAACTAATACCTGCTGATTTCACAACTGTAGCAGTTAATAAGTGGCTTGGAAAAACCCAGCCTACAAGCAGATGCCTTGCATTCACCAGATGTTTCTTTATTTGCCAAGTCTCACAGTCATTCTGCCTTGGGAGCACTCTTCATTTTGTTTTCCCTTTCCTAAACTGTTTTTTTTTTAGGTATACTTGTAGCTGTGCACACTTCAGATTAAAAAAATTCCTTCTCTTTGTGCAAAGAGAAACTTCAATACTTCAATTTTTCCATGAATAATTTTCATCATAACTGAGGAAAGCCTCTGATCTGTAGTTTCTGTCTATTTCTAGTTTTCTATGGTTCAATGTTCTGGCAGTCTCTCAAGTGGCTTGTTCCAAGCTTCATGTATCTGATAAAATCTCCCTGTTTCTTTGGATGACTGATGATCTCAAGAGCCTACTTCTGGGTTTTAAACAAGCAGCTTAATCTCCTGCTATTTTTAGGAGCCCAAAAGTGTAGTACAAATGTTTCACACTGACAGGGACATTCCTTTGCCCATTGAGGAGCTGCTCAGAAGACTCTGCTGATCAGCAAAAAGAAGAAATGAGGCAAGAGCCACCAGGAGAATCCACATGCCAAAACCTGAAGTGGAATGGGGCTTGGAAGCCTTCTGCAGCAAAGAGAAAGTAAGTATGGATCAACCTCCCCTGTTTCAGAGTATCTGATGAGACAGATGGAGAAGAGACACTACTCTTTTTCTGAGGAGATGCAATTTTATTTTAAAAGATTTAAAAACTGAGGAAGAAGGGAAGGAAAATAATGGAACAAGGTTTTGGGGAGGTTTTATATTAGTTAAAAGTGATGAATTTACAAATCCATGCATTTGCTAGGGTTCCCTCCATAGACAGTTAATCACATCAACAGGTAAGGGAAGTAATTTTCTTGTATTTTGTTAATTTTTGGGAGCACTTTTAACTTAGAAATCAATCTCCAAATTTAACATATGCTTTCTTTGCAGAGCAATTAGGCATTTTAATATCCCTATTTGAAGTTACTATATTTTTCCTCTCACTATAAACTATCCTTCATTCTAAATGAATCTATTGTATGAGGATTCTGCACTTTCTTTCTGCTGTTTGTTACAAACAACATCAACAGCCTGAGGGGACAACTTTTCTTAAAGAAGCTACACACCAAAAGTTGCATTGAATTTTATTGCTCCACGAGGAATTGGAATGTCATGTTGCTGTTAAAAGAAATCACACAACAATCTAGAATCCTGTTCATGCACTGCTCCTTAGCCACTGGATTCCTTGAAAATGTTATCATTTTTTATGATAACAGATAAATTTACTGATTATACATCAATCATCTTGTAATTTTTTTAAAAAACAATGTGTGCACTTGGAAATATTTCTATAATTTGGAAGGGCTTTTGCCTTGTGCATTCATACTGTAGATGATGGTTAGTTTTGATGTAGCTTGTTACAATTTTGCTACTGCTTTAAGGAATGTGTTATTTAACAGAACCTTAATTACACACACTTTTAACCTTATAATGGCAAGGGTCAACTAATTTTACCCTACAGCTTATAGGATCCATGCTTGTTAAATAAATAAAATGAAAAAAAATCACCGAGTTGATTTGAAAAGGGAAATGGCAATATAGCTTCATAGGGCCAATAAAATTACAGCTAATCCTTCTGGGAATCCAAATGGCAATAAAGTGAAAGTGAGCACAGATTAACACATTGTAAATCCACTTGCTACCCAGCAATGTTTACACAAGGATTTGCCATTGCCTGTTACCATTTGATCAAAATTCAATTGCAGTTTGCCAAGATTTTACTGAAGAGGCTGCTTCTATTTCCCACAAATAAAATTCAACTTCTTAAAGACCCCAAACATGTTTTGATCTGGGGTAAGGATATGTTCTGACACCCTATGGATGACAGAAAATGGGTGGGCTTCTGGGGTTTCACACTGGTGACTTGGAATATGAACAAATACTGCAATATCTAAGGATATGCTTCAAATGTTTCTGTGTGTTAATATTCCTGAATTTGAAAGGTGGGGGAGTGCACTTTTAAAAAGATATTTGCTTGAGTCCAAACCAGCTTTTTCCTTACTGCTCACTTATAATACAAACTGCACTCACATGGAGGCCAACAGCCAGCAAAAACATATTTCCATTTTAACGCCTTTAGATGATCAAAGCATCAGCTTAATATAATCAGCTCAAATCCATTTACCAGTGAGCCTACCACTGTGCCCAGGGACTGTTTTCCTTTCCAGCCCTATCTATTCTGGAACAGGTGCTATAATAGTAAATTAATTAGTCTGTGGAGATGCACCTTGTTCTCCATCTCCACAGGCCTCTTGTGGGTCAGGGCCTTGAGGAAAATGCCATCTGGGCAGAGTTTCCCCCAGAGAAACAATCAAAGCCTACAGATTTCAGACTACAGAGGAGGGTTCATATGACAATTAACCTTATTAGTCTTTTTTTAAAATGGTTGATAGTGTGTCAATGTGTTGGCTCTATAAATAATCTGCTTCTCAAAATCATCATTGCAACTAATTCAAAGAAATTACTCCTACCTAAAAATCCTCCCAAGAAAATACAGATCTCCTTGCACTCAAAATATGAATAAGTCTTAAACAATAACTTACAAATAGGAAGACATCACACAACAGTCCTAGAGTACTTAAAACTTTAACATACTTTGAAAGATTGACAATTTTTACTGTGACCAATTTTATATAAACCCTGAGGGACTTGTGCTATTAATCATTTTCGTTCTGTTTTCATCACATTTTTGCCCAATATCCAATTATCAACAGAATCAGAACTAAATTCAACACATTTCACAAGGGACATCAACATCTATCTTGATAAATCTGGTGGATATTTAAGGTTTAACTTAAGGTCCTAAAATCTAGGGCGGGGATTTTAGATTTGCAGAATTCTTGTCACAAACAGCATTGTAAAACAAATGAGAATTTAGAAATCTCAAATGGAATGGGATATGAAAGCAGGATCTCTATACAGTAAAATTATTTGCATATTTTCACTACAAGTTTGACAAACTACAGAAATCAGGATGACAAAACAAAAAGGGCATTAAGGTTAACATTTCATGTCATTAAAATACAAAGTACATGTGAATTTATAAATATAAGGTAACTAAGAGTATTTTTAATGCACAACTTCACTAAACTTCTTCAAACACATTTTAGTCAGATAAAGAGCACTACATTTGTATCATAATAAAAAACAAAGCCAAGTGATCACTTCCTTTAATATTTTGATGATTTCTGACTCTGCTATAACACAATTTTCATAGAGAAACTTTCATTCTGTTTTCTATGTCTAAAATTTGAAAAATATATGATTTTGATTGTCAGTTTATCCTTGTTCCCTCCACATAGAATTTTTCAGTGTGAACATCTAATGAGTTTTCATCTAGACATCTAATTTTTTAAAAAATTAAATTCCATATTTTTTCAAGGAATTGGGCAAGGAAAATTTACTTGTTAACATGAAAAGCATAGAAATAAAGTCAAAGCTGACATTTAATGAAAAGTAATTCAAGTATTCACTAATCTGTAATCAGCACTGTTAACTGGTATGCATTTTACTATACCAGAAAATATTTAATATTGAAAAACAAACCAGCAAAAGACAATTACTTCAATTTCAGAACACCACTTACTACCAGAACTCTTTCAAGTACTGTCTCAACTGTCTACATCTGTAAGAGTAGTTACTTGACATGCTGTGCATGTAATTGCTCTTTTCATTATATGTATTTCCATAAAAAACTTTTTGAAAAGATAGAAAAATCTAAAGAGATAGCCTCCAGCCTAAGTATTTCTGGTTTTAAGTTTTCCTAATTTTCTCATAGAGGTGAGGAGAGAGGGAAATTTAAGTTGAATGGGTAGGGTGCTCAACTGGACAGCAGGAAAACACCTACATTTACTTTTAATATAAAAGCAAAATGAAATCACAATTAACAACTGCAAATATTAAATTTTTCACTGAAGAAGTGTCATTCATAACTGCGAGGATCCCTTCCTCTGTACATTACTGAGCTGAAGGGCTGGGCAGAGCAGGATGGAAGATTTACACAAGAGCCACACTGAGGGAACTCAGTGAAGCAGCCACAGGAGATGAAATACGATGTGTGTGCTCACTGAAGCAGCTGAAAAAATGAGCTACAAGGGACTGCATTCACTGACACAAGGGCAGGAGAGGAGATGCACTAAAGGGAAAAGCAAAAGCCCTCCAGCACTTCCCACACTAAAACACACAAATCTCCCTTCCTTTTAATGTCTTCTCCCAAATAAAAAAACCCCAACAAAACAAACGACATTGAATTTCCTACTTGTCACTATTGGTTTTTTTCTTCAGATCAGGAGGGAAAAAAAACATGTTCAAAGATAATAACAAGTCTTATTCTGACATACTTGATCGCAACATGCTGGAATGACAATCTGCACGCCATAAGAGATGTTTAGCACATCAGTATCACTGAATTCAGGTAGTACAGCCCACAAGTTCACCTATTTTTTTTCTAGGTGTCAGCACCTCCCCTACCCTTGTCTCTAAGAAGATAAAAGATCTGCTACATACACCCCATGTCCTCCAGTAATGATAGAACATTTTAGATTAACCGTTCTCACAAGAATGGGAAAAAAAAGCAATATTTTCTTAGTTTTATACCAGGTTATGATAACATACACAACTCACAAGTCTCAGAGACTTAAACCTCAAGGGAACCTAAATTTACTTACAGTGGGGTCAAGGAGAAAATTTTAGTTCTTTACTGATTTTGCATATCCCTCCTTTTTTGCATACTGTATTCTGAAATATCCCAGAGAACTGGGTGCTCAGAATTGCTAAAATAGCTTTCAGAATGCCAAATAACTATAAAGGCACTGTGACACCCAAAGAGCATTTGAAACAAATTGTAAAGCTTCTCCCTCACATCATCACTACATGAATTTGGACATTTACTGGTACTTGGACTGTTCACCTTCAAACCTGAAATTCTGCAGCTTCCATAGAGCCATAGCTTAGGGCAAAATCTTAAAAAAATTAGGGAAAATGAAACTAAAATAGTTTTGAAATTCTCCAAAATATTTTCAGAACTTAAACCAATTAACTAAGAAATCAGAACTAAACCAAAAACTAATTCTATCAGTAGTGAAGAAACCTATGAATGAAACTGTTACATTCTCAGAAAAACAAACAAAAAAAAAGAACAAATCTCTTTCCCAGTAATCAGATCCTATAAAAATTAGAAACTGTTGCCTCTGGAAGACATGTCTGTTAAGCCAATATTGACCCCAATATTAGCTGATTTTCTGCTTAAAGTCAAAAACAGTGTTGAAAGAAAGAAATTTTGAAGAAACTGCTAAAATGAAGAGTAGCAAGTTTCTAGAATGACACAGTTCAACCAAGAGCTCCAAAGAAACTGAAACATTAAATTACTGACTCGTACTCTAGTTTTCAATTCAGACCTCAGCTACCAGTAAAAAGGCAAGTAATATTAGTAATCACTAATAAATGAACATGAAAGAATATAATGCTGCTCCCACACAAAGCTAATCTGTACCCACAGACTGACCACCCTTCACTGGGGACAGGGATGGCAGCATGGAGAGCAGCAACACGCATGGACCAACACATAAAGCAGCTTCTGTCTGGAACATCTTGGCCTCACTGAGATCAGTATGGTCATGAATCTTGGAGAGGAGGGTTCTATTAATCGCTTTTTCTCACAACACAAAAAAGCAAATGTGCTTTTTACGAAAATACCAGGCAGCAACTTGCAAACACATAAAGAATGTATGTTATCAGTCTAACTAATCAAATTGTACAAACTGATCTCCACAAATGAGATGTGATTTTCAAGAGGGAAAAGTGACTTGATGCAATCCTGAGAGGTGTCTGCTATAAAATACCACAGTCTGGATACAGTGGCTGAGCCCCTTGTCACTCAAAGGTGAATATCATGGAAAAAGTCACATATACATGGATGTCACTTATGTGTGACATCACCTATGTCACACATCCTTTTCCTATATGCTGCTGAGTGCCAGTGGGCACACGATGCTGGGCTGTGTGGGGCAGGGCCACATTCTGACCCAGCATGTTCAGAAATGTGTTATATCCATGGATTAATCTCAGCTGTCTGTGCTCCTCTCTCTCAGCTGTTGGGCAGTTTGATACCTGTTCTTGCACGTGTTTTCACAGAGGCACCCCCAGTATCCCAGATGGACTCTGACCTGCCAGTGTCCATTTTGAAGTCAGCTGGACCTGGGGGCAGCCCTGACCCCTTCCCCCAAGGGCTGCACCCCTTCCCCATGCAAACCAAACACAGCCTGTGTCTCCCAATACTACAAAGATGACAGGAATACTTCAAGAGGTGTCAGGGGGATGACTCATATGCATACGAGGAGGAAGGTATTCACAAAGGCTGATCTCCTACACACACTTGCTGTGGGAAAAGGCAGAAGTTGTGCTCTTGTAGAGGTGTCCTGGAGGAGCCTCTCACCCCCCCCCCCACTGGCAGCACAAGAAGTTAAGGCACGTTAGTATCACTAGTCTAACCCTAATCCTTGGGAGTAACCCTGTATGCAAGATCCCTTCTTTAAAGTGATTAAAATACTTGGCATATCTCCTGAAACCTTGCACTGAGTCATTTCTTTCATTTTCAAGGTAATGTTCTGTGCCCTTAACACTCAGGGCAAAATATCAGCTCTTTCTTAATATGCTATTAGAACTATTAGCATATTCTGTGTAACACTGCTAACCAGCTCCATATTTGCTAAAAACGAGACAGTTTTCCCAAATCCAGTAACTTATCCTAAACTCAGATGCAACAGCGTTACTAAAAAGCCTGTATATATTTCAGTCACTTTTTCAGGAGAGGTAAAACACAGTGTTCTTTTCATCTCTGTAGTGAATGATGATTGATTATTCCAAAATCATGTTTGCACAATGAAGACAACATCCATATAATAACTAAAAAAAACCACCGACAGAAAGTAGGAAAATTTCTGTGTTTTATTCCTCCATTCCATAATTCCGCTTCTCTAATTTCACACATATTTAGCATCTTGTCTAGGGGGCATTAGTGTATTTGGTGATGAGATGAAGGCAGCCTAATGCAGGCCTGGCAAGAACTCCCTGTCACCAATCCTCCTGGGTCCGGAGATCAGCGTTCTTAAAACACGAGGATTTGATAGAGTTAACGCCATCCCCTCGAGCAGATGGTTTGGAACATTCTGTCAACGCTGCCACCGATTACTGCAAACAGCTCCTCGTTGCACTGATAGCCCCTCTGGGAGCCCGGCAAAGCTGTGCCTGACCTCCACTGCGAAGTGCCAAACGCGCCTTTCCCTGCACTGCGAGGGCACACCAGCCTCTCCCAAACACAGCCCCTGGGCCCTCCTGCTGCAGCTCCACACCCCACAGCTGCCCCCAAGGGCACTGACAGGTTTTGTTCGTTATGTTTGCCGTTGCTTGTGGTAGACTGTTAAATATCTTTTCGTTTTTATAGAGTTTAAGCTGTCACACCTCTGGATTGCGGAGTGCTGCCGTCCCTCGGGTAGCTTCAGCCATCCTGTCTACTTCTGTGGTAGCAACACAATCCGTGCACTCCCAGACTATTTTGAATATATGAAATATGACCTTATGTATTCCATATTCATTAGTAACGTTTTCTGCGCTTCCTGAATAGGTATGAGTCAGACTGGAGTCACAGTTAACACCACAGCAAAAAGCTTCTATAAACTTGCTCGAATTTCTCTTTAAAGTAATGCCTTATACATTAGCTTTGCATTACCCAAAATATTAACTTACTTAGCTCAATACCAATAAATAACACACAGCTAGTACGGATTCACTGCTGCAGTGTTTTTTTCAGCACTGTAAATTTAATTCAAATTTTTAAGTCTTAGAAGAACCCTGGAGCATCAAAGTTGCCAAAGCTGCTCTTTTGTCCTGAATTTGGTACATTACACTACAATATATATTAGTAATACAGGAAGGGAAAAAAAAGAGTCCAATTTATCTTTCCAGCTGGAAGTCATTCTCCAAAGCAATTAACTTCTTTAAGAAGGATATGCACTTGGAATTAAAGATGAAGAACTGGTCTGATAAAAAGAGAAAAGCTGACAAAACTTCAATTCTGTCCCTCACCTAGAGCTTGCCCAGAACAGTTGGACAACTCATCAAATGAAGCACCAAGAAGTTTCCTCACTCCTGTCTGGCTGGGTTTGTATCAGGGAGAGCACATTCCCATCAGCCACTGGCAGCTCAGCTTCCATCCCAGAGGTCACAGCACCCCCCTCCTTGTGCCAGTCACAGGCTCGCTCCAGGCAGCACACAGCTCAGAGCTTTCCTCACATGAGACCCTGAGGAGACTCCAGCTGCTTCCAAGAGCTTTCAGAAACACACCGAGTACCAGACTTGAGTCTCAAGAGTAAGTAGGACTCAGATATCCATTAGGACTGAGGTGTATTAGCACCAAAGCCCAGGGAAAGGGGAAAGGAAAACCTTTGGCTCTCTTGAAAAGCACCACATCCAGGAAACACCTGCAGGCTCTGCACAAAGCAGGCTCTGATCCTACACAAAGGAGGAAAAGGTTTTTCTTCGCCTCTAACTAACTATATATTTTTCCCATGTCTGCACCAACAGAGAATGCAAGACATTTTAGTAAGTCAAAACCAAAATTTACCAAAACACAGACTGGCAGAAAACCTCTATGCAAACTCACAGAAACAGTATAGTTTGTTTGGTTTATTTTTAAATTCTAACTGGCCAAACACAAACTAAAAACCAAGAAATTACAGTGACAGCTCAATGACCTAAACTGATGTTCTCAGTCTCAGTCTAGTGGACAAATATCCACCAAAAATGACCAGTGAATACAAGTGAATTCCTTTTTGGCTGTCCAGGCAGGAAGGCTGAACAAGCCATGCCATTTGCACAGATGGTCCTGCTGACACAAAGCTTAGGTGGAACCCACAGGTTACACAGCTCTTTGCACAGAAATTGTGCAATTGAAGGTATTTTCAAAGAGAATTTTTTTATACTGTCAATTTCACCCCATTACTTCTAGGAAAAGGTGTGTCCATTTGACTTGGTGCAAGATTACGTTCTTAACTGCAAGCATTTGGACTGGAGATCCTCGTTCCCTTACAGATATAGATATCTGATAGAAAGGGCATCAAATCAGAGATCAGGATCTCTGCGGTAATACATATAAAACCAATTATCAGTAGAAATATCATTAAAACAGATGCTGTCCAACATTATTTCAGCAATTTTTTTATTACTTCCCCTGCAGCAAAACCATGTTCAGTTTTAGCCTGAATAAAGATATCACAGATCTGTGGATAAATTAAAAATTAAAGTTCAAACAAGTTTACCTTTTTTTTCTCCAACACAGGGTGCATCTATAGTTTATATTTGAGGGACTTTATTAAAGGAATTGTCCAGGAGGTTACAGGACTGTTGGTATCATAGCTTGGGAGACTGAGCTTCCACCATCTGAGCAGGGTGGGTGACAAGTTACACAGCAACACCTGCTGGCAAATCCATACAGGAGAAACATCCGTGTCCCTTACAGGAGCTGTGCTGCTCTGGAGAGGCAATAGGATCATAATCACCAGGGACCCCATCCCACAAAGCCTCACCCCAGTGCCTGCCTCCTCACTGTGTAATCTCGATAATGTGCCTGGATTGTGCGAGAAGATTAAAATGAGAAATAGAAACAAAGAGGAAAAGGGGCTTGAAAGAGGAAAGATATGCAGAAGGAAACAAATATAAGCAGAGCCACAGTGGCAGCACACCTGAAAAATTTACTAATAAATGTTTGGAGGATTTGGCCTTGTGATTCTAATTTGTAATAACAAAAAGGCAACGTTTTTCAGTCATATTAGTGTGGGCAAAGGCTTTCATTAAAAAGGGTTGCTGCCTCTTCCCCATTACATCCTCCTGGGGTGCTCAGAACACCTGTGCTATTAAGCTTTTTCCCTTGGATATTTTGAAAATACGAAAAAATTAACGAAGTAAAATTTGTTGACAGTCCCCCCAGCCAGCGCAGTGGGTGTTCTACCTATGGGCTGTCACATTTTCCATGTTCATTTCTGCAGGTGCTAAATACGTGCTGACAACAACATATGTTACCAGTCTTAAATGTGTGGGATTTTTTTTTTAACCTTGTAATTAAAGAGTGCTCACAGCTTGGGAATAAAAAAATAAAACAAACCAGGTGAAAGCTGATTCTGCCCAGTGTATTTAACATTCACTTACATCCTCATTCTCTCTCTTTCTCCTGATTTGGGTATTTCCCTAATGATGCAGAGAAAGAAAAACATGGGGGTGGAAGGAGGAGAGAAAGGATTCTACCTTCCAAATAGTAGTTATTCAAATATGATATCAAACAATTTTTGAAAATATCAGCATGCAGAATAAGCATTGATTCTCTCTGGAATCACCCTTTCCCCCTGGGTCTCCTGACTTGTATTTCTGAGCTCTCTTTTTGTTTATTTCTCTCTCTTATTTTAATCTCCTTAGTCCTGCCAAGCATGTAATACTTGGTGCCCAAAGGAGTGCTTCCTATACCTTCTGTCATACAGTAGGACTCACCTATTTATCTGAATAAAAGTCGGACTTGCCCTGTTAATTACAGTATCATTATTTTTGGCTGTTTAAGGTATCACACTATTATTCATTGAAACCTATACACTGCTCTTCAGGGCAGCACACTAACAATCTACACAGATATTTTCAAGGGAAAAAGGTATATTTTGGTACAACATATCAAGTCACTTTTTTTATATAAATGTCCAGTACAATATGCCAGAATTACTTTGGTTGGCTGAAATAAAGTTGTATCATAAAATCAAATAGAAAAAACTCTCTAAAAATAAGTCAGGTTAACAACATATCAATTAGAGATGTGACGGAGTATATTAAAAGCAAGTACTACGCACCAAAATATATTATAAAAAAAATCAAGGCTATAGAAAAATGTAATTTCTCAGCCTGTGTTACAAATAAGATGCAGTAGGTTTTAGCCACGCTACTTTAGTTCTAACCAAGTCTGAAACATTGAGATGTAAAAAGTGTTTCCTTGCTTTCTCTGCAAAATTTCAACCTTATGATAAGATTAGGCTTCCTTGTTTGAGGATAACAACAAAAAAAAAAATCTGAAGGGAAGGCCAATGAGTTTGCAGCATTGAAGACAAACCAAACCACAGTTACTTCCTCTGCCCATGGGTGTGCTGGAGTGTGGAACAGCACAGGCAGGAATCTGCCTGCTCCAGGAAGGGAAGGCACAAATGCCCTCAGCTCTGATAAAGAGGAGAAGATGTGGCAGGAATCATTTTGGCACAGCACTGCTGCAAGATGCTGCTCTTGGGCTCTGCTTTCAGAGGTGCTGGGAAAATACTGTGCTGCTCAGCTCTAGGCATTTGTGGTTTAGCCAGTTAAAAAACAAACGTGAGCAAATATGCCAAATATTTGCCTTCATTGAGAAGTAAGCCAAAGAAAACCAATGTGATAAAACAGCCCATCTGTGAATTGGCTCTGCAACTCACAGCAGCAGCTCTGGGGCTGCTTCATCAGTATTTTTCCTCACTCAGAATGGTAATACTTAGTATCTGAATCCAGACTTAGAGCTCTAACTCAAGTCCATACTGGAATACAATTTGAACAATTTTTTAGAAAGAATTAATAAAAAGAAGTCTTGTTAAGAGTGACCCTCTGACAGTAAAAATTCTTCTCAGTCAAAGAATATACTTTCCATAGCACTGTAATGCTAAAAATTTTCCTTCATGCCTACTTTCCCTCTACACCAGGACTGGGTTCCTCCAGCTTAAAAGGATCCAAACCTACATATGGCACACATGAAATCTGACACCTTATTACGTAAAATGATACCTGCAAAAAAAAAACAACCCAAAAACTTAAAGGAATAGCCTGTGTGAGCCAGGCACCAAACACACAGACTCCTCCTATTAAATTCAGAGTTTTCTAAAGTGTTGGTTCCTAATCCAGCCCTCATAAAGGGTTAAAATACAGATGCTGTGAATGGAATGTATAATCCTTAAGGCCCTGGAGCATTAAGACATATCTGCTCCTTAGGGTCCATCTCTGTCCATAATCAATTTCTTCCCTTGGAGAACATTAATTGTCTCTAATGATAGCTTTCCATCAATACATCCTTGATCTTAAAAGGCCTGTACAGCTTTTTCCTTTATTCAATCAAATCATCTCTACAATTGCCCTCCTTTAGTAAGATAATACCTTTTAAGCCTTGTATTTTAATATAAAAAAATAAGAGGTAGCAGCAAATTCTAATGGAAGTGCTAACATTTGAGAACCAGGATGATGGCTTCCATTATCCTAAATAATGTTTGAAGATTACAGAAAGCACTGTGTTTCAAAAGGTGGAAACTAATCCCCCACTTTCAAATTATTCCTTGTACAAAAATCTGTTCTGACATTAGGAATTTTTGTGCCCCAACTACAGCACAGTATATTTAAATATTTGAATATGAAAGATAATTTTCAGCTCTGGAGGGGAAAAAGCAAATAATTACTATTTATAAGCAGTAAATGCTGAATAATTTAAGAAATTGACAACCTTAAACACAGAAGCCCTTTATTTTTTCATTCTCTGGTACAGAGGTGGCTTAACTGTTCACTTAAATGGCTATAGCTCAATCAGAAGTTCCTGAAATTATTTAATTTCATGATGGCTCAAAAACTCAATCTCCTGGTGACCCACTAATGTGTCTAGCTTTCCCCACCCCCTTCTCTTCCTTGTACATGCTTTTCAAAAGGCGTGGAAATTCAATTTTTTGCCATTCAACTGATTTGTTTCCATTCAAATAGAGGATTTTTCTTGCACTTCCCTATCTAGATTGCCCAGCACCAATCTGTATTTTTTCTACTCATATTCTAACACTGTTCTGTGTGAAATGGCACCACTCCTTATAATGGCTCAAGGACCTCAAAATGAAACATCTCAAAAGACCTCAAATCTTTAGAAATCTTTGCTTGGTTTTGTTATTTTTTTATATTCAGCATGAGAGTGGCAGGAATTTGGTGATGCCTATTTAGTATCATTTTATCTTACAAGGGCCATGGAGAAGCTTTTCCCACAATTGACTACCATCCACCACTGACTGCAATATTAGAGCCTTCCTCTTACTCAAAAGTCATCACACATGCACAAGTAAATAAACAATGGCAGGAGACTTACATCAGGAACATCATGAAAACTCTATAAAAAATATGTATCATGCAGATTTTCTTTTCCTTCTCACACTAGCACACATACCCATGATGTGCACTTTACTATCTGCTGTTTTACAAAATATTGATGGCAAAAGCAGCAGGAGAAAAAAATAATGCTAAGAATATGAAAAAAATAAGAAATATAGGCAGGTAGATACAATCAGTCTAACAGCTATCAAACCTAAACAAAACAAAACAGGGAGAAAAAAAAAAGGAGACCAGTTAACAACCTAGATAAGAGATGAAAATTGCCAGTGAGTCAGATCAAGTTTATTCAATGTCCTGATAAGCACCTATTTGCTCTTCCCCATAATGCTCTCTCAGTATTTATAAATTATCATTTAATTATGCTGGCAAGTGGTAATTGTCAAATAAAGCTCAGATAGGCATAAGCCCTCAGGCTGCACATGACAGAAAAATATCTGTTAAAGCTGGGCTGATTCACACGCTTAGGAAATCATTTCCTTTCTTCTTTTTATCCTTGCCAACAAATTATATGAACTGGCACTTTGTGCTTTGTAGGCATTTTGAAGTCTATGCAGATTACAGGAAAGAAAAATTAGTTGTTTCAGTATCTACCATTCCTAAATTATTCTGCTGATTTAAGACACCATGTTCTGTTTCAACAAAAGAGTGCCAAAGATCAAGGAACCAGAGCCTTCCTCTGCTTAGAATTTATGCCCAGGGTCACTTTCAATTGGGTAAATCAAGATTTGGGGAATTACTGAATACTGTGCATAATAGATTTGATACAGAGCAATAGTTAAAATATGACATTTATCCCATTAGTATAGAAACACCAAGGAATATTTTTTAAAAGTCTCTTACTACTTAGATTCAATTATAGACCCATTAAACATTCTCTGTGTACACACACTGACACAGATGCAGGCACCCACAGATTTGAAGGATTTCTTAATTTACAGCATACATACCCAACTATTTGATTATGTAGAAAAAATAGATGTAAAAGAAGTTTATTGCCAAATAACAGTGAAATCAGGCTCTTGAGAACTTTGACCTGGAACACAAGTCTGAACAACAGAAATGCTGGATTCACAGCACATTGCTGGAACATTTGCTATCAATGCCATTGCAAGATCATTACTGCCATAAGAGGGACCAATATTCTCTTTTTTTGTCTGTACAGTTACTGTCAGACAGACTCAGGGTGGCAGACAACTGACATGAGCACACTAAGTCTCTTTCCCAGCTTTCCATATGTACCTTTGTACATGGTGGGTCCCAGCTCTGTGAAAGACATTTAAGGTCCTTTGGGTTACTGGAGGAAGCCCCAGGCAAGTCTCAGTCTCCCCTTTCTTTGTACCTGAGCATACCTGTGTTTTTCCTCTCCCTCATCAGCAGAGTGCAATAGAATTTGTCTCATTTTTACCCATACTCTAAACACAACTAATTTCTATTCAAATCTGAGCTGTTATTAGTTAGCTGCTGTCATATACGAGGCTCCCACCTATGATTTTGGTATATCCTGTATTATATCAGACCCTTCTGAAGAAGTCACCAAGCCTCCCAAATTTTCCAAAAGCGGCTTGCTGATAAAATAGGTTTGAACTTTTCAAAAAAATTCTGTTCTCCTTTCAAGCTATCAGTAATCCCCACCCACTACCATAGGCTGTATGTAGTTACCATGCACTCAGTGTACAGTTAATAGCAATAACACTATTTACTAGAACAAAACATATTGCAACTTCAATGGCATAACTGCCAATTCCTTCCATCCAATTTAAGGTTTCATGGCTTCAGCCAACGTGTATGGATGGACTGCTTCACACAGATACTTCCTGTTGCTTCAGAGCAGCTGGAAAAGCACTGCTCACCGACCTGCCTTTTCTCATTACTGCAGTGATCCACTGCCCCTGGTCTCGTGAAACACATCATCCTCCTCGGGAGACACACGGGGAATTAGTGCCCCAGGGGTTAGCTAACACAGAGCTTGGCCAAGCAGTGTAATTCACAGGTTAGACCAGATGTTCAAGCAGCAGTCAGCCAGAAAGCATTTACTGGTGCTGCTGCAGCCAGAACAAGCTGGTGTCTTATACCCAGCATAAGCAGCAAAGTAGATAATGTTTCTCATAGGAATTGCTTTTAGCCTCATTGATCTCCCATAAAAGCTACTGTACAATGATGTGGCCCTAAACACACACGCTGTTGTTTAGCCCTAACAATTCCCAGAAACAGATGCAGGATTGTCATTCTATCAACAATATGCTTCACACAGTGAAGAAGGAAAAAAAATCAAATAGGAATATTTCTTCATATACAGATCTTGCATTCAGAAATTCCAGACATTAATTCCTGCAGCAGAGCATTGCATCCTAGTACCAGGGCTATAGGTACAGTGAATCAATGCCAAATCAGAAGCTTCTCCTCCAGAAGAGGACAATCTGCAGAACTTTTGCCTTGAAAAATTTGCTCCTGATCTTTAGGATACAACCATTACACTGGCTGCAAAGTCATGAAGACAGAACATCACTGAAACTATCAGCATAAAGGCTTTAGGATCCTGGATGTGAACATGGTTCTGTTTTTTTTCCTACGAGACTATAAAACATAAATCTGTTTAGCTGTGTTTATTTCAAATAGCATTTTATCAAAAGACATTCTATTTTCACTAATTAGTGAACTGAACTTGATATCAATTAAAGAGAAAAGAACTGGTTTTATAACACCCCTCAAGTAACTGTAAGTGACTATTACACAGATGACAGAGGAAAATGCAGAAAATTTTGGAGAGCTCTAATACTTAGTCTGAAATAGGTTTTGTGTTGACAGCTGGCCAGAAAGTTTTTTTTCTGGAAATAATTTCATACTAAGAATAACCTTCATGAAAGACTTATTTTAACAGAGGCTTTTGCAACCTAAATGATTTTATGACTCGAAGATTTTAAAGAACTACATGCCAAACCGTAGGAGGGTAAGAAGAACCTTCTCCAGAAATCAGCATTATTTCCATTCTCCTTTAGGTAATTTGGGTTTTGCAGATCTTTCCAGGTATATTTTAAAGTCAGTAGACATTCCATGATCAGGAAAATAGGAATCAACTCAACTTTCAAAAATAGTCTGTTTATCTACACATACTTTTTGACATCTTTAATCACAAGGTTGACTGGAAAATGCATCATATTGCATAATAGCAACCCAGGGAACTCAGAACGCTTCTGCTCTGGGGGAAGTCTGCAAACCCACAATCTTTCCTATTAGCAAAGAGTATAACTCTGTTACTGTCAGAGTTCTTATGCTTATGAGTCTTTGCTTGTACAGTAATATTTTGTTGCATTTACACAGCATGCGGCATTGCCTAAAGTTACTGCTGTAATTCTGTATGAAGAACAACAGCGTGAGGAACTCAGTCCTGTACCACTGAGGTGAGGTCCTGTACCACTGATTGCTGCTCAGACTGTTCATGCACAGGAATTGGCATTATGTAACAGACTTCCAACCTGGAGAAAAAACACCTGCCAGCACATTTCTGCTGGCCAAATCCAGCTTCCACTGAAACCATCTTTTCTCTGGTCACAGAAATACAGTACCTATAGTTCTTGGGAGGTCTCTCTTCTGAAGCACTCAGAGTTAAGATTAAGAAAATTGGACGTGAACTAATATATACAATTTCATACTCAAATCTAAATGGATTATTAAAAAGTCTGCTGTTTCTTTTTCTCATTTTGCACAACAAATCTCTTGCTATATTATGGCAATACTAACTTCTTATATTTCAAATTGAAAAGGACAAGTCATATTAAAAACTCATCATGATTACAGACTGACTTTAAATGGTCTTTATTAAAGTATGATAAGTCATGAATGTTTTTCTACCATTTAATTTTTAAAAATTTATTACTTTTTACTTTTCTATCAAGTTCAATAGGACTTTTCCATATGTGACACCGCAAATAAGTACCAGAATTCAAACTGCTTGACTTGCCAAGTTGTCTTCATCTTTATATATTAAAATCTATGCAAGATTTTAATTTTTAGTTTTAAACCTGTTTTTTAAAAATTGGTTCAGTTTTCCTTTAATATGTCCAGACAAATTAAGTAATGTTAATGTCATCTTAAAGACAGCTTTACATGTCCTCAAAATTTATTTATACAACTCATGAGAAGATAATGAAAGGTCTTCCTTAAAAATCATAATGGATTGGGAGATGTGGATTGACATTGTTCTAAATGTTAGTTCTCAATAACAGCCACAATTTTCTTTGAATGAATTTTCTTTTTGAAAAGATTACATCACATACATAACCAGGGATTTTTAGCTCAATTCCACTCTCATCAAACCACTTCAACATCAAGCTGAAATCATACTAAATGCACATAACCCTGAGAAATACAGAATGCATCCAGTTCCAAACAAATCAGGCCCATGTACTTCTGTGGAAATCCACATGTAAAACTTTATAGCTCAAGCCTATCTCATTACCACAACAGCATTAATGAGCTATTTCTCTTTACTTTCCATATATTTCCTGCTGACTTCCCAGGTTAACCTAATAAAGCCTTCATGGTCTCTATCATGACAGCAAGAGCAGGAATATGGGGTTTCGTTTTTTCCCCACCGGTAATTTTATGGAAAAAATTATTTAAAAATGGGAAGCAACATGAAGATGTAGCATGAAACTGCAAAAATGAAAACAATTTTTCTTTAAGAAGTTACTCTGAAAGCATTCTGAAGAAAAATGTTTCCTATTCACAAGATAGTATCTTACTCTTTAGGGGCACTTAGGATGAAAGATTTTACTACAATAATAAGTCTCTTCCTTTTTAATCCCTATTAAAAATTAGGTCATTGAAAAATGGAGTTTAACTAGAAATTTTAAATTTACATTGATTAAAACTTATGTACGTAAAAAAGTGGCATTATCAATTACACTGGAAGTACATAATAGAATATCAGCTTTCCTGGAAATAGCAGGTATTTTGGCACACATTGTATTCAGCACCACATCAGCATGTACACTGTAATTTATGTTGTTTCCTTGCACATGGAGCAACTTATTCTTTTACCTTAAGATTTGATTCTTTATTTTGCTTATAGATGCCTTCCATTACAGCAATCTAAGCTCCCTCAGACTCTTGAAGGGCATTCCCAGGAGGCAGAAAAGAGCATGTGCCATGACTACAAGCAGAAAGCAGAGCTTGTCCACTGGCTGGCCACACACTGCCCAGAAGGGTGTGATAGTTTGCAATCTGCCCAGATTTTAAATCAGTCTGAATGTATTTTCCTTGCCACCAACTCTTGCAAAACTTCCAGGAATACACATATTTGATAGTTCTACACTGCTTTCAAATCTGATTGAGTTCAGCCAACAAGTGTCAAAGGACATGGAGATGTGGAGGGGCAGCATCACGACACAACAGCAAACCAAGTTACAGTTTCCTAAGAGGTTCACATCAAGACATCTGGAATGAGCTTCTTGCTTTGTTATTTATAATGTGGATTATTCATTTGAATTTATAAAGTGCAGAGAGACCTCGAGAAAGAAGATGCTGTGAAAGTAATAAGCATGTTTATCAGCCTGTTCTTATTCAAAACAGAGCATACATAAACAAGCCAGGCAGTGAAGGCACCCTTTATGAGCCTGAAGCTGGGATTTCCAGCCCCCTGTGCAAAACTGTGTCCAACAGCCACATCCACTGTGAGGTGACCTGGACAACCAGGACTCTTTCCCATCCTGGGGACACACAAGTGCCGTTCAGGCCAGACAGCAGCCTGGGGACTGACATTCAGGATATTCAGGGAGTGGATTGCATGTTTCTTACTGTTTCAAGAGATCTAAAAGTGCCAGTAAAAAAGCACATATCCTCCTAAGAAGCAGCTATTGTGTAGCCCCAGTTTCTTTGAAGGGCCTTGACCTGATATGTGTTAAAGGATAAGCTTTGCTTTAATTTTAGACCTTAGAAGTTCGCATTGGTTTGTGCAGGGTGTGGCCACTTGGAATTTAGGCAAGATTTCAGATGCTGCTGGCATAGCACAGCAGAGCCAGCTGGAATAAACCATGAGGGAAAAGGATTTTGGACAAAGGTGCAAGACAGCCTCAGAGGAAGATCCTCCAGAGAAAGCTCACAAGATGTGTGAGGTGAGGCCATTTGGGACTGACACTCCCTGGGCAGGTTTAGGTTTGTTATTATCCTGCATCTCCTCAAAGAAACTGCTCACCATGTCCTGCAAACTGGCTTCTCTCTGTGAGGATTATTGGAGCTTCATTAACAAGAGGAAAAACCCACAGATTTGTGATTTTTGGTATGTGAAAGTATGTAAATCTAAAGAATATTATTTGAACTTTACAAAACTTTTTCTCTTGCCATGTTTCCTCTCTTCTGCCCTCTATATATTTTTCATGTAATCTAACCTTTTTATATTTTTATGTTCTTCAGAAAGGTATTTGTGAGTATCCTCTAGTTACCACAAAGCTAAATTATGAAAAAAAACAAAATATATTTAGTTAGGAAACCGTTATGACTTCCAAGAGTCTTTGGAAGAGAACTATTACAAATTGGAAAGTACTGTAAGGATAACACAAAATGACTTCACAATGAACCCAAAATTTAATAGCTACTTCCAGTATTCTCTAACTTATAGATGATATTTTTTCATGTTATAATTGAAAAAGATTTTTCCTCCACATTTATACACTTACAGCTACACGGAAAACATAAAATTTAAAGTTATAATTAATTTTGAAACTATTTGGTTTATATAGGGTTTTTTTAAACCTGTGATAGAAAAATTATAGCAGTTATTATGTGCATATTGCTTTTAACATTTCACTAGAAACCTCTACTTTGCTGCCAATAGAGCAGCACTGGAGAAACTGTCAAATTTCTAATGCCACTTTTTTGGTTTAAGAAATATCGAATTGTGATATTTTCTCTATCATCTAATTCCATTATTACCACATAACAGATGTTTATTCGTGTTCTTCAAATGCATTCTGGGCTGAACTCTGTCTTCAATTAAATATTCAAAGACATTGTTAAGATCATGCAGTCAGATTTCTTCTATAGTCTGGGCCATATAATTTCAGTTGTTCTGTACTGAGACAAATGATGTTTGTGGCTGCCTCAGCTCCTCTTTCTGGAGAGAGTGTATTTTCCAGCAATATCCTGATTAATATATCTTCTTCTCTCAAGTTTGGATTTCATTGTGACATATCATTTTGCTTCAGTAAGTAAATATATAAAATGTATATCCAAAGTCAGGTTTGAAAGCCATGTAACAACTGACCTATTACAAACAATGGGCCTTCTATAGTGGGTAGCTTTGCCAGGATTAGTGTGTTTCGATGAGATAATCAACTATGCATTTTGTGACCAGCTCACTCACATCCTGGCAAAATGATCTTGCTGGGAGGCAGACTGCATGCTTCACTACCAGGAAATGGACAATGACAGATAGTCTGCATTTCCATTTACACGTATCCTTAATTGTTGTCACTGAAAAAGACGTGCCAGATACTGACACAACAGATCATTCAAAATAAGTTATGTATTCATGTTAAGCGTTATTTATCCAGACTGCAAAGGAAAACAAATACTGCTCTTTCTCCCCCTCTTCCTAATTAGCCAATTGTTTCAAATGCTTTTTGTTAGGGATTCAGCAATTTATGTTCTTTAAGCTTGTCATAAAGATAACGCTTATTATGAACTATGCTAAGAATACAGTCCTAATTCAGCTTCCTTTCTTTTCTAGCTACACCATAATGAAGATGTTTGCAGGATTCATTTATTTGATTCTGTCCAGGGAGCCTCATGAAATGTATTTAAAAATAAACACAATGAAAAACCCACGCTCAAAACATCACTGGCATTTTTTTTGTGTGTGACATCCTAATAACAGTGCTATGGAGTCCTGTTAAAATTTGGTAAAAGAAAAAAAAAGCTGCATTAACAGATAGGAAATTGGAAAAGAATAGTCTAGCTAACGCTATTTAAGAAAAGCTGAAAATTATGCTATAAAACAAACTCATTAAGGCAGCTTTTAAAAAGTAAACAAAAGAAACCCCCAAATCCCTAAAGATTAGAGACAAAAAAAGTAACTTCTTAAAAATAATTTTATCATGAAACAGCCCTTTCTAACACTGGAGACCTCCTGAATAAAAAGTGTAGAATATAGTTGTTGTTATTGTTATTAATAATAATAGAAGAATGTTGGCCTTTAATTTCCTAAGACAAGACCACTCATCTTGGCCACGTCATGAAGTGCACGAGGACTTCTTCAGTGAAGGAAAAAGGAGCTTCCCAGGGCCCCCACACACCAACTCTCAGCCTCCATTCTGCCCTCTTCCAATTTCTCAGTGATCTCAGCTTCATCAAAAGCAAAAATTAAACAGATTTTTCTGAAGATCCTAAATTAGAGATGTCTCACCAGACTGAAGACAGATTTAAACTGTCAGTATATAATGCATAGAACATAACACAGGAACATGATGTACAGAAAAGACTTGCTCTGAATTAATCAAAGTCAGTAAAAGAAATAAATCTCACTGCTTTTATAAATATTATCTAGTTTCAATACATATTTTCCACAGTTCTGATTTTCTACTGTATTTCTTGGGAAAATCACTTTTTGTGACAATCAGTGGAACAGCCTATTTCCACAATTCCTTACAGCCCAGCAGGCAGGCCTACCTCTACAGCCTTGTTAATTATGAATCCTTTCTGCAATGCTAATAGATTATTCCACTTTGAATGAGCATCCAAAATTATTTAGTAACACCTTGTTTAATATGACAGTTTTGTGCTTTTACATATGAAATAATTAATTTGCTTTAAAAAGTGTAAAAAACACAAAAGAGCCTTCACTTGTTCTATCATCTCTTTTACCAGCATAAGAAACACTGGGGCAAGTAATTCATTTCTTTGTGGGGTTGTTGGCTTTAATTTTTTTTTTTTTAATTTTTATAATTCAGCCAACATCAGCTGAACTATATCTCCACCAGGTCAGTACACACAGGTACTATGGATGTGACAACAGATGGCTCTACAAATGAACATATATGCAATATATAAACACAGTCAGTGTCAGTCTACAACAGGTTCCATACCTGAATAAGTAAATTGCTTTTCATCTTTAGAATGTGAAAACAGAATGCAACTTAATTTGGCTTTGTTTTTATTCCCACCATTTTTAGTTTTGACTGCAAAGTCCTTGTTCTTTCACCACAGTATATGGCCTAACCAGAAATGTTTAGCATCTACTCATTCTTCAACCTCTCAAAACTCAGATTTCTTATAAAAGATTCAGACATTTAACTCCATACACAAATATTCTTATTAATGCACCAGCCAATTCCAAAAATAACAGCTTCCATAATAGACTGTTACACTGGCTAATCCAGTCTCTCCTTCATTGGCATGAAGCTGATTGTGGCCCTTTCCACACTACCTGGAAAGCAGCAAATCCTTTACAAGGATTTATGCTGCATTACATGGTAGAATGAAAGGTTTGTAAGTAAAATTCTTAGAGAAATGAGTTATGGCACTAATAGAAAAGCACAAGACTCAGACTAAAGACTGCTGTCCTCTCATAGCCATACAGACACATTTTGCTTTTTTGTCACTTAGCAATCCCATTTCAATGAAAGATGTAGGAATTAAACCCTCTTGAAAACCAAGCCATTAACCCTTGCCTCAGTTTACCCAGTTGCAGTGTCTTATGGTAAAATATAGATGTATTTTACCACAAGAGTGCATTGAAGAATTCTCTCATTTTTATTGTTCTCTTCTAGTATTATGGAAAAAGCTTTTGTAGAGTACTCAAACATACTCCAGGAACAGATAAAGGACTTCCTAAATTGGTCTAGACAAACTTATTGCTTCCAGCTTATTGACTCTCCTCAAGTGGCTTCAATTTCCTGTGCCATTTGAGGAGTAACGTAGGGAAGGAAGGAGGAGCTGGTTGAACCAAATCCCTGGCACCCCTGTGTCTCTCAACACTCTGTACCAGGTGGTCCCTAAACTGTTCAGACAAATTATCTTTAGACTACTGAGGATAGGCCAACTTACATTTACTCATTTATGCAGCCAGGTATTTCCTGATGTCACAAACACTTTCAAATAAGCTAAAGATACAAAAACGCTACAGGAATTGCCTGTTATCCATTTACTGCTCTCTGCAAAGATCATTAGGATGTGCTAGCAAAGGATGAAGGTCAATGGACAGATTTGCATTTTCCCACCTTTCTAGAACCATTACATCACAAATTTGCTGCCCACAGACAACTTTACTGAAGAAGAGGAAATTTTTTTCACTTCTGTTACACCCAAAACAAAACCATAAACCATTGGCACTTTGACGTAAGAGCCTCTCTCTACCACAGCCCCTCCTGATGCACTGAGCTAAAGCAGATTGCAGGACACAACCATCACACGCCCCTTTTTGTCACAGGTTGTCACCAAGGCCAATTAATGGCATGGTATTGCAGGCCTGATATTCCATTTAGCATCCAGCTGCATGCTGATTACAATATAGTTATGACATTAATATAATTACACATTCTATATATAATAGGCATTGTAGAACATATAATAACATAATATTGCAACAAAAGACAGTCTGGAGTACAAGTCCTGAAAGTATGCACAGCTATTTCATAGTTTATTTTTCTAGCCTGATTTTTTTTCTCGTTCTAGCTACCTCCATTACACTGAGGGAAAAAGCAACACTCACCCAGATGAGGTCACAAGAGTCCTGTATGAGCAAAGAGATCACACCTGGTGAAGGGGATAAAATCCTCCAGCAGAACCACACAACTCTCCCCCGGCTCAAGGGCAGCCAGCACCAGGAAGGTGCAAACCTCCAGACTCCTCAAACATGAGCCTGCTATCTCTGCAACACTCTCGGGCTGACTACATTAGAAACAAGAGAACAACTCCACGAAACAAACTCTCATGTAATTCCTCACATCCTTACTGATGGACTAACCAAGCCATCTCAGAGAATTTCCCTGCTTGTTTAGCTTTGCGTAACATACCCAGCCCTTACGGTGCAAGAACAATACAAATGGATAATCAGGGTATTGATTTCATAATGATTAATGGATATTGGAAAGTATCTTTTTGCATTCTGCTTTCCTTACACAGCCAAGGCTCTCACTAACGTCACGGGGAGTTTCTGAGTGAGGAGTGCTGGACTAGGTAACTGTTTTTGCACTTCAGGGCATCTTGCTTCGTTTGTTTTGTGCGTAATAAAAGCTCATACTTGTACAGTAATTTAGCACTTCTGAATAAACAGAAATTGTGATTCATAATTCTCTATCTTCTTGTCCTCATTTCTTAAAAAAAATGAGTCACTGTTGTTTAATCCGATAATTATGCAAACACTAAATCTTACACTGGAGGAGAAAATGTTAACACATATTGAAAAACCAAAATGCGTAGAACTATAATCTGTATGATAAAATGCATTACTCTGTTTAAAAGGATTGTTTTACAGAAGCAATTAACAATCAGCAATCATACAGTTCAGCCTGGTGTTTTGATGCCATCTGTTGGAGTAAGGCTTCACATTCCCTGGAATGAAGCTATAATTTTCCGTTTATGATTTCATTAGATGCATAGAGTGTAACAGCTACAAAAAGAAAGAGGATTTCACCAAACACTTTGATTTTAGAAAGAGCTGCTCTAAACATTCCTGTTTCACACAAATCTTCTCCCAAGAGGACAGGAAGTTGGCAAATTTGCAGTCATTTCCAGAACTCAATCACACATTCTGTGTTCGAAGAAATGTATCAGAAGTTTTATTTCCTACCAACAAATTTCTGAAACATTTATATTAGAAACACGACACATCTCATTTCACTCAAAAAACTGCTGTAAAAATTATTCAGAAAAAAAGATATTCTGTTTATTTCCAAAGACTGTAGTGATGTTTTTCCAATGGAGCAAGTTTGTTATTTTACATGTATCAGAAAAATATATTTTCCAGTTTTATTAATTCATTAAATACTTGATTAAATCTTTGGGGGATTTTTCACTACACTAGGGGGAGCCAGATCACTACATTGTACACACAATTAACTCTAACCCTCTAAAAAGATTCTTATAAAAATAGCCTTATAAACATCTCTAGCTGATAAACAAAACATATTTCTGTATGATAGCACTAACACAGAAGTCCCACAATATACCACGGAATATTAATTAAATAATAAAGCCATAGAAGTAAATTAAAATTACTCTTACTCATTTTTTGTTATTTCATTGTTGTTATTAAATATTCTACTTCAATATATGCAGGGGAAAAATAAACCCCAAACATCAAAACCCCAAAACAATCACCTGAAAACCAACCTAAAACAATTCAGCTTTTCCTCCTAGTACCACACATCATGCAGGTTTACCTCTATAATGTTGGCCATTATATTATTAATTCAACAATAGCATAAATAAGGAATGCTACTACACTGAATGCACAAATATTACATTTTTCTTTTACACTAATACTCACCAATTACACAGAATTTTTTGCTAAGTATAGGAGGAATAAAATCTGATTTTACTTTTTATGTGCCTACAAGTTTTAGTCTTCTAAAATAGACCCATTTGTAAATCTTTCATTTTTAAAGGCTATAATCAGTTTACTCTGATAGCAGGAAAATCTCGTTCCTAAAAATAAAAAAAAAATACTTGATCTGATAAATGATGATTTTAATTGTTAATTCCTTTCAATCATTATGGTGAAAATTGCCCACTCAGACACAGCTTTCAAAATCAAGAACAGACAAATGTACATGGCTGCAAAATTATGCCCAACTGTACAGACTTCAAAAAGCCCAACCACCCCACCCATGCCAATTCCACAGATGTCAAAGAGCTTCCTAGAACAAGGCAACGCTACTTCTGAATTGCTAAAGGACCCACAAAGGCAGATGCCAGACACTGAAGTGCAGATGCTGAAAAAGAATGAGCACAGTGATGTGGTACTATGTGAATCTGCTCTATCTGAAAACAATGACTTTGGTTAAAAATAGGTTCCAAGAAATACCAAGGGACTCTTGTTCCAATACAGATCTGTTTATTCACGCCAAGAAGTCAAATATCATGCAAACTTTTTATGTGACTAAAGTTAAATTAACTATATGAGGGAGAAATTTAGCACTTGTTCTACTTGCAATTATGTATTTAATTAAGAAAAAACCCTAGGATCTTAAAAAAATGTATTATTTTCATTTGTTTGGCCTCTTTCATTAGTATGTTCAATTATCTTTGGGGTTTTTACTATATGTTTGTCTTATGGTAATAAATGTCCATACTACCAGGTTTTTCTAGAATATGTTTTCCAGACTTAGGTATTTGACTGAAGTACATTCTTTTAAAACAAGGAATGTATTCTAGTACTAAAAAACCCTGATCAAGGTAAGCATCAATATTTATCTTAACAAAACCAATTTTATTCTACTATTTCACTACTTCTTTTGCATTCCCTACTCTCCAGTCATGATCTATTTTTTCCCCTTTCTCCTTTCCCCACCAGGGGATGAGCTGCCCTGTACATCATTCATCATTCGTATTTCCAGTTAAACCTCCAGTAGAAGCTCCTAGACGTGGCTTTATTGATAAAATAATGAAAGGAAGGGGAAGGGTGAGAAGGCCCCAGACTGAGGTCCATTAAGTCTGCTCTGGCTTGGCCATCCCAGGACTGCAATGACAGAAACATTCATGGGAACAGGAGTATAAAATGTTTGTGCAGCAGATGCTGCCTCTGGCTTGGGAGCAACTTTTCCCAGGTTGATTTCTTTATAAACCCAGATTCAACTGGTATGTGAATAAATACTTGTATCGAAATGTGACCCTTGAAATCCAATGAAAATTAGATTTGATGCAATCTATGCAGTCCAGAAACAAGTCTGACATGAGTGAGATACTGGGAATATTCAAGAGAGAATACAGCATTTCCCTCATAAATATGAATCAATAGCTATGAGAGAAGGAAACTGTGGATCTCTTCAGAGTTTCCCTGGATAACATGTGTCCATGGTTCCTATAGTGTATTAGGCTGACAGCTGCAGAAATATTTTCATTAGAAAGTACTTTGGATTCTTTTGAAAACTTATCAAAAAATATAATAATGCTACTATCTGTACTTTTCCCAAGCTGCAAATACCCTACACACAGGCATACGGAACAGCACAGACACATTTTACACTCATTGATGTCCTGTCCTCACTCTTCTGCATGAGAAGAAATTTCTTGTCTTCCACAGGATGCACATTTGCATTTTATTAAATTAAAACGCCAGAAATTTTGACAGAAAAATCATGTGCCAATGGCAAGGGTGTAAACAGGGAAATGTTATTAGAGTGAAATGAACAATAGTTTTTCCTGCTCTTACTCTTGTGCAAAATGAAAGTGTTTCTAATTTCAAAACATCTAATGACTAACTGATTGAATCTGTCACCTTTTTTTCACTAAAAGAAGATCAAGGTAATTTTCATGTCTTAGTTCAGCAGCAAAAATCAGTAGTTATTGAGTATAGTGAGCACATAGAGACCAGGCAGTAGGGACAATCGTTTCTGATATTTAATTGGGACAAAATGCAGAACCTGTGAAAATTGGTCCTACACTGAAATTATGTTTCTTCCAAAGCCTTCATAATTCTGTGAATTACTGAATGAACTAATCACCCAAGTCTTACTGCTGCAAGATTTTATTGATTTATACGTTATCTACCTAGAATTATCTCAGGCACTTCCTACCTCTGTGGAAGAGCAAACCTTGTAGGGAGGTGAATACTGTCTATTGTGACCATGTTTTACTGCCCAGCTACTCAGAAGAGTTTTGCAACTCAAGCAGTTCAAGTTCTTGGATGAAACAAAGTAAAGTTTTCAATTTGCAGTTCCAGAACTAAGAACTTCTTACAGATCCAGAATGATAAGGAGCATGTTCTTACAAAAGCTACTTTGAAGAAAAGTTTGAAATTATGGGTATAAAAAATCATTATTGAAAGACTATTTTAATTATAGCCTGAATTTCAGCTGAGTTAGAACAGTAGCCTATGTCTGTTCATCATCCTTTATCAACAGTAACTCTTGTTTAGCAGCAATCTTCTCCAATGTAGTTTATTACATCCTAAATAACACTTGATTTTTGGAGGTAGGAGAAGGATAAATTAAAAGATGAGATTTTAAAAATCTCATTGTGAGCCAAATTTAAAAAAAAAAACCCTACAAAATTCACTCAAAAACTCTACAAACACAATTGCATAAAGCATTCCAGTAAAATGCTTTCTAAGAATCGTTAAATAAATGCATTAATAATTCCTTAATGCCAGCACTGTTTGCCTGCCGATGCATCCAAAGGTTATTCTTGATATGTTTGTCTCAGCATTGCCCTAGGAGATCATGTTTTACTGCTTATTTAACATTAATTTCAAATATTTTTTGGAAGAAAATGCTTCCAGGGATACAGCCCTACAAATTTAATTTCTGTCCCAGAGAAATCACTATTTTGAGATAGCAGTGGTGTAGAATCTCACTGCACCCCTGCACAAAGGGAAAATTTTGCTCCGAGTTTACAAACTTCTACTGCAAATGCTTTAATTTGCAGATTGTTCTCTGGATTTCTGGGTTAAGGATGAATTACTTTTGCCTTCCAGAGGAGGAAGAAAAGGTGCATAAGCTACTGCCACAACAGACACAATCTACTTAATACATTAGAGTAGAGGCACGTTATCTTCAAAGGCAATGCTTGGTGAACAAAAGAGCAGAGGTTCATTTGAATTAACCCCGAATTAGAAAGTCACAGGTGTTGCACAAAAACGTGGCACCTTCTCCTCTCCCTGTTCCTCTCACCCTGGATAGCTCCTTAACATGGTTAAGGCCAATGGTTTGCTCTAGCAAAAGAGGTTTCCAAACAAATTCACTTGTTAGATGAAGATTTTGACAATTTTTACTAATTGAAGAAAAAGTGACAAGAGAAAGAGAAACACTAAATATTCAATTAAAAGAAAAAATATAGAAATAAGCTACTCAGGAGGTCTCACAAGTTTTAACACTAAACCGCACTACAGCATCCTGAAGCTCCAATGTGACCAGACATTTTATCTCTTTCTAAAACTATAACAACTCATTATTAACCAGCAGTTGGTTGGGTTCAAAGGCTATTATGATAAAGGACAGTCTTTTCCTCCAGTTAAAGCATGGGCAGTATCAGGTGGAGTTAACAAGTGAGCTCTTCCCACAACCCAGGTCCTAAAGATCTCCAGGGACACCTACTACCAAGTATGACATACATGATATACAAGGGCCTCTAATTTTAGTTGAAAGCAAAAATCAAAATTTCACTTCCAAAATATTTTAGCATCTACTTTAAACAGTCTGCATTACTCTGTCCCACAACCTCCTTTGCCAAACTCTCAAAGGTTGTTATAATTGAGCTGAAAGAAGGGGGTTTATTCCTTACATGAACTTAGTGCAGCATTACAGACTGCTAACCATCCACCCCAGAGTTCCTTGAAAGCTACCAAATATTTTTTTCTGACAGAGTCAGCCCATCAGTATGAATTTAGTGTATAAATATGTGTTCAAGTCTTGCACCTGGCTTTAATTTATCTAAGGGATATCTTATTCATAGCACGTGAACAACATTCAAAGCACAGCTATGGTGATTTTGTACTTCAGAAATTGTTAAAAAAAGGCTCTGAGAGTTAGAAGACTAAATTCTATTGATTTGAATATTAGTGTAATTCCATCACTAAGTAGCTCCTACCATTGGTATCCTCTACCATTAATCATCTTAAATATCATCTAACATCTACATCAGCTGAAAATAAAATTAATTCAGATGCCTCAATCTAGTCCCTGGCAGGTACTCATTAGCATCAGAAAACTGCTCCATGACTGCACACTGATGATATCGTATGTTCACAAATGACTTAAAAATCAAAAAGATACAAATCAAGGTGCAATTTTCAGAAGTCAGCTTTTCTGCTGTTTTTCCCTGGGTTTGTGTGTTTTCTTCAGACAAGCCTTTTCAAGTGTATTACAGCCTTACACAGGTAAATCTGGGCAAGAAATTGTGTCTCATATACTCAGTTTTAGTAGATTCAGTATCTCTTTATCAATAAGTGCAGAATTCATATAAAATTATTATAAAAGACAAATATATTTATGATCTACCGAAAAGATAAGAAATACATTTTTAATGGTGACATGCTGCTCTAGACAAAAAAGAGCAAATCAAACCCCTAAATTTCAAGAACTGCTAACATTGTAACCCATCACATGTATGCTCTTTTAAAAAATCAAGTGAATATACACAGTGAAAATCTATGAAAACATCACCAGATATGACATTTTTACCAAAGACGTGTGGAAGAGATTTTCTCTTCTGAATTTTTGCTGGAATATCTCAAATATATGTGATCAGTTATTCCACAGAAAGAAAACAACAACAGGTTAAGTACTTGTTGAACCAAGAAACGTAATCTGCCCTGTAAGTTCTTAGTTTATTAATAAACAAGCCAACAAAGATGGTCTTAGAATACCTATACTTCACACATCAGGAACCATCTGTGCCAAGCAGTTTCAGTTTAAATTCTGCTTGTTGACCAGATGACTCAACTCCACAAAGAGCAGAAAAACAATACTTACACTTTCTTTTCTACTGGCACAAACAATATCTGATCTAACTCATTTTCCATAGTCACTTAAAACAGACAAATTTTTCCTTGAAAACTTTAGGGATAAGGCAGTCTCACTTAGCAGCTAAAACAAAAGGATCTGTCAATAAACACAACCTTCTATACCCTGACATGAACTAAGGCAGACAAGATGCATGCATTGCAATAAAAAAACCTTAGGAAATTTAGTGTTCAGGCTACAGTGGTCAGAGTCTGCTCTCAGTTACACAAAGCATTTGCTTACAACAGCATTTATTTAAGGGAACAAGACTCATGATGATCGCTGGTCTAAGTAATGCCAGAATGTGGCACTGAAATTACATCTTTGCTTTTGGAACACAAGCAAAGCTTAATATACTTTTCAGCTGGACTTGCAGCTCAAACATGTTTTAGCTCCCTCTCCCAAGGTTTCCAGGAAAAAATGCAGACCAAAGTGAAGTCTTATAAAATACATCATATGCATTCATTAATAGGCTCAACTAAGACATTTCTCAAGCTTTTTAATTTTGATACTATTACTATGTTTAAAATACAAATCCCTTATTTGCCTAACATTCAGGAGAGTGAAAAATGAATGGATGCCATCCCTTTCTCAAATACACATAGAAATCATGCTGCAAGAGCATATGACTACTACAGTATATCAACATTTTATTCACTCTTTAAAACATGAATATTTAAACAGAAGACATTTTTTCCCCATGCAGAAGCCTAAATAGAAGCTCTTATCTGAAATAGTAAAAGCTGTTATTTTTTTTTCCAAGAGGTTTTAGACTGTATAGAGATAGTTACATACACAGGCATCTCAAATGAGAGGGCACCATACATACATGTAATTGGTTGCCTTTTCTTTTTCCTCGGCAGTCTGTACAAAACGTGAAAATGTGCCTGCTTCTGACTAGCCATTAAAAGGCAGTGGTTGCACCATACTGTGATTTGGGGAGCTGAAGAAAATAGCCAGAACTGACTGATATCTGATAAACAGTAACAGGAGTCAGTTTATTGCACCAATCGTTAAATAATGGTGCTGATTATAAGGCTGCTAACTGCAGATGCTGTAATTGTCTGTCATAAATCTTAGTCATTTGTGACAGGAGCACAATGAAAGAGAGCATCTGCTTGAGGGCAAATGACTTCTGATAAATATCAGCTCTGCTAAAATGTACTTGGATGTGTCTCAATATTTTGGAGAGCCATTCATGTTGCTTCCACAAATGTGAAGTTATTATTGGTTTGTATTGATTTTGCCACCTTGGGTTTTTTTTTTTTCCTTTTTAAAGAGACAGAGTCAGAGAGTGACTCAAGGTTGAGTTGAATTGAATCTCTGCTCTTTATCTGATCTACTCATTCCTCTCAAATGCATGCTTGAGTGGAAAAAAAAATAATTGCACTTTTTCAGAAGATTGCTGTGCAGAAACACAGCCTGGAAAATTCAATATGTAGTTCAGTTTTTTATTTTTTTCTCTTAAAGCAACTCCTTACTGAAGGAAAAGAAGCACCTTTAAAGCATTGGTTTTGAACACAACACTTTAAAAGGATTTAAAGTAGCTGAAGTAAGAGTCAATTAAGCTAAGTTCTGGAGAATAATAATATGCAAATTTTAAAAGCTATCTGAAAGTAATTTTTTTGTTTTCAGAATAATTAACAACATTTTAATTTCCTGTCCAACCTAAAGAATACAATAAAGCCAGCTAAGTTCTTCCACCCTGTCCCTTACTGAAAAGTGCTTTAGTTCTTAATCTTATAAACGCTTATCATTCAGTGGGAGATTACAGTATAATTTCACTATCACTGAGAGTGCTGCATTCACATATTCATATTTAAATATTCATTCCTTTGTGATACTCTTAACACATCATCAGGCTTACACTGAAAACATTTTCACAAGTAAAGGTAGCAAACCTGAAATTTAAGATTGAAAATTTTACTGGTAACAGACCATTCAAATAGATAATGGCTTTCCCTTCCAGCAATTCCTTGTTTAATTCAATGATCAGTGCTTAGCCTTTGCAACAGATTAATTTGGGTTTTACTGGCAGCTGTTGCCTTCACTGCCCAGCTGCACATTTTGCCAAAATAGGTGCAACTCACACACTGCCTATGCAAAACCTGCTGGAGTAGATCGATTGCAGCCACTTGATGGCAGCCTGACCCACACAGCTACAGGTCAGGCCACAGCCTCGGGGTGCACAGGGCTTGGTGTAAGCAGTAAAGCTGAAAATCATCAACTTAGTGAAAAATACTATTTCCTACTCTTTAAATAACTTAAGGAGAGGGCTAAGACTAATATAGCATGGAACCATATGTGATGTCCCAACCCTTGCCATGGGTAAGGTTCAGACTTGCAGGTTTGCAGCACAACCCCATCACCTGATCTAACAGAGGCAACAGCAGCAGCACCCCCTGCCCTTGGGCCAGCAACTGCAAACCAGTCAAAGGACATGAAGGGCAGAGGACCCAGGATCACATCTCTTGCCATGAGGTAAGAGGGAAACTCTTCACCTAGTTTATACCTAAATAAAATTTAAAGTAAATAATACCACCCTCTCAAACAGAGGAAATAGAGCATAATGAGCAGGAAGACATTTTAATAGCAGTGTGATGTGAGCAGGTCATGAAGAAATATGATAATGTCCATGCTATTTGCAGTATTCAAAGAAATGAGGTTACTAGAGTTAGTGGGGGAAAATTCCTAATTGGAATGTCATGGAAGACTGGTACAGTACCAAGTCAAAGAGCAACAAATTGGCAGAGGAAACGAATGCTGATAAAAGTTAGGATACAGCTGTGAAGAACAAACACTCTCCTTTTACCAAGACATGCAGAGGTTCCAATGTGACTCTTGTCATTTGGTCATAGAACAGATTGTTTTATGGAAACACCAGCTCAGTGGCCACCTGTAGTCAAAGAAGTCAGCTAAACATTGTGAATATTTTAAGAGAACAAAATCAGAAATTAAATTGTGGTTTTGTATCTTTAATACTTGATGGAGTTCTTCAGCTTCCCTCCCCAAATCAGATAACAGAAACAGCAAAGATTTGGAGAAGACACTTGTAAAGTCTGGACTACAGTGTAGACCTGAGGGATACAAAAACCTAAAAACCTAGCAAAATATATGATACAGCAGTTTAAAAATCCACTGACAGATACAGAAATAAACCCGGAAGCTGAGGAAGTAGTCTGGGGAAGTGTTATGGTGTGAGTTCTTACATTCTGTCTTGAATCTCCATTGTTGGTCTCTGCCAGAAATAAGATATTGGGTAAAAAGGGCTTTGGGTATTAATGAACTTGATAAAAGGGGGATTACATTGAATCACAATTTTACTTAATGAATTGGCCCAAAGGAATCCCTCCTCACAATAAGGTCGCACGTGAACAAAAAGAAACTGTGATGTTAATAGTTTAACAAAAACTTGTTTAATGGCTTATTATGTTTTATCCCCAAGGATCATTTTCATTCTCTAATTCATCTTTAGTTTCTAAAGATATATTAGATACAAATAGACCTCAGAAAAGTTTATTCTTCCTTGAGCTGCATTTCTTCCCATCACTATTCCTACTTCCTGCACTACACTGGCTTTAGCTTCCTCCTCCAGTTCCCAGACAACAATTTGGAGGTGAAGGCTGTGATGAATTCTGAATAGGCAACTGTCGAATACATTTACTTAAGTCTAACAGAAAACATTCCTTTCTTGCAGTGAAACAAACTCCCAAAGAATCAACAAGAAAAACACAGAACAAAACATGGGCACCCAACTGGTTTTCAAGTTAAATTTGCAGGGATTAGTCCATATTCAACATCTAAGTGCTTAACATTATTTATGAATACAGTAGTGATCAGACCTGTTGGAAAGGGTATCTTGTCTTTGCTCATGGTTCCAAATCTCTCTTGCAAAGTGTTAGCAACAGGTTGTGAAACCTCAAAGATGAGATTTTTTTAAAAGCTAAGTTGGCTTTCTTTGCCACTTCCTCAGTTACAAATACTGGAGTGATTATATTTCAAATATAATAATTAGAATGCTTGTTTTGATCCTTTAACATTCACTTTTTTCCTCTGCAATCAAGAAAGCTGAGATTCAGGCATAAGCCAAGTGTCAGGGAGGTAGCCTCTTTCCTCCCACGTGAAATTAAAGACCAAAAGGAAATACTTCAGCTTTCTTTATATTCACTAACTTTCAATCCCTGTCAGGTTGATATGGAAGCTACCAGAATGAGAGAGTATAATCTAAGTGTTTGCAACTTAGGACATCAACTGATGCCAAAAGACCCCAGGTTCAAAGCAAGAAGTTTACAAGTGCTTGTGCCTCCCTTTTAAGGGGGCATTTCAACCAAATCCTTGCCCCTGTAGGTAAGAATTAGCCATTCTTTTACTTTTACTGATAGATATCAGTATTCTTATTTCTACAAAATATTTCTTATTTTTACTAACATTCTCAGATGTCTTTAGCTTTCTCTTTGCCATGTAAGCAAATGTCTGTGCATGTAAGCATTTTTAAGCTGATGCTACCCTGGCACTGCTGCCTGGGCAGAGCAGCAAGGCTGGGTGGGTAAATCCCTGTGGCAAAGGTGAATCTACAACAGAGCAGCTCCCTGTTTCAGCTGATTCCTGGGACACCATCAGCTGAGGAACTTTTCCCAGGTCTTCAGCTGAGGCAAGTCCTGCAGCAGTCATTGTCTCAAACTGTAACCCAGACTCAGCAGCAAAACTTTCCAGCACAAATCTTGTTCAAATATACTCAAGAAAATCACTGCTGGTAGAGAGGACTAGAGTAAATTACATTGCCAAGTTACCCTTGGGGCTAAAGTGGTAACTTAAAATGTAAATTTATTTCAGTTTAAATAAGTCCTCTAAATCAGTGTCAATGAAAGTCTTCCATTAAGAATTACTGTCAAAGAGCAAGGGAAAGACTTGAAACTGTTTCCAAAGAATGCCCTAAAAGCTTTCATAAAACCCACAATAAGATCATCCAAATGACTGTTGTGTGACTGTTGAACTTTTGCTCAGATGCTTTTATTCCCTGTCTCCCCCAATATTTAATTATTAGTTTAGTAGACATCTAAAATAATTTTCCCTCAGGTTTTACCCATTGTACATGACTTGTTAAAGGTACACCAAAACATTTTTAGGCCTGTAGGCAACTGGATTTCTTACAGATTCTTTAGAGACAAAGATGAGTGTAAATATCAAGCTGAAGATAAAATTTGGATTTAGGAGGAAATAGTTTTCTGGTTGTTTTAGAAGCAGGTCAAAAGAGTTGTTACCTATGCAAACAGAAACTCCTCTGTGTGATGGATGTACAACATCACCTCAATTTTTATTAGAGGATAATTGCATAGTCTTAATTGATTTTTTTTTGCCTCAGAAAAATATGTATACCAACTAATGTGCTGAAAGAGCAGCATTGCTTAATTTCAAATTTAAAATAAATAAAACTATGAGTTTGAATCACTCCTTTTCTCAGATTCAGAACAAAGAAGCCGTAGTTCCAAAGTTTCTTTGGAATGAGAATCATTCCTTTGCCACACTGCCCGTGCAGCAGGCACTTGCAGGCTGCTCCATCCCTGCTGGAATGCCAGCGGATCGATCAGCGGGATGCCCGGCTGTGCCTGGGAGGCCACACGGGCATTCCTGCGGGAGAGCACGGCGCCTACCCCGGGGCACTCAATGGGTTAAACCCGCTGCAATATGCATTAAGCACATGTTCCAAGCCAGCAGGGTGCCAGTCTAAGATGTCCTCAAAGCCTAATTTGATAGATATTATGCCATATGCTGCTGCAAGTAGTCAGTAATAAAGAAAGTAAAATTTTTATGGATGAGCAAAACAGGAGCTCTTATGGATGGAGTGTTTTTAAGTCAGGTGTATAATTTACGTACCGTCAGACCACATGTAGAGTGCATTACTCAATTGAACTTACGAGCAGATAGGAAGGCAGTTTCTTTTAATAAGCACTTCTTCAACTTATTGGCTCTACAATTACTTGCACCAATTACCAGCAGCTGCTGCCTGTTTGCTGTTTTATCTTAGACAAGGAGTTACATTAGTTTCTAATCAACAAACCATTCAAGGACTCTTTAAAAATATTTAAATTCAATTTCCCCATTTATTTTGAATTAACTGAAATACTGGATATTTTCATTGTAGTACTTTGATTCTTCTTAGATTCTTCTCCAAACATAGATTTACTGTTATAACATTAAAATTTAATTTTTTATAAAGCCAAGAATATACATTAGAACATATTTGATACAGGCATTTATATGCAGCATCAACATTGGCCTTATTGACAACATATGGTAATTACTGTACAGGTGATTTTTTGCCATAGAATTCATTATACTCCAAAACCTTTCTGACTTGAACAAGTCTTTCAACGTTCTTTACTATTTACCTGTCTGACTCACAATTAATAGAGCACTGGCTTATGTAGCAACAGAAAAATTACTAGAGAAAGCAATTAAAAAGAAATAGATAAAGACACTGTTATAAGAAGGAAGGATTTTTTTTCTTTATCTCTAGATTTTCAAAATTACAGTTCTAGAAATTTCCAAGCAACTTAATGGCACTTGAAAAACACCTTCCTATAGCAGAAAAACTGGTATTTCTTTTGTAGTTTTTCTTCACAAATATCCAAGGGAGAAAGAAAGGAAAAATAATTTAGAACTCTAAGTAGCAGAAGTAGCTGAAAACTAAGATGTACAGTAATATCAGACTAAGGGAGTTTTTATCAGAGAATTAATATCTGGTGATAGTGTAAGAAGCTGCAGGGTACAGCTGCTGTTTGGCACAACAGCTTTCCTCACTGGGAGACAGCTCTGTTTATTACAAAGAAAACACTCAGGTAAGAATGAATAAATAAATGAATAAATAAAACCCCTACAATAAGAGCAGCCAAACCACACCAGCACTTTTTGCATATAAAGTCTCAACCCAATCACACTTTCTAAGTTTATTTTCTTAGGTATGGGGGCACCCTTCACACGAGCCGTATGCTGGGAACTCAAAACCTGGCCAGATGCCTCTGGGATAGGCACCATTAGTGCTCAATCCTCTCCAGAGAGTGCATCAGCCACAACAGGAGAGATCTCACAACACAAGCCACATTTAGGGCCGTTACCACAATTCCAGGTTTAGCACTCAGCAGAGAGATGACAATTCAGTGAAGTCTCTCAATTCCATTGGTACAAAATTATATTAGTCCAAACCCAGTAAAAATATTTCAATTTCCCACTCAGATTTTTTTATAGTCACACATTTCACCTGTTTGAAGGAAATGAAAACCCCTCATTATTCTTAGTTCTCTGAAGTCACACATCAGCCCTGGCAAATCCTGCACTTTTTAAAAGTAATAAAACTAAACAGAGCACCCTGTTTCATCTTATCTCTTGAAAAATACATAATCAAAACTTCTAAGAAACCCAGAAAATTCATTGAATGGGGCCTTAGGATGAATGCTTCACATAATGAAGGAGTCCTCTGTAAATATCAGGACATTACAACTATTTGCAGAACCCAGGGCCAGAGGGGATTTCTAGCTCCAAACACAGACTTCAAACTGTAATCACAGAATAAATTTGGTTGCAGTAACCTTGAGAAGTCATTTGACCCAACCCTTGCACTCCCCAAAGCAAGGTCAACTTCAGACTTGGTCTTGAGTTGAATTGCACTGAAAATGTCAACAGAAAATGGGAAAATTATTCTGCAAATAAAAAAAAATATTTAGAAAAGTCATAGTGGGTATCAGTTGAAAACAGGTAACAAATCAACCTTTCATGTCTCAGAAGTTACTACGTGTGCACGTTTCCTTCTTGATCTTCTGCAAAACATGACAAAAAAAAGCTCTGAAAGGAAGGGGTAATTTTCTGGGATTTTACAGAACACAGGTAAATAGTCAGGCCTTCTTCACTCTTCCAAAAAGATTGGTATTTTCCACAAAAAAAAAAAAAAAAAAGATCCTGCCCTCTCTCTACCACAGACTTACAATTTAGTTTATCCATCACACTAACAGTGTATTAAAGCCACCCAAGAAGATAAAACATTTTGCTATTAAAGTTTAGGAACAAAGACATTCATTTTTTTTTATTGCAAATTCCTTTAACTCCTGCAGTTAAATTACAAATTATCCATCTTTTAATGCCATCTCTCACAGCTGGGAAAAATCTAACCCTCTCAGGACTCAATCAGATATGCACATCAATTTGTGTAATTAACACTAAGCTTAATATCTCTCTTAATTATGACTGCAAACACTTTCTTAAAATAAATCAAACTCACTAACTTACAAAAACAAAACAAAGAAACCTAACACCACTTAAAAATGGCTCATATAAAGCTTTGAGAAGATTAATTCAAAGCCTCTCAGGCATTTAGAAGAAAAAAAAAATCATAAAACCTGAGGTTCAGACCAGCAGGGTCCGCTCGAGTTATTTACTTGCAGCCCTTCAAGGTGCAAATACTACACCAGTTCACCATGTGCCCCTAATTTCTATGAGATCTTATTCCTGTCTTCACATGGGTATTTCCTACTCCCACCCCAATGCACATGAGGGGTTGGATAATATTCTTGGAAAAATACACAGGGTTCTCACACGTTTCCTGAAAGAAAGGTGGTCCTTCCCACCAGCAGAATTGAAGTCTCCACATCCATATTTGGCCACTCATAGTTTACATTCCACTTGGTCTTTTGATAATATCCTGAAGAATGACATTTTTTTAAGCACATACAGAGTATCCTGCAGAGCACACACCAGGAATGTGGCTCCTGGTGTCTCTGGATGATACATCAGGGTGATCAGAGGATCTCACCCTCTCCCTGGATCAAATCTATAAAATGCCAAACACTCATTATGCACAATCCTCTAAGCACATTAGTCATCCTTGGGAATGTACATTTACAACATAATGAATTTCAGACATATCTATAATTACACAAATTAGTGTTGGTTTAGAGTTATGCTTGTAGAGAATGTGGACATGCCTGTAAACAAAAGGAAAAAACAAAAACATCACAGATCTCTCACAGCTCCACAGTACTACCTGAGCTCTGGCATCACCTTATTGCACAACACACCACAACACACTTCTAGTTATTCAATTATGCACAGCACAGACACTTAAAGGCATAGAATTAACTGTGCTGTGTGATGCATTACAGAAAATGTTGCCAGCTGAAAGGGACCCATGGCCAAAGCAATGCTGGTTAGTTTAAAGCAGCTCATTGCTGCAGCCTTAGACCTTGCTCTTGAGCAGACACTGAAGTCTTTAGCTAATTCAGGACCTCGTTCTGTGAGCTCTTTGCCTGCCATACATCCAGTGACCAGGCTCAGTAAGCAGGAACACCTGAAACTACAGCAATACAAACTATTTTCTAGATTAAAGTCTTTCCCTGTGGAATAGAAAAGGCATAAAGATATTTTCTTTCCAAAATTAAAATCAATTATGGTTACTTCAATCAAGAAACAATTCAGAAGTGACCAAGGCACCCAAATGACAGCTGGAGTGGACTCCCACCTATCACAATCCTCCCTCTTATCCCTTTAATCCCCAAAAAGAAGCAATAGTTGCTCAATCTATTGCTCATTTTTTCCACAGTAAACTTGCTTTTAAAATATAGCAGTTATTTGGGTGTTCCTTACAATGGCACTTAACTTTTTTCTCTCAGTCGTCTTAATCTGAATAGAGGCAAAGAAGTTGTATCTTTTAGCAATTCCCAAATGCCAGAAAATATCTGGAAAATAAAATGTTAAATCCTTTGTTGTTTTAGTACTACTAAGCCCTTAAAAAAGATGGATACAAACAACAGTAGTCACTCCTTCCATTATCTTTAATTGAACTATTCACCATGACAAAAGTAAAGTCTTACTTTCAGTTATTCACACAAAATTATTTGATCTCTTCCTAGACGAAGATATTATCTTTAGTGATCATCCAATAAGACAGATTTGACAGTGGAGTCTCCCATTCCATTATCTCAGCCATAAAACTTAAGACTCAGGCTAACAGAACTACCAGAGCTCCTCAGACAAACTCCAAAACTACCAGAAGGCCACCAAAAACTGAGCCCCCAAAAAAGTCCTTCTGTTTAGTACAGGTGATATTGTTGAGGCCATGACAGAAAAGACATTAAGAATTCTTTTTGTGTTTCTCTACAGATTTGACTTAAGACTTAGATGAAGTCTACTGGATCTCAAACAACTGTGCTCTGAAAGGAAACAAAGAATAAAAAGAGGGATGAATGGAAAGGGATATCAAACTTTAAACAAGTCTCTGTTAATTTCTGTCTCATTCCATCATGCTCTCTTAAAATGCACATCTCAAGTTCCCCAAGGAAAGGAAAAACCCAAACAACAAAACCCCTCACAGCTCTTCAGAAAAGAGTTTGTGCATGAACTTTTTTTTTTTTACAACAGCAGAAATGGAATGGCCATTTTTTATACAACAAACATGTTTGTTTCTTTACTAAATGGTACCTCTAAGTTCATGCAATCACACCCAGCAGGGCCTCAGCTGCCCAAGGTGGGCACCACTGGGTTCACTGCCGTGAGCAAAGACACTCTCCAGTTACTTTCAGTGTCTGCACCAACCAATATCCAAATGTGCTAGCTAAGGGCTAATTTGTGAATAATAAGAAATTAAATAAACCACAATTTACAGACTTCAGCAGCTGGTTAAATTCAAGGTGATTCTTCTTTCCACTGCCTTTTTTTAAAAGCACACATCTGTGATTCTTCTCATTGCCAGAATTAATGAGCACTGCCTATAATGTGTTGTAAAACAGGCAGTGCATCATTACCACCTCCTGCTCAGAGCCATTTTAAGCACAATCTCAGTATTTCGGTAGCTCTGCTAATTAACAAACTACTATTGCTGGAAAGATGGGATTTGCACATTATTTCAAGTGGGTTTTAACAGTCTTTGAATAATAACTACTAAATTTGCTAGCAGCTTGCACTATTTTAAGAAGAAAGAAATTACATGATTTTTCAGAAGTCTAGAAACTAGGAAGATACGTAATTTAATTAAAAACTGCATTTATATTTATATAAAGTTGGTTTTGTTTGTTTTGCTTGTTTTTAAAATAAATATTGGGCCATCTCCATAGACTGTTTACAATAATTGATTCTGGGTTAGAGCATCAGCATTTCTGACACTTCCTTTCCTTACCATCCCAAGCTGTGGCCTTATTGCAACTACTGCTGAAGACACAAAATTAATGGTAAATTCTATTACCAGATTACATTTATACTGAGCAACAAATCCAGGGACTGCCATGCAACAAGGTTCAAACACCTTATTTGAGCAGTCATCTAAAAATCAGCAATGACAAGAAACCATAAGGCAGATAGAACTATAACCTTTGTCATACCCTCACAAGCAAGTGATGTTATAGTTTCCTCACTGCTCAATGACCCCCAGGTTTTCACTGTAGAAGAACAGGTTTGATTTCACCCACAAGTCATTCAAAATGAAGACACTGAGTTTAGGCTTTTAGGCATTCAGACTGTACAATAGGGTTTATCCAAGAGGATAGGAAGAAGGTAGCATTGAAAAGTACTTTCCTAATGGCCTACTCCTTTATATCTTTACTTTGTCAAAGGTGGTAAAGGTGAAAAGATAATTTATTTATCTTAAGGAAAATAAAGGACTCTAGTAGTATTGATTTGTTTATCCTACAGATTTTTATTGCATGATAATTGTGAGATTATCATTACTCTCAAGACAGGAATGCAATACATTCATATGTTACCATTGCATCAGAGTATTATTTTGTACTGTTCTGGATAAGAAAATGTGACCAACATACAACAGATTCAGACAGAACTTAACTTTTGTAAATCACATTTTAATCTCATATGTTGACTTCTCAAGCCACCATATACAACTTGTCCCATTGCTGACTCCTGCATGACTGCAGCAGGTTCCTGGAAGGCCCCTGAATACAGAGTTCCAGGGCTGACTGCAGGGAACAGCAGCTAAAACCTGGACTACAAAAATCACAGCCAACACATTTTGAGATTCCCTTCCTCCCCTCATCATCACCCTTCTCGTTTCCATGCCGATTCTCCAAGACTCAGATCTCACAGTTTTCATCACAAAGTTTAGATTTCTCAGGCCCATTACCAGAATGGCTTCAGGGCCAAGTCTGCTTTCAGAGATGACATTTTTCCTGACACAAACTCTAGAATACACTAAAACCAGATCATTTATTCTATGTATTCTCTTTCTATATTCTGTACCTAAAAGCAGGGTTTTTTTTGGACACAAAAGCATTTGTGTTCCTCAAGACAAAATAAATTACCAAAAGAATAAAGGAAAGCCTTCCAAGGAATTCACTGCTAAAGTCCTTATTCAAAACAGATGTTTTTGCCTAATTTCCAGAGCAGACTAGCACTCCCTGCCTTCCCCTCCCTCCCCTGAGCTACAGGTATTCTTTGCAAAACTGGTATTATTTGGCAAAGAATAAAAAATTTAAGGAACAAAGAAAGAGAGGGTTAAAAACATGGGTTTAAAATACACCATGAGCATCTAATGGGAAAAAAAAATAAACAAAAACGGAAGTCTTTAGGAAGCAGAAAAAACAAAATACACAGACACACAAAAGAAGGTATTCTGCCTCCCCAAATAGTACGTGTATCCGAATTTGTCCATAATTAGATCCTGCATACATTAAAAAAAACCAGTCTCATTATGACACGTGCAAGTAAAACTTTACTGAGTCACAAAACTCATTAAAATTAATTTAATACTGTTCATTCAGAATCCAAGAAACTGTGCCTTTTTAGCTGCAACTTTCTGAGCCCTACAAGCACACTTATTCTAAGTTAGAACCTTTTTGTGTGTTCAATTTCTTTTATTTTGCAATATCATAAACCATCTAGTTATCAAAATCACTTTGTAGGAAACACATGAACTTGAGAATTTAGCATGGTAAGAACAGATTGTTGAAGCTGCATTCATGTAGATACACTTAGCCACAGGTATAGCAACTATAATATACACAACAACTCATGTCTTTAGAAGATAGAAAGCTTTTTTACACCTTGTCCATTGTAATTAACCTGTTCATTCCAAAAAAAGATAAATCCCAGCTGTTAACTGAAGGTTACAAGAATATCAAATTCCAAAACACCCTGATTTTTTTCTGGCATTATATAACCATTAAAATATTTAATCAAGTTATTTTGCACCATTATTGAAGACAAAAGTACTAAGATATTCATTTGGGCTACATATGAACTGCTATTATAGAAACCTTATTTATACAACAACCCCTTTTCTGTCTGTCTTAAAGTTACTTCAAGAAACTCACTTAAAGGGATTAAAAAAAATAGTATGAGGTACATTACCCAAAAGCTGCTGTTGGAGGCGTAGCTCCCAGGAAAGCAACAGTTTGTCTGGAGACAGAGGCAGAACTTTGCTCCAGCACAGCCACGCTGCTGCTCCCGAGGGCAGGGGGACATCACCCCGTGGAACCAACAGCAGGAGCAGCTCCTGGAGCTAGAACTCACTCCAGACACAAAACAAAGCTCTTGCTGCCACACCTTCCTTTAGCAACACTCTCGGCTAATTTAGCTGAAAAGCTTCAGGAAACATTTTCTCCCCACCTTTTGGTAGTTTACTTGTGAAGGCTGCTTGATTTTAAACTAAATTCTTCCCAGCTGGGGTGTGCTAATCACTGCTGGAGGAACAATCCTCAGCTGATACCTGGGGCTCTGATGCAATTCACCTGTGCAGTCAGGTGCTGCAATCACACATTCTGCCTCCCATTCCATCTAAGGGCTGCAGCCCTCACATTTACATCCCCTGATCACAAATCAGGCACAGGAAAGTTTTCTTGTGAAGACACCCAGGAATAGAAATTCATTCTTAATGAGACTGTACCAAGTGTGATGTATTTATATCAGGGATATAAGCCAGGGTCTTTGTTGTCATTGGATTCAGGCTTCCCAGTAAGGTTTTTAAAAAAGTAGTGTGATACTATTCCATATAAAGCCAAAAAAAAGTAAATAGAAGTAATCTGGCTTCATGTCATAATAGCTGTCATCATTCTAAATAAGTACTTGGTCCACCACCTAGAGTTCCTCTAGGAACTCCATAATCAGGATGGATAAATTCATATTCTCTGCTGTACAGGAAAGAAAAGACAAAATTCAATGCACACAGAAGTATCAACTCATTGAAAAACTGGACAAATTGCTTTCATCTGCACCATTCACATACCACCCTCTATGAATATACAGAAGTTCTGAATATACAGTAGTTCTTCCGTCTAAAAAATACGGTTCTGATATAAACCATAAACAACAAAGCACTTTTGTTCTGTCCAACAAATTAAAGATAGTTTTGGAGAGGTTTATTATACACAATAATGCTTGTTAAAGCTTATTTCAAGCTGCATTCCAAGAGCAACCCTTAATTCTTCAGTGTGCACTGGCTAGTGAGATAAGGGTGGCAAGATTAATATTTTTAGCATAAACAATAAAGGAAAACAGATTCAACAATTTCATATCAATATCAAATGAGTTCATATTCTTGATTTATCATTATCATTTGATAAACTCATCCCGAACACAAAAAACCCAGACATCCTTGATATTAAAATACATTCAACTCTGCTATTTCTCCTTAGAGGGCCTCTGAGTACGAGAGAAGTCTCATTTGAAGAGTTGATACCAACTCCTGAGGTGAGGTACTACATGAGACATAGACTGGCTTTTCCTACTGCAGGCAGATGAGACCTTGCTAAGTCACACATACTCAGAACTCCCTCCTTAAATTGCTCCCTGAATCCAGGTTCCTCTTCTGATTGGAAAGAATGACAATTCTACAAGCCAATTTTTGTCTGCATCAGCAAAATTAGTTACTATTCTCCTTCACCCACCTCCAAACCACAGAAATATCATCATTACTGAACTGTTTATGCTCATGCTTAGTTTTTAAAATAACACGACAAGTCTGGATGCCGGGCAGCAAAGACCCAAGCAGGTCATTAATATTGCAGCTGTTCCCAAGCCACACTATCACTCTGTTGCAACATCTCCGCGTTCACTGGAGCCCCCCCAGGGTAAGCAGTAGGCACTGAATAGTTTAACAAAGCGAACACCCGGGTGCTGCCAGGAGGAGACTGAAAAAGTGAAGTTTTATCGCCTCCTCCAAAATCTGTCCCCGGTTAATGTTACATTTGCCAACAGCGACACCCGGTGGCACCGCGCGGCTGCGGGCTGGACATTCCCTCTTTCCCAAGGCAAATCCCGGCGTTCCGCCGCTGGAACAGCCTCAGGGGCTGTGCCTGCAGTGGGGATTTTTCAGTCCTGTTTGGTACCTCAAGTCAAAGCGAACACGATGTCGCCTGAGAGTATTTATGAGATGGATATCCAGGCTCTGCGAACTGCAGCAGGACTGGGGCTGCAAAGATCTCTTGGGTCTTGCTTGCGCTCCAAATTGTCCAAAATACAACGTTTCATGCAGAAAGTTGGGACATGAGCTCCGTGCAAAATTTCTGCAACTGCACGTAATTATTGTGCTCAACTAAACCCGTGTAAAGAGCAGCCATCCACAGTAATAAAAATGCAATTATTCTGCTTTCCAGTATTTGGAGATAATTGTGTAAATATTGTTGCAATTTTTAAAATAAAATACATACTGTCACGAATACTCTTTTTACACTAGTATTTATCCACTAAAGTAGTTAAGGTGCATTATCTTCTTTTCATACTGTTTTTAACACACAGAGTTCCATGCCATGTATGGATCTTATGCAAATGCTCTTTGATTTCAAATGAGACTTTGCATACTAAGGAGTCTATTTTCCCATCAATGCAGAAGAGATTTACGCACATAAGTCCCATTACCATTAATGGGACTCACCCACATAAATCCCCTGCACATTGATAGACCCTTAGGATTTACATTGAAATGGGTCCTTTAGAGCCATTACAATGTCAACCTTTTGCCAGGATTTTGCGTATTAACAGTACTAAGCAATACGTGGCAATCTTAATGTGTAAAATCCCAGCAAAAGGCACAACACAGAATGATACGAGCAGAGCAAAAAATTCTCACTCTTATGCTATTTAAAGATGATCTCCAATTACTCTTTACCTGTCCATATTCCTATTGGTTGTTTTCCATCATTACTTTCCTTATTAAAAAATCCTACCTTCTATTTTCCATGACCGTCTTCTTTCCTGAGCAAGCACTGCTCAAAATCTGGTCTAAAGCATGAGGGAAACAAAATGTTTCTATTTTTCAGATGAACAATTTTCCTCCTGTTAACTTTCCTTTTAGCTTGTTACATTATCTTGGCTTCCTTTATTTTATTTTATTTTATTTTATTTTATTTTATTTTATTTTATTTTATTTTATTTTATTTTATTTTATTTATTTAACTGGTAAGCCTACACTGTAAATGCTGTAGTATAAACCCAATGGCTTAAGTGCAGCAAGTAAGAAAGAGAAGTTGACTAAAACAGCATAGTAGCAGTGCTATATTTGTTTGTATGCAGAGAAGAATAATTCTCCAAATACACCACAGTATCAGTCTGTCCCTCAAGGCTATAGCAAGAAAATCAAGGTCAGCTACATTCCCACAGGTTGTTAAAAACAACCACATATCACCAAACTAAGCTCAGATCCCACAAAAAAAAAGCAACATTTATCACCTACACTCTGAGAAATACTTGAAACAACTCCATTTTTCATACACACAAAGGCAGCTCAACTCTTAATTTGGTGCCTAACTTTCCACAGATTGACATGAGTGCTGTGGTGCTTAAAGAGAAATTAGAAACTAAAATATTTCTACAGAACTTTATCTACCAGTAACTTGATTGCTGAGAAATCTACTTTACATAATGACAAGCTTACATGGCTGTTTGCCCAACCCTTATTGCCACTATGACATGATCAAGAAGCAGGAGGATATACTCGAAGAACAAGAATATTTCTTTTACTTGAAAAAAAATTTAAAAAATTCTTTAATGTTTTGTCTTAAAATTATATTTAAAAAATATATTTGTGGAGTTGGATTGCACTGCTAATATTTTACCATTCAGCAGGCACTAAAAGCACTGAATTTCTAAGTGACAGACACCTCATAAATGGGACCACCATGTCATTTCAATCCTGAAAGTCTTTCCCTTCAGTACTAAACAGAAACTCCTAATTTAAGTTATGTAAAAGTTAACATCCAACAGATAACAGGCTGCTACTGTTGTTGGAAATGTACAATCCCATAATAAGCTGGAAATGGTGATGCAAACAATAACCGTTTTATACTAATAAAGCAAACAATTCTCATTTTACAGGCAGGGATGTTCAGGTCAAGAACCATGCTCTGGGTGACCTGCAGCAGCTCCAGCACCTGGCATCAGCCACTGCTTCCTGACTCTTATGGATACATCACTGCTGCAAAGCAATAAACATCCAAAAGGCTCCTGCTACTATTTCATAAAGAAAATTGGTTTACACTGTAGGTTTAGGATCTGTCTTCCACATAATACAAAAAATTTAAGTAAATATATAAATAAAGAGAGAGAACCAGCAAGCACGAGAGAGCGCACGCAAAATACGGATAAGTAACCATGGTGATTCCTGATCTCGCAGACAGGACAGAGAATCCACATTGTATGTGACCTTATTCTACTCCACACATGAAGTAAGGCTCCACTGGCTTCAGCATCAGGACTAATATGTGTCATGATCCCTACAGGATCAGGCTCTTAGGACTGATCTCCAAAGTTAATTATATATTTAGGAAAACGACAGTTAAGCAGGCAGATCTTTGTGAATTTGAGTCTTAGTGAACAAAACCAAACAACAACAATAAAACCCCAATGAAAACCACATCACAAACAGGTTCTGTGGTCCAGAGGCACAACAGAACCAAATGTCTGAGAGGGTTTATATGTAATTTAAAAGCCATACAACTACAACCTGCAGAAGAATTGCAGCAGCATGTTTTCCTCAAGCTTGGCAAATCATCCCTTATTTGTCACAAATCAGATCAGGGCAGATATTTCCTTATTCCTCAGCAGGCTTAATCAGGATCCTGCCTAAATAACTCTGTGGTTAGATCTCCATGCTACCCAATGGCATCTTCAGAGTGACTAACACCCTGGTTATACAGGTCAGTCTCTGTGATGGAGCTCAAGACACCCTCTTTCATTTTAAGAGGAAACACAAGATGGTGCTAGAGGTGGTAATGCTCCTTTTAATGCTGTATTTCCATCATTAGAGCCCTGTCCCGATTTTGTAAAAGTAGTCATCATTTGTTAGAAGAGTTTTACACTCTCATATGCCAGATGAAGGGTCTATAATCACCCGGTAATGTGCTTGCTGGCAGTACCACCCATTTAAATTTAAACTGCTCTATTTTGCAAATATTTCATGATTCAGCAAACGGAAAATGTTCTCATGGAAGGGGAAAGCCCTAGTATGGGAGGGGCAGCTCAGGTCCTGAACCTCAGGTGAGAGTTTACTCAGTGACTGAATGAACAGGAACAGGACAGATAAGAACTGACTTCCAGCACTTGACTTAGTTGTTCTGTATCATAGCTCAACGAGCCCACAAATTTTAAAAAAAACTCAATTAAAACAAAAATGCAGGTTATAATGGTTTATTCTTGCCTTTGTCAAGCATTTCTGCTTGTGTAAGAAAATCACATAATTGACACTGTCCAATTGTCCTGATTCAACAGAGCTTCACACAAGCTCCTAACAGACCTTTACTTGCAAACTATTTGGGGCTTGGAGTTCAGAAACCCATTGTAAATCTTACGTTCATTAATGTCTGCTCATTTTCCTGCCCAGAAACAGACCAGCTTCTCCCTTTCCCAATCACCCACCTTCACCCAGCCCTCAGAGCAATATAATTTTTCCTGTAGTTGGATCAGTCCCTCCTGGAGCTGCATAAAAACTGCAGTTTCAGTCCTCGAGCCCTTTCCTCCCCTTGATAGTGAAGAGGAGGGAGGGAGAGAGAGAGGACAGGAAGGACAGGGACCAGCTTAGAGCTGAAGAATGGGGCTGCCATCCTGAGCTATCAGATTTCTTCTGTTCTCTCCTTCCTTTGCAAAGGGGTTCAGTTCCTGCTTCCTTAGAGGGGAGTAGAGGAGTCTTGCCAACAGGCCTGAAGAGCTGCTGCACTCAAGGAAAAAGTAGCCAAGAGCACTCCTTTGGCTCATAAGGGTTAAAAGGGTGCATCGCTCCCACAGTCTGAAATCTCCAACCTCCCTTCAAAGCAGATTAATGAGGAGAATTTGAGAGTTATTAACAGAACAGGTCCCAGTGGCTGGAATGACATTGCTCAGGTTCAGTTGTTATCACTCATGATAGGATCTCCTGTAATCAGCTGCTTTATAGCCAACTTCATCTGTCCCTAATGACTGTGGTACATCTCTGCTGGTTTATTTTTTGTATTTTTGCCACAAAGCAACCTTGCTGTGATGACACAGCGACTATATTTAGTTCCTGCTCTGTACTAAAGTATAATGCTCAGCTAAAAGTTTTACCCTCTCTGTCATTGTGTAATCTATATATAAAACTTAAAATACAGTTTCTTGCCAAAAGGCAGGAGGTGGTGATATTTCTGTAGCTATAGATAGTAGTTACCATGTACTCAGAATTACACTTGTATTAAAAAAATGACACACATTACCGCTGCAGAGTGAACTTCTATGATTTACATGTCATCTTCTTAATTTTACTAGTCAAAATACATTTTTAGCTATTGTTCCTCAACAAAAAAAATGTATATTACTAATGCTAAGGTTGTGATGTGAAGTGACAGAAGCCAGGAAAATTCAAAGTTACATCTGACACTGTATCCTTTACTCACACCGTTGGGTTAAGACAAGACAATGGCTGTCTACACTTCCAAGTTCCCAGGCTTTGTTAAATATGTATCATAACCTTCACATCCATTTAAAAAGCGTCTCTCTTTTTCTTTCCTTAAAAAAGGGATTTTAAAAGTGGTTTTGTTCCTTGATACAATTTGTAAAACATTGGAGAAATAGGAGAACAAGCAAAAGATATTGCTTTAAAATCCAGATATTTTATATATCATTTTAGATGCATATTGCACCACCCTAATGATATACCAGGTGCAATTCTGCACTGCAGAAAACCCAGGCTTTGTGTTTCTTCCCAGTTCTTTATGTTTTTGTGACATACAATGAATGGGACTTACCAGCCCCAAACTGAACAGTCAGCAAAGACTTTCCAACACCTCACAGGGAGCCTGAGCTGGGCTCTCCATGGAAGAAAGGGAAAGATTGGATCAGAATTTAGTGCTAGGAGACTGAGTTGAATTCACCCCTCTCCTCAGATGTTTTGCAGTACATTAAGAAAAATCTCCTGGTTTCCACATCCAAGGACCCCACAAAAAAATGGGAAGGTGTGGAACTGCAAGTACAGGCACAGACAGTAAGGTGCCCACACGAGACAGTGTGTGGAACCAGGTAGGAAGAAACTTATCTAGAATAAAGTGCCTGCCTGTGGAAAAGTACTGTTCACTTTTATATTCTGCTGCACCTAAAGTCTTGATCATGTGTATAACACTATTATCCATAGGTTTTAAATATTTGTGAAATTATTTATTTATCATCAAAATACTACCAATATGAGACTAGATATCAGTGGAGAACAGATAAATGAAGTGAGTTGCCCATGGTCATTAAAATTTCTGTGGCAGAGCAAAAGAAATTGAAGCAATTTCTGCCTTTTTTGGACTTCTCACATGAGGGCTGCAGCTGCTAAGAATGTAAAAACTGAAAGAATACGGGACTTTTATGAAGCTCTTTGATTGTATTACAAATTTAATCAAAAACATTGCAGGAATAACCTAATGAAATTGCAAGGGAGCTGATGGAATCAAAGTTTCCTAACACACTGTAATCTTTCCTTTCACAAGCAATGTAGTACCCACAGCAAGTATTTGCTATGTACAGTTATTATGTCAGTATAATACACATAACAGACCGTAAGTTTGGAATCCATCAATGTATTTTACTGCATTAATATCTCCCAAGTTTTACACAATATCCCTTTAAAATTACGGTGTCTAGCTCTTTATTTTAATGGTATGATGTGACAGATCTTAAGGAATCTGTTCCAACCCAGTAACTCCTACTTTCACTCCCACCCAAACATTCAATCTGTGCATTACAGCTACTTTTCATTTTATAACTCCTCTCTTTCATTTATCCCTAATAGGCTGAATTTACACAGCAAGTTCCTGAAAGCAAGCAAAAAAAGATGTTGCGTATTCTGTTTTAAATCAAATACATTTTAACTTTGCTCTCTGCTGCAAATCCATTCAGGGTTTACCCTGACTCAACAATTTCCTATATCTGCTTTTGAATGCTACCAATCCCCCCATACATTTTCTTGCATATGGAGGCTATGCTTTTTCCATAAAGAGAGACAAATATACTTGACTGAAAAAAACCACTCAAAAGAACTCATGTTGCAAAAGCTGAAATTCTTCAAGAAATTAATACAAAACCAAACTGACACCTCAGCCCCTTGCCATGTGCATTTAACAGGGGAAAAAAAATCCAGATTACAGTTTCTGTCGCTTATTTTAATTTTTCCCTGCTTCAAATACCACAACACTTCCCAGACATTATTTAGTAGTAATCTGCATACCTGTTCTACAAAATAGCCTCCAAATTTCCCTCTAGTCTGTGCTTGCTGCCCACACATTTGCTGCTCCTAACTGACTTGCACTGAAAGCAGCATGCTGAAGAGAATTCACACCTACCTGGCCTGATGGGCACCAGAGAGGCTGCCCTGCAAAGCTTCCATGAGAAAAGCCTCAGAGATGTTTAAACAGAGGGAACAGGAGGCATTAGAGCACAAGAGCTGGTAGAACAGACTGAGCTCTCACAAGGATTTGCTTCTCTAAACTGTAAATGGGCATTTTTTTGCATAAGGACAGGGTTTATGATTTCTGAATGCATAAATCCATGCAATTCAATCACCTTCAGGTTCCTGACTCAAGAGGTACCTTCATATACTGTCAGGTCTGCCAACAATGCAATCACAATGGAACTTAGTCTAATATTCCATTAAAAGCCATTTTCATTTTTGAACCAAAGAATGATGAGAATTCTTATCACACATCTTGTGAACTACAGAATGGACAACAAAGATCACACAGCAAACATACATCCTAGAAGTGGACAAATACAGTCCTAGGAGTGGACAAATATTTCCAGAGCCCTTCACACAGCTGTACCACCTCCCATTAGATTCAGAAGTATTTTACTGACAGTACAAGATTAAGTTCATGGATCTGCAAGGTTAAGTTAGGAAAATATTATAATTAGCACATTTCCACAACACTCAGAAGACTTGCATTAGCCTGAAAAAAAGTCTTTAAATTGTTATTGCCCATGAATCTATCCTGCCTTAATCTCCTAAATTGAAATAGAACCTTTGATTTAAGGTTGCCAGTCAGACATTATTTTCCTAGTACAATTATTTCTATGCACATACACAAGACCAGCATAAAAATACTGTTCTGCTTTCACAGATAAAAGGCACAGAAACACCTAGAATCTCCAGTCAAGAACTGGGTCTGTTACTGCATACATAAAAAGACACCAAAGCCATCAGTCAGTGGCCTAGAAAGCTCTCAGAGGTACACAGCAGTAAAGAAAGGCAAGACAGTGTAGAAAAGGGATATAAAAAAATGAAAAAAAAAAAGTTAAAAAATGCCTAAAAGACATATTCTTGGCACATCATAACATTCTTCAGTTTTAAATAAAAGGAACAGGAAACATCCCTATAAACCCCTAGTTTAGAATTTTGATGATTTCAATCAAATTCTACCCCCTGGTACTTAAATAAAGAATATTGCAAACAGGAATCTAAGATGCAGTTACATACAAAAAAAATATAATGTGTATAAAATGCAAAATGAGCATGACATGTTATGATCTCAAAATTAGTTGTGGGAGTTTTGTCTATGGCACAGAAAGAGGGAAAGGACTTTACACCACCAGTTTGGGCTTGCCCTTTAACAGATTTTTTTGTCCCAGGCTTCAAAAATACCTCTTCTTTGACTAGCTGCAACTGATTGCAGAATTAGAGAAAGTCAGCCTTAGCTCTCCCATCCCATGCACTAAGGCAGAAATTTATCACCAGGTACATTCTGTTTCAAACAGAGGGGCTCCACTGTCTTAGGCACAGTTAAAGAGTTGGATTAAAAGGCTACTGGAGCTCCAGGAAGATGCTGCCACTCTAAAGGGCTTTCCCTGCTGCCTCCCAAAGGCCTTGGCTGTTGTTAAACCGTGCTTAGAAACAATGGCTACAAGTAATTTACACCACAAGAAACTCCTGCCATTTCTACCAGAAAGATATTGCAATCTACTACAGACTGTCCTTGTGACATGGATGTGATAAAGCAACAGCACTTGGGATCCTTCTGCATGTAATTCACGACCAAAATTAACCAAAATTAACCATAGATCCACTCAGAATAATTGATTTAAACCACGTTTTTTTCCAAACAAGAAGAGCAAGCATGTGAAAATAATTTTTCATAGTTCTTTAGATTGAGTGGGACTGCTCAGAAGATGGCACGGGCAGAGGTGCCACTGGGGATTCTCTGCACATCATGGCACAGGCAATGACTCTGTCTGGAGCCTTAGCTATCCCTGGGAGCAGGATGCTCACTGGAGGAATGAAAAATGAATGATATCCAACAAAACACAGTGCCCTGTATGGCTGTTCTAAATATCCCACCTTTTCCAGACTGACTGCAACAAAACTATTTTACACAGAATTATGTTTTTCAGTAAGGTGGAGGGGATGCTGTGCAGTTAAAATCAGAAATGCCATCTTCAGGGCAACAAGCACTTGATACTGAAATGGATCAGCCTCACATTAACATAATGAGTGCACATCTTCCATTCCCTGAATCAGTTAGAAAGGATCACAGTGGAGACCTCTGAGGTGAAAAGCAGACTAGCAGTGTGAAAGCCTCGCAGCAAATTGTACTTTTACATCTGAACCCTATTTCAGATCAAGTTTTTTCAGAGGGTGGTTACAAGACACCTTTCTCCTCTAGTTCTGCTCTTACCTTCCAGCTTTCTGTGGACAAAATGTAATTAGAGAACAAATTCATGTTGCTGCTGGTATGCCCTTAAAAATGGAGTCCCTGAAGAAGTTGAAGTCACAAATATTTGTCTGTGTGTCTCCCAGGTCTGCTTTTTTAACCAGGAAAATAAAAAGACTACAAGCCCTAGTCCCATTGTGCCACAGATTTTATGACCTTTGTATAAAAAATAACAGCTAAATAGCAAATGGTCAGTTTAAAAATGTCTTCCCTATGCAACAAAACTACAAAAATAGCTTTGGAACTTTTTTTCCCCCCAGTTGGAAGAGAAGACAAAATATTTAAGCAGGCACTGCTGTTGGGGGCAGTGGCCACATTACCACACTTATTCTCTACAGATTCCAGTGCTCTGCACTGGAGTGGTTTTGCTCCACTCAAACCAAAGGATAAAACTGGCAGAAAATATTTTTAAAGCAGTTATCCTACTCCTCACTACTACATGGCAATGTATCCTACAAGAAATTTGCATATAAATAGATAGTTTTAAAGACTAGTTTGATGAAAACTTTTTATCTCTAGTCTTGTACATTCTTCGTCCCTGGGTGGATTACAATGGGTTACATAAAGTAATTTATTAGACTATTTTGTAGAGAGAAATACTCCCCAAGAATACCTCCTCCTGTATCACCCTTCATATAACATGAAACGTTTGATACCCACAACCAGATCACACCAAATGACTAAAGGGAATGTCCTTGGAAGTGCTCAGAATAACATAAAGAATTTTCTGAGTTATTTTGCAGGTGTTCCATAAAACCACAAAGGAATAAGCTGTTTAAAACACCCCACAAAAGATCATACAAAGCCCTCCTAAAACATTATCACACAGTTCATGCTGAACAGCAAATTTTGTATTAATTGTAGACATGACTACACCAAAGTCACACTGTATTAGAAATCTCATTAGTACAAAAGTTCTAAGTGACCACATTAGTATCTCTACCTGTACTTAAATGCATTGATCCTGCTGTCCCACTCCAGAATTTTGGAAGCATCCTGAAACATTTAGGGATGGACTTCGTGGACTAATAGGGAACACTCTATGTTACTTTACTTTTCAGATATCAGCAATGCCACAATTCCCCCAGCTGGGTCACTGAGCGTTGCCTGCAGAGAAAACTGAACCAGGATTGTCCAGCAGTGCTGCAGCCAGACCCTGGTGTGCTCATCAGTGCCTGAGAGGGAAATCCCATTTCAGTGTTTCAGAGGAGAAGCTTGTGTTACTTTTAAGTTCACCACACTGTGGGGTAACAACGGTGAGAAAAATCAACTTTGAAAAATTGCCATTTTTAGGGTAATGTGAACACAGACATCAATTTTTACTGAATGCAGCACTCAGCCCTGGGATAGTCAGTCTAAAAGGTGGTCAGGACCCTGAGAAGAAGACCTGGGCACAGGGACATGGAAGGGTTAATGCCCTTTCCTTACCTCGACAACATCTTCCACTCCTAGAATTTCTCTTATCTCTTCTTTAACACTCTATACTCATTCCAATTCCCACATATTTCTGTAGCCTTTTTCTCCTTTATCACTCCTTTAAGGGACTCCCTCTAGATGTGACACTGCTTAAATCTGCATTTTCTTACCATCTTTATGAGAATACAGTTCTCACAAGCTGCTATGTATATTCACTAAGGCTGAGTTCACTTTTAGTGTTCAGTGACAAAAATTTATCTGGAAAGAAAAGTGTTTCTTGCAGGCAATGCAGAACCCCAGTGGGTACATGAGACCCAGGAACTATTGTCCTTTGTTCCCACCTTTTTCTGTTTAAGATGATAAAAAAATGCCACTGAAAAGTCCATTGAAAATCTTTTCCAATCCCCATCCAATTCAGTCTGATTAAACACCCAAACCATCTGATTAAACATTTTATGTGTGGGCAGTAGAATTATTGATTATATTCAACAGTCACTTCAACAGTTACAGCAGCTTACCCGTGGTGGTGCTAACCTGTCACAGTAACATTTCCTTGTTCAGTTTATGCTGCACTGGATTATGTTCTCTAACGGAGGAAGCACTTGTTAACTCATTAAATAACTTCAGACCCCCTTTTTATTGTGGTACTGCTGTAAACTCCTCTCAAGAATTCAAATCAAAGCCCATAAAAATTATGTATATAAATTAAGTATACATTTATATACATTCTCAAAAAAGGTAGCATTTGTTTGTTGCTATGAATCTTTCCTGCAAAAAACCATTCCCAACAAACGATTAAAATGACGGAAGATATTTATTTTAAAAAAATACTGCAAGTAATTCATTATGCTAATTCCTCATACTCTAATGCAAAATGTGCTTGAGCTTGAAAAGTTCAAGCATAAAACTTGGCAGCTCCAAATCAGGCACAGCTGAAGATTCTCCTGTAAAATCCAACCCGTGTGTTGTACAAGTGGTTTACAAACATTCAGCCACAAATGGAGTGCTGTCACTGAGTGCAATTCCATGTAGGGAAAAGTTTAGAGAATATCCACAAATATACATAAATAGTAGGGGACAAAGTCAGAGCTCCATTCAGCTCTCTCATCCCAATTCAAGCCATTTGTACTACTTACAGACCTCATGAGAGGGAGAAGATTACATCAAGAAAAATCTGTGTTCTGTATGTCCCTATTAATCCTGAACACTTATATTTTGATAGGTCACAAAATTTCTTGAGCAGGCTGGGGCTGCACTGTGGTAAGAACATAGTAAGAAGACAAGCCTTGATACATGGATAAGACCATGAATGACCTTATCTTGTTTTGTTATTACTTCATTTGTTAAACAATCAATTAAAACCCAATAGGTTTGACAAAGTGTTTGATGAAGACCATGTCTTAAAGTTTAAGAGGGTGTAAAGGGGAAAGAACAGAAAACTAAACAAAGATTAATTATGATTTTTAAACAGGGGAGGGAAGGAGACAATTATTTAACCAAGAGAAATGCCCTGTGATATTGCAATGCCAGCCTGGGAAAGCACAGATTCTTACATTATCTAAATTACATGATCCAAACAAAGTCAGCCACTTGTGCCTTTGTTTCCCCACTCAGCACTAGGAAAGTTTCCTGTTAAGGCACTGCACCTTGTATTTCTCAGGGTGGAAAGTTTGATGTTCTGCTAAAAATATCACAGGGCAAAATCATTAAAAATTCACAAATTTCTTCATCAATAATAAATATATGGAAAAATGGTAGACTATTACAAAATATACAGCAGTGATAGCTCCAGAAAAAGTTTTTTGGAATTTTTCCATGTTTGCTGTTTTATAAGTCAGTCATTAGGAGGCAGCAAATGGCTCAAAACCATGTGAGAAAACAAATCCTGAAGGAAATTGAAAGTGAATAGGACGGTAAGAACTAGAAGTGGGAAATTAATTCAGCCACAAAAGTAGCTTTTTGACCTTTTCCGCTTCAATCAGATGTCAGGGTATGTAGAAGAAAATACTTTGTAAGCTATTTGTAAAATAATTTGGCATCTCATTAATGGAAACCACGCTCAGACTTTATAAGGCTGATTTGGGATTTTTGGTAATGTTAAAAAGCAAAAAACTTATTCCAGCCTGCTTTCCTATAGTCTGCTTTCTAAGTGGATGTCACAACATTGTCCACACATATGCATAAGCAACACAAAATAAATCATGTCTCATCTCATTTCATCTAAAACAAACAGCTTATAACTGAAATTTCAGAGTTCTACATTATTTACAAGCTTTGTCTTTCAAACAAAAATTTTAAAGCCCCCATGGTTCTACCAGTACTTCATTAGCAACAATAATCAGATTTTAATCAGTAACATTCATACCTCTCTCTTCCTGCCATGATACAGCACAACTCAAGGTAAAAATAACATGAGAAGCTTTCTTAAAAATAAAAATTAACCCCATAGTTTCTACCGGGAGTGCAAACATATCTGTAAAATTGCCGGTCATATTTTATATTGTGCATCCAGGAAGCTGTTTTTAAATGCATTTATACCCTGAATCAAAACAGAATTGGAAAGAGAGAAACATTTTGCATTCTAAGCAAGCCTGTAAATAAGAAAAGATTAAAATATGGGCTAGGCTTGCTCACATCACTGCATATGACATGTAAATTAATGTTTATTTCATAAGCTGTTTTATCTTCAGTACAGGACAATGCACTTATCTCTATCTCACTAAACAGCTATAGTAAGTAACAGAGATGATAAGCATTAAACCACATCAATATTTCTCATTAATAGTTTCATAATGCTTCATATAGCATGCTTAAAATACTGAATTTGCAATTAATCAAACATTCTCAGCTTTTTCATATTAATCATAAAATATAAATAATAAAAACAAAGCATAAACTTACTATTTGTTAGATGTTCACACTGTCCTGTGGTCTGAGTCAGTGGGAAATAATTACTCCTAGGAAATCTGGTAAGCAGAAATACAATAAAAATAAACATTAGCATGCAAAAAACAATAAATTCAGCTTTCCTGCAAGTATTTTTCCTCATAATACTTCACAGGCAAGGTAAAAAAAAAAAAAGAAAAAGAACCACAAAAAGCAAAGTTGAAAAAATATATATACACATTTAAAACATAGTCCAGCAGTGTTCAAGGATCCTTGCCTCTCAAACTTTAAAGCAGCACAGACAAATGTTGAGATGCCTATAATAGAACAAAAATCCAAGTTCTCAATCACTAGTTACGCAGTATGTGTCAGTAAGGAAGACAATTTCCAAAATAATGATTAATGTATTATCCAGATTTTTCCTCTCTCTCTCTTTTCCCCTTCCCATTCAGGTTTTTCTTCTTATAAAATGCACATAGGTTTTTTCTTCCCTGTACCCTGACTCAGGCCTGGCTTTGAAATGCATTTCAATCTCTCAACACAGACTGCTTTCACTGCATTTAGAGTCCCACCAAGGCCCAGCTTTAAAAGCTACTGATTCTTTTTTTCTTTAGCCTTCCTCACAAAGGAAGGGTATTTTGTAAATTACCAGCTCGTTCAGATCAACAAAAGGTACTTTCATAGAAAGCCCCATTTGATTTTGCTCAAATTTGATTACAAGGATGGAGAAAAGGAAAGGAAGTCAAAAAGAAAAACCCCAGATGGCTTTTTCATTCATCTCAGTGAATGAGCTTTATCTGTGCCTTTTGAAACTGTAGCAGTGGAAAAGCATTTCTGTTGGCTTAAAAAACTTGACAAAAATTATTGGTTTGCCATTTCTCATGTAACTGCCATTGGGAACTGGATGAAAAGACTTTTTCATGGGATCGCCTGCTTGGATCAAAATAATGGAGATTAGGTATTTCATTATAAATTACAGTGGGAGATAGAGCAGGCTGTCATATTAATAGCAACCTGCTCATGGCCTTCAATGGTAGCTATTCTCCTAGACAAAGGACCAAGGGGGTTGTCTATTGAACTTGTACTTTAGGCCTGATCAATTTTCTATCATCAAGGCAAAAGGTGAGGTGACTAACAAAAGAATTCACACATGACTGACCTCATAAGCCTATAGATAAAACAGCTTAAAGAAACAAAACACATCCTGAAATTATGGGTGATAAACTGTATAAAGGAAAAAGAAGAAGAGAAATGATAGAAAAAGGGAGAGAAAGAGCACGTGGTCTGTAATTCTCCCTCCCTTCTTAGGTGAATGGACATATTAAAAGCTACTTGTTTTCAGCTGCAGATAATTGCAGCCTTTGCTTTGCCATGTTCTGCCTTAAATCCTTCCATGTACTTTTTCATCCAAGTCTCTTCCAGTAATTTCATTCACGAGTAACCACAGCACCGAGTGGAATATAGAACTTCCCAGAGCTGTAGCTGCACACAGGATTACACACAACATCACAGGCAGCAAGGTGTCACACAGGCATTACAGCTATAATCAAATTACAGGAATAGCTATGAACCTTTGGGTTGCTATCCTTTTATACAAAACCTTGCTAATTAGGGGAAACTTGGATGTCTGAGCTAAAGAAGAACAACACCTCACAGAGCCTGAAAGTCTTAACACATTTCTGTTTCACTAACATGGCACAACATTTTATACATTATAGTATATATAATGTATATAGTATATATATATATATATAGTATATATATATACATTATAGTGTAAAACAGCATTTAAAATGCTCATAATACATTTAGGTACCCTTACAAGTGTATTATTTGAAGTTTTTCTCCCTGCTAGGAGATGAAGACCCTTCTACAGCATCAGTATTGGGCTTTGCTGATCAGCAAGAGATACAGGGGGTGAAACCTTCTGTGAAACCCTGAAGCCAAATACATGGCAGTTAAATATTCTCTGATCTCTGTCAGGATCAATATTCCCTCCAGTTCGTTGTACAGGTGGAAACTCAACTACCCAGAACATTTTGTGCATGGAACTATGGCTCTAAGACACATCTTGACTCTGTAGGAATTTCCCATAAGCTGTTAAAATGACATTTTCTAAATAGGGCAAAACTGCAGAAGCATGCAAATACTTGTATTTGAAAGCCAAAACACGAGCTAAAGCAGCTGAGAATCCCCCTTTCAGGCTGCTAACAGCAGCTCAGGTGTAAATGGCACCCACACTCTACCTGCAGCACACCAGGGGAGAGGACAGGGGTCTGGAATTTGGTTTCAAGCTCCAGGTACACAACCACCAAGAAGCTGGTGTGTGTCAAGTTTTCTGAGATATTTAGGAATTTCTCCTTTCAGCCCTACCACTGCAGTGATACTGCAGTTTCAGAAATGAAGCTAGTCACTCACTCATGGCCCTTTGCCACAGATCACAGCTCCACCCCTCAGCACAGCAGTATTTACGTAAAGATACTCAAATAATTCAGGCTAAAAAGGAGCACATTTTAGTGAGCTAAGATTCAGAAACAGCCAGACAGAACACATGGGAGGCTACAAATGCAGTGCAGGGGAGGAACTTCTGAGCCACAACTTTGCTGCAGAAGCCAATGGATTGTTGAATTACAGGGTCCTACTGAAAACAAACACATTCATTAGCATAGAGAAATATTAAATAATTCATTGTAAACACTATCTGGAAGCAGAGACAAGATGCAGACAAGCAAAACAGCAGCAGTGTGTGTTAAGTTTTGGCTGCCCGCACAAAAAACCCGAATCAATGACACAGCACACACACCCACAAGCAGCTCAGATACATGAGATCATTGATGAAGCCTAGAGGTAATGATATCTTTCCATTATTCCAGAGATCTGCTGATGATTACAAAATTATTAGCAATTAATCCCAACTTTATATCCTCTGTGAGGGGCTCTACTGAGTAGCTACAGAGGAAAGAGCTCTTGTAACCATTGTAGATAAAACTCTGAAAGTACTGCCTCTGTGCTCAGTGGCACCGAGAAAGACAAACTGAATATTAAGTTCTCAAGCTACTTGAAAACAAATACAGACCAGGCAAAAAACCCATTTTGTGATAGCATCAGCACAATTTGAGTACCCCATATGAAAAGGCAGGAGCAAGGCAACATACCAAAGACCCCACACAGATATGTGTCATTTTCAGAAGAAATCATTAGGCAAGCTCTGACTGCCACTAAGACACAGACAGACTTGAGCCACAGAACACAACTCACATGGGACTTTATTTATAACTACACGCTGTATGTCCCACTCTGGACTCTTCCATATTGATGAAGTATTGTTGCCCAACCATTTACTCTTTATGTTAAAAGGCTATTTCTAAATTACAAGTTTAGATACTGCTGTACACCTACTTCTGGGTAGAAGATCCAGTAACTGGCATGAGGAGACAGAAGCAGTAATATTTTAGACTGGTTTTTGAAACTGCAAAACATGCTTGGTACAAAGGATGGCTTAATATTTGATGATTGTCAAATAGCAAGCCCCTGTAATAACCAGAATTGATATATCCTAAAGCAGCTTTCATGAGAATTTGTGAATAGCTATTTCACTTTTGACTAATAACTTCTGTTAATCAAAATTAAATTTCTCAGATAAATGAACAAGACTCTTTCTAAGCTTAACCCTTGCATTCTGTGTTCCTGTAAGACTCAATCTGTTCCAGACATACTGATTCCAGGGAAACAGCATCATTGCCAGTGGTACTGAAATTAATTTGGAGAGAGCACTGTGACTAAGAATGTCCAGCCAGGTAATATAATTTTAAAATATCTGTCCACATAGTGGGCCAAGACAACCAAAACCTTGAGAATAACCCCCCTCAAAGAAAAAACTCTAAAAGCTGTTTCCACTGGCTTTTGCTGATTTTTGTCTGAATTGTGTTTGGTTTGTTCTCAGCTTCCACATCACATTGTCACATTTTTCTCTCATTCATCATGTCAGTGCAAGAGACCTGCAGAATAAACAAGGTCTGTTACCCACAATGTCTGTCAGCTTCCCCAGCCAGCACAGACAGACCCTGTGAACAAACAGATAACTGCTTACCCCTGTCCCATTAGTTCTTGGGGAAATAATTGGACTTAAAAATAATTTGGGGTTTAAAAGTGTATATCAATTTTTTTCTTTCCAAAATTCTCCTTGAAGACATTTTCTTTGCACATAATTATTCTTACAGTGCATTTCAAAGAAGTACAGCAGACAGAGGTAGACTGGCTGATCACAAGACATTTTGTTGAGTGAAACATCTTGTTTTCTGGTGAACAAACTGGACTGCACACATATTTCTCTGAACTTCAGCAGTAACATTCAGAAATGTCTATTTTCATAACATCCAGTTAGAAAATTGTTCTCCACTAAAATTCAACATGCATTCTTGAACAATAAAAGAAAGGAAAACTTTTTTGTACCTATCAATAGGGGAACACAGATTTACAAGACACTTTTTCCAGTGAAGGAAGACAGTAACACTGATAATTCTTAGCCCAGCTCGGGGCTGTAGAAGGTTCATTATCAGCTTTAATGGTACTGGAGAGTGAATATGTGTCAAGAGTCTGTCACCTCTTATCAACATTTTAAGTCACTGATGCTGCTAAACTCAAGCAGCATTAATTTGAGGAAGCAATGCTATTGATCAGAGAGACTGAAAACAAAAGCTTGCTTATTTCTAACCACAAAACTATAAATGTCTGCTGAATAATTTCAGGTGGAGAAGGTAAATCCATGACATAAGACAGCCAGAGAGTGCTCTGCCAGTAACTTGCTCTCTTTTTTTGCAGTAAAAGTTCTATTTAAGTGGTTTGATTCACTCTGGTTTCTGCACCATGACTTGTAAAATAACTTACTGGGAAGCCATAACCAGGATTTTAAGGTTAACTTAAAATATCAGTACTTAAAGCAAGGCAGAGCAAGTCAAGGGCTGCAAGTGTGGTTTACTCTGGGCATGGAATTGTACTTAAGAAAAGGTTCCCTCCTCCACACCCAACCCTTCTCTTTCTTACATTCCATTGTAGTGTTTCAAATTTTAGTTTTCTTTACTTTTACAGTTTGTAAGTCACCTAAAGGGAAACCAGGCAATGAGTAACTGAGCATGGATTCACCAAGAACAAGACACAGCAAGGTAACAAGCCTTAAGAAATAATTGATGCCACATTTCATGATCTTAAAAAGACTTTTTGCATCTTTGTATGGGACTTTCTCCTGATAAAACAAAAAACCATCATGTGAATAGTGTTACTACAGGGTAAATAGCACAGGAAACAAGTTGTGCTATAGCATCAGGGCCTACAAGGAAAAAGGCAGCTAATGGAGTTCTTGGTCAGCACTGAATCCAGCACCATTGTTTATTTTCACCATTAATGCTGATGTCAGACAAGGGACTGCTCCCATAACGCTTCATGGAATCATAGAATGTCCTGAGTTGGAAGGGACCCACAAGGATCATCAAGTCTCATTCCTGGCACTGCACAGGACACCCCAGAAATCCCACTGTGTGCCTGAGAGAATTTGAGGAAATGTGTAAGCTGGGAACATATGCAGGCACACTGGGAGACACAATTAGAGTCAAAAAGATCTCGATAGAGATGGTTTGCAAAAGATTAAGTGTGACTCAACGGTAGCTGCATTGTTCTTACTCTCAGAAATAGTGAACTGCAGCAACATAAGCTGGAAACATCACAACAGTTCTGCACTGAAGGATCTGGATCAGAAGCTAAACCTGAATCCACAAAGCTCTTGGCAATAAAAGCAAGGTATCATACTGGAAGCCCCATAGCCAGAATAAAGCAGGCACTGAATGCCATCTGAAATGATCTTTTTGCTTCACTTGCTTTTGATGGATTACTGTTTAGTTGTGGACAGTGCCTGCAGATAAAATGATAGAGTTAATTTGAAAGGGCAGCAGTCTAGAAAACAATCTGCAAGACTGAAATATTGGATCTGATTCTAAAAAAGACTTTAAAAAATCACTCTATAACACAAATATGCACTTATATTCTAAAAGTAGAGATTTGAGTTAAACATTAAAAAAAAAAAAACTTTGCAGAGGTAAAGACAAATGTACAAGAAAAATAAAAATTCCTGCATAGCTTTGGAAACTGGTTAGAAAAATGTCTGTCAGGAATGGTTTACTTATAACAGATTCTGTATTTAAGAAATTTTCTTGAATTTTTTACCAGACTCTTTTCCACTTATTATTTTATCTTACAGTAATGATAAACTGCAGAAGTAGTTGAAAATATAATTTCATCAAATCCTGTTAAACTATTAAATATGTCAAGATTTAAGATAAGTTCTTCTCAAAATTTTATAAAGCCAGATAGCTGTCTAAGCCAAACAGATGCAGTTATATCCCTGTCCCTTTTTTACTCCAAGGGGCACTTGTTTAGCTCTCTTCCTAAACCTTCCCCTTTCCCTTCTGAACTTTCAGCTGCATCAACCAAATATAAAACTTCATTGCATGTGCCTTTGAAGTTATGAAATGAGAATTTACCTGCTCATAAAGGATTACAGCATAAGGTCAAAAATCCCCATACACTATACAAATCTGCACCAACAGCCTGAAGGAGTTATTCCAACACATGAAGATACAATGTGGAGCAATCCTAATACTTGGGAAGTATTAGATACTAATTAAGCAAATGAAATAAAGATCCCTCTCTGAATAACCGCTGTCCATGTCAAACTTAAACCAACAGTATGGGCTCATGGTTATCTTTAATTGGAATTCTCTGTTCCAGCCTAACACAAGTGATTTCCACATCCTGACAACTGCAGGCTCAATTACCATGACAACACGAACACATAATTATACACATGCCTTGAAAGCCAATGTAGAGGAGCAGAAAGCATCCAGAGAACTTCGTGTGTGTTACCTGCATGCTAAACAAACACACAGCCTGACTGGAGTGCAGATTTTTAAATGTATTTGTACAGGGTTCATAACAGTCAGCAAAATAGTGAATTAAATTTATCTGAATTCAACAAAATGTGAATTAGACAACAAGGTTACCTCAAATTTCATTTTATCCTATTCCATGAGGAAAACCTCAAGAAGTTAACAAAAATTTTTCCTATTCCGCTCATATTTTGAATAGAGATTTCATATAATTATAAATACTTCAAGGTTGTTAGAGAATGATTTGTGTAAGTGGTTTCATCCAGGAATTTAATATAAAAATAAATAAGTTGATTAAAATACTTACGCAATGACAATTACAAGTAGTTTAAAATCTCCTTTTTTTTGTAATATAGCTTTCCTTTATAGGGTTAATATGCTTAAAGAATTGTGCCTTCTCGTTAAAGACTTATTTTTAGGACACACTTTTTAAAAAAAATCCCCATTTTTTTCTTTAATATCATATCTTATTCATCTCTGTTCCCATAACATATTTTGAAACAGTTGTGAATCAATCTAATTTCAGCCTGTGTGCCATTCAGTGCTAATTTTTTATCCCTTTGATGTTATCAACAAATATTGCAGTTATCAGCTATTATCACCTGTGGTGGTTTCTGACGTAATAAAAGATATCTTTAGAGGACTGAAGTCACCAAACTCATTAAACAGGACACTGAAGTTGGCAGCTAAGCTGGGCATTAGTTTCAGCTCTTGAGCAGGGAGCAGATTATATCACTGCACTTCTGAGAAATCCGTCCAATTCATCACATTCTATCAGTGCAGTGTCCCTCACTGACACAGTGTTTTGCAATGCAGGAAAAAAAATTATTTTTGCTGTAAAATGTCAAAGTGAAATGGAGTTATGACTTCAGAAGTACAGGACTGGGCACTGACTATTTTCCATAGAAATAGCACCCACCTTTTCCTGGGACACAGAGCCTTTCACCTTTACAAGCTCTGGTTTGTCAGCACATTTAATTTGGCCACTGCTCCCAAAATCAAATCAGAAGCTCCTTGTTGGTGACATTGAAAGCTCACCAGTACATGGCAGCAGCTTTGATATTCCTACTTTCCCAAACTGTTGTCCTAAAGGAGCTTGAACAGGTAATGAACCTGAACTAGAAATAGGAAATAGAACTCACCTTGCTGATTTCAAAGAGCAGCACTTACATTATTAAATGGATACGAGTATTCATATGCCTTACTTGTCCAGATGAATAGAATGAACGTGTTTAAATGTCCTTCAGAAAATGACACAAAAAAGAAAATCTCACACAGGTATGAAAACATTAGACAAGCACTTCCACTGAGAAAGAAAAGAAGACAGGACATTCTGAGTTCATTTAAATGAATGACAATACTCTCCTGGACCTTTAATGGGAGCAAGATTTTATCAGAGATAAGAAACGAGAGAGAGTGAGCTAGGGTAAGAAAGAGGGAAGTTATTTCTGAGAGTAATGACTTAAAATAGACTTCATCCAGTCTTGCTGTGACTAAACAAGTGTCTTTCATGATACAAGAGAGAGTAGAGAGGCTGGGAATTCACTGAGAGTGCCTCTGTGACCGTGTACGTCACCACAGAGGGTTTAACCCACTCTAAGCCCACACAGTTCTGAAGAACCCAGTAGGAGATTCTGTGGAAGTTCCTCAAGCTGATCACTTTAAGCCTCCTAAACACTGAAACCAATAGCTTCACCACCAAGGTAGGGGGTATCTCAACATGTAGCCCTGGAGCACAAGAAAGATGTGCAGGTATTTGGGAATAAAGTGCATTTTTTCCTTCATGTGATAGCCAGGAACAAAAGTATTTCTGTTCTAATTTGGCAATTTGGCTGTATAAACCCAAACCACCCAAAATTAATATGCCATATTCACCAAATTTGGTAGGTAAGACCATCTGACCAGGCAAGATATTCAGATCACAAATCAGGTTGTTAAATGACTAAGAAAAAAGAGAGGATTAAAAAAAGTTTGCAAATGCTGGAACCGAACCAGTAGCTTTGCAAGCAAAGTGCTAAGATAATTATCAAATATTTTAAACAAAATAAACAAATTAGCACCCCAAAAGTGGTAATATTGTTCAAACCTTCTGATAAAGTTAAGTAGATGTGAAATAACAGACAACAAGGTCTCAGTCTTACATGTTTCTGCCATGGGTAAGGCTGAGATAATCATGATGCATTTCTAATATAATGTACTTACAGGTGTAGGGTTCTTTCACCAATGGCTAACAAGGGTAATTGTAAACAAGAATGCTTAGTTTAAAAAAACCCCAAAATTAATTTAGCTAAAGCATGTATTTTTTGGGAAGTATGATGCAAATAACACTTAAAAAGTTTTCTGTAACTATAGGTTTAAGAGTTTGCAGATCCTTTGGAAAGTTCTTAGATTACCAAAGCAAACATAATCCTTATGAAGAAAAAAGAAAACAGAACAAACAAATATAAAAAACAAAACTCAAAACAGAAAAAACACACAAAATAATTCCATTAAGCTTGTAGACTCCTTCCAGTATTGAAATACATCACACATGAAAGCGCTTTTTTCCTTCCTACTGGCACTGGTCTTTTCCCATGTCCTCTATATGGAAATCCCAGCCAAAAAATAGCAATGGGGTTTGCTAAAGAAATTGCAAGGTCTTCTTTCCTTTTTTCTCATAGTATTTTCTCACAGTATTTTTTATTATTACCACTTTTTAAAATAAATTTAGAACAGAGTTTCTATCCTTAGTATTCCTCTGGATCTTGAGCATCTTCCAAACATTTTCACAGCACATATTAAAGAAATAACACATATTGAGATGCTTGTGTTTATAGCAGAGTTTTAGTCACTATCATTCAGCTCTAATTCCTCCACAAAGACTGTGTTAACGTTTCTTTGAACAATTTCATCACATTAATGAATTCAAAAGATTTTGCTATTTTATAAGTCGTGACTGGAACAGCAGTTTGACATCAGAATAATGAATTTAACCATCTTTCTGATAACCATGCCAAACTTTACATCCCCTGGGCACCTGAGGTAAAGTCTGTTCTTATCCCATAATCTATAAAGCTTCAGCTATTTCTGTTATTATTTTTTTATGAGAAAGGTTTTGATCTCCAGTAGATTTCTGCATCGTAAGAGGCCTATTTTCCTTGCATGAAGAATTCAAGGGTCAAGAATAGGCAAAGAAATGTTTGATCTGAAGATCTTATGTGCAACTTTGTTTTAAAATTTTTCAAGTACTTAAAACTTTTAATGTGTTTGGAAGTAGCTTGCCTATTTATAATTAAAGGCACGGTGTCTCTATCTCAAGCATAGAGATAGAAAAAATAGAGTCATAGATCATAGAATATGCTGAGTTGGAAGGGACCCACAAGGATCACTGAGTCCAACTCCTGGCCCTGCACAGGACACCCCGAGAGTCCCACCGTGTTTCTGAGCGTGTCGACCCAGGACTCCTTGAACCCTGTCAGGCTTGGGGCTGTGACCACCTCTCTGGGAGCCTGTTCAGTGCCCAACCACCCTCTGGATAAAAAAACTTTTCCTAATGTCCAACCTAAATCTCCCTGACTCAGCTCCACGCTATTCCCTCAGATCCTGTCCCCGGCCCCCAGAGAGAAGAGATCGGTACCTGCCCCTCACTTCCCCTTGTGAAGAAGCTGCAGAACTCGATGAGGTCTGAGCTCAGTCTCCTCTTCTCCAGCTGAACAGACCAAGTGACCCCAGCTGCTCCTCATATTGTTTCAGCTCTTTCAAAGACATCAGGAATTCTTTTTTTCCTGGCCTCCTTTCAATATCACTGTGACGGTACCTCCTGTCATCATCTGTAATGATAACTCCTAAGGCCAGCCCTCCTTCCTCTGTATCCCAGCTTTTAAAATAAGCATTAGGTTAGAAAAACACTTCCTTTTCACCTTAGGGAAGGAGAAAGCAGCACCACCTGTACAGAGTTTGGGTGGTGGGGCAGCAGGGGCTGTGGGGCCTCTGTGAGGGGAGGCTGGGCCTGTCCAGACACCGCTGGTTCCCACCAGCCACAACCAGTCCCAAAAATGCATTGAAGAATGGGCAAAACACTGCCTGGCCAGGTTTTCCTCACAAGACTGAGGGAAAAAAGGTAGAGAAACAGCCCTGGCAGTGCACATGTCACTGATAACTGAGGAGGAAGCAGTGCTATGGGACTCTGCAGCTGTCCCTGGGGACACAGGGTTGTCTCCTTGCAGACCACACGGGATCAGACACCCTCATGCACACTTGGCACCTAAACAGCATTCCCAGGCAGGGTTGGGCTGTACCTTTGGACAATTTTAGTGGGATAATGAATTCAAAGGTTTTTGCCATTTTCTATGCAGTGACAAAATCACCAGATTGCTTGATGTCATAACAGATAATTTTGCCAACTCTCGATCAATCATTTGTAGAAGTTTATATTCACTGGAATTATAATGTGCTTGTCAGAGACCCCTGGTAATTTTACTATGCTGTCAAAAAGGTGTCTTGGATGGGAAACTGCTCAGGTAAAATTGCATTTGGCAAATGTATTAAATCAGCGTTGCCAAGAAAACTTGGCACCATTGGGTTCGTGGTGGGGAAGGGGGGTTGTGGTCCCTTCCTGACAGCTCCACTCTGCTGTTCCTTCCCTCCCTTCCCTTCCCACAGTTTTCCCTGCCCCAGCTGTTCCTTCCCTCCCCACAGTTTTCCCCAGCCACAGCCTGGGTCCTTCCCCAGACTGCAGCCCTCCAAGGACAGCTCTTCATGGTGGGGCTGCCATTCTCCAGGATAAACTTGGTCCAGAACCCTCCATGGGCCACACAGCTCACTCAGAGGATACCAGACTACTGGATATTCCCTGAATGTACCTCATAAGCCTTAAACAGAAAAATTTAAAATGTATCTTTAGCTGCTGCTGAAAAGGTCCTTTATTTTCTGCCATCCTTCTCCACTACTCTGAGACAAGATTTTACAACACAGAGAGCCAGTAGATTATGGTCTGAAGTAAATCCCACAAAAGAACAGTGTGGAAGAGTACAAAGACAGCTTGCCAGGGCATTTATCTCTTCTACTTAAGCCTAGAAACACAGAATAAGAATATATATAGCCTCCCAAAAGGCTGAAAATAGTAATAGGCAATCCCAGTGGCTTGAGATGCTGCCCACAGAGAGTGTGCTCCTGTTCTGAAATCACAGAGGGAAGGGAAAGGTCTTTTTGCTCACTGTGTTGGGATTCACTTGAGATTCTTAAAAAAGGAACACTGCCACAGAACCTGGCAGTCTTATGTGCACTAGGTACAGGAACGATGGATGAAGTCACAATACATAGCATTGCCTTAAAAAAACAGATCTCAGAATGGTTCAGCACAGCAAGTGAGGACAGGTCAGGAAAAATAACAGGGCCCTTTCTGACAAATGGGAAGAAATCAGAAAAATGTATGTCTCCACTCTAGTATGGCTCCCTTTTACATGTAGACATAGTTGGGACAACTAGTATTTTAACAAAAATATGTTATAAATGGGATTACACACCTTGCATAGTAAATTATCTCAGCAAATGCTTTTTTTAATCTATGCAAAAACATAACCTCAAGAATATACATTTCATTATCTAGCTAGAAGTTTAGGCACTGTAGTTTAGAGATATACTAGGAACAAATTGGATTTAATAGGGAAAATATTCAAATGTTATGTTTCTTGAACTTGTGGACAGCATCAATAAATCATATGAATTGCTTTTAATTATAAAATTTAAGACGATGCTGGTACACTTAATCAGCGTGGTCCACTGAATACACAGAATCCCTTGGCCTGGGCCCTATCCTCACCTCTCTCCATAAATCATTTCTTTCCTCAGAGAAGATAAATACAGATCTACAAAATTATTTTTGATACATAACACCTTGGCTATCATATCTGGGATTTGAGATGAGATTGTGGATCACAAGTTTCTGAAATATAGAGAAATAGAGGATTAATCCTTTATCTAAATATATTTCTAAGAAAAAGGTAAGTATTTGTTACTGTTATGAAGTATAAATGTGGCCTGCATCTTATTTTCAGCATGACACTAAAAATAAATGGCCAAAAGTTCTTCCTTCTGAATTTGGAAACAGTTTGTTGGATGTGATTTATAGCAACCCCCTCATTACAGAAAACCTCTTCACCATGTGATTTTGTGTATAGGAACAATTATAGAAATTCTAAATTCTCAGTGTTTTCTTTAGATGAGGTGATGGACTGTGAAAGGTGCTGGAGTGACAGCTCTTCTGAATTGACAGAGTACAGAGAATAGCAATGGAATTTTTGTTTGCACCTTCTTGGGTATGTAATTTATCTCTGATTTTGAGAAGTGTCCACTTCATCACACCCTCTGCTGAGCCTGCTCCCAGTGTGCTAGACAGAGCCAAGACAGAGCCTCAGCTCAGAGCAGCCCAGAGCTCCTGTGGGAAGGGTTCCTGTGTGGGGCTGATGCTCTCCTGTCCCCAGCATGTCAGAAATGTACTTGGTACTGCTGTGGGCTCACGTTTTCTCTTATTGAAGGACAGAAATTAAAAACTTCTAAAAGTTAAGGTAATTAAAGAACTTATGGAAAGAACTACCTGATTATCCAAGTTCACAATGTCTGCATGAAAGGCAATGAGTTATGTTCTTCACAGATGCAAATTTTTTGGGTTATTTTTAAGGTATGGAACATTTGGATTTGTTTTCCCTTTTAAAAATATAAGGTACCACTCTGCTGTTTGATACAATATTTGGGGGGAAAAATTCTCTACCCCAAGTGACCTCTTTTTGCTGCCCAGTTAAAAAAAGTATTAATTATGGAAGGACAAAAAAAGGCTGGAATGGATACAAACAAATTACATGTAAACAAATTACATGTAAATCTGTTGAACAGATTACCCTATTGCTCAACAACAATGCACAGTTCTTACCTTAGAAAAACAATTCCAGTGTTAAGAACAAGAGAATCTATATTTACCATAAAGGGAGGTTTATCAAAATAACACAATTGGGATCCATTTTTAAAATTCTCATCTGATGGTGACTATCACACAAGAAATAAGCATGAAATATTTCTGCAGATCTTCAGTCTTCTAATTCAGAAGAGATAAGGGTGAAGAAGGCAAAAGATTTCACACATTAGTGATGAAATTAGAAGATGAAAGGGAAACAAGAAGCCAGAGAAAAGGAGGCAGAAAAGTTAGATTTTTTAAAACCCATAGTTAAATTTAAATGATTTTATAATTTGGGAGACATGACACTGTGATTCTAAATTTATCATGTGAAGTCTCTCCACACCCTTTAAAAACCTTTTACTTAGAGACTTTTGGAACGACATTTTTTAATATGGATGGGGCATGGACAAAACAGAAGCAAAGGTTTTCTGGGTGCCATTTCTTAACTACAGGTGAAATTCATACTCTATGACTCTAAAACAAAGAGCAGGCAAAGCTTGTTCTAGGAAATCTCAATGGGAATATTAGTCAGTCCTGTTGTGGAAAATGCACTGAATAATGGTATTTGATATTCAGTGTCTCCTGCAAACTGACAGTGTTGGAATTTCCCTTCCTTAAGGCACATATTTGATATCTGGCCTTCTTTTTGTCCCTCTGCTCATTTATATGTGTGTGGTTTTCCTTTTAACACCACCCCCTCCCCTTTAAATTTAAATAAAACTCTGGGGGGAAAAAAAAGGCAACAGAAGATCACAGGATGTGAAGATGCCATTCTGGGAACTAGCAAGCAGTCTCAAGAGTGAAAGAAGCCAAGTGATCTTTCAAGTGGGCTATTACTGTAGTTGTGGAAGCAGAATAATGAAACTGAACAGAATAATTGGCCTAAATATCTGGTTAGAGGGCTGGTACAGAGAAAAGAGCATGAAAGGCTGTACTAAAACCACAGAAAGGTGGGTGTTCCTGCAATCAGCACAGAAAAAAAGCATTGAAGAAGTCTGTAAACTAAAGAAGAGGGGGAGGGGAACCATTGGAAAGAAATCCAAGCAGAGGAGGGGGAAGGGGGGAAAAATACCCACTAAATCTGAAAGTCTAGAGGAAAAGAAAGCAGTTGATGGTATTTGCTGACATTCCAAGGATGGCAGTTGGGAAACAGCAATCAGAGCAGCAGCAGCAGCAGGTACACACTGTAAGAGCAATATGGGTGGCTCCTGAGACATATGTGGGAACACTTTTATGTATTTTTTAAACAAAGACACAACCTATATATAAGAAGAACTTCAACTATCCCTTCAAAGAGAAAAGAGACAACCATCCTCTCTTAACTGGCCATTTCCATCAGCTGAAAACTTATATGACTTCTGAATAGAAAAGCAGTGAAGTCTGTAAATTCAAATGTTATGATCATCCACATCAACACTTACATGGGAAAACATCTGATGATGTAAGATCCAGTTTAATCACACTCTATACCTGTATATCAGAGATTCTTGCAGAGAGTGAGATGAAAGATTAGGGTACCAGCATTTCCCACACTCTTCCTCTGAGCTTCTGACAGTCACTGTGTAAGTGACCATTAACAGTCCAACTCCAAATGTATCCTATTTTCAGTTCTGCTTACAGAAACACAAAATGAAGCTGATGTTTCTGTTAATGAATGATTAATAAAATGACAGCATCAATAGATGAGAATTAGAATTACATCACACTTTCAAAAAACTATAGTGAGGTAAATTCCATATAAATAGAATTCCCAATTTTAAGTGACAAAGCAGAAAATAAGTAGTTTTTCATTTTCTGGTTTGTAGTAGAGTTTCATAAAATCAAGATCCATTAGCAGGAACCCTAATACAAGGGGCATGAGAGTGCCAAGAAGCTCAATACCAAGAAGCATGTCTGTAAAAAAGAGGAAAACCAATGTAAGTTTCAAGCTTTTCTAACAATCCAGCAAAACTTGCTTATTTAAACTTCAAAATGTCCAGATGATAATCCATATGTCAAGAGCTAAATAAAAGCAGGTAAAGGCAAGTGGTTAACAAAGAAAATGATGTATTAGTATCACAAATATTGAGAAAGAAATACATTTCTAGGTAAATATGTAAAATACACAGGAAGAGATAATATCATAACCAGCTGTTATCATTAAAAGCAAAATACATCTTTTAGGGTGGAAAAGTCTTTGTGTAAGGCACACATATTTCTGAAGGCATCTCAATTTTTAAAAATTCCTACACTAAAAGGTGTCACTGCTTCACTTACATCAATAGCTGATCACAGCTACAACAGCACTACCAGATCAAAACATGAGTGCCCAAGCAGCTCAGAATGGACTGGTTAATACAGACTTATTCTAAAGAGAAATAATTCCAAAGAAAAAGATGTTGATGTCAGAGGGATACATCAGAAATGATGTAGGAAAGAAGTTGAGATGATGTATTTTCACAAGAATTCTTGGATCAGATTCATTTTATTCAATTGCTGCTGGATACTGCATGTAAATCCCATTCATTTGGGCAACCCTTCCACCTTACATATATCCCATACTGTGATATTCACAACATCCTGAAGAAACTACCACTTTCCCATTTCTGTCATTTTTTAGGCAGAGAAATTAAAAAAAAAAGAGAGAGAGAGAGAAATCCCAGCACCATTAAAATGGAAAATGGCACAATTATCACTGAATTAGATTGAATGGGAGCTCCACCTGAGCGAGTTGAGGTCACACACAAATTCTGTGTATCATTTTCAGAGTACCCAGCACACTCAGGAGTATCTGAGCTTATCTTCTTTTTCATAGCCAATGCCGCCCCTAAAAAGCTTTCTGGTAACTCCTTCACCTTAGGTACTTGGCTGAGAAGAGAAACAAACAAACAGAACTGAGCAATAACCTGCACAGTAGCTGTACTGACCCTGCACACCACAGTCATGACTTCTCTTGTTAAGAGATTCTACTTCCCTCCTGGATCTGCTGTGGGTTTCAAATTATAAAGCAGTTTTGTAAAAGTAATTTCTTTTACTGGAACTGAAGGAACTGAAGCTGGTGCTGCCTTGTTTCACTTTTCCAATGTAGCTATTCATAGTCCACCTCATAAAAGTAAGTTAAAAGCATGGTAAGAAATAATTGTATAAAGTAACAAAAATAATTAATAGGTGTACATTCCGAATTCTGAGCAATGGCTCTTTGAATCCCTGTTCTTGTTTGAACTGCAAAGCTTCCTAAAAATTACTAACTCCCAGAAAACTTAAACCTGGTGGTGCTAAGACTACACATCATTTTGACACCAGGTAAAGTGGACTTAATCTAAAAATCTCCTGTTTACCTCTGTAGGGTTTGCATCAGAACCGCTCTCTGCCCTCAAGGAATGATAAAACCAGAATCACTGGAAAGGTATTCTGTAGAAAGGCAATGATCTGGAAAAGCTGATACTTTCATGGATGCAAAGTCTCTTTAGCCTTCTCTTTGTAACACAACCAAATATTATTTAAATTATAAACATGCATAAATAATTCATTTTTAGATAGCTCCTTCCCACATGAGGTATACAACTTAACTAATAGGTTTCCAGGCACCTGTATGATCATCTAGTCTGACCTCTTGCACTACAAAATCTGCAGAATTTCAGCAAGTGGGCAGAATTTCTAGTTAAAATACAGCATTGGCCATGCTTCTGGGCCCAGTCATGAAATGAGACAAAATTGAGATGTGTAGTGATAGAATACATCAGTGTTAGTATTCATTTAAATTATTTCTTTGTGCTCCTACACAAATACAGGGAAAAAATAAATCACAGACTGGGAGTGCTACTGCATTAATTCTTACTTTGTAATTTACCAACTCTTCATATAAGAGCAGTCCTGGAAAGCAGTCTGGAAAAATGAGGAAACGTTTCATAGAACTGTTATATAACTTTGTTGAATAGGATATTGTAAATAATTAATCCAAATGAAAGACCCAGGGGATCTTTTGTCAGGACTTAAACATGAAAAGAAGAGTGCTTGGCCTCCGTCTTTTTTTTTTTTTTTTTTTTTTTTTTTTTGAGGAAAAAAAGCAAACCTAAAGACACCAACAGTGACTGCAGAATCTCAGAATTTTTGTAGGCCTTGTACTGATGCAAGTCCTAAATGTAAAGTGTATTGTGTGTCAAAGGTCTTTTCCAACCTAAATGATTCTTTAATTATAAAAAAGAAATTAGGGATAGTTACACAATTGTTGTCTAGTACCTCATGTAAAAGGACAGTTCATTACAGTATTTCAAACCAAACAGTTTTCAGTCTTCGCTTCAGAGAGCCACTTATATGTATCAGGGCCTCAAAATGAATGTTTCAATAAATGATCACTTTGTCTCTTTGATTAGAAGCAAAATCTTATTAAGGTTCAGTTCAAACCCAAGAGCATCTCTGGTAATTTACCACAACACAATAAGCTGGAACATAAAGGAGCTCCTGAAATACTTTAAAAAAATTAATAAGGTTCTATCTCACTAAATCATCACTTTGCATTCATCAGAAGTCAGTTGTCATCCACCAGCACAAAACAGTTTTGTCTTCCTGAGCCTCCTGAAACTATTAAAAGTGAAAATAATCCTTGAAAACAAAAAAAAAGTGACAACTTCCTCATAGGACTTTTTAAATGGGTTATTTAGTTTTGAATCTTTTATTGCATAACTCCTGTAAAACTTTTACTGGCTCAGCAAACCATATAGGAAGTTCCTTTGAAGAGCCCTAAACCAGACTCGTCTCTGGTCAAAGCTGCCAGTTACCATCAGCTTGTCACCTCAGCAGGGCATCTGGGCCACATTCCTGCTTCTCTTAAAATCCAATTTCCTAATTCAGCAGCTTCACCAGCAGAACACCGGCAGAGCTGTTCCCACAGAGCATGGTCACTGTGGCAGTGATGGTCCCACCTCACGTCCAGACCCACTGCAGCATTTCTGCTTTTCCAGGGGTGGGAGAGGGGAAGATCAGCACTTCAGCTGCAGACCCCTGTAGGCTGCATTTGCTTTTTATTTTCTCAGGCCATACCATAAATAGCATAGGCAAAATGTTCCCTGGCTGTGAAGTTATTGAAGCTTTAGAGAAGAAGTGTTTAAATATGTCCAAGGAACATCAATGATCCAGCCCCACCACAACTAAAACCCTGACATCTACATTATTGCAAAGGTTCAGCAGTCAAAATATACAAGAGGAAGTGAGTAGAGGTTTTGAATGTTCTAATCTCACAGCAGGGGACTATTCCTGTTTTGGGGCAGGAGGGGAAAATAAACCTATTATAAAGACTTGGTTAAACATTTATTTTTAATATAGATAAAGACTGGGTTTCCTGATGAAAACATGAGCTTTTCCAGTTATTTTGAACATCTCTTAAAAGTTGTTTCTCATTTTCAAAGCTCTTCATTTACTTTTTTCCACTCACATAATTAGTCGATCCCAAATTATCCCTCCCACTTTTACAGAATCTTTAAGAAGCCTTCTATGACTCAGATGCCTTCTTTGCACCTTCTTCCTTTTCAAGCTACTTGCTTGTACCTCTCCTTCACTGGCTCCATTATCACAAATCTGATCTGAAAATATTTCCTCTCCTTCCTAATATTTTTCTTAGGTTTTTTAGTGAAAAGATTATTTTGCTGACCATTATGCACAACTCTCTTCCCTGTTGTACTTAAGCCTGTTTGGAAATCCAGTATGTTAAAAAAAGCTATGAAGAGCAGTGTATGCTGTGGATGCACAAATGGGATGTATAAATTATGGGGATTAACATAGAGTGAGATTACAGGGGAATCTCTGGGAGTTATAGGGAAACAGTAATGTGCTTAAAACCACAAATCTCCACTAGACCTCAACAGGGTTTGTATTCCTAAAACTCTTTAGTGGGATTTTGTTTTGTTTTAAATACTACAACTAGAAATAAACAAGCAGGACTTCATTACACTGTAGTCTTACTCAAAATTCACTGTTAAGGTTCAATAACTTGAAGTAAAATAGGGTTGCAAGAAAATAGTCACAACCACAGAAATATGGGTAATTCACAGTAAAAATAAACAGAAAGAACTGAAACTTCTAAATGTACTGATGTTCATAATTAATTAAAGGCAACAAAGATTCTCTCTGACCATATAGTAACACTGTTTTCCTATTTTCCCTTTTATCTTCCTTTCATATCATAGTTCTGGTGTTGCTTTTACATAAAGACAATTTTGGTTTGTAGCTTTGGGTTTGTTTTTTCTTTTTTTTGCTTTTAAAGATGCTCTAAGCAGTTTGAAGACATGAACTAACCATGAGTGGCACTTGAGATTTAAAACAAAATCATAAAGCAGAATTTCATAACTTTCTATGAACACAGTGAGCACTTTTGGATACTAACTACAAGGATATATACAGTAATATATTCAATAATATTATCTCTTCTAAATATATGTGATCATCAAGAAATCTGCAGGAGTTTCCTAGTAAACAATTTGGGTATATTTTACTGTATTTTTCTCTAGCCCTGTTCATGTTACTCTAAAAAATTTCAGTAACTTCTATTAATTTTTAGCTAAGACTCCAGTGCAATGCTTTCACATAACACAAATTTTTTCTTTTCAAAGCCTCTATGGGAAACCTTAACCCTGACTGCACCTATGTTTCCATCTGGAGTGTGCCAAGTTTCCGGGATTTGGCAGACTTTCACACACAAGAGTTTATTGGCTCTGTGCATTTTATGTGCATGAAAGCATAAATGCACACTGGGTACACATTTTATCATCTGCTTTTTTCCTTTAATGAAGATGGTGATTCCATAAGATGAAGGAAGAAAAGGAAGGATAGAAAGAAAGGAAGGAAATTCTCTTTCTGTTGACTCCCTGTAATGGTAGTAGATACTCAGACCAGTGGTTGAAGAGATGCTGAAGAAAAAATAGCTGCTTGTTTCTATTTTGCACAGTACTAAATATTGTATCAATGTGCACCACTCAAAATACTCAAAATATTCAAAGTTTCATCTCTGAAATAAAGAAGTACAAATGCTTATAACTTCTGTGGTTTCTGATGCTTTCCCACTACGGGAAGAGTGGTAGTGAGGTTATCTGGTGTTTAAACTCATTAGTAAAGTGAATAAGCACCAGCATCTCATACCATGAAGCATATCATGGGGAAACCCTTTTTGAGAGAAGTGGGTAACTGGCACTATTTTAAAGAAAAAAATCATCATTACCATCATCACAGCTCCTGATTACAGATGCATAACCAAGGAAGAAAACATACAACATTTCACAAGTTTTGGAGGTGTTCTACTTTCAGTGTTCACGTTTTTGATTCCACTTGCCAAACTTTGCTTGATTAAGGTCTGAGGGTTTTTGATAGTCTCTTGCATTCTCTTTCTCAGAATGGCAGGGATTTTTTCAATCAAAATTGTTTTGCATCTCCAGCAACAGGGAGAACTGAGCAAACGATAGTGCGAGTTGCAACTTCATCTAGTAAAAAATGCAGCCAGCAATAAAATGAGACATTAAACTGGAGACTGACAAATTCCACTATTTTTTCCTGTTCCAGGTCATGTTCCAAAGCAGAGTGGAGCTGCTGCAGACTTGCTTCTTTTAGCTCCAGATCTTTTTTAAAGTATTTTTTTTCAATTTGTCAATGCCATGCATTATTGCCATGTACTAATTTTGCAGGTTCATGCTTAAAATTGTTGTGTTCTTATGAGTTCATTCCAAGCACAGTCACGCATTTTACACTGCATCCAGTTATGTCTCTACAAGGTTTATTAGTCTATGGCAGCTAATGATGCTGACTCTTCTCTGAGCTCCAAATATACTGGGGACTTGCATTCTAAGTCATTACAATATTAGCAAACACACTGAAGATAAAAAAGCATTTATATTTCCCAAATCAATTGCATCCAAAAAATAATAAGAATTTGGCAACTAATACAATTGTTTTGATAATCTAATCTAGAAATTTTAACACCTCCTAGTCCTGAACAAAATTTTGCAAAGCACCTTTTGTTCATTTGCCCATCCCCCATTTTGTACTCTGATATTCAGTCAGATTGTCGTGAGACATCTGTAAAAATGATCTGCAGTGTCTCTATTGCCATAATGCAGACAATCCAGCAGGTCTCTTCATGAACTGCAGAAGCAAAAGCAAGCACCTCTCCATGCTGCACACCAGCGTGCATTTTTGCATGTTTGATAAGGCTTTCAGTAGAGCTGCAGTGTGAGGTATTTCTAGCTGCCATTTGATGGACAGTCTGATCCTGGTTGGTTACTGTAAAACATAATCTGAAATAGAGGCTTAGAACCATGGCGTATTGTTAACTTCCTGACATACACAGCACAGTCTGCTGTTGAGGAATTTTCCTCTTGCCAAAGTGATGAGCAGACAAGGCACTACTGATGCTACTCACGCTTTGCTCAGTGGGAGGTAATGCAAAAGCAGCGCAGCAACAAATATGATATTAATAGTGTGCTGCTCCTTCTCCTCTCCCATCTCAGGTTCAGAGTTGGAAAGTGATAACAGACAGGACAGACTGCCATCTTCTTCAAGCAAAAGGAGTGAAGAAAAATCATTTGGTAAGTAATTGCTAGGAGAACAGAATTAACTGAAAACGCACTGGGCTGAAGGTAAATAAATAATTGACCTCTGTATTCAGTGTGGTGCTGAGCAGCTACAGCCAGGGATAGAACGTGTCAGAGCAGCAAATTCATCTCTCAGTTTGTACTGATGTCACTGAGGGTCCTCTAAATTTACAGCTGGTGTTTCTCTAGCTCTGTAGTGATGATACCAACCTGTCGGTTCATTGATGCTGCGCTTACTATGATGCACTTATTAAGTGTGGGTATATTTAGCATCAAATACTGACTACAAAATGTATTCTATACTTACTGACACAGGAAACACAGTAAATTATTTCCCCAAATACAATAGCCAAAAGTTTAAAGCATGTTTCTTTGAATACGGTTGATAAAACAATGTTACAAAGGACGCACGTTTTAATTCCTCTAAAACATATAAATGAAGTGTTACAGAGATAGATTATGTAAGTATGAGAATTTAATTACTCCAGATAGCTTCAAAATCTTTCATTTGTGATATTTCTTCATTTTCAAACAAAAAAAAATTCCCACCACATACCTCCATGTCTGTATCTAACACAGACCGGCTTGGACTCTAAAGACAGTATTGATGACACAGCATAGATTAAAAGCAAATATTGTGAAGTATTCAGAGCTTCATAGTTCCCAGCCAAACATCCTTATTTTTAGAGATATTGTTTTTGGACTGCAGTCCATTAACAGACCAGTCCAAGCCCCAGCACATCATTAATAGGCTATTACAGTCCATACAGAATTATCTGTCTGACAAACAATCCCTTTATCATGTTATGAACTGACTCTTCTGTTGAATACAAATGCTGGCATGAAGTACACAGTGTGTGTGCTTCTCCTGAAAATGCAGAACCAGAAAGTTTGAATGCAAAAATATGCAAAATTTATTTTTGGGTATATAATTTATATAAGTTAATATGTAAGAGGGGGTTACTCATTCCTGAGAAAGCAACATGCAATCAGTGTGTGTCCAGTTCTGTAAAGGACAATGGCAAATACAGACCTGGAGATCACACTCTGTAAACCAAACTCACCCAGCATATTTAATGTTTTCTATCTCATGTTGTTTAAATGTATTTTCTTTCACTAACTTCTATTAAAATGCTTGCCCCGTTAGCCTACCTGTAGCTGAATCAGTTCTTACTTTCCTTGGATTTTGCACTTTAAATGAAGAAAATTTTCACTTAAACAACAATTTAAAAGAAAAAAGAAGAAAAAGGAGAAAAAAGAAAAAAGCCATCATGTTCATTACAAACACGAATTTAAAAAATGCAGGAAGCAACAGAGTATCAGAATGTAATTCTAGCCAGAAGAGAAAATCGGTCATTCCTATTGTTTAACCTACTAATGAGTATACTTCTGCCCTCCTCAATCAATAAATAAAACAAATAAAATTATCCTAAAGTTATTGTAGCTTTAGGTGCAATTGCAAAAATATTTGTGACCCCCAAATATGCCTACGTGTGTGTACTCCTGTGTGCACTTACAAAAAACTATTTTATCACCTCTAAGCTTGAGAGATTTACAGCAACTTTGGTGGAGTAAATGGAATAAATTGTCATATGCCAAGAGGTAAAGGTAGAGCAGAATATCATTGCAATATTCTCCAAAACTATGACCCTGTTTTAATATCTGTAATTCTAATAAAAAAGCAGAAGTTATGGTTTTATCAGTCTAAAGATACCAGAACTTCAGTGTGCATTTTTCCTCTGAGAGGAAACAGAGCAATTAAAATACAATGGTGACTCAGTGACATGTCATCTACGGATGCACACATCTATTAATGTTAGGCTTCTGATCATAAACCTTCCATCTTCATTTTCCCTAACTTCCTAATTAATGTAAAAATCAATACTTTCATTAGTTTAATTAGTGTTAATAGAGATGCATTTAAAATACTTCTAAAGTGAAAT